>JAQPPZ010003206.1:4197288-5596384 GCA_028583015.1 Wollemia nobilis | reverse complement strand
TAAATCAATCTTCCAACTATAATTTTGATACAAGAAATATCTTAATCTCTTCACTCCCTTTGATCAATGCTTTGATAATTTTCTAAACTAATATGTAAGTTTTGGTGTATAATTTCTTTTCTCTCCCAAGTTTAGAAGTTTTAGTAAGTTTTTATGTTTGCAAATACTAATCTTATGTTTCCTTGTTTCAATATTTGAAAATACTTGAAGCAATAATGAAAAAAAATTGAAATGCTTCTACTTTGTATTCAATTCTTAAGGTAATCAATCTTCTTTCTAGGGATTCTTACAACTCCTTATAACTCCTACTATTTAATAACCCTAGAGTATTATCCTTAGCTAATATCAACCTTACAAATATGGACCTTAATACCACTTTCTTGAAGTGTATTCTTACCTTCCAAGCACTATTTATGATATGCAATATGACTGTACTAAATGCAATTTCAAGAGCAGTAATGGCTGATGGTTGAATTCTTCCTTTTTATGTATGTGCTCTACGCTCATAGCTTCACTATATACATTCTTCCTTTCTCTTTGATACTGAAGCTATCTATTCTTTGTACGTGCACTTTGGATATCATCTTCTTCAAATGTATTGCTCTCTATATTATGTGCTATATTAATGTATATATGGGCTTCTTTTAAATGACCCTCCTTTTGATTTTGACTGCAATATAGGTATATAGTACCAAGTGGTATGTAATATTTACATTGCCTTCCAACTTCAACATATTTTCCAAGTGGCGATAAGACTCTTTTACATCCCTCTCAACATTTTAGTTGTGAGTTCCTCTTCTAACACCTCCTTTAGGACATTACTCAAATAATGGTATGTACTCAATCGTGTTTTCTTTTGTTATACATCTAAGTTGTCTTCAACATGCGGTATCTATATCTTGATTACATGAAATGTGTCTTCTCCACATGGCATGAGTTCTATTCTACTATGCTCTAATTTTTAATGTCTTATTTCATCTCACTTCAATATTCGCTTCACTATAATTATTTATGCTACTCTTTTCTATTTATGAATAACTTCATATCCTTCTTCTTTGTGTAGTGGATTCAAATATTTGATGGTTTTATAGGATGCAAATATTTCCTGAGTTGTTATATTTCTTTCAAGTGCCAACTGGGTGTGTACTTTTATTCGTAGATTAGTAGCTAATGATCTTCTTCAACTCTTTATTCAATTGGTTCAATGTGTAAAAGCTCTCATATCCACTGTTGTTACCCAGGTGCTCTCTTTGAAGTATGTTTCTTGTTCCTTATGGGAAAATGTATATTGAGTTAGTGCCCAATCATACTATTGCTCCTTTTTCTTGTGTTATTTGGGAAAGGCCTTACTATACCTTATTACTTTTGGATTTACTAAATATTATCTTCCTTATGTCTTCTCCAAAGATGATTTTTATGCTCTGACATATTCAATAAAACATATATCTTTTACTAATTCAATCACCTTCTTGCTATCTACAACTTGTAAGTAATATTTGCTTTATTTGGGTGATGAATGTAGGTTGGTGCTACTACACCAAAAATTATCTTCCTTTCCTTAAGGAAGCTTCACTTTTAGATCCCTTTGAATGGTTTTATCTAGATGCTTTGCAAATATAGAGTAGAATAATATAAACATTTGTCCCCCTTGCTCTCAAACAGAGCCTCTTGACTTCTTGAAACATAGGCTTCTACTTTATTTATTGTATGATATAGATTGAAGCCAATGTTACCTTCTATCCTTTGGAAATACCTTCCTTGCTTGGTTTTATTCTTACTCTTTGCAACCCAATATTTTCACTAATATTTGCACTATATGCAAACTTGTAAAGTCTTCTTTTAGTTAGAATGATATCAATAGAATGTTGATATGTTTCTTTCTCTCAAAATATATCTAACTTCTATTATGTTTTCTATGTGTAGGTTTGAACCTTGTAGACTATAACTTCTGCACTTATCTTGAACGCTTGAAATGAATAATATCTTATGCAACCCTTTAATTCTTAAAACTGATGCTTAATAAAATTTTAATAAAAATTTAAATATAAAATCTCCATTAATGAAATTTTGCACCTTTTATTGCATACCTTTTTCCTTGTATATGATGATGATATTGATCTTAGTCACTTAAAATTCCTACCTTTTGTAGATGCTATTGCATATATTCTAGTCTATCCAAAACAACTCATTTGCTCATCCTTTTAGAGATTCAATACTTCACTAATATGCTACTCAATATTATAACTTGGTGGATTAAATTCTCCTTCAGGATATACATCTGAAATATGATATTTAGAAGCTACTAATGCTATCCAAATTGCTATTTTTTTGTTCTTAAATATGAAAAAAATCATATTGTAAATTAGTAAATACCTTCACTAAAAGGCTATCCTTGAATCCAAAAAATTTGGTAGGATACTCCTCCAAATTGCATCTGAGATGTTCACTCAAGAACCCTTCAATTATGGTTCTCAAATATCTTTGATTTGGTGGTTTTTCTATCTCCTTTCTCTTGTCAAATTTTTATTTCAATCTTGTCCTATCTAATGGCCTTCTTCTCATGATTTTGAATGTCTTGATATCTTCTCAAAACTACCTTAAAATTCAAGAATATTCTTTTCAAACCTTCTCCTTTGAGCTTGTTTTCGTATGGTGACAATTATCCCAATTTATTAGCTATCACGAGCTTCTTCCTTACTAGTAATTTATCCAATGAGTTCTTCTAGGGAATCCTTCAATGAGTCTCACCAAGTCTTCTTCTTATTTATCCTTAAGACCTCTCCAAGGTTCTCAATCTTGCAGTTTCAAAACCTTTAATGAGACCTTCCTTGGTCTTTTCAATATTCAACTATAGAAGTTTCATAGTGAGATCTTCTTCTAGGATTTTTTGAATCTGCTGCTACTAAAATTTGCAATAGAAATTTTTTTAGTCCTTTTCAATATTCAATCTTCCACTATGAAAATTATTCAATAGGGCCTTCTATGTATCTATTATTAAATGAAATGTTTTCAATATTCAATTGAGATAACCAATCTACAATATTCACCAGTATTCTTCTCCTTGAATCTCTTCTTCCCTAAATGGGGTCTTCTTTGAAGGACCTCCTTCAAATATTTACAATCTTTGATGTGGCTTTCTTGGCCACTAGTTCTCTCCTCAAAATTTCAACTAAGAGTTTTTAATCTACAAATATATCCATGAGATATTTATCCTTAGGCCCTTAAATATTCAATATATTCTGCAATAAATAATTAATCCCTGTACAAGAAAAGTACAATGACTTTTAGGCAATGAAGATGAAGTTCTCTATTTATTGAAATAAGCTTCCCAGATTCTAAGAGTTAATTTTTTGTAATAATAAAAAATTAGATGTTAGTAACCCCAATAATTTTTCTAAATCCCTTTTCTTCTAAATTAAAATATTAGAAATGATAATAAAAAATTCTTTATCTCTATAGAAAATAATCTTCACTAGTTATATTGCCAATCTAGTGGATGCAATACTGATTTCTAGTCTTCACATGTTTTTCTACAAATCTATGGAAAAAATTTAGCTAAATCAATCATGTGGCTTTCTCTACTTCCTATTATGCTACCTAGATATTCTTCTATCGAAATCTATAGTGATGGTGTTTGCACGTAATGTCACATAAGGGCTGATCCAATTTGTAAATACTCAATAATAATAATGGTGATCATTGGTGGTTTTCCTTTAATCCACTCTGGCTCTGATACCACTGTTAGCTTTTGGATCCTTAAACTTAAAGTAAATGCAATCACAAGTATTAAAATAAGCATGAAATATTATAACTATGATAATGACAACTTAACATGTATGAAAATATGGTATAAAACTTGATACAATGCTCTAGAAAAACTCATATAGGAAATCTCATGAAAATTACAATGCTCCTCTCATGAACTTTACAAAATCTCCATGATAATAAAATGGAGCTACATTGTGACTACTACCACACTAACCTATGAACTAAGAAATCCTCTCTCCAAACACTCACAATTAGGATTTTATATAGGAATATAGATTTCTTACCTCTTACATAACCCTAAGACTCGTGTACATGTGGACTACATGCACATTTACATCATTGCACATTTTAACACTTGTACATTTATTATATTACTATAAAAAAATATTTATCTCCTAATGTAACCTAATCTAAATATTTACGCATGAAGTTACATAAGTACATAACCAAATGATGTAATATATTCCAACAATTAGGATGCCCTAGCTAGAAGTATAAATACTCAATTTTAAGGTAAGTGGAAGAACAAATATATGGCAAGTCTGATCCAGGTAGTGGATTTTACAACATAAGTGACTATAAAGGATGAGATGATTGAGCATAATATAATTTTTTTAAAAAGTAGAGTATTAATATGCAAGTTTCATAGACTCTAGCCAATTTTTTTGGAGATTTAATATTAGATCAAGTAGAAGTGGTGATTGAATTCAAATTACTCTGAATTTTTTCCTAAAAGCTTTTTCCTTATCATATTTTCTAATTTAGAAATCAGGGATAAAATATTGAGTGGTGGTACATGGTTTAGAGGGAGATATACCCTTTATTTAAGACCATGGATATACTTTTTCTATTGAAATAGAAACTATTAAAAAGCTTTTGGTTTGGGTTAGGATTTTTTGACTTCCATATCAACTTATTAATAAAAATATTTTTAAGAATATTGGCAATACCCTAGGAGAATTCATAAAGGAAATACTAACTATTAAGGAGTGAAAGCATGATATTTATACTATAATATATGTTGCTATGGATATTTTAAAATATTTTCCACAATCTATTAAGATTAATTCTAAATCAAGATAATGGGATTAACAAGTTGATTATGAAAATATGATATTTTGTTATCACAATTGTTATGAGACTCGACACTTGGAAAGAGTTTGCAAAGTTAAAACTATGAAGAAAGAGACAACAAAATTTAGTCATGAGATAAACTTCATGGTAAAGCAAGGAAATCATACATTATTATAAGGTAGAATAGTTCAAGGATATTCCACTCCTAAAGAAGGGGTAAATAAATCCTATCTACAAAATATTATAGAAAAGACCACCATAACTTACTTGGATCAACTGTTACAAAAAACAAAGAAGGATATAGGATATGAGAAAGTACAATATGTAAGTTCACATTCATAAGAAATTAAATGTGTAAAGGAAGATGTGGAGGAAAATTCTAACACAATAATTGTAGAATATACCAAGATATTTCCAGGTAAATCATCTTCATTTTCCTCAAGTAGTATAGAATCCTCTCTTAGGAATACAACTGAAAGTGGTATAACAATTATTTTTTGCACTTTAGGTTTTAAGAGAAACATAATAAAGAAACAAGGATGGAGGAAGCATGTAATAATTTAGGGTTTCTAAGGTAAAATAAGAAGGTATTTTTTTTTAAGAGTATCCTTACATTTTAGGGTTTATAGGGCAATATAAAGAATAATGTGCTTTTGAGGTTATTCATTGCTCTACATATCCTTCACAACAAGATAAACCTATAGATGATAAGTCTTACTTTGAGTAGTGTGAGAAGATTGAAGAGATTGATGAAGATGAAAGTATTGGTGGGAATGGAAAAAAATGGAAGGCCCAAGAAGCAAAAACAAAGAGAAAAATAAACCCAAAGAGATATTGATATGGGAAAACAAAAGCAAATTTTATAAATATTAACAAGAAGTGGGGCTAAACCCACAAATAAAAACAAAAAATTACAATGAAAATAATATCTTGGAATATTAAGGGTATGAATAAGAATCCTAGAAAAAGGTATTAAGAAACTCTCATACTATTATAGACAATATATTTATATTTATAGGTGTGGATACTAGGCAAAAAATATTTAAGCCATTCACGGTGTTGAATTTTATCTTGAAAAAATTTAAATTATTGAAAACTTAGGTTTCCTTGGAGTAGACATGGAAAACCTAAATGGTATTCATGAAATAGTAGCTTGTATCTTAGTGGAGCTTGATCTCAATTTAGGATTTCCAAAGACCATGGAGTTCATATCAAGAAATTACATATTATTATAGAAGCCTGACTACATTGGGGTACCTTTTTGATGTAGTAATTATCATCATTATTATCATCTTAAGAAAGCTCATGAAATAGATATGAGAAGAAGGCAAGATACTATACTGAAGAAAGTTGAAAGTTCTTCTAGTCAAAAAATTTAGAGGTAGTGGTAGTTAAATCTCAGATAGAAGAGGATCCAATCAAGACTCTTAAATAACTTAAATAAAGGTCGAATGCCATCAATGTCCAGTCAAAGAAGAAAGAGTTAATTTTCAACAACTATAACAAGACAAATTTTATAAGGGAAGGGAGATCACACCTACAATAAACAAAGTATATAAAGGTATATAATCAAGTAACTAACAAAGTCTAAACCTAAATTTTTATTTTTTAAGGGGATGGAGGATGAAATTTGAATAATGATAAACTTGATATATCATCTCATCCTAGGCCAAGCTCCTATATGGAGGGTTTGATAATATTAAATTTAGACAAGACATTTCAAGAGAGTGGTGTTGTCAAGGGCTTAGAAAAAATAAAGGAGAAAGGTATAAAATTTTATAAGTTCTTACCCTCTTTAGTTAGATATATTTTAAACCAAGAAAGTAAGTAGGGCTTAAATAATCCTAGTAGGATCTCTTCCCTACCAAGTCCTCTAAATCCCCATAATACACGCACATATTCTATAAGATATGCTCTAAGAGCCATGAAAAATGGTAAAGGAGGTATAGGGTATTGTCAAGTATTAGGGGGCTTAGGTATTGAGACAAGTCAATCTTAGTATTTAACAATAAGAAGGAAATCCTACTTAAAAATTGCACAAGAAAAGCTGATAAGGAAATTTTATCTAGTAAACAAAAATCTATAGTTGGTGTTCTTAGAGAAAGAAAACTCCAAGGGAAATGGTATCAATGATTATTTTATCTTTAAATGTTAGAGGGCTTGGGATTCATCATTAAAAATATCCCAAAAGTGTTTGTTTAAAATTCACAATCCTGATATAATTTTAATCCAAGAAACTATGCTGGATGTAAAAAAACAATAGTTGTACTCATCTCTCTCCTACCAAATTGGAAATTTGTAGGGTTAGAATCAAAAGGAATATTATAGATAAATGTAACAATATGGAATTCCTTATTCCAAATAGTTGATAAGGTTTATATTGAGGTAGGTGTGGTTACAAACTTACATTCTATGGAGCTAGATAATCTGATTTTTATGGTCAATTTGTATGGTCCTTATGGTACTAGAGGCAAGTTTTAGGAAGAATTATTTATACAAGACTTTAAAAAAAAAAAAATATAGTGGTGGGAGAGGACTTAAAATTTATAATTAAAAGAGTAGAAATATATAGAGAGGAGTTCAAAATGGATTCCCTTGCTGAATTTTTTCTACAATAAATCTAGAATGCAGGGTTGTGTGATGTAGAACCTATTAAACTAGTTCCTAATTGGAGGAATCAAAGAACTATACCACAAAAAATTTCTAAAATTTTAGATAAATTTTTAGTGTTTGAAAGCGTTATAGCTGAAGTAGAAGACTAAAGACTTAGATAGATCAATGTGGGGAATATGATAATTTACCAATTTCCCTACATTCAAAAAAGGATAAAGAGAAATCAGTAGGACCTTTCAAGTTCAATGTTATCTAGTTGAAATATGAGGAATTTATAAATATAGTAAAATATGAGTGGAGATATATTTACCTAACAATAGACATGACAACTATGTTTCAATTTTCTATAAATTTGAGGGGAATCAACTCTACTACAATTGCATGGGCCAAAGGTAAATATTGTGAAGCAAAAGCAAATATAGTGGACATAAAATCTAAATAAAGTTAGTTATATAGTCACAAAGGTAATGAGATTTTTTTCAAATAAGGAGAATTTGTAAGTAAATAATTTGGAAATAAAGAAGAGAGAGTTGTTAGAATAGAAATATGCAAAGTGGAGGATGAAAAGTAGAGTACTTTGGCTGGAACAAGAAAATGAGAATACAAAATTCTTTCAAAAGTATACAAACTAAAGAAAATAATAATTACAATATGGGAGATGAAAGGGGAGGATGGAAGAAATATGAGAAGGTTTCAAAAAATAGCAGGATTAAGAGTATCTCACTTTAATAAAATTTATCAAGAACCCAATAGAACAAATATTAAACAAATCATTAAGCTGGCACTTTATCTACCTAAGATGGTCAATGATGAAGTTAAAGAGAATTTGATGATAAAAGTCACTAAGGAGGAGCTAAAAATAGTATTTAAATCATTTAAAAAAAGGAAGAGTCTAGGACCAGATGGTTGGACCATTGACTCTTATGTGGGTTTTTATGAGTTATTGGAAGAAGACCTTATAAAGGTGATTGAGGAATCAAGAACTTCTAGGCAAGTACTCAAGTCTATCAATATAAATTTATTGGTATTGATTCCTAAGAAGGATAGCCCAACATATTTTGGGGAGTATAGGCCCATATTGTTGTGTAATGCTCTCTATAAAATCATCTCCAAGATCATTACTATGAGGCTAAAAGGGGTTTTTAAGACACCTTAGAAGAATACTTTGGTTTATTAAATAAAATATAAATACATGAAACTATAGGTGTTACTCAAGAAGCACTTAATTTGGTCAACTCAAGGAAGCAACAAGCAATGATAATTAAGTTTGATTTAACAAAAGCTTTTGATAGGGTAATTTGATCATATATTAGTCTTATATTAATTTATATTGGTTGTAGTGTGACCTTTGTAAATTGGGTAATGGGATGTATTAATTTTTCTTCATTTTTTGTCTTAATTAATGGTTCAAATTCTAACTTCTTCAAGCCTTCTATGTAACACCCCAAGTTCTACCCACTTGGTTGTCCAACATCAGAGTTTTCAGTATGAGAAAATTTTTCTTTATTTCAATCTTTTCTAGTTCATTTTCTAGTATGAGCATGTTAAATCAATATTCATAAGTACCATTTCGCTTTAGTCAAAATACTCATGAGATCAAGATTAGCCAAATCCTGTATAGTTACCTATTTTGAACTTCACTCTCCACTCGAGATTCCAAGTTTAGGTAGTGGGTTTCTTTTCCTCTAGGGCCCATAACACCTAGAGGTGTGACACATAACTTTCCCATGTCTTAACATGATTTCATGAACTTATGTCTTATACTTATGTCATGTAAGACTTAGCGCATACATGCTCGAGCTATACGATCAACCATCCTCCATGGAGCATCGTCTAGGGTCTTACCAATGCCCTGGTAACCACCCGATGACTTGTATTGATTAACCAACACAATATCCCATACCATCATGCTATCAGTAAAACCTAGTCAAGCACAATTCACTACTCATAACTAGCAGGGATAACCTAGAATATATACCCATACAACTCTTCATTACCTCCCATTTTGACGTCTTCCTGTTAGAAGTACAGTTAGAGCCATGATTTATGATGTTTGCCTACCCATAAGAACCATTAATATTTGTCTTCACAAGATTATCCTTCCCATAATATTGAAATATTAACAAGGTTGTCCTGCCCACAACCTTAGGTTGCATGTCATGATTGTCTATCCCACAATCTTAGAATCTCTTATCTCAAACTTAACTATGGTTTGAATTTTTTAGAGAAGCTTGACTATGCAAAGGTTTGTAAACAAACACAATTTTCTAATTGGTTATGAGATTTTACTATATAACATAAGATTTCTAGTTTCCATCTCTCTACTTATATGTTTATCACTAAGATGGAATAAAAGTTAGAGGACTTTGGAAACATTGCATTTAAACTAAAGAATCTTAAATCCATGATATTAATTTGTTTTATGATTTCTTTTTATTTTATTATTTGATGGGTTAGGTGCTACTTCTAAAATTTAATTGAAATACACTTCCTTTTCATATATTACTCTATATAATTTTACTACTTGAGCATGTAATAGAGCAGACTACCCATATAATTTTAAGTATGGTGACAACTATTTTATTTTATTTTTTAATTAATATTTAATCTAAACGAGTTTTAAAAATAGGTTTGATTCATTCTATTTTTATTTAAGAAAAGTAACACCACTCGGCAATTCTTGTAAAGCAACCTCACTCCAAAACACCTTTGTTGTCTTACACACCTATTTAACATAATTATGATATGCAACTAACATACGAAAGTAGATCTCATTTGGACATCAATCAATCATCTCTTTTCAAGTTATACGCAGAGAATTTAATAGTAACAGATCTCCTAAGTATTCTGGAACTAGTCTTGGTTTTAAATCGACTCCTCTATTCTTTGGTCTGAAAATAATGCTATCATTGCTTACTACGATATAGCTTTCCTATTTATTTTTTCCATATTTTACAATGCATATATCCTTAACATAATCTATGTTTGAAAAATTAAGACAAGTATAATTAAATATTATACTAAATAACTTATCCAGGTCCATCATTTCACCCTACGGATGGTTCGTTTCCTCAAACTATCATGGTGATTTTAATTTAATCAATTTATTCAAACTAAAACATTATACATCCATACTGTGGTGGTTTGAGCTAAAGCCTTATGTTTTAAAACATCAACTCTTATGCAATTTTATGTCCTAAATGAGAAATTGAATGAGACAATATTCGTTGTACACAAATGGAGGGTTTCAAATTTGTAAGAAAGATTAAGGTTGTAACTTCCATTAGAAGTGTTTCTCATTAACCAGAACATTCACCATATAGCTACTTATTTACAACATGGAAAAACTTATTCTACAAACTAAAGTTTCCTTGGACAATTTACCCAACATTACGTTTTCAAAATATTATCGTCCATATCTGACTGCTTTCAATGCTATTGGAAACATGCATAATATAAAAACATATGAAATAATCGAACTGTGTTTTGTGAAGAAATAAAACATAAATTAATAGCTTTAATATATAAATTAATCTCCACATCAAATAGATAGACCATATAGAAAAATATAGTATATATATAAAAATGCAAGTCACACATATTCACGGAATTCTGCCATGCATGTCCTCAGGATACGTTTTCAAATACAATTACATAATTTCAATTTTCGCCTTGCATTTTTTCCAAAAGCTACGTATTCAATTGCAAATACATGATATCGAATTTGGCTTTATTCTTTTAATAACTCAGAATTTGGCATACCCCTAAGTAATATTTTCAAGTATCTAAAATATATATTAATTCTTTTTCCTCTTAGTCATTGATGCCTGAACGTAGATAGAATAGCAAAAATATAGCAGGCAATATAGTTGTGCAGTGTTCCTTAGAGTTTTTCATTTTCATATCGATTATCTGGTGGACCCCAAGGGTCAGAGAGGTTATACTACAATGACATGCAACTATTCCTATTATGCATACATCATTTTCATACCCAACACAACATGCATAATTTTTCAGAGTTACCCAATACCTCATAATCAATCCAACACGACATGCAAGTACCACAATGTCTCTCAGCACAACATGCACACCAATCAAGTTCAAAATAAGATAAATTTTGTCTCAGGTTCACAACAATCCATTAATGCATACTATTTCCAACAATTCCTTCGAACTCATGCATCACAAACGTTTCCATATTTGCACAAGAAAGATTTCAATTTTCCTACAATGCAATTAATATTCTATATTTGCACACAAAGCAACACACATAATATCTTTGAACTTATTCATTCAAATTTTCCATTTAACTCTTCTTACAAATTTTGTCAAAATAGACTTACGGACTCTTTTCTCGCTTCCAACGTTGATCTCCCTTTGTTGCTCTCCTTAATTTTACAAAATCATGCACACCACCCTTCTATGTTTCCATATTCACATTTTATTCCCTCCTAATGTAGAAGATGGTTCCCTTTTTTCTACTTGTAACTAGCGTTAGTTTTTAGATTCTTCGATCCAAGGTGTGCCAGATGGAAACCATTCTCATCCATGTTCAACAAACTTAAATTAATTAATAATTTTCCTAGAACAAATGTCGACTGTCCAAAATTTCTACCTTTTAAATAATGCAATGCCATGACTCTTGAATATCCACGTTATTATTATATATTAATATATATTTATTTATAATATTTCATTTACCTTATTATAGAACAAACAATTATTATTTATTTTTAATACATTCATATATATAGTTTTATGTAATATATATTATTTTTAAATAAATAAATTCCTAAAATAACACATTAATATATTTATATATGTATATAATTGTTAATTATCTTTACTTTGTCCCTTTACCTTCCCTTTTAGTTTTTTTTTAATAAAAACCATATCATTATTCCACCTTCATACTTTTATTTAAACTTATGGCTCCCATGCATTTAAGTATTTTCATTGCCAACCAAATATCATAAATTCACAATTTGACAAACATCAAGCATTCCTACAAATTCAACTACATGATATGAATCTACATGGACCACTGGCGAATGCATTGCCTATTGGTTTTTGTGCCCCTATCAATAGGTGAATACACCATCGCTCATCATTTCCATTGACTTACCTTGCACTGGAATAATACTTTTTCCCATTGAGGAGACCTCCTTCCTTTGCATTATCCCCACTAGTAACAATACCTATCCCCTGCATCCACATATACATTAGTAGTGTCTCATCCTTGCAAACAAATTAGGCGTATAATAAAATAGGTTTTTGGAGGATTGTTACATACTCCCCCTAATATTAAACATAGTCCCTATGTTTGCATTTCCCATTGAAGCATAAAAAGCAACATTGCCATGATAATAGAAAATCAATTCAATACATCAACAAATTTACATTTTCCAAAACTGATTCATCATTTATTGCTAAAACAAAACATGCACAAACATCAAGTATATGTATCATACTTCACAAACCAAAATATGATAATATTATTGTTCAGTAAAAATGAAACTATGACATGATGATAACACTATTAAAACATTATTCAAACAAAAATGGAAACTATCTTTTCATGATAGCCACATCTTCCCATGTGGCACTATTTTTAGAAAACTGGTCCCATTGGACCTTGCACTGTTCAATATTCTACTTTCTCAGTTGTTTAATTCGATAACCAAGGATCTTGATTGATCGCACTTCAATGTGTATGGGATCATCCATCTGCAATTTATCAACATTCCAAACATGTGAGGGGTCAGGAACATATTTTTTGAGAAGGGACACATGGAATGTATCATGAATTTTTGAAAAATTAGGTGGTAAATCTAATTTGTAGGTGACTAGGTTCAGTTTATCAACAATTTCAAAAGGCCCTACAAATCGTGGACTAAGCTTAGAGGATTTGATAGAAATTTTGGTAGGTTTAACTCTTAGGAATACTATGTCTCCCACAATAAATTTCCTTGGTGTTCTCTTAAGATCTGCATAACTCTTTTGTCGATCTGAGGCTTCTTTAAGCCTTTAACGAATTTCATTAAGTTGGTCTTCCATTTCTTTGACCATATCTAGCCCGATCATCACCCGATTCTTTGGATTACTCCATGATAATGACATTCTGCACCTCCTCCCATATAGAGCTTAAAATGGAGCCATGCCTAGAGAAGTATGGTAACTATTATTATAAGCAAATTATACCAGAAAAAGGTAATATTCCCATTTCATTTGATGATCCATACAATACATGTGGAGCATATCCTCTAAGACTTGATTTACCCTTTCATTTTGTCCATATGTCTTAGGATGATAAGTAGTACTAATATTGAGTTTTATTCCCCATGTCTGATGTAATGTCTGCCAAAACTTAGATGTGAATCGAGAATCCCTATCTGATATAATTATTTCATAAAATCCGTGTAATCGTACCACTTCCATGGTAAATTTTTGGGCTACAACGGGAGATCCATATTTAATATTTCTAGGCAGAAAATGTGCCACTTAAGTCAATTTATTAACTACCACCAGAATGGCATCATGCTGAAAATAATTTTTAGGTAGCCCAACAATTAAATCCATAGTCAAAACCTGCCATTTGTATTGTGGAATGACATGCAAAAATAAGTGTCCAACTGGATGTAGATGTTTCACCTTCACCTTTTGACATTCTAAACATCTAGCCATAAATTCAGCGATATCCTTTTTTATTCCTAGCCAATAATATTCTTTTCTCATATTTTCATACATATTTACATAGCCTGGATGAGCAAAATAAGGAGAATTATGTACCTCTTGCAGTATCATATTTCTCAGGTCCTGACTATTAGGTACTACCACTCTATTTTTGAAGAATAATGTATCTTCCCAGATTCTAAATTCCTTTGATTTATCAGAGTCTTACTAAACCAGTTCCTGATACTTCTAAAAATATTCATCTTGAATTTGTAATATTCTTATTTGATCAATTATAGCATATTGATAGTGTGATATAGCATTGATATACCTTCTTCTACTTAAAGCATCTGCTAGTTTGTTTTCTTTTCCCTTTATACACTCTATGCCAAAATCATATTATGCCAAAAATTCCATCTAGCATCTTTGTCTATCATTGAGCATTGGTTGAGTAAAGATATATCTTAAGCCTTGATGATCTTTTCTAAGCTCAAATATTTACCAAGTAGGTAATTTTTGGGATTAAGAATAGATGAGATATATTACAATGGAGGCCTATATAAGTACGTGAAAAATTTCAAGGAACATGACAAGTGTCAAAAATTAGGTAGGCATAGTGCACATTATAATTCCAACATTTCCCCTTAATGTGCACTATCCTAACTATAGAAAAAACAAGTCAACATTAGGTAAAATTCCCCCTTTATTTTGAATTCTATAAAATAAACCTATCATCCTCCTTTATTGCTAATTTGGTCTAGGCTTGTGCTTTTTGTGCTTGGATCTCCAACTATGAATAATGCTAGATCAACAGTGTATACATTTCGGTCTATTTCCATAGGGTCAACCACTTTCTTGGATCTATTGCCACTAGGTCAACCGTCTAAGTGCCTTAGGGTCACCCTATGTGCCTCAAGATCAGCCAATTTTGGGTTTGTTGCCTTTGTAGGTCATCCTCTAGGTATGTTACCACTCATAGGTCACTAACTAGATCCACCATGAATAACATCCCCCTCATGGTGAACTCAATCTAGAATGTGTCGGTATCTGCCAAAAATACACCTTAATAAAAAAGAAATACGAGCCATGAATTACAATAATATTGAGCCATAGAATCCAAATTTGGAGGAGAAGAAGAAATAAGAGAATACAATCTTCTAAAGTGTCTTCATCTGTAGTCTTCAAAAGTAGATTAAAAAAAGTCCTCAAATAGATTCTAGAGTGTCTATGTCTGTAGTCCCTAGAGTAGGTGTCCTTATTGTGACCATATCATCCCACCGAAGTGCATGGGTAAGCAACCGCTATATCTACTAGGTCTATAGAGAAGGTAACTGTGTACAAAGATCACTTACAAATTGCCTTGGAGTGTCAGGTACAACTGAGAGTGCACTCCATAATACAACAATGTTTGAGGCTAAAAAATCTTGCCAAACTACCTCAAAACTAAAAAGGACACTACAATTGTGTCCATATCGAGAAAAGGTTTTTGACGACTATAAATAACCCTATTTCCCACTTTCATTGGGGCCTTCATTTTTTGGAAAAAAATAGTAGCACACCTCTCTAGGTAGCAAATAAACATAAGATATAAAATATTCTTGGCACATTCTCATATGGGTTATTATATTCCACTTTACATGAGAAATTGAGAACATGGAAATTGAGAACATTTGTAGTCCTTTAAAAATTGGCATATTCTCATATGGGCCAATATAATTTTAATAAAGTATCCCCATTCCACCTCCACATGGAAATTGAGAACATTTGTAGTCCTTTAAAAATTTTACATTACAAATGAATACTTTAAAGTGCTCCTTAATTTTAAAAATATTCGCTCAAAATAAAATGCTTTTAAATGCTTTGAATTTCCAAACGTTCTATGCAACTAAATTTGGTTTCGTCATGAGCACGATCACGTCGGCTAGAAGATTAAAAAAAATAGTTTGTCTCATCTTCATTGCTACAACGACGACTCATCGGGGATAACCAAACTTCCCACTTGGCGTAGCTCTCAGGAGATAAATTTATGGGGCAACGGTGCAACATCCATTACTGCATCTTCATGCAACTTTCACCACCATTAAATGTATGTAACAAAATTAGCAACTCTAGGTTCTCATCAGTAAGTGGTCTCCCCTTTATTTTTAAATAATGAGCTCCCTTTACATTTCCACAATGAGTTGAAAAAAAGAACATCCACCTATTATACATGTGGATAAGAATGTATTTAAAAATACAAATAGGTCATCAGAATTATGTTCTCATTTTTAGGTGAGTAAATAAAACACCCACAATGGCCAACATCCACCTGGTGCATAAGGCGCGAGACACGTCCACCTTCAATAGTCTGACCTTAACGTCTGCAAAAAATTCTTCCTCCATATCAAAGTTTTCGGTGGACGTCAGTTTCGATAACATCAAAATTCCAGCACAAAAAATAGATATGTATCATAGAGGTGGATACATATCTTCAACATCAAGGTAATTATCTTCATAAAAAAGTATAGGTATTGTGCAAAGCTCCCATAAGCCCTCCACCCTTCTCGCGATGCTCGCTCGATACTATTTATTTTGGAGAGCACAACCCAGGAGTCCATAAATATGGCTACCAAAATCTTCTAGCTGCTTACCATGGCCATCACGACCATCGACCGAACAATCTCTGATGTACAGGAATAAAACTCTATTGACCATGATGGGTTCCCTTGAACATAAAAAATAACATTAGAAAATGGGCCCTTATCAAATATTTGTTATGCTGCATCCATTGCTAACGACAATTGCCACTCTCATAAGTACTCAACTAGACCACTCTCAAAGTACCACCAAAACACAAAAAAATTATTTGTCTCAATCTCCAACAGAAGAAAACAATACAAGAAATCCCAAGCATCTTGATTTGTATACGACACCACTTCATTAATCTGAACGTGGCATAAATACTACATTCAAACGACCAAAAAAAGTCACTAGTGCAGCAGATACTCTAAACTTGTCCTCGCCAATGTCTTGAATTACATGTCGAGTGGGCATCTATAGAGATCACATACCGCCAAATGCTTTGGAAACACCACAATAAAAATTCATTATGGTTCTGGACTTCCATGCTACTTTTACACAATGGAAGAGAATGCATATGTTAAAATAAAATACCCCACATCCAATGACATCCCACAAAAAATTGAGCTGATCACCATCAATAGATCTGAACTCACATGATATCACAAAATGTGTAATCACAACAACACAAATCATGTAACTATCAAAACTGTTGTTAGCAAATCCGCTAATCTCCAATATTAGCATAAAATTGAGATGTTGTGCATAGCTATATCAACGAGCAAAATAGGTTAATTTACAGCAGGTTTTCACCTTCACCAATGGGGATTTGAGATATTAAATGCTAGGCCGCAACAAATTTTGAAAAATTTAGCCTAAATATCCATGCCAAAATCTAGTGCAAAGCAACCTCCATGTACTCCCACGTGCATTTTTAATAGAACCAGATGGAGATATTAGTAATTAACTAGTTGCATGGCCATCACAACTGCCATCCTTGTAATCTGGATGCCATCACCTATCACTATCGCACTTTTTAGGGACATCGTAGGGACATCCCTCCATATTCAAGCACTGAAAAAAATATAGTTGTTTAAAATATGACCACTCAACACCATTCATAAAATAGCAACCGACTTCATAGCTCACAAAAAATATTAAAAGACCAAAATATTATCTGCAGGATCGATCCGTAGGCCATAGCGCCAGGGGCCACTTTTGTTGCATGTTTGGCTAGTGGGAACATTCATATTGAGAGTTTTAGAGATGATTGAGTGAAGTTTATTTTTAACCTTCATTGAATGAGATATATTGATTAACACCACTTGACTTCTTTTTTGCATGATTAACATTGTCATTTCCACCAGAGCTTTAGGTTTTCAGGTAGTAACAACAATGACATCAAAATTGACTACAAAAATAATGGAAAGCCACTCCATAAAGTGCTTCTTATAACACAGAGTTTTTAGATACGGTTGATGCATCACAAACAAATAATAGCATACAACAGTGAGCGTAAATTTTCATATGCCCAATCCATATCTGCCAAAATATATACCTACGGTTAAAATGTACTGTTGCTTAACACCATCCATAGGCTGCTGCATCTGTAAAATGGAGGAGGATAACAATAACTACAACAATCAAGCATCCCTCAAGCTATACAATATAGATGGATATCCCGGACAACCTCCCCTTCTATTACAAACTACTTATGCATCACAAAAACCCCATCTAAAAACACAAAAAAATATACACCATAAAAAAACAAATTCACTTGAGAACTTGGAAAAAAAATTCATGGCCCTAAGCATTGAAGCTTCAGGGGCATCCATGAAACCATCTCTTTATCCAATATGGATTTCTGGTTTCGATCCACAAATGTGGAGAGCATACTCCCTGAGCCATGGAGAATAAAAAATGTGAGGAAGGAAAAAATGAAGGGAAAAAGAAAATTGGCGGAGGGATAATTTCCATGAGGGAAATCCCCCCTCAAGCTCACAGGTCAAGGGAGTGACTATGCTTTGATACCAAATGTTGGTACTAAAAAAATATGAGATAATATTATACATGAAATGAGTACAATATATAGGAAGAAGGTCTATATGAAAAGGTGACAAGTGTTAAGAATATATGACAAGTGTTAAACTAAATAAGGCATAGTGCACATTAATTCTAATAGTAATGACACCATATTTTTAGAGCATGCACTATTGCAACCAATTATAAGTCATGTGTGGTGTAATATAATTCATTTTTCTTAAGTTTTTGTGACTCATAAGCAATAACACCATATTCTTGCATGACAACCCCACCTAATCCTTCCATGGAAGCATCAATACGTACAACAAATGGTTGTTTTGGATCTGCTATTCTAAGAATAGGTGTTGATGTTAGCTTTTATTTAAGAGTTCTGAAAGCTTCTTCACATCATTCCATCCATTTAAAAGCCTTTTCTTTCTTTTGAATATTGGTTATTGGATAAGCTATCTTAGAGAAATTTTGGATAAAATGGTGATAATACCCAGCCATCCCCATAAAAAATCACACTTTAAAAACATTTGTTGGAATAGGCCAATCAATAATAGCCTCAATTTTATTTGGATCAATAGACACTCCAAAAAAAATTACATTACCCAAATATTGTACCTGGACTGAATATAACTCACACTTTGACATTTTTCCATACAATTGATTTCTTCTAAGTATTTCAAGAACAATTCTCATATGAAGATCATGCTCTTCTTTGCTCTTGGAGTAGATCAGTATATCATCTAGGAATATCAACACAAACCGATCTAGTTGCTCTTGAAACACACTATTCATTAGATTCATAAAAGCAACTAGAGCATTGGTCAATCCAAATGGCAAAACTGTAAATTCATAGTGGCCATGTGTAGTTCAAAAAGCATTTTTATGGTTATCTTCTTATCGAATCCTCAATTAATGATAACCAGATTTGAGATAAATTTTGGAGAAAATTATGGCCCCTTTTAGTTGATCAAATAAATCAACTATTCTAGGTAGAGAGTACTTGTTCTTAATAGTAATCTTGTTTAGCATTTTGTAGTCAATACATAATCTTAATGATCCATCCTTATTTTTCATAAATAAAACTGGTGCACCCCATGGTGAAACACTAGGTTTAATATGTCCTTTTTCTAAAAGTTCCTAAAGTTGAGTCTTAAGTTCTTGCAACTCTATTGTAGTCATCCTATATGGTGCTCGAGCTATAGGAGTTGCTCCTAGAAAAATTTCTATAGTAAAATCAAATTCTCTTTAGGGTGGAAGACCCGTAGTTCCTCAAGAAAGACATCAAAAATCATTCAACACTGGATAGGTTTGGAAAATACTTGTTCTGGACTCGTTTTCTTCCTTTTTATTAAGTTTGACCACAAAGACTCTACTACCCTTTTTCATTGTTCTTTTAACTTGCATTGCTATAAAAAGATGTGGTTTCGTTGATTCATTAGATTCATAAAAGTAGCTAGAGAATTGGTCAATCCAAATGGCAAAACTGTAAATTCATAGTGGCCATTTGTAGTTCAGAAAGAATTTTTATGGGTATCTTCTTATCGAATCCTCAATTGATGATAACCAGATCTGAGACCAATTTTGGAGAAAATTATGGCCCCTTTTAGTTGATCAAACAAATCATCTATTCTAGGTAGAGAGTACTTATTCTTAATAGTCATCTTGTTTAGCATTCTGTAGTCAATACATAGTCTTAGTGATCCATCCTTATTTTTCATAAATAAAACTGGTGCACCCCATGGTGAAACACTAGGTTTAATATGTCCTTTTTCTAAAATTTCTTGAAGTTGAGTCTTAAGTTCTTGCAACTCTATTGTAGTCATCCTATATGGTGCTCGAGCTATAGGAGTTGCTCCTAGAAAAATTTCTATAGTAAAATCAAATTCTCTTTAGGATGGAAGACCCGGTAGTTCCTCAAGAAAGACATCTCGAAAATCATTCAACATTGGATAGGTTTGGAAAAGACTTTCTCTAGACTCATTTTCTTCCTTTTTATTAAGTTTGATCACAAAGACTCTACTACCCTTTTTCATTGCTCTTTTAACTTGCATTGCTATAAAAAGATGTGGTTCCATTGATTCACGTTTGCATAAAATATGAATCCTTTGCTTGGTGTCATTAGTGAATTCCATCTATATTTCCTCAAAATTTAACAATGCTTTATGTGCCTTAAGCCAATCAATACCTAAAATATGTAATGGAGCTATATATAAATGCCATTGGGTTTTCCCTTGAGGTAGCATTATTTGAGGGTTAAATAGACATTGATTAACAATATAGGTTTACCTAGACCCATACTCAACTTTCCACCCATTAGCCATAAATCTAGGTACTTTCGGTATGTCCCTCAAAATATTCGATGATACAAAACTATCAATTGCTCTAGAATCAACCAAAATGTAAACATTTCTATTATAAATTTTACCTTTCATCAGGAAAGGTATTGCTTGACCATTGAGTTTGGAATTACCTATTATTGTATATATCTTATGAGCAGGTTCCATAGGTCCTTTTCTATTATTGGATCATAAAGGATATTTGTTAGCATAATGAGGTTCTTGAAAAATCCAAAAACCAGTTCGCAGTGTCCTCTCTTTCTTATTTCCCTCATTATCTTCCTGAATACCAGGTCTTGGTGCATTAGCTCTTTGATCATACATATCCTTGAAATTTCTTTGGCCACCCCGATAGTTTAGATTTCCCCTGTTTCCTTGGTACCTATTCTTATTCTTGTCAAACTTGTTTTTGTTCCCATTACCATGATTCTTGTTCCAATTCCTGTCTCCTTTTGTTGGACCCACATTTTTATTTTTCTATGGTTCTTCCTTTTTAGAAGATTGTTGATAATAAGCTTTCTTGGCCTTAAAATTATCCTCTTCCTATCAAGCCAAGTCACAAGCAACAATTAGGGTAGCAGGTTTCAACATAAGAATCATATGTCCAATTTTTGGATGTAACCCTAGGAGAAATTTTTGAATTTTGATCTCATTTCGTTGCTCATATTTGGGCATGTATTTGAGCAATTGCACAAATCACTGATAATACTCAATTACGGACATACTACCCTGCGTTAACCTTGAAAATTCTGCAGTCCTTTCAAGGTAAAATTGTGGTGTTAGAAACCTATCTTTGAATGCTAATACAAATGTATCCCAATGAACATCGATAGCCTCCACATTGTGAGTTTTCCTATAGGTATCCCACCCATCAGTGACATCTCTCATCAAACAAAAAATTTCCCATGAAGTTTTTGATTTAGATGAAAGGGTTCTAATCACAAAGTATGCCTCCACACTATTCAGCCATCTTTCAGCCTCTTTTCCATCACCTTTGCCATCAAATTTTGCTATGTCAAGCCTTCACATATTCTTTTCCAATTCGAAACCTACCTGTTTACTTTTTGGGTCAATAGTTATCTCATCCTCAACTATTACTGTTTCTTTTCCCTTAGATAAATTTTTTATTGTTTTTTTGATGGGAAATCATCTCTTGTTGTTGAGCCAGTTGAGATTTTTGTTGCTCCATGTGTTCTAACATTTGGGTCTATTGTTGAGCTATGTGTTTAGCCATTTGAGCACTTTGTTGCTCCATTTGTTCTTTTTTTTGGCTCATTTGCTCCTAAAATAATTGCACCATTTGGACCATTTTATTCTCTTTGACAACTAGTTCTTTTTCTATCCTCTTTTCCCAAGGTTGTTTTATGGCTTCCTCATTAGCCCCTATCCTCATAAATTTTCAAAAGACCCTTTTAGGATGTTTGTTCAGCCCTTCCCACTAAACCGTCATATATTTTTGATGAACTACATTTTTGTCTAGATGCCATTGCCTGCCCAAAAAAACAAAGAGCCTTGTCAAATTTCAAGTTTAGGTGAACACATTGGCAACATAAATTAAGTTAGTCATAGGCTTTCTAAAATTCTATTGCCTAAATATTCACAACCTTTTCTTTGATACCAAATGTAACACCCCAATTTCTGCCCACTTGGTTGTCCAAACACCCCAAGTCTACCCACTTGGTTGTCCAACATCAAAGGTTTCAGTATGAGAATTTTTTTCTTTATTTCATTCTTTTCTAGTTCATTTTCTAGTATGAGCATGTTAAATCAATCTTCATGAGTGCCATTTCACTGTAGTTGAAATACTCATGAGATCGATATTGGCAAAATCTCGTATAGTTATCTATTTTGAACTTCACTCTCCACTCGAGATTCCAAGTTCAGGTAGTGGATTTATTTTCCTCTACGACCCATAATGCCTAGAGGAGTGATGCATAACTTTCCCATGTCTTAACATGATTTCATGAACTTATATCTTATACTTATGTTATGTAATACTTAGTGCATACATGCTCGAGCTAGAAAATCAACCATCCTCCATGGAGCATCATCTAGGGTCTTACCAATGCCCTGGTAACCACCCGATGACTTATGTTGATTAACCAACATGATGTCCCATACCATCGTGCTATCGGTAAAACCTAGTCAAGCATAATTCACCACTCATAACTAGCATGGATAACCTAGAATATATTCCCATACAACCCTTTGTTACCTCCCGTTTTGACTTATTCCCATTAGAAGTATAGTTAAAGCCCCGATTTATGATGTTTGCCTACCTGTAAGCACCATTAATATTTGTCTTCACAAGATTGTCCTTCCCACAATATTGAAATATTGACAAGGTTGTCCTACCCACAACCTTAGGTTGCATGTTAAGATTGTCTATCCCACAATCTTGGAATCTCTTATCTCAGACTTAACTATGGTTTAAATTGTTTAGAGAAGCTTGACTATGCAAAGGTTTGTAAACAAACACAATTTCCTAATCGATTATGAGATTTTACTATATAACATAAGATTTCTAGTTTCCATCTCTCTACTTATATGTTTATCACTAAGACGGAATAAAAGTCAGAGGACTTTGGAAACATTGCAATTAAACTAAAGAATCTTAAATCCACGATATTAATTTGTTTTATGATTTCTTCTTATTTTATTATTTGATGGAGTAGGTGCTACTTCTAAAATTTAATTGAAATACACTTCCTTTTCATATATTACTCTATATAATTTTACTACATAAGCATGTAATAGAGCGGACTACCCATATCAGTTTAAGTATGGTGACAATTGTTCTATTTTTTTTTAATTAATATTTAATCTAAATGATTTTTAAAAAGAGGTTTGATTCATTCTATTTTTATTTAAGAAAAGTAACACCACTCGACAATTCTTGTAAAGCAACCTCACTCCAAAACACCTTTGTTGTATTACACACCTATTTAACATAATTATGATATGCAACTAACATACAAAAGTAGCTCTCATTTGGACATCAATCAATCATCTATTTTCAAGTTATACACAGAGAATTTAATAGTAATAGATCTCCTAAGTATTCTAGAACTGGTCTTGGTTTTAAATTGACTCCTCTATTCTTTGGTCTAAAAATAATGCTATCATTGCTTACTACGATATAGCTTTCCTATTTGTTGTTTCCACATTTTCCAATGCATATATCCTTAACATAAGCTCTGTTTAAATAATTAAGACAAGTATAATTAAATATTATACTGAATAACTTATTCAAGTCCATAATTTCACCTTGCAAATGGTTCATTTTCTCAAACCATCGTGGTGATTTTAATTTAATCAGTTTATTCAAACTAAAATATTATACATCCATATTGTGGTGGTTTGAGCTAAAGCCTTATGTTTTAAAATATCAACTCTTATGCAATTTTATGTCCTAAATGAGAAATTGAATGAGACAATATCCATTGTACACAAATGGAGGGTTTCAAGTTTGTAAGAAAGATTAAGGTTGTAACTTCCGTTAGAAGTGTTTCTCATTAACCAGAATATTCACCATATAGCTACTGATTTGCAACATAGAAAAACTTATTCTACAAACTAAAGTTTCCTTGGACAATTTACCCAGCATTACGTTTTCAAAATATTATCATCCATATTTGACTGCTTTCAACGCTATTGGAAACATGCATAATATAAAAACATATGAAATAATCAAACTATGTATTGTGAAGAAATAAAACATAAATTAATAGCTTTAATATACAAATTAATCTCCACATCAAATGGATACACCATAAAGAAAAATACAGTATATATATATATATAAAATGCAAGTCACACATATTCATAGAATTCTGCCATGCATGTCCTCAGGCTACGTTTTCAAATACAAATACATAATTTCAATTTTTGCCCTACATTTTTCCCAGGAGCTATGTATTCAATTGCAAATACATGATATCGAATTTGGCTTTATTATTTTAATAACTCAGACTTCGGCATACCCCTGAGTAATATTTTCAAGTATCTACAATATATATATATATATATATATATATATATATATATATATATTTTTATAATTATTTTTCCTCTTAGACACAACTCTTTGATGCCTGAACGTAGATAAAACAACAAAAAGGTAGCAAGAAATATAGTTTTGCAGTGTTCCTCAGAGTTCTTCATTTTCATATCGATTATCCGGTGGTTTCCCAAGGGTCAGAGCGGTCATACTACAATGACATGCAACTATTCCTATTATGCATACATCATTTTCATACCCAGCACAACATGCAAAATTTTTTAGAGTTACCCAATACCTCATAATCAATCCAACATGACATGCAAGTATCACAATGTCTCTCAACACAACATGCACACCAATCAAGTTCAAAATAGGATAAATTTTGTCTCAGGTTCACAACCAACCAGGTTCACAACAATCCATTAATGCATATTGTTTCCAACAATTCCTTCAAACACATGCATCACAAATATTTCCATATTTGCACATGAAATATTTCAATATTCCTACAATGCAATTAATATTCTATATTTTCACACAGAGCAGCACACATAATATCTTTGAACTTATTCATTCAAATTTTCCATTTAACTCTTCTTAGAAATTTTTCTAGAATAGACTTACAGATTCTTTCCTCGCTTCCAACACCTGCTCTCCCTTTGTCGCTCTCCTTCCTTTACCGAAATCATGCACACCACCCTTCTCTGTGTCCATATTCACCTTTCCTTCCCTAATCTAGAATATGGTTCCCCTTTTTCTACTTGCAACTAGCATTAGTTTTTAGATTCTTTGATCCAAGGTGTGCCAGATGGAAACCATTCTCATCCACGTTCAACAAACTTAAATTAATTAATAATTTTCCTAGAACAAATATCGACTATCCAAAATTTCTACCTTTTAAATAATGCAATGCCATGACTCTTGAATATCCACATTATTATTATATATTAATATATATATTATTATTTATAATATTTCATTTACCTTATTATAGAACAAACAATTATTATTTATTTTTAATACATTCATATATATAGTTTTATGTAATATATATTATTTTTAAATAAATAAATTCCTCAAAGCACACATTAATATATTTATATATGTATATAATTGTTAATTATCTTTACTTTATCCCTTTACCTTTCCTTTCAGTTTTTTTTTGAATAATAAAAACCATATCATTATTCCACCTTCATCCTTTTATTTAAAACTATGGCTCCCATGCATTTAAGCATTTTCATTGCCAACCAATAATTTGAACTATGGCTCCCATGCATTTAAGAATTTTTATTGCCAACCAAATATCATAAATTCACAATTTGACAAACATCAAGCATTCCTACAAATGCAACTACATGATATGCATCTACATGGACCACTGGTGAATGCATTGCCTATTGGGTTCTTTACCCCTATCAACTGGTGAATACACCATCGCTCATCATTTATCTTGACTTACCTTGCACTGGAATAATCCTTTTGCCCATTGAGGAGACCTCCTTCCTTTGCATTATCCCCACCAATAACAATACCTGTCCCCTACATACATTAGCAGTATCTCATCCTTGCAAATAAATTAGGTGTATAATAAAATAGGTTTTTGGAGGGTTGTTACATTCTAGAGGATGAGACATGGATCCCCCCTATCATGCTTATTATTCTTACTTGTCGCTAAAGTATTGAGTAGAATTATTAAATAATAAAAAATACTTGGCATGATCAAAGACATTAAATTGGAACTATTTGGTTGGGATTCATTTACTATTGTAGATGATATACTCCTATTTGGAAATGGTACCTTAAAAGAAGCACTAAAATATAAAGAGTTGTTATCCGCCCATGTAGAGGAGTTGGAGAGCAAGTGGGTAGTTAAACCTCTCTAGTTGCTGAGAGGCCCAAGTTCTAATCTCTCGCCTCACATGTTGCGGATATGTTATGTAATGGTTCCCTCGTGGTCACAGTCTGTTTACCCCTTGTGGCCACCACCAAAAAAAATATATATATATATAAAGAGTTGTTAGATTTATATCGTGCTATTACATGAATATAAATAAATATCCAAAAAATAGATATAGATTTTACGAGACTACAACAAAGATAAGAAGAAGCAATGGTAAGGATTTTGAGCTTTAATCTAGTTGAGTTTGGTAAAGATCAAAAATATTTGGGGTTTATAAAAAATATAAATAATTATGGATACCAGGATTGGATTTGGTTATACAATAAAGTGGGAAAAATGATAACTTCATGGTGTAATAGATGGTTATCATTGGAAGGTCATTTAACATTGGTTAAATTAGTTTAAGAAGATATTCCAGTATTTTGACACTCTATGGCTTATGTTCCTCTCAAAATAGTGGAAAAAATAAGGGATAAATGCTTCCATTTTCTTTGGACAGGAAAAAGGGAGAAGGATTCAATACATTTTTTTAAATGGAGTAAGGTAGCCAAGCCTAAATGAGTAAGAGGATGGGGGCTTAAGAATATATATGACTTCAGAAAAACACTATTTTCCAAGAGTATTTGGAGATTGATAATTGATAAAGGATTATGGTATGAGGTTATCAAGGAGAAATATTTAGGTTCCATGTCATTTGAACAATAGATTAGACTTTATATCAAGCCAATGACCAATGCAACTATCATTTGGAAAGCATTAGAAAAGGCTTATCCATTAGTAATTTTTTGTTTTGGTTTAGAAAATAGAAAATGAGAAGAAAATAAGGCTAGGAAAAGTCCCCTGGCTAGAAAATGGAGAGAATTACAAGCTATCACAAAATTTAATAGCACATCTAAACAGATAAGGGTTCAAAATATCAGTAGATTTAGCCTCTATGGATAGAATAAATTTATATAATCAAGGGTGAATTTTAGCAAAAGAATTAATTTTGGAATAAAATGAAGCTTAGTAATGGACCAATTATACATGGGATTTGAAAAGGTCTTTTATAATACTAAGACAAAAAAATAACTCTTTAGTATGGTCAAAGAACCCAACTAATGGATAATTTATAACTAAAGAAGAGTACAAGGTAATATTTGAAGATAATAATGAGGAGGTCCTTTGGTGGTGGAGTAGGATTTGGAAGGTGAAAGCACCCTTGAAAATCATAATTTTTTCTTGGTTAGCTTTAGTTAAGAAGGCATTAACATGGGATGTTCTACAAAAGAGGTCCTAGCAGGGTCAAATCAATACAATTTATGTGAAAGGGAAGAAGAAATAATACATCACCTACTAGTTCAGTGTGATTTTTGAGAGAAGTGTGGAGGCATATTCTCCTTCCTTTAACCTACTAGTTTATAGATATATTTTATAAATATATTTACAAAGAACTAAATTATAAAGAAAATGGTGGATATTCCAATTCATACTTGGTTGAAAGGAGTAGTGTATGGGACTGTATACTTTTTTCATTTTGATAATATCTTTTTTTTTGTATTTGAATAATTAAAGTCATATCTAAAAGATAATTTATGACTATAGGGTTGAAGTAAATGACACTCGAAGATGACTAAAGGCTTGCAACAAAATGCTATTATTGTAACACGTTTGATTTAGTAAGGTTTATATGAAGGTTTTAAATACCCATCTAGTTTGAAAATGAAAGTTAATTTTTTTCGGAAGATATATATATTTATATTTATATTTATTGAAGTGTTTGTGAAAATACCATAATAATATATTTTTAAGTCTTTATTGGTGCAAGGATATCAAAACCCTCAATAAAAAAAAATTTTAACTAATTTTTTTTTGAAAAAAATGTGTATATTATTTGGATCCTAATGCTACCATTATAAGAAAGTAGTCATTTAGTTCATTTATTTGAGGTCCACATAAAATTCTAAAATATCCTAAAATGGACCTAAAATCGACTCCCACAAGGTGAACAAAACTAGGAATACAAAATTAAAATAAGAAAGGAAAGATAAAAAGATAAATTCAAAATTGAAAAAAGGAAGCCACAAAGTCAAGGTCATCAACGGGAGGGTACACAACAAAGAAATATGTCATCGAAGATTCAAATCTACCATACAAGGTTGTGAAAGAGATAAGTAAGCATGAAATATTCCCAATCTACAACAATAGTATTATGTTCGCACACAAAGACTTTCAACTCTTTTTTCTTCTGATGTTTTCCTCATAAAATTTTGTTTTAAAATTATTATATTTTATAATACCTAAAGTTACTACAATTACACGAGTTACTACAAGCAAAGTTTAGAATATCTTTTCACTCTGATATATGTATATAAAAGTTATTTATCTTGCATAAGTAATGAAAGTTATTTCATAATTTTCCTGATTTTTATCTTGCATAAGTAATAAAAGTTATTTATGACTTGTTTTACATATTTTCCTTTGCATTTCATTGTGATCAAATCCTATATTGCTTCCAAGTTCTCCTTTTATCATAAGTTCAGTGATATGATAAATGGGGTGTATATTTCAAATACAATATCTATTAATTTTATGCACTTGTTTTAGTCTTTTGAACGATCCTATAGTCACCACAACTTTTTATCGAGTTAAAATGTAGCAACCTATAAATTTATCTATGGTATTTAGAGTTGAGCCATTGGTCCCAAATAACTATTATCATTGTCTAACAAATTCACTTTATGAATTGTATTATCAATCTTGAAGATATCACAATGCATCTTATCATTTAATATTTTGATTGCTTGTAGTGTTGGTATACTTCTTGATAATAGTATTATGAGATCCCATAATTTGATGATAATGTATGGATATTATGTTCAAGTTAAAAATATATATAATATTATTTCAACAAGATCTAGTTAATTTAAATTGAATTGGATTTGAACTTACTATCTTTATTGCATGATGTATTGAACCTATTGAATTATATGTCTCATTGCTTTTGCTTGTAATAGTTCCCTTTATATCCATGCGGTGTTGTCTCTTGTTGGTTCCTTGGATTGAAATTATCAACTGGTGGAATTCTTTCTACATGATAATTTAGGTGTTTTCAAATTTCTCTACCTATATTTTTTGGGGGGTTATACCAACCATCATTGTGTTGTCTCAAATATGATTGAGTGACACATGATATTATTATTTAATTTCTTGATTCTTTTATTCTTCTTTAATTTTATTATCCTTGGCTACATTAATTTTGTATTCCTTTCTCCAAATTTTATTTTGTAATAACCCTCCAAAACTCTACTCTATTATATGCCTAATTTGTCTGCAAGGATGAGATACTACTAATGTATCTGTGGATGCAGAGGACAGGTTTTGTACTGGCAAGGACAATGCAAATGAAGGATATCTTCTCAATGGACCGTAGGATTGTTCGGTGTAAGGTAAGTCAGGGAAATGATGAGCGGTGATGTATTCGTCGGTTGATAGGGGAAAAGAACCCTATAGGCAATGCATTCGCCAACGGTCCATGTAGATGCATAACATGTAGTTGCATTTGTAGGAATGTTTGATGCTTGTCAAATTGTGATTTTTGATTGGCAATGAAGATGCTAAAATGCATGGGAGCCATAGTCTTGAATGAGAAATAAAGATAGAGTAGTGATATGATTATTTTTGTGTTATGATCTGGAAGAGAAAATAAGTAATGAGGCAAGGTAAAATAATTATTAATCTTATATTTATGTATAACATTATGTTTTTTTTAAGGAATTTATTTATTTAAATAAAATAATATATAACATATTTGTATTGCTATAGATAAAAAAATAAAATATATATATTATAAGAAGGCATTAACAATAAATGATTTTTATTGTTTTATAAAAAAAAAAAGAAATGCCAAATACTATAACCATTTATATGCTAAAAAAATAATACATACTACTATAGGCGGTAGAGTGTTGTTTGGCATTATAAATTAAAAAAAATGACAAGTTGGAAATGGTCGGCATATAAAGGAATTATTATCAGTTTAGTTTGTTGGACGTGGATAGTGTGGTATACACTTGGCGAATGGCATGTTTTTGGGAAGGGGAATCTCCAACGAATGGGAGCTAGTAGGAAGAGGAAATATGTTTTATGAATTGGAAAAGAAAAGAGGATCGAGGTGTGTCTTGGGAGCAAGAGGAAGCGACGACGAGCAAAGGACTCTGTAGAGCAAGGAGAATGGACTACGAAAACTAGTAAGTTGAACTGGAAAAATTTAGTGGAATGCTTAAACAAATTATGTGATCTGTTCTACATTCAAATTGGTATAACGTTTGTTGGCAATGAGAGTGAAAAGAAAATAAATAATCTTGTGTGCTTGTGAGGCAAGATTTAGAATATGTTGATTGTTTGTGATTATAAACCTGTCCATGCTCTGTAAAGAATGGAGAAAATTTGAAATTCTTAATGCATGCGTGGGAAATTTGAGACACATGTGTTTAATTGCTTTGTGGAAAAAGGAAAGCAAAATTTGACTGTGTTTTGGAGCTAAGTTATTAGTCTATAATGAGATTTGTTATCTTTCCTTCTGCATGTTGTTATTAAAACGAATTGAAGGCGTTACTTGCATGCCGTGTTGAAATCCCATAGTGATATGGGTGGTTTTTGTTTGAAATATTGTATGTTGCATGGAAATATGTGAAGAATTTTCTTGCATGCTAGGAGTAGTTGCATTTCATCTTAGCTTGGCCGCTCTGACCCCTGAATTGTCATCGTAAATCTGCAACTAAAAACTGGAGCTTGGAGTCAAAGCCATAGTTTTAATTCTACTATTGGAAGATATCTTGTGCTCTGGCATTGAGGAATGATTAATAACCTTCAAAGTGCAAAGCCCTTTGTGAATGTTTATGAATTCTTTTGTTTTCTCAGAGAAAGGAAGAACTCTGAATACTATGGTGCAAGTCCAAAATTGGGACTGTATTTAATGTGAAATTTGAACAACGTAGGGATTGGGAAAATATATGTGTTAGTCTTGTAAATATTTTGAAACAAAAAAGAAAATAGTGTAGTCTTTACCTTCTGAAATATTGAAGAGTCGTTATGCATTCAAAAGAGCCTTGTAATTCCTTTCGTAAGCTATTTGTATGAAGTATCTTTCGAATATGATGTTTAAACTTGGATTAGGGTTTATTGAATTTAAATACTTCATCCTATACATGATTTGTATAGTTGCATGCTTTTTAAATCTGTATGGATGATTAGCTTAATGGAAACGCAAATCATGTAAACAGCCAGGGAAAACTGCAGTGATTAAATAAAAATTGCTATGCTTGAAATGAATCGTTTATTGTGTATATAATCAGTGGATGAGAAACAACGTATTCAGAAAACCTGAAACATGTCCTTTGAACCTATAATTGCATGTAATAGAGATTTTCAATTGAATTATAACATGGGGATTTGGCAAATGCTATGTTTCGAAAAGGACTAGCCTGACCAAAGCAGTTTGGTAGCTAGTAGTGGGTAATTAAAATAAATTATGTGATAGGGAGTTCTCACGAAGGTTGAGAGAGATACCACCATAAGATGATAGAACAAACAAGAAAACATAGAGAACATTTAAGATTATAATTTAGGTTGTACAAATCTTCAAACTGGACCTACGTTTGGAACATTGCATTGAAGACTGTGGAAAAACAACATAGGAGTTTTTTTTAGAATCGAACAAGACTGTAATGAACTTAAATCCGGAAGAAGTAGAGAATGTTTTAAATCCAAATTAGAACGTAGAAACTATAGAAGCTCTATCATTGTCATAATCTTGTGGATGAATTAAAATAGACACAAGGAAAAACATGTCTTGAACATAGTTAAGCATAAGATACGGTGGTAATGGGGATAACTAGAACAAACCTGCGTGATGGTTGGGTAAGGTGGAGTGAGGTTTACTCTATTTGACTGTTCGAGTGGCATCACTTTAATTTAGCAGTGAGAAACAATATTCTTTAAAGCTTATTTGAATTATATTTAAGAAATATAGTTAGTGTGAAGATGCAGTTTTAACATGCAGTTTAGATAACTTAGTTTATGATTTTATAATAAAAGTTTTGTAGAGTATTGTGGGAAAAATGATTTGTGGATGTGAATTTTAGTGTAGCCTTTATTTCAAAAGAATAGCAACTATAAAGAGATTCTATGCAAATTTATTTTAGCAAATGTGGAAATTTTTAGATTTTAATGTAATGTTTTAATAGCATCATTATTATATATTTGTCAAATGGAAAATTGGTGATCTTTTAAAACTTAGCAAAACTTTTGGATAATATCGAGTCTATAACCATTAGTAAGCCTTTGAACCAAACTTAGGTAAACTTTAAGTTAAGGAATTTAAATATTGTGGAAGGGACAATCTTATTTCGCAACCCAAGGTTGTGGGTAGGACAACCTTGAATCTATTTCAAGATTGTGGGTGGGACAATATTGCATATTAATCCAAGGTTGTGGGTAGGACAACCTTGATTCTATTTCAATATTGTGGGTGGGACAATCTTGTGTATTAATTGTTAATGATGCTTGCGGGTAGGCAACCATCATAAACCAGGGCTCTAACTGTACTTCTGATGAAAAAAGGTTAGAATGGGAGGTAATGAAGGGATGTATGGGCATCTCTTCTAGGTTATCCCTACTAGTGATGAGTGGTGAATTGTGCTTGACTAGGTAAATCCGACAACATGATGGTATGGGACATCGTGTTGGTTAATCAACACAAAATACCAGGTGGTTACCAGGGTATTGGTAGAACCCTAGACGATGCTCCATGGGAAAAGGATGATCGTCTAGCTCGAGCATGTATGCGCTATGTCTTACATGACATAAGTACTTGGGGTCATGACAAGACATGGGGAAAGTATGCACCACACCTCTAGGTGTTATGGGCCCTAGAGGAAAAGAAACCCCCTACCTAAACTTAGGATCTCGGGAGGAGAGTGAAGTTCAAAATGGGAAACTACACGGGATCTGGTCAATCTCGATCTCATGAGTATTCCTACTATAGTAGGATGACACTCATGAAGATGGATCTAAAATATATTGAAATAAAAAAAAATTTCTCTTACTATAACCTCTGATGTTGGACAACCAAGTGGGTAGACTTGGGGTGTTTGGACAACCAAGTGGGTAGAACTTGGGTTGTTACATTTGGTATCAGAGCAAAGGTTGTGAATATTTAGGCAACATAAATCTAGAAAACCTATGACTAACTCAATTTATGTTGCTAATGTGTTCACCTAAACTTGAAAATTTGACTAGGCTCCTTGTTTTGCTAAACAGGCAATGGCATCCGAACAAAAGGCTAGTTCCTCAAAAATAACTACGGTGGATCAGTAGGAAGGGCTGACCAAAAACCCTAGAAGAGTCATTCAAAAATTTATGAGACTCGGGGCATCAAAGGAAACCATAGAACGTCCTCAGGAAAAGAGGAAGGAAAAAGAACCAGTTAATAAAGAGGATAAAATGGTCCGGATGGTACAACTATTATGGGAGCAAATGAGCCAACAAAAAGAACAAATGGAGCAGCAAAGTGCTCAAATGGTTGAACACATGGCACAACAAAATACCCAAATGATAGAACATATGGAGCAACAAAAAGCTCAGTTGGCTCAACAACAAGAAATGATTTCTCATCAATAGAAAACAATTGAAATTTTATCTAAAGGAAAGGAAATGGTAATAGTTGAGGATGAGACAACTATTGACCCAGGAAGGAAACAAGTAGGTTCTGAGTTGGACAAGGATATGCGAAGGCTCGATATAGCTAAATTTGATGGCAAAGGTGATGGGGAAGAGGCTGAGAGATGGTTAAATAGTGTGGAGGCATATTTTGTGGTTAGAACCTTATCATCTAAATCAAAAACCTCATGGGCAGTCTTTTGTTTGATTGGAGCTACCATAGATTGGTGGGATACTTATAGGAAAACTCACAATGTGGAGGCTGTTGATGTTCTCTGGGATACTTTTGTATTAGCATTCAAATATAGGTTCTTAACACCACAATTTTACCTTGAAAGGACTGCAGAATTTTCAAGGTTAACTCAAGGGAATATGATTGTGATTGAATACTATCAGAGATTTGTGCAATTGCTCAAATACATGCCCGAGTATGAGTAGAGAAATGAGATCAAAATTTAGAAATTTCTCCTAGGGTTACACCCAAAAATTGGACACCTGATTCTTATGTTGAAACCTGCTACCTTAACTATTGCCTATGACTTGGCTCGACAGGAAGAAGATAACCTTAAGGTTAAGAAAGCTTATTATCAACAATCCTCTGAAAAGGAAGAGTCACAAAAAAAGAAAAATGTGGGTCCAACAAAAGGGGACAGGAATTGGACCAGGAATCGTGGCAATGGGAATCGAAACAGGTTTGATAGGAATAAGAACAGGTACCAAGGAAATAGGGGAAATCTAAATTATCGGGGTGGCCAAAGAAATTTTAGGGATAGGAGAGATCAAAGAGCTAATGCACCAAGAGCTGGTCTTTAGGAAGATAATGAGGGAAATAAGAAAGATAGAGCACCATGAACTGGTTGTTGGATTTGTCAAGAACCTCATTATGCTGATAAATGTCCATTGCGAGCTGATAAGAGGAAGGAACCTGTGGAACCTGCTCATAAGATTTATGCAGCAATAGGTAATTCCAAACTCAATGGTCAAGCAACACCTTTCCTATTGAAAGGTAAAATTTATGATAGAAATGTTTACATTTTAGTTGACTCTAGAGCAACTGATAGTTTTATTTCACCAAATATTTTAAGGGACATACCAAAAAACTTGGATTTATGGCTAATGGATGGAAATTTGAGTATGGGTCTAGGTAAACCTATATTGTTGATCAATGTTTATTTGATCCTCAAATAATGCTACCTCAAGGACAAACTCGATGGCATTTATATGTAGCTCCATTGCATGCTTTTGACTTAATTTTAGGTGTTGACTAGCTCAAGGTGCATAAAGCATTGTTAAATTTTGAGGAAATATGGATGGAATTTATTGATGATACCAAGCAAAGGATTTGAATTTGTTGTGGATGTGAATCAGTGGAACCACATATTTTGATAGCAATGCAAGCTAAAAGAGCACTAAGAAAGGGTAGTGGAATCTTTGTGGTCAAACTTAATAAAAAGGAGGAAAATGAGTTTGGAGCAAGTCTTTTTCAAACCTATCCAGTATTGAATGATTTTTGAGATGTCTTTTAAGAGGATTTACCGGGTCTTCTGCCCCAAAGGGAGTTTGATTTTACTATAGAACTTTTACTAGGAGCAACTCCTATAGCTCGTGCACCATATAGAATGACTACAATAGAGTTGCAAGAACTTAAGACTCAGCTACAAGAACTTCTAGAAAAAGGACACATTAAACCTAGTGTTTCACCATGGGGTGCACCAGTTCTATTTGTGAAAAAGAAGGATGGAACTTTAAGGCTATGTATTGACTACAGAATGCTAAACAAGATGATTGTTAAGAATAAGTACTCTTTACCTAGAATAGATGATTTGTTTGATCAACTAAAAGGAGCCACAATTTTCTCCAAAATTTACCTTAGATCTGGTTATCATCAATTGAGGATCCGGGAAGAAGATACCCATAAAACTGCTTTTTGAACTAGATATGGTCATTATGAATTTACAGTGTTGCCTTTTGGATTGACCAATGCACCAACAACTTTTATGAATTTGATGAATAGTGTGTTTCATGAACAACTAGATCGGTTTGTGTTGATATTCCTAGATGATATACTGATCTACTCCAAAAATAAAGAAGAGCATGAATTTCATATGAGAACTATTCTTGAAACACTTAGAAAGAATCAATTATATGGGAAATTATCCAAGTGTGAGTTTTATGCAACTCAGGTTCAGTATTTGGATCATGTAATATCTGCTGAAGGGGTGGTTATTGATCCAAATAAAATTGAGGCTATTATTGATTGGCTAGCTCCAACAAATATTTCTGAAGTGTGAAGTTTTATGGGGATGGTTGGATATTATCACAGATTTATCCAAAATTTTTCTAAGATAGCTTATCCAATAACTAATCTCCAAAGGAAAGGAAAATCTTTTAAATGGACGGAACGGTGTGAAGAGGCTTTCAAAACTCTTAAAGAAAAGTTAACATCAACACCTATTCTTAGAATAGTAGATCCCACATGACCATTCATAGTGTGTATTGATGCCTCTCTAGAAGGATTAGGAGGGGTTCTCATGCAGGAGAATGGTGTTGTCACTTATGAGTCTCAAAAACTTAAGAAACATGAAATAAACTATGCCACACATGATTTAGAGTTGGCTACTGTAGTACATGCCCTAAAAATATGGTGACATTACCTACTTGGTAAATATTTTGAGCTTAGAACAGATCATCAAAGTTTAAAATATATCTTTACTCAACCAATGCTTAATGCTAGACAAAGACATTGGATAGAATTTTTGGTAGAATATGATTTTGATATAGAATACATAAAGGGGAAAGAAAATAAATTAGCAGATGCTTTAAGTAGAAGGTGACATATCAATGTTATGTCTCATTATCAATCTACTATAATTGACCAAATCAGAAAATTGTAAATTCAAGATGAATATTCTCAGAAGTACCGAGAAATGGTTCAGCAAGATTCTGATAAAGCAAGAGAATTTAGAATCTGGGAAGATACATTACTATTTAAAAACAGGGTGGTAGTACCTAATGATCAGGATCTGAGAAATATGATATTGCAAGAGGCACATAGTGCTCCTTATTTCGCTCATCCAGGTTATGTAAAGATGTATGAGAATTTGAAAAAGGAATATTTTTTTATCAGGAATGAAAAGGGACATCGCTGAATTTGTGGCTAGATGTTTAGAATGTCAAAAGGTGAAGGTGAAACATCAACATCCAGTTGGATGTTTATTTTCGCATGATATTCCACAACACAAGTGGCAAGTTGTGACTATGGATTTTATTGTGGGATTGCCTAAAAATAATTTTTAGCATGATGCCATCTTAGTGGTAGTGGATAAATTGACCAAAGTGGCACATTTTCTGCCTGGAAATATTAAAGATGGAGCTCCCACTGTAGCCCAAAAATTTTCTAGGGAAGTGGTATGGCTACATGGTTTTCCTAAAACAATTATATCGGACAGGGATTCCCGATTCACATTTGAATTTTGGCAGACATTGTATCAAACATGGTGAACAAATCATGGTTGCCCAACATCAAAGGTTTTAGTATGAGAAATTTTTTCTTTATTTCATTCTTTTCTAGTTCATTTTCTAGGATGAGCATGTTAAATCAATATTCATGAGTGTCATTTCACTATAGTCGAAATAATCATGAGATCAAGATTGGCCAAATCCCGTATAGTTATCTATTTTGAACTCCACTCTCCACTCAAGATTCCAAGTTTAGGTAGTGGATTTATTTTCCTATAGGGCCCATAACACCTAGAGGTGTGATGCATAACTTTACCATGTCTTAACATGATTTCATGAACTTATATCGTATACTTATGTCATTAAAACTTAGCGCATACATGCTCGAGCTAGACAATCAACCATCATTCATGGAGCATCATCTAGGGTCTTACCAATGCCCTGGGAACCACCCGATAACTTGTGTTGATTAACCAATATGATGTATCATACCATCGTCCTATCAGTAAAACCTAGTCAAGCACAATTCACCACTTATAACTAGTAGGGATAACCTAGAATAGATGCCCATACAATCCTTTGTTACCTTCCATTCTGATCTCTTCCCATTAGAAGTATAGTTAGAGCCCTGATTTATGATGTTTGCCTACCCGTAAGCACCATTAATATTTATCTTCACAAGATTATCCTTTCCAAAATATTTAAATATTGACAAGGTTATCCTACCCACAACTTTAGGTTTTATGTTAAGATTGTCTATCCCACAATCTTGGAATCTCTTATCTCAGACTTAACTATAGTTTGAATTGTTTAGAGAAGCTTGACTATGCAAAGGTTTGTAAACAAACAAAATTTCCTAATCGATTATGATATTTTAGTATATAACATAAGATTTATAGTTTCCATACCTCTACTTATATGTTTATCACTAAGACAAAATAAAGGTCATAGGAATTTCGAAACATTGCAACTAAATTAAAGAATCTTAAATCCACGGTATTAATTTGTTTAATGACTCCTAATTTTATTATTTGATGGAGTAGGTGCTACTTCTAAAATTTAATTGAAATACACTTCCTTTTCATATATTACTCTATATAATTTTACTACATAAGCATGTAATAGAGCGGACTACCCATATCAGTTTAAGTATGGTGACAATTGTTCTATTTTTTTTAATTAATATTTAATCTAAATGAGTTTTAAGAAGAGGTTTGATTCATTATGTTTAATTTAAGAAAAGTAATACCACTCAACAATTCTTGTAAATCAACCTCACTCTAAAATACCTTTGTTATCTTAAATACCTATTTAACATAATTATGATATGCAACTAACATATGAAAGTGTCTCTTGTTTGGACAACAATCAATCATATCTTTCAAGTAATACGCAGAGAATTTTAATAGTAATAGATCTCCTAAGTATTCTAGAACTGGTCTTGGTTTTAAATCAACTCCTCTATTCTTTGTTTTGAAAATAATGCTCTCATTGCTTACTATGATATAGCTTTCCTATTTGTTGTTTTCATATTTTACAATGCATATATCCTTAACATAAGCTTTGTTTAAAGAATTAAGACACGTATAATTAAATCTTATACTGAATAAATTATTCAGGTCCATCATTTCACCCTACGGATGGTTCATTTTATCAAACCACTGTGGTGATTTTAATTTAATCAGTTTATTCAAACTAAAACATTATAATTCCATACCGTGGTGGTTTGAGCTAAAGCCTTATATTTTAAAATATCACACTCATGCAATTTTATGTCCTAAATGAGAAATTGAATGAGACAATTTTCGATGTACATGAATGGAGGATTTCAATTTTGTAAGAAAGATTAAGGTTGTAACTTTTGTTAGAAATGTTTCTCATTAACCAAATCATTCACCATATAGCTATTGATTTGAAACATAGAAAATATTATTCTACAAACTAAAGTTTCCTTGGACAATTTACCCAACATTACATTTTCAAAATATTATCGTCCATATCTGACTGCTTTCAACGCTATTGGAAACATGCATAATATAAAAACATATGAAATAATCAAACTGTGTATTGTGAAGAAATAAAACATAAATTAATAGCTTTAATCTCCACATCAAATGGATACACCATAAAGAAAAATACAATATATATATATATATATATATATATATATATATATATATATATATATAAATCACTAGGGCTCAAATGAGGGTAAACCATAACAAGACTCCATATGAGCTTTGGGAAGGAAAACTGACCACTATAAAATACTTCAAGGTTTTTGGAAGAAAGTGTTACTGTAGACACCAAAACAAGCACCAATCCGATTATGTGACTACAAAAACTGATCGCATTGACACACACAGCCTTCAGGGCAGCCCTCAGAGGTCAAACAGTGGTCCTAGCCACTTACACAGTAGTTTTAGAAGGTCGAAAAGTAATTTGGCACCTCCAGACATTCTGCTTCAAATCCGCCTTTGCGCCTGGGTGTCGCAATATTGTTTTATTTTCGGGCAGAAGTTGGTTGTTTTAAACAAGGCAAAAATCAAAAGAGAGCCTTTGCCAGAAGTGTCACGAAATCACGACACTTCTGGCCAAAAGAGAGCCTTTGCTAGAAGTGTCATGAAATCACGACACTTCTGGCCAAAAGAGAGCCTTTGCCAGAAGTGTCACGAAATTGTGACACTTCTGGCCAAAAGAGAGCCTTTGCCAGAAGTGTCACGAAATCGTGACACTTCTAGCCAAAAGAGAGCCTTTGCCAGAAGTGTCATGAAATCGCGACACTTCTGGCCAAAAGAGAGCCTTTGCCAGAAGTGTCACGATATCGCGACGTCGCGATATCGCAATGTCGCGATATCGCGACACCAAAGGCCAAAAGAGAGCCTTTTCCAGAAGTGTCGCGATATCGCGACACCAAAGGCCAAAAGAGAGCCTTTGCCAGAAGTGTCGTGAAATCGCGACGTCGCAAAATCATGACACTTCTGGCCAAAAGGAAACATGAGGCTTAGGTGTTGCGATATCGCGACGTCGGGATATCACGACAAACTCCCATATTTGCACCTGGGCAGACATCAACCAATAAAGGTGGACTTTCAACCAATAAAGGTGAACTTTAAACCAATCAAAGGCAGATTTTAAACATTTGAAAGCAAAAATTAAACCATTAAAGCAGACATTAAACGAGTAGCTGCCAAAGACAGTCAATTATTGCCTCCTGTCGTGCAAGCACGCGTAGGTGGGCAGATTGGCAGTTAGAGGACTGTCACAAAGGCAGTCATGTAAGCCCAAGTCAGGGAGGAGTCTCCTCCCTCTTGGGAAGGCATGGCCGCCACGTGGCATCCTTGCATGCCCCTCCAAAGAGACCCCCTAGGTCTATAAAATGGTGGACTTTCCCACCCAAAAAAACAAGTTGGTAGGCATTTTAAAAAGCAACGAAGTGCTGCCAAATTAAACACCCGATTGCACTCCTTTTCGATTCATCTCTTCTACACCCGTAATCTCTTTCGCAAGAGAGGTTATTGGGTGGATTTTAGAAGCATGGATCTGGAACTAAACCTAAAATTTTACCACATTTGATCCATCAATTCGATGACACCACATTCTCTGAGATTTTGGGCCCATCCCTAGTGGATTGGCATCAAAGTCAAGTTTTAACGGGGGTGGCCCGCTTGGGCACCCCACACTTTTTGTTAGTTGCATGTTAGTCTATTCTGTCATTGCGTGTTTATCCTGCATTACGTTCTACGCTATTTAGATAGCTCACAATCTGGATTTTAGAAGACCTCTGTCAAATATTATCATGCTCTCGCGGCTTTTGCTATCCCACTAACTTGCAGGTAGCGACGTCTAATTGGAATGCAGATCGGCTGACTGTTTAAATAGTTTATCGAATATATCCTGCATTACGCTTTATGTTGTTTAAATAGTTCACAATCTAGATTTCGGAAGATATCTATCGAATATTATCATGCTCTCGCGGCTTCTGCTATCCCACTAACTTGCAGGTAGCGACGTCTAATTGGAATGCAGATCGGCTGACTGTTTCAATAGCAATGGCCCTCTGGTAAAGTTTTTTGGTTTCTATCGAACGTGCAAGTCGTTTAAAATCATTTTACTCACCGATTTAGCTAATATTTTACATGTATCTTTTATCATTTTTAGAGAACAAGTTCTTCTTCTTTGCAACAGGTGCTACTAACAACGTCATTGTGTCTCTGAACGCAGGATAAGCAACGAGAAGCAAGGATTTATCAGCATAAGCGACGGCAACACTTTGGCCCGCCCATTTCAAATGTGGGCATGCGGAAGGAGTATTGATCACGATTGTAATAAAAAACATGCTAACACTCCTAGCCCCTAAAAGGGGAGGAGATGGATTGTAACCGAGTTTGGAATTAATATAAAAGGGCTGTGCTCCTGCTTCCTCTTTATGTTTTATCTTGATTTGATTACGTTTGTCCTATTTCATGCATCGAGTTAGTCTTTGTTTATATTTAATCTCAATACTGTTTTTCTTTCGGAATCTCATGCTTTCAGTTACATAAGACGGGAAGAGAAAAACATAGGTAAGTTTGACCCAATATGTGATGAGGGAATTTTTATTGGTTATTCTACTAATATTAAACCTTATAGATGCTTCAAAAAGAGGACACACACTATTGTAGAAAGTATAAATATAACAGTTGATGAGAAGAAGATTCAAGAGAACCAGTTCAACAAATTCTATATCAGGAGTATGGAAGTTGTCAAGAAGAGTTTCATGAGGAATCAAATGAAGAAGAGAAAGAAACACAAAGACTTCTTCCTAAAACTCCATCCAGATATGTACAAAAACATCATCTAAAAGAACTAATCATTTGAAATCCAGATGAGAGACAAACAAGGAGAAGGATAATAACACCATATCAAAAATAAAATTTTTCTTTGTTATCTAAGATTGAACCAAAATACTTCAATCAAGCAAGTGAATATAAGTTCTGGATTAAGGCAATGGATGAGGAATTAGATCATATAGAGAAAAACAAGACTTGGGAATTTATTCCACGGTCAAAGAACAAACATGTGATTGGCACAAAATGGGTATTCAAAAATAAGTTAAATGAATATGGATAGGTATTCAGGAATAAAACAAGGTTGGTGTGGAAAGGTTATGCACAGGTAGAGGGAATTGACTTTGATGAGACATTTGCTCTAGTTGCACGACTTGAAGCCATAAGAATATTCTTAGCCTTCTCAAGTTTTAAAAACTTCAAGGTATATCAGATGGATGTTAAGTCAGCATTTCTAAATGATGTTCTAGAAGAAGTTTATATTCAAAAATAGAGGGATTCATATTGAAAGATAAACCAGATTATGTATGCATATTTAAAATGGCATTGTATGATCTAAAACAGGCTCCTAGAGCATGGTACTCAATATTAGATAAGTATATTTAGGAACAGGTATTCAGGAAAGGAATAGCGGACAACAACTTATACATAAAAATGAAGAAAATAATCTACTAAATGTTGTTGTTTATGTGGATGACATCATTTTTTAGGGAAACAATGATAATATGTGTAAATAATTTGCAAAGAACATGTAGAATAAATTTGAGATGTCTATGATTGGTCAGTTGTACTTCTTTCTTGTACTTTAGATTTCACAATTAAAGAAAGGAGTTTTTCTTTCACAAACCAAGTACATAAAAAAATTCTAAAGAAATTCAACTTAGAAGATTGCAAACCAGTAAGTACTCCCATGGTCACAGGGTGTAAGTTAAGTAAAGATGATGAATCTCCAGAGGAAAATTATAAAGTATACAGATCTATGATTGGTAGTTTGTTGTATGTCATAGCTACAAGACCAGATATCATGTAGGAAGTGGGATTAGTGGTAAGGTTTCAGGCATCACCTAAGGAAACACATGTGGTAGCAGTAAAAAGGATTCTCAGGTATCTAAAAAGGACCATGAATTTTAGGCTCTAGTATCCCAAAAGTGACAATTTCACACTCACATCTTATACAGATATATATTGGGCTTATAGCATTGATGCAGGTGAGTATATTACAGTAGTTTCCAACTATACACAGGTACTATCGATGAAGTGAACTCTAGAGGATTTCAATATAAAAAATTATCATCCTATTCCTATATTGTGTGATAATACAAGTGCTATAAGTATTTCAATGAATATAGTAATGCACTTAAGGATAAAGTACATTTTGATTATCATTTTATGAGAGAACAAGTTATGGATAAATAGGTCAGGTTGGAATATGTTACTACAAAGGAGCATATTGCAGATATTTTTCCTAAACCACTTTCGAAAGAGACTTTTGAGTACCTACGAGAAAAATTGAGAGTAGTTATACTCCCACCCCAGATATAACAATCTCAACAGGAGGTCGGGGAGGGGCTAAGCTAAGAGTTTCATTCTTAGCCTCGAGCCCCAATGGTGACCTTTTACCATTGATGATAAAGGAGGAGAGATTTGAGTAAGGGGGAGAGATTTTATTTAGGAAGAAATAATTCAGTCATGAGGAGCAGTTTCTTAGGGGAAGAAGAATAGAAAGAGGAAAATAAAATGATAAAAATGTAAATGTATTGTCGTCAATGACAAAGGGGGAGATTTTTAGAAATATGAGCAAGATTTTTTGACATTGATGTCAAAGAAATACTAAGAAAATGTTTAGCAAATGGTTCATGGTTGATTTTATAAGAGGTAAGGAATAATATTTAATTTAAATATTATATGGCTAAAGCATAAAAAGAGAATCAAGAAGGATAACAAGATCATAATATTTGGGCAAAATAAAAGGGTTGAAAAGATATCTCCATTCCATGGTGATTGAAAGAAAATAATAAGGTTATTTTGCTAAGGTGATAATGGCAAAAGGTTTTCCTAAAAACCTAAGGAAGTTTATATTTTATTTTAATTAAAAATGCCCAAAGGACATTTAAATATTTAATTTATAATATTTAAATTCATTTTGAATTTAAATAATTATAAATAAATATTATTTTCAAAATGCAAAAGTCCATTTTTCTATCCATCGATGTGAAGGTAAATACCTTGAAAGATATATTAATAAAGCCTAAATCAAAGGCTTAAGGTGGAAAACATAAAAAATCATATGCTTTGATGTGCTCGTCGATCGAACGAGGAAGGGGAGGAAAATTGTGCATAGTGGTAACACCGAGGAGAGGAAGAATAAAGGGGATCAACACCAAATTCGTAGCACCATCCGGGTGGCTAGCCTAGACGGTGATTGGCTTGGGCGCTAAGTTACAGAGAGGGGGTCTCGGGTTCGAGACTCTATGGCAGTGAAAGGAGGAAGCTTTTAATTTTTAAAATCTTTGGCAGCAGTGTTGGGAATAAGTGTGTGCAGGTACACTTAGGTCCCACATGAGCACCTAGCTCACGTGGTGGTTGAAGTCATAGCTAGGGCACTGGTGGAAGTACAATGTGGGTTCGATTCCCACCAAGGGCAAAAGGTATTTAATTTTTAATATTTAATTCTTTGTCCTAAGGTTTGTTGGCATGAGCATTTAGGGAGGTATAAGGTTTGTGGAAATAAATTTTATATTGTGATTTTTGTGATTAAAGTGGTGAAAGGAGTAATAAGGCTTTAGAGGAATTTGAATATTATTTTAAAATAAAGTCTTATTGGGTTTAATAGTTGAAAGGAGTAATAAGGCTTTAGAGGAGTTTGAATATTATTTTAAAATAAAGTCTTATTGGGTTTGATAATTGAAAGGAGTAATAAGGTGTAATTGAGATCTAATGCTTTTGTATTGTGAGAATAATTTGTGAGGAAATTATTGATTGAAGTTTTGAGAAGGTTCTTGCTAACTAACCCTTAAGATTGGCAAAAGAATAATTGTAATCGAGACATGTTTTATAAGTTCAATTCTTCATCAAAAAAAAGGGATGGGTACATATTCCTTGTGAGTGATTGTTGGATGTTGTGAATGCTAATTTGGAGAGAAAAGAATTTTTTGATAAGCTTTGTTGAGTTTGATTGTTAAAAGTGTTTTTGAGTGAGAGTTGACAATAAAAACATTGTTTGATAAGCATTTTTGACTAGACTTTCATTTAGTGATTTGTTGAGTGAAGTAATATTTTGTGGAAGCTTACAATACAAATTTTAGGCAAGTCTTTGTGAAGACTTGTTGAGCAAATTGGACAAGTTCTGGAGAGGACTTGTGGACAGATTAGTGTGAGATTTTGTGGAAGCTTAGAATGCAGATTTGAGACAAGTCTTTGAGAATACTTGAGAGTAGAGTTGATTGATTGATTTGTTTAAACATTGAGTTAAGGTTTGGAGCAGATCTAAAAAAGTTAATTTGTGATTGATTTAATTTTCGTGTTAAGGATTGAAGATATATTGAGGACATATTTTGGTGCAAATATGAGGACAGCTTTGTACCATACTAGAGATAGATATTGAGCAGGTTTTGTTCTATACTGAAGGACTAATTTTAGTGCAGAACAAGATAGAGATTGAGAATATTTATGCTAGACCGAAGGACTGTGTTTAGTACAAATTTGATATGGAGATTAAGTAGAGTTTTGGAGGTGAAAAAGTAGAGGATAGTAGTTTCCATTGGATAGAGATCCATTAGCTAGGGTTGAGAGGATAGAGGTCTTTAGTTGAAAGATATACACATCCTAGAGCAGTGGAGGCAATAGTCTTCTAGAGGTTCACCAGCAAGAGCAAAGGAGAAGAAGTTCTCCTGTGGATAGAGATCCATGAACTTGATTAGGATATTGGTGTATCCTTTGGACAGAGGTCCATAAAATTTATAATAGGGAAAGGATTTCGAAAAGAATTTATTTGAGAAATTTTTTTAAGGAATATTTTCTCCATGGAGTAGCCCACATTGGGTGAACCAAGTTATTTCATGTATCTCATGTGTGTTATGATTTATGTGATTTTTACTACTTTAATATTGTTGATGTTATCATATGGATTGAAAAGCAATTTTTTTTATCTTATACTATTCAACCCCCTCTCAATATAAGCACATTTTCCTCAAGGTTACCATAATAATATTTTTCTTTAATGGTGCTCTATTGCTATTATTTATCCTCGATGACTTTATGTTGCTATCCTCTATCCCTGATGGCTTTATGGTACTATCCTCAATGTGGATGCTTTACTACTTTCTTCTATGCATCTAGATAACATCTTACTACTATGTTTTATGACTTTAGACTACACTTTGGTAGTGCTTATATTCCCTACTTGTTGTTGCTTATGTACTGTACTTGATGTTACTTATGTGCTCTTCTTGTTGTTTGCTATTTACATCTAGAAATTGCTCATGTACTCTGCTTACTATTATATCTAGACAATGCTTATATGCTTTGCTTGAGAAAATCCTCTATGGATATATTAAAAATAAACTTTAGATGATTCAAGTCCAAGACTAAAATGCTATAAAAAATTCTAGTCAACCTAATAATTCTAGTCTATATCTCTAATTGACTAGAAATTCCAAATCTTTATACCTCTATATTATTATCTATTGATACTTATCTTCACTTCTCTATTTCTTCTTCTGAGGTATATTACACTGATTATCTCTTACCTATTCTTAGTAATCTTATACTACTCTTTTATCTATTCTCAGGAAGCTTATATTACTTCTCTTTTATCCATTCTTAGGAAACTTATACTACTATATGGAATTTTTCTTCCATTAGGCTTTGGAATTTCTCTTTTTCGTTGAATATATTGATCAAAAGTATGCAATATATGTTTTTATAAGTTCTTCTTAGTTTGTTTTTTTCATTCATGCTCTCCTCAAAAATTCATCTAAGAATTGGATTTGAGTGGTCTAGGCATATTGCCTCTTTGTGGTAGGGTATTATTCTTGAAAATGTCAAAAAACTATTTTTTGATCCTAGCCACACTCTTAGGGCATAAATTTGTGCTTTTGGCATCATTTTAATTAATTCAAGAAGTTTTGAAAAGATTAGATCGAGAAAAATAACTTTAGAAAAATAAAATACTTACTAGAAATAATAAGTTCCTATTTTTAGATTTTCATAGTGAAAATGCATCTCTAGCTATGTTGACATACTAGTAAAAGATACAACACAATAGGACAAGTAATATACGTATAGATTTTATTGAATATGAACTTTATATCTTATGAAAATTGAATCGCCACATTTCAATATGGATGGCCTTCTAACTCATGGAGGATGAACCACCACTTTTCCATATGGGTGATCTTCCATATTTATATGGAGGACTTCCAACATAAATTATTGTAAGAGATGCACCCCTAAATGTAAAAAGTATAAGTAATTTATGTAATGTTATAACCTCACATGTCATGACCCTACTTTTGGTAGACCTTCTATTTTGATGGATTTATGTTTGTGATATTGCTTATGGATAGAATGACTGGCTGTATCAGTTTTATTATGCAAATTACTTATTTCATATGGAAAATATGTGATGTGAATCCTTTGTGGAATGTAGGATAATTCCATGTTTGGATCTAAAAGATATGCATTTGATGTAAGAATATGATGCTGCTAATGAAAAGTGTATTTTTTAGGAATAGGTTTCTTTACGGTGGCAAAAAGAGTAGCCACTAAGAAAAGAATACCTTGGGAAAATGATGTGATGGGTAAATTATCAAAAATTATGGGGAGGCAACACGAAAGAATACCCCTTTGCATGAAGATGCATATCATGAAATTACTTAGTTGCATTTGTGTGTTGTAGTTTTATTATAATGAAATATTATAAAGTAAGAGTTGGTTGATATTATTACCATAGTGGATAATAAGGAAAGAACAACAAAGATCAAAGCTTAGTTTTTATAAATGATTTCTCTTTTGTGGTTTTGGCATGTGCTTTACTCCTGACTATTTTAGAACTCATAGCATTTATTGTAAGAACATGGAAATCTGGTTATGGTGTGTTCATTGGATTCCATATGTGCAATAGAGTGGGTTGTTAAGGGACGTTGGAAGTTAATGCACGGATGTTGGAGACTGGAGTGGGTACACCGAAAGAAAGGAGAGAAAAAAAGGAAAAAAAATGAATTAGAGAAGAGAGGATTGACTGGTTTTGGTAGAGAGGCTTGGAAAAGAAAGGATAGAGTTCGACGCAACAAATATGTGAAGGCGGAGAGCGTTCGGTCTTGAGTAAGTAATGAAACTATTTGCTTCTGTTGGATGAAAGCTTTAAAAATAATTTATGCTTGGAATAATGGGCTTGTGTGTGTTCAACAATGTTTGGGGTATATCATTGGTAATCCATCATTTGAAAGAGATGACTATATTATATACCTGGTATGTTGATAGAGAACACATCCCGTAGTTACTCTTTTTATAGAAATTTTTGTGTTTATAACTTAGCGCTGCCTTACGAACGTATCTAGTGAATCCCTATTGTATGTTCATCCGGTTTAATCTCTAGTAGTGGTTTTGATATCATCGTGGGTGTTGATGTCCATGTTATGGTTGTTGGGAGAAGGAGTTAATGTTGATGTGTGAGTTTTGGTTTAGTAAGGACCTTAAGTTTATCTTTACTATGTTCATGTTTTACCAATTCCATGAATGATTTGGTAACTTAGTGGAGGACAAAGACACTTAGTATATGCGTAGATGTTTGAAAGAGAATGATTACCTTCTAATGCTTTGATGTTATCTAAAATTCTATATGTTGAAATGTGTATATTGAATGCTTTCTTAATCAATGTTGTTGATAGAATAGAAGGGATGATTGATTTGAAGCTCGTTCATTGGTTTTTGAATGATTATTTTGATTATGATTGGCTCTATGCTGGTTGAGAAGTTAGGAATGAGATGAATCTTAAAGGCTAGATTGATTGTGAATTCCTAGAAAATGGTAATTGCTTAGACATTGAAAAGATGGACATTTGCCTTCTGTTGTATTTGATTTTATATGGAATTCTATTTTTGATAGAGATGTGTTTAATGAGTGCATTGTTTTATCATTATTGTTGTTTAAACTATAGAGATCTGTTCATTATTTTTGAATGATTATTTAAGAATATCAAAAAGGATGTTAGAATTTGAGATTCATTTGAATGCATAATGGGCATTCTGGGAAGAGATATGGAGCCATATTTGATCCCCATTATAAGGTAAGTATTTTCTCGATGGGTGTTGTTGTTCTACTATCAAAGAGTTCTATGGACGTCATTGTGGTTAGAGCCACATGTGCAACTAGAATCTATGCCAAAAGCTCTACGTAATGATGTGAGTTGGAACATGTTCAGCCATAGGAGTGAACTTTATGAGATGAAGTTGGTGCTCAATGTCCACAAGCTATGTAATGAACTAGACTATTCAAAATATGGATGGTAGTTGATCTTCGACTACCTTAATGCAATGCTTCTATGGAGAGTAAACATCTCTGAAATTGTATCATTGTAAATACACCTCTAGGGGTTGTCTAGTGATGCACTACTAGTGTTTTGGATTTGAAAACCTGTATTTAGTTTGGGTAGCTTTCGAACGATTTAGAATGTTTAATAAAATCATGCTAGTTGAGTTTAACTTGGCCTCGATGTAAAGATATGCTTATGTTATGTTGGTGATGCTATAATAACTCAGAGATAGACTTTTGAGCAATAGCGGTATCTTATGGAGCTTACTTGGAATCACCTGAAACTAAGTTTAACTAAGTTTAAATAGATTAATTCTTTAAAGCTTGAGTTACGGGATTGCACTAAGATTAATGATGTGTTTGTAGATTTAATGAAATATTATGTACCCTATATTTGATTAAAGATAACTAGGTATCTAGCACCTTTGGATGGCATCTGTCATCAGTGGATATCCATGACTCACTAACTAGAGATATAATATGGATAGACTAGTTATAAGTTAGGTTGAATAATGAAGAGGAATTCGCCCAACTCGAACTCATGTAACTGATAACACTTTTTGGAAATAGTTGGAATAGAATCTAGAGGGAGCTCGATTATGTTTTAGATATCGGGTAGGGAATCCTCTTGGAAAAGAAGTTGGTCAATTATTATGGATGATGCTTAGTACTCCTACACTAATGGAACTGGGTAGGGAGTAGGGATTAGCATATCCATGAAACTATTTCACTAAAAGGCTTGTGGAAGAGAATGGAAAGCTATGTCTATGGAACTCTTACGCTAAAATACTTGCGTGAAGAGAGGAGACTAGTGTCCTAGAACTCTTGAACTAAAGGGCTTGTTCATGGGTAAATACTAGGGCTATTCCTTTCAAAGGAGTGAAAGGAGAACCAACTATGTTGTTAGGAATTGAAGGTAGTTGGAGTGGAAGTGTATTGCACCAATGCTTCTCACAAATGGACATGTGAAGAAGTAGGGATGGTTGCATTATTAGGCTTAGTCGTAACTCGTAGATGAGTGTCATGACTTATTCAACTCTAGAAAAGGATTACTAGAGACTAGGTCTATCTTCTTTGGAAAAGGAGCTCAGTCAACCTTTATAAAGAGATTTACATATATATATATATAATAAGGGTTGATTTAGAGAAAAATTTAGGGTTGGGACTTTGGGGTCCCTTACATTTGGTATCAAAGCATGGTTCGTAGTGGAATTGGATCACTGCGCAAGAATTAGTTTAGTGTGAAATAGAAAACATACTAGACATTAGTAATTTAAAAAAAAATCAAATAGAAGCAAAATTACCCAAAATGACTAGGATGTATTGGGTAAACAATTATTAGTAGGAAGGACAATTTGAAGGGCCAAATGCTAATGAATTCCTACTATCTCTTATGTGAGTGGCCAGGGACAATGGCACCAAAAATAAGAAGAGGAGGTGCTGCCCCAACAATAAGGCAGACACGTGGAACCAATCCAGAGAATAGAGCACCTGAAGATGGTTCAGAAAACCCTAATGAGGGAGAGAATCTTACTAAAATAGTGGCTCTACTTCATGAGTAGGTGGAAGCTCAAAAATAGTTGTTGGATGTTGTGCTAAGTCGGGAAACACAATCTGGTAACCCGAGAAGGGAACATGCAAATGAACCTCTTACAGAGGTACAATTGGCAAGAGTTCGACTAGAAGCTGAGCTAGGCAAGGAGATGAAATATCTAAAATCTTCCAAGTTTAATGGAGAAGAATATGGGGATAAGGTCGAGGCTTGGTTGAAGGAGATAGAGACATATTGTAATATGAAGAACTTCTCCTCATGCACTCGAACATCGTATGCTACATTACATTTGCAAGGAGATGGTTTAGCTTGGTGGGAAACCCTTAGTGAAGAGCGAAAGCTAGCCACTGCAATTGATTTAAAATGGGAAGAATTTGTAAAGGCTTTCAAAGAAATATTTCTCACGAAATATTTTTATTCCCATAAATTTGATGAATTCACTAAACTTCATCAGGGAATTAGAATAGTGGAGAAATATTATCAAAAATTTGTAAAGTTGGTGAAGTATGTGCCCGCTTACACTGAGAAAATGAAGGTCCACAAGTTCATACTTGGAGTAGATCCTAGAATAGGACAAGAAGTAGACATGAGAGAACCTGAGACATTGCAAAAGGCCTATGAGTTAGCAAGGAAAGTTGAAGCATATCTCAAACCTTACTTTGATTATGAGGGGTTAGATGATCCAGGCAAAGAGGCACTAAGAAAGAGAAATAGTGCAGGTTTCATGAAGTGGGAGCATGAGTAATCAAGTAAAAGCGTTATAGGATAGGATGAGAAAGAAGAAAGGAAACAAGGAAAATTTAGAAGGAAGTTCTGAGGAAGGAATCATAAATGCTATAATCAGGGCAATAGTGGCAATAGATCACCACAAAGATAGACTAACTTGTCAAAATAAGGAGCAGCAAGGGAGCCGAGGTGAAAAGAACATCCAGGACCAAAATAAGGGTGTTACATTTGTAAAGGATCACATTATGCCAACAATTATCCTCAGAGAATAGGTATGGGTTCTAAAGGAAAGGAACCAATGTACAAGGAGACTGCACCTAAGGAACCAACACATCAGATTTATGCAGCAATAGGAAACCAGAATCTGGATGGTCAGGCTACACCACTAGTGATAAGAGGTAAGATCTTTGGTAGAAGTGTTAAAATATTATTTGATAGTGGAGCTATAGATAACTTTATTTCCACTAGTTTAGTTAGAGATATAATAGAAAGGTCGAGAATCTTGGAACACGGGTGGAAGGTTGAGTATGGTTCAGGATAAACCTACTCTGTGAACCAATGTTATCCTATGGTAGAAATTGCCTTACCTAGTGGAATGACCTTAGGATATTTATATGTTGCACCATTGCATGCCTTTGATGTAGTATTGGGAATGGATTGGCTACAAGAGCATAAAGCAATGATTAATTTTTAGGATCGATGGGTTGAATACTCAGATGATGATGGACTTGTTTGTAGAGTGAATAGCCTACAAGGAACTTTCCAACCTCAAATCCTTTTGGCTATGCAACTCAAGAGAGCCATCAAAAAAAGAGGAATGATCTTTATTGTTAAACTAAATGAGATAGAGGAAGAGAAGAAGGAAGAGGTGTTTGGGAAACACCCTGTTCTACAATAGTTTAGGGATGTATTTCTAGAAGACTTACTCGGATTACCACCTAAAAGGGAATTCAACTTTTCTATTGAACTTGAACCTGGAACAAAGCCTATCCATAGGGCTCCTTATAGGATGAATTCCATAGAAATGCAGGAACTGAAAGTACAACTTCAAGGATTGTTGGAGAAAGGACTAATTAGACCAAGTGTGTCACCATGGGGTGCACCAGTGTTGTTTGTAAAGAAAAAGGATGGATCTTTAAGATTATGTATTGACTATCGGATGCTAAATAAGGCAACTATTAAAAATAGATATCCTTTACCTAGGATCGAAGATCTCTTCGATCAACTCAAGGATACCTCAGTATTTTCAAATATTGATTTGAAATCAGGATATCACCAATTGAGAATTCGAGAGGAAGATACTCATAAGACAACTTTTAAAACTCGATATGGACATTATGAGTTTATTGTCTTGCCTTTTGGGCTGATGAATGCTCCAACAACATTTATGAATCTGATGAATAGTATCTTCAAAAAGTACTTGGATAGATTTGTTCTGGTGTTTTTAGATGATATTTTGATATACTCCCAAAATAAGGAGGAGCATGATAAACACCTCAGATTAGTGTTGGAGTTGCTAAGGGAAAAGTAGTTGTATGGGAATTTATCCAAGTGTGAGTTCTATGTGTCTGAGGTGCAATATTTAGGACACATTGTTTTGGTTGAGGGAATTATTGTAGATCCTAAGAAAATAGAAGCCATCTTGGATTGGTTGCCGCCAATGAATGTAACTGAAGTTTGAAAGTTTCATGGGCTTAACTGGGTACTATAGGTGATATGTGAAGGACTACACCAAGATCACCTCACCGATAACCAACCTTCAAAGGAAAGAGAAGGAATTCAAGTGGATAGATAAATGTGAATCTACCTTTAACTTACTTAAGCAGAAGCTTATTACACCTCCTATTCTAAAGATACCGGATCCATAGGGAAGTTTTTTTGTATGTACAGATGCATCGCTAGAAGGACTGGGAGGAGTGCTCTCACAAGAGGAAGTGATGGTCGCCTATGGATCAAGGAAGCTAAAAAAGCATGAGGTTAATTATGCAACTCATGATTTAGAGTTAGCAGTTGTAGTGTTTGCTCTCAAAAGTTGGTGATATTACCTAGTTGGTAGACCCTTTGAGCTTAAGATAGATCATCAGAGTCTTCAATACATGTTCACCCAACCTTTTCTCAATGCTAGATAGAGGATATGGATGGAATTTCTCGTAGAGTATGATTTTGGTATTGAATACATTAAGGGAAAGGAGAATAAGGTCACAGATGCTCTAAGTAGAAGGAGACATATTGTAGTCTTATCTCGTATTCATGTTGACTTGATGGAACAAGTCAAGGTAATGCAAAGTCAGGATGCTTACTGTAATCAAATCCGAGAAAATATGGAAAGGAAACTAGATGAAAACAAATATTTTAGCATCAAGGATGGTTTTCTATGTTTTAAGGATAGGGTAGTAATTCCTAGAAGTGGAGATCTGAGGAAGATGATCATGAATGAAGCTCATAGATCCCCCTACTCTGCTCACCCAGGAGGAGCAAAAATGAGGGAGAATATGAAAAAGATATTCTTTTGGCCAGGAATGAAGAGAGACATAATTGAATTTGTCACTCAATGCCTTGAGTGCCAAAAAGTAAAAGTAGAACATAGACATCCTACTAGTTTGTTATACCCACATAATGTGCCTATACAAAAATGGCAAGTGATTTCAATGGATTTTATAGTAGGGCTGCCTAAAACCAAGTTCCAACATGACGTGATCCTAGTAGTGGTCGACAGACTGACCAAGGTTGCACACTTTATACCCAGGAGCACCAAGGATGATGCCATGATTGTGGCTAATAGATTTTCCAAAGAAATATTTTAGCTTCATGGATTTCTAGAGGTAATTATATCAGATAGGGACTCGAGATTCACATCTGAGTTTTGGCAAGCTTTACATCGAGCCATTGGCACTAGATTGAACATCAGTTCAACTTATCACCCTAAAACTGATGGATAAACTGAAAGGGTGAATCAAGTATTAGAAGACATGCTTCGCATGTATTGTATGGACTAGAAAACCTATTGGGAAGAATACTTGCATTTAGTGGAATTTACCTACAATAATGGTCATCATTCGATATTAGGTATGGCACCATTCAAAGCTTTGTATGGCAGAAGGTGCAGGACACCATTATCTTGGGATAATCTAGAAGATCAGATTGTGCTTGGACCAGACATGGTCAAAGAAATGGAGCAAAAGTTAAGGGTAATTAGAGAAAGATTAAAGGAAGTTACAGATTATCAGAAGAGTTATGCCAATCTTAAGAGATCACCTAGAGAGTTTGTTGTTGGTGATAGAGTATTCCTGAGGGTGAGACCAAAGAAGAGTGCAATCAAGTCTACAAAGCTTGATCCACATTTTGTAGGACCCTTTGAAATCATAGAAAGGATCAGTACTATGGCATACCGACTTGCCTTACCACCTAATATATCCAAGATTCACAACACCTTTCATGTTTCCTTGCTTAAAAAGTATGTTTCTAACCCTGAACATGTGTGGAATTTATCTAATTTGTAGATGGTGAACCTAGAGGCTATAGAGGTTTGACCAGTAAAGATCCTTGAATTTTGATCTAAATCAATGAGGAAAGGAACCTTGGAGCAATGCAAGGTCCAATGGGATATTTATTCTGAAAGAAATGCTACTTGGGAGAAAGTAGCAGACATGCAAAAACATTTTCCATTTCTGTTTGAGGATGCATTGTAAATATTTATTTAAATTTTATGTTATAATGACACACAGAGGACTATGTTAAGCCTAAGGGGGGAGGATGTCATGACCCTACTTTTGGTAGACCTTCTATTTTTATGGATTTATGTTTTGTTATATTTCTTATGGATAGAATGACTGGTTGTATCAATTTTATTATGCAAATTACTTATTTCATATGGAAAATATGTGATGTGAATCCTTTGTGGAATGTAGGATAATTTCATGTTTGTATCTAAAAGACATGCATTTGATGTAAGAATATGATGTTGCTAATGAAAAGTGCATTTTTGTAGGAACATGTTTCTTTACGGTGGTAGAAAGAGTAGCCATTGAGAAAAGAATACCTTGGGAAAATGATGTGATGGGTAAATTATCAAAAATTATGGGGAGGCAACATGAAAGAATACCCCTTTGCATGAAGATGCATATCATGAAATTGCTTAGTTGTATTTGTGTGTTGTAGTTTTCTTATAATGAAATATTATAAAGTAAGAGTTGGTTGATATTATTATTATTACCATGGTGGAAAAAGGAAAGAACTAGATCAAAGCTTAGTTTGTATAAATGATTTCTCTTTTGTGGGTTTGGCATGTGCTTTACTCTTGACTATTTTAGAACTCATAGCTTTTATTGTAAGAACGTGGACTAGTTAGTGTGTTCATTGGATTCCATATGTGCAACGAAGTGGGTTGTTAAGGGATGTTGGAAGTTAATGCACAGATGTTGGAGACTGGAGTGGGTATACCAAAAGAAAGGATGAAAAGGAAAAGAATGGGATTGGAGGATAGAGGATTAATTGGTTTTTGGTAGAGAGGCTTGGAAAAGAAAGGATGGAGTTTGGTGCAACAAAGACGTGAAGGTGGAGAGCGTTCGATCTGAGTAAGTAATGAAACTATTTGCTTCTGTTGGATGAAAGTTTCAAAAAAATTTATGCTTGGAATAATGGGCTTGTGTGTGTTCAACAATGTTTGGGGTATATCATTGGTAATCCATCATTTGAAAGAGATGACTATATTATATACCTGGTATGTTGGAAGAGATCACATCCCGTAGTTTCTCCTTTTATAGAAATTTTTGTGTTTATAGCTTAGCATTACCTTACGAATGTATCTAGTGAATCCCTATTGTATGTTCATCTGGTTTAATCTCCAGTAGTAGTTTTGATATCATCATGGGTGTTGATGTCCATGTTATGGTTTTTGGGAGAAGGATTTAATGTTGATGTGTGAGTTTTGGTTTAGTAGAGGCCTTAAGTGTATCTTTACTATGTTCATGTTCTACCATTGTCGTGAATGATTTGGTAAACTTAGTGGAGGAAAAAGACACTTGGTATATGCGTAGATATTTGAAAGAGAACGATTGCCTCTAATGCTTTGATGTTATCTAAAATTCTATATGTTGAAATGCATATATTGAATGCTTGCTTAATCAATGTTGTTGATAGAATAGAAGGGACGATTGATTTGAAGCTCATTCATTGGTTTTTGAATGAATATTTTGATTATGATTGGCTCTATGCTAGTTGAGAAGTTAGGAATGAAATGAATCTTAAAGCTAGATTGATTGTGAATTCCTGGAAAATGGTAATTGCTTAGACACTAAAAGGATGGACATTTACCTTCTGTTGTATTTGTGTTTATATAGAATTCTAATTGTGACAGAGATGTGTTTAATGAGTGCATTGTTTTATCATTGTTGATGTTAAACTATAGAGATTTGTTCATTATTTTGAATGATTATTTAAGAATCTTAGAAAGGATGTTAGAATTTGAGATTCATTGGAATGCATAATGGGCATTTTGGGAAGTGATATGGAGCCATCTCTTATCCCTATTATAAGGTAAGTACTTTCTTAGTTGGTGTTGTTGTTCTACTACCAAAGAATTCTATGGATGCCATTGTGGTTAGAGCCACTTGTGCAACTAGAATTTGTGCTAGAAGCTCTATGTAATGATGTGAGTTGGAACATGTTCAGCCATAGAAGGAGCAAGATTTGCATGATGAAGTTGGTGCTCAATGTCTTCCAGTTATGTAACAAACTGGACTATTCAAAATATGAATGGTGGTTGATCTCTGACTACCTTAATACAATATTTCTGTGGAGAGTAAACATCTTTGGAATTGTATCATTGTAAATATACCTCTAGGGGTTGTCTAGTGATGCACTACCAGTGTTTTGGATTTGAAAACCTGTATTTAGTTCGGGTAGCTACCGAATGATTTAGTATGCTTAATAAAATCATGCCAGTTGAGTTTAACTTGACCTCGATGTAAATATATGCTTATGTTATGTTGGTGATGCTATAATAACTCAGAGATAGACTTTTGAGCAATAGCGGTATCTTATGGAGCTTACCTAGAATCACCTAAAACTAAGTTTAACTAAGTTTAAATAGATTAATTCTTTGAATCTTGAGTTACGGGATTGCACCAAGATTAATTATGTGTTTGTAGTTTTAATGAATTTATGTACCCTGTAATTGATTAAAGATAACTGGGTATCTAGCACCTTTGGATGGTGTTTGTCATCAGTGGATATCCATGACTCACTAACTAGAGATATAATGTGGATAGACTAGTTATAAGTTAGGTTGAATAATGAAGAGGAATTTTCCCAACTCGAACTCATGTAACTGATAACACTTTTTGGAAATAGTTGGAATAGAATCTAGAGGGAGCCCATTTATGTTTAGATATTGGGTAGGGAATCCTCTTGGAAAAGAAGTTGGTCAATTATTATGGATGATGCTTAGTACTCCTACACTAATGGAACTAGGTAGGGAGTAGGGATTAGCATATCCATGAAACTCTTTCACTAAAAGGCTTGTGGAAGAGAATGGAAAGCTATGTCTATGGAACTCTTATGCTAAAAGACTTGCATGAAGAGAGGAGACTAGTGTCCTAGAACTCTTGAACTAAAGGGCTTGTTCATGGGTAAATACTAGGGATATTCCTTTCAAAGGAGTGAAAGGAGAACCAACTATGGTGTTAGGAATTAAAGGTAGTTGGAGTGGAAGTGTATTGCACCAATGCTTCTCACAAATGGACATGTGAAGAAGTAAGGATGGTTGCATTATTAGGCTTAGTCATAACTCTTAGATGAGTGTCATGACTTATTCAACTCTAGAAAAGGATTACTAGAGACTAGGTCTATCTTCTTTGGAAAAGGAGCTCAATCAACCTTTATATAGATATATATATATATATATATAAATATAAATATATAATAAGGGTTGATTTAGAGAAAAATTTAGGGTTGGGACTTTGGGGTCCCTTACATCACATATTTTGTTAGATATTTCTTGCATTATACTCTATTTTCTAAGCAATAAAATCATATTGCTACTTTACTTGTATATTTGTATTCTAATTTTTTATACTCTATTTTTTTAACTATACTCTTTTGTGATCTTCCATAGCTCAAGATTTTAAGTTTGCAAATTACGGTATGAGATCGGCATGCCTTTTGAGTGCATGTCCATAAACACAATTCCATGATTGAAGTTTTAGAATTTGATACGACATTTCTATAATTTCCTCCCTTATCACTCCAAATAATTTTGGGTGGAGAACTAGGATGGACAATACTCATTTAATCAATTATTTCAAGTTGTTGAACAAAGACCTTGTCAAATGGAGGAATGAGATATTAGATGAATTAGCTAAAATTATAGAATCTCTTCCACATAACCTCTCATTGCCCTAGCTCCATTCACTGCTCCCATAGTTTTTAAGATACAAATAAAATTTGATAATTCTAATTTTGAAGGAAAAAATAATATTGATAACCTATAAGAATGGTTGGATAAAATATTTTCATACTATATAATTAAATATTTTAATAGTGAGAAAATAATTATTGCATTCTTGAATCTTCATTACCTATTCAAAGTTGGTGGAAAGTATATTGTAATAGGGTTATGGAAGAGAATGAAGATAAAGTAGTGTTTGCATGGAATAATTTCATGGATGCTATCAAGGAATGATATTATCCTTTGGGATCCTATGAAGACCAATACATGGAAAGGAAACAATTATGTTAAGGTAAACACCAATCTATATAAATTTATAGTAATGCTTTCCACTCCATGGAAAAAAATATAGGTATTCAATATACCAAACCATATCAATTCCTCAAGTACCATAGTGGGATAAAATAGTAAATTTGAGATGAAATAGACCTATTCAAATTCATGGTATTGGGATAGGCATATACAATTTATTTAAATTTGGAATATAAGTAAAAAAATAGAAATAGAAGAGAAACAAACAATAAGATATAGAACATTAAGAACTAGCTAAAGAAATGTAAAAGTGTATCTTCAAAGAATTAGTAAAAAGGGGATCATGCCCAAAATAAAAATATGAAGTAGAAAATGACTCCAAATAAAAGAATCCCTTAATTTATGTGAGTGGTAAATGGTGTTATTATTGCAATATCAACTAATATTCAAGGGAGGAGTGTGAATCAATTCAATCATTGCTTTTTAAGTCACAACCCTCTATATACACTACACCACAACCTACACATCCATAGGCTAAGGATAGAGGGGGAAAATTGTTAAAACCAGAAAAAATTTGACCATTTCCTCCACAAATATTACACCAAAGGAGTCTTAAGATGAAGAACACCTATTTTTCTCACAATTGTGTGTAAATGGTAATCCATTATGTTTATTATTGATAGTAGGAGTCGAAAGAATCTAATTTTTGCTTAAATAGTGAATTACTTGAATCTTCCTATAAGACCAAATCCATAATAACATAATATAAGATGTTTATAATAGGGTATATACATTCATATTACTTAGCAACCTCTCTTATCTTATGCTATCAATCCCTTCAAAGGTGAAGTTTTATGCAATGTTATTCCCTTAAATATTTGTGATATTATTTTAGGAAACCATATATTTGAAAGAGGTATTGCATATATTAGTCTACACCCTAAAGTTTGATCATCACTATTAGAGGTTAGTACCTCAAGATACAAAATATATCTTCTCCTACCTCCATTTTCTTAATTAGTGGTAAAAAATGCATACATATCATATCCAAAAAAAGAAAATTTATTCTCTTGATGGTCAAGCCACTAGGTAGAAGGAGTATCATCACTACATAATTATAGGCCCTACATAATAGAAGAAAATGGAAAATATTGTAACATAATATGATGACTTATTAAAATCATCAAGTGGGTTTCTAGTTCATTGTGAGATAAATCATTCCATTACTTTAGTTATTGGTTCTCATTTTTCTAATATGCCTACTTATCATAGATTAGTCTTCAAAATGATAAAATTAGGAGGAAAATACAAGAATTAAATAAAAAGGGATATGTTAGTCCAAGTGCTTTACCATATGATGGTCCAATTGTCTTAGCTCCAAAGAAACATGGAACATGAAGACTCTATATTGACTATAGATATTTGAATAAAATCACTATAAAAAACTACTATCCACTCCCTTGAATATAATACTTACTATATCATATTCATGGTACAAGTTTCCTTTCCAAAATTGATTTTAAATATGGATATCATCAAATATCCATAGAGCCCACTTACATATGAAACAATGCATTCAAATCCATGGAGGATTTATTTAAATGGTAGGTTATATCATTGTATCAGTGGTTTGACCAATATCGTACAACATTCATGAGGATGATGGCTAGCATCATGTATTCCTATGCCAACTTATTTGTGATAGTCTACTTAACTAACATTATCATATATAGTAAGACATGGTAGAAATATATACACCATTTTTAATATGTACATCTAATTCTTCAAAGATACAAGCTATATGCTAATTTTGAGAAGTGTTCATTTAGTATGACGAAGATTCAATACCATGGGTATAATATTGACAAAGAGGGGTTGCATGTTGATCATAATAATATTTACATAGATAGAAATTTTTCTAATCCAAATATTCTAATATAGCTTCATAGCATTTTGGGGCTTTTAAATTTCTATCAAATATTTGTATTGGGATTATCAAAAATTACCTAGCCACAACATAAAATGACCAAAGGAGGTTCCAACTCCATATTCCATTGAGATATACATAATAGAAAGTATTTGAGAGGTTTAATAATAAATTATGTTTATCTCCTATGCACTCATTACCTAATCTACATCATCATTTTTAGGTAATTACTGATGCATTAAAGTACAAATTGGGATTTATTCTAATATAACATGGGCATGCAATTTCCTATCATAGTGAAACATTCAATTAAGCAATTCAAAAATTTCCCATATACAATAAAAAAGACTATGCCATTGTCCAATCATGTAAACAATTGAAGTACTATATCTTGATAAAAAACATTATTGATATAGATAGCATACCTCTAGAGTTTAATTAGATGCAATGTAAGCTAAGGAATAAAGGACATAAAAAAAGGTCCACATTTTTACAATAGTTTCATTTGATCATCAAGCATAGGAAAGGGAGTACTAAGTTAATAGTAGGTTGTTTTATCCAAACTCCAATCATGGTACTTACTATCATTCTTGATTCCTATAGGCATGATACTTGAAATTGGTACATATTATATGAAGTAGATTCTAATTTTGTAAAGAAATAGTGTAGAAACAAAAATTGATCCACTTTAGTGGGCAATATTCCCTGAGCCCTCTAGGAGACCCCCTAGACTTGCCTAGGGCAAGGGTTAGGCTTATCCCCCCTCTTTCTTCTTTTTCCCTCTCTATGCGAAATCGCACTCGCCCTTGATGGCACACAATTTTTCATAGGGTAAAATCGCACTTGTCCTTGATGGGGTGTGATTTCACCTTTTAGGAATTTTCTCCAAGAAAACCCTAATTCTTTGGAGTTGGCATGTTTTACGTTGGCCCTCCTCGGTTTTCCCACCCATCTCACCTTCAAATCCACTATATAAGGAGGGTTTGAAATCATTTCTAGAGCACGATGATGAATGATAATGACATATCATGATTATTATTTACAAGTGTTTTTAGTGCTCGCTAATTGATCTACATTTCTTCTTCTTCTCTCACAAGCAAGCTAACTTTGAAGTGTGAAGTTTGATTTGTTCTCTGTTGCATTGGATTGATGATTGTTGTTGCTCGCTTTGGTGGATTTGTGTTGAAGCCCTAAGGAGAGATCAACTATTTGGGAGGTCTCAACCCTTCTACTTGCTTCTGCGTTATCTTCTAGGTGATTTCACTCTTTTGCATGCATGTTTTAACTTTTTGTATCACGCATTATTTATTTTGCATTGATCTGAGGCTTTTCACCTCACTTGTGCAAAATCATGCTCGGGTCTCTATGGGAAGTGATTTTGTGGATGCAATATCATGATCACCTATTATGGGGTGCGATTTCACCCAGACTATATCTAGGGAGAAAATAGTTGTTCTAGACCCTAGATCTACATCATAGGCTACATATAGGGCATAGTGCTACATTCTGTTCTATGGTTCTATCATTTTATTCTATTGTATCTTGATATGCTTGATTTCTTCCAAAGGTCAACTTCCACTTCTATTTTCAAAGGTCAGCTAAAAGGACCTAGGGGGCTTGACTGTTGTGCCTCCAAGAATTATTGTACAATGGCCTAAGTAGGCCCCCTAATGCTGATTATATTTTCCAAGTGTTTTCTAAGTTATCTTGTAGGAACAAGAATTGTTGATATCATTGGACAAAGGATAAAAGCAAGGATCAACCACCGGATAAGATAAGTGTTCCAATTAATATTTAGGTTGTTTTTTGAGTGCCTTCTATTTCTGTTATAAACCCTAGATCAGATTTTAATAGAAATACATTTAATTGATTTCTAGGCATTTGAAAGATAAACAACATATAGTGTGCACTTAGGGTTAATTCTGTTTGTGCATCATCTCTTGAGCCCTTGCTTAAAGGTTTTCTATCTTAAAACCCTAGGGTTAGAAAAGCATTCAAAGAAAGAATCATTCTAGGGTTAGCTCTTATCTTCTTGCATTATGTATTTCTACATTGTCCTTTATCTTTCATAGCATAGATCTAGAAAGGCCAAACCTAGGTGATTATCTTGAATCGAATACATCAAACATTCTTGAAAACCAGAGGACTTGGAGCGAGTCCTTAAACCATTCCTGGTGAACCCTTCCCCCCTTCTTTAGCACTGAGTGTAGAGAACAACATACCCCCATGGTCACCTTGGCTTTCTCTTGCAGATCCAACCAAGAATCATATGCGATAGGGCAGTTTTCTCCCTCTACATCTTTGGTGAACCCGATGTGAACACCTCATTTTATTTTAAAATTTTAAAAAATATCATTAATTTTTTTTGTGTGGTTGAAGATCATTAATAACATCTTTAAAAATATTTTTTCTGTGTATTTTTTGTTAGTATTCTCTTCTATCCTTTCGCCTCTTCTAATGGCTCCTTTCCTTAGAAGTTAGTGAAAGCACCTTGAATCTGATTATGTTCCTCTAGAAGATGATCATATTGATAGAGAGGATCCTAACATAGATCCAGAAGAACAAGATAATATGGAAACTAAAATGATTTTTGATCCTTATGAAGGACCTAATGGTGGGTTTATATTTTCATCATTTGAGCATATTTGGGGTTTCATGAAAGCTAATAGAGATAATATATTGGAGGGTATGGAGCGAGAAGCTCATCTCGAAAGAGGTGAGACTCCTCCACCTCCTCCTCCAATAACTTCTCCTATGCTTGATCAAAATAATCCTTTGCCTAAATCAATACATCTTGATAATTTGAGAAACCAAGCAATTGATGCTACTACTATAACCACCAACATTGGAAGGAATATACAAGTCCCTCCAACCAGTAGTGTCGCTCAAAATTATTTTCAATTTCCTCCTCAATCTTCTAATCTCAACACTTTTGCTTCTGTCCCACAAAATTTTGGTTGTTCATTTTCACAAGGCATCACATATAACAATAGTATCCATGCATCCAACCTAAGCCAAGCATTAGTTCCTCAACACACATATATCCCTCCTTTAGGGAATCTGAGGACATTGCATAACAGTAATCCAGAAGTGCAGAATTTAACAAATATGGTAAAGCAGTTGGTTTCAAAAGTTGATATGATTCAACCTTCAAGTTTCACTTACAGTTATAAGGAAATGTGTAATCAACCATTGGATCTTGTTGTTGTTGCTAGACCTTATCCTAAGCATTTTTCCTATGCCGATTTTACCTATATATAAGGGGACAAAAGATCCAATAGAGCATTTAAGAATATTTAGAACAACTTGCCATGATCTCATATATGATGACATGTTGTTACTTAAAATATTTCCTAAGAGTCTTGGTGGCATGGAATTAGAGTGGTATTATCGGTTTCCTAATTATTCCTTGAAGAAATTTGAGGAAACAACAGAAAATATTTGTTCAACATTTTGGTGCCTATATTGAAAAGGAAGTGACAATGAAAGATGTTTATAATTTAAAACAAGGTAAAGAGGAAACTTTTTTAGAATTCTTGGCTCGTTGGAGAAGTTTAGTTGGATGTTTAAGATATACTTTACCTCCAAAGGATATGCTTGAGATATTTATTAGCAATTTACAAGAACAATTATCTTATGCATTAGAGACTACTACTATTACATACTTTGATCAAGCAATTGATTTAGCAAGAAAAGTAGAACAGGCCCTTATCAAAAGAGGCCAACTCAAAGTTAAAGAGGATAAACCTACTAAGTCTCAACACAAGAATAAGCACATAGGAGGTGATAGTGGAATGTATAGTAGGCTTATTAATAATGTTACTAACAACCTACAAAATATAATACTTCAAAAACCTCCACAAAGGAATTTTACAAGACTTAATATGTCTATGGAAGTAGTTTTAAAACAACTTTTAGAAGCCAATGCAATTGAGTTACCTCCCATAAGGCAACCAAATACTACAGCTCATTGGTATAAGGTAGGTCAACATTGTGCATATCATAGAGTGGAAGGACATTGGACAAAATTCTTGTAAGAAGTTGAAACATGTGGTTCAATATTTGATCGATGCAGGACGTATTGATATAGGGAGTTCTCAGTTAGTAAATAATCAAGTTCCTACTCAACAAGCTCCAACTACAAATCAAGATATGGGAATATTCAAAGATCCATTACCAAAACATAATCAACAAGCAACTAATCAGGTGGCTCATTAGAATGAGCCTCCTCCCTATGGTAATATGGTTGGCATGGTTGGGATAACTACAAGAAGGTAAGCTCAGACTCAACATCCTCAACAAGGACAAAATTTTGTATTACAGCCCAGTTCAGTTTTGAAGAATAATCAAAGAAAGGTTTCAGATACAGGGACTCCACCTTTAGTGTTGAAACCACAACCCAAGGTTTCATTTGATCTCCAAAAGCAGTTAGCTAATAATCCAGTAAAGATATTAGTTTTAGAGCTCTTACAAACTTCTCCCAACCATAGAGATGCTTTGATGGAATTTCTAAAGTAGCAATCAGTTCCCTTAGATATTTCTCCTAATGCCATAGTTGATGTCGTAGGTTCTTTTGGGATACATCACATCTCATTCTTGGATGATGATAAACCTTCCTCAAAATTACAAGAAGATTCTTCACTTTACATCACTACACTTATTGGGGATACCTTTATTAAGCGAATCCTAATTGATAATGGTTCTTCCCTCAATTTGTGTACATATCAATTCTTTCAAAAATTTGGATTAAAAGAGGAAGACTTAACAAAATCTGATATCATTATAAAAGCTTTCAACAATGAGTCCCAAGAGGCCTGTGGTGTCATATCTCTTCCCCTTAAGGTTGGACCTAAAATATTGGATACTTTGTTTTATGTGGTACATTGTCCTGCATATTTTAATATTCTTCTTGGACGTCCTTGGATCCATGCAATGAAGGTCATCCCTTCTACTCTTCATCAATGCCTAAAGTTTGAATTTAAAAATCAAGTTGTCACCATTTCGGGTGACCCTTGACCATTTGATTTTTTCTCACATGTAGAGAGAGCCCAATCTGAGTTCAATATTTGTCCTTCTATCTCTTCAATGGTTTCTCTACATGTTCCTCATCTCAGATATCAGAATATTTTCAAAATTTAAAAATGAGTGAGGAACACATCTTAAATTTCTCATCTCAGGATCATGATAATCAGTTTCTTCAAGAACCTCTTCTGGATCTAGCCAAGCTACCACCATCACCAAGAACCATGGGCTTACCCCATAAGAAAGGTGATATTGTACACATTGGCACGTGTACCTTTATCTTCATAGGAACTACCTTCGAAGAAAATATACGTGGTAGCAACCCCTCTCCCATTGAGCGTTCTTTTGCTCATTGTTACCTTTCCAATGACTACCCACTTCCTAAACAGATCCTATCTAGTATGGGATATGTAGGTAAATATTTGGGGCCACAATAGAAGGGCATTCAAGAGCCTTTGGATGTCGAAATATGGCCTGGGAGATGTGGCATAGGTTTTATACCTAGTAAGGACCAACCTTTACCATTTGATAATGATGATCATCTTATTACTTATGTCGAATACATGGATTATCAAAAGTTAGAAGTAGGTGATGAGGATGATAGTCCCCCTTATTCTTCTGAGATCTTGTTTTGTAATATGATTGATTCTATATGCTCCAAAAATAAGCTTCTTATTTTAGAAGAGGACCCTACTTCGTTGTCTTATAATGATCTTGTGAAATTAGGAATTACTCCTCTTTATGTTAAAAAGAATGGTTTTATTCGAAAATGCACTGATTATCATGCCATGGCTGCCAAAGAAAGAGCTATAAAGGAGCTTCTCTATAATTCTAATTATCGAGATGACTTACCTTTTAGAGATTTCTTTGATAAAACAGTTCATGGTACGCTTGTTTCTTGTATCAAGAAAGGCGGCACACTTAGATTTTGTGTTGACTATCATTCTGCTTGTTCCAAACAATAGAAAAATAATAATAACAAAAAAATGTAAAAATAAAATAAAATAAAAATACTAAATAAATAAAAAAATGATGAAACTTTCATAAAAACATCGATTTATCATTTAGCTATGCATTTGCATTTCTGTTGCATCCATCTTCTTGTTCATACTACATTGTTGCTTGTCATATTTTGCATTGATTGCCTGACATTTAACACAACCTGCATGCTTGAGTGTCATATTTTGCATGATTGCCTATTCATGACTATTTGATCATATAGATTTTTTGGGATCTTGCGACAATGGCATGTGATGATACCTAGTTAGGTTGTAGCTCACATGCATTGCACTTTCACTAGGATTATGATGCCTAGCAAAATCCCCACCTAGGGATTCTTCTTTAATATTCTTTATTGCTTCTCTTTGTTTCCTTCTTCCTTGTTTGATTTATTTTTCCTTGGTCTTAGAAGTATTGATTTATCATATTTATTAGGTCAAGGATGATAGTTTGTTAATATTTCCTTGTCACTTCTCTATTGTTCTTAAATTTTCTTCATTTTATCTTTTTTGCTTTGATAAGGAGATATGTGTATTTATTTATTCCTTTGCCTTTTTCAAAGTTGTCTTCTTCTGAACAATTGCACACACTCACCAAGTGTTTTTTATCCTTAAAACCCCTATTGGGGGTAGCACTCACCTATTAATGTTTATCCCCTTATATTGCACCCCACATGGGATAATTATACATCCTAGCGGGTATCTTATCGGATATGATCTCCTATTGGGTTATACTCCCTTTTGACTTAGTGGGCTCAACACCCCATTATAGGATAAGCTCCTTGGCCATTTTTAGTAGGCCTCGACATACATCCTAGTGGGTAATCATCCCACAATAGTCAATTAGTGAGCAACCACCCATAGTGGGTTAGACTCCAACATTTCATCCCTCATGATGAGTACTACACCCATAGCGGGTTTAGCTCCCTATTTCTAGTATGATTCATAGTATTTAATCACATTGGTCCATCGCGACCTATGTTGGTTTAAATACTATGTTTTGCCTATCCTTATCTATTTCATATGGTTGACCTTTGGATCTTCTTCTTCTTCTTCTTATTTCTTCTATTTTCTTCTTCTTCCTTCTTTTTTCTTCTTCCTTATTCTTCTTCCTTTTTTTCCTCTTTTCTTGTGTCTTTTCTTCTTTCATGCTCTCATCCATTTCATCCATGCATTTCATATAGTTTTTGCATTAATATAGTTTTCATGCATAAAACACAAAACATAAATCTAAAGAACACTTAATCAAATCATATCACATGCACACACATTAACACAAAAATATAAAATAAGCAACTATGTATTACTTGATGAAAGAGAGAAATACATCAATGTTTGGTTGGTGTACCACAGTTCAGTCCTTGTACACTCAACCAATCCCTAGGTATGCATACCACAATCAAAATTGGTATGTCATCCTAATACCTAAACCTAGCTCTAAGAAACCATATCCTCTACTTTGCTTGAATGAGGAGGTGGTCCAAATTATTCATGATCAAGACTATGACCTAATAGCTAACTATAGGGATGGAGGGAGTACCACCCTCTACCCCTTTGGTACCACTTGGTAGTACATGGCCTCGTAGAAGGTAGCCCACTAAATGTATACCTCTAGCCTCTTCCCAATCCTTCATAGTTATCCCTATAGGAGGAATATCCCATCGCTATCTTGGTCTCTCTCGATGATAGCCATCCCCTCTACTTGAGACCTTTGGAAATCTGTGTCCAAACAACTTACCTCCCCTTAAAGATGATCGATTTCTGCTCGAGCTACATCCCTCTCAATATCCATGACACTCAAAAAGATCTGTAGTCCCTCGATCATCTTGGACATGTCCTCTTGGAGTAGGTCCACCTATCTCTGTAGAGTCACCACCTATGCTCATAGTACCTCTACCTTCTCCCTCGGGTCCCCTCATCTTGAGGCCTAGCCTCAATTGGTTGTTGGTGATGTAGAGGCCTCTCTTGATCCTCTGCATGGTGGTATCCCAACCTCTATGGGGGTAACTCTAGATGCCCCTACCTCCCTCGTCCTTATAGTGTTGGCAGACTCTCTCACCATCTCAATCTAGACCCATGCCTATCTCTATATAAGAGCTATCTAGCCATGCTACTTCCTCTTTATGGCCCTTCGAGCCACCTCTCGAAAGGCTCATTGCATGCTTGGGTCCATCACCTAGCACCTTTGTATCAAAACTAGTAGGGAGACCCTCCAAGTGTACTATTTTGTACCACCACCTATATTTGAAGGCCACTCTTACATCGTCAACCCTAGGATCCATGTAAGGAGGATCATCCAAGTCCTCCTATCCACCTAGCTAGCTTTAGCTTATATTTGACTCCTATTGGATCTTGATATAATCTCCAGTACTAGTAGTCCTCCAGGTCTAGGATTCCATACAAGATCTCGAACTACCTCAGGACTCTATCAAATCGAAAGACCTCTGGCTCCCCTCTCTTTGTAGTCAACCATCTGATCCTCCTGATCCTAGCTAGCTCCATCCTATCCTCATATCCATCCTAGGTTTAGATGCTAGGGTCACCATACAATCTTGGCCTCCCTCAACTCATCTATTACCCACCTCACTAGTGGTAGGTTCCCGATGTATGTCCTCACAACCCACTCTAGGGATTTGGACCATATGTACACTACTTTCTGCTCAAGATTAGGAAATGGTCCTGGTAGTGCATCCAATCTATGCACTGCTATGTGCTCCCAGCTCCATACCTAGAGCAAATTCATGCACACTATCCCTGTATACCACTTGTACATGATATTGTACAACATCTTGTACAAACAAACCAACACATATGGACCCCATGCGAACCAAACTCCCTGGTGTCACATGTATGCTACTACACCCACCATCATCCATGGTAGATGTCACCTACTCATGTGGCACATAAATAATCCTACCACCACCCCACAGAGCATGGTCATCAATGGGTTTACCCCATAACATCCCACCAGGTCATCTACGACTATGGTGCTCTCTCACACCCGGTGGGTCCAGCCTCCTAAAAATAATTGCAAGGTCATTGGCCACCCTCACGCTCTGTAAATAGTCATCCCCATGATTGGGATGCACAATATGCACCACACATCCTCTAGTGTGATGGTCATCTCTCCCGTGGGTAACCATAAGGTTGATGACTTTGGGTACCATCTCTCCGCTAGAGCTGTCAGTAGTGCCCTATCCGCCTCAACCTGAGGCATCCTAGCTAGGTGGTCTAGTCCCACCACTCCTAGTGTATCTCTCTACCTACCCAAGTACCTCCAGATCCACCTCTAAGGAGCCTGCTCACCACTCACGACTCTCGAGTACTCTCAATTGCATTCACAAAAATAACAAATTTTCCATCAGTTTCATTAATTAATTAAAATTAAAATTAAATTAAAATTAAAATTAAAAAAAATAAATTCATTGCTAAAAATCATATTTTGCATTTCTATGATGTAGCTTACTTGCTTCTTTCTTTCTTCCCTTATTTTTTATTTTTTCTTGTTCTTTTCTTTCTTTCTCCTTTTCTTTCCCTTCGGCGAAATCATGCCTAGTTTTTCAGGACCATGATTTCATCGAGGTAAAATCGTACCCTATCCTCTACTAGGAATAATTTCATGAAATCATACCCGGTCCTATTCACCCTATGTCATTTTTCCACTACTTCCCAGGGTGAAATCGTGGTCAGGATGCAAAATCATAGTTGAGTCGTACATAGCAAAATCGTCAGTTTTGGTGGAAAACCACCCAAAATGATGAAAAAATTTGAAATAATTGAAAATGCTATGAAGGTTTTGAATCCTACCTATTCTTGCTTCACCTCTGTGTCGGTCTCATCCCTAGCGATCATCGAACGGTGCACTGGTAGCACCATCTCCAGTTTTTCCCTAGAGCTCCTTTCTCCTCTTCTGTGTGGTAAAAATAAATTAGGGTTTTACCCCTTTTTCACTTTTATCCCTATTTTTTGCTTTGTCCTTTTTCTTTTGTATCTCTTTTCGTCTCCCTTCTTCTTTTGCATCTACCTTTTTGAGTTTTCATGAGGGATGTATCCCTCATAAAAATTGAGGGGGCACCCTGGCCTAAGAGGTATTAAAGTTCCTAATGCCTCTATTTGCATGCAAAACAAGAAAGTGTTCATAATAACATTATTTTCACACCACCCTTTTCTTCTAAACCAACCACCCTATTTCTACTTGCCATATTTTGTTTGTGAGTGTTTACATATTTTCTTTGACACATTTATTAGGCCATAAATGCATCAAAGAGGGGGTAAAATGTAGACATGAAAAATTGACCCACTTTAGTGGGAAATCTTCCCCGAGCCCTCTGAGAGACCCCCTAGACTTTCCTAGGGAAAGGGTTAGGCTTCTCCCCCATCTTTCTTATTTTTCTCCTCTCTATGTGAAATCATGCTCGCCCTTGATGGGGAATGATTTCACATAGGGCAAAATCATGGTCACCCTTGATGGGGCATGATTTTGCCTTTTAGGGTTTTTCTCTAAGAAAACCCTAATTCTTTGGAGTTGGCATGTTTTACGTTGGCCCTCCTCAGTTTTTCTTGCCCATATCACCTTCAAATCTGCTATATAAGGAGGGTTTGAAATCATTTCTAGAGCATGACAATGAATGATAACGACATATCATGATTATTATTTGCAAGTGTTTTAGTGCTCGCTAATTGATCTACATTTCTTCTTCTTCTCTCGCAAGTAAGCTAACTCTGAAGTGTAAAGTTTGATTTGTTCTTTGCTGCATTTGATTGATAATTTTTGTTGCTCGCTTTGGTGAATTTATGTTGAAAACCTAAGGAGAGATTAACTATCTAGGAGGTCTCAACCCTTCTGCTTTCTTCTACACTATCTTCTAGGTGATTTCACTCTTTTGCATGGATGTATTAACTTTTTGTATCACACATTATTCATTTCAAATTGTTCTGAGGTGTTTTACCTCACTTTTATGAAATTGTACCTGGGTCTCTATGGGACGTGATTTTGCTAGATCGTCTATTACAAGGTGCGATTTCACCGAGACTATGTCTAGGGGAAAAATAGTTATTCCAAACCCTAGATCTACATCATAGGTTGCATATAGGGCATAGTGCTACATTATGTTCTATGGTTCTATCATTTTATTCTGTTGTATCTTGATATGCTTGATTTCTTCCAAAGGTCAACTTTCACTTCTATTTTCAAAGGTCAACTAAAAGGACCTAGGGGGCTTGATTTCTATGCCTCCAAGCATTATTGTACAATGGCCTAAGTAGGCCCCCTAACATTAATTATATTTTCCAAGTGTTTGCCAAGTTATCTTGCAGGAACATGAATTGTTGATATCATTGGATAAAGGATAAAAGAAAGGATAAATCACTGGATAAGATAAGTGTCCCAATTAATATTTAGGCTATTTGTTGAGTGCCTTCTATTTCTATTATAAAACCCTATATCATATTTTAAAATAAATAAATTTAATTGATTTCTAGGTATTTGAAAGATAAACAACATATAGTGTGCACTTAGGGTTAATTTTGTTTGTGCATCATCTCTTGAGCCCTTGCTTAAAATTTTTCTATCTTGAAACCCTAGGGTTAGAAAATCATTCAAAAAAAGAATCATTCTAGGGTTATCTCTTGTCTTCCTACATTCTATATTTCTACATTGTCCTTTATCTTTTATAGCATAGATCTAGAAAGGCCAAACCTAGGTGATTGTCTTGAATCGAATACATCAAACATTCCTAAAAATCCTGTGGACTTGGAGTGAGTCCTTAAAGACTATCCTAGTGAACCCTTCCCCCATTATTTAGCACCGATTTTAGAGAAAAACATACCCCCACGGTCACCTTGGATTTCTCTTATGAATCCAGCCAAGAATCATACATGATAGGGTAGTTTTCCCCCTCTACAAATAGTAAGCTCTTCATATAAGTAATCATGTTTCTATTTTTTGTAAGATAATCTCCTCTACCACATGGTATATACTTCTGTACTAGCTTTCGAGTGCTCAAATATGATTTGGAAAGCACACTTTAGTAAAGTAGTGGATTACTTTGAGGTGGGAAAATATTGGCAATACTTCAAAAATACTTATATTTCCCTAAGATGAGTAACATTGTCAAGAGGTACATCAAGTCATATACCCCTCACATCATTATTAAACCTACCAATATGAAATAGGGAGTATGAACTCCATTACAATTGTTATCCAAGTCTTGGAAAACTATCTCCATAACTTTCCTTTTAGGTTTTCCATCATGTAAGTATGATAACAATTGTTAGTATAGTTTTTGATCATTTTTAAAAAAATACTATCATGATTACTTGTAAGAAATTCATTCTATTTGAGAGGACTACTATGGGATGAGGAAAATAATCATGAAATCCTCATAGGGGATCTGTCTAATCCTTCCCTCTCACCTCGAGGATAGGGATAGTTTATGAGTATAAGTCTAGGGCTTGGTGGATTAATTAGAGAACATCTATGTTTCTCCTAAGATCTTTCTTTGAAAAGGTTAATATTAATCTAGTCCTATGATAGCTATGAATGCATCAAGCAGTGTAGTAAATAATTTTTTCTTTTTGAAATCAAGGGTTCAAGAGGAGTATTCAACAAGAAAGGTCCTAGTGGAACTATATACATTCTTTATTTAGTTATATGAAATATAAAAGTTGGTTGCTTAATGATGATTTCTAACTAGTTTCTTCTTTCTTCTTTTTATTTAATGAAGAAAAAATACTAAAACAAAAAAGATTAAAAAAGTAGATAACAAATAGACCTATGATCTAAATACTAAAATTTAAATATTTGGAACTTGAAACATTGTTTTTCTTCCTCAAAGTTAGAAGTGCCATAATTCTATGAAAGCACTACTTATAGAAGCACTATTGGTCCTATAAAAGCACTATTGATGGTACTATTTCTTTATGGTTATTTTGTTCACCTATAAAATAGAGATAAAATAGATAGAATAATAGTAATTGTATCTTCCTATATTGGAAGATATTGAGAAGCTCACTTTATTAAAAAAATTGATGGATGAAGCAAGTGATAGTGTGATCAACACTTTTATCGATTGATAGTATTTCACTTATTGTGACTATGAATCTATTCTTCTATATCAAAAAGATAGAAAAATAGTGTCATTGATCCTACAATTCAATATTATTTTGTATTTCTATGAAGTAGAATGATGATTAGATAATAATTCTAAGATGTTTGTATGTTATCTCTCTAGACCGATTAACTCACAGAAATATTTATCCAAGATTAAGTATAAATCAAATAAATACCACTCATAAAATAAGAATAAATCATACAATAATATCTTACAAATATATTTCATAAATATATTTAACATCAAGATATTCTAATATTGATTTAGAGAGATTACATTACATAGAGTTTTGTCTTCAATATATCACTTTATATGACTATATGGTACTCTTACTATTGCTCTAGTAAAAAATATGGAAAATACATACTTTTATATTCTTCTCAAAGAGAAAACTCTCATATTACCACAAATCATGTGTATTCATTATCTTTCTTATAGCCTTGCACTTTCTCTCATATTAACACACGTTATATAAACCAATATTTACAAGGGAACCAAACAATGTAATACTTCCGACACTTCTCCATATTACATTATTTTGTAGGAAGGATTTTTGTCTTCATTATCGAATTCTTATATTTTTTCATTATTCAACTCTAACTTTGATATTGTTGAATATATGCAACCTTCATTAGTTCTACCTTTGTAAATTATTTGTATTTTCCTTTGTATCAATGTATTTATGTCATATCTAGGTTTCTACCTCTAGGTGACTACCTTTGGATATCTACCTCTAGGTCACTACCTATGGGTAATTATCACTGGGTGTCATATAGATCGTCATTTCCTTTTGGTCATTCACTAGATCAATCATAAGATTATATTTTTTGTAGAATCATAACTACAAGTGCTTTTCACTGTAGACCATATTCTAAGCTAGACTTGGGTTAAAATCATATTATTTCATGATAACACTAACATTATTCTTTTTGTTCAACAAACTACAATCACATTTAGTTTTCTTTTGTAGAAACCATACAATATTATTTTTATATTATCGCATTCGTTCATGCTTATCCATACAAAATCTATTTTTAATATCTGATATTTCTTTTCTTTATATAGACAAGATATTTGAGAATTACTATGTACTCCACAAATTTCACAACAACAGAGATTACAATATTTCTCTATCTCATATCCATATCTACCACAATGGTTACATCTCTTTTCTATTACAAAATTTCTTTTGCCATTATTTGACTCATTATTTCTTGTTTGTCTTTCACTGTTACTAGTTCTATCAATTCTTGTAATAAATTTATTGACAATTTCAACCCCTGATTAATTATTGGTCATATATCATGTATATTAAAAACCTTTACATTTTGGTATTATTTATGGTACAATTGGCTCTTTAATTCCTTATCTTATTTTCCCAAATTTTTGTATTTGTATCCTATTTTATTTAGTAATTTTGAATCAATCCCTTTAGTATATCTTTCAAAATAATCAAATTCATCATCACACTAATTTATTTTATTATCAAGAAAACTTTGAGCATCATTATCCATGTCATTATCAATTTTGATAGCATAAGCTTTCTCTGAAAAATCATGAACTATATTCAAATTCTTTGTGTCACATGCAACATCTATTTTTGGAACAAGTTATTTTATCTTTGTCATAAATTCTATGTCACAAGTATCATTGCTTGCATCACAATTTTCCTTTTTATTTTCATGAGGATCACACCTTGCATCTTTTTCATTTTTATGAAGATGATTAATATCACAATATGCATCTATCATCATGGGCTTTAATTTTATGGAATCACAATATACATTTGCTATCATAACTCTTAAATCATTTACTTCACTGTTAACATTAGTTCTTCAAATCTTTAATCATTTCCTCTTTTCTTCTATTCTCATCTTTAAGGATTTCATTAGAAATTAATTTCATATACATTATTTTTCTTGTATTATTAGGTAATATAAAAATACCTTCCAAGTCTTCATTGATTCATCAAGCTTTGAACTTAGATAATTACCAATCTTTGAACTTTTTTTTATATTTGGCTTCTCTTATAATTGATAGTAAGACCCTCTTTACCTTTATTGATGTATCCTTTTGTCCTTCAATTTTTTCTAGCATACACTATGTATAACATTTTAGACCTTTCAAAATTCCCTTAGCATCCTAAATGTCTATTTGTTCTTCTTGAAAACATAAATTTTATTTCTCTTCTTCATTTTTTTTTAACAAACCATGTTTTGTATTTATGATTTTTGATCATTTATTTTTCTTTTAGCTTACTTTTTCCTTGCCATGTTGCACTAGGAATTTTTACTCTTAAATTTCCATTTTTTATTAGGATTAAAAAATGGGGGTTTTGAAAGGGTCCAAACCATTTTTTTACATTACCACTTCTCTACATTAAATTAAAAAATGAAGAATTAGATAAGTGTAGAAGTAGAACAAGATATGAAGTCACATACATATTTATGGAAAGAAAAATAATTGAAATGCTTCGCTTCCTTTGACTACAAGAGGTGAATAAAGCTAACAACCTTTGATTAATAATTTAACCATAATTTCATCTATTGTAATCTTTCAACTCCCTGTCACTATAATCCTCAACTCACTAGAGAAATCACCCCTTCGTATATTTAGTTCAAGATTGTCTACACCTTTATTGGTAAACCAATCTATCACTTGGTTTAACTATAGATATATATACACTATATTAACCTCCTCCACAATTACAATAATCATAGTCATCATATCACTCAATAGGAACCTACCACAAAATAATAAACCTACCATAGAATAGTATCCCACCACCACACCGTTCAATAGGAAACCTACCATAAAATAGTAACAATACCACAAAACAACATCCTTCTCCCAAGGCTATAGCCACCACACTACTCAATAGGAATACTACTACCTAATAGTAACCCTACAATAGAATATGAACCTTATCATAGAATAAAAACCATATGACATAATGATATCTCATAAAACATCACATGGGCCACACTAACACAACATCCTATTGCAACTATTGTTGATACTATAGCCATCACATCACTCAAAAATAATCCTACCATAAAATAGTAACCCTACCATAGAATAATATTCCCTTGCCACACTGCTCAATAGGAACTCTACCATATAAATGTATCTTGTTTTCTAAACTATAGCTACTACATTACATAATATGAACCCTACCCACATATTGAAAATTAACAATCTCACTATATTTCTTTGATGATGAACAACCATACTTTGATTTGAAGGGTTATTCATAACCCTTATATTCCAAGAGATTGATTTTTATTTTTTACCCCTAGTGAAAGTCTTCCTTCAACTTAAATTTTAAATTGTTTATGTTCCAATTGTAATTTCTCTAACTACTTCTTTATTTCTCAGCTCATTATTAGTTGGTAGACTTGGTTTGGATTAAACCCTACATTTTTTATTTTTCTAGTATTCCTAATGAGTCTCATTAAAATATCATCTTCTTTAGAGATCAAGGTTTTGTTTTGAGTAAAGTTTTTTTAACTCATATGGAGAACAAGGAACATAATAAATATTTTCCATACCTTGGCTAGGAGTATTATTTGGATGATATTATTCTTTCTAATCTTGTCGATTTGTTCCCCTAGAAATTGGGGTTTCCAAAATTTTAGTCACTTCCTCCTCCATTACTTTTGGTTATTGCCCCACATTGTCTTCGTATTCTTTCAATGTTTCATCTTCTCCTCATAGAGCATCCTTCTTGGAATATTTTACCTATCTCTTTTGATCCTCCTCTACAAATTCTCCTTCCTTAGGGGTTTCATCAAGAATAATAAAATTTCTTGCATCTAAGGAAGGGAACTTAGGAGGCTCCTCTTCCATTGTATCATTTCCTTTTGGTTGCTCTTTCCTCCTCCATTCCTTATTAAATGGTTCTTTAGATAGACCATTTTTAAAAAAATATATCATTCCTTTACAAAATTTGCAAAGCACCAAAAAAATTTCATATTTACTTAGTTGTTCCCAAATCCAATACTAAGACACTAGCCTAATAGAGGTTGGAGCTCATTCCCCAAATTAGCATTAACATAGAATTGGGTGAACATAAATTTAGTCTGTGCCTTTATTGATTAATCTAAAGCTATTACTTGTCCCATTGCTTTAGTTATACCTACTAGAATGTTTTCATCCTAAAACTCCAATAGAAGCCCTAGTAGGTGCACCTAAACTAGACCTAAATTTATATTTATAATATAGGTTAAAACTTAGTCTTCACTTCATTAGAAATATATCCCTCTTGCCATAAAATTAGGTCCTTTTGTAAGGGTATGGCCTAAGTCTTCATAGCTAATAAAGTAAAAAAACATAAAACATTTTGGAAGAGCTACATTATCAATATACCCCCTTGGATTCCATTGATCAAAAATCTATTTATAAAGTAAAAATGCATAAAATATTTTAGGAGACTCACAATTTGGATTTTGGAAGTTATTTTGTAATGATAACCTCAATGATATTGTCCAATGAAGTAGTCTGATGTCTATCGTATTGTATATCTTTGATATGATTTGCAAAGCCAACACATTCAATGGTGATCTGATGTATACTAGATACAATATTAGAGTATATTACATTATTTGGTACATGCTAATGTACCTCCATGATACCTCCATGGTAAATTTGTAAATAATAGATTATGGTTGAATCATAGATTAGATTGTGAGTTATATTTCCCCTTTTATATAAGTGTGAATGTGCAAGAAATGCACAAGTTTCATGTAAAGTTTTAATGTGTAGGAAATATATGTGTCATGTGAGTTAGAGTTTAAGTGTAATTTCAGTCTATTTGCACAAGTATCTTGTATGTATGAGAATAAATATATAGTGTCAAGTGTTCAATAAGTATACAAGTGGCAAGTAGATAAGCCAAGGGTCATAAGACTTGGTATATGGGGAGCTATAGTCAAGTATCCAAAGAGTCACACTACTAGGGATATATTTTAGAGGTAATACTCCATAACAAAAACAACATAACAAGAAGAATTATGATCATTATTTGTAATATAAAGAGAAGCAATAAATCTTGTATATATTTTATCAATTAACAATGTAAGTTGTTTTTCATGCATAGTACATGAATGGTTCAAGCTATTTACATTTATATTTCAACATATTATTGAATGTTACTAAGTTATTATAAGTCTTTATATACATATTAATTTCCTTATATTATTCTCCTCATATCATTATCTTGACCTTATTATATTGTCGTTATTTTATATTTAGATCCTATGAGATATAACCTATGATGTTTTATGGTAGTATAAGGTATAAAAGGCCATCAATATCTCTACATGATTAGTATCACTTTGAATATTACCAACAAGTATATAATCTAAAATTAACAATATTCGGTTTTTGACGGCCAAGATGACAGCGGGCGGGAAAGCTTCTGCGGGAGAGCATGGGAACGCCAACAGACTGAACCAAGGGCACAGCAGGGCGAAGGGAGGGCAGTCAGAGATCGGGGGCACTAACGAGTCCTCTCAAACCGAAGAGGATGTAGGTCATGACAAGGATCCACCAGACAAATGGGGAGGTGGACCTCAGAAGTCGTACGCTCAGGCAGCGGCTTTAGAAACCCTTAGCGGTCTTCTCTCCAAGGAGTTGTTTCCTATCGGGGACGAGTTGGACATCCCGACAGAAATTCTTTCAAGCTTTGTGGAATTCAAAAAATTTATCCTCATCGGTAAGTTTATTTGCGGCCGTCCCGACATGGAGACCATTCGCAAGTGGGCGGCAGGTAAATGGCGAACCTCTGGTCACATGGAGTTGGCGACCTTATCCCGGGGTTTTTTTGCGATTAGACTGTACAAGGAGGACTACTGTAAAATCCTGGCTGGTGGTCCCTGGTTCCTAGGTCGCAGAAGTCTCTTTCTAAGGAAGTGGGGTATGGACTTCAACCCCGAGACCCAAAATATCAACATTTCTCCAATATGGGTTAGACTCCCGAGTCTCCCCCTCTTCTGTTGGCATGAAAATGTAATCAGAGGAATTGCACACTCCATTGGTGAGTTGGTTACCATTGACCCTCCCACCAAAGCTCGAACCAGATTTGTTCAAGCTCGGTTCTGCATTCTGGCAGATTTGGAGGCTGACCTTCCATCATCCATCACTCTCCGGCCTGGAGATATCATTCTTCACAAGAAAGCCATTGTGTATGAGAACAGACCAGATTTCTGCCCCCTGTGCAGTTCTCAAGGGCACCTCCAGTCCAACTATCCTCTTCAAAATCCAGGGATGAAGAAACGGGATTCCAGCAACCCCTTGGAACACGGTGAAGGTCAGACAAAGCACCCTGCTGCAAAAGGGCATGATTCTCCAGGCCTGTCTAGGGACCATCCCGAATCCTCCCACCCGGTGGAAGCAGTCTCCCCCCAAATGGTCTCTGAGCCGTGTGGTGCAAGCCCTAACCTTGGAACACAAGAGGAGAAGGACCAGTCCCTTCCACCAATCACCGCACAGGCAGATTCACCCAAAATCCTGGACCATAACCACCCCGAGTCCCAAAATGTGCTGGAAGATTACCTACTAGGAAGAAGGGGTGAGCAGTCTGGTAATATCAGCCCTCGTAATACGAGAAGCCGAAAGCAAGGTGTTGATTTTGGTAGCGAAAGGAAGCAAGGTCGTCCCCCCAACAAAGACAGGCGGGACAAGGAGACGACGACAGATGTTGCAAATGGTACTCAACGACTGCTTTTTCAGGATGATTCTGATTCCCAGATGGGTGACTCGTCTGTCCCAAAACCTCCCCTCCAAAGAAGGAAAGGGAGGTAAGAAGAATATCAAACCGTTGAGATGAAAGTCCTCTCATGGAATGTGAGAGGGCTTAATGCAACTGCCAAACAGAGATTGGTGGCCGATCTCGGAAAAAGGACGAATCCGTCCATCCTAATTTTGCAAGAGACTAAGACCGATGCTATCTCTTCCGCCAAAGTCGCTAAGGTCATTTGGGCTAAGGCAAAATTCCTCTCCAGTCCTGCGGTGGGAACGGCAGGCGGTCTCATGATTCTTTGGGATCCAGAGATTTTTGAGGGCAGCCTTCTCTCAACTTCTAGTAGGATTATCAATGTTTTGTTTCATTCCAAAGCCATTAACTTTTCTTGGATCCTGTCTAATGTGTATGCCCCAAACTCTATCTCGGAGAGAGCAAAAATGTGGAAGGCTATTTCCCAGATGAGGGAAACGTTCTGTAATTTACCTTGGGTTCTAGGGGGAGATTTCAACTGTCCTCTTCACCCATCTGAAAAGAAAGGAGGATCGGACCACTCTAGCCACAGTTTGGAAGACTTTCGAGATTTTGTTTCTACCAATAACTTGCTTGACATTGACCTCAAGGGGGCATCCTTCACTTGGAGCAACAGGAGGATTGGGAGCAATCTTATTCAAGTCAAGCTTGACAGATTCTTCATATCCCAAGAGGCTATTCCCATACTCAGTACGGCAACTCTCTCAGCCTTACCGAGGATTGGGTCTGATCACAATCCTATTGTCCTGGAGACGGTTGATGGGCCTGTTTTTAAAACCCCCTTCAGATTTGAGTCCATGTGGATTTCTCACAAGGACTTTAGAGGGTTGGTTACAGCCTGGTGGCAGCAGAAGGTAGCAGGTTCCTCTTCCAAGAGAGTGGCCTTAAAACTCAAGTTAATCAAAAGGAATTTGAAAACATGGAACAAGGAGGTGTTCGGAAACATTTTTGAGTCCAAAAGGTCCATTTCTGCGAACCTAAAATTGGTGGAGGAGAGAATGGAGCTCGAAGGTTACACCGATTGCCTCAGGGAGGAGGAAAGGAGGCTCTTGGTGGATTATCATTCTATTATTGCAAGGGAAGAAAATTTCTGGCGCCAAAAATCTAGGGACCTCTGGTTGAGAAATGGAGACTCCAATACAAAGTTTTTTCACGCGTCAACTTTGCGACACAGAGGGGCTAACAAAATCAGGGAAGTGGTGTGCAAGGATGGACGCGTTACCAAGGATATTGAGGAAATCCGAAGTGAAGCGGTTGACTTCTTCCAGGATCTGCTCGGTGTTCCTCCCGACAGTGATCTCCAGGTTCAGAAATCTCTGTTGGATAACTTCCCAGTAAAAGTTCCTCCCGAGGTAAGCTCTAAGCTTCTGGAGCCTTTTTCTATGTCTGAGATTAAAGAAGCTTTGTTCTCCATGCAACCAGACAAGGCCCCTGGGCTTGACGGTTTCCCCCCCCATTTTTTTCAAGTTATGTGGGATGTTGTGGGTTCGGATGTGTGCGAAGCAATTCAGGAGATTCAAGCCTCTAGATCCATCCATCCAAAACTAAATTCTACCTTTCTTGCTCTCATCCCTAAGTCTTCCGCTTGCAAAAGTTTCTCTGATTATCGTCCCATTAGCCTGTGCAATGTTTTTTATAAAATCTTAACCAAGTCCATAGCCAACCGTCTGAGGTCCCTTCTTCCCTCCTTGGTTGGTCCTTCTCAGGGAAGCACCGTGAAATGCAGAAACATTCTCGATGGTGTCATCACCATCCATGAAACCCTCCATTCTGCTCACCGCTCCAAAAATGCTTGCTCTTTTCCTCAAGCTGGACATGAATAAAGCTTTTGACAGAGTTGACAGGAGGTTCCTCTATGCTGTCCTCTTCAAGTTCGGTTTTCACCCTCAATGGATTGACCTTGTCAGTAGTTGCATATCCACTCCCTCCTTTTCTGTTCTAATCAACGGATCCCCTGCTGGGTATTTCCAAAGTGCTAGAGGCCTCAGACAAGGTGACCCTTTGTCTCCTATTCTATTCATCCTTCTGGCTGAGGTTCTGAGTTGGTCTTTGAAAGAGGCTCTTCATCAGAATAAGATCTCTGGCATTTTTCCCACCTCCAGAGTCGATCCTGTCTCTCATCGGCAATTTGTGGATGACACCCTCATCTCCATCGGGCGTCCGTCACTCAAGCCAAATCCATCAAGCGAATCCTCTCCCGTTATGAAAAGGCTGCCGGACAGAAAGTCAATTACATCAAAAGCAAAATTTATTTTATTAACACTCCTCTGCGAAGGCAGCTCCACATAGCCAGAATTTTGGAATGCACTATTGATTCCCCGCTCGCGTCTTATCTCGGGTTTGCCTCTCGGCTTGTAATGGCCGGGCCAATGGAAGCTTGTGGGACATGATCCTCGGAACGTCTTCACAAAAATATGAGCACTTGGAAAGGCAAATTCCTCGTCGCAAGCCGGGAAAGCCACCCTTACCAAAGCTTGTCTCCAAGGAATCCCAACTTACTTCATGTCCGTGTTCATGCTCGCTCGTTTCTGTCCATTCCAAGATTGAAAAGATTCAGAGGACCTTTCTGTGGTCTGGCAATGAAGAAAAATCCAGAATTCCTCTTGTGTCCTGGGATAAGGTTTGCTTGCGAAAGGACCAAGGTGGCATGGGAATGAGGAGATCCTAAGCACGCTTGGAAGATCCTGACTAATGACCCAGCAGAGTGGGTCAAGCTGGTTAAGAGGAAGTATCTTGGATTGAGTTCTCTTTTTGATGTCGGGATTCCTCCTGAAGCGTCTACCTTTTGGAAATATGTGCTTCAAGCCCGCTCTCTGATCGACTCTGGTGCTCACTGGATTTTGGGTGATGGCAACTCCATTCTCTTCTAGAAGGATAGGTGGGTTACTGATGGAGCTCTCGAGTTGAGAGCGGACCTTGCTGGCCTGAAAGCCCAGGTGGATCCAAATTCCCAACTCAAGGTTGCAGACTTCATTGATCGGAGCTCTCTTCCCCCTCGGTGGAATTTGCCAGTCCTGGACGGCTTTAACAATGAAATGACTTTTTTGTCTAATATTCTTCGGTCTGCTTTTAATTCCATCTGTTAGAAGAGATGAAAGAATCATCTGGCGTGGCACAGAGGATGGTCTGTTCTCTGTCAAGACTGCCTATGACCTTATTACTTACGAGATTGCCATGGATCACCGGTGGAAAGTTATTTGGAGGAAGGGTATTATTCCTAAAGTTAATTACTTTGCACGGATTGCCTTTCATAATAAAGCCTTAACCATCGACAACCTCCATAAGAGGGGTTTTGCTATTCCCAACAGGTGCTTCTTGTGCTTTTTTGATTATGAGACGATAGACCACTTATTTTTGCACTGTCCTTTTTCCCATTCTGTCCTCGGCACTGTCCTGTCTTCATTTCAAATCCTTTGGTGCACTCCCCGCTCCCTCAAAGATGCCTTCCACCAATGGCCCAATCCTTTCAAGAATCCTAAACTTCGCTTCCTTCTTGAGGCCTCTTTCCACCACTCCATTTGGCAGATTTGGCTAGAGAGAAATTCCAGAGTCTTCGGCAAGGTCCCTAGAGTACCTCCCTGTGTCGCTTAGAGAGCCTTATCCTTCGCCATTGAGAATTCTAAAGTTGTTCCTAGTTCCCGTCCCCGCCTTCCTGGTGAAGCATCGATCTTCCAAAGTTTGGGCCTTTTCCCTATTCTTGATGGTGTTTCTAAGTCTCAGCGTGGGGATGTTATTTGGACCAAGCCCCTGTGGGCTGGATTAAATTAAACTTTGACGGTGCGGCCAAAGGCAATCCTGGCCCTGCTGGTTCTGGTGGTGTGGTTAGAGATCATAACGGGAATCTCGTGCTGGCTTATTGTGAAGATTTGGGTGCCCAGACTAATCACTATGCTGAAGCCAGAAGTTTTTTGAAAGGTATCCAGATCCTCTCCGAGGATCCTCGGCCTTTGATAGTCAAAGGTGATTCACTCAATATAGTCAACTATCTGCTAGGCTCTAAAGACCCGTCTTGGAGGGTCTACAACATCATTCTTGAGGCTAGGATGCTCCTCTATCAATGTGACAGGTGGAAGGCATGCCATATTTTCAGGGAAGGAAATCGCATGGCAGACCACATGGCCAACAAAGGGCTTGTGACCACGTGTCCTGTTGTGTGGCGCTCATGCTTCCCGTCTGAGGTGGTGAGTTTGGCCAATGCGGATATCCTCTCATGATGTTCTCCTCGCTTCAGAAGGTCATTCGTTTGGTTTGGCTATTTTTGCTTTCGATGGTCAAATTTCTCCAGCTAGTATTTTTGTTTTCCTTGGTAAAATGTGGTTTGTTTCTAGGATATTCAGACATAAGGGCCCTACTTATAGCCTTCGGGAAATTAGCAGTTTTTGGTTTCTGTCATCAAGTTTATTCCTCCAGCCACAAGGCATGATGCACATTCCAGCCAGGCTGATTTTTTACATAAGGTTTTGGGATCCTCTATAAAAACCCACTGTTAATCTATTAAAATAATTACCAAAAAAAAAAAAAATTAACAATATTCAAATAATTTTTTTTTCTAAAGGACATGAGAATAAATTTAGGTTTCCTCTCTATTAATGGGATAAGGTTTATAAAGCAAAGAATGTTGAAGGGTAGGATTATAAAATTGTAGATTTATAAATTTAGAAATTGAATTTCAGGGCAAATCTGATAAGAATTATGAATGAGGTCAGAGTCGGGATATGAAGTGTAGTGTATCCAGGGCATGATAAAACTAACTCATACCCAATGCACAATAATAATTACCGAAATAGGCCCCGTTTCAAAAGGAAGATAATTATTTGCCAGATTCTTGGTGATTACATAGACAACCATGGCATGCGTATCCTCGTCAAGGAGAGTATTTACTAAACATAGCCACGAATGCATATCTTAGGGGTACAAGCAACAAGGGAAGTGTTGGTATGTGTGCCACACGTGTTAAGACAATGGATCAGAAGGATGACTTGGCACTTGTTGGGTTGATGACGAGACCTCCAGATAAGGCCAGCTGGCAGGAGATCCAAGTGGAGGAATATGGGTGGTCGTATCCTTTGCATGGTACTCCAAACAAGGAAGGAATCGATGAATGTGCAACAATGGCAGAGCCGCATAACAAGGAATGGGGGTTCACGAGGACACTACCAAAAATGATAGGCACTGCCAGATGGCAACAAATCCACATGGAAGACGTTGGGTGGTCCTATCCCAGGATTGGCACTTGTAACAAGGAAGTTTTTGTTTCTTACCAGAAAGGCTATAAGTCCCACCACCTTTTCAACTCAGGCATAGGTGGAAAGGAGTGGAGCATAGTTGATATTGAGAGTACTTCGAGTGAGAGGAAGAATACCAAAATGACGTATGTGGAACCCAGGATGGTTATCATGGAACCTGTGGCCTAGGCCATTTTTACTAAGTGCAGGTTCACCCAAATATTTGATCTTTTCTCTGGAGCGGATGAGGATATCACCCAAGCAGTGATGGAAACGTGGGAAGATGGGAAGGTAGAGATTCATGGCAAGGATATCATCATTGATATCAATTTTCTCATTGTAGTGAGAGGGTAAATAGTGAGAGGACATTCTATCCACCATCAGAAGCACCATTGGGAAGTTGAAATGAAGGAATTTAAAGATAATCCCAAAATTTTTAAGGAGGCTAAAAACAGTCTGACCAGAATGGATCTGCCCACCCCTTGGAACGGAGTCATGAAAAATGTAATGGAATTTTTTACGATGGAGGATCCCAACAAGACCTTGCTTAGCTTCCATTACACTTTCATGAACTTCTTTTGTGATGTCAACCCGATCAGTATACCATAATTCCTGATGAATTCAATGAACTACATAATCAACACTTGTTGCAGCAAGAGGGGATTTGCTATACCGCTGCACCGAGGGCTATTTAAGGTGATCTATAAGTGGGTTTTGGCCACGACCCCCAACCTTGAACCTCCAGTCATCAAGGAAGTTCAGCCTAGCCACCATACAGAGAGTTCAGGGGCTAAGGCTAGCTCCGGTAGCCTAAAGCCTACTTCAGTATCTTCGAAAAGAAACACGTGAGGGATCCTACAATTAAAGGAGGGATGACAAGGAAGAGGTTAAGGATTGAGGAACCTATGACGAGATCCTCCTTAAGGCTGAAAAACAAGCAAATCCAAGGCAACTCCAAAGTGAGTGACCTGGAGGATGAAGGACCTACAATTATGGTCCTGAAATGCTTTGTCCTTAAATCCTATGCAAGCATCATCCATCAAATGTAGGAAACCCATGACACTCTGACCCAGGTCTTCTTCAACGATGGTTACATACCGAAAGTGGAGGTCAATGATGTTGATGATTATGAGGAAGAGAAGGATGAGGAGCTCGAAGAGGATGTCGAAGACGAGGCCTAAAGGGCCTCAAACTCAGATTGTCTTTTTTTTATGTAATGTTCAAAGGAAGTCTTCCTCTCAAGGTGAAAGCCTGGTCTCTGTTTTTGTTTTACGTATATGGGAGTTTTACGTTTCTTTTTCTGTTCTAATAGGTAGTAGGATCAAGGAATGATTTCCTTTAATAGATATGCAGTCTAGACTAGATGGTATTAGTAAAGGATAGGAAGTCCTTTGGAGGTCAAGGATCCGCAATTTCAGCATAAGGCTGACTTTTGTAACAGGTTTTGGGTCAACTTGAAAAACCCAAAAATTAATGAAGCTTTTTACTTACCAAAAAAACAACTTGGATGGATATTATTGAAAGATCAATTGAAGATATCAACAAAAATACTAGTTTTGTAATACATAGGCTCTATGGATGTAATAGAATTATGTAGTTTTACAATAAGTCCTATCACTTGATGAAATCATACATACACATTGTTCATCAAGATGCAAAAAGATCATAGACTAGGACACACACATATGTCGCAACATCTTTATTACTAGGGACACAACCAATTACATGTACATCAAAGAAGACACAAACCATTCATAAAATCATATGAGAATTGGGACACACTCTTTTATTTACAAATCAAGAGTTGGACTAGCCCTTCACTTCTCTTAGAATGAAGAAAATAATTATTATTAATGTTATAAAAAAATAAGGAAATAACATATGATAGATATCTATCAATCGTGAAGGCAATATCGTCAAAATACAACTTATTTATAATATAAAAAAAATAAAAAATCATAAATCAATGTGTTAATCTTTGTCTTGTTATAATCAAAACCCTCCAAGTGACATGGTATCCCTCTATATGAATTTTATATTTCCTATTATTGAAACTGTACGACTGTTGGATTGGATGAGGTTGTTAAAAAAATGAATTAGAATAATCCAATTTTAATTTCCTTCTACCCATTGCAAATTAATGTTGGATTGAATGAGGTAGTTAATAAAATGAATTAGAATAATCCAATTTTAATTTCCTTCTACCAATCGCAAATTCCAGTATGATCTGGGTGCAAGCGAACGCTTCATCCTTTACGAGACTTTTAAAATGTGGATAAGCAAATGCATTTCCTTCTTTTATTTTGTTCTTTGGGTAAATTAATTGAACTTCCATTGCTATTCTCGCACTCACTTAATTTCACAAGTTGAGTTTGTCCTAGGCAAGACCAAATCTTCAATATTCTTCTTCAAATGCGTAATTTCTTGTATCAATTTCCGTCTGGACACCTGCACTATAGAATTGACCTCCTGCAATTTCCAAAGGTTAATGTAGAATTGTTAATGTTTAGAAATATAATCAAAAGTCCTAAAACTTAACATTAAAACAGTACTTCTTATGATCTAAGGTCATTTATACCTAAGGTCGATAGAAAAATATGCTATGAAATATTAGAAACTTGCACACATACCTTTATATTTTCAAGTTGGCTTAATAAATCTTGGAGTTGTTGATCGATGCTCAAAACCCGAGTCCTGTCCCTCGTTTTTAGAATCTCGACCTCCGATTTCTGTATTACCTTCCATTTATTTTGAACTTCAATAACCGCATTAAGATTTGCTACTGTTTTCTGTATATTAGACTTGCTATCATCTTCTTTCCTATTGGATTTGGTAATCTCTTCTCTGAGAGAATTATTCCGTAAAATGATTCCATCTATATTATCCCTAAGATGTGAAATTTCATGGACCAACCTTCTCCGGGAACTTCTCACCGCCGAATTGATTTCCTGCAAGTTTTATAACATGGAATTAATTTTTTGAACATTTAGATTACTGTTATGATGAGATCCAAGTTTAAATTCCTTTACGGTTTCCTAATAATATCTTTATATCTTCGAGTTGGTTTAAGAAATCCTGGAGTTGCTGCTGGGTCTTCAAAACTAGGGTTCTGTCCCTCGTCTTCATAACTTGCTGTTCAGATTTTTGAACTACATTCCATTTTTCCTGCACTTGAATAATTGCATTAAGATTGTCTGCTGTTGTTTGAACTCCGGGTTTGATGTCCTGCGCTTTATGACCCATCGCGAGAAAAGATTAAAATTACAATTACAGTATAGTTCGCTAAATCGGGATTGTCGATTTGTATTAACTTGTGAGTAATTATAACGTTTGTTCTAGTTATATATAGTTTCAAATAATATATAGTTTCAAATAAGGATCATCTATTTTGTTGGTTCGAGGAGTTTGGTCGGCTTAGAACCCATATTTGTTAAGACTTGAGAGTAAGTGTGAAAACATGCATTTAGGGCAGGGAAACCATTTTCTTTGGATATAAAAGTTCATTTCAAGAACGTTCCCTTGTGGTGCATAGCATTCAAAAGACAAAAATTATGTGAGAAAGTCGGATTGGTCATGAACAGTAAGGGGTGAAAGTTCGATAGTCTTAGTTTTATCGATGATTTAAACAAAATAAAGGAAAGACAAATTTTTTATGTCATAAATTAAAATTTCAAATAATGAATATTAAGGAATGAAAGTTATAATCTCATAATAAATAAACGCAACAAAATTTTATTACTTTAAAGAGTTTGAATATATTTTTGTGAAGAGGAAATTACAAATCAGGAGAGTTATAGATAGATAGGAAATGTATTAGCATTAACGGAATTTTAATCATGAAATATATCACTACACTTGCAAAATGAATTATTTTTTAGGAGTTATATTTTTGCATAGAGTTGTTTAATTTAGAAGATTCTCATGCAATTTTTTGTGGAATTTGAAAAGCCTTGAAATGAGTGGTCATTCAAAATAATTCAAGCAGTATTTAGGGAAATATGACTATGTTATGTCAACTATTTGAAACTAGGGCAATGTTAGGGTAGAATTTTCCTTAAAAACATCTCATCTTTTAAGAGTCATTCCTTTTTGAAGGGTTGTTTGATTCAGATGATCCTTGGATCAATTTGTGCAAAATTTGAAGAATTTTATATGATTAAGCATATGAAGGAATTGGGGTAGTATTGAGGGGGATACAACTCTATGAAGTTAGCCATATGAAACACGGGTAGTGATGAATTTTCAATTTATAAAAAATAAAATTGCAGATATCTACTAGTAGGGTTCAGATGATGGGAGGAGCAACGAATGGTTAGGGAATCAACGATGTAGGACATTCTATCTAGGCATAGAATTTTTCAGCTAAGTTTATTTTTCCCATATTATCTTGTAAGTTTTGCATGCAAATTATTATAGGTTTATTTTCAAATAATATAATAGCTATAGGATAAACTAGTAAATTTCAATGGATTCTAAGATATAGTCTCCTTCCCATGGACTAATTTATAGCTAAATATTAAAATTTTCTATCAGCATAATTAGGATATTGTGAAGGATTATTTATTGGTTTTAGTGGAACAATGTAGGGTAAAACAATATATACCTTATAAAATAAATACAATCATATTACTTTGATTTCAAAATATAAGGATGCAAAATTGTTTGATTCATTTTGGTCCATAATCCTATGTGATATAGCATATAAGATAATCTCCAAAGTGATAAAAATTTGGTTAATACCATTATTTGACAAAATTATTTTAGAAGAGCAAGGATGATTTGTGAAAGGAGGATAGATTTTGGATGAGATCATAGTAGCTCATGAATTTATGCATTTAAGCAACTTCAAGAAAATATAGAGTAATGATCTTAAAACTTGGTATGAGTAAAGTCTATTATAGGATTAAATAAAAAATTATTTTTGTAGTATTAGAAAATTTTAAATTTAGGAATAAATGGGTTAGATGGATTTAATATTTTGTCTCTATAGTATCATATTCAATGTTGGTCAATGAGTTAGTAACAAAATATTTTAAATCCAAGAGAGGTCTTAGACAGTGATATCCTCTATCACCATATTTCTTCATTATTATTGTAGAGGTATTGGGTAAGAACTTGAAGAAGGCAAATAAATATGGGCTAATAAGTGGACTTAAGGCTAAGTAATAATATCAACAACATCACCCATCAATAATTTGTAGATGATACAATTATTTTTGAGAGGATAGGGATAAATGAGGATAGATCTTTGAATAACTTAAAGGACTATGAAAGAGCATCAAGGTAGAAAGTTAATAGGACAAAATCTAAAATTTACTTCCTAAACACTCTAGTTATAATTAAAGTAGGGATATGTATATTAATTCAAATGGAGGAGGTAAACTTATCAACAACTTGTATAGGGATGCCCTTGTTTGAGGGGACAATGAGGATAGAATTGTGGAATCCATTTATAAGTAAAGTTTAGAATAAACTTTCAACATGGAAAGGTAGATGGTTATCATTAGCAGGAAGAGTGCAACTAATTAAATTTATATTAAAGGTCATTCTAAGAGATTATATGTCCTTGTTTACCATGCCAAAATGATAGAAAATTTTTAACCTACTTTACGTGATCATTTTTATGGTTAAAATTACATGATAAAAGGAAATTTTATTTGGTAAATGGATTAAGGTGTGTGATGATAAAAATAAGAGAGGTCTTATTTTAAGAGTTCTTACAGATGCAAACTCAGCTTTTAGAGAAAAATTAATTTGGATATTGTACAAAGAGTTTCAAAGAAAATGGGCAAGAATTATTATGTGTACATTGACCTCAATAACCTAAGCTTACTATTTATTCAATATAAAAAATCTATTTGGATGGATACCTAGTGTGATAAAAAACACTAAATCTAGATCTAATTTTGAAACCATGGATGGGATTAGTTCAATATAAATATGATGGTAGTTTTTTAAAAATTATGTACAAGGATATTGAAGATACAAATGGAAACAATATTTTTTATAAGTATACAAGACATTGGTGCTAGGAGGTAGCTGAGCAAAAGGTAACAATTGTGATTCTTTTAAGGGAAGCCAAGGATAAGCTAATTTGGGAGTTGAATAACTTAGAAGAATATACAAGAAGAAGTAGATATAATGTAAAGCATCAATAAAATAAGAATACCAAAAGGATATGGAGAGATATTTGGGATAGCTTGTGCATTCCTAAAGTCAAGATGTTTGTTTGACTAGTAGGTCATAAAAGAATTTTATCTTAGGATAACCTTATGAAAAAATGATTTGCATGGCCGCTCACAATGTGTTCTATGTTAAATTGAGGAGGAGAGTATAGGGTTATGCATAGCAGCTATTTATCACCAAATTGGCTAAAATTAGGATTTTCAAATTTTGAAATTGGCTAATATTTGGGACCCTTTACCAGGGCCCATTAGCCAAAAAATTTTGGGTGCAATTTTTTTTTTCGGGTTAATTCACCCCAATTTTATAATAATTTGACCATTTTAATTTTAAATTTCCAACATTACCCCTAATAATAGTGAAACTTTTACACACATTTGGACATTATTAATTTGGATCTAGAAACTGATTTGCCACTCTTTGGAGGCTTCTACAAGGGACATCTTGTGGGATGTCTTGATTCGCTTCCTTGCTTCCCCCTCCCCTAGTTTTGTCCTAGTTGCTAGGAACTTCCTTAGTCCTTCCTTCTTGGATGACTAGTGTTGTAGATTATCTCCTTGTGGTGGGAGGTCACCTTTAATTTTGTCTGCCCCTTTCCCATCCTAAGTGAGGGTTTCCTTCATGTACCTCTATTATAGGATGTACCTAGGACATTCCTTGGGTACTTTGTGATGCTTAAGGGATCCTTTTTCCTTGGTGATCTTAGTTTTATCCTAGGTTTGTTGCAAGTTTCTACTTGGAGCCGAGTTTTAGTGGTTATTTATATGTGATGCATTGTGGCTTTGGGAGAGGGGTTTGAATCTGTCTTGGTATTTCTTGAGTAGGTTTTTATAGCATCCTTTTAGTATTATGGGGATCATGTGCTTCTTTTCTATCGATATAATCTTTAAATTCCTAGTTTTGTTCTACTTCATGGGTTCTCAGTTTATCTTTCTTGGCTTGGGTGAGGGCTCTACTTTACTTTCTATTGAAATCCTATCAGTATTCCTTTTTTGGTTCCTAGAAAATGTTCTACAATAAATTTAGATGTTGTCTAGGGTTTCCTGCTACATATTTTGGTCTTAGGGAGAATCTATGCTTGTTGTCTACAACATATTAACCTTGTGGCTCCTTCAATTTGGGTTCTCTGGGACCTTTCTACCTCTTTCCTGTGGCTTGCAGTTTTACCTCTAATTCCTCTATTTCCTCTATTTTTTGCATAGCTCAACCTCGTATGCAAGGGGATATCATAGCCTATGTAAATCCTCATATTTCTTGCTCTATTTTATAGGATCGATGTGAGATGTTATTCTGGTCCTATTCTCCTACGTCCTGACATGTGTATTTGCCCTCCCTAGGTAGGATAATCCTTCATGGTGGTTCCTCTACCCCATTTGACTTTTCGGGGTGGTTTTCTTGCTTGAAATGTATCCCATCCTCCCTAGGTGGGATGATCCTTCATGCAAGTTCCTCTACTCCATCCAACTATTTAGGGTGATTTTATTTCTTGGTAGTTTTGTTTTTTAGTTTTTCCTTAGTGGGATACCGATTTCTAGTTTTTTCCCTAAGTGGGATTTTTCAAAATTTTAATATTCTTGCATAGGTAGGAATTTAAAAAAAAAAATCCGAGTGGGATTTTAGCCATAGAGGAGTCTAAACCAACCCTATCAACTCACCCAATCCCTAATCTAGAAGTAGAGAGCCTTGATAGATGGAGTTAAATCATCAAATAGAATTATGATGTTCGATATAGGAGAAAAAAAAAGAACGCAAAGAATTTAAAGTGGAAACCACTAGATGGTGTGTTGGTCAAATTAAATTTTGATGGAACCTCTAAAAATAAATCTAGGACCAACAAGAGGAGGAATAATTAGAAATAATAGAGGAGATGTTTTGCCTCATTACGCTTTTAATAGTGGATTTAAGACAAATAATGAAGTTGAATCTTGGGCAACTTTGGAAGGGCTAAAAATACGTATATAAATAATTGGAACAAAGTATGGATGGAAAGTGATTCACTAATAGTAATAAATGTAATTTTAAGGAAAGTAAAGTCTCCTTGGAATTTACAAGAGATAATTGTGGAAATACAAGACCTTTTTATAGAGTTTGAAGAAATCAGGTTTGTACATAGATTAAGGGAAATAAATAAATGTGTAGATAGAATAGCCAATAGAGGGGTTTATATTGAGGATCATGAAGTTAAATTCTCTTTCCCATGGTTAGAGGAAGTAGTAAGTTTAGCTAAAGCTGATAATAACATATTGATTTCTTGAATCAAATAATGATTAATATTTACTTTCATGTTATCCATTGGTAAAATAAGTTTTATTTTATAATATTAATGTTTTTTTATATAGAATATTTCTTACAATTTTTTTAGATTCACTTATGCTTTAGCAAGTAAACTAGCAATCTAGATCTAGTAAATTCGACTATGATAGCTCAAAGTTTAAAAAATATTACTCTATTAAGATGCAATTCATAGGCAATAGAGGTATATTTTTGGTATTATAAAGGATTATATAGAAAATATCAAGAAGAAGGATGTTTAGTTTTGGAATATTTGTATTCACACAAAAAATTGAAGATCCAGAAATGAAAATCAAGAATTTAAACTTTTAATGGAAAATGATGTAGGTATCTAGCTATAACAACTTAATTGAGATGATATATCCCTACCTCATTGGGTCTTACCCGAAAGTGGTATCCCTTCTAGGATGTTTTCCACAAAAAAATAACTTAATTGAGATTATAATTGAATCTATTTGTAAATTCTCAAGATCTAAAGGAGAGATTTATGATTTTTCAAGGGTGGGGACCTGAGTACAACCTCTTGTTCAATAAAACAAAGTGATGAAGGTTTGATATTATCTTAGTTTTATATATTATTTATATATTTTTGTTGGAGAACAAGGGGTTGCACTCTATCACCCACCCTTGATAAATCACAACTCTCTTCTTTAGAGAATGATAATTTACAAACAAATTCAGTTCTCATATCAATTGAGTTGCTATAGCTATAAACGTACATCATTTTATATAAAAGGTCTGAATTCTTGATTTTTATTTTCTAGACCTTTTTCAAATATTTGTGTAAATACAAATATTCTATAATTTAGCATCCTTCTTGATATTTTTCTACAATAACCTTCAAAATACCAAAACTTCACATCTACTATCTATGCATTGCATTTTAGCAAAGTAATATTTCCAAAACATCACACTATCATAACCCCCTTCACCAAATCAAGATCACTAGTTTCCTTATTGAAGCACAAGTGCAACCACAAAAATTATAATAAATAGTATATATGAAAGCAAATTAATGTTATAAAATAAAGTATATATTACCAATGGAAAACATTAAAGTAAATCTTAATCATTATTTGATTCAGGCAATCAACATTTTCTTGTCAACTTCAGCTAAACTTACTACTTCCTCTAACCAAGGAAAAGAGAATTTAACTTAACAATCCTCAATTAAAACCCCTCTATTGGATAACCTATCTACATATTTGTTTCCTATCCTTAATGTATGTGTAAAATTGATTTCTTCAAACTTTATAGGAAGGTATTTAATTTCCACAATTATCTCTTGTATGTTCCATGGAGCCTTTTATTTCCTTAAAATTGTACTTATTGCTATGAGTGAATCACCTTCCATCCATACTTTCTTCCATTTTATTTTTTTACATATTTTTAACCCTTACAGAGCTACCCAAGATTTAGCTTCATTATTTTTATTAAATCCACTATTGAAAGCATAATGAGACACAATCTCTCTTTTGTTTCTAAACTTCATCCTACTAGTCCTATATTTCCATTATATGCTCCATAAAAACTTAATTTTACCAACTCCATACTGAGTGGTTTCCACTTTATATTATTTACCTTCATTTTTTCCTCCTATCACCAACATCATAATTCCATTTTATCACTTGACTCCTTCGATCAAGGCTCTATACTTCTATATTAGGGAATGGATGATTTTCTAGGGTTGGTTTAGACTCCTTTATGGATAAAAAACATTCATTTTCATTTCCTATAAACTACTCTTCTTTCCTTTAAATATTATTCGATTCCTTTCTAGATAAATGATCCAAAGTATTATATATTTTGATATATTCTATATTATATGTAAAGCATCACTTTTAAGTGCTTTGATATTACTTTAACCACTCTTCAATTCTACCATTCATCACCATACATTTATCAAATATATTAAGATTACATTTCCATAGTTTCTAGACTATCGAGTAGTGTCCCAAAATATGGTCTATACTCTCTTCCTCTATTTTACAAATAATGGATATTAGAGGGCCATGAAAACCACTTTTCATAAGATTATCCTAGGATAAAATTCTTTTATGACCTACTAGGAAAACAAACATTTGGACTTTAGGAATTCTCCGGCTATCCCAAATATCTCTCCATATTCTTGCGATATTTATATTTTGATGCTGCTTTATATTATAGCCACTTCTTGTTGTGTATCCTCTTAAGATATTTAACTCCAAAATCAACTTATCCTTGGCTCCCCTCAGAATTATCATTATTGTTATATTTATATGCAACTGTCTTCTAGTATCAATATCTTGTATACTTGTAAAAAATATTCTCTCCATTTGTATTGTCATTCTTGATCCTTGTATAAAATATTTGAAATATTATAACCATATTTGTATTTAAGTAATTTAAATCATGGTTTAAAAATTAGATCTAGATTGATCAAATTTTTGTCACATAAAGTATCCATCCAAATAGAATTTTTTCTCCAGTTCCCACTACCCATCTAAAATATTTAATCATTAGATAAACTAATTTTTTTAAACCATTTCATACAGAACTATTTGGTAGCAAGAATGTAATAAATATTAATCTTGGGTCATCGGGTTAAACATACTTAGAAGAAATATTTTCCATTGTATTTGGCTCTCTTTGTACAATATCAAAATTACTTTTCCCCTAAGAGCTAAGTTTACATCCATAAGAACTCTTAAATGAAGAATTTCCCTAGTTTTATCATCACATACCTTGCTCCATTTCACCAAAGAAAAAATTATTTTATCATGTAATCCCAGTCATAAAAATGACCACATAATAAATATTAAACTTTTTTCTATCAATTTTGACATAGTATACAAGGACATATAATATATTTGAATGGCTTGTAAGATTAATTTAGTTAGTTGCACTCTTCCTGCTAATGTTAACTATCTACCTTTCCATGTTGTTAGTTTATTTTGAATTTTATTTATAATTAGATTCCATTATTTTATCCTCGTTCTCCTCTTAAATAAGGGCATCCCTAGATAAGTTGTTTATGAAATATTCCATTATTTTATCGTCATTCTCCTCTTAAATAAGGGCATACCTAGATAAGTTGTTGGTGAAATTTTCCTTGTCCATTTGAAGTAAGCTACATATGCCTACTTTGTTTTTATTTGGGTGTTTAGGAAGCAAATTTTAGATTTTATCCTATTAACTTTTTTTTAATGCTCTTTAGTATTCCTTTAATAAGTTATTTAAAGCTTCAGCATCATTTATCCTTTCCCTCTCAGAAAGGGCTATATCATCTACAAACTATTGATGGGTGATGTTGTCGATGTTATTTATAGCCTTAAGTCCACTTATAAGCTCATCGTTGTAATCCTTCTTCAAGTTCATACCCAAAACCTCTACCATAATAATGAATAAATATGGTGATAGAGTATCACCCTGTCTAAGGTCTCTCTTGGGTTTACATGATTTTGTTATTAACCCGTTCACCAACATTGAATATGAAACTATAGAGACATAACCTTTAACCCATATGATCCATTTCTTACCAAATCTAAACTTTTCTAATATTGTAAAAATAACATACCATTTAAACCTATCATAGGCCTTACTCATATCAAGTTTTATGATCATTGCTTTTTTTTTTTTTTTTAAAGTTTTTGATTGCATAACTTCATGAGTTACTATGATCCCATCCAAAATCTATCTTCCATTCAAAAATACTTCTCAATTTTTTGAAATAATGGTCTTAACCAACTTTCCATCACTTTGAAAATAATATTATATACCATATTACATAGGCTTATGGGTTGAAATGAATTAAATAATTCTACATCCTTATTTTTTGGGATCAGGGTAAGATATGTTGCATTTATTTTGTAAGCTATATATTATTTTACCCTAGATTTTTCCACTACCACCAATAAATAATCCTTCAATATATCCCAATTATATTGATAGAATGTTGTAGATATACCATCTAGACCTAAGGATTTATCCTTATTAAAAGAGACAAGATCTAGATGAAATTCTTCCAGAGTAATAGGCTCCATCAATTTCCTACTGTCTTCATCTATTATAATTAAAGAAACTTCTTGTAGAAATTTATCATTAAGAACATTAGACTCCTCTGATCATAAAGTATTTTGATAAAAAAACCTTACCTCCTTTTTTATTTCACTTTGATATTCAATACAAATCCCTTCTACTAATTTAATTATATTAATTCTAGATGTTGATCTCTATACTATTGTCATCCTATGAAAAATGATTTTTTATATCCTTTTAACCAAGTCTATCTTGATTTTAATGTCCAAAATTTATATTAATTACTCAAAATATTATGATATTCACTAACTCCCTTTCCTCCAAGCTTGGATTATTATGATCACCTTTTTAAAATTTTGAAATCTTATCTTTTAGTTCTTCTTTCTTCTCAAAAATATTTCCAAAAATGTTCTTGTTCTTCTTTTAATCTATATGTCATTGATTTAATTGGAAGTGTGCATAACCCATTGTTTCCTAAAAAAATCCATGTTTGTGCTATCATATAAAAAAATTGAGGATGGTCTTACCATATTTGCTCATATTTAAAATATGATTTTTTTTTTGTACATGGTGGAATCGGTAGCTGCTACGAATTCGGGTAGGCTGTCTCACTTTTTATGGCCATCATAGTATTATGCATTTTATTTCTTGGAAGTTGCCACACAAATATTCATGTAGTCTACCCCTATAACCACCATGCCATGATCATTTTAAACCTTTTACGCCACTGAAAGCACCAAGAAGGGGACAAAAAATATGATATTTTTTAAAATTCACTTACCACCATTTTAACGTTTATTTACCAGTTATTTGAACCAATACTTGTTGAGGTATTAATTTTAGCACAAGTCCCTTCATCTAGCCAATGATATGAGAGAATGCATCTATCCATTTAGTTTCCATTAAATTTTTTCCTCTCCTATTATTGGTCTATGTATAGTTTTCTTCTTCAGACTCAACCTCCCATAGATTATTATTTTGAATAAAAGCTAAGAAATATCCTATAATTTGGGTTAGTTTCCTAATTTCCCTAAATTTTTCATCTAGATTGGTTAAGGAGTTAAAATATACTATGATCATGAATCATGTTTCATGGTATTTTTTTATTTACATGGTAGAAGCGGTAGCTACCATGAATCTGGGTAGGTTGTCTGGATTTTATGGCCACCACAGTATTCTACATTGTTCTTTCCAAAATCCACCACACAGTGCTTCACATAGTCCACCCATATAACCACAATGCCATAATAATTTTAAATATTTTACACCACTAAAAGAAACAAGAAAGGTATAAGACTATAAGTGTTAATTTTAATGAGGCCTGAGATTTGAACCTTAGAACTCCACCCCCCTTACAGGGTTTGGTCGAACCAATTGGTCTAAACCTAGGACCTAGGTTTCATGGTATTTAATTCTCATTAATGCTTCAATTTTAATCCAAAATTCTAATCTACCTAAATGAGTTGTAGATCCATATATATTGATAAGAATGAATGAATATTTGCAAAGAAGCATATAACTAAAGAGGTTATTCAATGCCTAGTTTTATGAATGGTTACATAGGAGGTTCTAATAGGATTTAAACAAGTTATAATTTCCCTTGTTGTTCCTTAAAAATATATGGCATCCCATTCACATATCATCCATACTATTTTCATAGTTTTAGAAACGTCTTCTTATATTATTTTAGTTTCCTAGATACAAAGGATATCATACTTATTACTTAAATAGAGGTCTCTGATACAGGGGGCATTATCACCCCTTATATTTTATGAGATGGTAAACACATCTAATTAGGGGCTACTGCATCCAACTACGAATTACCAATATCATTTTGTTGTTTGGTAAAGATAAGTTCAACCGACTTAGTTTATGTTTTTTTCTCTATGTTTGCTCTTGCATCCTTGTATCTTGCTTGATAATATGAAGGTTTTTCTCTTTTTTCCTTGCATGTATCAGGAGTAGGTCTTATTATTCTATTCCTTAATATTCTTTCACAACTTCCCTTTTTCTCAAATTTATCCTCTCCTAGCTCGACTATGGAAGCTTTTAAGTTATCTTCCTCATTTTTTGGTATTTCCTTGTTAATAGTAGATGTATTAACATCTAACACTACATTTTATTTATCATTTTTTTTCTTTTGAATTGTGCATGGTACTTCAAGTCTCCAAAATATATTTTGACACATTCATTAAGTTCATCAAGAATTTTCATCCCTAGATCAAGATCATACTAAATAGTCAATTCCTTGTTAATATGTTGAACTTGTTGTACTATATCCTCTAAACTTTTATCTACTTTTATTGATAGGCTAAATCCTCAAAAGAGTTGGTATTTATTGCAAAATACTTCCTTACTGGTATTCACTATTTATTTTATTTCATTTTTCTATTTCTATTTTTTCAAAGTTGAAAACCATCCTCATCCATATCCATTTGTAAGTTTCTTTTGTGGTTTTCTACATATGATTCTATTGGATTCTTCTGAGGGCATGATATATAAATATACCCCACCCCATGACATTTTCTACATATAAATTATATGTTTTTATAATCTATGGTTTGGGTCCACATCTTATCCTCATACTTAAGAATGATTGATTCTAGCAAATTTTTACTTATGTCAATCATGACCAATATCCGATCATAAATAGACAATAATCCATATTTTATAGTTTTTAAAATATCAAGGAATTCTCCTAGAGTGCTGCCTATTTCCTTGAAGGTATCTATTTTCTAAAACTTAATGGGCAACCCATACATCCTAATACAGACTAGTACTAGAGATAGATCTATATTTTTAGATAAAAAACCTTTATACTAGTAGGTAAGGAAGAGTCATGCTCTTCCTATAAACCAACGACCCCCTTTTAAGATTCTATATATTTCTTACCTATAACAAAAAAGGACTAGAAAGAAAACTTTGAGAAAAAAATATATAATAACTATTGGAGACTTTCAACTTCTATCAATCAATTTCTTAAGTTTAAAACACTTGGCCAATATCTATTAAATTTACCAAAAACCAACCTATTTTTTAGAAGTAAGAATTTATCCTCTATGTTTTTATCACTAAACTTTACTACTAGATGTGATTATAAGGATTTACCTATAAATATATCCATGTGAAGGAAACTAAAACTCAAAATCTACTAAAATTTACCAAAATATACTATAACAAATATAATATTTGATAAAAAATATAATAATTTACAGATAATTTTTTTATTATAAATAAGGGAAAAATAAACTTACCTAAAAAATTATATGCCTAGACAAAATATCTTACCTCACTTAAGCCCTAGACCTCCATTGCTCCTCCCATAATTTAAACCCTGGATGATAGATATTTGTAATTTTGTTTTTCACAACTTGAAAAATTATCACTGCCCTTGTTTTATATGGATGACTTAATAGGTTTGTATATCGATCAATATTGATTATATTTATTCATATGACCACTCATTTTAAAGAACTTCAAATTTCACACCAAATGGTCCAAGAATTAGCTGAATTGGAGAACCTTTTACAAAGATATTACTCCTACAAGATGAGACATTTTTTTAGAAAAAATATTACCCTAATACTTCACAATGCTAAATTTATAATAAATTATTTGATAACATTATTATATAGTTAGATCAAAATTTATAACATGTTCTTTGTAAGTATGTAGTGTTAAGAACAATTTGACATAAAGTATTCATTAATAGAAAGAATGTAAATGAATTATCATGCTAAATAACTAACTTAAAGCATGTACATCTCAAATATCAATAGCCAAGTTTTAAGCATTTCATACAAATGATTCATTGAATAATTTCTTTTATGGAAATTACTCCTTTGACAACCATATTAATTCTTTAAAGCTAATAAATGTACTAGGTTGTGAATCTCAAAACAAGTAAATTTAGGATTTCACTCTCCCTTTTGGTGATGAAGTTAATAATTAAGTTATATTCAAATACATATTATATATATATATATATATATATATATATATATATATATATATATATATATATATATATATATATTAAATTGGTTATAATAAAATCTCTAAGTTTTATTTTAAATATTACTTCCATATAAAGGACATTAGATATTTAAATTTCTAAGTTAAACCTTAAAATTTCCACAATAGTCCATTATAAATATGACATAGTGTTAATGAAAAATATTCTAATATTTTGTCATATTAACCAATTGTTCAATAGCCTTATGGTAACATGATAGTATTGATTTAAGTATCGTGGCCTTGTTAACTAAGGGATGACCAAAATAATATCATCAATACATTGAAGAGTAAATTTGAAGGGGCCATTTATTGTAGTTTTAATACCTTTGATTTTACCTTCAAGATATTACTTTAAGGAATCTCTTCCTAATTATTCAACAAGAATAATGAAGAAATAAGGAGATAGTGTGTCACCATCATAGAGTCCATATGACGCACCTGTCACATGATCCACTAATTAAAATATAATATATTGGAGTGATATAAAAAATCTAATACATGTATACCAACCATGATCAAACCAAATTTTCTAAAATTGTCATGTAGAAAACTCTAGCAAACACTATCATGCTTTGGTCACATCTAGTTTTATAAGTATACCTAGTTTCTCATGAAAAGAACAAAATATATGACCTCTTGTGCAATGATTATAGGATCAAGAATTGTCTTACCATTAAAATAAACACCTCATCCTTTAAAATAACAAAATCTCTTATATACTTTTCAATGTATTTGAATTTTTCAAAAGTATGTTATAAATCCTTTTAAAGCACTTAATAGATTAAATTTATAAAATTATTTTATTTCACCTTTCTTAGGAACCAATGAAATAATTACAGAAATGATATCATCATTATAGTATTTTTTTCATAGCCTCTTGAATTGCAACCAACATATAACTCTTCAAAAAGTTCCTATTTTTAAAAGAAAATTATGGGAAATCCTTTGAGGTTAATGCCTTATGAAGATGGAAAAGTGAATCCTACCTTATATAGTTTCTCTGTATATATCTTGCTCGTAAATATTTCATTCTATATTATTTTAATAATTGATGGATTTTTTTGCAAAAGCTTTCCCTAATCCTCATTATCTTACCCAATTTTTGATCAAATATCTATTAAACCCTTGATTTCTTCCTTCATTATGGCTTCTTCTTCCTCAATACTTCATCTATGTAGAGAAATAATTTTAAATTATTTTTTTTAACAATAGAAAAAATATAGTTGGTATTTCTAACCCCTTTCATAAGTCATCCCTTTGTATATTTTTAACTTTTCTGTATGTAATAAATTATGTTAATTATAATATAATTGTCTTCCTTGCATATAATTTTTTTTTCGTAAATAAAAGTCTTCATTAATTACCGGGTTTTGCAGGTTAACCCAAAACCTATTACAATATCCAGCTTTCTGCTGAGATTGTAGATCCTAGTCATCCTTGAAACTTTCTTACCATAAATTGTGTTGAATCCCCTACAACACCTTACTAACAAAGCACACCCATACCTAAACATAATCGTAAACATTACTTACATTGACAGGAATTGAAGTTTGGAACTTTGCACTTGTGAAACCTGTTGCTTGCCCATTTCCTATTCTCTGTTGAAATCTTCCAAGGCTTACACCCTGTTACCTTCATTTCCAATTTGGTATGATTTAGAGGGAAACCCCATAGTTATTACGAGCTCCATGGGGAAAGAACACCCATTCATTTTTCTCCTTAACGGGTAGGTTTCTTTTCATGACTAATAATGTTTTCCACTTCATGTAGCACAACTTGTGTCCATGTCACCAAACTACCAACATCAACACCTATGTTGGCTAATTTTTTAGCTGACCTGTTGGCCTCATGGTACACGTGACGAGCCCTCATGTTCTGTCTTGCCATAAAAAGGATCCTCACTTCATGGATGACTCCCTCGATTCTCCATGGAGGTTTTTTGCCATTGGTTAACAGGTTGATGATGTTCATAGAATCGCCTTCAATCATCAAGTTACCTTGAGTTGCTTGGGCTACTTGCAACCCTCTCCAAAGAGCTCTAGCTTCTGCTTCGTTATTAGTTCTGATTCCCAATGTTTCAGCGAAGACCTTGACTAGATTTCCTTGAAGAGCTCTAGCTTGTGCTTCCTTGCATATAATCATCTTGGTTCAATTTATTGATTTCTACTATCTTTTATAAATTGTTTATCTTGGATTTAATTTTTTATTTTATTTTAAAAATGTTACCAAAATATTTAACATTCCATGATGTGTTATCTCCTTTAGATATTTAACCCTTTGAACAAACATATATGTCCATGATCTTGTAAATCTTATTTTATCTCATTATAAAATAACCAGTTCAAATTAATAAGGGTATTTTAGCAACATGGTTTAAAAATAAATGGCTTTGAATGAACATTATAAAGTAGATCACATCTGATGAGATTAAATTTATGATCTATTACCACTCAAAATAAAATATCTAAATATATTATATATTGTCCTTACAATCATATATTAGATAAAAAAGCTTATCTATTTGCTTTGCTACATTAATTACCTAATAACTCTACTGTCCCATGTACATTGAAAAATTGAATAAATAATATTATTTCATCCCAAAGGTCATTTGAATTGACAAAAGAAGTAAAATACTCCATTAATTTAGACCATTTAGGAATACCACCTTTTTTATTAAAGGAGATAAAATATTGTTAAAGTCCCCCAAAACTCCATAGATCATAATTAACCATTGTTTAATTTGATATATATAGACTATGGTCCTTCCAAAATCCATCACATAGAGTAAATCTATTTGGAGGACATCCGTTTATCAATTTCAGTTTCATATGTTCTTCTTTCCTATAAAAAAGACCAAGAATGAATTACTTTTTGCTTCTTGCAATTATCCATCCCATTTTTATCGTCCCACTATTGTAATACTTCTTAAAGATATTACAAAAGAAATCACCAAATAATTCACCCTTTTATATATCTTTTTATATGTATTCTTACATTTGTCATTATCTAGTTTTATTTCCTACGTTAAGATAAATTTAAAATTAACATATATTAATTCCTTTTTTTTTCCCTCTTTTTAGGGGGGGATGTCCTTACTCATTCATTGAAAATTCCAATATACAATATTAACCATAATTTTTATTCTTACATATGGACCTAACCCATTTACTTTTAACACTTCAATATTTTCTTTTGGTTTCCCAATTCAATATTCCATTGAGTTTTATTTTTTATTTGTTTATACTTTGAGATTTTTCCTCTCTTTTTTCTAATTTGCATTAATTATTGTATCTATTAGCTTTTGATGAATGATCCATGAGAGATAACAATCACAAGATGTAGAATAACATGCAAGAAATTAAATTTGCTATATGACTAAAGTATGTATAATATATTACAATGTATTTATGGAGGAAGTGAGCACTTCATTAACAAATATGAAGATCTACATCACATCCATCACTAGTAAATGGTGTGGAATACAATCCACTAACCTACACTGTCTAAAATTGTCTCTCATATATCCTATCTATCTATCTAGGAGGCCATCCTTATATATGCAAAATAGGATGCTTGTCTAACACTCTATCTAGCTGTGCATAGGACACCTTGCACATGTACAACTTACACATGGAATCTTGTCCATTTATTACATTGCATGAAGTCACTAGATAACTTGCACAAGAAGTAATATATGTATGTATCTTTGAGGATACATTTACATAACCCAAATGATGGAATAGACAATATTTCCAACACTCCCTTGTATTAAATTATTTTTGTATTGAAGGTTTTAGTCTTCAATATGGATTTTATTCATCTTCTAATTGGTATTTGTTGTCTTCTTCTTATGCATTCTTTGTATTCAAGTTCAGGAGATAGTTTGCATATTCATATGATGCAAAGTAGGATGCATCTAGGCATTCTATTCTCATTGGATAATATTTGACATTTTCAGATTCATATTCTATCCAACCACCTTTGAATTCATCCTTGAAAGTATCTTCATTTGATTATGATTATTGATTAATAAGTAGGGCATGATGCAATTTTCCTCTCATCTTTTTGATCCTTCTGTACTTACATTTTTTATGTAATGTTATTCATTTTATTCAAATTTTCTTCTACAAATAATTTATAAGCATTTTGTAACATCACAATATCTTGTGGTATTTCCATTGAGTCTAATATATAAGTAATTTTATGGATTGAACATGTTACTTTTATTCCATATATATTCATAATGAGACATGTATTGATCCCATTCATATATATTAAATTAACCATGTAGTTATTTTCTATTAACTTACTCACTGATATTATATTGAAATTTAGTCTAGGAACATACAAGACTTTTTGTAGTAGAATATTTGGAAAGTATTTACTAGGAGATACATACTTGTATCCTTGAATGAGATATTTTTGGCTATCTGCAATTCTTAATATGTAACCTTTTGTAATATTAAGATAGTTAAACCATTATATTTCCTATCATATTATGACTAGATTCTAAATTGATAAAACACCTATGATTATGCTTGGTGAGATGGTTCTTGTTAGAGCAAGTTTTACAACCATTGAATGTCATTCCTTTACCCATTAGAAAGGTTGAATTTGAATATTTGAGAAAGAATGGCTCTTAAGTAGAATATAGTGCTTCTTGATTGAAGTATATAAGCTTGATTTTGTGAGAACCTTTATAGATCCTTAGAGTTATGGAATATCGTGTAACTCCTACCTAAGTTTAGGTTTTAAATAAATATTATATCTTTCCTAATTGATAATATTAGATAGATATTTATGTTATCAAATTTTTTAGAGTGCCTTATGACTCCCTAATATTTTGAAGTATACTATAGTGCTTTTATAAAAATATAGTTCAAATTTGGTTGATTTTGTACAAGTTTTGCAAGATTCAAAAAATAACTTTTAACACCTTATTACTCCTAATTTGAACTAAGCACTATTTCTCTTTTGAAGAGATTTTGATGTTGGAAATATTTTATCCCCTTTTTATATATTTGAGACAAGTAAAAAATAAATTTATTCAACCTTAATAAAATCCTTAAATAACCTATTTTATCTCCCTTGGATTATTTCTAATTTTCATATAAAATAAATTTCATAGAGTAACCCTTATGACTCCCAAGTTTTTGGAAAATTTGAGAAATGATAATAATATTTGCAATGTAGTTTAATGCAAGTTAAATTCCTTATTCCTCCTATGTAAGATTGAAAATATTATAATAATAAGATAATTCACCCCTTTAGCTTTCAAAATTCTATGTTTAAACCTTAGTCTATAATACTTATAACTCCAACTTATGAGAGAAATAATCAATGGGATTGAGACCTTACCTTATACGCAATATCTCCTTGATGTTAGACGCTTTCCATGGCTGAATATAAAAACATCTGGAATGTACCTTGAGCACTAGATTAATGGATATTCAATGGAATCTAGATATAAATGTTGTACATAGGTACTAAAAATGTTGACCTTACAAAAATGAGGAGCTTTTAATGCTCCTTCCCCTTTGTCTTCCACACTACAATTCAAATATTTCTATTGCTTCTCTCATGCCTTGATTGTCCTACATTCCTCCTTTAAACATCTTGATTGTGATTCACTCTTGCATGCTAGCCGTGGACTAAAAAAACACTCCCTTATTTATGTAACACTTAGAATATTTATCCAGTGCTTCTTGAAAATGTATAGGCCCTTGTGTGAAGATTATAAAGAATACCAAGTGGCACGTATTTGCTTGTAACTCCTTTGTATAAGCCTCTAGAGCTTTGAGAGGAACGATGACTAAAATTCCAAGTGTTATTTCTACATGGATACCATTATTATATCACCTTCAAATATGGAGATTATAACAATATATCTTTCTTGTTTTGCAATATTGCTTGGGTAGAAAGCAAGCTTTCTTCTTCGTGGGTGAATGGGCGATATGCTATGGAGCTTGGATAGTAGTTCAAAGCTTCCTTTGGTGAGTGGTCTTGATGGCGAAGCCGGGATTCACAAGGACAATCTCACAGTAAATTCACAGAAATTTTCATTAATTCATTCAATAACAAAATACAGTAGTAACTTTTCCCCGGCACAACACTTCTTCCCCAATCCCGAACTTCACCACCCCTTTCCCATACAAATTTTCCCCGTTTTAATGTGGTCTCGGCCTTCCCTGTAATTAATGCTCCCGCCCAAAGACCAAATCGAATTTCATCTTCCCTTCGTTGAAATTTCGAGATTTTCCTTTCCTTTTGTTTTCTGCCATAAATGGCAACTGTCCGATCCGTCCAGAGCCTGCATTCATGCCTTCCCATACCCTGCATCCACCGTTTTAATATTACTGTCTTTAAGTACCATTGTCTCCGCCATTAAGTCTTTCACCTGTAACTACGGTTTCTCCAGAAACAACATTCCAAGATACTTAAACTTGGTCGACATCTATATCTCTCTCCTCCGATTACGTGGCCCTCATCCTTATGATCTGTTACAAGTGTGTCTCCACGTGTTAAATTTAACTCTATCCCCCACTGGTCGTGTTGCATTTAAGACACGTGGCAACCACGTGTCTATTTCACCCTGTCTGACCGTCCGCGTGTTCACTTCAGTTTGACCTTTTCTTGGGCCGTGATATCGCGACATGTCGCGATATCGCGACCCCCCATGCCTTCGGACCTCCGCAGTCTTCGCGAGCCGCGATACCGCGACATGTCGCGATATCGTGACATGTCATGATATCGCGACCCCCCCATGCCTTCGAACATCAGCAATCAAAACGGGCCGCGATATCACGACATGTCACGGTATCGCGGCCCCCCGCGCCTCAGCCTTTGCTTTGCACAAAACTGTCGCGATATCGCGACGGTTTTGGCCCTCGCCCACTACTCGCCTTCGGAGTCGCGATATCGCGACATGTCGTGAAATCGTGACATGTCGCGATTTCGTGGCTCCCCTCCCCAACCTGTCTTAAAACACTTCTGCCTTCCCTTTGCTTATAAAACTTCAAAAATAAAACAAGTGCTAGGAACTTAGAAAATTTTAAGAACATTTCTGGAAAATGCAAGATTGCTTCATCCCCACCGGATGCTCCTGCATCAGGTCTTCTCCAATATTGATACCACTAATGTAACACCTTTCTTCCTTTATTTTATACCTCCAAACACTTTGTTTTTCCATTGCTATTTTGATGTCCTTTTGAGATTGATTTGCACTCGCTTGTCTACGTAAATATAGCTCATGAAATATCTAAAATGAGATTTATTTATATAGGTACTCATGTCCAAGATGAGCCCTTGAATGGCTCTTGCTAGCTTGGGAGGAAGAGTACTGACATCTGGCCTTTGATGGTTGTTCTTATCCATGTAGGAAAACATGCCTTAATATGGCACATTTCAAATCTGCACTTATGGTATCAAAAAATAGATTATATTAGTACAAGATAATATAATATATTTTGTATAATTAACCTTCTTTTGCACTCTATTTATAGATTTTTAAGATTTTTATTTTGTACCAGATTTATTGCAATACAAGGTTTAGAGGATATCTTCAACAATAGACACACATTTCTATTTTTACTTGGAAACTTTTGATAGCAAGTCCAAGCTTCAATAAGAGTAGATATAAGTTATTTTATTTGATGCAAATTTTCTGCATTTTTTCTTTGCATTCACTTGTGATGCTTTTGATTTCAAGACTCACCAAGTCTCACTTTCATAAGATTCTATCTTTGTTTTTATTAGTTATGTTATTCTCCAAATATGAAGGATTCTAACCCTATTTGATGGCTTCTACTGGCCATATCAAGTTGCAATTTTTTTTGCTTCAATAGTCTTTAGACACTTGATACAAATCAGACTTTGTACCTTTTAGGAAACACGAAACTAATTTTATTTTTGAGAGTGGTAGAATAGTAAAAGATCTTTATTAATGCGCTAATATTATACCTTATCACTCCAAGCAACTACCAAAGAAATGTACTAATAAACTATTGCAACTAAACAAGAATAACCTAAAATGAATTTTTAGGAGTTATTCTGCAATTTCACTACAATCAATATTGTATGACTTAGTCTTCCTTTTCAATGATAGATAATAGGTAGTTGAGTCTTCTTTTTCAATGATAGATAATAGGTAGTTTATAGAAGGTAATCTGGAATCTAATAAAATTCTAATAAATGTGTAATTTAATACTTAAAAAGAATCTATTTACCTTTACACTTTAGAATACTAAAATCTAATTTCCATTTTTGTAACTTTAATCCAATTTTAGGTGCTCTAATAAATCTAATAAGTAGCTAAATTTAATGAATATTTTTTTACACCATAAATTGCATATCGTTTTCTGTAGCTCTTCTTTCACCTTTGTAGAGTATTTAGACCTTAGTATCTATAAAAACCAAGTTGCTACTTCCAATAAGATGTCCTGCACAACTCCTTATTCACCAAATTATGGTCTTGAACTTTCTTTTATGAGCCTAGGATTTGGTGTCCTATTATTATCTTGTGTCTCCTACTTATACTATAGATTTAGATAAGTCCATGTCTCTAGGGTGGTGCCTTCTAGCTGTAAGAGGTAATATTAAAATATCCAAGATTTTGTGAGCTTCTTCTATCTTCAAGTCCTCTTATCGAGTTTTGATTTCAAACAGGATCTTATTCTATTGTTTGGCACTCACTGCCAAACTTCTTATCGGATTTGGAACTCCTTGCCAAGTTCTCCTATTGGGCTTGTTGTCAGATAGTGACAATTGTCCCAAGTCCTTCACTATCATGGACATCACCTAGATAGTTGATTTCTCCAATGATTTCTCAAAGAACTCTCTTGATCTTCAACAAGGCTCTCCTAGAATTTCTTGGATGCTTGATGATACCTTATCAAGGTCTTTGATATGGTAGCTTCTGATGGTCTTTCCTTAGATATTTTCTTCAACCTTTTGCTTTTGGAAGTGTTGGTGGTGAGATATTCTCTTATAAATTATGACTTCGAGTAGGACTCTCCTAGTTATTTTTTTTCTTCTTCCAAGACTAGAAGTTCTTCATTGATATCTTCTCCTGATATCTTCTCTTTTGCTTTAGGATTTAGTTTATTCTGAAGAAAATGGTCTTCTTAAATTTATTGTAGGAATTCTCCCAACTCACTGAACCTTCTATTCCTACAACAAGAATATTAGTACTAAAATATTTAGTTTACTTCTAAATAAGATATTCTTCTCGAATTATTCTTCAGGATCAAGGATTATGTGGCTTATTTTGATGTGAAGGTTTTTGTGGTCTTTTTAGTACTAAGGCTCCTATGGAATTTTTCAATATCAAGGCTTATGTGGCCTTTTAGTATCATGTCTTCTATGGAATTTTCAATATCAAGGCTTCTATGGCCATTTTAGTATAATACTTATGTGACTTCTTCTGCAAGGCTTCTATGACCTACTTATATCAAGGCTCTTGTGGCATGTTATTCAAGTGTAGATTTATGCAATCTAGAAATGGATATCTTTAGTCTACTATCTTTACCATGATCCTTCACTAGAAGTCTTCTTCCATAGTATTCTTCTCTGGCACAATGTACTAACCTTTGCACTATAAGGGAATGTTGACCATAGGGTAAAGAAGTTGGAGTATCCTAGATTTATCTTGTAGGAGAAATCCCAATCCTTTTAGGATTAATTTCCTAAAGAAAATAAACTTTAGGCACTAGTTAGCAAACTCCAAATAACATGGATGATCTTCACTAGATGATCTATTAATCTAGTGGATTGAAATTTTGCGTCCTAGTATTCACGAGTTTTCATAACAACTTTGTGGAAAAGACACTAGATGAAAATGATCTTAGTATTTTTTGAAACTAAGATTCCTTTCAGTCCTATCTTTGTGACTCTCCCAAAATCTACCACCTAGATACTCTTGAGATCTTTTTCTAGTGGTTGGTCCAATGACACATCAATTTGACAAAAGTTCTTAGGCTAACCAACAATGGTGGTTCCCTAATGACCTACATAGATTAGATCTATCGTGGCTCTTATACAACTATTATCTTTTGATGAATGATCCATGAGAGATAATAATCATAATATGCAGAATAACATGCAAGAAATTAAATATGCTAGATGACTGAAGTATGTTAAAATATAAAATATATAAAATATTACAATGTAGCTATAGAAGAAGTGAGCACTCCATTAACAAAGTCATAGATCTACATCACATCCATCACCAGTAAATGGTGTGGAACACAATCCACTAACCTATGCTATCTAAAAATGTCTCCTAGCTATCCTATCTATCTATCTAAGAGGCCATCCTTATATATGTAAAATATGATGCTTGCTCAACACTCTATCTATTTGTGCATAGGATACCTTGCACGTGTACAACTTACACATGGAAACTTGTCCATTTATTACATTGCATGAAGTTACTAGATAACTTGCATAGGAAGTAATCTAGGTATGTATCTTGGAGGATACATTTACATAACCCAAATGATGGAATAGACAATATTTCCAATAATATCCTTATAAATATATTATAAAAAATATAGATTATTAATAACTTGGCTTATCAAATGCAGGATTATATTGACTTGTAGAACCTAAAGGTAAAGGTATAGCCTAAAACACACTTCCCTCTTTATGTTATACTAGAAAAATTACACCTTAATAGTATTTACTTTATTATATCACTTTAAAAATTCTAAACTACAATGGATATATCCTCCATATTATTTTCTTTATTGTAATGCCATATAAACCCTAATGTGCAAGGGACTAATTCTATATTATATATATATATATATTATAAGTAGATGACTACCTAGATCAAACTTACCATTTTCCACCCTTTTTATTTTTTAGTTCAACATACTTTAAAATCCAAAGCATATAGTTAGGGGCATAATGGGGGCCACTCTCCCCATGATTCAAACTTGGATCTCCATAATGTGAATCCAAATGTTTGCCAATGTGGTGTTCCAACAGGGACACATTATTCATTTTAAAATTTACCTGAATATATTTATTTGCAGTTTTAATTTCTCTTGAATTTGAACTTACACCTTGAAAATACTCATCCCTTTTATCCTTGTTAGTTTCTTGTAATTCTTACTTCAAATAAACAATAGTAGTATTTTTCATATAATGATATAAAGGGGTTTTCTTTGTTGCTTTTTAAAAAGTAGAAAATTCTTGACCTAATCTAGATTATAGTGCTATATAATATTTGAATTTATTTCATGTTCAAAACAACTCATCCATTTCTTGATCATTTTTACATTTCAATATATTTTATTTTTTTGGTAATTAAATATTTATCATTAAAACGGGTTTTTCAGGTTGACCCAAAACCTTTTTACAAAAAGTAGCCCACGGCTGAGAAACTTAACCAGAGTCAGACTGAGGATCCTTCGTCCTCTTCCCCAACATTTCATCCTTACTTGGGAAACCTCAACCTAGGCATCCCTACCAAGATAGAACTTAAAACAAAAAAATACAACTAGGGCCTTTGCATGGCCTGACCCATCCTGAGCATCTAACCTAAAACTTAGAAAAAACCCCTGAGCAAAAAGAAATCCTTAAGCTTTATATTCATTAGTTCATTTGAATTAGTTTTTTCCTCACATTAAGACCTCTCACCATCCATGAGAGGACCTTCATTTAGATTGCTTAGAGTTTTTCCCTCTCCCCCTACCCTGTGGTGGAGGAGATTTATTGGATTTGTTATCATCCAAGCTGGAGATAACTTGAGACAACAAATTTCTTTGTTTTCCATTTAAAATTTCATTCTCAATCCTAATCCTGTAGTGTTCAGACTCTGAAATCCTTCCTCTCTTTTTTCACTACCATAATCAATGGAGGATTTCATTGAACTTCTTGTCTATTTTAGACTAAATTTTGGGGGAATTATTTGCTAAATAATGGGACTAGAGCACCCTTCGATCACTCTTCTCTCTAGAATATCTGTCCTAGACTCATCCTACTCTATAATATGCCTGTAATCTCTTGAGACTTGTGGCATGCCATAGGGAAAGTTTGGAGGACGATCTGTGTGGATACCGTTCGAGGGTCCAAACCTTGATGGGGATCCTAGGTTTTCTGGAAGGCCCATCAGAGGTTCCTCTTCTTCTATCATTTCTACCTCATCCTCATTTTTATCAAGGGCTTCAAACATATTAGAGTTAGGAATCGAAGGACTTACCAGGGCATCCTGATTATTTTGGACTTGTTGCTTTCCTTTATCCTTGTGCTACTTATCTTGTTCATGGTGAAGATGATCATTTATGACTGCCTTGTATACTCCTCTATTTGTGAGAAACCGAGGTCCTTGGTTATTGGGCTGACCTATTTCATTTGGAGCTCTCGTCTGAGGATTTTTTTACACTTCTTTGTTGGTTGCACAACTTGGACACTAATTCCTGAGATGACCCTGAGTTTTCCATTCCACGTAGAAAGCCGACTTGTTCTCATATTCAATAGGTTGTCTTCTTAGGTAATCTCCATATTTGAGTTCCACCAAGGTTTGGAGCTCAAATTCAAGATTCGCATTTACACATATCCTGGCATGTGTCATCCTTGACCTAGCCAAGGTGGAGTGATCGATGGCAACCAACTCTCCTATAATATTGGCAATCCCTTTCAAAAAATACTCATGAAAAAACTAGGATGGAAGATTCAGGAGACAAACCCAAATAGGAGTTGTGTTAATACTTTGCGTATTAGGATCAAAATCCTCTCCCTAGGGTCTAAGGAAGAGGTTGTGCCTTCCCAAAAACCATGGCCCTCCTGAAAGAATGTGGCTCGCATCTTCTTTGTTGTTAAGCCTAATGATGAAAAAACCCTTGGCAAGAACAACAATCTCCATGAGTCCTATAGTTCTCCATTTGGAAAAGGCCCATGTCCTTATGGTTTCAATATCAGGCCTCCCTCCCAAAAAATTTCCCACCAAGGAATGTGAATCCAGGGACAGAAAGCTATCCATGATGTTTGGTGAAACCCTTAATCGGTTGTTATCTGGAATTAGGGGTGGAAGTGATTCGAAGAAGTCACTCCTTTTGCCTTTGAGGGTTTCAACAAAGGACAGGCCCCGCCTAGGGCCCGCTGCTCCTACCTGGGTCCCATTGTTAGGATATTTGATAGGAGGATTAGATCCTCAAAGAGAATAGAAACCTGACCATCCTTTGCCTCTAGATCTTCACATGGTTCTTCCTGGTGGCTGTGAGCAAGGTTCCTGCCCACCACCAACACCATCTCTTCTTTGTATTTTTTGCTACTCCAATGGATCCCTTTGTGAGGATATTTTATAGGAGGATTGGATCCTCGAACCTTGCTAGACTTGAGGATGAAAACTTGATCATGCTTTACCTCTGGATCCTCACCTGGCACTTCCTAGCGGTTGTGACCGAGGTTCCCGCCCACCACCAAAACCCTCCCTCCTATTCCTCTATTGCTGCTTCACTACTCCATTTTTCTAACAATAGGGTACTTCATTACATTTCAATATATTACCATGCATGTCTCATAAAATCTACTATATTGGAATGCAAGCTATGCATAATTTATTTTGTTGATCCCTTTCTCATGAATGATATTCAATATTTTAGAGATTTTATCAAATGTTATGAAATTTCCATGGTAACACATATCCAGTTATACACAAATATTACAAAATATGGTAATATAACCTTATTGACTAAGTTAGACAAATAATGATGTAAGACCACAAGCAAGCTTTAATGTAAGACTATGAAAAATCATATAATGATGTAAGACTACAAACAATATTGTTGTATCCATCCCTTATGTTATTGGTTACTCGACCCAGATGGTTATGTCTTCATACCTTGTGGGATTGGTTAAACCATCTTAAAGATTAACCTTAACTAAACATTTAATTAAAGGTTTAGTAACTTGAATTGACCTTTGTTAATGTAATTATAATTATAATTTTAGGATTATGTATTAATTATAAATGTCCCCCAACCATTGATCCATTGCATTAGTATAAAATTTTAGTATTATTATATGATCTATTATTATGTTCTTGATATTTTTATTTCACTTCTCTATTCTCTTGTATATAATTGTGGTGTATGTTATACTTCATGTGATTACTAGAAAGTATTATAATTTCCAACATGGTATTAGATTAGTAATGGAGTGGATTCACTTGGCTATGCAAAGAGATTATTTTTGAAGCATTCTTTTGAGAAAGATATTGTTCTTTTTTAGAATTTTATCTTAAAAAACCTATTGATATATTGGATTGCAAGAATCTCTTGTGTGGTGGTGGTTGTTTGGATCAAGATAAATATTCATTGACAAGTTCACTACGTTTTCTTCTTTTGACATCCAATCCATTTTGTAGGTTAATTATTTTTAGGGATTCTTCTGATGATTTCCTAAAGAAGCAATTTTTGTAGAATTTAATGGATTGAATTCCTAGTTGTCTTTTATAGATTTTTATAGAATATCTATTTCCTTATCTTATTCAAATTTTATTTTGGTACCAATGTAGCATAGAAAATAGGGCAATTTGCATGCTTTATGATGATTGAGAAGAAGATTATAGATATTTGATATATCACCCTCAGTTTTCAGATGAACCATGGATGACCTATAGTGCATGGAAAACACCTTCAATTCACTAGACAATTTGTTTGATTAGTACAATAATATTTTATGATACTTTGGTGGGAGATGATTGCTTGATAGGTTGTATTTTAAAAAAAAGTTGTACAAGGTAAACCATGGGAAATGTGATGAACCATCATTTTTTGTGAATTCTTTGCAATATTTCAATATTTTAGGGGGTCCCAGTTTTGCCCTTTTGGATATTTTGCCTTTTAGTTATATATATTTATATTTAAAAGAATAGATTATTTCCATATAAAATTTGAAATTTAAATTTTCAAATTTGGATTATTTTTTTGAATATTCCTTTGGTGATGGAAAAAATGTAGGACATATGTATGATTTTTTGGTACAGTTAAAATTTAACACCTTAGATGGATTTCTTTAAATTTTGTAGGGTATTTTTTTTATCATTGGTAGTCGATGGTGTAGCAATTATATGTTCTTCTCATACACTTGAGGTGGTAACATTGAAAATTGACCATGAGGGTTTTATTGGATATAAAAGGATATATATGACAACACTTTAGCATAAGCATGCTGAAGGATATAAAATGACAAACATGATAATGGATTGGCATGAGAGCATGCATTTATCATCTTTGGTTAATTTGTATTCACAATGTAGTTTTATACTCAATAGTGCAAAATACCATAGTGGTAAAGCATTTGAGTGATGCAGAGGAGGCTCTAGTATCAAATCTCAACATGATAGGTCAAAAATACCTTTTTTAGACTAGATCATGACTAACACATGGTGGCAACATATGTTTATTAGCTTTGATGTGTTAAATTTTTTTATGGTAGGGATAATTGGTCTACACCAATTGATTGATGGTCCAATGTTAAGGTATTATTCTTCGGATCAAGTGGTACCAAATTTAAAGTAAAAGGATGGATGGTGCATAGGAAAGGTAATGCATGCATGAATATCTTCAATTTTAATCATGTATAAAGATTATGCTTTAAAGGAGAAGTCACCAGTTCCAATATCCATGACGTCAACTTTTATTAGTAGCTCTATGGATATGAATATAGTTTCTTCATGAAGTGGATGACATAGTTGGAAATTCAATGCATGGTGGATTTTTTACTCTATTTTTATCCTTATAAGGCAACTTAGGTACGTTTTTAAATCAATATGATGAATGATACGAGTATTGGAACAACACATCAATATAATATAATTATAACAATTATGCTATTTGGGATACTAATGGGAATGGAGTATATATTTTTGACCATTATAAAGTTAGAATATGGTTTTTATCTTGAATAATTGATGTACTAAGGTGATTAGAGTTGCACACCTTATGATGATCAGGGACATGAAGAGGAGTATCCATGCCTATGAGGATATTTGTACGTTGGCTAATTTTTTATTTCTAAAGATGAGTATAGTTGTATATCCAACTTGTAAGTTCTTTTATTTTGATGGACATCATTATAGCATTTGTACTTACCATAAATTAGAATAAAGTCATGGTTGATAGCAATATTTGTGTGTTGAGATATTTATGGTTGTCAAGGAGGAGGATGTAGTTTCTATTGGTTGGTATAATGATACTATGGATGGTGATTGTAATTGTATTGAAATATCACATCAGGAAGGAGGAACATGTATGCTTATTTTATGGGGAGATACATGACATAGGTAGATATAGTCACCTCATGTGCTAGTTTCTAGGTAATTATTAAATTATTATATTAATTATTATACCTAATAGGAGGTTACATTACTTATATCTTGATGTTCATCCATTACAAAATTCTATACTTGATCTACTATATTAAATAAGTAATTTTGAAGTAATAGAATTTTGTGGTTTCTTTTGCTCAAACAAATATTGGTATTAGAGCTATCTCATATAGGATTATAGTTGTCTAGAATGCTAATCATGTTGCTAGATTATATTTAGACTTAATAATATGATTATATAAAATGTAGGCTTAACAAAATTATTTTCCCCTGATAGGAATGATACCTTTACCATGGGGGACAAAACCTTGGATGTCATTATGTAAATTTACACAAAAATTATAAAAGAAGAGGCACTCAAGAGGGAGAAAGAGGAAGGGACCCTAGTATTTGATAATAAGTCAAGGCTAACTTTAGTTGTTGAGTTCTATCTCCATGATCCAGGTTTCTTTTATTTTAGGATGGACTTGCGTTATCTCAAATTTGTCTCACAATGGCTTCAATTTTGACAACCATAAATTTGTCATCATAGGTCCTATATTTCAAGGAAAACAATCCCTAGGGGAAAATAATACTTCTTTAATAAATAATACAAGTTCCCTTGTTGTCATCAAAGGCACAAAAATTCAAAGAAGAGGCAGTTTTGCACCCATTGAACATTCTCACACAAAAAAGGGTTAGAAGCTCTATAACCTTCTGATATGTTGCATCCTTTATTTTTTCTAATTCCAAAGGCCAATAATACTAAAATTATCACAGGGATCCTCGATGCCATCACCAAGATACTAGACATGTCACAACTCTATAATTTTCTTTGTCATGAAATGATAAAGTGGACCCATACCAAGAAAAGAACCTTTCTAATATAAAGGGTGGATAGAGGGTGGAGGCTTAGCTCACCACCCTATTAATAGAAAATAAATAACATTTTAAGGCCTTGAAATTTCTTTTTATACTTAATATAAAATTTTGGTGCATTAATGATAGGATTTTTCTTATCAACATCAATTTGCATGAGAGTCACCTTGAGGTCAACGAGGACCAGGTTAGCTATAAGATCAAGATAACCCATGAGAGGGACCATGATATCAACTAGAATATCAAGGTCACCTATGATAAGGACCATGGTATTAGATAGAAAATTAAGGTAACTTATGATATGGACCATGATGATGAGACCCATATAAGACATAACCAGATAACCAGGTTGACTATTTTATACTTTTTTACATAAGATAGAAGATGAATCACTGAAAATATAGACTAAGAGACACTTACATGTGTTATATTTTATTTATAATCATCATATGGTGTTAGGTATTCTAAACATTTCATTAATATTTCCAATATGCTTGGGTTATTTATTAAAGAAACAACACCAAGTACTTTTTGAGTTAAGCACTCATAGAGCCAAAGGACCATTAGATATGATACACACTAATCTGTGTAGACCCATGCCAACTAGTTCTAATGTATGGAGGTACTTTTAATTATTTGTAGATGACTAGTCAAGGAAGATGATGTATTTATTGCAATTGAAGCTAAACCTGATCAAGTATTTCTAGTGCTTAAAGACATGTAGAAATAAAAAGTGGATGCTCTATTTAAGTATTATATCTGATCAAGGGTGGAATATATATATATATATATATATATAATATCAATGTTTCTCATGTAAAATAGGATCAAGCAACAACTAACCACAACATATATTCCACAAAAAAATGGCATTTCTAAAATGAGGAATTATTCCATAATAAAAATGATTTGTTATATGATCATAAGATCCAATATAGAGTAGTAGTATTAGAATAAAGTAGTCTCCACATAGCGTATATTATAAATAGAGAACCCAAAAATGCACTACAAGGAATTGCACCTCAATATTTTTGGTCTAGGAGTAATCCTTCCATTACACATCTTAAAGTCTTCAGAAGTAATACATACATGCATGTGCCAAAGTAATAGATAACTATATTGGATATAAAGACCATGCCATGCATATTTCTTGGGTATGATGATAAGCCAAAAGCTTATTGAATGATATATTTAATCACCAAGAAATTACATATAAGTAAAGATGTGTTTGATGAAGAATTTGAAACTAAGTTAAACACTAAGGATTCTAAGGAGTTTGAAGATGCAATATTTCTAGTTGTAAGTATGAAGTTAGATGAGGAATTTCATGAGGAAATTCTAGAATTTGTTGATGAATATATATCAATTGTTGTACCTATAGTCCATATCAATGTAGAAAGACTCCAAAATGGATCACTAGCACCATTAGAGATGCTAAACTTGATGTACCACTTTGATATCACTCCTACATGACCATGTATTCATAGTAGTACTTGTTAGGAAGTAAATATAGGTTTGATGACTTCAGTAATGGAGAAATCAAAACCAACATGAATGAAGGATGCACTTAGTTCACCAACTATGGATGCAAAATATAAATTCCAATTAAGAACAACACATGGAATCTTGTTGATCTACAAAAATAAAAGAAGTGAATAGGCTGCAAGTGGATCTTAAAAAACAAATACAAGGTAGATGGATCTATTTATAAGGAATCAATTATTGAAAAGGATTATGCATAAAAGGAGTTGATTATGCAAAGGCATTCACATCCACAACAAATATTAACATTATTTGTGTATTTTATGCACTATCAACCTAGTTTAGCTAGAAAATTTAGCAAATTAATATCAAGAGTGTCTTCCTTAATGGTGATCTTGAATAAGAGGTGTACATGACACAATATAAAGGATTTGTTGTCTATGTCCAACATCAAAATATATTCATACTAAAAATGTCACTATAAGGGTTGAAACAGAATCCTAAGCTTGGTACATAAAAAATAATGATCACTTACTGCAACATGGTTTCACCAAGATCCCCTTTGATGCAAATTTATATATTAAAAAAACTGGATACGATATAGTAATACTTGTGTTGTATTTCTATTTGGTCATAACTAGAAACTTAGATGATCTAGTAAATGGTGTAAAGAATGACTTAAAAAACCATTTGACATGACATATCTATGAATTTTGCATTATTATCTTGGATTGAAAGTATACAAAATAAATAACCATATTGTGGTATCATTGATGAAGTCGGGGTTATGCATAAGGGGTCAACCCAAAATGTATTTATAAAAATTTTGCGAATCAGTTTCAAAATCCAAGTGAATAGTGTCCAAACACATGTAGAAGGTTAACTATTATTAGGGGTAATGTTGGAAATTTAAACTTAAAATGGTCAAATTATTATAAAACTGGGGCGAATCAACCCCCCAAAAAAAATTGCACCCAAAATTTCTTTGGCTAATGGGCCTTGGTCAAGGGCCTCAAATATTAGCTAATTCCAAATTTTGAAAATCCTAATTTTAACCAATTGGCTAAAAATAACCGATATGCATAACCCTAGATGAAGTATGCTAAGATACTACTAGAAAAATATTAGATGATAGATTGTAAATCTAAGGCAACACAAATGGAGTAAGGATTGCAACTATCCTGATATGATAAATCACCATAGGTATCTATTGATATTTATCATTAACCAATTAGGACTCTCACATACTTGATAAATACTAGGTTTGACCTAAAATTTGATGTGAGTTATCTTTTGAGTTTCATGTAGGAACCCAAGGTGAATCTTTGGAAGGTAGCAAAGTGGAAACTACATTATGTTTGTGGAATAAATGAATATGGCATGGAGTATAATAATAATGATATTTTTTTTCTACAAGGATGCATGAACTTAGATTATGTCATATCTATAGATGACAAGATGTCAATATCTAGATATGTATTTTATCTAAGATTTGGACCTATCTCATGGTACAACGAGAAGCAATAGATAATATGCATTGTCATACATACATGTAAAATATTGTATTGCACAAGGATTTATGTGCAAAGTGATATTGTTATGTCAAATAATATAAGATATGGGTATACATAAAATTTGATCAATAGTATGAAGTTGCAATAATCAAGGTGTTCTAAAATTGCTCAAGAATATAGACTTTCATGAAATAACAAAACTCATTTAATTTTAGTGCCACTTCATTTGATAAAATATTTATAATCACTAGATTAAACTCCAGTACATCCCCGCTAAAGAATAACTTGCATATATTTTAACAAAGGCACTTGCATATGTAAAATTTTAATTGTTTGCAACTCTCTTTATATTCCAAATAATGTAATAAGGAGGGATTTTAGGTAATTATTATATTATTAGATAAATTATTACACCTCATGGGATGTTAGATTAGTTACATCTTGATCATGATCTTCATCCATTCCAAATTCCTATAACTGGTCTACTATATTAAATATGTTATGTTGAAGTAATGGAATGTGTGTTTTTTTCTTGAAGTAACACTAGTATAATGGTAACAAACAAGTTGTTAATTTGATCCACCATGGTTACGTTAATCATAACATTTATTTTTATTGGAGCTTGTCATAATTGAGATAAGATTTGGTACTTTGGATACTAAGGAATAGGGGTAATTGGTTACTCAGATGTGTGTGATGGAGCAATAGCTAAGAAAATGTAGTGATATTAGAAGAAATTAATTGGGATTTGTAGATGTGTATATAGTATGTGTTGAAGGGTTCAAAATACCTAGATTCATGTCGACAGGTTGATGGAGGTTGAGTGACTACCTTGAACTATATAGGGTATTTAGGAGGCAATAGGCCCTTTATTCTAATTTTGATGGAGTTCTTTTCATACATAGCCACTATGCATCATGTGGGTTTGCTTATTGTCAAACCAACATAATGTTAATGGTGCATGCATTTCATACTTGACCAAGCTAGGGATATGATGAGGTATGGTTAGGAGTTATGAATCTACAATGGGGGAAGCATGGATTGATCAACCTATAGTTGTGTATCCAAGATATAAATTTATTACATGCTTTGATGTTCATTGAAGTGATAAAGTAGTTGAAGCTAGACCTATCATGGCTTAATTTATAGAGCTTATGGATATTATCCTTAAGGGTAATGCTATTGTGTAGAAATTTTTGATAATGGTAATATCACTAGTTAGGCAAACATGTTACTTATTGGTATGCACCCTTATTCTATATAGATCAATCATATGGATGAATTAGACAACCCTCTTATGTTGGGTGTTGTTTTTTGCTTTGAAGAAACTAGATGAGCTCTAAGGCTCCACATGATAGGAGGAGCTTTAAGATACTATATATGTTTTTTCACTGATTCAACTTACAATTGAAGGTGATAAAAAATGAATGACCATGGATTTATGGTTTGAGATTGTTATGCTTAGTTACTTCAAAATATGGTAAAAAACTCACCTCTGACTAATTGGCTATTTTTGATGCATGATATTGTGGAGAAGGCATTATGGGATGGCTGCTCAAATGTTCAAACTTTCATACCTCTATTTTTTGCTTGGTGGAGTTGCTTGAATAATAGGAATCCTTAAAGGTAAAAATGAAAGACAATGCTTTAGTTTCAAACTGCATATCAATATAAAGGGTTGATAGTTAAGATGGAGGCCTAGGTGGCCATCCAAAAGTATTTTTATGTACAATTGAGTTGATGGCCAAAGTGGAACTTATGTTATTGGGTGATATAATTTTGTACTATTTATGGAGATAACCAATCCAAATCAACACTTTTCTATGTTTCTTACTTTGCATCCCCATAAAAATATGAAGTAGATATTTTTCTTACCTAATCACTATCTCAATTAGTAGTATTTTTGGAGGATACATGGTAATTTCGCTTTTGTTGTTTCTATGACACATAATGCCTTTGATTAGTCATATGTAAATTTGAAAATTTGAATTTTTAAACTTTGGTGGTTTTTGTTAATGTGTGGAGGGAAAACTTTTAAAGGTCATAATTTTTTTGTACTAAAGCATTTGGAGTTCTTTTTCCAATTGTATTATTTTGTATCTCTTTACAATGATTGTAGTTGTTTTGTTCTACTCTATAAATATAAATTAGCAATTATGTAGAATGACTATGGACCACTTATACCACATTTTTTAATAATCTATGTGTGGCTTATATTGGGGGCCACTCACAATACAACAACAAAACATTACATTTCTAACAAGTTAATTAAAGCATACCCATATTTACATTTCTATAAAATATACTTTCCATATTCTTCCAACTGCTAAGTTTTCATAATCAACATTTTTTAAGGAACTAACAACAAGAACAACCCTTACATGACACATAACTCTAATAGATAGAAGGAGAAAAACATAAGAGTCATCCATAAAAGAGGAAATCAATTTGACTATTTTTCTTTTGTAGTAGAGGTTCTTCCTCTTGTAGAGTGACAAGATATGAGAATACATTTTTACACTTCAAACTCCTAAGGTAATATCTAGTTGTAAATTTTGTAGGATCTTCATTTTCAAAAAATTAACTATCATCGATTTTTTTATAATTAGCTTCAAGAATACTATTTTAGGTGCTAATATTTTCTATGGAACCATCTATATGGTCTTTAGTAAGCATTTGACTTTTATCAATTATCCTATATAAATTCTCCTTTTGGGTTGAGTCTAATATTGCTCACATGATTTCTACTAGATAATTGGTACATCTGGAGGATGAGCTTATTTCTTTTGAACTAGAACATTTGAAGGTTTTAAATTATTGGCATGTAAGACCTTCTTCTCCACCAAGGAGGAATCAGAGCATGATCGGATGACTTGGCATAACTTCTTAGATGGATCTATTCCCCTTTGCTTGAGGAGATAGTAATGGATTAAGACCTAAGAACTGAATCATCCATCCAAACAATCAAACTTTCTTTACTCATATTAATTTTACTAAAAAAAATTTCCTCTATTTGGGCATCCATATACTGAAATAAACCAATGACATTATCAATTTTGTTGAATATCTTCTCTCCCTAAAACTCCATAAGGTGAGCATAAAAATTTACCTAGAGTGGTAAGCCATTAACTTCTTCTATAAAGGGGTTGAAAGTAGGATTCCAAGGTCTTATATAGACACCCATTTGTTCCAAAAACCAATTATATCTATATTCTATTACCCTATCTCTTCCACTAAATTAGAAAATGGAACAAAAAAAATTGGGTAGGGGTGTTACTTGGAATTTTGTATTGGTCCATCAATATTTAATGTGTCCTTTAAGATCCTTTAGGCTTGGAATTTTGCCCTTGAGTTTGCAAATAATTATTTAGTCTTTTTGATCAATCATATCTAGCCTAAATTCATCCTCTAAATTCTTGATAGAGGGAAGAGGTTCATCGACCAGCAAACCCAAAGATCCTTGATAGATATTTCTTCTGACCGAAGAGGGTTTCTCATAGAATTAATAGATGATCTATGAAAAACCCTCTTCCTTCAATGCTTATGTACACCTAGGGCTTGCATCCCTTTCGTGAATATTGTAGCCAAATTTATTAATTTTCTCTATCGCTTGACGAATTATACCACATTTGAGAACCTATTTTGTACAAGTTGTTTTGAATGCAAGTGGAGTAGGTTTGTATGGTTAGAATAGGTTGTGTCTTGTTCCTATGGGTACCTTTCTAACCATGGGGGCCAATTATTCAAAAAATTACCTTTTCTTAATGACTTAGTTGTCTTATTTTTTAATATCAAAGGATAAATTGTAGTCACCATATTGTATATTGAAGATATTCTCATAGGAAGTTCAAAATATTAGATCTAAAGGTGGATTCATGAATTCATATCCAAGGAGAGATTGATCTAGTTTATATACCTCTAACAATAGGAAATAACAAGTTTTATCTTCTCTATTTATTGGGTAAAGCTAATCTATATTATGCCCGCAATACCGTGAGAGTAATTGCAGGAGTATCTTAGACTTGATATTATATTTTTTATAGGTAATTTTTCATTATTTTAGGTTGATATGGAGGACCATCCTTAACATTTTAATAATTTTATTGATGGAGAGGGAGACTAACTTGTTCACATCTTGATATTCTTCTAGATGGTGATGGAGCTACTTGATGACTTGATAGTCTTCTAGATGATGTGAGAGACTTGGTGGTTTTGATATTTTTTATTCCAACTAATATTTCACTATAGAAGGATATGATATCATCTAAATATATTCTCTCCTTGGAACCAATATTAGATTGTGGAGGGTGTTGGAAGATATGGTAATTTGACCTTATCAACCAAGTTTTATAAATGATGATGTAATCACTTGTGCAACCTTTGATGTAAGCATACAAATAATCTCATGATGATGTAAGTCTTTGGGTAACCTTTAATATAAGCCCATGAGAAATATTGTTGTATTCATCCCTTATGGAATTGGTTAATCCACCTATATGGTTATACATTCATACCTTATGGGATTGGTTAAACTACCTTTATGGATAACCTTAGCTAAAACTTTAGTTAAAGTTCTAGTAACTTGGCTTGACCTTGAGCCTTATTATGACATTGCTTAATACAATTGTAATTGTGATTTGAATATTAGGTATTCACTATAAATATCCCTAATAAATCATTGATCCATTGTATTAGTATGAAGTGTAATATTTTTATATGAGCTATTATTATGGGTGCCCATCTTAGACATTCATTCATCCTATTTTATGATATTGATATTTCTATTTTGATTATGTCTTCCCTTGCATATTCTTATGGTGAATGTTATATTTCATATGATTATTGAAAAGTATTGTAATTTCTAACAAAATATGCTTTTACTCTATGTCTATAGTTTACTCTATTTGGATGAACTATCCTAGAGTGTTACCAATTTTCTTTAAAATATCTTTATTGATAAGTTGGTATAAGAGTTCAAAAATCCTAATCCACTCTAAAATCCTTTTTATATATCCATAAAAAAGTACTCACTCATTGCTTTGTCCTTAACTTTTAAAAATTACTCACTCATTGCTTTGTCCTTAACTTTTAAAAAATACTCACTCATTACGTTGTCCTTAACTTTTAAAAAATAGTCACTCATTGCTTTGTCCTTAACTTTTGAACAAGATAATATGATGATTAAAATTTATTTTGGATGAAAAGTCATTGAATAATGTGAAACAAATCCTACTTCTATTGTATTCAATTTTGAATCTCTAAATAAATTGGCTAGCACTAAAATTTACATAATGATCCTCTCCTTAAAAGAATAATTTTATCATGCTCTATCATCCTATACATAATTCTCTTTAGGTTAAATATATGCCACCAAGATAGGTATTACCATAACTCATTTTTTCTTTTTCTTTCAACTAGACTATTCTTACTTCTAACTATAGCTTTCATAAATTACTTTATTTCCTTGCTATCTAGATTTTTTCATTGGAATTGTTTGTTATTTTAATTTATACAAAGACTTATATTAGTAAGTATCAAAGTGAGTCTCAGTTCTTGATTGCACTCATTTCCTACTTGAACTCCCTTGTAATAATATATAGATTAAATTATATTAAAATTACTTTTCTTAATTTACATGTCTAAAATAAATACAAGGACGTGTCAACTATTGGAAAAATTAATGCTTAAGGTGGAAAAGCACATGCAAATAATTTGGAAAAACAATAATATTAATTCTAAAGATAGAAAGGCAACTATAAAATAGAAAAATTCATGCAAAAATAAAAATAAAAATTCTATAAATAGAAAATAAGTTATTATCAACAATGTAACAATTCTATATATTTGTATATCCCCACCAATTGAATAGTCCATCCATCCTTTCTTGGTTGGATCATCCATCTATACATACTTGAGTGGATCATCCAAACTATACATCATCATTATGGTTTTTAGAGTGGTGAAAAAACATCAAGAAACAAGATTTGAAACATCAAAATACAATGAAGAATATTGTATTCAAGGCAGTAAATCAATGAATACAATTTTATGTATTGCAACAACAATTTATATCTTTTGCATGAGCAATTTGAGTTGTATATTTTTCTACTCTACATTTGTTCTACATAATTGTTTCCTTCTATGTAAACCAACACTTGATTCTTACATCGATGAATTCACATTGCAATTAATAATAATATTTATTTGCAAATACCTTCATGAATGTGTATTCCTAAGATTATTTTACCTTATTGGTATTATATTAACTTTTAACTTTTTACTTAGTTATTTTTTTTTTAAATTTAGTTTGGTGTAAAAGGAAGTCACATAGATGTAGAAATGAATTACATAAACTTGACAACCTTACAACTCTTATTTATATATGGAATTTATTTTATATAATTATATTCATTAAATTTATTTGGTATTCTATATGGTTTATTTAATTATGTTCATTAAATTTGTTTAGTTATATAATAAAATCATAAAATTAAGATATTTTTATAAAGTTTATTAATTTGGTAACACATGCTTATTGTGCAAATGGAATTCCAAAAACAAATATGCATAACTACCATAAAAATATGAAAATATTACATCTACTATTAGGATAATTAGACCATATCTGACTTGTATTTCCATTAAAAATATTTTTATTTCTCTATAAAATTCTTGATATTATATTAATTAAGAGATATAATTTCCCTCTAATTATTGTCTTCTAAAAGTTTAATTTTCTAAGACTATTATCAACCTTACAATTGGTCATATTATTTGTTCCCCTATTTCCTCCTTTGTACTCATGTTATCATTTCCAAGATACTACCTAGATCTTGATGTAAATTTAAAATAGTGCTTTTGTTTTCCAAATTTGTTATAGAGGATTAAAATGAGTTCTACCCATATTGGGGAGGGGGCAATAATGCATGCATTATTGTCTCTTGAGGGAAACCATAGGGATATATCTTAAATTTTCATCCAGGAGACTCAAGTTTAACCTCAATATAAGGGGATTGATATCCTTTTAAAAAGACTTGTGCTTTACCCTAAAATTTTTAGTCTTGTGAGGGATACCATAGTGGTATGGCTTTGGGTTTTAATCTAGAGATCCAAGTTCAAACCCTGTTATAAGAGAATAGAGGCCCCTTTCAAAAATCCATGCTTTACCCTAAAATTTATCAAATATCATTAGCTCATTTTATTAGATTCCTCAACATTCAAAGAATATATTAGGGTTCAAATATTGCCAAGCGAACATAGATAATTCAAACTTTGTTGTAATATCACTATGTAGAGATGATGTAAAAATAGTTGGACCTGTAAAGAAATTCCTTGGGTGATTGGGGGAGATTTCAATACCCCCCTTTACCCATCTGATAAGAATGGAGGATCTAGGTTACCCTCAAGGAGCATGGAGGAATTCAATGAATTCATTAACACAAATGAATTGATGGATGTAAGACTAAAAGGAGCCAAATTTACATGGAGTAACAAGAGGATGGGAAGTCAGCTGATTCAAGAAAGGTTGGACAGGTTTTTTTTATCCAAGGAAGCTACAATAATGTTTAGTGATTCAGCATTACAAGCCCTTCCTAAATGCGCTTTAGACCATAATATTATTCTATGGGAGGCATTTTAAGCTAACTCCTTTAAAAATCCATTCATATTTCTATCAATGTGGGTTAAAAATCCAGACTTCAAGAAACGAATAGAGGAAAGGTGGCAGCAGCCTATCCAGGGAAGTGTTTCTTTCAAACTATCTCAAAAAATTAAGATGGTGAAAAAAAAACCTTAGAATATGGAATAAAGAAGTCTTTGGAAATATTTTTGAGAATAAGAGAGCAGTGGGGGAAAAACTAAGAATAATAGAAAGCAAAATCCAAAATGGAACCTATGATGAGGTGACAAGGACTGAAGAGAAGGAAATCCTTTGTGAGTTTTATAATATTTTAGCTTGTGAAGAGATGTATTGGAGGCAAAAATCAAGGGCATTATGGCTAAAGGAAGGGGAATCTAATTCAAAAAATTTCCATGTTACCACATTGAGCAATAGAAGCAACAATAATATTAGAAATTTAACTAAGGTGGATGGATCCTCAACTCAAAACATTCAGGAGATCAGGGACAAGGTTGTTAATTTTTTTAGTTCATTATTGGGTGAAGAACGGGCCTGTAATGCCCAAGCAAAGGACTCTCTCCTTCAATTCATTCCACAACTCATTGATGAAATGATTAAGGAGTCTCTTAAAACAACTTTTTCAGACGAAGAGATAAATGAGGCTTTGTTTAACATGGATCCTGACAAAGCTCATGGTCCGGATGGGTTTTCACCACGGTTTTTCCAAGTTTGTTGGGATATTGTTGGATCAGAAGTTATTGCTGCAATCAAGGAGTTCCAAATTTAAAATCATATTCCAAGGGGTTTCAATTCAACTTTCATTGCTTTGATACCTAAAGGCCCCAACCCCAAGACTATGGCTGACTTTAGGCCAGTTAGCCTGTATAATATATCCTATATTATTATGTCCAAAGTTTTAGCCAACGGTTTGAAGAAATTTCTACCGGTTATCATTGATCCAAGTCAAGGAAGTTCTGTACAAGGAAGATCAATCTTAGATGGAGTTATTAATTTTCATGAGGCTCTTCATACAGCCACTCAGACCAAAAAAGAAGTCATGGATTTAAAGTTAGACATGAACAAAGCTTATGACAAGATAAATTGGGAATTCCTAGAGGCATTTTTATTAAAATTTGGCTTCAACATGAAATGGGTCAAGTTAATAAGAGAGTGTATTTCTAAGCCTTGTTTTTCAATTTTGGTTAATGGGTCTACTACAGGTTTTTTCAAAGCAAATGTGGTCTAAGACAAGGAGATCCCATAAGTCCTATGTTGTTCATAATTGTAGTTGAGGCCTTGGGAAGAACCATTAAGGCAGCAGCAGTAGCTGGACTCATATTAGGTATCAAGGCCACGTTGCTAACTACCTTGGTGACACATCAACAATTTGTATGAAGAAGGATTAAAAATATTCTCATAATGTATGAAGAAGTGGCTGGACAGAAAGTGAATTTTGATAAGAGCAAACTTTATTTCATTAATACCTCCATTCCTAGGAAAAACAGCATAGCAAGGATCATGGAATGCCAGATTGCATCCCTTCCCACCTCCTATTTAGGTCTTCCCCTGTTTACGGGGAAAATTGAAGGATCAATATGGAACATAGTTCTAGAGAGGATCCAAAAAAAGCTAGAAGGTTGGAAAGGACATCTGTTATCTCAAGCAGGCAAAGCAGTTTTAACTATGGATTCACTTCAAAGTATACCCGTTTACTTCCTATCAGTCTTCAGAGCCCCCAGCAAGGTGTATCACAAAATTGAGAAGCTTCAAAAAAAATTCTCTGGTCAGGGACTGAGGATAAGAAAAGGATCCATTTAGTAGGTTGGAACAAGGTTTGAAAACCTAAAGCTGATGGGGTGTTAGGATTGAGGAGAGTTGCTCATCTCAATACAACTCTGTTAGCCAAACAAGCATGGCGGTTATTGACTAAGGTCGATAATGAATGGACTGCCATAGTTATGAGGAAATACCTCCAAGGTGTGAACTTCATTAATGACAACTTAGCAAGTAGGGGGTCTACTTTTTGGAAGGCAATCCTCACGAGCAGGGATCTTGTCAAGAAAGGTCTTAGATGGATTCTAGGAAATGGGCAAACAATAGACTTTTGGAAGGATCGATGGGTGAGAGCTGAGGAGTTATCCCAGAATCCTCATTTGGCTAGGATTCAAGAGCATATGGAGCAAGCATATTTGGAAGAAGGTTGCAAATTATATGTGGCAGGATATAAATATCAACAGGTGGAAACACATCAGAGTACAGGGTTTTGAAGCGGAGTCTGAAGAGCTTTATAACATTTTAACTCAGAAAATTATTCCATTTGGAGAGGATGAAGATCATATTGTTTGGGATGAGACTGAAAGTGGTGACTTCACAGTTAAGTCTACCTATAATTTGCTTCTCAATGTGGAAGGTCAACAATTTCAACCAAGTTTGGTTTGGATAAAAGGCTTAATTCCTAAAATATCATTTTTTTCATGGCTGGTGATTAAAGGAAAAATCCTCACTATGGAAAATATGTTATCCAAAGGTATGGTTATTGCTAACCGTTGCTACATGTGCAAGGTAGGATGGAAGACAATCCAACACTTATTTCTGGAGTGTCCAATAGTGGAGTCCATCCTGGATGAAATTTTCCAAGCCTTTAGGATCTCGTGGGTTAAGCCTGCTCTTATATCCAAAGTGTTCCATCAATGGACTCAACCCTTTGTTAGCCTAAAACTTAAGTACCTATGGAAAATTTGTTGGCATCATTTTCTCTAGAATATTTGGCTATAAAGGAACCATAAAGCCTTTAAGGATACCATTCACAATCCAAAAACCATCCTCAACAGGATTATCGTCTTTGCGAATGAAAACCTTAGCACCTTAGTGGATGAGAACCACTCAATTCTTCCCCAAGAAAAACAATTAGCTTGGGCCTTAGGTATTGAGGACAAACCTTCCATTCCTTTGCCCAATCCCAAAAATGGGATTTCTTGGGATCCACCCCCCAAGGTTGGTTTAAACTAAATTTTGATGGTGTAGCCAAGGAGAACCCGAGAAGAGCTGGAGCTAGAGGAATAATCAAGGATCATCAAGGAAATCTGGTCAAGGCCTTCACTGAACCATTGGGAATCAAAACTAATAATTAAGCAGAAGCTAGAGCCCTTTGGAGAGGGTTGCAAGTAGCCTAAGCAACTCAAGGTAACTTTATTATTGAAGGTGATTCTATGAACATCATCAACCTGTTAACCAATGGCAAAAAACCTCCATGGAGAATCGAGGGAGTCATCCATGAAGTGAGGATCCTTTTTATGGCAAGACAGAACATGAGGGCTCGTCACGTGTACCGTGAGGCCAACAGGTCAGCTGAAAAATTAGCCAACATAGGTGTTGATGTTGGTAGTTTGGTGACATGGACACAAGTTGTGCGACATGAAGTGGAAAACATTATTAGTCATGAAAAGAAACCTACCCGTTAAGGATAAAGATGAATGGGTGTTATTTCCCCATGAAGCTGGTAATAACTATAGGGTTTCCCTCTAAATCATACCAAATTGGAAATGAAGGTAACAGGGTGTAAGCCTTGGAAGATTTCGACAGAGAATAGGAAATGGGCAAGCAACAAGTTTCACAAGTGCAAAGTTCCAAACTTCAATTCCTGTCAATGTAAGTAATGTTTACAGTTATGTTTAGGTATGGGTGTGCTTTGTTAGTAAGGTGTTGTAGGGGATTCAACACAATTTCCGGTAAGAAAGTTTCAAGGATGACTAGGATCTACAATCTCAGGAGAAGGCTGGATATTGTAATAAGTTCTGGGTTAACCTGCAAAACCCGGTAATTAATGAAGACTTTTATTTACCAAAAAAAATAAAATAATGGGACCTGTTTTAATCCTCTATAACCAATTAAAAAAATAATGCATGTATTACTTGACAAGATTCAAACCATGTTATCTTGGTATTTACCACTTGAGTTGAAACCATTTGATAAAATAATACTATCATTGATCCAACCCTTACAATTATTTCAATAAGATAATAACAACAATTTTTAATTTCATAAGTTAAAATATGTCTCCTTTCTTTTCTATGGACAGAATATTTATATTCCATGGTGAGTATATCTATAAATATGTTTCCATTCTTTTCCATGGTCATATTACCATGTTTTTCATACTTTTAATAGATATAATAATATAAATAAAAATATTGTTTTTTATTTTTATGTTTTTTGTTTTTTTATCTAATAAACAGCTATCAAAACATATTCCTGTTCCAAAGCCTATAAAACATAACATACAATCCTAGACTCCAAAGATTTGGACCGTAAAGTTCCAAAATCTCAATCATTAAACTCAATGAATTTGTACAACATATGTCCAAAAGAAATATTGCTACTCTTTATTTCCATGTTCCATTTAATGTTTTCCCCGACCAGCTGAGGAATTCCTATGGGGATGAAAGCGAGACAGCGCTGCTCTTGCACGACATTTTCGAGCCATTCCAAGCGTTTCGTCCATAGGAAGCATCGTTTTATTTTGGAATTGCACAGGCATATGCACTCATTAAACACCTAGCAATTCTCTCCCAAAGATGCCTCTTCGAGACGATGAGGTTATTTAATCTCACCTTCTATCACCGTCTCCGCCCATAAGTTCCTCCCTCGAACGAGGGAGGAGTCGCGACTGAGGACGCTTTTGTTCTTCTTATGTTAATCACGATGAAGAGGGCCTCTATTTAAGCCTCGTAAAAGGTGCTTAAACTTATATCGTATCAGCTTTTTGTTTTTTTTTTTTTCTTGTTCTGCCACATCTGTCTCCGCATCAATGGCGGCGGCGGCGAGGGTTACTACTTCAGCTATTCCTTTCATGTCTGTGCAGAAATGTAAGTCTGAGGGACGAGAGAAGCAGACTGTCGTGGCGGACTTAGACGGGACATTGCTGAGGGGCCGAAGTTCGTTCCCCTACTTTATGCTAATCGCCTGGGAGGCTTCAGGAGTGTTAAGAACAGTCACATTGCTATTTCTGGCTCCCGTTGCATGGGTTCTCTACCATTTCATATCGGAGGCCTCTGGAATTAAATTCCTCATCTTCGTGACCTTCGCGGGGCTGAAGGAATCGGACATCAAGTCTGCGGCAAGAGCGGTATTGCCCAAGTTCTATTTGGAGGACCTGCACCCGGAGTCGTGGAGGGTGTTTTCGTCGTTCGGCAAGAAGCTCATACTCACGGCCAATCCCCGAATAATGATAGAGCCTCTCGGCTTGGATTACTTGGGGGTAAATCTAGTGATCGGGACGGAAATTGAAGTTAAAGGAAACGGGCGCTGCACGGGTTTTGTCAAGGCGCCGGGGGTTCTGGTGGATGTTCACAAGAGAAGCGCGCTCAAAACTTTCATGGGAAATAAAATTCCTGACGTGGGTCTTGGAGATAGGGAGACGGATTTCCCTTTCATGTCGTTCTGTAAGGAAGGTTATGTCGTTCCTCCCGCCGAAGACTTGAAGACGTTACCCCCGGAAAAGTTGCCGACTCCGCCTCTGTTTCATGAAGGGCGTCTGGTGCGCCTCCCAACGCCGTTAACCGCTCTCTTAACGCTCCTGTGGGCACCGTTTGGTGTGATGGTGGGCATCCTACGGTTAGCCGCTGCAGCTCTCCTTCCCATGAGGGTGTTGCTGCACGCAGTTAGGGCATTGGGTGTTAAGGTTGTTATTAAGGGCGAGATCCCTTCGGACACGAAGATGAAGAAGAAGGGAGGATTGCTATTCCTATGTTCGCAGAGAGGAGTTATGGATCCGATATTCGTGTCGGCTGCGCTGGGAAGGCGGGTGTCTCCCATACGAACCGTGCGGTTCAGTCGTGACAGGACACAGGATGCGCTCAACATGGGAAAGCTGCTGGAGGGAGGAGATTTGGTTATATGCCCCGAGAAGTTCAGCGATTTGTTGGCGGAGCTGACAGATGATCTTGTTCCTGTGGCGATAAATTGCCGAACGAGCATGTTCTATGGAACGAGATCCAGAGGTTGGAAAGCGGTGGACCCATTGTTTTTGCTGATGAATCCCAGACCGGTGTATGAGCTGACATTCCTTCCACCGAGCTCCAGTGGAGATGGCATGGCGCCCCATCAAGTGGGCGACTACATACAGCGGACTATTGTGGGGGCATTGGGTTTCGAGTGTACGCTCTTGGCCGTAAAGGAAACGACGGTAGAGTCCCTTTCAAGCGCAATCTTTCGACTGTTCCTTCCGCTGTTGCTAAGGTCAACTAAGACCTAGTTCTAGAGTGCCTCCATGTTTCTCGACGAATTGTCAGAAAGCTTGAATAAGGCCGAATTGCTAAGAAAGCTTGCAAAAGACCTGATGAATTGATTTTTTTTTTTTTTTTTTTCAGAGCCACGAGGAGGGTAAGAGTAGTTTTTTTTTTAAACCCTAAGATAGAGAACATGGAAACTTAAAGAAATGAAAACTATAATGGAGTTAATTACAGATTGCATTAGAGACTGAACCTGAATTCTATCAGAGAAGGTGAAGACAAGGGCAATCAACTCCTGATCACAATGGAGACTTAAACATAGACTAAGGCGAATAAAGGCCCGGACTTTACTGTTGGAACCCAGCAGGGGGTCTAGCACCGGGCGTAATTTTTCACTACTTCATCTTGTCACTTGCTTATCATTAATATGAATTTTTTTATAAGGAAGTAGCATGTTGTGTGCAAAAATGCGTGGTATTTGACATGTCCTTGTGAGCACCGCACATCTAAAATCAAAGAGAAATGGGATAACTGGGTATTACAGTGAAACGAAATATAACACACAGTAAAATATGATCAAACCCCTGTTACATCCCACATGCAAGGAAGTCCATGAAATATATGCTAGCGGTTGATCCGGGATCAATTAAAAAATTAAATAAATGTTTGGCAGTTTTCCCTCTCTATGTTGTATAATTAAGACTTAATTTTTCTTTTTAATGTGATAGTATTGATAGATATTGTGAAAACACAAATAAGATCTCTTTCCAGTATCTATGGCTTTCATTGTTAAGGAAAAACTTTTCCTTTCACTTATACGAAGCTTATGTCGACATATATACTAGTAGTTGCTCAATAGAAATATTTGGCATCATTGTTTAATTTTATCTTATATAATTGAACTTAAAAATATATTGTGAGAAAATAAATGTTATAAAAATATATTTAAAAAGGTCAACACACATCACATTGTTAAAAGGTATGGTGGGGTGGTTGTGTCTTAACATTCCACTACAACTTTTATGGGTACTTTTATTCGGAAGTGGTGAATGTGAGAAGCGGAACATCAATTCAATTATTGGATGAAGTATAAATAATACAATAGTGCCAGGATTAGTTCGGAGGTTGTGGAACCACCCGAGACCAATATAGGCGCAGTTGTAACAAATAACAACTAGCCTAAATTAATCAATTCTAACAATATAAGATCGTTAGGATCAAATAATTTAAGGAAAGAAATATTGAAATATATTCTAACATCCCCCCATATTACAATATTTGAGGAAACATATAACTACTAGCAATACTAGCATCCCCCCATTATTTTGAAATACATAGAGAGCTGTGAAACAATTCAAATTTGACACATGCAAGTGCCTTAGTGAATATGTCTACAACTTGAGCATTGGTGGAGATGTACTGAAGTTGGATTCGGTGCCTTGGTACTTCGTCTCGAATGAAGTGGCATTGTGTATCAATGTGCTTGGTTTTCTCATGATGCACTGGATTCTTAACAAGGTTCAAAACACCCATGTTGTCGCAGAACAAGTGTATTGGAGATTTTAATGGAAGACCCATACTTGTCAAGATGCGACGCAACCATATCACTTTACACACAACTTCATGTGCGGCGCGATATTCTGCCTCTATTGATGAGATAGCAACCACCTATTGCTTCTTGTTGTGCCAAGAGATAGGACTAGATCCAAGATGAAACAAATATCCTAAAGTTGATTTATGATCATCATATGATCCGGTATAGTCAGAGTCCGTGTATCCCTATAAGAAGAATTTGTTGTTCCTCTTGTATTCTAGGCCATATTCCATTGTGCCACGGACATAGTGAAGAACTCGCTTTGCTGCTTTCCAGTGTGTTGTCTTAGGTTCCTGCATGAACCTCGAAAGATAGTTGACAGAAAATAGGATATCTGGCCTAGTGTTGGTCATATATATGACTCCCAATCAGCTGATGATAGAGAGTAGCATCTACCTAAGGTGATTTGTCATATCGTGATAACTAAAGTCCTATTTCCATTGGTGTTGCCATCGGCTTGCAGTCAATCATGCGATATTTTTCTAGTAGTGTCTTGGCATATTTTTTTTGGGACACTTTGATGTAGTGCTCCTTCTGGTTCACTTCCAGACCAAGACAATAATGGAGAAGTTCGAGATCTATCATTTCAAAATATTTGCTCAAATCCTGTTTGAAAGTAGAGATCATTGTTTTTGAACTCCCTGTTATGAGTAGATCATCAACATAGAGTACAAGCAACACTATTTCAGAGCCTTGCTTCTTGAAATAGAGGTTTGCATCCGACAGAAATCTCTTGAATCCATGTTAATAGGTGATTATCCATTTTTATATACCAAGCCCGAGGGGCTTGTTTCAAACCATATAAGGATTTTACCAATTTGTAAACTTTCTATTGTTGGCCTTCCACTTCAAATCCTTCTAGTTGAGTCATATAAACTTCCTCTTGGAGATCACCATTTAGAAAGGCACTTTTGACATCCATTTGGTGCACTTTCCACCCATACTATGCTGCCATAGCACAAAGAACTCGAATGGTTGTCATCTGAGTAGTAGGTGCAAAAGTTTCCTCATAGTCAATACCTTCTCTTTGAGCATAGCCCTTTGCAACAAGTCAGGCCTTATGCTTATCTATTGTCCCATCTACCTTGTACTTGATTTTGTACACCCATTTGTAGCCTATGGGCTTCTTTTCGTATGGCAGATCAACAAGCTTCCAAGTTTTGTTTTTCATTAGAGACTTATACTCTGCATCCATAGTGGCCTTCCACTGAGGCTCACCAAGGGCATCTTGCACTGACGCAGGTTCAATTTCATCTATTGAAGACATAAACACCCTGTCATCATCAATATCCATATCTTCTATATCTCTCTCTGGATCTACAGAAAGTTCCTCAAAATATTGACAAATATCATCAACCCCAGTAATATCTACTGTAGCTTTCTCCTATCGAGCCATGTTGCAAGTACGAGGCCTATCCAATGTCAAATCCGGTGGAGTGGATAGCTTAGAGTCTCTAATTGTACTTGTATACCACTTTGGATTCTTCTTCTGTGGTGATGAAGAAGATGAAGAAGGACCTCCAACCTTGGATGAAGGAGACTTCTCAACCTTAGTTTCCACAAGGTCTAGGTATACATCTGATGTTTTTTTTATGTGAAAGCCTCATCAAAAACTACATCTCTACTGATGTGAATATTCCTGGTTAAGGGATCAATCAATCGATAACCCTTAGAGTGCTCATCATACCCAAGAAGAATACACTTCAATATTTTCTCATCTAGCTTTTTCCTCTTTTCTTTCGGTATGTGCATGAATGCTTTACAACCAAAAATGCGTAGATGAGAAATGGAGGGTTTCTTGCCACTCCATGCTTCCTGTGGAGTCATTCCTTGTAGGGCCTTAGTGGGTGCCCTATTCAACAGATATACTACTATGGTGACAGCTTCTGCCCAATATTGTTGCCCAATTCTAGCTCCTGTGAGCATGCAACGAACCATTTCCATGATGGAACGGTTCCTCCTTTCAACAACTCCATTTTGCTGAGGAGTATAGGCAGTAGTCAACTGTCGTGTGATCCCATTTTTATTCAAGAATGCAAAAAATTCTTTAGAGGTGAACTCCCCCCCTCGATCTGAGCAGAGGGTCTTTATAGAAGTCCCTGAATCCTTTTCAACAGATTTCTTGAATTGCTGAAAGAAGCCAAATGCTTCAGATTTTAGTTGAAGAAAGAATACCCACATATTTCATGAGTAATCATCCATGAATAACTAAAAATACCTCTTACCCCCACAACTATTGGGAGTTAAAGGACCGCACAGATCGGTGTGAACCAACTCTAGAGGTTTTTGTGCTCATGTAGAGCTCCTTTCAAATGGTACTCTATGCTGCTTTCCTACCAAGCAGTCAGAGCAAACTGGCAATGTGGTAGAAAGGGAAGGAAGACCCTTTACCATTTCATACTTACTTAACTCAAGTAAGTAACCAAAACTCATATGTCCATATCTCTTGTGCCATAGGGAAGTTGCCTGCTTTGTAGAGACAATCATGGCTACATATGGAGAAGAGATAGTATCTAGGGAAAATAAGCCATGCTTATATGAAGCGGTTGCAATGTTCTTACCCCTCCTGGTAATAGAACAACACTTATTGCCCCCCTCAACACTAAAGTTTACAACCATATCTTTGTCCAGAATTTGTGTTACTGACAACAAGTTGTTCACCAATCCTAGAACATAGAGAACCTTCTCAATCTGGCACTTGCCATCAGGAAGAGTAATAGAAATTGTACCTTCTCCCTGGACCTTGTAGGTTTTATCATCGACAATAGTGACAGGTTTGCCCTCTTTGGCCTCAAAATACTCAAACCATGATTTGTCGCCAGTCATGTGCTTACTGGCTCCAAAATCGACATACCAAATAGGATCCATCTACTTGGATACTGTGGTAGTCATGAGCACTTTGTGTGCTCTCTTAGAATCCATGTTAGATTCCTCAATAGCAACATTCACTTTCTATTGCTTGTTCTTTTGTGGTTTGTTCTGGCCTTTCTATTTTGATTGTTTATTCTTATGCCAACATCTGTTTGTATCATGACCTTCTTTGTCACAGATCTTGCAATATCTCTTATTCTGTTGAGGGTGTTGAGTTTGTTTCCCTTTTGAATCCTTTTGAGAACTCCCTCCCTTCTAAAAATTACCCTTCTTCTTGTTCTACCCCTTCTTGTTGGTGTATAGCGTAGTGTTAGAAGAATCATATCGTATCATCAACTGGTGCTGCCAAGGAATTCAGATTTCCTTTCAACTTAGACACTCTATAGAGAAATATTTCAACTGTTTCTCCCTATTTCATGCTTAGATTGTGTAATTGATATTGAAGAAATAGAATGGTGGAATCATTATTTCCTTCATAAATAGTTTTAAGGGCATTCCATGCCTCTTTACTATTTTGACAATCAACAATATGGGGTTGAACTTCATCAGAGACAGAAAGCAAAATGAGCACTTTTGCCTTGCTATCTATCTTATCAAAGTCTTTCTGAGTAGTAGTGAGAGTAGTGGCTCCAGCTGTAGATGAAGGTCTTACTGTTGCTCCGAAAACAACATCCCAAAGATCATCCATCTCTAGGATTACCTTCATTTTGTTTTTCCATGGTGTATAGTTTGGACCTTTCAACAACTGATGTGCATCAGTCATTAATTTGGCAGACATTGTGAAGGTTCCTTATAACACCAAATGGTCACCCTTTCGATATACCTTAATTCCAGGCCATTATACCGTACAAAATACCCGCCCTTACGTGAGGGAGACTATAGGTATTTTGAAAAACCAAAAAAATTACCCGCCCTTACGTGAGGGAGACTGTAGGTAATTTTAATGATTATACGATACGTGGTACTTAGGCGGTACTGAAATGGAATCACCTCGTTGATGGCACCGACCTTAGAAAGCCTTCAATATGCATGTGTGGGGTGTAACTTCCCCTAAACACTTTGGATATCCAAACTTTCATCTGGATTTAAGCCTAAACACGAGAGTGATTGGGGTAGTGGATGGAGTAAAAAAAATAGCAAAATGGCAAACTTATCTCTCCCCGACGATTGATAGAGAACAATCTCAGACGTCATTTTGGCAGCTATATTAGGTGGTGGATACAGTAGCGCAAGCACGATAGCTTTACTTGTAAGTGTTGGCCAGAGGTATCACAAATACCGAACGTTGCAGTGCAATAAATTGAACGGATGGATTTTAATTATTCTGGGGACTTAGGGAGTGAATTGGATTTTAACTTTTAATGATGTAGTGCAAAGCAAGAAAAAAATGCACCATACAACATAAAAGTGCCCACAGAAATAAACCACTAGGTGTCGAGCACTGCCAAAAATGCACCTTTACAATAATGCCAAATTTTGCTTTGTTTTCTCAAAAAATTACTCTTTATCCCCCCTTGAGTTTTCGAAAAAAAATACTCCCCCCTTTTAAAACTTCTTCTTATAAAGCATTTTAAAACATTTTCATATCTAAAGTTAAAAAAAAAAATTAATTATCCCATATAGTAAAAAAATTATCTTATTAAAAAATAACTTTAAACTATAAAAGAAATAATTTAAAAATTTTAATTTTTAACTTTAGAAAAAAAATATTAAAAAAAAAATAAAAAAATGTTTTACCTTTCCTTTGGGGGGGGGTCGGCGGGATTCGAACCCGCGACCTCAGGCTCCCGGAGCCTTTACCACTCGGCTCACCGCCAGGTGAGCCAGTGGGCTGATCTAGAATAGATCAGGCTCCGGCTCTATTTCAAGAGCCTCCACGAGCCTAGTAACCCTCGCGGCGGTGCACCCTCCTCGGCCACCACTCTGGCGGAGCTCGGGCAACGGTGCACGAGCGGCAGGAGGGTGGCACGAAGGCGGCGACGGGGTGGCATGTGGGCGGCGATGGGGTGGTAGGCTTACAAATAGCCAAATCTTCCACCAAATTTGCTTCCAAGGGATCCTTTCGGATCGTTATTTCATCAGGCAGCTTTCCAACCTTTTATTCACCTTAAAAACTCAACGATTAAGCAGAAAAATACTGCAACGCGATCAGCCAGTGATGCTCTACGAGAAGAAAAAATAGATCTGGAAGGAGATTTAAGGGACAAAATTGATTTTTAATCCAGCCAATCTGCTCCGATTGGCTTCCTCATTCCAAAAAAAACCCGTAGAAATGAAATGCAGTGAACACAGTGATAAGGAAAAAAACAAACTGTGTCACAGTTTTGACGTCGATGACGCGATGAGTTGTAGGTGATAGGTGCTGTTTGATGATCTCAATATCGAGGCATATAAGCTCTTATCCCAAGAAAAAATCAAGCTCGATTAAAAATTTCTTAAAAAAAAATTCTCCAATCTCCAAGATTAAAAAAAAATCTCTCCGCTCATAAGAGCTTCGAGAGAAATGAGAGTGGCGGAGGTCATGGCTCTGATACCATGTGAGAAGCGGAACATCAATTCAATTATTGGATGAAGTATAAATAATACAATAGTGCCAGGATTAGTCCGAGGTTGTGGAACCACCCGAGACCAATATAGGTGCAGTTGTAACAAATAACAACTAGCCTAAATTAATCAATTCTAACAATATAAGATCATTAGGATCAAATAATTTAAGGAAATAAATATTGAAATATATTCTAACAGTGAAATATCACAGTCTTCATATCATGGTAAGGATGAGAGTTTGTCGAAACAGGTAAGGCTTTCAAGAATATGATGGAGGACGACGGGATTAGTCTATAGTTCAGATAAGGTGTCTTCTGGAGTTACTTGGTTCGACCTTGGGACCAATTCAAATTACCTTTGCTAGGAGCATTGTTGTACCAGTAAGCTATAGAGATCACCTAAAAGTATTTTGTGTCACTGTATCATTAAGCTTGCCATGTCGAGTACCCAGTGATGAAATTGCCAAGTTGCATCACCATGCTATGTTGTGTATGATTTGTGCCTTCTTAGCATTTTGAATTCCTTGTCCTAGACAACCTCTCACCCAAATTTTATGCATTGTTCTTATCTTGTCATGTTATCATTGCATTGTCATACATAGTAGGTTGTTTAGGTGTTTGGACATGCTCATAAGCCACGATAACTATGAGCCCATCAAGCATCCCCTTGCTTAATCGTCTATTGTACGAATGTTGTAAGGTCTTCATACCATGTTGTAATGTTGTGGATTATCCATCCTCATTTTTTCCAATGATAATAAAGCTAAGGCTTTTGAGTCAATTTGTCATGTGCCCTTTGTGTGAATGGTAGTCTATTAGCTTTTGTGGTGCATACATGTTGATGTTTTGCTTTGTCGTGCATTTCAAGATTTTGTTGACCTCTTTGTATGCTTGAAGCACTATTGTCATACTCTATTGTTGTTGTGCTATGCAAGGATTGTATTACTAGGTTGCATAAGGCATAGTTTACAGTGTGCCAAATCTAAGTTAACCGCATGTGGCACCAAATAGGATGTAGGCCAACTACCCTAAAATCCCATACCTATTACAATTGGTATCAAAACCAAGGTTGGATGACTTGGCCATCAAGCCCAGCTTATTTGGTACCAAGGTTGATCATTAGAAAACCTTGTGTTGCTATGCTATGGGATAGCATAGTCCCTTTTCAAGCTATGAAGCATAGGTTGAGTCATGTTTCAAGAGGTATCTTGGTGGTGTTATATTCCCTAACATGACATGTATTTTAGGTAGGATCCTTGATTTCCATGCTATCATTTCTTATCATATTATTTTTACTATGCCAAGTAGATTTTTGTTTCTAGTAGACCCTTGACTTGGTGAAACTCCCCATTGTAACACAAGATTGGTTGAAGTGCTAATTCAGTGTTAAGTGCTATGAATGAAATATATCATGAGGTGGTTCACATAATTATTGGCATACCCAAAAAAATAACATAATTGTTCTTGTATTTGTGTCAAGCTTAATTGTTGATACACCCTAGAAAGAAGAGGAATCCATGTAATAGTGATTGCCTTAGTGAAGTGAGCTACCTAGGATGTAATTATCTTGACCTCAATCATGGCATAATTTACAACGTGTATGTTTCCTAAAAAGAAATGTTGAGGCATCCTAGTTACTAGCAAGATGACTAACAATGGATTGGGTCCTCTCACATTGAAGATCATAAGGATTGAGAGAATTCTCAAAAAGAGAGTTGTCAATAGGCCAAACCATCTTGCCAACTAAGCCAAGAGGCTAGAGGAGTTGGAGAATCGAGTGGCCACTTGTATTGGAGATATCAAAGACAAGATCTTGGAGATGGACATAGAGGTTATTGATTTATGATTAGTACTTCACAAGTATATGTTTCAATTCATAAATATGGAGAGTATTTTATTTTTTTTGGTCAACTAAGTGGGATAAAGCATGGAAATTTTTGAAGTTGTGAGACAAGAAATGATCGAGTTTTGAGAGGAGCGAAATACTCATGGGACTCCCTCCCTTGTGGCTCTTGTTGTGAACCAAAATTTGACAAAACCAAAGGATTTGACATGCTATGATGACTCATGGGAGCTAAGTACCCTCAAAAAATTCTTCTGGGACATGGACCAATAACTCAAAGTGGTTAGACTCCTACCAAAAAGCAAATAGTTTACCTTGGAAATGAGGTACCTGATGTGCACCACTTTGACTTGATGGAAACTTGGTAGAAGATATCATTAAGGGGAGGGTATAAAAGAGGATCAAGTAATGTGATGACATGAAAATATCATTGGCTACTCAATTTCAACCAAAGAATATTGAATGGGTTGCAAGGATAAAGCTTCAAAAGTTGAGGTATACAAGCAAGATTAGGGACTACACCGGGGAGTTCCTGAACCTAATTGTAGAAGTGAAGGGTCTATTAGAGAGTGATAACCCAAGATGAGCTATGGAGGAATTGACCTCACACTATACATGAGGTAATTGTGACAACTAAAGGACTATTTTATGATTGTAACGAGTCCAACGACAACTGGGAAGGGCGCTAGAACAACTAGAAGCACAATTCAAAAGGGAAGAGTTTTCTTGGAAAATATTCCAATCATCCAAAGAATTGTTGGAAGTTGACCCAAGTGATAACCAATGAAGTATGATTAACTCTATTGCATGATGGTTCAATGCCTTGCAAGAATGAGGATAGAAATCCAAGTTCATGGTTGAGATGTTGGACCTATGGTGGACCTCACACTCAAAATGAATATTCACAATACCAATAGGTTGTCATAACTCAATAAGAAGAATATGAGGTCCCGTTAAAATATAACAGGGTTTAATAGGTTATTAATACCATCCAAAATGTTGGACAAGAAGAAGAAGCAGGTATGGAGTGGAATTATAATAGAAGGCCAATCCAATCGATCAAATATCCTAAGCAACTTTAATAGGTAGACAAATAAAATGGTGAATACACTCCTTACTATTATTGGATAAATGAGGGATAAGCAAATAAACAAAATTTGATCCCAATCAAGGGTCAATGTGTTGTTAGGTGGTCTATCATGTCCAACATGCTTGAGAGGTGATGCAACCATGAGCTCCTCCCACTAATTTGGGTCTGAAGGAATACATGTTGATGCCAAGGATATTGTCAAAATTTAATGAGTGATGACTATGGTGGTGTGGTTTTGTCTTGACATCCCACTACAACTCTCATAGGTGCTTTTATTTAGAAGTGGCAAAACACCATAGAGTTTTAGTCTCATTCCAAGGGCGAGAAGATTGCAATAGAGGATGATGAGCGTAGTATATGGGATAGATAAGGCATCTCCTTAGGTTATATTATTTGACCTTGGGGCCCAATTCAAATTAGATTTATTAGGATCATTGTTGTACCAAAAATATATAGAGCTCACCTAAAAGCATTATGTGTTGTCATATTGTTCAAATTTTCGTGTCGAGTACCTTGTGCTAAAATTGCTAAGTTGTCTCTTCATGTTATGATATGTATGCTTTGTGCCTTCTTGCCATTTTGATAACCCCATCCTTGATGACCTCTTACCCCAATTTCATACATTATTCTTGCCTTGTCATGTTGCCACCACATTGCCATGAAGAGTAGGTTTATTAGGTGTTTAGACATGTTCATAAGCATTAGGACCTATGAGCCCATGAACACCCCCTTGATTAGTTTTCCATTGTGTGAAAAAAATAAGGTATTCATACCATGTTGTAATGTTGTGGATCACCGATCCCCCATTTTTTCCAATGATGATAAAGCTAAGGCTTTCAAGACAGTTTATTGTGTGTCATTTGTGCGAATGGTAGAATATTAGATTTTGTGGTGTATGCATATTTATTTTGTGCTTTGTTGTACATTTCATGCTTTTGTTGACCCCTTTGTATGATTTAATTTCTATTATTGTTCTTTGTTGTTGTTGTGTTGTGTAAGGACTATATTGCCAGGCTATCCAAGGTATAGTCCACAATGTACTAAAGCTAGTTTAGCCACACGTGGTGCCTAATAGAGTGTAGGGAAACTACCTACAAGCCCACCTCATTAACAAAGGTATTGGGATTTCCTAATGGACATCCGAGTTCAATTCATGGAAAGGGTAGCCTCAACATACCCTCAACTTTTCAACCTATTCAAAAAAGTTATAAAATTAATTTATTATTGTAAAAATACAAATATCATATAATTAAACTTTGATTTAATTATTTATATAAATATGATTGATATTGTGAAAACAAAATTAACAACTCTTTGAGGATCTATGACTCTAACCTTTTAAGAAAACTTTTCTTTAAAAAAATTAACTTAACCAATATCTAAATTAAAACTAACTATCATAAAACACATGAGATTAATAGTTATTAACATGATTTTTGGGTAAATAAGAATTAATTCAATCAATTGATAATAAATATGTATATTGGTTAATAATATTTATTTTACTAAAAATTATTTATGAATACTTATTTTAATGCACATGATGAAACAAGATGACAGATGACAATGATGACTTGATATTTAATGATACATGTCCTTGTATTTAATTTACTTTTTTATTTCATCATTAAAATAACACTTTTATATTTTAAAAAAATAATATTATATTTTAATTTTATAACTTATATAACAAGACGGTTTTTGAGTGTTTGATAGTATTAACTTCAACTAGTCACAATAGGAGGGTATCATTAGAAAGAAGATTGTAAAATCAAAGGAAAGAGGGCATAATTTGTGAGAGGATTGCAGATGTTGGACAACAACATGAAAGAAAGGAAAAATTCATGCACATGTACCACACTTAGACAACAACATGAAAGAAAGGAAAAATTCATGCACATGTACCACACTTAGACAACAACATGAAAGAAAGGAAAAATTCATGCACATGTACCACACTTAGACTACATATTTATAATAAACTTAGGTTTGAATGAATGTTTTTTTTTTTAAATTTACATGGTGGAATCAGTAGCCACCACGAATTCGGGAAGGCTGTCCAACTTTTATGACCACCACAGTATTCTGCGTTGTCCGCCCTAGAAGCCGCCACATAGATCTTCGCGTAGTCCACCCCTATAACCACCATGCCACAATCATTTTAAAACTTTTACGCCGCTGAAAGCACCAGGAAAGGGACAAGCGTTCATTCTGGCGAGGCCCGAGATTTGAAACTTGGACCTCCGCCTCCCTTATGGGGTTTGGATGAACCAATTGGTCTACACCTCGGACCTAGGTTTGAATGAATATTGAATTCAATAATGAAATATAAAATTTACAATGAGAAAGATTACCTTGTGAGACATCCTCTGTGTAAGTTTTAAGAATCATTTTATTGAACCTTAGAGGGGAAGTGTTTAGAGTTTAAGTGACAAGACTCCATTTCATACCATGGTAAAATTTTATATTTTATATTTTATTTATGTTGTACCTTGCAGGAAAACATTGTGTTATGGTTCCCAAAACTCTAAACCATGTATACAAAATCCTTTTATTTTGAGCACCTCTCATTTTCATATTGAGTTTGAAAAGAAAAAGCATTTGAGGGACTTAATGTTACAACCCATGGCTTTAAAAAAAATCACCAAATGTTAGTATAACCTTGTTATATCCACCAATTGTGTCATTTGTGCATATAAGAGTTATGCCAGTTCAAATATATTTTAAGGTAAAGGTTGAGTTTGAAAAACTACAAATTGTTATCCTTTATTTTATAATGGGGATGGTATTATTTGATAGAATGAAAATATATTTTTGGTGTTTGCATTTGTTGAGATTTTTATCACTTATTTAAGGTTTTCAATCTTGCTTCAAAAGGTATTTGTGTTTTATTTTTTTAGTTTAGATGAAGAAAAATCCTACAAAATTATTATTTTTATTTTATAAATAAGAAAGGAAACCCTAAAATATATTTACATCAAAAGCATGTTGTACAAAAAATACTAGATTTTCATTTGAAAACATGGTTTTCGTTTGAAACTTTAAAAAATAAAACGAGTTTCTTTATTTGGAAAATATATGGGCTTGATTTTTACTTCAAAATTATTAAAATTTTACTGCATTTCTTTTGTCAAATTTATGTTCTATTGAGGAAGATAAAGGAAAACTTAGTTAAAATTTATAAAATTCTATAATACACTTTAAATACAAAACCCATGTTTTTTATGAATTGTATTTTAAGTTGAACCAAAGGGACATATTGTATTCTCATAAAACCCTATCTAAAACTTGAATACAATTTGATGTAGGGCTTGTTGCAAGGGTTATCTAATGGGAAATGAGAATTTTCTCTTGGATAAAATAACACGACATCCCTTTTTATTTTGTTGGAACTTATTTTTGTTGCACCTTATGCATATTGTGCTATAGCCTTACATTTTTAGGGTATTTAACCTTATGGTAAATGGTAGTATGGGTATTGAGACTTTCTAACAAAAATATTATAGCAATGCAAAATGTTTTCCTCTTTTGCTGTATTTTTTTAGGTTATTTCCATGTATATTGTTAGCTTTTGGTGATGTATATTAATGGAGATGCAACCACAAGATGTAAAATATGTAGGCTATGATAAGTATATGATAATGGTACTTAAATATGCAAGAAAATAATAGAATAGACTTCTACAATAACTCAGTAAAATACCATTAATGAAAGCTCATGAAAATAGTACAATGCAATATAATGGAGGACTATGAACACTCCAAAATTTTACAATGAAGATCTACATTGATAAGATCGTCGTAAAATTTTACAATTTTACAATGAAGATTTTATAGTAAAATTATCTCTCACACTCTCTCACTCTCTTCCTATATCTCAAGTTACATATATATAAGATAAGTTCCTTAGGCTTTACTCTACCTATTCCTATGAGTTATGTACATGTGGACTACATGCACATTTACATTATTGCACATTCTAACACTTTTACATTTATTACTTCTTCCCCAAGTAATTACTTAACATAAGATAAACTCCTAATCTAATAATATACCCAAGGTGGTACATTGACATGTATCCAATAATGTAATATATTCTCTAACACCCCCTTGTATTACATTATTTGGGTATTGAAGACTTTAGTCTTCAATATGGATCTTCTTCTATCTGGACCTTGTACTCTCCTTTCTGATGTTTGTATCCTGTTCAAGCAAGTAGTTAGTATCTTCATAAAATGTCATATTTGTTGAGAGAGCTTTAACTTCATGTTCCTCTATAGGTTCTTCTAGTTCTTGAATCTCAGGGATCTCCCAAGCCAAGTGCCCTTTTTGATTCCCTTCTCGATATTGCAATTGAGGATATTTGCATTGATTTTGTGAAGGATATGGATGCTGAAATTATTGTTGATGTGGACTATACTGATTTTGATATTATCTTGGTTGGAATGCCCTATTTTATTGGCTTCCATAGTTTATCTGATTTCCCTGATTCTAATTTTTTGGGATTGAATCTGTAGTAATTAGTGCTATGTCCTTTTCTTCTACATACATGACAATATATTTTATTCCATGGTCTTCATCCTTTTGAGGATGAGGCAAAATTTACCTATGGAGTATCTTTTGAAACCAATGCATTGTTAGTCATTTCATCCTTCACTATATTTTCCACCTCATATTCTTGAAGAATGTTAACTAGCTCATCAAATGATATATCTTTACTTAGAACTTGTAAATATGTAACTAGATGTTTGTAGTTGTCTAGAAGAGCTCTCATGGTTACTTGAACAAGAAATTTATCTTTAACCTCTTCTCCTAAGGTTAATAATTTTTCTTTAATATATGCTACCTTCCTTAGGAATAGTTCTACACTTTCACCACTGTTCATTTTCAAGGAATGTAATTGAGTTTGAAGATTTAGGATAGTAGCTTTATTTTTCCCTTCAAATATTTTTTCTATGGTTTTCCAAGCTTCTGTAGATGTTCCTACTGAACTGATGTAAGGTTGTATTTCATCTGTGATGGCAAAAGTTTATTATAATTAATGCTTTTGCATCACTCTCTTCAAACTTTTGAATCTCTGTATCACATGAATTAGGTTTAGTAGTTATTTCTTTGACAATTTCCCAAAGCTTCTCAACTATTAAAATTGCCCTCACTTTGTTTTTTCATGAGGAGTAATTTGGACCTTTAAGTAGTTGAGATTTTGTAAGGATGAATTTATTTGTTGTCATGATGATCCTTGTTGGCTACCTTATATCTCCCTAGTGATTAGAGTATGCTATAAGCTTGATAAAGTGCTTAGCTAGTAAACTTAGCTTTTAGGTTTACTTTGAGTTGAATCCCTTTTGACTCCCTAATGGTTTGATGATATAATGTTCAACTCCTAATTTCCTTTCTCCTTATGCACTTTTCAATTTGTTGAAGTTCTCTATGGTTGGATTTTTTTTATCCCTTTAGTATGAGTATGAGACAAGTGTAAGTAAATAATTCCAACTCTTTTAAGTAAATAATGAACTTCTTTTTATACCCTTTAATATCCAATAGTTTAATATTTCTAAATTCCAATAATCTATGTTTGATGTAGTATACCTTATAACTCCCTAATTTTGGAATATTAGAAATTAATAATATTTGCAATATAATAAAGTTTTGATTTTCCAAGTAGAAACCCTTATATCTCCTATGGTATTTAATTGCAAATATTAAAATACTTTGTATTTCAATTAAGGTAATTTGAAATACTTTTAAGGATATAAGATTCCTTTGATTTACTTTCAACTTACTAAGGCTGATTTAACTTATATCTCCAACGTAAATGACAAATGGATTCAACCTTAAGTTATACACCTTATCACTCTTAAATGAAAGTAATTTTAATCAAAGTGAAACCTTACCTTTATAATGTTGTATCTCCTTGATAATGGGTATTGTACTATGGACGTATGATAATGATGGCAACAAGTTTGCTAGGCATCTCTTGTATATATTTAATGCACCTTTGACTACTCTTCAACTCCTTGACTCTATGCCTTGAATGCTCACTCAGTCATCCCTTAAATTCGGTCTCAATTGCACCTTCAATTCTCTCTGGACCGCACCTTTAATTCTCTCACTTGATGTTGGTTGAAGATGCACTTTCTCCTCTCTGTGACAACTCTTACTTTTGGTAGCTATAAATGTGCTTCCCTTGTTTTTAAGCAAGTTCCAAGTGGCACTAGGTATTGCCCAAGACTCTTGGTCTCCTCCTTAGGTGGTGCAACACCTATTATGGATCTTGAGAAGTATTATGTTATATGGTGCAAGTTTGAATGTAACTCCTAGGTATTGATGAATGTTGTAGATGCCTTCTTGAGCATTGTAGCTATGATGAGAGGCGTTACATTGCTTAGGCACCCTTTATCTTGAGCTATGGTATTATGAATATGGAGATGCTCTTTCACCTTTGTGCCAAGTGGCACAATATCCTTGGTAGGATTTTACAAGTGTCACTCCAAAACCATGCATGTAGAGCTTCCCCAATGTCTTATTCTTTGTCAATTTTATGCCAGAAAATGCCTTATTGTTTCTTGTTGTTCAATGCTCTCTTTCCAAGAAAACATTGATGTGATGAAGTTGGCTCCAGCTGTGATGGCTTTCAAGCACTACAATGGTGTTCCAATGGTAGCTTTCGATGTGGTTCTCGATTGGCGATTTGACCACATTGGAGCTATGGTAATACACCTTTGGTATCACCTTATACCTTGCTCCTCCTTGCTTGTAATATGTTGTCCTTAGTGCTATGTTTTTACGTAGGGTGCAACATATTATATTCACCTTACATAGGCCCTTTCTTATGCTGTAGGTTGACGTCACCTTGGGTGATGGACTAAGGTATCTTCTAATGCCTTAACAAGCCAGATACCGAGCCTTATGGATGGCTCTTTGCTCAAGCACCTTGGGTAGTGCTTCCCTTACCAACGATGGATATCGAGCCCTTTGATTGGCTCATTTCTTAAGCACTTTTTTCTAGTGCTTACCCTTTGCAAATGGTGGATGTTGAGCCCCTTTTGTATGGCTCCTATTTAAGCACTTTTGCTAGTGCTAATGATGGCCACTTGTAGATAGGATGATAGGCTATGTAGAGTGTCCTTGAGACACTTAACCTTTATCTCTCTTTGATGTAATAATAGAGACAAATTTGGTGCTTGTATAACCTTGTAAAATACTCCTTAGTTGCACCTAAAATCTAAGACTCTCCTAGTCTCATTTTGTAGCTCCTTCTATTGGTTTTGATGGTGGCTTTCTTCTCCACTCCTTGGAGGAATATTACCCTGTTTGGTGGCTTCTCTAGGCCATAATAAGTTGTAGGTTTTGTATGCTCAATAGTATCTCTAGACACTTTGATAGTACGCTAACTTGTGCTCTTTGAGGATTGACTTGTGCTCTTTGATTTTTTCACTATCTTGAACATTGAATTAACAACCAATGCACATAATATTCTTTTGAGAGTAATAAGTTTAATGTAGTTAAGAATAACTAAAATAGTGCAATAGTAATCTCACCTTATTGCTCCTTCAAAGTAACTTGCAAGATGCACTAATAGTAATTCTTAAAGAACTCTCAAATGTACTAATAACCTCTGCAACTTTCACTTAGTAGTAATATCTTCTTTTATGTAACTAGATAAATAGGAAGATGATATTTTCTTTCTATCAAAATATATCTAACTCCTATTTTAATGTGCAGGTATAAACCTTAAAAGAAACTATCTTCTGCACTCCCTTTGAAGACTATAATATGCAACCTTCTCTTTGCAACTTCTTAAAACTCTAATATGGTGCTTAATGGAACTTAATAATAAACTAAGTAAATTAATGTTTAGCTGATGAACCTATTGCACCCAAGTTGCTTACCTTAATGAACTTTGTAGATGAAGGATTGCAAGGTGATTAGATTCACCTTATTGCTGCCTTTAACTAGATGAACTTGCAACTATTCTTGGCTATCCTAAATAGCTCCTCAACTCACCAATTTATAACTTAGTAACTCCTCTATCTTGCTGCTTGAAACTATAGTGTTGTAGTTTCAATTCTCCTTCAGGATGTATCTCTATAAATATGAAGTTCTACAACTAGTAATGTTGTCCTAATTGCTACCCTTTTACAGTCAATTTTTGCACTGAAATGTTATCCTTGAATCTCAAAAATTTGGTAGGGAACTCCTCCAAATCGTATCAAACATTTTCCTTCAAGAACCCTTTAGTATTCTACTATAGATTCAGCAAAACCCTTATCTCTGAATGAGCCTTCTAGCCTTCAAAGGAAATCTTCAAACCTTTTAGGTTTGGTAGTAATGTTTGGCTCCTTTCTCCTTCAGTCTCCTTGTCAAATTCTGACTTCAATCTAGGCCTTCTTCTCAAGAATCTGAAGATCTTGAGGTCTTCACCAATATCCTCCAAAATTTGGTAAACTTATTTCCAAATCCTTCTCCATTTGGGCTTGTTGTTGGATGACGATAATTGTCCCAAAATATTCCTTTATTAGGAACTTCTCCTTGGTGGAAAATTTCTCCAATGAGTTCTCCTAGGAACTCCTTTAATGGCCTTCTCTAAATCTCCTTCAATGAGGCTCACCAAGTCTTCTCCTTGTTTCTCCTTGAGACCTTTCCAAGGTCTTCAATCTCGTAGCTTCTCTGGTCTTCCCAATGAGACCTTTCCTTCAACCTTCTACTATGGAAGTGTTGGCAATGAGATCTTCTTCTTGGATCTCTGAAATCTGCTACTATTAGAATCTGGAATGGGACTTTTGCTAGTCCTTATCTACTCTACAATTTGTAGTCTTTAATGGAGATCACCAACCTCCAATATTCTAGAACTAGGAGTTCTTTAACTAGACCTTCTAAGGGTCTCTTCAACTTCTTTAGGGTGAATTCTTCAATCTACATTGGAGATCAACAATCGTCTTTCTTCATCAGGACTCTTCACTAGAGTCTTCTTTTCTCCCTTGAATTTGTAACAAGGCTCCTATGCCTTTTTCTCCTAGAATATATAGGTTTCAATCTTCACTGGAGATCACCAATATCTAATATTCTTCTAAACTCTTACTTTGGAGTCTCTTATTTCTTGAGTTTGCAATAAGGTTGCTATGGCCTTTTCCTCTCTTCTACAATATGTGATATACAACTCTTATAATGGGACATTTCCTCTGGTCTCTAAATTTTTTAGTCTTCTACTTGTTGCTGCAAGTGTTGAAATGATTCTAATGAAGATCTTCTTCCTAGTGCTATGTAGGAAGCTTCCCAAAAAAAATTTAATCTCCTTTTCTTGCAACAAGATGTTAGAAACTGGAATGGAAGAATTTGTAATTCTAGAGATAATGAACTTCACTAGTTGATTTGTCAATCTAGTGGAATTAACACTGAGTCCTAGTCTTCACAATTTTTCTACAACTCTATGGAAAGACTCTAGCCACATGCACTCTCAAAAATTTATAGAACTAATATTTTTGAATTCCTCTCAATCTCTCTTTGTGGCTCTCCCTATTTCCTATAGATCTACCATGTGCTTTGATACCACTGTTAGCTTTTGGTGATGTATATTAATGGAGATGCAACCACAAGATGTAAAATATGTAGGCTATGATAAGTATATGATAATGGTACTTAAATATGCAAGAAAATAAGAGAATAGAATTCTACAATAACTTAGTAAAATACCATTAATGAAAGCTCATGAAAATAGTACAATGCAATATAATGGAGGACTATGAACACTCCAAAATTTTACAATGAAGATCTACATTGTACCTACTCACTACTCTATAGTAACATTATCTCTCACACACTCTCTCACTATATTTCTATAGCTCAAGGTACATATATATAAGATAAGTTCCTTGGGCTTTACTCTACCTATTCCTATGACTTATGTACATGTGGACTACATGCACATTTACATTATTGCACATTCTAACACTTGTGCATTTATTACTTCTTCCTCAAGTAACTACTTAACATAAGATAAACTCATCATCCAGAATTTTTATCCAAGAGTCAAATAAACAACCAAATAGGCTAAAACCACTAGACTAGAATGACACACAAAAAAGACAACAAGAATAAACCACATTAAGTCTGTACATCCTTGTGGATCAACTCCCACAGGCGTTGAGAGTCCCTATATGGGAGACTCTCCCAATTATTGATACTCCAAGGATCCAGTAACTCAGAAGCCCTTTTGGCCAGGTAATCAGCAACCACATTCCATTCCCTTGGAATGTGCACAAAGGATATAAATTCAAACTCTTCACTCATTCTGAGAATCTGAACGACTACAGAGGCCAACTGCTAATTAAATTCCTCCACCCTTTTACTATTTAAAATATTAACCACAATTTGAGAGTCAGACTCACAGATAATAATATGCCAGCCAAGATAAAACCCCCTTCGCAAGGCCTCAATAATTTCAAGAGCTTCCATAAATTTTTTGGAGTGAACACCTTTATAAATGGAAAAGAAAAAATTGACACCATCAGTAGAATCTCTCCCAACACCGCCAATGCTAGCATGTCTAGGATTACCCTTGGATGATCCATCAGTATTAATTTTTAAAACTCCTCTAGGGGGTGGCCTCCACCTACCATCTCTCCTAACCTTCTTGTTGAGCTGAGGAACCCTACTAGGGCTAAAAGAGTTCACACCATCCCCAAAGAGACCAAGGGATTGATGTACCTTCTCCTCCCTAGAATACAAAAGAAGTTCCACATCACATTTGCTATGGATGGTTTCCTGAACCATATACAGGATTATTTGCCAGATATGTTGAACAGCCAAATAACTACCCAAAAATATGTGCCAGTTTTGTTCGAGCCAAATTTTCCAGATGATGCAAGAAGGGCCCAAATTCCAAGCCACCCGAAGGAAGGGGGCCTTGGCTGGAGGTCTTCCCAGACTACTCCAAAACTCCACCAGGGACAAAACATGAAAACATGGATGGTTCCAGGTGCTCCACCAACGGTGCCAAATACTATGGAAAAGGAGCATTGGAAAAATAAATGAGAAGAGTCATCCTCATTATTACTGCAAAGGACATAAAAAGAGGGACCTTGAAATCCCCTCTTTCTCACATTATCCTAAGTGAGGCATTTATTATGAGCTAACAACCAGAGAAAGAAGTTATATTTTTGCCAGACAAATTTGTTCCACACCTTTTTCCACCAAGTGACGAGAAGAATCCCATACTTTTTCTTATCAAGAACTTGATAACCATAGGCTACCAAGTAGGTTCCATTAGGATCAGGGTTCCAATCCAAAATATCTTTACCCCTCAATGAATAACAAGGCCTCCTCATAAGAATAAGAGCAAGCACCTCTCTGTTCTTGGCCAATCCCCCCTAGGGCCATTCTTGTGGATATTTCCACCTGTACATCTCCATATTTACAAAATACTAATTTTTTTTTAAGTCCTCCACACGAGACCAGCCTACTTCCAAGAAAAAAATGCTTAGGGAGCGTAACCTAGGATATTGATTCAAGATAGGAGGTGGCCATCCCAAGAATCCTCCCAAAAAAAAGCATTTAAGCCCTGATTGCAAATATGGAACAAACCCTGCTTGATTAAATTATCTCCTCTTTTTAGAGTGTCCCAGATAATTGAACCTTTCCCAAATAAGCTGACTCTAGGGATTTCAGCCTCAAAAATACCTCTCAAGTATTTACAAGATAATATTTTAGCCCAAATCTAATCTTGAGAGGTACACCATCTCCAATAAAGTTTTGCAGCCAAAGCCTACCCAAAAAGAGCTATCTGTCACAACCCAAGGCCTCCCTCTTGCATCGGCCTACATATAGAATCCCACCTAACCAAAATCCATTTAGATTGATCATGTTTTCTAGACCATAAAAACTATCTTGAAAAAGCATCCATGTCCTTTATGAAGTGAGAGGGAGCTATTTGTACAAAAAATCTATAAATGGTTAAAGCTTGAACAATAGATTTTAAAAGCAACACTCTACCTGTAGTGGATAGCCATATGAAAGTCCAGTGATTCACCTTCCTTCTAAACTTATCAATAATAGACTGCCAAGAAGATCTAGGTAGAGGGTGAGATGAAATTGGAATACCAATATAAATGAAGGGGGGAGTACCAACCTGGAATCTTATAATGCGAGAAATCCTAGCTTGAACAAGTGGAGGGGTATTGAAGAATAAAATATAAGACTTGTCCTCATTAATCAACTGTCCATAAGCACCAATATATATGTCAAGAGACTGTCTAATATTGCCAGCTTCCTTAATAGTGGCAACTCCCAACAAAGTAGTATCATCAAAAAATTGAAGGTGGGAAAGATGTGGGAAACTACTATCCCACTTCCACCCCTGAATGAGACCCTGCATGACTTAAGACGAGCAATATTCCCAACCCTTTCGCCATAATGATAAACAAATAAGGAGATAAAGGATCTCCTTGCCTCAATCCCCTTGAGGCCTCAAACAACTCTGATGGCTCATTATTAACAAGAATAGAGAATGAGGAAGAAGAAACACAACTCATCACCCATCTAATCCATTCCTCCTCAAATCCAAAAGTAGCAATAACTTTCTGAAGAAAGGACCATCTGACCCGATCATAGGCTTTGTCCATGTCCAACTTAATGAACATAGTTTTCTCCTTAGAAGTTTCCATTGAGTGAATAGCTTCTGTAGCAATAACAACCCCATCCAAGATTTGTTGGCCAACAACAAAACCTCCTTGCTCCTTAGAGATGATTTTTCTCAACCATATCTTCATCCTCTCAACAATAATTTTTGTGATGATCTTATACACAACATTTCAGAGAGCAATAGGCCTGAACATATCCAAGGAATTTTCCCATTTTTTTTTGGGTATAAGCACCACAAAGGTAGCATTTGGGGCCCTTAGCATCTGTTTGTTCTTTTGGGACTCATGGACCACCTCCAAAATATCAAATTTGATTAAATCCTAAAACTCTTGATAAATCTCAATTGGGAATCCATCTGGGCCTGGGGCTTTTCTTTTTTCATCTTGAATACAATATTTTCCAACTCCTTAAGGGAAATTGGACACATAAAGTGCTCATTCATCTCTCTAGAAACAATCACTGGAATACAATTTAGAATAAGCTTTTCATTCTCATCATCTTATAAGGAGTCCTCCTTGAAGAGACATGAAAAATACCTCTTAGTCTCTTCTGAAATATACCTGAAAGAAGAGAGCAGGGCACCCTAAGAATTCACAAGAGAGGTAATAAGGTTACCATTACGGTGAGCCTTAACTTAGTTATAAAAGAAGGTTGTGTTCCTATCCCCTTCCTGAAGCCAATCTACTCAAGATTTTTGTTTCCAAAAAAATTCTTTCCTCAGTTCTCAGCAAGGTCTTTTGCAGCCTCAGATTCCTCAACAAGAAGCTCCTTCGTGAATCCCTGATCTCTAATCTTCCTTGAAGCTTATTCCATCATCCTAAGAGCTGCCAACTTAGCCAAGGAAAGGTTCCCAAAATTCAGTCTATTCCATCTCTTCAATTTATGTTTTACAAATTGTAGTCGCTTCATAAAGGAATACATAGCGATGCCATGAGGAGGTTTTCCAGTGGTCCACCAGCCTTGCATGAAATCATGAAGCTTAGGATCACGAAGCCACATAAGTTGAAACTTAAATGAGGGATTCTTTTTTAGCCCTAAATCCAAAGCAGAGAGTTTGATATGCCAATGATCAGGTTCCCTACCCTCCATAATCACAGAACTAGCACCTCTATTATTACCCATCCAATAACTGGATATCAAAAACCTATCCAGTCTCTTTGAGATGGAAGCTTCCCCACACCTTCTATTATGCCAAGTAAAGATACCATTATCTGGCTTGATGTAAACCAAGTTTAGGTCCTGGATATGAGCATTGAAGACAGAATAAAAAGGCTCAAGACAGTCCACCCCACCACGTTTCTCCTCTAGACAAGTGATAGAGTTGAAGTCTCTAGCCAAAATCCATGGGTACAAGGGAACCAAACTTCTCACAAAGCAAATGTGCTTCCACAAATTCACTTTACCATTGTAATCAATAGGAGCATACACATTTGTAAGTAGGATGATTTCACCAGATTCATTATCATGCCCGACCATTGAAATATACCATTTGCTGGAAATCCAAGTAAGAGGGGATATCTTAACCGGATCCCATAAACAAGCGATGCCACCAGCATATCCACATGCACCAATACACTGGCATTTCCCCCTTCTCCACAACTTGGGAGTAATATTGAACATACTATCAATAGCCAATTTAGTCTCCTGAATAAACACCACATCCGGAGAATGCACATGAACCAAATCACGAATAAATTTTTGTCTACGGATGCTATTCAACCCCCTTACATTCCATGAGAGGATAATCATTTTTTTGGGTTATAAAAATGGGAGTCCAATTTTATCACCAAGCCTGACTCCACCAAAGTCTCCCCCATTAACTTAATTTTATTCTAGTCCTTCTTCCAACCCACCTTCATATTCTTATCCAAAAAAACTTTTTTTAATTATTTTTTTTTGCAATCCCAACACCATAGGAGTTTTGCAATCCAAGGATGACTACATCAGTGCCTGAGTAGGAGAGGGCATAACTAAATCTGTACCACTTTTCAAAATAGTTTCCCTTATATAGCTTGACCCAACCATGTCCCCCATACTCAGATCCAAAGCCCTTTGTTCTTCATTTAAACCCCCTAGATCTGATTCCTTAAGTTCCCCCTCAAGAAGAGACATCTAATTCAGCCTTGGTATATTTACATCAGGTAGCGACGTTTGAGGTATCTCCATGCACTGATCAAGATCATCTAATATTTCAAAACAATTGAGTAGATCATCTGGTTGGCTATCCTTAAGGTCTTTGTTTGCCCTTCGTCCTCTATTTTGAGATTTTACCAAAACAAAACCTTCCTTATCCCATTACCCTTCCTTTATCGAGGATTTTCCTATATCTAAACTTTATCCAGATCGAGAGGGCCCAGGATTTTAAGCCACATGTGAGACAAACTTAGGGAATTTTCTTTGCATGTGGCCATATTCATGGTAAATCCGACAACGAAATGGAAGAGCTTCATAGTCAAGTTTTTGAACCCATGTAGTTGATCCAAATTGTATTTCAATAAAATCTGGAATAGGATTATTTAAGTCAATTTCAACACAAATACGAGCAATAGAGATTACCTTTTTATCCATTGTTTGTTGTGATGGTCCAACCGACTTCCCAAGTAGAAGGGCAATCTTATGCAAGATATCAGTTCTCCAGAATTCCAACAGGAGCCATGGAAGCCGCACCCATATTGGAACCTACAATGGCCACTCCTCTGATTGGTTGAAACCCACATGCCAGGGTTTAAGAAAGAGTCCCACTTGGTTATAGAAATAAGGACCCCTTCAAATGCTTTGTTACGATCTACAATACAAGAGAAAACCACCATAAAATAGTTGTTCGCACTCAGCATCACCTCCACATCACCTTCAGGATTTCAAGTCTTCCTGACCCAAGCCTCCACAAAGGGGAGAGAAATTTGGATGTCCAAAAATTTTCCAATAAGGTTATGTTTGGTTAGATACTCCACATCTTCTGCTACCGAGTCTGGTTGAACCACTAGAACTAGTTTGGCTTCACATTGTTCCAAACATCCATTGTTCTTTAACAAGTGGTTCTCGACATGCACTAGAAAATCTTGTTCCTTCCAGTCATTTTCAGATGAAAAAATATCATGAGCATGCACTCTCTGTGCCTGACCCAATGCCATCATGACATTCCTCCAAATTTTTAGACCTCCTCCAGAAGTTGTTGCCATCCCCGTAGAGCAATTTTTCTTCATCAAACCCTAGCAGAGTAGTTTTTCCTCATCAAACCCTAGCAGAGCTCCAAAAGCAACTCCACAACTGAAATTGTTCCAATTCTTAATATAACTTTAATATTATCAAAAACATTAATTTTTTTCTACATGTTGAAATTGTATGCACATGAATGGTGGTAAATGATTTGATATCTTGATTTGTTTGTATTATATCGATGAATGGATTTTCGTAATAGTCACAACTATGGAATAGAATAGTGGGTCTATTTGTAATAGATCTAACTTATTATCATTGGTTTACTGTAAAATTTCTAACCTATTGTCATTGCTTTACTATAAAATTTAAAGCTATGGTAGGATGTTGCATGAATTTATTTATATTTTATCCTTTACTATAGATGCTTGGTGTATTGACAATTTTGACTACATAGGGTTGATGTTATACTTGTACACAATAAATACACCTTTGTTGTAGCACACTCAAGTTGATAAGATATAAGAATAAATAAACGATGAGGAAAGTATCATTGAGTCATATGGAAAAGTGGGCATAGATGGAGTACAAAGGGATTTATACTTTAGACCATAATTGGATGAACATAGGAGAGGTATTTTTATGGATTATTAGTACTGATAAGTGCTTATGATAAATAAAAATAATTACACACCATTATGTAGATCAATAAATTGCATTAATAAAAACCTTGCCAAGATATTATTTAGATAGTTATTATGCTCATTGTCTATATAATTTATCTTTGACCTCATGTAGATGGAACATATTCCTTATGTGTTAAGCTACATTAGTGATTATTGACTTCATATTAATAGATTAACAATACCATATATTTTGCTTTCTATTATGTCGATTCTTTGAATCTATAAACTATATAGAATGGTTTATTATTTTGGATAGGAAGAAGATCCATGGAAATTCCTTATGGGATTTTGTGTTTGGATGGTAATTACACTAATGATACTCTCCCTACACATAGTTCTAATAGACTTAGGTATATGCCTTATTTGGTCATATTATATGGAAACATGCATAATGGGTGTACAATTCATGTGTGTTGGTCACTTAATGGAAGCTGCCACAAATAAATTGTTTTAATTCTAGTTTAAAATAAAAATAAGTTAATGTTAAAACAATAAAACTTAGAAACATAAATCTTGTAAATTCTAAATTCTTGAAAGTATGTACACTTGAAATAACTTTATGGAGTTGTATTGATATATTGAAATCAATTAATAATCATGTACATAGCTTTGTGTAATAGTTCATACAAATTAATATCTCAAAATGAGTATGGTGATTTCCTACTACTTCTAGTATGATAATCTTATAAAAAAATGTACTCATATCTATTGTGTAAATGTATGACATAAAGTTATTTAACTTTCTATAGAAAATTATCTTAAAATTTAAAGAAACTAAGAATTGAATGTGTCATATACCTTACTGATTTCATATGGAATAGTTGGGTACTTGTATTTATGAATGCTAATTTGAATGTATAAATTCTAGTAAAATAGTATTTTAAAGAAAAAATTGTAAGATCCAAAGCTATTATGTCCTATATTGTATTTAAAATACTTTATGGGGAAGATGACTTGAGGAAATATTTTATTATCTAGGATTGATATTTAAACATGACATATTGAACTTATGTACAAGAAAACATGTCTTCTTGAATGAGTAGTTTTACTACTTATTATACTTCAGTTGCTCATTGATGTTATGATATAAGTATTATATTGATCCATGAATTAATTATAGCATATTTTATGGCTTTCTAATAAAATAAATCTATTAATTTTATAATGTTTTCTTTTCATGTTACTCATTCATCAATGTAAATATAATTTAGGTGTTTAAGTGAGTATGGGTCCTTTATATTGTACATGAATGAATGAATTATAGATGTTGTATATTTACAAGTTCTTAAGGATTGAACTTAATTTTTTTAGTTATTAGTTGAGTTATAAATTTTTGATAAATTTTAATGTGAGTTAAATATTGTAAGGTATATGGTTTTTTTCATAATGAATTGGATATATCTTGTTCATGAGAAAGTGGTAAGTATATTTTAGTAATAAGCACACTACTTACTGAAGTGAAAAAACTTGCAAAATATGGAAAGAACAAGTGATAAGGGACGTTGAAGAGGTTGGGTGCATGCAATAGAAGGAGTTTCCACTTGCCAAACCAACCGAAGGTATCTTGTACCACTTGGCACAAAGGAATAAGAGTATCTCATTTACATAATGCTTATACAAAGGTAAGGAGCACCTAGGTTTGAAGTAACACCCCATTCAAATCCATAAGGAATAACATTCATTAGTTCAATTCTCAAAGCATATTACAAGTCTCACACCACTTAAAGTAACACCTGCAAAAGGTTGTAACCTCCCAATGCCACCTAGCAAGAGATCCTACATTCTAGTGCATTTTAAGGAAGAATGGTCAATTAATGGTCCAGTCTAAAAGAAGAGTGCATTCATATAGCTTACATGATGGTCAAAGTGAATTAAATAAGTGTAGAGGGGGAAAACTACCCTATTGTGTCTTGGTTGGATCCACTGGGAGCCGAGGTGAACCACGGGGGTATGTTATAACTCTAAAATCAATGTAAAAAGAGGATAAGGATTCACCACGAATGGTTTTAGGACTCACTCCAAATATAAGGTGGAACGTATTTGAGTGTGTTAATTAAGTATGCACTCATGTTTGGCCTCTCTAAAACTAAACTATAAAAATGATAAATAGCAATACAGGATACAAGATGCAAGAAGATAAGATATAACCCTAGAATGATTCTTCACTTGAATGATCACTAACCCTGGGATTACAAAATAAAGCTTTTTGAGCAAAGGTCCAAGAGAGGATGCACAAACAAATTTAAAACCCTAGATGCACACTATATGATTTTATTCTTTTAAATGCATAGAAATTTGATCAAATGTTTTTCTCACCTGTGATCGATATTTTAAATAGAAATCGATAAAATGCAATAAAAAAAGAACCTAAAATATATATTAGGGCACTTATTTGATTCAGCGGTTTTTCCAAGCTTTAAGTTGCATACAACTATATCCCACAACTTCTATCTATCAAAACAACTTCACAAAAATCTCAAAAAATATGACCAACATTAGGGGGTATTCTTAGGTTGTTGAATAAATGTACTTGGAGGTACAGCAGTCAAAGCCCCTTGGTTATTTTAGCTAAATTTTAGAATGAAAAAGTAAAATTTCACCTTTTTGGGAGAAGAATAAATAAAACACAATGCAACAGAATAGAATGATAAGCATAATATTGTTTGCATAATTATGCCTTAAATGTAACATGAAATGTAGACCTGTTGGGCATCAAAAATCCCAACTTGATTTTCACCCCTAATTCTCAAAGAGATGACAAATTTTGAATGTCTAGGTGATATTAGGATATAATATTAAGTCCAAAAGAGAGAGACCTTGAGAAAATAATTCCAGTTCTAACAAATTCTTCATGGTCATTAAAGGGGTAAGTCTAAGTCTTATAGTATTGCATTTCACCCTTCATGAGTCCATCCCTTTTCATCCTTTCATTAGTAAGGTCATCATTTCCATATCATCAAGCCATATCATATTTTTCATTTCAATCATCTTGAGGCCACCTTCATTATTTAGCCCATGCCTTTTAATATATGCATTCATTTCATAAACATTTCCATCTCCATAGCCCCATTTAATCCATATCGTCTAAGACCACCTAACAACTGCATAACCCTTTAAAAAGCCATCTTATAAGGTCAAAAATCATGAGGTATCCCTAAGTTAGACCACGATAAAAAATATTTTCCAAGTCTACCTTGATTAAATTTCCCTAAGTCTAAATTCCTAAGTCCGCCTAGACATTCACTTTATTTTTCCTAAGTCATTCGCTAAGGCTAAAAACAACCATTAGTCTCTGTTGCCCCTTTGAAACCCCCTTTGTTGATCTAATCCACGACTACGATAAGCCATCGATGACAGACTTAACCTAGCAAAACATTATCGCTCATCCAAGCGCCCTATTGTCGATTCAATCCATGACCAAAGTCAGCCTTCAGTGATAATCCTAAGTTCAAAAATGCATTTTTGCTTGTCCAAACCCTTCGTCATTGATCCATATTTGATAAAAAAAAATTGATCGACGATCGCATAAATTTAGACACAAAACAAAGTCCGTCATCGCTCTTGCAAAAGTTTCATCGCCAATTCATCAACAACCACTCAGTCTCATCCGTGATAGCAATTCTTAAGTCTAAAGCAAGGGTCTTACCATCATTAGCCTAGTCAGTCTCCCTCCCAACCTATAATTTGGTCAAGTTAAGTTGTTTTAAAGTCATAGTTATATGCTCGAAGTCTCTATCGTTGATCCATCCATGATTGTAGTAATTCATTGATGATAGTCCAAAATCCATATAAGTATTCATCACTCATCCAAGCCTATCATCATCGATCCACCACCACTCCATAAATAATAGTCAAATTCATCAACGGTGCTTCAGCCTTGGGTCACATAGTTTGTTGTTTGGTTGTCATCTTCCTTAGTCATAAGTATAAGTTACAACATAAATGTTAGCCCCAAGACCTGGTTAGTCTATTACCAATCAATAGAGTCTATTGCTAATTCATTATCGATGCTTTTCTTTATCAATGATCACAAAATGACTCAGTTTGGGTTGGTTATCCTTTGTCGCTCTTAGGAAAAGCCTATCACCGATCCATCAATGATGAAAAAGTTTCATCAGTGATAGAATATTTCACATCAACTAATAGATCAGGTTAGCATTATCCTAGGTCTTCCCCCTCTTATCAAACATAAAAAAATATGTGTTTACTAAGTTACCAACCTACGTCTACCCGAATGTCTTATAGTCACCTTTCATCGATAACAAGCTGCTTTCGCTCATCCATCAACGATAGCATGAACTCATCAACAAATGAGTTTGACCATCGTCCTCACAAATATATTGTTACCAATTCATTAGCAATATCCCTAGATGATCAACGACAGTGTATTCCTCGTACATCTCCATTGCTCATTAAGAACGTTCATCGGTGATACATCAACGACAGATCAAGGAGAAGAGTGAATGGAGCATCAACAGTTCAGATCATTCCTATAGAAGATCAACAACATGTATTTGACTTGGAAGAGCATGTGGCTCACTGTTCGAAGACTGACAGAAGGTATGAAGTGTTGGATAGCCCAAGAGCCAAAAGCAATAAAAATCAAAGGGTGTCTCAAGATGAACATATCTCTTTAAAGCATATGATGATTGACAAATCACTCATGGCAAGTTTAAAAACTATGATAGCAATAAAAGTATGGGAGCTTGAGCAAACATAGAAAGAGCACCATACGCTTGAAGATGTTCATAATACAAGCAATGAAGCCTAGCGGATTCAAATACTACTCAAAGGAAGAAATATCAAACCGCGTGAGTAAAATCCACACATGAGTCGAAGATAGCAAAGTTTGTACTAAGAAAGATAAGCTTATGGATTGAGCAGATCAAAGGATAGACTCAATGTAGGTCTAAGATATCCAGATCCATTCGTATCTACAGAACATGATGCTGCCACCATCAGCTAACAAAATGGATGACCTCAACATGGTTCTATATGAAGGTAGTGGGCAAAATAAAGGATTCGGTAGCAATAATGGGCTAGAGTGTGTAAAAGGCAATGATAGTAAAATAACGTAAGCAATATGAAAGGGTCCTATTTTCCATCACTAAAAGACACAAAAGGTGTAGTAAAGAGAAGAAAAGGTTGAAGTCTCAACATACCATCAACTTTGGAAAGATAGCAGCGCCTCGACGGAATATAGTTACAGAGGTATCACCTCGATGGAGTATAGTTATGGAGGTACCCCTTTATTGTCATTCCTCTCAATAAGAATACCTCCAGATCTTGTTTTCCATTCTGTATTTCCTCTCATTCCCCTTTACCCTCCTCTTTCTGGGTATTCTCTCTTGATCACCATCAAAGTCTGCTCCACAAAGTGCCATCTCACCACCATTATCTGTAGTCTTCCACGTCCATTATGTCCAACTATTCCCACCACCATCCATATTGTTTCCCATCTTGTTCCACCTCATTGTGTATTTTTCTTTTCTATCTTCATCATCATGGTAGGCCCCCCTCTGTTTCACCTCAAAACCATATTTGTATCAACCCTAGTCAAAGATCATCTAAGGACAAAAAGATAGATGACTAGGATAACAAGAACAAAGGAAATACACATAAATTACCTTTTGTACAGATTACAAAGCATGTTCAAGTGCTTGGCCCACCACTATTAAGAGCCCCCTTCAAACCAAAAGCCATTAGAAATAAAGAAGCCAAGAAGATAAGTTGCAGTAACAAATAGATTAGTCTTGAGCAAAAAAATAGCCTTACAAGAGTCACGATAGTTGGCACCAACTGATTATTCTGTAACAAACTCAGGAAGCTGAAGTGACACAAGACCAAGGAGAAAACACGTGGACATACCAGGACCAAGCATTTGCAACAAATTTTGGATAGCCTGGTTATAAAAGGAGTCAAGGTAGCCAAGCTTCATCATCAAGTAAATCACGTAGCAAGCTTATATGAGGTATTCTGAGTGTTTCACCTGGGTTATCGTATCTCCTTTGTTTTTCTTTGTTTTAGTCATTTTCTTAAGTTCATCCCACCCTTGTGTAGGTATAGCCGAAATTTGAGCAGTCTATTTGAGATCATTTCGAGGAGTTGTTCTAGAGAGCCAGAGTCTATATGTCACTACAGTTAGGATAGTAGATAGTAGTCCCCTATTATATCATTCAAATGGGGTGACTCATGTATTGTATTCATTAGAAGACCTGAGTATTCTACCAGGCTTAGTCATTGTAAACATTTCATTTGAATATAATACAAAATATTTGGTTCTCGCTTTCTGGTAAATTTTTTGTGCAATGTGTGTATGTTATCTTGCCTACATATTATATTATTTGAATCTATAGGTAACATTTCTTCATTGATTTAAGAACCTATGTTGGTTGTGATATTTGAATGAATGTAGGTTTATCAGTATTTCTTTCCCCTTCTATTATTTTTCATGTGGATGATTAAAATTGCTATGATAACCCAAATGGACAAGGCACCAGTCTACTTTAACTGCTAAAATAATTTCATTGTATGCTTGGTCGATATTATTTTATAATTTATATTAATATGGTTGGGCTATTTGTTTAATGAATACTATTATAAGCTCATATTAGGGTGTCCAGACCTAGCCTATTTAGCTTTCAAGCTATCCTAGGATGAAGTGGTGAGTCTACCACAACTCACATATCTACTTGTGGTCTTTAAGGGATTTGAATAGCATGACAGACAGTAAGGATATTCAAATCTTTCCACAATAGTTTTAGGACACCATTGCCGAAGAGGAACTTTTTTTTTTTTTTTTTTTCTCCCCCCCCCCCTTTTTTTTTTTTTTCCTTTTTTTTTTTTTCCCTCCCATTTTCCCCCAATTTTTTTTTTTCGGGGAAAAACCTTCGTGTGTCATCTTCATCGCTTTTATAGGGTTTATCTCCTACGATAATTTTTTTAACAAAACCACAATTCTCTAGAATTTGATTATTTTTCTCTGATAAACTGTAATGTTTTGAGAGTCTGTGTTTTCTAGAAATTTCCAAGCACATCTAAGAGATTGAAGGAATTTAACAACCGAGCAATCTTGGCTTGAGTGAGATTCTACTTGCAGCAAAAGTGCTAGTGACTTTGAACGAACCCAAAATAAGAAGAAGGATAATTGGACCTAGCACACACCAGACACAATGACAAAGAGCTCTTCTTAGAATTTGAAGACCCAAAGGTATTTACCCATACCCAAAAATCCCTAGTCCTTAAAAAATATGTTTATCAGAATAGGGCATATTCTATTGGTAATAAGTATGCTAAAAAGTCTATCTCTATGATTACTCTTGCTATTAGCATTCCTATGGTTAGTATCCTTGTCATTCCTATGGCACAGCCAAATTAGAACCTTCAAGTATGGAGGACTAATAGGTACAGACCTTTTCGATTACCCCATAATTTACATCCCTTGCCAGCCAAAGCCCATAAATATTTACCTAAATTCCAAGGCAACATTGTTGTCACTGGATAAGAGCACATCAAAAGCTTCCTATATGCATTAGATAGCCTGGAAGTTGAACACAAGGATGTAGTTCTCAAACTGTTCCTACAAATATTAGAGAATGATGCAAGAGATTGGTTTAATTATCTCCTAGCTGACTAGATTCCTGACTTCCAAACCATGTAAGGGGTATTTTTTTTAAAATATGGAGAAATAAAGAATGAATAGTCCTTGCTAACAAAACTTGCAAACAATAAAGAAAAAGGAAAATGAGTCAGTAGAATATTTTAATAGATGATTTTTCAAAACTAGAAATAAAATCCCCACAACCTTGAGACCCACTAATCACCAAGTCATATGTTTTTATAAGAATACCTTTTCTGGAGAATTCAACTATGAGTTAAGACAACATAGAACCAACACCATTGACGACTGTATGGAGCAAGCCTTAGAAATTGAGAGAAATATGTTAGATAGTGGTAAAATGAAGCCCTACACTTTTGAGTCAAGCTCCAATCAAGTAGATAGGAAGCCTAAGAAAGTTGGGTTCTCAATGTTGAAAAAGGTTGAGGTAGATCCCCTAGAGAAATTATTCAGCCAATTTATCAAAATATTTAATACAATCAATAATAGGCTATCCAGAATTGAGAGGGATAAATCTGCAAATAACGAGCAACCTGTCCAAGTGCAGTCTAATAACAAATCCCAATTTTGGAGAAATTTTAATAGAAACTAGGCAAGAAATAATGGGGAAGAAGGAAGTAAAAATGGAAATAATGGCTGGAAAAGGAGAGAAGGGCCAAAAGACATGGATGTAGTCCCAAATCCCATGGCCACTACAAATACAGTTTCTGACTTCCCATACTATTGTAGCGAATGTGATGCACCACATAACCCAACTGCCTGTTGTATCTATCTGAGTGCACATCCCAATGATAATGTGGAGGAAGAATCATATGAGGAAATAAGAATAAATGCTTGTTGGACTAAATAATATGAGGAAAGGGAAATATAGTTTGAAAAAGAAATGGATGAATTGCCTAAGTCAGAAAAAGAACCCAGATCTATGGTCCTTGAGAATGTGGAAATCCTAAAAAGACCTCAAGAGAGTAGGTATGAAATAATGAAACAAGACAAAATTACTCCAACTACTGAAGAAATTAAAACCCTAGAAAGAATGCATGCTATCAACTTGAGAAGTAGAATAGTACCGGATAAGGCTAAATTTGACAAGGCTGATACAAACCAAAACAACCAAAATAGAAACAAAATTACCAAGAAATAAAACAATAATAATCAATAGTCAGTCTCGGAGGTTGAAGTCAGGAATGAGGCTCAAAGACTTTCAGATCTTGACAAAAACACAAAGGTCAAAAATACTAAGTTTGATGCAGGCCAGGAGTTGACCAAACAAAAAATTAACATCACATTTGGAGAATTAATGACCATACCCAAGTACAGAGGTTAGGTGTGTCAAGCCTTTGGTTTGGTTGAACCATCCAATAATCATATATGCAATTTTTCAGTTGTAGAAAAGCCCAAGCTCATTCCTAGAAATCCATCAGCAGTCAGACCTTTCTATATATCCTAAAGATATAATTCAGACTTTGGGGACCAATATGTAATTAAAAATTGTATGTTAGATAGTGGAGAATCACAAACATCATGCCTAACAAGTGGCAGATCAGTTAGGTCTAATATGCTCTAAAGAATCTCCCTCAATTTCTATCATGAATAATAGATAAATTTCGTGTGCTAGAATTATTACAGGATTGCTAGTCTATTTAGACCAATACCCCAAGAAAGGAATAGTTATGGATGTAGTTGTAGTTGATGTAGACCCCTTTTTCTCCCTATTGTTGTCAAGACATTGGGCTGAACAATTAGGAGGATCTATCCAATTAGACTAGTCTTATGCCACTATTCCCCTGATATCCAAAGAGTAGGTCACCCTTAGAAGAGAAACCCTTTCATAGGTATTCTATAGAGTTAAAAAAGTTTGATAACACCACTGTAAATCTATTTTAGTCTTTTGAAGAGAAAGAAATAGGGGTATATTCTATCTGGCATTCACCCTTCCTAGCTGAGGTGCCCAAAGTAGTAGGCATGAACCCACAAATAGTTGAAGAGATTGATATTGAGTCTACAAGAATACTGATATTTAAAATGTGGACTTTGACATTTGATGGAGCTAAGTCCCACACTGGAGTAGGGGTTGGAGTAAACCTGACTGATATTAATGGAAACTATTTGGGCATACCATACAGACTACACTTCCCATGCACAAACAATGTGATAAAATATGAAGAAGCATTATTGTTAGGCTTAAGAAAAGCTAAAGAACTGGGAATCAATTATTTGACTATATATGGAGATGCATAACTAATAATATAACAAATTAGAGGTAAATATCAGGCTAGACATCCCAGGCTAAAGCAGTACAAACAAGCTATTCAGGAAGAGATCAATAAATTTATGGCTTTCAATATCACATATATTCCTAGGGATCGAAAACACATAGCCAATTTGTTAGCCATAAATGCCTCTGTCTCAAACAATCTAAATATAGACACAAAATAGTAAGAAAAGTTCCCTACCATTTCAGTGTATCATCCGTCTGTCCCAGATAACATAGTGTATCTGCAAGTTTTCTAAGATGACATAGACATCAAAGATTTTATAACATTACAAAATCAATATGCTGAGATTATATGTGATGAAGAGGATGAAGAGAAATTAAAAAAGGTAATCGGAGAGCCTATGGAGGTAATACAGTTGAAGACTAACAAATTGTTCAAAGGTCTGATTTCACTGGAAAGTTTGTTTGATGATTTTGATAAAGCCCATAAACCAACCTTGCAAGGATTAGAAGCTGAAGAAATCAATATTGATACTGAGCAAGAGCACAAAATGGTGAAGGTTGAAAAATCCATGTCAGAGAAAGAAAAAAGAGACTACATAAAGTACCTAAAAAAACATAAAGATTCTTTTACTTGGAGCTATGAAGACCTTAGGACTTTTAATACAGAGGTAATGAAACATATCATTCCACAAAAACAAGGTACTAAGACACATAGACAAAAATAGAGGAAATTTAATCCAATATTGCACCCTGTAATGCAAAAAGAAGTCCAAAAGCTACTAGATGCTAAGATTATCAGGAAGGTTAGATTTTCCACATGGATAGCAAATTTGGTGCCAGTGAGGAAGAAAAATGGAGATATCAAACTGTGTGTAGATTTTCAAAACCTGAACAAAAATTGCTTGAAGGATAATTATCCCCTGCCCAATATGGAACAATTACTGCATGTTATTGCAAGATCATCCATGATGTCTTTATTAGATGGATTCTCTGGCTATAACCAGATTCAAATTAATCCAGAAGATAGGCACAAGACAAATTTCACTACTCCATGGGGAACTTTGAGTACCTTAGAATGCCCTTTGGTTTGATGAATGCAAGAGCCACATTCTAGAGAGCTATGGATTATTATTTAAAGTGCTTGATGTTTAATATGGTAGTAGTCTACTTGGATGACATAAATGTTTTCTCTAAAAATCTTGAAGATCATTTTGAACATCTCACTCAAGTATTTGCCAGGTGTAAGGAGTTTGGTATCTCACTAAACCCCAAGAAGTATATCTTTGAAAAAAATCAAGGCAAGCTATTAGAACACATTGTCTCTAAAGAAGGAATTAGTATTGATCCTCAAAGAAATGAGGCCATTGCAAATATTCCTCCACCCAAGAACTTGAAAGGAGTCAGATCATTCTTCAAGAAAATAAATTTTATCAAGAGATTTGTTCTAAATTTTGCTCAAATTACAAAGCCTATAAATAACATGATCAAGAAAGAGGGCATTATTAGATGGATAGAGGAGAATCTATAGGCTTTTCAGAAAAATAAAAGATGCTATCACCCAAGGTCCTATATTAGACTACCCAGACTATCATAGAGACTTTAATATCTATTCTTTCATTTTAGAAGATACCATTGCTACTATATTGTCACAAAAAGATACAAAAGACATGGAGAGGCAAGTGGTATTTATGATTTCAGGGTTAAAAGGATCCTAGTTGAAATATACCATGATATAAAAGTAGGACTTCACACTTACAAAAGCTTTAGAGCATTTCAAATGGGTTTTTGGATCAAATAAAGTGATAGCTTGCATCCCTTACACAACCATCAAGGATATCTTCACTCAAAATGAACCTACAGGCAGTTCAGCCAAATGGATGGTTTTATTGCAGTAGTATGGAGTGGAATTTAAGGCTGTAAAAACTATTAAAGGACAAGGTTTGGCCAAATATATGGCAACTAAAGGGGGTGAAAATTTCTATATTATAGTGGAGATAGTTAATGTACAACAAACTGCTAAAAAGAAAGCATTTGAAGATGACTGGTATAAAGACATCATGAATTATTTACAGATATTAACTTTTCCTACTGGCCACACTCAAAATAGAATGAGAAGTATCAAATTGCAAGCACACAAATATTATTTTTAGGAAGATAAACTGTATTGGAGGCACCCAATCGGTGTATTTCTGCTATACCTCTTCCATAATGAGGTGTCTCGAATAATTGAAGAATTTAATGCTGGATTTTGTAGAGGATATTTTGCATCAAAGGAAACTGTTAACAACATCATGAGGGCAGGCTACTATTGGCCTTCCATGTTCAGGGATGAGCATCAGTTGGTGAGAAGATGTCAAAACTATTAGATATTTTATAGCAAGAAAAATCTTCCTGCAATGCCTTTAAAGCCTGTGATAGTAGAAGCTCCTTTCACTCAATGGGGCCTAGAATTGATAGGGGAAATTAACCCAAATTCATTAGGAGGCCATCGATGGATAATAACTACTACAGACTATTTCACTAAGTGGGTGGAAGCTGCCCCTTTAAAAAGAACAACTACTAAGGTAATCATCAAGTTTTTAGAGGAGAATATCCTTACCAGATTTGGAGTACCCAGAAAGCTAGTGACTGAAAATGGTAGCAGTTTTATTTCTTATGAAATGGTGGAGTTCTGCAGCAAGTACAACATTGAACTGGCTCACTCAACCAATTACTACCCTCAAGAAAATGGCCTAGCAGAGTCTTCAAATAAAAACTTCATAACTAGGATAAAAATATCTTTGGGTAGAAATAAAAGGAGTTGGGACAACGAATTGAAATTTGCTCTATGGGTTAACAAAATTTCTATCAAAAGAGCTATAGGAAGAACACCTTATGAATTGGTGTATGGAGAATAGGCCTTAATTCCTCCGTAAGTTGAAATACCAGCCTTGGCCTTGTTACTACAAGACCATAAGAAGCCTGATAGTTTACAAAGGAGAATGGATCAAATTGTCAAACTAGAAGAAGACAAGAGAGATGCTTTCAGGATAATGACCCAAGAAACACAAATTATAATAAATGTCTTTAAAAAGAAATCCCAAAGGAAATCCATTTATAGAATGAGACATAGTGTTATACTGGGATCCAAAGAATGATAAACCAGGAGAAAAAGGCAATTTGAAGCCCAAATGGCTAGGCCCTTATCAGATTTTCTATAAAATAGGCCATCATACCTATAGGTTGCAGACCCTGCAAGGTGAAGAAATACAATTTCCAATAAATGGCTAGCATCTGAAGATGTACCATCCCTATAGGGAGGGTTAGTTTTGTGAAGCAAAAATACAACATTCAAATAATACATAAATAAATAACTCAGATGAACAAGAGATTGCACAAAATATGATTTTATTCAATAAATGGGGGGAGTTGAGAAAATCCTTTTGTTACAATCAAAATTTTCAATGGAATTATATTAATACAATAAGTATAGACACTAGGGTTATCCAAAACCCTAGCTACAATAATAGGTAGTGTCTCCAATGTATATTGCTTCCAACAATATGAGTGGGCTTTTAGTTATCCGTAATCGAGCCACTCTAGCTTCAGTAGCTACTCAAAAATCCTTGATTGATGCTATCCAATCCTGCACACACATCAAACATAAAATAGTTAGCCAAAAAATGAGGGTTCCATGATGTGAACCCTCAGGAATGCAAACCAAATATCCTAGATATGAATGAATAAAATGTGCATAATCAAATAACAACAAACATAATCAAATAACAACAAATAAAATGCATACAAATACTTAATTTGCTATTCTATTTCTTTGTTGCATATTCGATGGTAGGGTGCCCCCAATAGAACTTGGTGATCCTATACATCAGATTATGGTGTGTGGTTGAGGGAACAGTAGGCACTCGGCTGTGCCTATGGAATGCGGTAGGTGTACGATTGTGCCTGTGGGCTATGGCAGGTGCTCGGCTATTCCTATGAATCAAGGTTAAATCTGTAGAAGCATATCAAGGATATGTGGAGGGCTCAGTGGATGGGAGATAATGGCAGTGGCAAAAATGGGATGCGAATACAACTAGAATCTAAAAAATCCTAGAGTAAGCTAGGTTTTTTGGGAAGCATAAACTAGGGCACAACCTAATCACAAGAACTATCTCTCAGCAAGGTTAGATCTTATCAGCAAATTAGAACTCCAGTGCTCAAGATTTCCAAGTTTTTCTAGGGGTTGAGCATTGAGAATGCTCCTATTTATTACCAGGCCTAGGGTTTACTTTAGGGTTTTACCAATCGTGTGGCTAGGATAAAAGCAAATTCAAGGGATGATATTAAAATTTAAGTGTGACACAGATTAAGGGAGATGTATGGTCATGATTAGACTATATTGGATGACTAAGGTTGATTGGGCTTATAAATACATATTTCATTATAAATATATTAAAATATAACATAAAATATTATATTTAAATATAAATAATATAAAATAAATATAAATGGGTTAAATGGGGGTTGAAAAATGGTGGTAAAGGGTTAAAGTGGGCCATTGGATGGCGGGGAAGGCAAGGAATGGCTAATTGAATGGTGGGAAAGAGAGATGGTGGTTAAGTGGCTAGGATTTGGTGTCTACAGATGCCCCTTTTTGTACCATGTTGCGTGGAACATAATATGGTGCAAAAATGCGAGACACCTAGTTGGGCCTTTGGGCATAGAAGCAGCTTTTCTCTTGTTGGATTTTTGAGAAATAATGTTGAAGACAAAAGAATAAAGAATTTTGGAATTTGTGTAGCTTACCCTCTCAATTGGAAAATGAGATTACGAATGAATCGCATGAGCCAATTGAAAAAATTGTGCAAATGATGAATAATATGGTACCATTTTTGTCCCAATGGTGCAAAAGAGGTTGGTATAAAATGTGATATGATGTGTCTAAAAGTACCCTAATGGATGAAGGGTTTTGTGCAAATGTGATGTGATGTGGATGATATGAATGATGTAAAATGTGATACCATATTTTCTCCAAAAGTAGGAAGAGGGTTGTGTCAAATGTAGATGTCATGATCATGTAAGATGTATCCCATTGTGGGAAAATTATAATCAAATGTGGTTACCCCAAATTTAGGGTGATTTGATGTTGTTGAAACACTTTGCCTTTTTGACGTCATTGATATGCAAAAATGATGATGCAAATAAAAAGGAATCAACCTTGGATGTACTGCTAGTGATTGTTGAAATAATTCCCATGATTGGAACCAATCATCCTAGATAGTGCATATCTCGAATGTGTTAAGGAGATTGTGAATTATGAAAATTGATTTGGGTTCGTGTTTTAAGCCTCACAAACTAGGCCATAAATGACATGGTTGTGCAAATTGTTCTTGGCAATGTTTCACTCAAAATATGAAGCACCAAATGTGATTGTGATTTTGAACAAGGATATATGTGATGATGATGATGACCAAGTGTTCTTATGGTAATTCACTCATATTACCAAATTGCATGGATGCAAATTGTTGCAATCACCAAGTATATAGAATAAACCACTATATACGAGATTCACTTGTAGTTTTGACACTTGTTGGAAGAAGTGATGGTAGATTATGATATTGGAAGATTGTTGATAGAAGAATGTGCTGAAATTTCCAATATTGGAGTCAATTTGTAAATGTTAGATCTTTTATTGGTGTCAGATGAAAACACTTGATTTGATGGTGAAATCAACTCCAATTTTTGTGAAAACTTGTGGAATGATGAAGAAAATGGAGTGGAGGAGATGAGTGTCAATTTTGTGAAAATTTGAATTCGTTTGATGTGTTTTGTAAGTTAATTTGTGAATTTTACAAATGTGCATTGTATTCAAAAAATATGTGCACAAAACAATTCTTGTTTTCACAAAACCTAATTTTATGATGTGCATGTTGTGTGGATGAAATTTGGTAAGATTTTGAGGGGGAAAGATACTTTTTTTGCCCCTTTTGTATTTATGGAATTTTAACACCAAGCATGCAATTGCGCTTGCGGTATCTTGTAGGCACCTGGGTGCACCTAGGTGCACCTGTAGGTGCCTATGCATACCTGCAGATTGCAGGTGCCAGACTACGCATGAGTGCACTAGCTACAATTATAAGTAGCTTACAGGGTGGATTTTGTGGCATATTGTTGTGTTTGAAAGTTTCTTCATCTGCACCTGAGGAGTGGAGAAAATTGGTGAGGGAAGTGAGGTTGGTAAAAATTTACACGAGAGCTATGGCTATGGAGGGAGTGAATGTTGCTGGTGGAGCGGAGGCACGATTTGCTCTAGTAATGTTGAAAAACACTTCTTATTTTGTGTAAAATTTTATAATTTGTTTTTTTTTTAAATAATACTAATGAAAATATTTTGTTGTTGTAGTTGAGGGATATAGAGCCTTGATACCACTTCTCTCCTCTCATTCCTAGGATGAAGAAGAAGCTCACAGAGGGATATTGGGAGCTTTTGGGGAAGGTGGGTTTGGAGGGGGTGGTGCGGCTGGATGTTGTACGAGCAGACAAGGGGTATCTCTCATCACTGATATAGAGATGGTAATATAATAGGAGGACATTCAAACTGCCGACTGGGGAGGCTACTGTCACCCTTGCAGATGTATACCACATCCTCAAGGTGCCCGTAGAGGGGGAGAATGTGATGGTTGGGCACGATAAGAGGTTGGGGATGGAAAATAATTTTGGTGATTAGTGGTGGGAGTTGAGGATGGGAGATGGAGGGATATGCTACCATAGCATGTAAAAGGCTAAGGATTTGGATGCACTCCTAGCCTTGATCATGTTCGTACTGGTGAACGTAGTGCTCCTCAATAGCACAAGTTGTAGGTTCCCTTGGAACCTATTGGGATTGGTGAGTGACATACTCATCGACCCAAGGGGATATGCATGGGCTCCTGTATTAATGGTGTAGCTATAATAGGATTTGTATGAGGTGACACTGAGAGGGAAGAAGGGGATTGGGTGTAGCTTCCTCCTACAATTTTGATCTTGGGAACACTTTACTGTGGCTCAACCTAAGGCATTACCTTTCCAGGTATGGTAGATGGGTAAGCCCTATGCTAGGATATGGGTAGTGGTTGAGGAGGTGCAACTGAGTCATGAGGTTCATACTAGCCAGTGGTATAGGGACATGTGGTTGGAGTTGACTCGGGTTGATGTAATATGGAGGCCATGGTAAGGAGCCAGGTGGGATGGTGATGAGGAGAAACTATGTCAGGTGAGGTAGGCATAGTGGTTGGTTGGGATGAGGGATGAGGAGGTGGAGTACTTCCATTACTTGTAGGTGTTGAGGCATTTTGGCTTACCTCAAGATGTGCTGGATGAGCTAGTATTGTACCAGTATTGGTGGGATAACAAACTCCCAAAGTTGAGGTGGTGGATGATGAGGATATGGGGGAGATATTTGAGGTGGTGAGGCTACGATCAGAGTTGTATCAGCTCCATGAGGAGCGAGAGACTACACTAGAGTCTCATAGGGAGGCTCTCACAGGGTGAGATGGGGTCATAGCTGGGTTGTGGTCTACTATAGCTCGAATGGAGGTAGAGCAATTGACATATGGGGCTGGTGATTGGGAGACGGTCATGAGGTTTTGGATAGATATTTGGGTGAGAGAGCATCATCATCAGATTGACTTACAATGACTACATGCTAGCGAAACCTATGCGCACACCTTGGAGGATGATGAGCCTCAAAAATGCTCATATTTTGTATGAGTTTCATTGATTATTATGCGGCAATATAATAGGAACTATGTACTTTTATGAATTATTATGTAATTATTTAATAGAATTATGTGTGTTATCTAATTTGTGTGTTTTAGTGTGTTTTTGTGGAAATGTAGTTGGTTTTGACAGATTTGGATCAGTCGAGGTCCTTCATGGACCTGGCACTCTATTTCTTTTGGGATCAAGGCATGGTGAGTAGGTGCCTTCCTCTTCAAGGAAGGCACCAGGAGAAGGTAGGTGCCTTCCTCTTCAAGGAAGGTGCCAATAGAAGGTAGGCGCCTTCCATATAAAGAAGGCACCCGACATACTTAGGCGCCTTCCGCATAAGGAAGGCACCCCATGCAAGGCAAGGCACCTTCCACATAAAGAAGGCACCCAACATCAGTAGGCACCTTCCCCATGAAGAAGGCGCCTGATCTTAGTAGGCACCTTCCACGTGAGGAAGGTGCTCAACATTAGTATGCACCTTCTGCATAAGGAAGGTGCCTACCAAAGCACATGAGGAAGGCACCTTCCTCATAGAGAAGGCGCCTCCATTTTTTGCCAGTTGACCAGATAAAGAGACGTGGGCAGTGTTGATCGGTGCAGTTCTAGTTCCACGTCATGCAAGATAATTCTAGGAATTGTACCAATGGATGAGAATGTCTTACCTACGCTAGGTGAAGCATGAACCAATCAGCGAATGCACCACCGTTAGGAACAATACCTATTTTTAGCATATGCCGATTGAGGTTACTAGACTATCCCGGTTTAGTCTGGACTAGACTACTATTGTAACTTCCTTGTAATAGAAGATCTGTGTGTGTGCTATATAAACACACACAGACCTCTCTGATAGATATCCATATTGAGAATACATTTATCATTCTGAGGAGATAGAAGCATTGTATTAATTATTTTGCAATCATAATAAAGTTTGAGAGTTCCTAATCGCGTGTTCAGCTGGAAGGGAGTTGTTGGAGCTTGGGCCCACTCCAAGCTAGTATTCCTTCCCTTTTACTTGTGCTTTCCTAGATCAATTTCCTACTTTCATAGGTTTGCTTTTCGCACTATTATTTTCATTGTCGTAGTGAAATTACTTTCATGTCTAGTTAATTATGCACGTATGAATATTTACTTTCTAAGGATTTAATTATTCATACGTAAATTATTGTGGTGTGGATGAATGATTGTTGATATTTTAAACCCCCCCAATGATAGAATTAGTCGGACTCATCTCAAAGTGGGTATTGTAGTGATCTTGTTTGAGACACTTCTAAAGTTTATGAAGCTCCCTGGGTTGACAATTTAAATGCACGAGCAGTGACAAAATAGGAACAAAATTAACCTGTGTTTGGCCCACAACATTTTGGCATCATTTCTGAGGAAGCGCCTCTACTAGATTAATTGCAATACCTGAAAACCTTCCATCTGACTTTGTATGAGTTCCTCGAGAAAAAGAGGACCTGACGGTCATTTTGTAAAACAAAGTCCACCAAAATTTGAGTCAGCCAAACACTCTGAATTTGAATTAGATTCCCCAGACTTGTCACCAGCAGTCCACTGGAGTGAGAATCCTCACTTTGTGCAAAGTGCTTCCTCATCCCACCAACCTGGGGAAGAACGAACCATTGTAAACCCGTTATTTAAGAGGACACCCTCAGAGGAAGCCCTGTTGTGGAAAGTTGTAGAGGATCGGACGATAACACCAACCGATTTTAGAGCCCTAACTCAGAAAGTTTTGAATGACCGTGAGGCCATAAGAACTACATTAGAGACCACATTTCCTAAAAAAATGGTCGACGAAGAGGCTTCATCTGGCTTTAGTTTCCCAATTGAGGAAGGAGTAGGAGAAACCAAAATGAAAAACATATCCCCTGCTCACCTTCCTACCTTCAGAGGATACCCAACCGAGGACCCTGACCTATTTTTATTTAAGTTTGATGTTCTATGCAGGTCTGTGGACTACAAATCTGATACGCAGAAGTTGAAGCTCTTTCCTTCCACATTAGATGATGCAGCTCTGTGGTGGTTCATCGGTCTGGGAGACAAACACATTGCCACATGGGATCAAATGAAGAGGCTCTTTTTAGAGCAATATCAAGACTTTGGGAGAGCAAGAGACTCTAGAGAAGAAGTCCTGAGCATGACGCAAAAATAAGATGAGTCTCTTGAGGAGTACTGGGAGAGATTCAATTTCAATCTTCAATGATCTCCTCACGCAAAGTTAGTCGACAAGTCTCTTAAAAGCATATTTTTGAGAGGACTTAACAATGAATCATTAGAAGCTCTCAACATGATTTCTAGAGGTGACGTCTACCAACATGCTATGGAAGATATCCAACAATTATGCCGAAACTACTCAAGAAGGAGAGGCAAGACCACTTCTAGAACCATGAAAGCAATTGCTTCGGTCACAAAAATAGAGATAGGCAATATGCTAGAAGATTTGAAAAGTGAGATGCTTTCGTCTCTGGCATTACAAATGGACACACTACTATTGGAGAAAAAGAAGCAAGAAAATGAGGCAGCATTGGCTTATTTCTTCCCAAAATGTAGAGGAAAGCATGCAAAGAATGCATGCCCAAAAAACAAAGTCAGAGTATGCATGGTCTGCAAACTAAATCACAAGACTCGATTGTGCCCACAATTTCCCAGTATCAAGGAGGATGCGAATGTTATGAAAGCCTATTTTATAGGCAATCAAAGGAGTTGGCCACAACCCCCTATGGGAAATACACCACCAGGAATGCCATCATATGGGGGAGGACCATACATGCCACAAGGCCAGCCTCAACCACCTAACATGGGGTGGTGGGGACCATCACCTTGGTCCAACGCACCCTCAGGAGCAACATTTCCAAACCAGCAGCCCTGGATGCCATATCAATATCCTGGGCAATAGTGGAGAGGCCATGCTCCATGGAATCTAGCTCCATAGAATGTAGCACCAGCTCACCCCCATAAAAACCTATTGGCCTTGCCTATAGTGAGACCTACGCAGCTACCCACACAACCGACGATGAATCCAAATAATAGAGTAAATCAGCCGACATACAATGTTGAAGGTGAGATGTATCCGATGTATCATATTAGTTGCAATCCTATTCAGCTTAGATCAGGTAGACAACTAGGAGTAGAGACACCTCCGCTGATAGAAGAGGAGGCAGATGTAGGAGAAACACCTCTTATAGAAGAGGTAGAAGAAGAAGTGGTTGAGAGAACAAAGGCTCCATTTCCTAACCGACTGCAAGAATAGAAGAAACAAACATAGCTAGAGTATGATATTCTTTCTAGCTTGAAAAATCTCATAGTGACAATTCCACTTTTTCAAGCTATCCGAGACATCCCGATATATACTAAGGTGATAAAGGAGATGTGCCTAAGGAATTCAGGATGAAAAGTAACCCAGACTATCAATGTCATGGGTAAGTTGGCAGATTTAATGATGGGGAAGGCGTGTCATCCTAAATACGTAGACCCAGGAAGCCCGATATTGACTGTAAAAATTAGGGGACATTCCTTGACCAATACGTTGGTCGATCTCAGTGCAGCCATCAACGTAATGCCTCAAGAGACCATGTAGAGGCTACAACTCATAGATCTGAGACCTACCTCAATGGTGCTGCAGCTGGCCGATCGATCAACCGTAGCACCAGAAGGAATGTTGGAAGACATAATAGTAATGGTTGATGCGTGGGAATATCTGGCCGACTTCTTGGTCTTACAGTCTAAAACAAGGTTGGGTGGCTACCCACTTATTTTGGGAAGACCATGGTTGGTGACATTCGATGCTTACATCAGCTGCCATGATGGCCTGATGACCATCTCTAATGGACAAAATGTCAAAAGGTTGACCATTTCAGCCCCCATACAATCCGTGGATTCGTCAGGAGACCCTACGTTGACCAAGCGTGGGGGCAATGAGTTTTCCATAATCCATCCAGTGATGGCATTGGATGAATTGGTGGAGGATGAATATGAGGATGGTGCTATCGTGGAATTCCTCCAGGGAGAATCCTCCATCACCATGCCTGAGTCACCATTGGTCGGTGCCCAAAACCACCATGTTCAGTAGATAAACATTGGGTCGGGAAAGACGTTAAACATCAATAGTGGGTTGACCCCCACACAGCTAACAAAAGTGGAAGAGCTCCTGGTAAAACACCAATGGGATTTTGCATGGGATTACTCGGATATGAAAGGTATCAGCCCAAAAATTTGTACCCATCGAATATACCTCAAAGAGCAGGCGACTCCAAGTAGGCAACCACAAAGAAGAATGAATCCGGTAATGAAAGACATTGTCAAGGTGGAGCTGCAAAAACTCTTGTCTACCAGATTCATCTATCCAATTTTTGATAGTGAGTGGGTGTCACCACTTGTGGTGGTCCCCAAGAAGAATGGGAAGTGGCGGATTTGTGTGGACTATAGGGCGTTGAACAAAGCGACCAAAAAGGACCACTTCCCACTCCCATTCATCGATCAGGTCTTGGATACACTTTCAGGGTGAAAGTACTTCTCCTTCCTGGATGGATTTAGTGGATACAACCAGATCCAGATAGGAGAAGAAGATCAGGATAAAACAATGTTCACCTGCCCATGGGGAACGTTTGCTTATCGGGTATTGCCTTTCGGGTTATGCAATGCACCTACCACCTTTCAAAGGGTGGTGCTTAGCATATTTTTAGACATGATAGGAGATGCGGTCAAAGTGTACATGGATGACTTCACCGTTTATGGAGAAACCTTTGAAGAAGCAATGACGAACTTGGAAAGAGTGCTCAAAAGAAGCGAGGAAAATAATTTATCCCTTAGTAATGAAAAGTGCTTCATGATGATGCAAGAGGGCATCGTATTGGGACACCATCTCTCCGTGGAAGGAATAAAGGTTGATCAAAGAAATATTGAAGTCATCAAGGACTTACCCAACCCTAGAATGCAGTGAGAGGTGAGAAGTTTTCTTGGATCTATCGGGTATTATCGGTGATTTATCATCGACTTTAGTAAGATTGCAAAACCACTGCACATGCTATTGTCTAAAGATGTGGAGTTCAACTGGATGAAAGGCTATGAAAGAGCATTTCAGTCGCTCAAAGAGAAGCTGATATCTACACTAGTTTTAAGGGGACCGAATTGGGCCATACCCTTCCATATCTATTGTGATGCATCCAAAAATGTGATTGGAGCAGTCCTCGGGCAGAAGGATGGTGAGGAATTTTACGCCATCTACTACGTCAACAAAAACTTGGTAGGGGTTGAGCTCAACTATACAGTGACGGAGAAAGAGTTCCTTGCGGTTGTGCATGCCATAAATAAATTTTGCCATTATATCATTGGATACCAGGTGTTCGTCCATACGGACCATGCAGCCATCAGGTATTTAATGAGCAAACCGGCCATTGGTGGAAGAGTTATCAGATGGCTTCTACTATTGCAAGAGTTTGACATAACAATAGTTGACAAGCCAGGAAAGGACAATGTGGTAGCATATTTTCTATCCAGATTGACACCAGCAGATCATGCGGCAGTGGAAGACCAATTTTTGGATGAACATTTGTTCACCATCAGTGAACAAACACCATGGTATGCAGACATAGCCAACTACTTAGCCACCGAAAGAACCTCACCCACTCTCTCCTCATGAGAAAAGTAGGCGGTAATAGAGAAGAGCACCTCCTTTCTATGGGTTGATGACCTCCTGTTTAAAATAGGATATGATCAGATTATAAGGAGATGCGTAGCAGAACAAGAGTTCTCAGAAATACTCAAAGCTTGTCACGATGAACCATGCGGGGGACACTTTGTGGGAAAATGGACTACTTATAAAATCCTACAGGCTAGGTACTTTTGGCCCACTCTATTTAAATATGCGGCCACCTACGCCAGCAAGTGCGATGAATGCCAAAGAATGGGCAGACCAACCCATCGGGACGAAATGCCCCTTCAACCTCAAGTGCACCTGGAGCCCTTCGATAAGTGGGGCATGGATTTTGTGGGGCCAATTAATCCACCTTCGATAGGAAGGAGATTTATTTTAGTCTATATAGACTACGTCACCAAGTGGGTGGAGGTTCAAGCATTAAGGGATTCGAAGGAAATAATAGTAGTCGATTTCTTATTTGCTCATATTTTTACATGATTCGGGGTCCCCAGAGAGATAACAACAGACCAAGGGCCTCAATTTACCTCCAAGTTGATCGAGGAGTTGATGAAGCAATATAGAATTTGGCACAACAAGACTACACCCTACCACCCATAGGAAAACGGGCAAGTGGAAGTGATGAACAGAGAGATTGAGAACATCCTGACAAAAATCATGCAACAACATAGAAAATATTGGGCTACATGGCTACCGGAGGTAGTATGGGCATATAACACCATGTGGAAATCCACCATAGGCTTCACACCCTTCCAGCTGGTCTATGGGAAGAGTGCAATGATGCCCATCGAGTTTGAGATTAAGACATTGAGAACTGCTTTAGAATTAAATTTGAGCTTGGAAGAAGCTCAAAAAGAAAGAGTTTGGTAGTTGAATCAGCTGGACAAAATTTGAATGGATGCTTTACAAAGAATGGAGATCATACAAAAGCAAAGAAAATAGTGGCATGATCATCACATTAAGCTAAAGCAGTTCTAGGAGGGAGAATGGGTGCTTTTGTACGATTCTAGGTTCTAGGAATGGAAGGGAAAATTAATGCAGAGGTGGATGGGACCGTATGAGGTGGTAGAGCTCATCAAGAATGGTGTTGTGTGCATCAGGACCATTGACGGCAGCAACATTGTATTGATAGTTAATGGCCACCGACTATGGCCCTACAACACGTCCGAGAATTTATTGGTGGAGTCCAGAGTAGGCATGGGGGAGACCCCATCCTTGTAAATCTGGACAAAACTCTCAACAAGTAGAATGGTGGACATGGAGGTGTCCACCAAAATTAGTTAGTTTAGATTTATTTATTTCTTACGATGTGTTTTGTAGGGATGACGCCCATATGCAAGTTGTAGGCATCCTGAGTTTAGGGCCTAATAGGCATGAAATGCATCTAACTTCCTGTATTTTTCTTTCTTTTTGTTTGCTTTTTGTAGGTGAAGGGCCTGACAACACAAAAAATAGGTATCTGGGAAACCAGGCCTGAACCGGCTCAGCATCCCACCACCTACGCATATAGTTTAGAAGCAACATCTATCCAAGCTTGGGGATGGCAACAAACTCTCCTCTAAGGGAAAAATCACACGCCAGGCCCGACAGGAAGATGTTGGGGCAACATGAAGTAAGTCTGAGGAGGCTTGATCACCCTTGCTCGGATGATCACGATGTGGCTACTAAGAAAAATGCCTTGCAGAAAGCCTTCATCTTCAAATAAGACTCTCCACTTAAGGAACGGTGCCTTCCTCCTCCAAGAAGGCGCCTAACTGAGGTGGACGTTTCCCACCGTGAAGAAGGTATCATGTTGGAGGCAAGGCACCTTCCTTATAAAGAAGGTGCCCCATGGAAATAATGTGCCTTCCTTATAAAGAAGGCGCCCAACTGAAATAAGGCACCTTCCTTATAAAGAAGGCGCCCAACTGAAATAAGGTGCCTTCCTTATAAAGAAGGCACCCAACTGAAATAAGGCGCCTTCCTTATAAAGAAGGTTCCCAACTAAAATAAGGCACCTTCCTTATAAAGAAGGTGCCCGTCGAGGGTTCCTAAAAAAAAATTGAGAGAAAGCACCTTCCGCATCATGAAGGCACCTTGAAAAAATATATATGATGAAGGCGCCTTCCACTCCAGGAAGGCGTATCCATTCAAAGCACCTTCTACAGTAGGAAGGCGCCGTTTCTCAAAAGTGCCTTCCATAGCAGGAAGGCATCGTTCTTCAAAAGTGCCTTCCATAGTAGGAAGGCACCATTCTTCAAAAGCGCCTTCCACAGTAGGAAGGCATCATTTCTCAAAAGCGCCTTTCCACAGCAGGAAGGCACCATTCTTCAAAAGTGCCTTCCACAGGGGGTTTTAAGGTGAAGCATCTTCCACCTAGGGAAGGTGCTAGTCATTTAAAGCACCTTCCACATCGGGAAGGCACCAAAAGTGCCTTTCGAGTACAATCGGTACTTTGATTTCATGTGCACCTCGATTCAAATGAGATCAACACATGATTGGGCAGCACCAAATTACCACCATCACCCCACGTGATGGAAATCCACCCCAACCAAAAATATTGTAGAGTTACGGGGTGGGATCCTTGTGCATACCCCAAAGATGATGGACAGATGGTTTTCAAGCCAATCAAGAGTCTGTCTTCGGCATCAAACCTCGAACAACATAGCAATGAAGTCCAACGTAATCCACACATGTAAAATACCCATCCTCCATGTCACAGGCCGATGAATCACTATTTTCCATGATGCACGAAGCATCCAATCAGGTACGCGCATAATTCTAATTAAATTTTTATATAATTTTTCATGAACTATGCAGTACCAAAAAATAGCGCCACCATAAAAATCATGCATCCCCCATGGCCAAAATATCGTGCCAACGTTATGGCTCGAGAGGCATACCTTGCCAACCCCAAAATTGAATGCTAGGGTTAGGCACCTTCCTTATAAGAAGGCGCCTTCTTGAGAAGGTAGGGCAGGAAAACAGAGGAGTGATTAAGGAAGGCGCCATGGGAGGATGATCAAAGAACCACGCCATCAAGAAAAATGAGCCAAGTGACATGGAAGGGATCAAGGGGGCGGTCAGGACTCAGTTTGAAGCCGAGGGATGGCTTGATTACTGTACCCTAGTCTATCAAAACTAGGATATGGAGGCAGCCAAGGAATTTGCTGCCTCCTTGAGAGGTGACGCAGCTCAAGTGCATGGAAGGGAGATTTTGGTCACCCCATAATACATCTCCTAGGTGACCGGCTTGCCTCTCACAGGCGAGAGCATATACAAGGGTGGTATGTTGAAATAGTATGCATAATTATTGTTGGAGGGAGAAAGTGTGCAGATAGAGAAGGAAGGGCTGCCAAAAAGCAGACTTCCAATGAACCTATGGAAGATGTTCGAGCAGGTTGCTCGATTCTTCACATGCACAGGGAAATATTCCCACCTGCACGTTAATCATGTGCAATTTTTAAATCACCTAGTGCATGGAAGAAAAATCAATGTGCCCTTCTACCTAGAAAATTCCCTGAAGGAGGAAGCGACTCGATACCAGAGGGGTGTGCCTTCCACCTTGGCCCACCATGGGTTGATATCAGCATTGGTTGACCACACAAAAGGAAGACTCCAATGCAGAGGAAGATGACAGCCAGGAAGGATGAGAAGATTCTACCATCGGGGAAGGGCAAGATGAAGAAAGCCCCATAGAGGAGGTAGAAGATAGAGGGCAATTACCATTGCCCAATTTTATAGAGGAAATAGGGCAATCACCATTGCCCAATTTCACAGAGGAAGGGGCACAACTCGCTAGTGGTGGAACCCAATTATGGTAATTGGAACCAGTTCCTAGGAGAAGGCACCTACGATGTCTGCTCCTATCATCAGAGGAGGAAGAAGATGACCCGAAGGTTGGTCTTGTAGCCCAGACCCTCCAAGAATTAATAAGCCAGAGTTCGTAGGATGCAAGGACTTCTAAGGGCATTAATCAACAAGTTGACGCAGCCCTAGAGGAGGCCCTAGAATGGCAAATCGAGTGTTGGATGGCCCAAAAAATTTTTGAGGATTTCCAGATGATGCACAGGGAGGAATTGGAGGAGCAAGCACAAAGGATATCTCATCTTGAGTAGCTGGTCCAGCAGCTACAGGATGAGAATCGATAATTTTGGGCCAAGGAGATAGATAAGAGGGATGCCTCCACTCAAATTTACTGGGCAATGGAGATCCCGATGAATTCCCCTACCTCATTAGAATGAGTATTCTCTTCAAGGGAATTCCGATCGGATGCTCATCAAAGTAGCTTGAAAGTAGGGGAGAATTCCTCTATTTTTGAGATTGATGGGAGAGGGAGCCCAATGGAGCCCCCTGTTATAGACTTGAGTGATACAGATCTTGGTGTGGACAAACAGCTATAGAAATCACTAGGGGTCAAGGAAGAATTCCCCCGACCTAAGGAAGGAGGGATCGAGGGACCTACAGGGTCTCAGGAGGGACAATTCTAACATTCCTCTTGTAGTTGTCAGGCCTCTAGATGCTGACCTATGGTAGGCTATAGAAGCTACATTCTAGGCAGCAAGGACCATGTTAGCTATACCACCTCTAGTAGCAGTCAGGGTGGAAACCCGAATAGGAGGAGTCAAAATATTGAGCAGAGGAAAACAATAGAAGCTAGCTACCTCAACACCATAGTTTTGCACAGAAAAAGAAAGATTGTACCACCGGATGTCGATCCCCAAAAAAGCAATCACAAGCTGTAGTTATAGCCATATCTAATGGAAAATGATGATGATGAGGAGCATGAAGGGCTACCTACAGTTTGATACCACGAGGGTATGGCATATGTTAGGCATGGGGGGATGATGAGCCTCGAAAATGCTCATATTTTGTATGAGTTTCATTGATTATTATGCGGCAATATAATAGGAACTATGTACTTTTATGAATTATTATGTAATTATTCAATAGAATTATGTGTGTTATCTAATTTGTGTGTTTTAGTGTGTTTTTGTGGAAATGTAGTTGGTTTTGATAGATTTGGATCAGTCGAGGTCCTTCATGGACCTGGCACTCTATTTCTTTCGGGATCAAGGCATGGTGAGTAGGCGCCTTCCTCTTCAAGGAAGGCGCCAGGAGAAGGTAGGCACCTTCCTCTTCAAGGAAGGTGCCAACAGAAGGTAGGCACCTTCCATATAAAGAAGGCGCCCAACATACTTAGGCACCTTTCGCATAAGGAAGGCACCCCATGCAAGGCAAGGCGCCTTCCGCATAAAGAAGGCACCCAACATCAGTAGGTGCCTTCCCCATGAAGAAGGCACCCGATCTTAGTAGGCACCTTCCATGTGAGGAAGGTGCTCAACATCAGTATGCACCTTCCACATAAGGAAGGTGCCTACCAAAGCACATGAGGAAGGCACCTTCCTCATAGAGAAGGCACCTCCATTTTTTGCCAGTTGACCAGATAAAGAGACGTGGGCAGTGTTGACTAGTGCAGTTCTAGTTCCACATCACGCAAGATAATTCTGGGAATTGTACCAACGGACGAGAACATATTACCTATGCTAGGTGAAGCATGATATATCTCAAGAAACTCAAACAAATAAGCGAACGTGCCACCATTAGGAACAATACCTATTTTTAGCAGATGCCGATTGAGGTTACCAGACTATCCCAGTTTAGTCTAGACTGAACTACTATTGTAACTTCCTTGTAACATAATATCTATGTGTGTGCTATATAAACACACATAGACCTCTCTGATAGATATCCAGATTGAGAATACATTTATCATTCTGAGGAGATAGAAGCATTGTATTAATTCTTTTGCAATCATAATAAAGTTTGAGAGTTCCTAATCACGTGTTCAGCTGGAAGGGAGCTGCTGGAGCCTGGGCCCACTCCAAGCCAGTATTCCTTCCCTTTTACTTGTGCTTTCCTAGATCAATTTCTTGCTTTAATAGGTTTGCTTTTTGTACTATTATTTTCATTGTCGTAGTGAAATTATTTTCATGTCTAGTTAATTATGCACGTATGAATATTTACTTTCTAAGGATTTAATTATTCATACGTAAATTATTGTGGTGTGGATGAATGATTTTTGATATTTTAAACCCCCCAATGATAGAATTAGTCGGACTCATCTCAAAGTGGGTATTGTAGTGATCTTGTTTGAGACACTTCTAAAGTTTATGAAGCTCCCTGGGTTGACAATTTAAATGCACAGGCAATGACAAAATAGGAACAAAATTAACCTATGTTTTACCCGCAATAGAGGATTTATGCATGGCTAATCACATTCCTTTTCTAGATCCTCCTTCATCCTTTAGGATTGAGGCATCGAGGCATACAACATCTAGTTCTAGGTCTAGGGCTCCTACTAGGTCTCAGGGGTCCTCTCATAGACATTAGCTTAGTGCTTAGATGCACTTTTGTATATGAGCCTTGGTGCTCCATTGTAGCCTTTTTGGCATTCATTGTACATATGATATTTTTGATATATATATATATATATACATGGCTTTTATATTTGTGTTATATTTTGTGTGAATGCTTTAATGTTTTATGCAATGCATGTTTTATGAAAATATTTTTATGCATGTCTTATGGATGATTAATGCAAGCTAACCATGATGTGTATGCATAGTGTTATATGGATGATTAATGTAAGCTAACCATGATGTGTATGCATAGTGTTTATATGGATGATTAATGCAAGTGAAATGGCATGTATATGAATGCAAACTATATGAGAGGAATGCATGATGTTCGAATGATCATTTTTAGTTCAAAATTTTGTTGGCCATTTTTGTTCATTGTTTTGCAATCGGGGGCACCAAACTTGGTGGCTTTATGCGGGTTGATCCATGATGAAGACATGGATGTTGACATGGAAGAAGATATGGATATTGATATGGAAGAATAATGGATGTTGATATGGAAGAAGATATGGATGTTGATATGGAATACTAAAAGATTTTCAAAGACTCAAATAGACTAGTGCTATCAACCAAACTCACTAAAGGTTGTCTAACTTTCTTTAGGACCAAGGTGTGTGCAAGTGAAGTTCATGTACCAAATCTTGAGCATGACAATGACCCTAGGCAATCAAGAACCAGTGTGTGTGCATGTGAAGTTCATTAACCCATTATGAGTAAATTGGGCATGACCTATTATGGAATGGACCAAGAAGCTAGCTTGCCCATATGTGCGGTCAAAGGTCTCCCTTTTTGGAAGAGAGACATGTCACCTCGCATGAGCTTACTCCACTACCATTCAGGCATCTATAGCCCCGGTGGAGACTCACTCCATAGTCCAATGATCTGATATTTAGGCCTTGGGGATGACTACATAAATTTTTGAGGGAAATGTAGTATGATCCTTACAGCTTTAGGGATCTATGGTGTGTGCATAGAATTTGTTAACTTTGGATAGAGCTTTGGGGAATCAGATTCTCAACCGAAGTGTGATGAGAATGTGACCCTATCCTTACTACTCTATATTTTGTGTTTATATTTGGAGAGCAACTTGTGATAGTGGTGAAAACCACTATTTTTTATTTTTTGGACTATGTTGCATGATAGGACAAGCGAGGAATACCCTTTTCACTTCAAGGTGCTACCCAAGTATGGTGTTATCCCTCTTTGACTCAAAATGTTTTTAAGATGTGAAGAAGTGTGGTTGGTGCAAGATTGTTTTTGGAATCAATTGACAATACTCAAGATTTTCTTAATGTGAGAAAAGTGTTTTTGGTCCTAAAGAAAATTGGACATCTTTTTGGAGGTTGCTAGACACACTAGTAGTGGCTGAGTGAGTGAAAATTTGGGTTTATGACTTTTGACAAATGGGATTGTTGGCTTATGATATTGGAGAAAATTGCATAAATACCAAAAATATGTACCCCCAATTATGGAAACTTGACTTTTTTATTTGGCCATATCATCACTACTATAAAATATCATTGAACATGGGATGGGATGAATGCAATTTGTGAAATGCAGGAGTGTAGTGGAATGCATGTGGGATGTAAAATGTAGTGAAATGCATGTGGAATGAATGCAAGTGGAATATGAAAATGCATGTAAATATACCTATATGTAAATGCAAGATGTATGCAGTATGTATGAATGTAATATGAAAAATGCATGTAAAAATACAATATGTATGCAATGGGAACATGCCTATGTGAATGATTTGTTTTTGTTTGTTTTTTATTGTTTTTTTTTTAGCCATGTATATATAATAATCAAATCATGCATAGAAGAGGACCCCCAGACAAGGAAGAGCTAAGACCGGTCTCAAAAATCAATGCAAATGTGTATCACCCCATTAAGCTTGCGAATGGGTACCAGGCCTGAGAGCCAGTCGGGATAGTCTATGATGTCATCTAATTCTTCCTGCTTATCATCATCTAACTCTGCCTGAAATACCTCGGGGTTCTTGGTAGAAGATGGAGGTGAAGGTGGAGGGTAAGGAGGAATGTAGTTGGCGAAGCCCTTAACAATTCCTCGGATAGGATGAACTCTAAAAAGGAGGGTGGGGAAGAAATCTGGTCCATGTCAACAAGGCTTATGTCAATTGGAATTGGCTTAGCTAGGTTGTATGGATTACGGAGTGGGGTGAATAAGTCAGTAGGATTCATACTGACTTAGTAGGAGAGGATGGATTGGAAGAATGGATGGGAACCGATGTCGAATCTTGTTAACCCTGGATAGCAGCAACAAACATGAAATTAAATGCTATGTACATGCAAAGAAAAATTTTGTTTTTGTTTTTGAATGTTTTTTATTTTTATTTTTATATACATATGTTACAAATTTTGGCTTGGTTGAATGGCTCAATGGAACTCAAGTGGGGGGTGGTTCACCAGGTGGGTCAACTTGTTCTTGTGGAAGAAGCAAGCGAAATATGGGTTGATGGATGGGAAACAGTCTGAGGTAAAACTCATCCTGTTGGGTAAGGGGAACAATGGGCTGAAATTCCTCTTCAGAATCATCAGAAGCATTGGACATAAGTTCATACTCTTCATAACTTTCATCATCAGAATCTGGGAGTGGGTATGAAAAATTTAGGGGATCATCTTCTTCATTGAAGCTAAGCTCTTGAAGAGCTTGTTCAAGAGAAGCGGTTGAGGAACATGGAAGGGGGCCTTTATCTTCGTCATTGAGGCTAAGCCTTTGGAAAGCTTGCTCAAGAGAAGAGGTTGTGGAAAGTGGGGTATACCCTAAGCCTGAATGATCATGTGCTCCATGATATGGGAAATCAATGATGTCATGTATCCCTTGTTCATGGGAACCTAGACCCTGACCTTGCCAATTGACTATATGAAAGTAACGAGATGGAAATCCCATCATGTTTTGTATGTTGGCACGTCTTGGCTCTTTTGGTTCTTTGGGTGGTTTCTCCATAATTGAGGAATCCAACCCTCCATAAACAAAGTTGATACTATTTGGAGTAGAACTCATGTCGTAGACAACACCTATGGTTAAAGGAGGGTCACGTGGGTGACCAAAATCCTTGGTTGTAGGGATGGCAAGTGGGGTAATGGTAACATCATGGACCACGTATTCACCAATACCAGGACTAGTGATGTGGACCTCGACTTGGGATGATGTGGTGGATGATGTGGAAATGGATGGCTCAGGATTGGTGGAAGGTTGCAGGGAGTTGAATATTTCACAATCCGAAAGTTTGACTTGTGAAACATCAGCTGATGGAGAGGGATTGGGTGATGGCTTAGAAGAAGGTGGATGAGGCAATGATGATGAAGAAGGAATGGTTGTAGAAGGAGTGGTTGAGGTTGATGATGTGGTGAAAGTGGATTGACCTTGACCACATGTACAAGAAGAAATGGATGATTGAGGGGGTTTTGTGATGGGTAACTCCTCAAGAATAGGAGCTTTGGAAGAAAATGTGAATGGATTAAAAGATGAAGTGGATGGAGTTGAAGATGAGGTGGATGGATTCAAAGATGAAGTGGATGGATTCAAATATTATGGGGATAAGAATAGATGAGTGGAAGGCAACATGGATTCATAGGGATTTGAAATGAAATTGCAATACTTGAAAGGTTCTACATCCACGGGGATACAATGGACTTGACCATCATGAACGTATTTCAAGCATTGGTGGAGAATTGATGGGACACATTTCATTTCCCTCATCCAAGGTCTACCAAGGAGTACATTGTACGCCATGGCCCCTTCCAAGATGTGGAACATAGTGTGCAATATTTTAACCCCTACTTCAATGGGTAAAACAATAGTGCCAATTATGGTACACAAAGCATCGTTAAATGCTTTGAGGGTGAATGATGACTTGGAAATGTGGGAAGGTGGAAGTTTGAGGTTGCTAAGGGTAGCAGTAGTGATAATGTTGATGGATGAGCCGGTATCAATTAAGACCCTCTTAAATGGCTTCTTGTCTATCAAGGCCATGATATGCAATGGAGGATCTATGGATTCTGATGTCATTGACTTTATTTCAAAGTCATAGAAGGTGATGGATGGCTCCATGCATGTTCTAATGCTCCCTACAAAGTTGTTAAAGGCATTAGGATCTTGGGCTTCAAACTCAATGGATTTTAGAATTTCCATTAAGGCTTATCTATGCCTAGGAGATTGTTGGATGAGCTCATATAGGGACAACTTGGCTGAAGCCATCTTCAAACTTGTAGTCAACCGACTACTTAAGGATACTACTGGCCTTAGAGGATGATGGATTGGTTGATTTGGTGGACTAGAAATATGGATTGGTGGGGATGGATTTGGGGAAGTTTGGATAGGTGGCGGATTGGAAGGTTGTGACACATTTGGTTGTTGAGCATTTTGTTGACTTTGCCTTTGACCTCTTGTGACCACATGGACTGCTCCCACAAAATTTTGATAAGTTTGAACATGGTTAACTTGGTTAGGAGGTGTAAGATGATTATTACCTCCTACATTGGTTTGGGCCTCTTCATGGTTAGGAAGAGGTGTTTGAAATATTCCCAAGTTTTGATTTTGTGGAGCTAGGGGGTTATCTGCCTTAAGAGCCCCCAAGTCTATGAGATCCTGGATGATGTTCTTAAAAACGTTGCATGTGTTGAGGTCGTGACCATTTTGCCTATGGTATGGGCAAAATAGATGTTCTCTATAACTTCTGCCATGTTTGGCAGGGTCATCAGGCCTAATTTATGGTAAATTCAACTTATTCGTTTCATACAACTTTTGGAATATGGAAGCGTACGACTCCGTTAGAGGAGTGTATTGGTGTTGTGGTCGAGCATATTGTCGATGGGTGGGGTTTTCCATAGTTGGCGCTGTGTTTTGTATCATGAGTGCTTGAGTTACCGAGGGAACCGCATGATAAGCAATTTGTTGTGGTTGTTGCATGGGTTGTTGAGCCATTATGGGTTGGCTCATCACCACTTGATTGACTTGATTGGATGTACTAGCCGAAGAGGCTTGAGATGACTTGTTTTGTCTGGATTGGTTGTTTTTAAATTGGCCCTTGTTTTGCCATTCTTTCTTCTTAGGCTTAATCACACCCTCTTGGATTTTTATTTCCTCAATGATGCTAGCCTGTGCCAAAGCTTCTTCAAATGAATGATACGTATGAAGTTGAAGCATCCAAGAGATGGGTTTTAAGCAACTCTTGGTAAATAATTTAATGATTTCATCCATTGGGAGGGAGAATGGCAATTTGGTAATGACTGCCCTCCAATGGTTTCCAAAGTTATAGATAGTTTCATCTTCCCATTGTCTTAGTTCATACACATCTGATAATGAAACTTTCTTTTTAATGTTTAGGATGAAACGCTCAAGGAATAGATCAATCAATTGAGAAAAAGTATAGATACTATGAGTTGGTAATTGATTGAACCACTCTATGGCATCTCCTCCTAATGTTTGAGGAAATATTTGGAGCATGAGAGCATTGTCGGTTTGAATCCGAAAGCATGCATGAACAAATGAGCTAACATGCTCCTTAGGGTCCTCGGTTCCCCTAAATTTATCAAACTTTGGTAATGTAAAGTCTGTCGGATATGGTGGTGATGGTATCGAAGGATGGATTGGTTGATGGATCAGTTGGCTTAGAGTTGGTTTTTGGCTTGACATGCCAGGAATGTTTAGCATCAACTGATCTATTTGCTTCTGCATGGCCTGAATCCTAAGATCTTCCCCAGGAATGTGGAAGCCTTGGATAACCTGATGACTTGGTGATGGACTAGAAGAAAGATGTTGTGGAGTGATGAGATGATTTTGGTGGAATGGATTAGCTTGAAATTGATGGGGGGAAGATTGATGATTGAAATAAGGAGAAGATTGATGAAGAAGAAGATTTTGGAGGAGTTGGTTGGGTTGACCGGAAGAAATGGTGATTGGATGGGTTGAATTTTGGATTGGAGGTGGCTTGGGGATGGATATCACCGATGATTGGGGTATCCAGGTGGAATTTTGGTTGGCTATGGTTGGTTGGGCTGGAGCTACAGGATGCGTAGGATCTACTTGAACTTGTTGTCTAGCATTTTGATGCTCTAGAAGCACTTTGTTCACAAGACCCAAAATATCCTGAAGATCTTGATCAGTCATAGAAGAAATTGATAAGGCTGCGGATGGATTAGAAGATGATGGTATGGATGTGGGTGGATTAGAGGAAAGGGGTATGGTGCAAGTTGCACTTGATGTGGCAACTTGGGAGGTTGGTACCTATGAGGCAGCATTGACATACTCCTCATACAAAGGATTGGAATGGGTTTGGGTATAGCCATATGGGTGATGAGTGTTAAAAACACTCAGGTTTTGTTGGGCTGGACTAGGAGAGGAGGGCATACCATATTCATAAGCCGAATTGGGATATCCTCGGGTGGGGTTGTATGGACAGGATGTAGCCAATTCTATTTGTTCAACATAATCTTGGCTAAGGGGTTCAAGGACATAGTTAGAAGACTTGTAGATAGCATCCAACTTGTCCATGTCAATTTGGAGGGATGACTGTTCATTGTTTTGGGGAATGGATCCCTCTTGTGAGAGAGATTGGTGAATGAGCCTAGATGGACTAGGTTGGGTGGAATTGGAAAGGTTAGCTACTGAAGTAGCGGGTATGCTAGTTTTATTTTCCATTAATTTATTCTGATTTAATATTCTTGTTTGATGTCGAGTTAAAACCATAAAATGATTAAATCAGAATACAATTTCAGGATAATTAACTTTCAAAACTGAAAATAAAGCTAAGGAATTTAGAAGCAAAGAAAACAATCAATCCTAAGTTTCACCTTGTGTGGCTTACCTCATTCATTGATTATCTCTTTTTAATGTGAATTCCTTTTAGATATGACAGTTTTGTGTGTTTTGTGTATCCTAATCTTGTTTAATGAAAAATAAAAGGTAAAAGACTATGGTTGGATGGGGCAACGAGATTCTTGTTGGTGATGAAATCCAACAAGTTTGCTCGGGGGTAGTCCTAAGGTGTCTAGGGGTAGATATTTGGTGGATGGAGATGAAAGCCACCATCACCAAACCTCAAGCAACAACCGGTGATGAAATCCAGTTACTACTATTTAAAGTGCAACGTGTTGTGTGTGATTAATTTTAAGTTTTTATGTTCTCTATTGTGGTCAAACAATGTTAAAAGTAACATATTTTACACATCTAAATTAGAATCCAACACATGAATGCAAATTTCCTCTAAAGAGTGTGAAGTACACCGCTTAAAACCCCCTACCTAGATAGCAATCGGAGGGTTCGTCCACCTCTCTGCCAAAGGTGCCACCCAAGGGCAGGAATACTTTTTGCATTCAAGTCTTGTTCTGACTTAGATAGGTAAAATAAGCAACCCTTAACTCCTAAGATGCAAATTCTAATTGATGCTTTTCACTTTCAAATGCAAACAGAAAGATGCAGGAATTATTTGAATTTGCAATTCTTCTTGAAACAAAAAACCCAAAATATGTGAATGAAATGAATGCACAGATGCCCTAGATGCAATCTAACATGAATTTATTCCCATATTCCTTAATGTGTGTTCATTTTAAACTCAGAATCTAAAAAACACAGTAGAATATTGAAATACATAAAAGCAAGATTTTAGAACAGAATGGTTGCAGATCTTACTTGAAAGCCTAAGCTCTGCTCCAAATTACTACTAGGTGCAGTGAAGCGCCTCTGTAGGCATGACTAGGCACCTATGTAGGCATAGTTGGGTGCCTATGGGGATCAGCAGGTGCCACAGAGCGCCTACGCACCTATCTGCAACTTTCACAGGACTTTCCAAAAACCCTAACCAATGACTTCGGCTAGTTTTTTGCTCCAGAAAACCTTGCAAAATGCAACAACAGAATGGAAGTTAGCAAAGTAAATCAAAAAATAGAACCCTTGTGGGGTCCCACCGTGATCGCCATTTGTGAAGCAAAAATACGACACTAAAATAATATAGAAATAAATAACTCAGATGAACAAGAGATTGCACAAAATATGATTTTATTCAATAAATGGGGGGAGCTGAGAAACTCCTTTTGTTACAATTGATCCGTTCAATGGAATTATATTGATACAATAAATACAAGTGCTAGGGTTCTCTAAAACCCTAGCTACAACAATAGGTAGTGTCTCCAATGTATCTTGCTTCCAACAGGGTGAGTGGGCTTCTGGTTATCCATAATCGGGCCACTCTAGCTTCAATAGCTACTCAACAATCCTTGACTGATGCTATCCAATCCTACACACACATCAAACATAAAATAGTTAGCCAACAAATGAGGGTTCCACGATGTGAACCCTCAGGAATGCAAACCAAATATCCTAGATCTAAATGAATAAAATATGCAGAATCAAATAACAACAAATAAAATGCATACAAATACTTACTTTGTTGTTTTGTTGCTCTATTGCAGATTCGATGGTAGGGTGCCCTAGCGGCACTTGGTGATCTTATGCGGTAGATTCTGGTGTGTGGTTGAGGGAACAATAGGCACTAGGTTGCACCTACAAAATGCGGTAGGCATGCGGCTATGCCTGTGGGCTACGATAGGCACTCGGTTGTGCCTATGGGTTAGGGTTAAATCTGCAGAAGCAGATCAGGGGGATGCGAAGGGCTCGGCGGATGGGCGATAATGGCAATGGTAGAAATGGGATGCGAAGGTGGCTAGAATCCAAAAATCCTAGGGCAAGCTAGGGTTTTGGGGAAGGATAAGCTAGGGCACAACCTACTCACAAGAACTATCTCTCAGCAAGGTTAGATCTCACAAGCAAATTAGAGCTCCAGCGTTCAAGCTTTCCAAGTTTTTCTAGGGGTTGAGCATTGAGAATGCTCCTATTTATTACCAAGCCTAGGGTTTACTTTAGGGTTTTACCAAATCATGTGGCTAGGATAAAAGCAAATCCAAGGGCTGATATTAAACTTTAAGTGTGACATGGATTAAGGGAGATGGATGGTTGTGATTAGACTAGATCGGATGGTTGAGGTTGATTGGGCTTATAAATACATATTTTATAATAAATATATTAAAATATAATATAAAATATTATATTTAAATATAAATAATATAAAATAAATATAAATGGGTTAAATGGGGGTCGGAAAATGGTGGGAAAGGGTTAAAGTGGGCCATTGGATGGCGGGGAAGGCATGGAATGGCCAATTGAATGGCAGGAAAGGGAATGGTGGACAAGTGGCTAGGATTTGGTGTCTACAAGTTCATATGAACTATTTGTGACTGCCTCTTATACATTAAAAATAAATAAATAAATAAATAAGTTCTATGTTTTACTTCAATAGGTTTCAGTCTTGTGTGTTTTTATTTTATTCTATAGTAGTCTAGAAAATTTTTAGTTTGTTATCTTCTTAGGTGATTATTATTTTTAACTATGATGCTCTCAAAGTCTATTTGGTCTTGGTTAGGTTGGTCATCAAGCTTAACCATCAAAAAGTCTAAAAAAGTTGAGCTAAAAATAAGGTTCATAGGGGTAATACTTATATGAAGCCTATTGGAAAAAGTTCACCAAGGAATAGGTTCAGTCAAGTATATTTTTAAACCAGAGATTCTAGATTTGTCAAGGGAAATTTTTATCTTATCAGATCAAACATTTATTTATTTTTTAGATAGAACCTTTGTTGGGCATCAAAAAGCCCAACTTAATTCTCACCCCTAATTTTCAAAGAGATGGCAAAGCCTGAATGTCTAGGTGATCTTAGGATGTGATATTGAGTCTAAAAGAGAGAGAGACCTTGAGAAAATAATTCCAATTCTAACAAAGTCTTCATGGTCATTAAAGGGGTAAGCCTAAGTTTTATAGTATTGCATTTCACTCTTCATAAATCCATCCATTTTCATCCTTTCATTAGTAAGGTCATCATCTCCATATCATCAAGCCATACCATATTTTTCATTCCAATCATCTTTAGGCCGCCTTCATTATTTAGCCCATGCATTTTAAAAATATGCATTCAATCCATAAATATTTCCATCCCCATAGTCCCATTTAATCCATATCATCTAAGACCACCTAAAAACTGTATAACCCTTTAAAAGCCATTTTATAAGGTTAAAAATCACAAATAATCCCTAATTTAGACCATGGTAAAAATATTTCCAAGGTTGCATTAATTAAATTTCCCTAAGTCTAGATCCCTAAGTCCACCTAGAAATTAAATTTATTTTTCCTAAGTCATTTGCTAAGGCTAAAAATAGCCATCAGTCTTTGTCTCTCCTCCAATGCCCCTTCGTCGATTTGATCTCTGACCACAAAAATCCATCAATAACTGACTTAACCCAATAATTCATCGTTGCCCATCCAAGTACCCTTTCATCGATTCAATTGGAAACTAAAGTAAGTTGTTAGTGACAAGCATAAGTCCAAAAAATTCAATATAACTCATCCAAGCTTTCCATCATCGATATATTTTTGATAGCCTATTTTCATCAATGACCATGTTAAAAAATAGTCAAAAAGTCATAAGTCCTCATTGCCCTTCTAAAAACCTATCATCAATATGATCCACGACCAAATGTAGACATCAAGGATAAGCTTAAATTTGAAAATGCATGGTCTCTCTTCGTAAACTGCCATCGCTAATCCATCTATGATATATAGTTTTGATGAGCAATCATGCTAAGTTAGACTCAAAGAAAATTCCTTCATCAGTCTTGTGGAAGCCTCATCGTCAATCTGATAAGTGACCCTTCAGTATTATCAATGATAGCAAGTCTTAAGTCCGAAATAAGGGTCTTACCATCATCAACCTAATCAGACCCCCTCCCAATATAATCTGGTCAAGTTAAGTTGTTTTGAAGATATATTTGTGTGTCTAAAGTCTCTATCACTAATCCATCCACAATCATAGTAATTCATTGACAATAGTTAAAAAACTCACATAATTATTTATCACTCATCCAAACCTATCATAATGGATCCACTATGAGACAAGATAAGTCTCCCCAAGATCGAAGAATGCTCCACAAGATCAATCACACATAAAATAGATAAACCCACAACACAAATATTGAGTGGTAAAACCCTACTTCAAATGAATAAGGGAAACATCCACTATGAAGCTCACTATATTACTAAATGATTCAACAGTACAAGAATGCTTCAATGTTATGCAACAATATGCATCAACATAAACTACAACACAAGTCAATATGACAAGATATGATAACTCAACTACAGATGAAATACATGAGAACTCAACTACTGGCTTGTAATTGTGATTGGATAAGTGAGAAGCTCTTAAGATTTATCATTTTTAGGAACTTGTCAAGCAAGTTCAAGAAGTTTACCACCATTATTGAGACTAGGCTAGAGCAAGAAGAGGATGGCATTCCTCTCAACACTCTTTCACAATTATTAATTCAACATGAAGAGTCTCTTAATCGAGATAAAGTGAATGGTCAAGTTGTCAAGGAGAAGAATGTTGCCTTGAATACCACTAAAGCTTCCTTCAAGAAGAAATACAAGGGAAGGAAAAATCAAAATTTCTAACCCAACAAGTCTAGAGTTGATTTCACTTGCAACTTTTGTGGCAAGAAAGGCCATGTTGAAATCCAAGCCCACTTTATCATAGAGAAGGTATTGGATAGGACTATTCAGTTGGAGAAGTGCCCATCATCTTCTAATTCCACTGATTTGTTCACTAAACCTCTTCCCAAGGAGCGAGTTTGTAGGTCGAGGGACTCACTTGGTTTGGTGAAGTTGTCCTTAAGGGGTAATGAAGTGTAGTTACACTTGTGTGATGACAACTTCATCCTTATGAGGTGTTTTGTTCTATATATATGAGTTGATATTTGATGGTATATTTGCTTTTTGCATCTCTTTTGAACATGGTACTTTCTTGTTTGCCTTGTGCAACTTTTGTACATGTTACTTTGTAGATGGCTTTGTGCAATTATGGTATATGATGCAATTGCTTTATGCGAATATTTTACATGGTATTTTCTTGTTGCCTTGTGCAACTTTGTGCATGTTTTTTTTATATAGTTGGCATTATGCAATTGTTTTATCAAGGTTCTTTCTTGTTAGCATTTATGCTACTTTTGTACATGATATTTTATGGTTGGCTTTATGCAATCGGTGTGCACACTTTATCATTTTCATATACCTTATGCAACTCTTGTACATGGTACTTTTTTGTTAGCCTTATGCTACTTTCATACATTGTACTTTAGATTTTACATTATCATGGTACTCCTTGTTTACTTTATGCAACTTTATACATCAACTATATAGCACATGACTATAAGTATGGCTTGGCATATTTTTGTGATGACTTATAGTTCACTATTTGTTAGATCAGTTTTGTTATCATCTTTGGATATTCATATATGTTGTGGTGAATATATTTATGATGATGTATCTAACTGATATTATCTTGAGCTGCTTGTAGCTTTCAGGTACTTCCATTTGGAATTTTGTAGGCTTACTGAAGACACCCTTGTGATGTTTTCTTCTTGTCATTTGCAACCACTTGTGGTTGATGGATGGCTTTGTAAGCTGCTTGTATCTGAAGCTATTCCGTTGGAGGCTTGCAGTCTCATTTTGGCCCATTTTGTATTGGTGCCTTATTGTAGACCATTCTTGGTCATAGAAGCTCATTGTAACTATATTACTTATTTTATTCTCATCCTCGTTTGTATATTTACTGGGATAATGTTTCTTTGTCTCATAATTCCTTTCCCCAATATTGCATTAAGGGGGAGTGTTGGAATATGTAATGCAACATTGTGTAAATTATTCTTAGACTAAAATATAAAGTCTAAAGAATAATATTTGAATTAGAATATAATTCTATATTATGTAAAATATTCCCACCCAATTAATAAATAAATTAAGGGTGCTAGGAATATTTAATTTCTTGAGAAAAAATTATTTCCCTTTTCTAGCAAATATAAGAAAGTAACTAATCACTTTCTAATATTTGATAGATGCCACTTATCATATATCTAAAAGATTAGATTGTGATAAAATTAGAAAGTAACTAAAGCACTTTCTAATATTTGATAGATTGTGATAAGATTAGATTTGATAAGATTTAGGGTTGTAGTAGAAAATCTTCTCTTTAAATACGGGTGTTTTCTACTACAACCCTAAATCTTATCACAATCTATCAAATATTAGAAAGTGCTTTAGTTACTTTCTAATTTTATCACAATCTAATCTTTGAGATATGTGATAAGTGGTATCTATCAAATATTAGAAAGTGATTAGTTACTTTCTAATATTTGCTAGAAAAGGGAAATAACTTTTTCTCAAGAAATTAAATATTCCTAGCACCCTTAATTTATTTATTAATTGGGTGGGAATATTTTACATAATATAGAATTATATTCTAATTCAAATATTATTCTTTAGACTTTATATTTTAGTCTAAGAATAATTTACACAACGTTGCATTACATATTCCAACATCCACCACTAGTACATCAACAACAAACCAATTCATCAACGATTATTTAGCCTTGGGTCATATAGTTTGTTGTTTAGTCATCTACCTAAGTCATAAGTCTCGACTTAAAATATTAGCCCCAAACCCAAGTTAGTCATAACCGATCAATGGATTCTATCACCAATCTATGAACGAAATTCTATACTCCATTAGTAACTGCTAAATAACCCAATATGTATCACTTATCATTTTTTGTGCTTAAGAAAGGCCTATTGTCGACCCATCATCAACGATGAAATATCATCAATGATGAAATATTTCCAGTCAATAAAAGGGTTAGGCTATCATTATCCTAGGTTTTTTCCCTCCTATCAAGCATCAAACAAATGTGCATTTAATTATGTCATCATCCTAAGTCCGTTCAAATGACTTATAAGTCACTAGTCATTGATAGAAATCTACTTTAGCTCATCCATAAACGACAACATGAACTCATCAACAAAAAAGTCTGGCCCAAGAGCTAAAATCAGCAAAAATAAAAAGATGACTTGAGATAAACATACCTCTTTGAAGCATGCAAAGATCAAAAAATCAATCAAGGCAGGTTTCAAAACTATGGCCAAAACAAAAGTATATAAGCCTGAGTAAATAATTAAACACCATCAGTTTAAGGTAGTTTAGAAGATAAGCAACAAGACTTGGCAAGCTTGAAATCATCTCAAAGGGAAAATATGGAACCACGTGAATAAAATCCACCACACAAGCTAAAGAATCCAAAGACTATACTAAGAAAGGTAAACTTATGGAGTGAGCAACTCAAAGGATAAACTCAACATAGGTCCAAGATATCTAAATCCATTCGTATCTACAAAACATGATGTTGCCACCATCAGTTGACGAAATGGATGATCTCAATATGGCTTTATATGAAGGTAGTGGGAAAAGCGAAGGATTCAATAATAATGATAGGCCAAAGGGTTCAAGATACAATAACCATAAAATATGGCAAGCAGTGTAAAAAATTCTTATTTTTCATCAGACGTAGAAGGTACGATAAAAAGAAGAAAATATCGAAGCCTCAACATACTGCTAGATCTGGAAAAAGACAAGCGCATCAACGAAATATAGTTATAGAGGTCTCACCTCAATGGAGTATAGTTATGGAGATGCAAATTTATTGTCATTCCTCTCATTCTGTGCACATTCAGATCTTGTTTTCCATTCTGTATTTCCTCTCATTTCCCTTTGCCTACCTCTTTCTAAGAATTATCTCTTGATCACCATCATAGTCTCCTCCACAGAGCATCATATCGCCACCATTATCTATAGTCTTCCACATCCATTGTATCAACTGTTCCCACCACCATCCATATTATCTCTCATATTGTTCCACCTCACTGTATTTTTTATTTTCTATCTTCATTTTCATGTTTGGCCCCCTTTGTTCCACCTTAAAATATACTCGTGTCAACATTAGTCAAGGACTATCCAAAGGCAATAAAGTTAGATAAATTAGTCTTTTGTACAAATTTTAAAGGAAAAACTTAAATTCTTGGCCCACCACTATTAAGAGCCCTCTTCAAATCAAAAGCCATTAAAATAAAAAGATCTAAGAAAAAGAGTTGTAGCCACAAATGGAGTAGAATTTAACATATAAGCAACCTGATAGAAATTTTGATAGTTGGTATCCACTGATTTTTCTATAACAAATTCAGAAAGACAAAGCGACACAGGACCATGAAGAGCACACGTGGTTGTAACAGGACCAAGCATTTGTAACAAAATTTGAACAACCTGGTTATAAAAAGAGCCAAGGTAATAAAGCTTCACCATAAAGCAATCACATAGCAAGCTTATGTGAGGTATTCTGAGTGTTTTGCCCAGGTTAGCGTATCTCCCTTTTTTTAAATTTATTTTAGTCATTTTCTTAAGTTCATCCCACTCTTGTGCAGGTATAGCCGAAAGTCGAGCAGTCTGTCTAAGATCATTTCCAGGAGCTATTCTAGAGAGCCAGAGTCTATATGTCACTACATTTAGAACAATAGATAATTGTCCCCTGTTACATCATTCGAACGAGGTGACTTGTATATTGTATTGATCAGAAGACCTAAGCATTCTACTAGGCTTAGTCATTGTAAACATTTTGTTCTAAATATAATACAAAATATCTAGTTCTCACTTTCTAGAAATTTTTTTGTGCAATGTGTGTATGTTATCTTGCTTGCATATTACATTATTTGAATCTATAGGTAATGTTTCTTCGGTAATTTAAGAACCTATGTTGATTACAATATTCGAATGAATGTAGGTTTATAAGTTCTTATTTTCCCTTCTATTATTTTCAAGTGAACGGTTAAAATTCCTATGATAACCCAATGGACAAGGCACTGGTCTATTTTAACTATTGAAATTATTTTATTGTATGCTTGATCAATGTTATTTTATAGTCTATATTAATCTCGTTGAGCTACTTGTTTAATGAATACCATTGTAAGCTCATATAAATGTGTCAAAACCTAGCTTGTTTAGCTTCTAAGCTATTCTAGGATGAAGTGGTGAGTCAACCAAAGCTCACATATCTAATTTGGGTCTCCAAGTATTTGAATAGTGTGACAGACATAAAGGATATTCAAATATTTCCACAACAAGATCTAGGATTTTGGGGATGAACTTTTGCACCCAAGCTTAGCTCTGGTGAAATCGTACCTTATACGAGGTGACCATGATTTTGCTTCTGAAAAAATCATGCCATGTAATTATGAGGTGTGATTTTTCAAAAAAAGGATAATACAACATAGCAATACAAAAGACTAACAAATGTGAATTTAGTACTATGTAAAATACAAATAAAATAAAAACAACCTGGTGGTAGCAAAAAAGTAGATAAAAGGATGAATACCTCCAAGATGGTAGAATTCTCCTTAGGGCTCCAACACTTATTCACCATGGGTAAAAAAATATAATCCATTGCAGTAGAAGAGATGTTCCCAAAATTCACAAAGCTTCAACACAATTTTAACTTGCATCAACACTTTTTAGTAGGTTGTAAAATTGCTTCACTTGGAATTCTAGGAATCAAAAGAGCTTGTTAGAGAGATCGCTTAGCTTGAATAATGGATTTATTGGAAAAGAAAACTTCAAACCCACTATTTATAATAGATTTGAAACAAGAATAGGTAGAAAAATTAATGAAAAGCTGATGCCAAAGAAGTTTAGGTAAAACGTTAAGGTTTCCTAGGAAAAAACCCTAACTAGGTGAAATTATACCCTATAAGGATCGATCGTGATTTAATCTAAGAAAGGAAAAAAGAGGTATGTTCTTGTTTTTGAGTTTTTTTTTTTCACTTTGTTCTTGTTTTAAGGTTATTCCTCTCCTTTTTCCATTCCCACTATCAATTTTATCTTATTTATCTCTTCTAAATTTCCATATTTTTCATGATGATACTTATCTTCTATATCTTTATGCTACCCTCGAGAATCAAAAGTGCAAGGAATAACCTCACAAACACTTTCTTCTTTATATTATCGTCAAGACTTTAAAATAAAAGGATGATCCTCCATAGTAATTGTTTCTCATACAACTTGAAAAACACTAAATGTTACCCTTGAAATCCTAAAGTGCAAGGATAATCATCCATAGTAATTACTTTCTTGTGTTTCTCTTAAAACACTAAATTTCCATGGATATCCTCTTAATTCATTTATTTGTTATGTTGCTTTTAGAACTCTAATGTGTAAGATATAAACTCTATACTACTATATTTTTGTACAAGAAGAGGATTTTATACTACTTGAGGATGATTTACATAGATTGAATTTTATCTATTTCACTTCCTTTATTTTATATTTGCCTCTACATATTCTTTGACACCTTGAAATACTTCTTAATTTTGACATTCACATTGTTTTTCCTCATCCCTTATGTCCTTCTTTATTTCTTCTAATGGTTGATCAAAGTAAATTATAATGGGCTTCAACATCTAATTATATAGAAGGGGCTTGTTTATGTAAAGTTTTGAATATTAGTATCAGTACCATATTGTATTGTATTTTTGATCTTAAATCATAATATGGTCTTAATTTACTTATATATATTGATGATGTAATTGATATTTAAACTTTTACGGAATGAATATCTACATCATCAGAGTTTAGACTATTTTCATTTGCCATATGATGTTGACTATGGTTAAGATACAATATGGATTTATTTTTAGTTACCAAAAGATACTTTATGACAAGAGTATTCATAGGTGTGTGGTAACTTATCATAATAAAAAAATTAAATCTAGGTTACACTCTACAACATTACTCCACATTTTAATAAACCAGATTTTCTAAAGTATTACTATTATGTTCTACTATTTGTATTGTATCTTTATGGTCTATCATGTCTAGATAATATATAAATAGACTAGGTAATTTTAGGTTAGCAATCATTGAAGTTTAAATTTATAAAGAAATTTTGATGTATTTGGTAATGTTGAAAGATAAAATTAAATATTGTGTTATTTTTTTAGATGTTAAAAAATAAAATACTTTCTAATTGATAATAAATATTTTACAAAAAATACCTTATAGCTAAGGAGGAATGACTCTACGTAAAATTCAAAGTAAAATAAATACACTTAAAATTATGGTTGATTTTCCTAGATCCATAAACCAGTGAAACCTAATCACACCCTTTAAAATATAAAATTATTGGACCAAAAAATATACCCATGTAAATAAACTATTAAAACTAACTTTAGCTTTATAAGCTAATCCACCTTCATTGCATATAAAATTTATTATAAACTTAGTAAATAGAAAATTAATTAATTTAGACTAATGGTTACACGTAATCATCATGTTAGGATCAATCAAGGATATTATAGATGCACTGAACCATCTTGTAGATATAATATTTGGTGGTGTGCTTTATAAAAGTAGTTGGACAAAATACCTTCATTATTATTATGGAAGCTAATTTTAAAATTATCACATATATATTGGAACATAGCTCAATGATGACAATTATTCAAATGGTTTCCTTCGTATCTTATACCACCATAATTATGAAGTTTTCTTATACTTACTGTACCATAACCTATATAAATTTTGGTTCTCTTCTCACCACTTCAAGATGCCATAACCTATGATCAACTTGCTCATATTTTGGTAAACCAAGAATCCAATTACAAATAACTTACTAGATGCATCACATCCTTCTTCATTTACATTTTATATTCATATGGATTTAGGATTTGGAAAACTCAATAATGCTAAGATATTGAAATGGGCTATAATTTGTATCTTGCTCGCTTGGAAATTTCTATTGGATTTTTTTTAGGACTCTTTACCTTATCAAATAACATGGATACACTAATGTAATATTTCATGGAAAAATCTATTGAAAAATCCCCCTTTGATCAAGGTTGCAATAGCTATATTCTCTTCTTATTTTAAAAAATAGCTCAATTTGAAAGTTTTAATCTTAAAAATCCCTTTAGATACTAGTGACTAAACTATTAAAGTTGACATATCAATGCTAATAGTGGGGATAATATTGGAGTTGAATAGCCTTTGATTCTAGAAAGAGGTGTTTCACCTTATTTAGAAAACATTCCCTTTTCACACAATGATTGCAATAGAAACTTTTGTTGATACCCATCATGATGAAAATAATATCTACTAGAATGTCTTTGGTCTCTCAATTTTCAATAGAAGCTTCCTCTACCTAAGTAAGAGCCACTTGTAAGTGTTCATCCATTTAAATAATAGTAGTAAAAATTTAGTATGAGAAAGCCATATATATGTTCTATAAAATATCACTATTCTATTAGGTTATGTGATAATAACTCCTATCATTTAATAGATAAGGCATTACCTAGGTGTTGTAGGTGAGTTGGAGAGGAGAGGGTAATCCTCCAAGGGAGGTCCCAAGTTCGAATCTCCACCCTACCAAAAATTTGAATTGGGTACCCAAAATCCAATTGATAATATTGGTGCGGGCAGGGTCGGGTGCGACTCCCGAGTTACTTTGATAGTGTAGAAACCCCTGGTCATGGTCTCTTAGACCAAGGCGGCCCCACAAGGAGTTTTTTGGTCAAAAAAATAGATAAGGCATATCATTTCTAATGCATCTATTTGACTATATTTTCTTAGGCTAATTTTGTTCATTCACCTAACTTTTTAAATCAATAGTGTCATACATAACATTTATATCAAGATGTGGCCAAGAAGGGGATAAGAATAAAATCAATTTTTATTGAACATGTAATATCGAACTTGTCATTTTAACATCCTAAAGCACCTTAAATCACACTCATAGATGTGACATGATTGAAATGCTTTGAACATATCTGTTATCAACTCTATTGTCAAAATCAACAACTGCTCATTGTTCTTTTCTCCAAGTAAAATACAAGAGGTTCTTCATTATTCATAATAGATAATTAGAGAACAAAACATATACTACCACTATCCTTACCACCTGTGCTCACCATTGTGCTCCTTGATTTATTACCATCCATCATGATACTTAAATAATGACCATTAAACTATATCTTGGGGGATACTCCCAAGGTATAGCTCCCATCCCAATCATGAACTTGTAAGAGGAGGATGGACATGTATATGCAGGAAATGATTCTTAAAAAGGTTCTTTAAACATGTAGTACTCTCAATACTTTGTTGGAGTTGGATTTGCTATTGTATCCTTCTAAATCCCTTCGTTATATGCCCTTTCATGTTGTTCCTTGGTGATTTGCATACCTAGCTAGAAGAGTATATTTTTTCTTGTCATTTTCTTACCCCTCCTTATTATATTGAAAAATAAAATTATGCATCTTTGCTGGCCATACCTTTATTAAAAATATTTTTTAATATAATGATTAACATATTTTTTTATAAAAAATTTAAAAATAATTTAAAATTAAACACTAAACATGTTATTATATTTATAAGTCATGGTATAATTACATTTAAAATCTATAAAATTAATGTACCATCGGATAATTTCATTTAAAGTTTAAAAAGGCATTTAAGATCTATCTTCACCTTAAACAATAAGATTATAACTGTATAAACGATTTTAAATCATCAATTAAAAACATTTCTTAAAAAATAATAAAAAATATATACGCTTATGTGTATTTTTAAACTGGGGATTATAATTATAAATTAATACTATAATAAGCTGCAGAGATTTAAGGAGATATTTACTCTACCTTAAACAATAAGATTATAACTGTATAAAAGATTTTAAATCATCAATTAAAAATTATATTTTAAAAATAATAAAAAATAAATATGCTATTTTAAATTGAAGATTAATATTATAATAAGCTGCAGAGATTTAAGGAAACATTTACTTTTTACACATTTCGAAGACTTTGGATAAAAGGAACTTCGACCGCCAAGAATTCAAAAGTTTGAAGGAAGTTCTTATAAAAGTAATTTTACATCTGAAAGGAACATTCTATTAAGAAAGGACACGCTTCAAGGAAGGTTTGGCAAAACAGCATACTACAACATACAATCAGTTGTATCTAACAAGATTTGAAGAGCATAAGAAACAATTCGAAGGAAAATAATTGTCCATGCCCAAGCAATCTGCGTGGAATTTTTTGTTTTTTTTGTTTTGGTTCTCCACTCTTACACAGAATTGGTTAAACATATGGTATATAGTATCTTTTGGTTAATTATTCTGATTGATGTAAAAATAAATAAAAATTAATTTTTTTATTATAATTATTTAAATTATAGATGTTAACATAGTTAAATCTTAAATTTTTGAAACTTTTTAAACAAAGAAAAATTATAATCAAACTATTACGAATAAAAATTTTAAAATTCTATTAAAACAAATACCTAGCCAAGAAATTAATTTTACTCACATTGATCTCTTGATAAGCCAAGGTATCTGGCCAAGGTATCTGTCTACAGAAACATTTTCCTTTTTCCTTGCATGGAGATTCCACTTCGAACGAATCCTATTGACATCACCCCATCCTTCCAATTCTTTCCCTTCCCCGCATACAAAAAGAGTAGTTTGAGTGTTCTGTAAATTAGATAACATGGAATGCTTTCTTACATTCTAAAACACTTGCTTTCTGCCTAAGAAATGTGTTTTTCGTAACTTGTAAGGGATACTCATCCATTCTTTACATTCGTTGCTTTTTAAAAGCTTGTTTCTTAGACCCAAGACACAATATTCCATCGGCCGTTTCCTTTCGTTTTCCTCTCATACATACATACTGTCATTATACATTTATTCATGGCGGCCGCGACAGTCATGCCGTTTTTGCCTATAGAGAAGTGCAGCTCTGAAGGCCGAGGAGACCAAACGGTGGTCTCGGACTTAGACGGCACATTGCTGAGGGGCCGCAGTTCCTTCCCTTACTTTATGTTGATCGCCTTCCAGGCCTCGGGATTGCTGAGAGCGATCGCGCTCCTTTTCATGGCTCCCATTGCATGGATTCTCTACCATTTCGTCTCGGAGGCTTCGGGAATTAAGTTTCTCATCTTCCTCACCTTCGCCGGGGTGAAGGAATCGGAGATTAAGTCTGTGGCGAGAGCGGTTTTACCCAACTTTTATTTGGAGGATTTGCACCCGGAGTCGTGGAGGGTGTTCTCGTCGTTCGGCAGGAAGGTCATACTCACCGCCAATCCTCGAATAATGATAGAGCCTGTCGGCTTGGATTACTTGGGGGCAAATCAAGTCATCGGCACGGAGATTGAAGTTAACGGCAAGGGGCGTTGCACCGGTTTCGTCACCGCACCGGGGGTTCTCGTGGATGGTAATAAGAGAAACGCCTGCAAGACTTTTATGGGAGATCGAACCCCTGACGTCGGGCTTGGTGACCGGCCCACGGATTTCCCTTTCATGTTGCTCTGCAGAGAAGGGTACGTCGTTGCTTCCCCCCAAAATATGGCGGCGTTGCCACGGGAAAACTTACCGAAGCCGCTTTTGTTTCATGACGGGCGTCTGGTGCGCCTCCCAACCCCGCTAACCGCTCTCTTAACACTCCTGTGGGCGCCGTTTGGTGTGATTCTGGCAATTTTTAGGATAGCGGCTGGAACTCTTCTGCCCATGAGGGCGGTGCTGTACACCTTGAGGGCTCTGGGCGTCAAGGTTGTTATCAAGGGCGAGATCCCCTCAGAGAAGAAGACGAAGAAAAACGGAGGAGTTCTGTTCGTATGCTCGCACAGAAGCGTGCTGGATGCGATATTCGTGTCGGCTGCGCTGGGGAGGCCCGTGGCCGCCGTCACCTACTCCATCTCGCGCCTGTCGGAATTTCTGTCTCCCATTCGCACCGTGCGGCTCAGTCGCGACAGGAAAATTGACGCCCTCAAAATGGGGAAGCTGCTGGAGGAAGGAGATTTGGTCATATGCCCCGAGGGAACCACAGGCCGGGAGCCCTACCTGCTAAGATTCAGTGCTTTGTTTGCAGAGCTGACGGACGAACTTGTTCCCGTGGCAATAGACTGCCGAACGAGCATGTTCTATGGCTCCACGGCTAGAGGGTGGAAAGCTCTGGACCCATTGTTCTTCTTCATGAATCCCCGACCGCTGTATGAGCTGAACTTTCTTCCAAAGGTTGCGGCGGAGCAGACGTGTGCTAAAGGGGGCAGAGCGCCCCATGAGGTGGCTAACTACATACAGCGGACCATTGCAGGGGCATTGGGTTTCGAGTGCACGGCTTTCACAAGGAAGGACAAGTATACACTCTTGGCTGGAAACGCCGGTACAGTACCCCTCAGTTCGTGTTTCTCTGGTGTTGCTGCAAACTCAAATGGGATCTAATAGCTGAAACCGAAGCTGGCTTTCCATGTATATACGTTTCACACGATTTAAATAAGAATTTATTCTATGTATTCTTTTTTACTTTGACCGCGTTTCTCTGCTGTTGCTGTAAGCTCAATTGGGAGCTAATAGCTGAAACCGAAGCTGGTTTTCCATGTGTACACGTTTCACACGATTTAAATAAGAATTTATTCTATGTCCTTGGTCCCGTGGATAGACTTTTCATCCCTATTAACATCGAGTAGCAGCGTTATGTGTCTTATGTAGGACTTTTTATCTCTATTAACATGGAGTAGCGTTATGTGTCTTATGTAGGACTTTTTACCTCTATTAACATGGAGTAGCGGTATGTGGGAAAGTTGGCCCTCTTATTTTCTAATCGGTTTATGTGATGTTGTTTTCATACAAGCTATTTATTTCCAGTGGTATATTCTTAAAATTATGTTCCACTTTAATATCTTTTTTTTTCTATGTATTCTTTTTTACTTTGATCACCTACTTGCTTATACACTTAACTTGAATAGATAGTCAGGGTTGTACACATAGTTTCAATAATTGGAGTAAGGTTGATAATTATATACTAGGTAAATTACAACCTATAAAAATGGTTTCATTTGACCTAATAGTCTTTGTAGACATTGAAAACTATTTTGCCTTCTTCACTTTACATATGAATTTCTTTTATAAACGCATAAGACAATTGTAAAAGGAGTTGACAAAACAAGAAGAGCAATATTAAAGTTACAAAGACAATTGGAAAATTAGAAAAGTATATGTCTCAATGAGAATGATTCTATATATTGATGGAGTGAAGTAAGATGGATGCAAAAAGCCTATCATATATTGAAGAATATTATGTGGTCAAAGTTGAATGACAATGAATATGTTAGAATAATTATTTGATGGAATAGAGTATGTAAACACTGGAGATGCATTTAGAATGAACATATGAATTATATTGTTAAATATCTTGTATATTATGTATGAATAAATTTATATGTTTTTAATTTGATATAATAGTAATTGAATATCAAAGTATTACATCCTAACATTTGGCATTAGAGTTAGTAGTGTAAGCAAGGAGCCACAATTGAAGCTCAAATTTGGTGTTGAAGCTAGAAGCCTTGAACACCTTTAATGTGGTTTAGGAAAATGTTGAAGTAATAAGTAGCAACAATCCTACATCCAAATCATAGGTTGGTTAAAGGAAGAGCCAAAGCTTAGTGGTAGAGAAACCTCAACATGGAGGTCTTAAATTTGAGTCCTAGATAATAGAATTTACAATACTTTCTAGAATATTTCGAAATATACATTCACCCATTATCATATACAAAAATATGCACGAGCAATTAAAGATAACATTAATAAATAAAAAGGAAGATATATAAATGACATGAAAGGAATAAGGGATAGATGCCCATAGAAACATTGTAATATTTCACATTTATCACACACTAATACAATGAATCGATCATTTGGGGGTATTCATAATGATACCAAATTCTCGGTTAGATATTAAGCTCATGTTGGCTAACTTGACTTGAATGTTAAATTACAATATAATAAATATATTACACCCTTTAAGGCTATCCATATAGGTGGATTAACCGATATCGCTAAGGGTGAATACAAGAGAGGTTCTCTTTGGCTTACATGAACATGCTCATACTCTTAAATAAATTATGCTCGAAAGCTTACATAAATAATGCCCATAGGGTTACATCAAAAATACCACAGACTTACATATAGACTTGCCCATAGGCTACATTAGTAGAGCTCATAAGTACTCTTTCACACTTTTGGCCTTAGCCTAATAAAATAAGATTAACATACTTCAACATTAGTTGGCCCATACCTTTAAGATGTTTACTAGTAAAATGAAATGCAATTATGATTACAACAGAACAAAGCAAATATTTAGCAAAATAATAGCTAGATCAACTCATGGGATCATTATTATCCCATAAAAATAGATTGGACAAAATTCTAAAGAGTTTGGAGTAAGCTTTTACAATGAAAATTGAAATAGATGGAGAAAGTAGAATATGGAATAGCCCCCATGTAAGAAAGGGGGTATTATCAAATTATTTAAGATTAAATAATTTGATACCCAAATTTCCCTTATATCCAACATTGGAGAAGTATACAAATTCATTTACACTTTTTCATCTTTCCTGTAGTATAAAGAAAACACATAATGTTTACACAATATAAAATTATATTCTCAATTATTTCATTGAATATATAATCATTATGGTAGATTTATTTGCATTCAATTCCATACAATACTTTTTGGTAGACAATGATAGTAATAGTCGGGTCAATGGCAGTACCAGTTAGGTCGACAGTGATAGTAACAATCATCTATAACTACCAAAAATCATAGGTGGTTAGGGTCAGAAACAAAACTATCAATGTTAGTAATTGCATAGTATAGGGGATCCCAGGTTCTATGACGTGCATAATGTTAGTAACTGTATTACAAGTGAGAAGGAAAGAGATATAGTGGTTAGTTGATAGAACACACAGATCAAAGATATTTGATCCAATACCCAACTTTTGAACCGTAGCTCAATTACTACTCTCCAAATCATGAAAATTATGGGTTATTTCAAAGGCCTATGCCTTACCATCCCGATTGATTCTAGCATCATACATAAATTTATTAATCCTCACATTGCAAAGCAGAAAAATTGTTACATACACACATGTAATTCCTTTGAGGTTATAGTTTCCAATGGTGGAACCTTAACTTGCAAAGGTAAATGGCACAATGTTAAGGTCAATATTGGGGACTATGAGCTCAAAAAAGATATGGTGGGATGTGATATCGTGTTAGAAGCTCAATGGTTGGGTATAGTAGGAAAAATCTTACGGAACTTTGCTGAGTTTTGGATTTAATTTTAATAGGATGGATAGTCCCACACTCTTCATGGCTCAAAAGTAGGGCCTTCATAGATTATCAGTTCAATATGGATGGAGAAGTTAAAAAAATCATCGCAAGGTATCATATCTCAAATATTTATGATCCAACCTCACCCTTTAGAGGAGGATTCTGTTCCTACAGATTTGCAACTTATTTTGGCCAAGAAAAATTATATTTTTGCTGAACCATCATAATTATTGTCCCATCGCTCTCATGACTATGCTATTCCTTTGTTACCCAGCAATGCACATGCAACATTTGACCATACCGGTATCCTCATGCTCTTAAATTAGAAATCAAGAAGTTAGTACAATATTTGTTAAAATTTGGCATCATTTGGCCAAGAAATAGTCCTTACTCTTCTCTAGTTTCATTGGTGCACAAGAAATATGGGTCCTTATGGTTGTGTATCGATTAACGTGAGCTCAATAAACTCATCATCAAGGATAAGTTTCCTATTTCGATGGTGTATGAATTACTAGATGGCCTACATGGAACTATGTACTTTTCCAAATTAGACATTTTCTCGAGGTACCATCAAATTAGGCTCAAGGATGAGGATATTCCCAAGACTGCTTTTGTAACAACCCAAGTTTTGCCCACTTGGTTGTCCAAACACCCCAAGTCTACCCACTTGGTTGTCCAACATCAGAGGTCACAGTAAGAGAAATTTTTTCTTCTCTTTTATACTTTTCTAATTTAATTTCTAGTATGAGCATGTTAGAACCATATTCATGAGTGGCATTTCGCTGTAGTCAAAATTCTCATGAGATCGAGATTAGCCAAATATTGTATAGTTACCTCTTTTGAACTTCACTCTCCACCCAAGATTCCAAGTTTAGGTAGAGGGTTTCTTTTCCTTTAGGGCCTATATCACCTAGAGGTGTGACGCATAATTTCCCCATGTCTTAACATGAACTCAAAAACTCATGACATATAAGACTTAGTGCATACATGCTCGAGCTAGACGATCAACCAACTTCCTTGGAGCATTGTATAGGGTCTACCAATACCCTGGAAACTACACGATGTTTTGTGTTGATTAACCAACACGATGTCCCATACCATCATGTTGTCGGTACTACCAAGTCAAGCACAATTCACCACTAAATACTAGCAGGGAACCTATAATAGATGCCCATACAACCCTTCGTTACCTCTTGTTCTGACCTTTCCCGTCAGTATAGTTAGAGCCCTGGAAAGATTTTTGTCTACCCACAATATCTTTAAAGTTGAAGTTAATATTGTCTACCCACAATATTTAAATAAGAAGGGTTGTCTGCCCACAACCTTGGCATTTGTCTACCCATAATATTTAAATGAGAAGGAAAGCCTAACCACAACCTTGGTACTATATCTATAGTAAGTTTCATTGCCCCCTAAATCCTAAGTTGTGCAAATAAAAGGGTATTGTTTCATTGAAAACTAAAGGTGTAAAATATGTTATATTACTACCTCATGATTCATTAGCTTTAAATGATCCAACATAAAATAATAATCAAATCAGTTAATTGTTTTTAATGCTCATCCAAGCAAGTTCCATGTGTACAAATGGATTGAAAAATAATAATATTCAACAATATGTAGATTTCGTAATATCTAAAAATAACTATACTTAAAAATAATTATTAAAATTCTATGTTGTAAGAAGATTAAAGATATTAATGAGAACCATGTAAATATAAATTATCTCAACCTTTAGAAACACACATTTTTTTAAAAGTAAAGCAGAAAAGAAAATACGTGGTAATTATAATTAGATTCGGATATCTTAATATCATTTCCATTAAATATAGTTGCTTGAGAAAACATATATTATCAGTCATAAAACAGTCATTCCTCTAATCGATATGCCATCGGTCTCCTCTAATGAACAGTTTACCAAGTGAACTATGGCCATTTGCTACGATATTTTTTTTTATTTATTTCCAAAAGGACTAGCTAAACTCCAAAGGTTTCACGATTTCTCATGAGACAAGAAAATTATGGTTAAACTTTATGTTAATCAAGACTATAATCCACAATCTTCCTTTCATATTATTTTGTATCTAGAAAAGAAAGTTTTACTCTTTCACTATTCTAACATAACCTTTGCCTATTTCTTCTTTCACCTAATTTAACATTAACACGAAAGGTCATAAAATTTCACCAATCAAACACGCTTAAAGATTCCATTACACAATGTAAAGCTTTTAAATCTTAGTTTATGAGACGGAGTGACATATTAAATGTGATAGGTTTTTATATTTGGATAATAAGAATTTAAAAACAAAATTGTTTCTATCGTCCTCATTCCAATTTAATCAGGTTCGTTCCCAACCGAAGTTTACTTCTTGGAATCGTAACCAAACCAAATACACTTGAGGCATTCTTCAATAGTTAAGCAAGGATAAAATATTATCATATTTTGGAATTTTAACACCTCAATATAATATTTAATGCTCTCCAAACGATTTAAAAACCCATATGCTAAAAGCCTCCAGATTTCAATGGAAAGATATATATATATATATATATATGTCTAACTTAAGCTTTTCTTACTGAGAGAAGAGGAAAAAAAAGTTTTCATAATATAATATCTTGCTTAATAAGAAATGACAGCCAACATACAATTATCATTTTTTATCAAATTCACACAGACAAAGAAATTTAGAATTTGAATCTGAACCCAATGCATCTTTTGTAGATGAGATGTTAGGAATGGAGCCTAATTATGAGGAGGCTAAACAGAGAAAGTTTCTGGATTTACTGCAGGACGGGCAGGGAAAGTTTCCAGATTTACAGTCTGTTAGTCTACCAGAGAAAGTTTCCGGATTTACAACAGGACAACCAGGGAAAGTTTTTTTTGTTTTTATCCCAAAATTAGATGTTGGGAACTCAATGTTAATCTTGGAATGTATTAAGAAAAGCAGTTTGTTTTTCTATTTTTTTCTTATATATAGTTGTGAGGAAAAACAGAGAATACTATGACAATGAGAAAATTACTGTGTTGATTCCTTGTAAATATAGAGAGGAAATTACAGCAGATGTTTGTTGTAGGTTGTAACCCTCTATTGCTTGGATTGAGAAAGAAAGGACTGAAAATTCTCGGTGGATGTAACCCACATTGGGTGAACCACGTTAAAATCGTTGTCTCTTCTACTGTGTGTTTGTCTTATTTTGTCAATTCTGTTGTTAAAGTTTGAAACACTATAATTGCTTTTCTATATTTTATATAGTGATTTACTCTAACAAGTGGTATCAGAGCGGTTGTTTTGTTGGGTGCACTTGACAGAAGGAGAATTTTTGGATCAAGTGGGAGCAATGGCGAAAGAAGGGAGGTTTAGAGTTCAAAAATTCAATGGCCAAAACTTTCAATTCTGGAAGATGCAGATGGAGGATTACTTGTACCAGAAGGATCTTTACTTACCTCTTGAGGGGGAAACAGAGAGACCTTCATCTATGTCTGATGAGGAGTGGAGTCTCCTTGATAGAAAGGCATTGGGTACTGTGAGGCTGTGCTTGGGAGCCACCGTAGCCTTCAACATCTCTGATGAAAAGACTACCAAGGGAGTCATGGATAAGTTGGCCAAGATGTATGAGAAACCATCAACATCAAATAAGGTATTCTTAATGAAAAGGTTATTTAACATGAAAATGAGTGAAGGAGGATCTGTGCATGATCATTTAAATGAATTTAATACTGTCACTAATCAATTGCATTCAGTAGGATTGGATTTTGATGATGAGCTTAGGGCCTTATTAATCTTATGCTCTCTTCCGAAAAGTTGGAACAGTTTGGTAATGGTGGTAAGTAACTCTACTTCGAGTTCAAATAAATTAGAATTTGATGATGTGGTTGGTGTGATACTCAATGAGGACATGAGAAGAAAAACCATAGGAGAATCATCTAGCACCGCCTTAACTATTGAGAATAGAGGAAGAGGAAGAGAAAGAGGCAAGAGTTCACATCATGGCAAATCCAAAGGCAGATCCAAATCACATGGAAAAGGAAAGCTACAGTGTTGGCACTATGGCAAAAAGGGTCATCTCAAGAAGGACTGTTGGCAAAGAAAGGGTGATGGAAATGAAGGTAATGATAATAATGGTAACACTTCAGAAGCCAATATTACTGGACAAATTCTACAAGATGCTTTAATCTTATCTCTTGATAGAAATAGTGATTATTGGGTAATTGATAGTGGTGCTTCATTCCATGCTACCTCACATAAGGAATACTTCATAGATTATGTTTCTGGAGATTATGGACAGGTTCTATTGGGAAATGACCAACCATGTAAAATCATGGGTATTGGAAAGATTTTGATTAAATCCCCAAATGGATGTCAATGGGCTCTTAAAGAGGTGAGACACATACCATATTTAAAGAGAAATCTTATATCGGCAAGTAAGCTTGATGGTGAAGGATACACGGTTGCATTCGGAGAAAATGCTTGGAAAGTTACTAAAGGTTCATTGATAGTAGCTAGAGGTAAATTGGTGGGTACTCTTTATTTACTTACTGATTTTTCTCACTGCTCCATGAATTTAGTTTCTATAGGTGAGAGTGCATCTTTGTGGCACCAAAGACTTGGCCATATGAGTGGAAAAGGTATGGAAATTTTACATTCAAGAAAGTTATTGCCTAAGTTAAAAGAGATTGATTTGGAATTCTGTGAGGATTGTGTTTATGGTAAAGCAAAGAGAGTTAGATTTCTCAAGGATGGCAAGGAAAGGAAGAAAGAGAAATTGGAGCTTGTGCACTCAGATGTTTGGGGCCCAACTCAGGTAACTTCTCTTGGAGGTTCCTCTTACTATGTACTTTTTATTGATGATGCAACAAGGAAAACATGGATATATTGCATTAAGAATAAAAGTGATGTTTTTAATACCTTCAAGAATTGGAAAGCATTAGTTGAAAATGAAACTGGAAAAAGGTTAAAGTGTCTAAAGTCGGATAATGGTGGAGAATATTGAAGTAGAGAATTTGATGTGTTTTGTTCTAAAAATGGAATTAGAAGAATCAAGGTAGTTCCAAGAACACCTCAAGAAAATGGGGTTGCAGAAAGAATGAATAGAACCATCATGGAGCGTGCTAGGAGCATGAGAATACATGCAGGCTTACCATTATTTTTATGGGCTCATGTTGTTGATACTGCAGTATATCTGATTAATAGAGGACCATCTAGTGCCTTGGATGGAGGAATTCCGGAAGAGCTTTGGACAGGTAAACCAATAAATTATTCTTTCCTTAAGGTATTTGGATGTGAGGCTTTTATGCATATAGACAAAGAGAACATAAATAAGTTAGATGCTAAGGCCCAAAAGTGCTATTTTATTGGTTACGGTATTGATGGCTTGGGTTACAGATTATGGGATTGTGATAACCGAAAAGTCATTAGAAGTAGGGATGTCATATTTAATGAAAAAAACTTGTATAAAGATCGGTTGCAGGGAAAGAAATAGAAAGAGGAAATTACTGAATACATAGACCTTGATGGACACATAGAAAAGGTAACTCCAAAAGTGGTAGAAGATCAAAATGTACAGCAGCAGCAACAAGCACCTCAATCTCCAGAAAGTGTTGTTAGACGATCTACCAGGATAAGTAAAATTCCTCAACGTTTCTCTGATTATGTTTTGTATACTGATGCTGGTGAGCCATAATGTTTTTAGGAAGCATTACAGATGGATACCAGGAATAAGTGGGAGCTTGCAATGAATGAAGAAATGGACTCTTTATTCCACAACCAAACTTGGGATTTGGTTGAGCTACCCAAAGGTAAAAGAGCTTTGACCAATAAATGGGTGTACAGGATTAAAGAGGAGAATGAAGGGCATAAGAGATACAAAGCAAGACTAGTGGTCAAGGGATTCGCTCAAAAAAAGGTATTGATTTTGATGAGATTTTTTCTCCAGTTGTAAAAATGACCTCTATTAGAGCTATTTTGAGTCTTATAGCTATAGAAAATTTGTATCTGGAGCAATTGGATGTGAAGACAACATTTCTTCATGGTGATTTGGAGGAGGAAATTTATATGCACCAACCAGAAGGCTTTCAGGTGAAAGGTAAAGAGGATTGGGTATGTAAACTGAAAAAGAGCTTGTATGGGTTAAAACAAGCTCCTAGAAAGTGGTATTTAAAATTTGATAAGTTCATGGCTAATCAAAGGTTTGAAAGATGTCAAAGTGATCACTGTGTATATTTTAAGCAAACTGGAAATGGTAACTATGTTATTTTGCTATTGTATGTGGATGACATGTTAGTTGCAGGAACAAATATGCAAGATATAAACATGCTCAAGAAGAAGTTGGCTAAATCCTTTGCCATGAAGGATTTGGGAGAAGCCAAACAAATCCTTGGTATGAGGATAACAAGAGACAAGGAGAGTCACACTCTAAAATTATCACAAGCAAAATACATTGAAAAAGTGCTTAAGAGATTCAACATGAACAATGCAAAGTCTGTTGCTACTCCATTGGCAAAGCATTTCAAACTCACCAAAGATTTGTGTCCCAAGACACAAAAGGAACAAGAGCATATGGCTAAGGTTCCCTATGCATCAACGGTTGGAAGCTTGATGTATGCAATGGTTTGTACAAGACTAGACATTGCCCATGCAGTGGGAGTAGTGAGTAGATTTATGAGTAATCCAGGAAAAGGACATTGGCAAGCGGTAAAATGGATACTCAGGTACTTGAGAGGAACTTCAAATTATTCTTTGAATTTTGGAGGCTCTAATATATGCTTGAAAGGTTTTGTAGATTCTGATATGGCAGGTGATCTTGATGGTGGAAGGAGCACTACTGGCTACATATTTACTATAGGAGGAGGAGCGGTTAGTTGGATTTCTAAACTCCAACACGTAGTTGCCCTTTCAACCACTGAAGCTGAATATGTTGCTGCTACAGAAGCAAGCAAAGAGATGGTTTGGTTGCAAAGACTAATGGAAGAACTGGGGAAGAAGCAAGAGGATAATAGGTTGTGGAGTGATAGCCAGAGTGCTATACACCTTGCGAAGAATTCGACATTCCATTCAAAAACTAAACACATCAAACTCAGGTATCATTTCATTAGATCAGTAGTGGAAGATGGATCTTTGAAATTAGGGAAAGTTCACACATCACAAAATCCTGCTGACATGCTTACAAAAGTGGTGTCAAGAGAAAAGTTGAGCTTTTGCTCAACTTCAGTTGGCCTTAAGGAATAAGAGGCCATGATGAGAATTTTTCAGTCCTTGGTTGCAGTATGGTGCAATGGAATTAGTCTCCAAGTGGGAGATTGTTAGGAATGGAGCCTAATTATGAGGAGGCTAAACAGAGAAAGTTTCTGGATTTACTGCAGGACGGGCAGGGAAAGTTTCCAGATTTACAGTCTGTTAGTCTACCAGAGAAAGTTTTCGGATTTACAACAGGACAACCAGGGAAAGTTTTTTTGTTTTTATCCCAAAATTAGATGTTGGGAACTCAGTGTTAATCTTGGAATGTATTAAGAAAAGCAGTTTGTTTTTCTATTTTTTTCTTATATATAGTTGTGAGGAAAAACAGAGAATACTATGACAATGAGAAAATTACTGTGTTGATTCCTTGTAAATATAGAGAGGAAATTACAGCAGATGTTTGTTGTAGGTTGTAACCCTCTATTGCTTGGATTGAGAAAGAAAGGACTGAAAATTCTCGGTGGATGTAACCCACATTGGGTGAACCACGTTAAAATCGTTGTCTCTTCTACTGTGTGTTTGTCTTATTTTGTCAATTCTGCTGTTAAAGTTTGAAACACTATAATTGCTTTTCTATATTTTATATAGTGATTTAATCTAACATGAGATTCAAATTCTTTGGTTTGACAATATTTATCCCAAAATAAATAATACATAACGTCTTGTTTAAACAGAGCATTTTCTGATGGACTGCATCCATAATTCTATTTACTCATGGGTACAACATAATCTATCAAGAAATTTTGAGTTTGGTTTTTCCTACCCTACGCTTCAAAATAATGAATGTATACAAGGTTTACAAGAGCTATCTATGCTCTACCAGTGCTATGGTTCCAAGACAATGCCCATTCCTAGAAAACATACACGAACAGGCTGCATATGGTCATTAATGTTTTGGGCTATAATATAAGCAGCTTATAACTACGAGTTTTCTCCAAACCATTTCAACGATCACCGATGTAACCAAGGGTCAGAACGGCAAACACTATCTTGACATGCATCTAATATTATAAATGCATACACTTATGAAATGTCCAGTCCACATGCAAATATTCTTTTAAAAATAAAATATCAAATTCTTTAGATTATTTCACTCCAGTCTATATTTCAACATGCAATTCTCTATTTTCAAAACAACATATCAAATACCTCAGATTGTTTCACTTCATTTTATAAATTCAACATGCAATTTTCTATTTTCAAAACATAATATCAAACACCTCAGATTGTTTCACTTCAGTTTATAAATTCAACATGCAATTCTCTATTTTCAAAATAAAATATCAATCTCATCAGATTATTTCACTCCTTTATATATATAGCTATTTATTTATTTATCAAAATATAATCATCAATCATTTGTAAAATAGAAGTTTAAAACCCAGATAATTTTATTGTTACACTAACAAGTTTAATAATAAATATTTTTGATAAATAACACCATTTAAACAATGGAAATTATTTCAGATGGTTTCCTCTTACCCGAAAATGCTTATCTGTTCTACTGCACTTCTCGAAAACACTTCTAGCTACTTTTTTTTCTCAAAGCTCACCTTTCACCGCCAAGATGATGATTTTTGTTAGTTTCCTCTACTTCAATTTCTAGAACAAATAATAGTTTTTCTCATGCATTCCACCTATTGATCGCATATGGAACTTTCCTCCTAAACTTGCCATGTGTAGTCCATGACTTATCCACGATTAAAAAACCCAAGTTCCCATGATAATTCTCTAATGCTGAATTCTTTTTAAATTGTCTTCTTTCAATAAGTGCAAAGCAATAATTATTTTATTATTATTTATTTTAATATTTTATAATTTAAAATATTTTATTTAATTTATTTTAAAACAACAAATATTATTTGTTTTTAACACACATACACACACACACATATATAAATATTTATTATCTTACTTTAGAACTTTCTCTTATGTTTTCTTTTAATTCTTAGATCAATAATAATCATAATCATTACTTCACATTTTACCCATTGTTTAAACTATGGCTCCCATGCATTTAAGCATTTTCATTGCCAACCAAGCATCATAAGCACACAATTTATCAAACACCAAGCATTCCTACTAATGCAACTACATGATATACCTCTACATGGAATACTGGTGGATGCATTGCCTATAAGGTTATTTACCCCTAACAATGATGATACTCCTTTGTTCATCACTTCCCTTTCCTTACCTTCCATCGATAACCATTTTTGTTGACTGAGGAGACATCTATCCAAATGAATTGCTCCCACCAGCAATAATACCTATTCCTGTATCCACATATACATTAGCAGTATCTCATCCTTGCAAACAATTAGGTATATAAGAAGTAAGATCTTGGAGAGTTACTACATACTCCCCCTCTAAGATTAAACATAGTCCCTGTGTTTACATTACCCATTGAAACATAAAAATAAATATTGCCATGAATAATATAAAATCAATATAGTACAACAACAAAGTTACATGGTCAAAACGTAATCATCATTTATTGCTGCAATAACACACATGCACAAAAAACAAATACACATCGTACTTCTCAAACCAAGATAATATTATCCCTCTATTCAAATGAAAATGGAAACTATGACATGATTATATCACTATTCAAATAAAAACAAAAATTATCTTTTCATGATAGGCAAATCCTTCCACGTGGTGCTATTTCCAGAAAAATGGTCCCATTGGACCCTAAATTATTCAATATTTTGCTTTCTTAACTATTTTTTTCTATAACCAAGGATCTTAATTGGTCATACCTCAATGCGTAGGGGATCGTCCATCTACAAATGATCAAAATTACAAACATGTGAGGGGTTAGAAACATATTTCTTGAGAAAGGACACATGGAATGTATCATGGATTTTTGACAAACTGGGTGGTAAGGCTAACTTGTAGGCTACTGGGTTTATTTTATTAAAAATTTCAAAAGGTCCCATAAATCTTGGACTAATTTTAGAGGATTTGATAGAGCTTTTGCTTGCTTTCACTCTCAGGAATACTTTGTCTCCCACAGTGAATTTCCTTGGTGTTGTTTTAAGATCTGCATAGCTCTTTTGTCGGTATGAAGCTTCTTTGAGCCTCTGAAAAATTTCATTGAGTTGCTCTTCCATTTATTTAATCATATTCGACCCGATCATCACCCGATACTCTGGATTACTCCATGACAATGGCGTTTTGCACCTTGTCTTGTATAGAGCCTCAAATGGAGCTATACCCAAGGAAGTATGGTAACTGTTATTATAAGCAAATTCTACTAGAAAAATGTAGTCCTCCTACTTTGTTTGATGATCCATGCAATAAATTCTTAGCATATCCTCTAAGATTTGGTTTACCCTCTCAGTTTTTCCATCGATTTCTAGATGATAAACAATGTTGATATTAAGTTTTGTTCCCCATGCTTGATGCAATGTCTACCAAAATTTGGAAGTGAACCTAGAATATTGATCTGATATAATTATTTCAGGAAAACCATGTAGCCAAACCACTTCCTTGGCAAATTTTTGAGCTATAGTAGGAAATCCATCTTTAATATTTCCCAGCAAAAAATGTGCTACTTTAGTTAATTTATCAACCACCACAAATATGGCATCAAATTGAAATTTATTTTTAGGTAAACCAACTATGAAGTCCATAGATGCAACTTGCCATTTATGTTCTGGAATATCATGTGAATACAGGCATCCAATTGGATGTAATTGCTCTGCATTCAACTTTTGACATTCTAAGCATTTTGCCACAAATTCAGCAACATATTTTTTCATTCCTGGCCAATAATAATCCTTTTTCATATTCTCATACATTTTTACATAGCTCATATGTGCAGAATATGGAGCACAATGTGCCTCTCGAAGTAACATGCTCCTTAAATTCAAATATTTTGGTACTACCATTATATTTTGAAAGAACAGAGTATCCTCTCGTACTTTGAATTCCTTTGTTTTTCAAAACCTTGCTAAATCAGATCTCGATATTTTTGAGAGAATTCATCTTGAAGTTGAAGTTTTCTTATTTGTTCAATTGCACCAAAATGACATTGTGACATAGCGGTGATATGCCATCTTCTGCTCATAGCATCTACTAATTTGTTTTCTTTTATATTTATATACTCAATGTTGAAATCATATTTAGCCAGAAACTCCATCAAACACCTTTGCCTAGCATTGAGAATTGGTTGAGTAAAGATGTATCTTAAGCTTTGGTGATCAGTTTTGAGGTTAAAAGGTTTACCAAGCAAATAATGATGCCACATTTTAAGGGCATGCACCACTGCAGCTAATTCTAAATCATGAGTGGCATAATTCATTTCATGCTTCTTAAGCTTTCATGACTCATAAGCTATAACACTTTCCTCTTGCATAAGGACCCCACCCAATCTTTCAAAGGAGGCATCAGTACAAACTATGAATGGAAGTTTGGGATCTGGTATTCTAAGAATAGGTGATATCGTTAACTTTTCCTTAAGTTTTATGAAAGCTTCTTCACACTGTGTTGTCCATTTAAAAGCTTTTCCTTTCTTCTAAAGATTTGTTATTGGATAGGCCACTTTAGAGAAATTCTTAATAAAGCAGTGATAATATCCACCCACTCTCATAAAACTCCGCACTTCCAAAACATTCATTGGATCAAGCCAATAAATAATGGCTTATATTTTCTTTGGGCCTACTAATATCCCCTCAGCAAAAACCATATGACCCAAATATTGTACTTGAGATGTATAAAACTCATATTTAGACAATTTTTTGTATAATTGGTTCTTTCTGAGTATTTTAAGAACAATATACATATGATGATCGTGTTCCTCTTTTTTTGGAGTAGATCAATATATCATCAAGGAATACCAATACAAATCGATCTAACTATTTCGAAAAAACACTATTCATCAGGTTCATGAATATTGTTGGAGCATTCATCAATCCAAAAGCTAACACAGTAAATTCATAGTGGCCATATCTAGTCCGAAAAGTAGTTTTGTGGGTGTCTCCTTCTCGAATTCTTAGCTGATGATAACCAGATCTAAGGTCAATTTTGGAGAAAATTGTGGCTTCCTTCAGTTGTGTAGACACCAAAACAACACCAATCCGATTATGTGACTGCAAACACTGATCGCATTGACACACACAACCCCAAGGGCAGCCCCCAGAGGTTAAACAGTGGTCCTAACCACTCTCACAGCAGTTTTGGAAGGTCAAAAATCAATTTGGCACCTTCAGGCACTTTGCTCAATATCCGTTCCACCCAGGGATGAATTCAAACTAGGATTCACCCCACCCCGGGATGAATTCCAAATTCGCTCCAGGGTGGGGCGAATTGCAGGTTTGATGGGCAAAAAGTCAAATCTTGACAAATGGCAGCTCAGATCCACCACTTAACGCTTCCTTCATTGCATGGGAGTGTGGGTGAGCATTTTTGAGCATTAGAGGCAATTACAAGGGCAGTCATGAAGTCCCTATTCAGGGAGGAATCTCCTTCCCCCTGGGAAGGCATGATTGCCAAGTGGCGCCTCTGCATGCCCATTTCAAGAGACCTCCAGGTCTATAAATTGGTGAGTTTCCTCACCCCAAAATAGGGAGAGAAGGAGCATTTTGGAGCAATGAAGTGCTGTCATTTTACTTTCACACCCACACCCTTTTGAGTTGTGTCTTTCACATCCTTGATCTCTTTTGGAGAAGAGGTCATAGGGTGGTTATTGGAAGCACGAATCCGGAACCAAACCCGACATTTGGCCACAATATCCCACCCAATTTGTCAAAAATACCCCACAAGAGGTTTTGGACCCATCCCAAGTGGATTGGTGCCGAAATCAGGCCCCAAACGATGGGCGGCCTACCTCCGGGCGCCCCCTCCCGCACTGCTACAGTCCTAATCGCCCCTCTTCGGAGTGATTGGAAATATGTGGCAGATTTGCTTTCTTTAATTTTTGCATTCAATTCTATGCTTCTTAGGTAGGTTATCATTCAAATTTCATCTTGTTTCGAGCAATTTTGATCATGTTTCTATCTTCGTTCGCCTTTACTAACTTGCAGGTAGCATCATCAAATTCCCATTGACGGAGGCCAAATTGGGAAAATATGACCATCTGGGTCTTCCCAAAATACCCCCAATTAGCTAACCCCAAGTTTGTAGGTCTTTTGGAGCTTCCTAGGTAGGACATTTGGAACGGTACCTTTTCGGCATTTTGTTGCAGGTAAATTCGTCCCGCCCCGGAGCGAATTCAAATCGGTGAGGAATTTCCTGACTGTTATTTTTGCAGTGCCCTCCTGGTGATGTCTTGATGCCCCTATCCAATTTTTAGAGCATTTGGATTCATTTTAGTCATAGTTTAATTCATTTTTCTCATTCACTTATCGTAGGCTTGGGGATTGCATGCTTTACTTTATCCGCAGGTGCTACTGACTATTTCTTGTTCCTTTGAATGTAGGGTCTGGACATCGAAGGAGCAGCAAGGAGTCAAGACTCATCAAATGCGAGCGGTGATGACATTTGGTCCACCCATTTTTACATGTGGGCACGCGGAAGAAGGAAGGGCATCCATGGATGTAACAAGAATGCATGTATTTAACGCTCCTAGCCCCTGAAAAGGGAGGATGCACATTGTAACCAAGTTTGTGAAACATATCAATAAAAAGGGTTGTCTTATTTATTGGATTTTGTTTAAAGTTTTGATTCGCTCATGCTTTCCCTCTTTTCATGCGCTTTCAATTTGTAGGATTTAGCGTTAAGTCTAAGTTCAATTTGCATCGCATCTTCGCTTTCCTTTTTGCTTTCGTATCCTCGTGCTTTCAGTGGCGATCATGGTGGGACCTTGTCCTCTATTTTTAAGATCAGATATCTGATCAAAAACTTGGTTGTTTTGCTTGCAGGTACCGAGTTTTTAGACGTTGGACTGTTGTTCGTTCCAGCCTGAGGCGAATACAGAGCTGGAATTCGTCCTACCCAGGGACGAATGGGAATCCGCCCCACCCTGTGATGAATTCAGTCCTGTAATTCATTTCTCCCCGGGATGAATTTTTGTCTATGCAGTTTCAGGATAGAAACTCAGAACCAGCAAATTTGGGCAGAGAAGAGGTAAGGGTCCTGAACTCATCCTGTCATTTTCTATTTTTCTTTTTCTGTTTTCCTGGTTTCTTTTTGCGTGCTTAGGAAAATTTTGCTGCATGTTTATTTTCTTTCATGCAAAATAAAAAGAACCCCACACATCACGTGGCAACATAAACACCAAGGAGCTGGTCGTAAAACCCTAGCCCTTGATCAAGACCAACGATGGATTTCATCACCACCTTGGCTTGAATCTTGCATTCATAAACCCCGATCGCTATTGTTGCTAGACGTAAATCCTGACGAAAACTGACCGAGTGTAGCTGGGGTGATTCCCAGTGCACGAGGATAAGTCTTCTATGGTAGGTGTCAAAAATAGGGCGATCCCCCTTCCGTACCGCCTATGTTCCACGTACCATCTGCTCTCACGTACCTATAGTTTCCCTCACGTAAGGGCGGGTATATAGAGAGGTTGGTATATCGGCCTGGCAATGGTATATCGAAGGGGCGACCATTTATGGGAGTCATAAGAGCCATCATTTTGCATTTAAACGTTCTTTACAAAAGCTTTCAAAACAAAATCAAAACACACTAAACCAGATTTAAGGCACACCTTTAATATTTAAACAAGATAATCATTGCTTTGCGTGTGTGATCTTTTCTGTTTAGTGTAGCATAAAAAAAATCATAAAAAGAATCATAAAAAAAAAAATCTACGCATCTTGTAGGAAAGCACCACCATGGTGTACACCCATAGCCAAGCCCAAGCAAGGGCGAAAGCTGCGGAGAGTGTACAAGGGGGCACAAGTCACCTCCGCTATAGTCCCAAGGACTTGGCCATTCTACCTTGGCGGCCGGGCCCACAAGAGAGTCCACATCGTGGCATCTCAGAATGGGACTATAGGGGCACCCCTTCGAGGGGCACTCCCATCCAGCATAGACCCTTCCAGGAGGAGTCCTTACATGTGGCACTCAACATAAATGGGAAAGCTCCCTTAGAAGCTCGATATGAGTGGCCACCACGCGATGAAGCGCTGGAGCATAGGGTCCATGAGGAGAGGCCACAGGATTATGTCATCCCTCCATTGCCCCCTCTCATTGTCAGAAACAACAGGACAAATTCGGAGCACAAGGCTCCTCTGGCAGGGCGAGCCAACTCTGCCCGCCCCTTTCACACCTATGAAAGGGAAAATGAGGAAGACCCCTACCTTCCTCAAGAGCAATATACAACGTGGGAGCAATGCGCCTCCGCACCTGCTATTTACCAAAATCATCTTTCGAGGCCAGAGCCTCGAGTGAATGCCGCCAACCTCGATAGGGGGAAGCGACCTATAGAGATCTCGGATCACCATGACCGAGATAAATGCATAGGAGAGGCATCTAGGCCTCCTAGACTCAAGATGGTGGAACAGATCGACCTGGCAGTCGCCAGACATGCCGCCCGCCAAGCGCAGATTACGTGGCTTGAGCAAGATCAACAACAGCTAGAGCATCTATACCGCCTTAGCAAGGAGCGCATTCAATGCCAAACAGATGAGCTGCTCCATAACACGGTGCCTGAGAGGCTTCCAACCCCTCGCACCCAAAGGACGAAACCATACGAGAGGCGCAACCCCTTGGTACGAGACAGGTCCCCATGACCCTACCAAGTGCTGCCTCCAAGACCTCCTAGACCTGAACGGGAGGCCACTCCCCGAAACAACGATGGGCTCCCTCCGCGGGGACCCACCCATGGTCATAGGTCTCACCCAGAGACTCCTCGAGAAGCCTATGAGGAGTATGAACAAGAAGAGGAGTGGGCCGAAATGCCCTATCAAGGCGGAGGGGCTGCTATCCGGCCACCCCTCCATAGGCCTCAAGTCTCCCACAACCCACAATGGGAGCAAACTAAAGAGGAAGAGATTAAATCTTCCGATGCATACAAAGCGCTTCTAGAGCATTTGGAGTCTATGGAAACCAAAGCTTCTGGGCCCCAAAAGCCCATGTTATGCCAACTCTGCAGTCATCCTGTGCATCCGTCAATGCCTGCACCCCCTTACCCCGAACACTTTAAGTTGCCTCGGTTGGCAATCTTCAAGGGTGAAGAGGATGCCCAAGAGCATGTGACCAGATTCTTGAGCCAATGCTTTGGCATTCAGGACAATGATGCGTTGTTGCTAAGGACATTTATAACCACATTCATAGGCCCTGCCTCGGATTGGTTCACCCAATTTCCGAAGCACAGCATCAGCAACTTGGATCAGTTAGTGGATGCGTTCCTCGAATGCTTCGCCTTCAACACCAAGAAGAAGGCATCACTAAGTGACCTGGCCAGCCTCAGGCAGTATGAGGAAGAAACCATGGCGGCCTACGAGAATCGGTGGAGGACTCTACTTTCCAAGCTACCCTACCTCCCTCCTATGTCCGACCTTACACAAATGTTCTCAAGAAGTTGTTTGAGATCGATCTCTGTGCTATTGCAGCTGCAGCAATATGCCACCTTAGAGGAAGCTTTGGCGCAAGCCAGGATCATCGAAGAGATCAAGATACAGGATGGCGAGATTGCCAAACCTAAGAAGAAAGAATGGAACAAGAACACAAAAATAGGGACTACGCAACAAAAACCCGCTATGGTAAATCAAGTTGCCATAAATGTCCCTAAGCCTACACAAGAAATACAGCCTCAAAAGGCTAACTATCAGGCGGTGCCTCCTAATAATTATGAAAGAGAAAACTAGAAGCAGGAGCAAAATCAGCAGCGTCACCCTAGGCGACAGTACACACCTTATACGGAGTCTAGGGACTCCCTATTTGACCGCTTGTCAGCGGCAAACTTGATCAACCTTCCAGAGATTCAAACCATAGATCCCAATGCGCCAAAGCCTAAGGGATACCGGGAGGACTTGTATTGTAGGTTCCACAGGTGGAGGGGACATGACCTGAATGCATGTTGGAAGTTCAAAGGTTTGATACAAGACCTAATTGACAATAAGACATTGGCAGTGGACAACCCCGTAGCACCAAACAACCAGCAGATGGGAGTCTTCAGAGACCCCTTGCCTACCCGTGAGGCACAGGCAAAACCCCTTCAAGTCAATGAGGTGCAACAGAATTGCCCCATGCAAGGGTATGTAGGAATGATAAGCATAGTGACTAGGAACAAGAGATACCCAGGAGTTGCCCCCGAGGCAGCCACAAGAGAGGTTCCATCGACATCACAACCTCAATAGCACCCTACGCAACCCCCTCCGCCTAGACCCGCGGCCACGATTCGGACCAAACTCACGCAGAGCTTGAGGACCATGTCGGCTAGGCTCTCCATATATGAGCTTATACAACAATCAACGCCCCATCGGGAGGCTCTCATGGAGATATTAAAGGCCATCGAGTTGCAGCCCCATGAAGTGAATTCCTTCAACAACTTCGTGGGCCATGTAAAATGATGCATGGAGCCAGTCATCACCTTCCGAGAAGATGAGGTGAAATCAGTGGCTGATGACATGGCAGATCCACCCCTGCACGTTATCGCGTGGGTCAACGGGATCCCGTATAAGAGGGTGTTGGTAGACACTGGCTCATCCAGTAACATCATTACCACAGTGGCATTGAAACATCTAAAGTTGTCGACCTCTCACATCACGGCTTCCACCTATACATTGCGAGCATTCAATGATGCGATATGCTCGATAGTTGGCACAATTGTCCTACCCATTCAAGTAGGACAAAAGATGATACCTACATTGTGCCATATTTTGGAAGGTGAGATGGCTTATAACATCTTTCTAGGGCGGCCATGGATCAGGGACATGAAGTGTGTCCCTTCGATAGCTCATCAGTGTTTGAAGTATACATTTGAAGGGGAAGTACATGTAGTCCCGACGGACTTGGAACCCTTCAAATATTGCAATGCGATGCAGTTGATGCCGCAATCGACCCTTCCATCGACGCATTTGGATTTTTAGCTAAATCCATCTAGACAGGGTCCGATTCCGCAAGCATCCCTGGTGATAAATCCATCAAAACCCTAGCTAGGTACATCTTCATCGTCTGGTCCTTCACCAACGATGCCACCTATCGTGGCCAAATAGAAGGACAAAGGGAAGAAAACCCTGGAAGAGGCTCAACCCCTAGAAGAGGCGCTGCCAATAGTATCAACCATCTCTACCGAAGAGATGCCTAGCAAAATGGAAGTTGAGGCTCCTAGTTCACCCAACATGGAGTGGATTCAAGAAGAGCTTCTGTTCCCTCCCCCTCAATCACCAACAATCACTATTGAAATGGCCAACATGGGCCTGGGGGAGTATCTGGTGCGGAATGTTGTAGCAACGCCCGCACTAGAGTCCATGCAGGACATGGGGAGACCTCGCCTCCCCATCGGTACAATTGTTCCATTAGGCTGCCCGCCAAACCAGACAAACTTCGTGTATGGGGGCCTTGATCATGGTACGGAGCCATGCATGCAAGAGGATGAAGATGAAGAGCCCTTTGCAGAAGATGTCAACTATCTGTCTAACCCGGACTTCGCTCTGAGATATCTTGGCCAATGCAATTGGCATGGATATGGGCTAGGCAGGTATGAGCAAGGAGTGCGTGTCCTTTGCCATCCAAGATACCAAATGCCTTATGACAAGTCGGGCATGGGGTTCAACCACCCCCTACCCTTGGACATCTTGGTAGAGAACATGCACGGCCTAGGGATAGGCAACAAGGGTGGATTGGCATTAAATCCTTATGCCAACCCTAACACAATGTATAAGTTGGGGGATTACCTCCCATGGTCAACAACCACCCTTGTTAACCTCAATAACCCTTTCCCTTTTCTAGAGAGAGGCGAAATTTTGGGGACTCACTTTCAAGGAGGTTATAGACAGGTGTCAAGAGGGATCTTCGGAGGACAAATCAGAGTATGAACAACATCATATGACCCATTCGAATCGAGATAGTAATCACTCTCAGGTGATCCCCATGGATGACTATCAAGAGAGCCTCTTGACAATGTTCCCCCTAGAGGCTCCAATCGAGCTAGTGCCGCGTCAAGAGAATCAGGTCCCCCCATGGAGAGTGGAACAACCACAATGGGGCCAGATTAATTTGCTTGAGCAGGATGAGCCTGTAATGCCTCAAATAGTTGTCGAAGCCAACGAGGGCTTTTGGATCTCCGATAGTGATTACGAAGATGAAACAGAAATGACATATCTTAATCACATGCGACAGATGCAGCAACCATACCCCTTGGAGATTAATGACATATTTGAATAGTTGGGCATAGTGCCGGGGCATGAGTGGTACGTAGACCCAACGGGGTGGGACCAAGTGTTGGATCCGCCACTCCAGGTATACGAAGAGCACCTTCCACCCCGAGACCCTAGAGTGATATCAGTGTCGAGGGTAGACCCTATCCTCCTATCAGCACATAGGGCCGATCCATTCATGCCAATCCCTACAGAGCCAGATCCAGAGTGCAGGAATCATCTAGAATGTTCAAATCACCACACCCATGGTAATGGAGACCAAAATCATTTCATCAACATGATCTCCATTGACTTAACCGCCCCCATCCACAATCCGGCCGATCCAGCATGGTCATTGCATCTAGATATAGATGCCATAGACTGGGATCATGTCAATTCACCTCCATCCCCATCAGAGTACTGGCCTTTCGGTAAAATGCTTCATTTTACCCCAGGGTCAACTCAGGATATCTTCCATGCTGAAGAGGAACCCGAGGTTCCCAACGCGGATTTAAACTCAGCAAATGATATCCATTTGATCCCGACTCCACACCAGTTGGAGGATGGATCCCACATGTCGGTCGAGGAGACGACTGACGTAGACATCGGCTCAGATCCAATGAATCCACAGATCATCAAGTCGGGGTAAGCTTATCCCCCGAAGAGCAAGCCGACTACATTACCCTTCTCAAAGAGAAGAAGGAGGTTTTTGCATGGTCATACAGAGACATGCCGGGGCTAGATCCATAGCTAGTCACGCATAATCTAACGCTTGATCCGACAGTCAAGCCAGTTAAGCAAAAACTATGCAAGATGCACCCAACAGTGGCCTTGATGGTCAAAGACGAATTGCAAAAGCTATTGGATGCATAGTTTGTCATCTGCATGGATTATCTGCCATGGCTGTCCAACATGGTGCCCGTCAAAAATCCCGATGGGAGGATTCACATATGCACTAATTTTTGAGATCTAAACAAAGCGAGTCCTAAGGATGATTTCCCCTTGCCGAGCATCGACGCATTGGTAGACGCTACAGCAGGTCACGAAATGCTATCCCTCATGGATGGTTTCTCGGGATACAATCAGATTCGTATCAATCTCGAGGACCAACTAAAAATGGCATTCACAATGCCTTGGGGGACATTTTGTTATAAGGTCATGCCTTTTGGCCTTAAAAATGCTGGCACCACCTACCAACGTGCCATGACGTACATCTTCCATGATTACATGCATAAAACTTTGGAAGATTACATGGATGATTTGTTGGCCAAATCTCTTTTGCGCCCAGATCATATTGATGACTTAAGCAAGATCCTCGATCGCCTCATGGAACATAAAGTCGATCGAATCCCAAGAAGTGCGTCTTTGGCATCACATCTAGAAAACTCTTGGGTTTCATAGTCTCAAAGCGAGGCATCGAGGTGGACCCAAACAAAGTCAAGGCAATCCTTGAAATGCTTCCCCCAACTACCATCAAGCAGCTCAAAAGCTTGCAAGGAAAGGTCGCGTCAATCAAGCGCTTCATAGCACAGCTATCTGACAAGTGCCGACCCATGAACAAATTATTGCACAAGGGGGTAGCATTTCACTGGGATGACGAGTGCCAGTCAGCCTTTGATGACATTAAATGATACTTGGCTTCACCGCAGTATTGGCACCACCTAGACCAGGAGTGTCATTCTACTTATACATCTCAGCTACTGAGGTGGCACTGGGTGCCATGCTAGCCCAAAAAAATGAACTTCACAAAGAATAGGCTACTTACTATCTTAGCCGCACCCTGGTCAGTTATGAACTTAACTATGCATACGTTGAGAAACTCTGCTTGGCAGTGGTGTTTGCTACCAAAAAGCTATGCCACTACATGTTGAGAAACACTACGTATGTTGTGTCTAAGGAGAATCCATTGCGATACATGATGAGTCGTACTTATCATAGTAGCCGCACGGTGAAATGGATCATGTTGTTGATGGAATTTGACATAGAGTTTATTGGACAAAAATCCATCAAAGGACAAGTCATAGCCGATCAACTAGCAGAGGCTCCTCTTGAAGACGATCAGCCTCTGGTCATAGAACTACCCGATGATGGGGTCTTCCATGTCTCAGAATCACCAGATTTTGATGAGCTTGAGTCACAGGCCGACATAACCCTATTTTTTGATGGTTCTAAATGTGAGCAAGGAGGTGGTGCGGGAATTGTATTCTTCACACCGCAAGGGGCTCCAATGCCTCTGTCATTTAAATTAGACTTCCCGTGCACCAACAATAATGCAGAATATGAAGCCTTGCTCATAGGTCTTCAGACAACAATCACCATGAACATCAAGCGATTGAACATCTTTGGTGATTCATTGCTAATTGTCAATCAAGTCAAAGGGGTATTCCAGTGTAAATGCCCAGTTCTGTAGGCATACAAAGCCCTTGTGGACAAATTCTTGGCAAAGCTTGAATGGTACGACATCGAGGCACTCCCTCGATCATCAAATCATTTTGCGAACACTATGGCCTCCCTAGGGTCACTAATCTCGCAAGACATTTCTGGTGATATGACAACCATTCAAGTCAAAACACTATCGCAATCCGTGATGGAGCGTGCAAGCTCTAACTTGATGCCAGGAATCCACATGATCTAGATTGAACCACCTCAGGATAGGTTCTCTCGAATCCACGATCATCTGAAACACGCCAACTGGGGGTCCTTGTTCTCCCCTACTCCCCTTAATAGCAACACAACGCTATTCTTACAAGTTCTTTCCCGCTCAACATTTGCTAGGGATGAACTTCAAGAGGGATTGGCTGTTCATACCATCGAGGCTTCTGATCAGCAGGATTGGTATTCACCCATAAGGGACTACCTCAAGTTAGGTAACCTCCCACTTGGATTGACACATGTCATAAAACGAGCATTCAAGCAGAAAGTGGCAAAGCATGTCTTGTTAGGAGACATTTTGTACCGTCACAGCTATGAAGGGATCCTCCTTCGATGCTTGGACCAGCAAGAGTCCACTTGGGCGATCGCCCAAGCGCACGATGGTACATGTGGTGGCCACTTCAATGGTATGGCTATCGCCAAGCGCATTCTTCGCATGGGCTATTATTGGCCATATTTAGAGCGAGATTGTTGCGCGTATGTAAGGAAGTGCGTGAAGTGTCAACATCATGCTAATTTGACACACGTACCTTCCCAGGCCTTGCAGCCGATCCAGTCGGCTTGGCCATTTTCGTAGTGGGGCTTAGATCTAATCGAAAATATTTCCCCTACGTCGTCAGGCCGTCACACGTTCATCATAACGGCCACAGAGTATTTCACCAAGTGGGTGGAAGCAGTTTCGCTTACCTCTACGATAGGAACCCGCATTGCGGAGTTCATTTTGCATAACATCATATGTCATTTTGGTATTCCATCCAAGATAATCTCGGATAATGGGACGTCATTCAAGAACAAATATGTGCGTGCTTTGACCACAAAGTACAAAATTTAGCATAGTTTTTTGACACCCTATTATCCACAGGCAAATGGGCAAGCAGAGGCATCAAACAAAATGCTAGTTGCCATCCTCAAAAAGATAGTCACGGACAGTCATAAGGATTGGCACATTCAGATCCCACTTGCCCTATGGGCTTATCGCACTAGCATTCGGACACCCACTAGGGCAACTCCATTTTCGCTCGTGTATGGCTCTGAGGATGTCATGCCTCTCGAGTTGGAGATTCCTTCCCTATGCATTTCAATGCAAGAGTTCATCGATGATGACACTGCATGGTAGGCCCGGTTAGACCAGCTTACGTTGCTCGATGAACGACGTGTTAATGCTCTCGAGCATTTACGTATCTATCAAGAGCGACTGAAGAAAGCATACAACATGAAAGTTCACCTAAGGGACTTTCAGGTTGGTGACTTGGTCTTAAAAGAGAACCAACAGAACTCTAGCTTGCCGCCCCATCTAAGGGACAAGTTCACGGCAAACTAGTTAGGTCCCTATGTCATTGATAGTAAAATAGGACCTGGAACATACCGCCTAGCCTCTCTTGATGGAATCAAGGAACTAGAACCCTTGAACATCAGCCATTTGTGGCCATTCCATATCTAGAAGAGCCACAACCCAACCAAAAGGCTCCAAGGATTCCCATAATCGCTTGGTCATCCCAAAAGGCTCCAAGGATTCCCATAATCGCTTGGTCATCCCAAAAGGCTCCAAGGATTCCCATAATCGCTTGGTCATCCCCAAAATGCCCCAAAGGTGCCCATTACCCCTTTGGTCAAACCAAAAAGCTCCAAGGATTCCCATAATCGCTTGGTCAAAAATAAGAAAATCCAAAAAAAACAAAATCATCAAACATAACAAAAAAATTTGCATCTCATTTCTATGCATGCTCAAAATCATCACAAAAAGAAAGAGCTCTTTTTGCATCTCATCTTCATACTCATAAAAATCAATCCATCAAAAACAAACATATAGTTGCATTAGGCATCGCACACATACATTGCATATTTGTGGGCATCCAAGTCAGGGCACCATAGACTGTAATTACTTGGAAAATCCATCTTGTTCCATATTTTTCTGCTTTATAAATAGTCCATCACAAATAAATGCCATTCACATCTTTTCGCCATACTATAGTCAGTTGACTTTTAATGTATCAAGAGTTTTCGTCATTCAGCTGTCAATAGCTTTTTAGCCAAATACTGTACAAAGTCAGACAGATTTTACGAAGGTAGAGTTCTACTTGGATCACACCTTGTTACGTAGCATCCCAACACAAATTAAAACACATAAAAATTCCCAAGTTGTGTGAACGAAAGATGAAACCTGCAAAGCAATCCAGGTCACCATAAGCGAAATGGTTATCTTGCTCATCCCCCTGTGCGAATGACCCCAAGAATGCTGAGAGTTGGCAAAAGGACAAGAATCTTCCCTACCCAATTCCCCAAGAATCCCAAGTTCTCAAACAGTTGCAAACATCCTAAAAATTTGCAAACATCAAAACTCCAAAAATTTGACATCATAACCGAAGTGCATACATCAAAAGGCACAAACAATAGTGATCCTCATCACTCATTATTCAAATCCCTTGCTCAAAAGAAAAAAATAACAAAAATAAACAGTGATTTTTATCACTACAACAGAGCAAGTATCCCAATACAATTAAAGAAAAGAAGGGAGTCGAACTTGAATCCCTGGAACTCTCAGAATTCATAGGGTCATGAGATAAACCTCAGTACCGGTTTGGTTGATAGCCTATCGGTCACTCGTGGCAAACCTCCCGCATGACGATATATCTATCGCATTAACTTGTGTGCAGATCAATGTTTGCATGTGGATGAGCTAGCTTATGGTATCCTGGATCGCATCGCAGATTAATCTAACTAAATACAACAAAGGAGTTAGTGGGGCTAATTAGGTGATCCTCAGTATAGGTTTGGTTGATAGCCTATCTGCACTGGCGGTATCCTGACAAATACCACATAAACGAACTCAATTGCACACACAAGGATGTGACATAACTTGGTCAAAGACAAGTCGGATTCATACCTTGTTCAAAAGTCTTGTAAGATAAAATACAGTTTTGGCTAGTTAGTTAAAACATCTGAGTCTCAAAAAACCTAACTACATTCTAAACCAACTGTGCTATCCTCCATCCTCGCTTCACCATCAAAAAATACAAAAAAAAACATGCATACATGAACAGTCATTTACCACAACAATCGCCTAAGATAAAAAGCCATCAGTTCTGAACAGTCTATGGTGCCACCGCCAAAAATCACAAATTCAATTCATTCATTTCCATTTGCATATCATATACATTAAGCAACATTTGCATTCATCATAACACATGCATCCATCAATGTAAATTAACATGCATACATACACATTCATCAATCATTAGGCATAACATCAAATCATGACACATGTGTAACAAAAATACAATCATCTGTATATATATCATCAAAAATTCCCGTAGGCTACCATAACTGGACCGCTCCACGGGAGGACGGATTTTCAAGAATTTCATCCCCAAACGGCATCACCAAAAGGGTCAAAACCCAACCAAAAGTAGCAATAACATTGCCGAACGGAGGTGCCTTGGCACCGGACATTCTTGGCATCCAAAATAGATGTAGGGGCCACAAATTGTCACTATCCTACTCCCTAAGAAGGCTACCATAGCCGGACCGCTCCACGGGAGAACGGATTTTTGCCAATTTTAGCTCCAAAAAGCGTCACCAAAAGGGTTAGCACCCACCAAAAATAGGTCTAAATGTCGGAAAAACTGCACACACATGTAACGCTAAACATCTGAAGGCACCCTTGCACAAGTCATCTTGGGTCAAGCGACTCGTCGCTTTTCTCATGAAGGTCATTCCCTCATCGATTCGTCGCTTGAGGGGGTAGTCACACTTAGTCACCAATCAACAAATACACACCCAATTAAGGAAAATGACATGCATTCAAAGAATCATTGACAAAGACAATCACGCTCCTGCTTGGGGCAGTAAACAATCAATAATCACAAACTGATCAAATCACTTGGCATTTCGTGAATCATGAACTCAAGGTTCTCACATACAAAAGGTTGCACCCTTTGCCTATTCATGATCGATCAATGTCCAAGATCAAGTAACACCTCACCAAAAAAGGTTAACACTTGAATTAAGTTCCTTCGCTCGTCAGAAGCAAGGATTCAAGAATGCATGCCCTTTCCATACTTGGGGCATCAAAATTTGGTTAGGTTACTAAGAAACCCTAATCATTAGTGCTTTGGTTATCTATTTTTGCTCGACGCTGTGCCATGCATAGTGCATCCCAAAAAGGGGCATCTGTAGACACCAAAACAACACCAATCTGATTATGTGACTGCAAACACTGATCGCATTGACACACATAGCCCCAAGGGCAGCCCCCAGAGGTTAAAAAGTGGTCCTAACCACTCTCACAGCAGTTTTGGAAGGTCAAAAATCAATTTGGCACCTTCAGGCACTTTGCTCAATATCCGTCCCACCCAAGGATGAATTCAAACTGGGATTTGCCCCACCCCGGGATGAATTCCAAATTCACTCCAGGGTGGGGCGAATTGTAGGTTTGACGAGCAAAAAAGTCAAATCTTGACAAATGGCAGCTCAGATCCACCACTTAATGCTTCCTTCATCGCATGGGAGTGTGGGTGAGCATTTTCGAGCGTTAGAGGCAATTACAAGGGCAGTCATGAAGTCCCTATTCAGGGAGGAATCTCCTTCCCCATGGGAAGGCATGATTGCCAAGTGGCACCTCTGCATGCCCATTTCAAGAGACCTCCAGGTCTATAAATTGGTGAGTTTCCTCACCCCAAAAAAGGGAGAGAAGAGCATTTTTGGAGCAACGAAGTGCTGTCATTTTACTTTCACACCCACACCCTTTCGAGTTGTGTCTTTCACATCCTTGATCTCTTTTGGAGAAGAGGTCATAGGGTGGTTATTGGAAGCACGAATCTGAAACCAAACCCGACATTTGGCCACAATATCCCACCCAATTTTCTGACAATACCCCACAAGAGGTTTTGGACCCATCCCAAGTGGATTAGTGCCAAAATCAGGCCCCATACGGCGGGCGGCCTGCCTCCGGGCGCCCCCTCCTGCACTGCTACAGTCCTAATCGCCCCTCTTCGGAGTGATTGGAAATCTATGGCAGATTTGCTTTCTTTCATTTTTGCATTCAATTCTATGTTGCTTAGGTAGGTTATCATTCAAATTTCATCTTGTTTTGAGCAATTTTGATCATGTTTCTATCTTCGTTCGCCTTTACTAACTTGCAGGTAGCATCATCAAATTCCCATTGATGGAGGCCAAATTGGGAAAATCTGACCATCTGGGTCTTCCCAAAATACCCCCAATTAGCTAACCCCAAGTTTGCAGGTCTTTTGGAGCTTCCTAGGTAGGACATTTGGAACGGTACCTTTTCGGCGTTTTGTTGCAGGTAAATTCGTCCCGCCCTAGAGCGAATTCAAATCGGTGAGGAATTTCCTAACTGTTCTTTTTGTAGTGCCCTCCTGGTGATGTCTTGATGCCCCTGTCCAATTTTTAGAGCATTTGGATTCATTTTAGTCATAGTTTAATTCATTTTTCTCATTCACTTATCGTAGGCTTGGGGATTGCATGCTTTACTTTATCCGCAGGTGCTACTGATTGTTTCTTGTTCCTTTGAACATAGGGTCTGGACATCGGAGGAGTAGCAAGGAGTCAAGACTCATCAAACACGAGTAGTGGCGATGTTTGGTCCACCCATTTTTACATGTGGGCACGCGGAAGAAGGAAGGGCATCCATGGATGTAACAAGAACGTATATCTAACGCTCCTAGCCCCCGAAAAGGGAGGAAGCGCATTGTAACCGAGTTTGTGAAACATATCAATAAAAAGGGCTGTCTTATTTATTGGCTTTTGTTCAAGTTTCGATTCGTTCATGCTTTCCCTCTTTTCATGCGCTTTCAATTCCTAGGATTTAGCGTTAAGTCTAAGTTTAATTTGCATCGCATCTTCGCTTTCCTTTTTGCTTCCGTATCCTCGTGCTTTCAAGTTGATCAAACAAGTCATCTATTTGGGGTAAAGAGTACTTATTATTTATTGTCATCTTGTTTAACATTCTATAGTCAATACATAGCATTAGTGTTTCATATTTCTTCTTAACAAAAAGAACTGGTGCACCCCACAGAGAGACACTAGGTTTAATGTGTCCTTTTTCCAATAGATCTTGAAGCTGAGTTTTGAGTTCTTGTAGCTCTATTGTAGTCATTCTATAAGGTGCTCGAGCTATGGGTGTTTCTACTGGAAGAAGTTCTATGGAGAAATAAAATTCCCTTTAGGGTGGAAGACCCAGTAGTTCCTTAGGAAAAACATCCCGAAATTCATTCAATATTGGATAAGTTTGGAATAAACTTACTCCAGACTCGGTTTCTTCCTTCTTATTAAGTTTGAATACAAAAACTCTACCACCTTTTTTTATGGCTTGTTTTACTTGCATCACTATCAAAATATGTGGTTCCACTGATTCATATTTGCAGTAAATCCAAATCCTTTTCTTGGTGTCATTAGTGAAATCCATCCACATTTCCTCAAAATTTAACAATGCTTTATGTGCTTTGAGCTAGTAAATACCTAAAATTATGTCGAAGACATGTAATGGAGCTACATATAAATGCCAGCTGGTTTACCCTTGAGGTAGCATTATTTGAGGGTCAAACAAGCATTGATTAATAGTATAGGTTTGCCCAGATCCATACTCAACCTTCCACCCATTTTCCATGAACCCAGGTTTTTTCGATATGTCCCTCAAAATATTTAAAGAAATAAAACTATTAGTTGCTCCAAAATCAATCAAAATATGAACATTTTTATTATAAAATTTTCCATTCAATATAAAAGGTGTTGCTTGACCATTGAGTTAAAGGTTACCTATTGCTGCATATATCTTATGGGCAGGTTTTGCAGGTTCTTTTCTCTTGTCAGCTCTCAAAGGACATTTATCAGCATAATGAGGTTCTTGATAAATCCAACAACTAGTTTGTGGTGCCCTCTCTTTCCTAATCCCCACATTATCTTCTTGAGTACTAGATCTTGGTGCATTAGCTCTTTGATCATACCTATCCCTGAAATTTATTTTGTCTTGGCCACCCCGATAGTTTTGGTTTCCCCTGTTTCCTTGGTACCTATTCTTATTCTTGTCAAACCTGTTTTTGTTTCCATTACCATGATTCTTGTTCCAATTCCTGTCCCCTTTTGTTGGACCCATATTTTTTTTTTTGTGGCTCTTCCTTTTTAGAGGATTGCTTATAATAAGCCTTCTTGGCCTTAAAATTTTCCTCTTCCTATCAAGCCAAGTCATAGGTAGCAGTTAGGGTAGCAGGTTTCAACATAAGAATTAGGTGTCCAATTTTTGGATGTAATCCTAGGAGAAATTTCTGGATTTTAATTTTGTTTCGTTGCTCATATTCGGGCATGTACTTGAGAAGTTGCACAAATCACTGATAGTACTCAATTATGGACATACTACCCTACGTTAACCTTGAAAATTCTGTAGTCCTTTCAAGGTAAAATTGTGGTGTTAGAAACCTATATTTAAATGCTTGCACAAATGTATCCCAATAAACATATATAGCTTCCACATTGTGAGTTTTTCTATAGGTATCCCACCAATCAGCAGTTGCACCAGTCAAATGAAATACTACCCATAAATTTTTTGATTTAGATGAAAGGGTTCTAACAACAAAGTACACCTCCACACTATTCAACCATATTTCAGCCTCTTCCCCATCACATTTACCATCAAATTTGGCTATATCAAGTCTTCGCATATCCTTGTCCAACTTAGACCCTACTTGCTTTCTCCCGAGGTCAACAGATATTTCCTCTACAACTATGACTGGTTCCTTTCCTTTGGATAAGTTTTCTATTATTTTCTATTGTTGAGAAATAATTTCTTATTGTTGTGCCATCTGAGCTTTTTGTTGTTCCATGTGTTCTAACATTTGGGTGCTTTTGTTGAGTGATGTGCTTAGCCATTTGAGCACTCTATTGATCCATTTTCTCTTTCTGTTGGCTCATTTGCTCTTGCAATAATCACACCATATACACCATTTTATCTTCTTTTCTAGATGGTTCTTTTTCTTTCCTCATTACTCGAGGATGTTCTGTGGCTTCCTCTGTATCCCTGATTCTCATAACATTTTGGATAACCCTTCTAGGATTTTCGATCAGCCCTTCCCATTGAACCACCATAGATCTCTTTGAAGAACTAGTTTTTTGTCCAGATGCCATTACCTATCCAACAAAAGAAAGAGCCTTATCAATTTTAGGTTTAGATGCTCAAATTGTCAACATAAATTATGTTTAACATAGAGTTTTCTAAGGTTTTATGACCTAGGGATTTGCAACCTAGGCTATGATACCAAATGTAACAACCCAAGTTCTGCCCACTTGGTTTTCCAAACACCCCAAGTCTACCCACTTGGTTGTCCAACATCAGAGGTCATAGTAAGAGAAATATGTTTCTTCTATTTTATACTTTTCTAATTTAATTTCTAGTATGAGCATGTTAGAACCATATTCATGAGTGCCATTCCACTGCAGTAAAAATACTCATGAGATCGAGATTGGCCAAATCCTGTATAGTTGCCTCTTTTGAACTTCACTCTCCACCCAAGATTCCAAGTTTAGGCAGGGGGTTTCTTTTCCTCTAGGGCCCATATCACCTAGAGGTGTGACGCATAATTTCCCCATGTCTTAACATGAACTCAAAAACTCATGATATGTAAGACTTAGCGCATACATGCTCGAGCTAGACGATCAACCAAATTCCTTGGAGCATCGTCTAGGGTCTACCAATACCCTAGAAACTACCCGATGTTTTGTGTTGATTAACCAACATGATATCCCATACCATTGTGTTGTTGGTACTACCAAGTCAAGCATAATTCACCACTCAATACTAGTAGGGATAACCTAGAAGAGATGCCCATACAACCCTTCGTTACCTCCCGTTCTGACATTTCCCATCAGAAGTACGGTTAGAGCCCTGGAAAGATGTTTGTCTACCCACAACATCTTTAAAGTTGAAGTTAAGATTGTCTGCCCATAATATTTAAATAAGAAGGGTTGTCTACCCACAACCTTGGCATTTGTCTACCCACAATATTTAAATGAGAAGGAAAGCCTAACCACAACCTTGGTACTATATCTATAGCAAGTTTCATTGCTCCCTAAATCCTAAGTTGTGCAAATAAAAGGATATTGTTTCATCGAAATCTAAAGGTGTAGCATATGTTATATTACTACCTCATGATTCATCAACTTTAAATGATCCAACATAAAATAATAAGCAAATCAATTAATTCTTTTTAATGCTCATCCAAGCAAGTTCCATGTGTACAATTGGATTGAACAATAATAATATTCAACAATATGTAGATTTTGTAATATCTAAAAATAACTATACCTAAAAAGAATTATTAAAATTCTATGTTGTAAGTAGATTAAAGAGATTATTGAGAACTATGTAAATATAAATTATCTCAACCTTTAGAAACACACACATTTTTTTAAAGTAAAGCAGAAAAGAAAATACATGGTAATGATATTGTTTACTTCCAATTAGTTGTTCTACTTAGATTCGGATATCTTAATATTATTGCCATTAAAGATACCCACTTGAGAAAACATATATTATCAGTCATAAAATAGTCATTCCTCTAATCGATATGCCGGTGGTCTCCTCTAATGAATAGTTTACCAAGTGAACTATGGCCATTTGCTACGATATTTTTTTATTTTTATTTCCAAAATGATTAGCTAAACTCCAAAGGTTTCACGATTTCTCATGAGACAAGAAAATTATGGTTAAAATTTATGTTAATCGAGACTATAATCCACAATATTCCTTTCATATTATTTTGTATCTGGAAAAATAAATTTTTACTCTTTCACTATTCTAACATAACCTTTGCCTATTTCTTCTTTCGCCTAATTTAACATTAACACAAAAGGTCACAAAATTTCACCAATAAAACATGCTTAAAGATTCCATTACACAATGCAAAGCTTTTAAGTCTTAGTTTATGAGACAAAGTGACATATTAAACGTGAGAGGTTTTTGTATATGGATAATTAGAATTTAAAAACAAAATAGTTTCTATCGTCCTCATTCCAATTTAATCAGGTTCATTCCCAGCCGAAGTTTACTTATCGGAATCATAACCAGACCAAATACACTTGAGGCATTCTTCAATAGTTAAGCAAGGATAAAATATGGTCATATTTTGGAAGTTTAACACCTCAATATAATATTTAATGCTCTCCAAATGATTTAAAAACCCATATGCTTAAAACCTCCAGATTACAATGGGAAGATTCTCAAGGATATATATATCTATGTCTAACTTAAACTTTTCTTACAGAGAGAAGAGGAAAACAAAGTTTTCACAATAAAATACCTTGCTTAATAAGAAATGACAGCCAACATACAATTATCAATTTTTATCAAATTCACACAGACAAAGAAATTTTGAATTTGAATCCAAACCCAATGCATCTTTCGCAGATGAGATTCAACTTCTTTGGTTTGACAATATTTATCCCAAACTAAATAATACATAACATCTTTTCTAACAAGAGCTTTATCTGATGGACTGCATCCATGATTCTACTCATGGGTACAACATAATCTATCAAGAAATTTTGAGTTTGGTTTTTCCTACCCTACGCTTCAAAATAATGAATGTATACAAGGTTTACAAGAGTTGTCTATGTTCTAGGAGTGTTATGGTTCCAAGACAGTGCCCATTCCTAGAAAACGTACATGAACAAGATGCATGCTATCATCAATATTTTGGGTTGTAATATAAGTGACTTATAACTACGAGTTTTATCCAAACCATTTCAAGGATCACCGGTGTAACCAAGGGTTAGAACGGCCAACACTATCTTGACATGAATCTAATCCTATAAATGCATAAACTTATGCAATGTCTAGTCCACATGAAAATATTATTTTCAAAACAAAATATCAAATTCTTCAGATTATTTCACTCTAGTCTATATTTTCAACATGCAATTATCTATTTTCAAAACAACATATCAGATGCCTCGGATTGTTTCACTTCAGTTTATAAATTCAACATGCAATTCTCTATTTTCAAAACATAATATCAAACACCTCGGATTGTTTCACTTCAGTTTATAAATTCAACATGCAATTCTCTATTTCAAAACAAAATATCAATCTCATCAGATTATTTCACTCCTATTTATATATATATATTTCTTTATATATTTATCAAAATATAATCATCAGTCATTTGCAAAACAAAAGTTTAAAACCTGGATAATTTTCTTGTTACACTGGCAAGTTTAATAATAAATATTTTTGATAAAATAACATCATTTTAACCATGGAAATTCTTTTATATGGTTTCCTCTTACCTGAAAATGCTTATCCGTTCTTCTGCACTTCCCAAAAACACTTCTAGTTACTTTTTTTTTTTCCAAAGCTCACCTTTCACCACCAAGACGATGATTTTTGTTAGTTTCCTCTACTTCGATTTCTAGAACAAAAAATGGTTTTTCTCATGCATTCCACCTGTTGATCGCATATGGAACTTTCCTCCCAAACTTGCCATGTGTAGTCCATGACTTATCCACGATCAACAAACCCAAGTTCCCATGATAATTCTCTAATGCCGACTTCTTTCCAAATTGCCTTTTTTCAATAAGTACAAAGCAATAATTATTTTATTATTATTTATTTTAATATTTTATAATTTATAATGTTTTATTTACTTTATTTTAAAACAACAAATATATATATATATATATTTTACACATACATACATACATATATATATATATATATATATATATGTGTGTGTGTGTGTGGTGTGTGTGTGTGATTTTGCATGTAAAAATAAATAAATTTCTCCATAACACACACACACACACACACACACACACACACACACACACACACACACACACACACACACACACATATATATATATATATATATAAATGTTAATTATCTTACTTTGCCCCTTTCTCTTATGTTTTCTTTCAATTCTTAGATCAATAATAATCATAATCATTACTTCACATTTTACCCATTGTTTAAACTATGACTCCCATGAATTTAAGCATTTTCATAGCCAATCAATCATCATAAGAACACAATTTATCAAACACCAAGTATTCCTACTAATGCAACTACATGATATGCATCTACATGGACCACTGGCAGATGCATTGCCTATAGGGTTCTTTACCCCTAACAACGATGAATACTCTGTTGTTCATCATTTCCCTTGCCTTACCTTCCACTAGTAACCCTTTTTGCTGATTGAGTAGACATTTATCCAAACGAATTACTTCCACTAGCAATAATACCTATTCCTGTATCCACAGATACATTAGCAATATCTCATCCTTGCAAACAATTAGGTATATAAGAATATCTTGAAGAGTTATTATAGATTTTCGTACTCATGAAGATCACTATAAGTTATTGGTGATGTCATTTGACTTAACTAATGGTCCCTCAAATTTCCAAAACCCCATGAACAACATTTTTCTTCCTTTCCAAAATTCATCTTAATCTTCTTTGATGATATTTTGGTATATATCCGCTCATGGGAAGAGAATCTTGTTCATGTGGATCAGACTCTACAACTATTGGTACAACATCAACTCTATGCTAAGTGGTCCAAGTGTTATTTTGGATTGACATAAGTGGAGTATTTGAGACACATTTTCACCAAGTATGACATCAAAGTTGATCCCAAGAATATCCAAGAGATTTAGGATTGGTCGAAACCTCGCACTCTCAAGGGTCTTCAAGGATTTTTAGGGCTTACATGTTATTACTATAAAATTATTCATAACTAAGGTATAATTGCAGCTCCTCTCACTTCCATGTTAAAAAATGACTCGTTTACTTGGTTGGAACCCACTGAATAGTCTTTCCTCAAATTGAAGCATATTATGACCACCACTCCAGTACTAGCCATGCAAAATATTTCAAAATATTTTATCATTGTAAGTGATGCTTTTGGTCATGGTATTGGTATCATGTTGATGCAAGAAGGGCAGCCCTTGTCTTTCACTAGTAAAGCTCTCTCCAATCATAATTTGGAAAAATCCACTTATACCAAGGAGATGATGGCAATTCTGCATGCAGTAACCCATTGGTGATTGTATCTTATTGGGTATTATTTCTCCATTAAAATGGACCATCAAAGTCTCAAATACTTTTTAGAGCAATGGGTTGCCACCCCCAAACAACAAAAATGTGTCTCTAAACTCATGGGCTATGATTATTATATCACCTATAAGAAGGGCAAGGAGAATATTATGGTTAATGATCTCTATCACCAATTTAAGGCTCTTAGTATGTTGTGTGCCATTTCATCGCTTGTTCCCCAATGGATCGATTCCTTACGCTAGGAGGTACTTCAAGACTCTGATTTAGAAAATTTGGTTGCCTCTCTACCCACTAAGCTTACATCATGTCAGGGCTACACTTGGGATGGTCATGATTTTTGTTACCACCAATGTCTTGTTGTTCCCCACAAGTCCCCAATTTGAAAAATTCTCATGAAAGAACTACATGCCACCCCATCTACAGGCCATTTAATATTTCTCAAAACATATGAAGGGCTTAAGCACAGTTTTTTCTAGAAAGGTATGAAAAAGGACATCCAATATTTTATGGTAGCTTATGATACCTATCACTGGATGAAAGATGAAACAATGCATTCTCTAGACACTCTTCAACCCTTTCTCATTCCTAACTAGGTTTGGATAGATATTTCCATGGATTTTATTGAAGGATTACCTAAGTTCATAGGTAAATCTATTATCTTTGTGGTAGTGGATTATATTTAAAATTACGCTCACTTTTGTTCCCTATCCTATCCTTACACATCCTCCACCATTACCAAAATTTTCCTTGATTCTATTTTTTACCTTCATGGTATGCCTACCTCCATCGTGTCCAGCCATGACCCCACCTTTACTAGTCATTTATGGCAAGAATTATTTAAGGTGCATAGAACTCAACTCAAAATGAGTTCATCATATCATCTACAAATAGATGGCTAGACTGAGATCATCAATGAATTTTTGGAAATCTACCATTGTTGCTTTGCATCTGATCATCCTACTTGCTAGGCAAAGTGGCTTCCTTTGGCCAAATGATGGTACAAAAATTTCTATCACATAGCCACCAAGGTTTTCCCTTTTTAGGTAATTTATGGATGTCCTCCACTCATGCCTTACTCTTACACTCTAAGCAGCTTCCAGGTACATGTCATCGAAACTAATATCAGTTAGCACATTGATGTCCTCCACCAACTAAAGCTGAATTTGGATGCAATCCAAAATTCGATTTACCAAAAAGTAGACCAACACTGTTTTGAGCATAGCTTTAATGTGGATGATATGGTTTTCCTTCACTTGCAGTCGTACAAACAATCATCTCTCTAGCTTTGTAGGTGCCAAAAACTTGCTATAAAATACTATGGGCCCTATCAAGTTTTAGAGTGGATTGGTGCCATAGCTTACAAATTGGCCCTCCCAACTACCTCCAAGCTCCATCCTATTTTCCATGTCTCCTCTCTAAAAAATGTTGTGGGCACTCAGGTATAGGTTCAATCTGCACTACTAAAATTGGATGAAAAAGGTTCTATCTTGCTCGAGCCTGAATAGTTGTTGGATCATCGAACTCGTACTCTCTACAACCGTACCATTACTAAGATCCTAGTTTAGTGGTATGGAATTTAGCCAAAATATTCTACATAGGAGTCTATCCACTAGCTCCAACACCAGTTTACTCATTTTTAGCTTTGAGGACAAACCTTTTTGAAGGGGAAGCACATGTTAGGATCTCATCCTAATGTTATTTTGTAATTCCCATTGGCTTATGTAATGACCCACTTCCAACATGGAGGATTCTATTATAATATTATTTTGTAATACTTTGTAATGTATGTGGCAAGTAAGACCCCTAGCCAAGTGGTACCATATCATGTAACCATTATCACGATTGTAACCAATGTTTGGTAGAATATTCTAGCTTGAGTGGCATTTTGCATGTAAGCCAACTCTTGAGCCTTTAGGTAGGGTTGCATGTAGCTTTCTCTTTAAAAGACATGAAGCCATGTACGAATGTATCTTTTTGCAAGTTAATAAAATATTAAAGGAGGTCCTGACCAAGGTTTTCTTTAACGAGGGCTACCAGAGCAACAAGTCGATGGTTTACAACCCAGAGACGAACGACAATGAAGAGGACAAAGAGGAGGATCAGGAGGAGGAGGTCGAAGAGGAGGACTAGGGTCCTCTCTAGTGTTTTGCTGCCCTGGGTTGTCTGTTTTTGCTGAATTTGTTGTTGGTCTTCAAGTTTAAATTTTTACGTTCTTGTCAGGGCAGAGGGTTGCGTGTTGCTCTCCTTTTTTTTTTTTTGATGTTGTGTCTAGGTTCAGGTGCAATGCCTAGGATGGGTCAGGATGGGCAAAGGCCCTGTGTGTCATTTTGTGTTATGCTCTATTTGGGGTGGGATGCTCAGGGTGTGGGGTCCCAGGTAAGGATGAATGGTTGGGGTAGAGGACGAAGGATCCTCTGTTTGTCTCTATTTATGTTCCTCAGCCGCGGGCTGTTTTTGTAAAAAGGTTTTGGGTCAACCTGAAAAACCCGAGTTAATGATAAATATTTAATTACCAAAAAAAAATATTAAAGGAGGTTGCTCCCTTAAAGAGGCTTGCAATTTTGAATAATTTTTGAGATTTTTTTAATTATGCAATTACTTTTTGCATAGTGTTATTTTGTTATTTCATGCATTTTAGTTATTTTTTAGTATTTTGTGTGAGTGAGCTTTATTTTAATAATAGGTTCCTAACAGAGTTAATGACGATACCAAAATACAAAAATCAGGCTTATAAAATCTTTAGATTAATAGAATATATAGAAGGTCATACATGTAATGATCTTAGACCAAAAATTCATGAAACCAAAGTACCCTCTTTAGTCAAACTATTTTATGTATCTCTAAGATATACATCAAAATTATGACACCAATAAATCATTCATAATTGCATGCTTGATAGTGTTTCTTACGTAACGTAATGCCTAAACAAGTAGTAAATCATTTAGAGCTTATTTACACAAGAGGTTCCCCTCATATTTTAGTAATTGATAGTAGACAGATACCATGTGTGGAAGTAAAACTACTTTGCTAGTATTTCTAGATCAATATCCAAAAAAAAACATTGTCATGGATGTAGTAGTTATGGATGTAGATCCTTTCTTCTCCTTGATTTTGATTAGATATTGGGATAAATAACTAGGTGGTTGTATTTAATTAGATTGGTCTTATGCCACCATTCCCTTATCAGGAAAAACAATACTACTCTCAGAAGAGAACCCTTTAACAAGTATTCTATAGAACTGAGAAAATATGAAAACACTATGATAAATCTTATGAATTCTATTGAGGAAAAATAAATGGAAGTTTATTCATTTTGGCACACAAATTTTTCTAAAATAAGTTCCCGATGCTAAAGACATGGATCTAGAAACTAGAGCAAAACTTGATGTAGAATCTGATAGAATTTTAACTTCAAAAATATGGACTATGACATTTGATGGAGCTAAGTCATAGATTAGGGCTAGCACCAAGATAAATTTAATTGATATTAAGGGTAACTATTTAGGTATCCCTTATAGACTTGAATTTATTTGTACCATTAAAATAGTTGAATATGAAGCATTGATATTGGGACTTAGAAAAGCTAAAGAATTAGGCATCAATTACTTGACTATCAGTGAAGATGTAGAACTAATTATCCAAAAACTAAATGGGAAATATCAAACTAAGCATCCAAGATTAAGATATTATAAAAAAACACTGTTGGATGAAATATATAAGTTTTTAGTATTCAATTTGTTTTATAGATTAAATGTTAGGGTGCTTAGGAATAGATATTTGGAGATATATTATTATATTGTATAAGGGTTGGCATGGGCCACACATAACCCAAGGTTTATTGTATTATAATATTATATTATAATATAATATTATATTAGTAGTAGACTCTCCAAAGTGGAATTAGAGTATGGATGTATAAATAAGAGATATTTATCACTGTAATCATCATGGAGATCAATCATATGTAATCATCTTTGCCCACGAAGTGGCTTATGAGACTTTGCACTCCTTAATGGCACTCTCATATTGGGATATATTATGGATTTATTCCTTCCTTAAGGATTATTATTGGTGTTTTCCTACCTTAAGGGTATTATCTATCTCTCTCTCATGTGTGGATTATTATTGTGGATATTATTTGTGGATGAATAATTTGATATTTCTACATATTGGTGAATGATTTATATTAATGAGAATAATTTTTTGTAACAAGTGATATCAGAACAATGATTCTAGAAAAAGTAGTTATTTCTTGTGGAATTGCAGAATTAGGGCATATTGTTTTTGGAAAATATGTCATCTTTGAAGAGCCACGTCTCTACGATATTTTATCCGATTCAGACAATTCTTGGATTATTTTGTGTGGAATTTGAAGAGATTTATAATGAGTGGTCATATGAAGTAATCAAAGCATTATTGAGGGAGATATGACATTTTGAAGTCAGCCATCTGGAACAAGGGTAGTGACAAATTTTCAATTCATAATTGTTTTTGAAACATAAAATTTGTTAGTTCGGGTAAGCAAATCAGTTGCAATTTATTTTTTTTGCAAGAAAAATTGAAAATCGAGTTGTTTATGTGGAATTTTAACTTCAATTTAATGGGGAGTTATATATTTTTATAAAACCCTAGTTTGCATTGGGACATGATATATATTTTTATGAAACCCTAGATTTGCATTATCTTGAGGTGTGAACTTATGGAGCTACAATTTTTTTTGGAGAAGATGATATTGATGTTAGGGATTGGTGGTAAAATTTTAAATGATTGTATCAACATTTTCTCTTTGGAAAATTATGCTTCCTCGCTATCTTGGAGAAGAAGCTCTCTCTTAGATTTATAGTTTTAATAGTGCCTTCACTTGGGATGAAATGGAGCATACATTCTTGACTAAATGGGACCCATATAAAAAGATAGCTTGTTTGAAGGTCACCATAAAGGAATATGAAGAAGAAATAAATATGCATAAAAAAATAAAAGAAAATAAAAGAAGAGCTAGAAAATTTCAAAGAAGTGGTAGAAGATCAAAAATATGTCAGTATGTAGACAGAGGAAACCATACCTTTGGTACAAGATAAATTGAACAAGGGGATTTTCTTGAATCTAAAAATTCTATTTTTTAGGGTCATAGAAGTATTCAAGAGGAATAGGTTTTTATTTCCATTGACCCTAGTAGTAGACATAATTTTATTAATATTTCTTTGACAAAGAGGTTGCAGGTTCAAGCAACAAAAAATAAGGAAATACAATTGGAGGGAGAGAATATTTAGATTTTTGAATATTTGAAGATCACCATGGATAAATATATTTTACATTTATATTTGTATGCTATTGATATGGATGATGGGGATATTGTTCTTGGTTATCCTTCATTAAATTTTTTGGGTACTATTAACATTAATGTGCAAAATAAGTTTACGAAGTTATGGTACAAGAAAAAGAAGATAACATTATAGGATATTTCTCAGATTAAGGAGTAAGGATCCAAGGATAAACAAGAAGTGGTTGTAGAGAACTAAATTGAAGAACAAATAGAAGAACCCAAAACAGAATCCAAGAAGGTAGTAGTAGTAATAGATTCCATGGAAGAAGCAATAAAAACTGAGCCAATGGAAATAATAGTAGCAGAGTCTAATAAAAAAGCACAAGGACACACCAAAAAAAGGGAACATAAAAGAACACTATGTAGAAGAATTTAAAATAATGAAGCCAAATGTTGAGGAGTCAAAAAAGGTAGATCAAGTTAAGGTTACACCATATCGCCATCCACACCACCATGAGCAACAACAATATTGGAGGTATGGCTCAAGGCAACAATATTATGGTTCTACATGGAATTATAAGGACACCAAGTATGGTAGTGTTTGGCAAAGAAAACATAGTTATCTTGGTTTTCAGAGTGGTTCTAAAGAACATAAGCTTATACTGAGGGGGATGAATAGTATAGCATCCACTTTTTACTTTATTTCCAAACCAATATCAATTAGTGTCCTTAATTACAATATCCAAATATAGCAATGTGCATTAATGACATAGATAACAATAGTAAGTAAGAGCACAAATCACCACACACAATTGAGACACAATATTTAACGTGGTTCCCCCAATGTGGGGTACTCCACAAGATAATATCCTTATAATATTTCACAAAGAAATAGGGATCCTTATCCCAATACAAATGATTACTTTAATCTGCTCAAAGCTAGGATATCTACTGATCTGCTCAGCAAGGCAATTTATTGATCTACTTAGGTAGGAAATCCACTAATCTGCTCAGGTATGCAATCCACTTATCTACTCAAGTAGGGAATCCTGATCTACTCGGGTAGGTAATCCACTGATCTGCTCAGTAAGATCACCAAGAACTTACTCAAAATCTACTCTAACAAGCTCACCAAGAACTTGCTCAAAACTTGCTTTAGCAATCTCACAAAGAACTTGCTCAAAATATGCTCTAGAAAGATCACCAAGAACCTGCTCAAATATGCTCAAAAATCTCACCAAGAACTTGCTCAAAATCTACTCTAGCAAGCTCACAAAGAACCTACTCAAATATGCTCAGCAAGCTCACCAATATCTTGATCAAAATCTATCCACAAATCTATCTACAAATATATCTAAAATCCTTCTAAAAGGCTCAATTAATCATGCACAAAATCTACCACAAATCTATCTAGAAATCTATCCAAAAGCCTTCTCAAATGCTCAATCAATCATACATAAAAGCTGCCATAAATCTATCCCAAAAGCCTTATCAAAGGCTCAATCATTCATGCACAAAAGCTGCCACAAATCTATCTAGAAATCTATGCCAAAATGCTTCTCAAAGGCTCAATCAATCATGCACAAAAGTTACCACAAATCTATCCCAAAGGTCTTCTCAAAGGCTCAATCAATCATGCTCAAGTAACACTCAAATATCATCCACAAATCTATGAAGGCAAGGCTCAATGATGAACTTAACAATGAATGGCAATGCACTCTACAATGGATGACAACAATGATCCACAATGATTGCAACTCAAATCAGATTATAGAATAGTTTTTTTCATGGAACTTGAACAACCACTTCACTGATTCACTTGACTAGGCTTAAACAACTTTACTCAATCAATCACAATAAGAAACAACTCTTTCTCACAATCCCTAGTCCAAGCATGTATCAACCAACTCAAAATATTTCCAACAATGCTCAACCACAAATCTCACATAACAATGATACTCATGTTCTTCTCTAACTTAAGTTCAATTTCTTTGTACAATCAATGGGATTCAACAACAATGCTTATAAAACATTCTTCACATAAAAATGATACTCATGTTCTTCTCAAACCCTATCTCAAGTTTTTCACACAACTAATGGCTTCAACAACAATGCTTATAAAACATTCTTCACATAACAATGATACTCATATTCTTCTCAAACCCTATCTCAAGTTTTTCACACAACTAATGGCTTCAACAACAATGCTTATAAAACAAGGTTTAAACACAACTCTCAAACCAAAAATCTTGAAGCATTCAACCAACCACTTTCGAAAAGGAAACCACAATCAATCCTTTTCTCTCCAATGATATTTCGAAAATCAACCACCATAAACAAAGTTAATGGAGAATATTGCTCATACCTTTTTGATGCCTTATTAGTTGTCCATTAAATCTGCCACACACAACAAAATTTCTTTTTCAACTTTTAATAAGGGTTAGGGATCATGATTAATAACACAACAATAATATCCAAATAACACCTTATTACTCCTACTCAATAAAATGCATCATGTCCCCTCATGAAAGAATTAATCCTCTTTGAAAAAGAACAAAGCAACCTTCACTTTTGAACGTATTTATAAAATCAGAAATACCTCTTTACACAAACCATATTTCTCCCTATAAACAAGTTAATAAAATAGCCCTCGAAATTAGTTTTCCAATGATATATAATATGATATACTTCCAAAAATAAAATCACCAGAAATATCTATTTTTCTTAAGGTGCATCATAACCCTTATTTTTCCTAGGGCAACTTTAGAAAAATAAAATATTAAAAAATATTAACTTGCCTCTGTCCCTAACGGGATTCGATCCCTTGACGCGTCCTCACTCAGTGCCTTAACTGTGATCAAGTCGTCGTTGGGCCACACACCCTCATGTGTTCAAAGGCGCATAAACCAAAACAAATACCTTAATATTTTGCGCCCTTCGAAAACTAAAAAACACTTTGAGCATTTCAACACAGCAAGCATCCTCGATGAGATTCGATCGCAGGACCTCCTACTTCTTACACAATACACAAACCACTAGGCCAAATATGCCTATACGTTTGGTTATCCTCCATGAATGATTCTTCAATGGACCCGAATTTCGTAAACCCTTCACACGCCTCTTTACACATGCTTCAACACATAGGCTCTTTTTGCATTACATTATCAATTCAAATGCATTTAAAAATCGAGGACAAGAATTTATCGAATTTTTTGGTGGTATATATATATATGCATATGCCTTTCCTCCTTTCTTTAGACATCGGCACGATAATTTTATTTTTAATTTTAAAATTAAAATTAAATATGTCCATCACCGGGGAACCTTTTTCGATGAAACGAAAAGCCAACCTGGGTTTTAAGAAAAACCCATTTCAAATATGCCATCCATGGTTTTAAATAAAACCTTTTATTTTACCTGCCTTGGTTTTCACAAAAACATTGTATATATCCATGCTTTCCAAAATATCATAAATAATATTATGAAGTGCTTTTGCCACCAAAACTCAAATGTCATCCATATGACATTAATGATCCATGTGACATCAATGACAACATAAAATAACTCAAATTTCCAACAGGTTCATAAGCATCAAGGAACAAGTGGACCCATCATTCGAATTATCAAAATAAATTAACAGAAACATAGAGCAAACAAAGCAGATTTGGTTACTCAAGTTGTAAAATGGTATACCAACATCATCAATGACCACCATCAATCAATTTTTCACTGGGATTGATGGATTATCGAGATTGGTACCAGTTGCTAACATTGCTTAGCAAATCATATTATCTTGTTTCATCATATGTTTTGAGGATGATACATTTGCAAGGAGGGTGTCATGTTAGGGTACCTAGGAATGGATATTTGGGGATATATTATTATATTGTATAAGGGTTGGCATGGGTCACATATAATCCAAGGTTGATTGTATTATAATATTATATTATATTATAATACAACATTATATTAGTAGTAGGATCCCCAAAGTAGAATTAGAAGATGGGTATATAAATAAGAGATATTTATCATTGTAATAATCATGGATATCAATCATATGTAATCATATTTACCCACAATGTGGCTTATGGGACTTTGCCCTCCTTAAGGGTGCTCTCATCTTGGGAGATCTTGTGGAGTTATTCCTTCCTTAAGGGTTATTATTGGTGTTTCCCTAATCTAAGGGTATTATCTCTCTCTCTCTTATGTATGGATTATTATTGTGGATATTACTTGTGGATGAATTATTTGGTATTTCTACATATTGGTGAATGATTTATGTTAATGAGAATAAAGTTTTGTAACATTAAATCAATCATTAACCTAACCTTAGCTCAATGGTTAATTATCAAAACCTAGGTCTCAAACTAAATAAAAATAAAAATAGTCAATATGCCTATACTAGAGTCATTACTAAAAAGTATTATATTATATCCTATTTTGTTGTAAAACTTTGAAGTATCACTTTTCTAACATCACTAGTTAACGAGGTTGTACCCCATACAATTCTCCTAGACCCCATAGGTGCAAATTATAATTTGACTATAAGTAATACATCTCCCTTGGTTGACAAGTTGGCCTATCTTAACAACTTCAAAGAGAGTGATCTCTTTAGTTTCCAATATTTTCCCTTTAATGCTTAATATCCAAGGATTGATTTCATGAAACAAAACACCTTGAATAATTTTTCTTATCTTATCTTTTCATAATTGCATTTATACATATTATCCAATTATTGCTCATACACTTCCATAGATCTTCAAACAACTCATTTGACCAAAAGTGTCCCTGAGGTATATTACTTATTAAATTTCATGGTAATCAATCACTACAACAACTAAGTGTGATAGGGTATATTACTATACATGACATTTATTTAATTTATTATTAATCAATTCATCTTTAGTTGTATCTTATTCTCAACCTATTACTTAATATCTTCTTCTTGAATAATTTGGTGGTTGTGCTTTTCTCTCTTGAAAATTATTTGTGTTGTTATTTCTTTAACATTATATCCTTGGTTATCATACCCTTATCAAGGTATGAACCAATTAAAACTAGAACCTACGATTTTCATAACTAAAATTGTTCGTAACATATAATTTGAATGTAATATTTTTCTAACTTTAAATTGCTACCTATTTTCCAAATAACCCTCTTTTAGCCACATTGACATTTAAAAATATTTTTTAATATCACTTAAATAATATAGTGTTTACTTAACTATCAACTATAAGAAATAAAAGAAGCATTCAAATTTCTTATTATTTTCATTGTTGTTTAATCTGGAATATATTATAAATCAAATATCATACTCTACACTTTAATAATATGAATGCACAACTCGTTTTTTAATTGAAAATAATGAAGAAAGAATATATGACTTCATACACCATGTATATATATTTTGGCCATTCACATTTATACAATTTAATGGAAAAGTAAAATACATGCATATTAAATGTTCCAAATGAGAAACAACAAAATATCCAAGGAATAAAATTATTATAATGCCAGGTGCTTTTCTTTGACATTATACAATTCGATTAAAGTGCAAATGGTGTTTATATTGAATGGTCCAACTGTGGCATATTAAAATATATAACTAATAAAATTATTATAACGTACTTATTAATACGTTATTAGATTTTTATTTAAAACATAACATTAGAGAAGCCTCCACTATTAAAAAAAAAAAATCTTTCATTTAAAATATCGACTTTAGGAGAAGCTTCCAATATACATAAAAAAATATTTCTAATTATATTTTAATGGTCAACAATAAAGAAATAGTATAGTTTTGGTAGAAACAGACCGGTGTGACCAACTTTTTTTATATAACCAAAAAAATATTATAATTCACATTTTAAAAAACACAAATATAACTAAAATCATCAATTTGAAATCAAGCCTCCATTTAAAAAAATTAAAAATTTTCATTTACAATATCAACGTCACGGAGAGAAGCCTCCGTTATAAAGACAAAAAATCTCTAATTGTACTTCACATTTAGAAAAAAAAATACGGGAAGGAACTTCGCCCCCTCAGCAATGTCCCGTCTAAGTCGGAGACCACCGTTTGGTCTACTCGACCCTCGGAGCTGCAGTTCTGTACGGGCAGAAATGGCGAGAATGTTACCGCCGCCATGGATACAGATGCTCCAAAAGAAGGATCCATGTCTATATAGACCGCAGCGTAATCGACAGCAATCTGTCTCGTTAAAGTGAAACAAAATGGGCGGAGACGACGACAGAACAATAGATTAAACCTAAGAATTTACTGGCATTTGTGTCCCAAAGGATGCTATAAGACAATCTCAAATGCCAACTGTTCATGCCACTCCACTCCATGCCCATAGAAAGGGGCTACCAAATCCAAAAACAAACACTTGCCAGCCACCTAAGCTCCAAACTTAGCCAATCAACCCAAATTCCAATCGTAGGGAGGATCCTCCCAAATCGAGGATAATTGATAATGTGGTCACTATTCTAAGTGCCACCCAACTGCCAACTTTTCCTCCTATTCCAATCAATCCCATTAGCTTCCTTTAGATGCCCATCCACCATGGGGAACTTTAACTATAAAATTTGGTGCTAAAACTTAATGTGACCAATTTAAATTCGAATTTGAATGTACCCCGAGTTAACTTAAAACTCTTAGGAGAACATCTAACCATGGTGCAAAGAGCCATCACCTCCTCTCAAAGCAGGCACGAGCTCCATGATGGGGGAGTTTATTCACAAAATCTAGCCCACCTACCAACCTTCCAATCACTCAAACCCAAAGAATCAACCATTGACTTCATCTATCAGACTCAAGAGGCTTTGAGGGAAATTTGAATTCTAAACCATGAGACCCTGCTAGGAGAGACCAATGTTTGCCATTAAATCCACCAATTTATTCCCTTCTCTGAAAATGTGTTGGATCCAAACTTCCTCTCTTGATTGTAAAATTCTAGAGGCTTCGAAGACTATATTTGAGATGTTCTAGCTTGGAGGTCTAGAGAACTTGATTAAGTTAATTATATTTAATGAATCTCCTTCCACAATAATTTTTTATAGACCCAAAGATTCGATCAACAACAAGCCTTGGATTAGGGTCTTTGCCTTCGTAAAATGGGAGGTTTGGGAAGATAGAAATTTTGCATAAGCTAAAATAAATTTACCTCTCTCATTTTTTATTACTCCATCAACTCCTACGATACCATAGTTCCCTTTCGAATATCCATAAAACTTAATCTTAACCCACCCACTTGGATGTGGGGATCATCTCACAGAGTCTCTCTAAGTCAAGGGAAGAGGTACAATAGGTCTAGAGATCAGAGGAAAACCAAGTAGGTGTTCTAAACTTGCTTTAGCTAACCCACCTCCATCCAAGTCTGGTAGACAAGTGGCCACATTTTCAACTGCACTCTATAAATTTTGAGCAGACTGAATTGGGGTCTTGTTTGGAATTATTGAACACTTTTTAGTTTCTCTCCCACAAAATACTCTAAAATATATGAGGAAAGATAAACTTCCTTAACCAAATAAGTCATTGATATTTGAAAGAGGGAAACCATTGCATGTAAACTTCAATAAGAGAGTTAGGGAGGACCCAGTGAATCCCTAGAAGGAGGAAAATATTACTCAAAATAGTAGTAGAGAAAGGATTCTAAAAAATAGATGCATAGAAGTTTCCTTGCATGATTCACATAGGTAGAATCTATTAAGAAGGATCATCCATATTTTATGTAGGTTCTCAATAGTTAGGGTTTTGGATTGAATGGATAGCCAAAAGAAGATGTTGATCTTCAAAGTTAGATGCTTAAACTAAACCTTGCAAGGAGGGACCCAAAGGGGAGAGTTCGAGTCGAGGAGAGTGTATGCTGACTTGAATGAAAAGGAGATATCATTGTCTCCTTTCCAAACTAGAACATCTTCAACATCTTGAGATTTTAACACCTACAACATGATCATGTTGGAGATGGAAATATAGATCAATTTTACTTCTCTGCTACATTTGGTAGTTTATAAAGTCTTCCAATTCTCCTACCATTAACATGATCGATAAAATATGTAACCTTGGACCACCCAAAATACCTTGATAGAATCTTAGTTTCCGCAAGATTAGAATCCTACGGATAGGGGTAAATCCATCAGCCAGGGGTCCTAACATAAGTTAATTGAATTCCCATTTCCCAAGATCCATACAGAACCTTTAATTAAGTTTGATCTAGATTTGGTCAAGTTTTTGTAGAATATAGAACCCATCGAGGGAAGGGGGTCCAAAAGGTAGCTTCTATATTGGTTTAAATACTTGGTATCAACTATATGGGTCCACTCTACCTCCTCATTTTTCATAATTTTCTATCTCTATTTCATTACCATAAGTTTCTATCTCCTGGAACAAACTTGATTCCAAGAGACAAAGTGAATTTCCAATGATCTTCAGACCCTATCCATAGGAAGGCCTTTTGGACATAAAACCTTCAAATGAATCCTAAATATGGACATAAAGTAAATAGATATTCTTAGCAACATGGTATTGACCATGAGGATCTTCCCTACTTGATTCAAAAGACCACCTATCTAGCTAGTTAGCTTCTTTTGTATTCTTTCCACAAATGGATCTCAATAATTTTCTAGCATTCTTCCAAAAAATAGAGGAATGCCTAAATAAGTAGCTAGAAATTTTACAATGCCACAACCAAGGATGTTGGCTATCTTACTTTATCTAAACACAAAAGTATTTAAAAAGTATATATTTTTTAAAATAATCTATTTTTTGATCCATTGTTTTCTCAAATAAAATCAATATTTTCTTTATTGCTCTAGCCTACACCACCAAAGCCAAGAATGATAGAAGAGTATCATCTATAAACTAATGGTAGGATATAGAGTTAACTAAGAGAGCTAGCTTAAGACCAACAATAGTAGGATCTATTAGAATAAATCTACCTAGATCTTCAACCATGAGAATAAAAAGATAGGGTGATAAGAGATCTTCTTTTTGAAGACCTTTAGAGCTCTAGAAATAGCCAAAGAGATAGCCATTAACCAAAACTAAGAAATTTGTAGAGGAGAAAGAATCCCTAATAAGACTAATCTAGTTTTGGCTGAACCTAAATTTTACCAAGACATCCACCAAAAAATCCTAGGAGGTTCTATCATATACCTTGTTCATGTCCAACTTGAGTAAGAGGCTCGCTATACCACTCTTCTAGATTGAAATAATAATATTATGAACTGCTAAGACACCATCCAAGATTTGCCTACTTACCACAAAGCCACTCTATGCCTTATCAACAAGAATGAAAATGATATGTTTCAACTTGTTGGCCAATACCTTTGAAAGGATCTTGTAACTAGTATTATAGAGGCTAATCAAGAAAAAACCACTAAACTTATTTACGCTTAATGATTTAGGGACCAACACGAAGAAGGTGGAATTCAATCCAAAGGGGACCAAATTGGAAGATTGAACAAATCTCATTGCTTCATAGACCTCATTCCCAATAATGTGATAAAATCTCTAATAAAATAGAAGAAAACCATCCAAAATAGGTACTTTTAAAGCCCCCATTACAAACACCATAGACTTAATATATTAATCTTTTAAGGGGGCTTTAAGACTCATATTCATAACGCTTATGACCAGACTAGTAATGGAACTTATAAGTGTGTGACCAACCTCTCTGTCCCTACAATATTTGGATTCTAACAATGAACCAAAAAAAGCAACTACCTCAGCTCGCATATCTCAAATATCCACAACTCTAGATCCATCATCCTTGTAAATTTCTAAACTCTATTGGGATTCCTATACCTTAGAGTTGAGGAGTGAAAAAAAATAATATTTTAATACCTTTCTTTAAGCCATAGAGCTCAAGACTTCTGCTTCCAAAGGAACTCCTCCCTAACCAAGGTAGTATGAAATTTAGGCAAAAAAACCTTCTCCTTGGTCCTAGATTCTACCGAAATACCTTCAGCCTTCACCACTGCTTTTAGGTCTTTTAGTCGACCTTTGAGGTCTCCTTTCCTTTTTAATATGTCACCAAAATCTTCCTTATTCTAAAATTTTAATCTACCTTTGACTAGTCTGAGTTTATTTACAATTTTAGCCAAACCTTCCCCCAAAACCAAGGTAGATAACCATTCCCTAATCCTCTCTTCCAACTCAAGTTGGGAGCACCACATGGACCCAAAGAAAAATGGTCTGGAGAAGAACTCTAATTGTTGATGGGATTCTAGCCAGAGTGGGTTGTGTTCTGATCCTAATTTAGGAAGAGAAACCAAAGATGCATCACCAAATAGAGGTAATCTTTTTTTGGATACGAACACCCTATGTAACCTAATAAGGATAAGTTGGTTCTCAATGTGCCTATTACTCTAGGTGAACCTTGATCCTTTCAAATCCAGGTCCATGAGTTCACACTGGTTGAAAAAATCAACAAAGTCTTCCATACTCCTAGCACAAGGATAATTACCACATTTTTTATCTAAAGGATAAATTAGGGAATTAAAATCACCAACTAGCACCCAAGATTCTTATTTGAAAATCTCCCTCATTTCCAACAAAGAGATCCAAAAATATTTCCTACTGTGGCCTAAATTTGAAGTATACACATTAGACATAACCCATATTCAATTCATAATTCTATAGTAAAACAAAATATTTATGACTCTATCGAAATAATAAATAATGTATCCATCCACCTTTGATAGGTCCCAAAAATGGAACAACCCCCTAGAGGAGCCAGTGGTAGGGTTAGTTGTGAAACCAGCTTGTTTCGAAAAGGAGTTCATAACAATGTTAATATTATCAACTTTGATCTTGGATTCCTGAATAAAAATAATATTTGAAGCAGCTTCTCTCCTAAAGGAAGAAATTAAACATCGTTTGGAGGATCCATTCAATCCTTTAATATTCCAAGAAAGGAATTTCATTTTTAGGAATTGGTTCAGAGTTTATTTTTGCCAACCATTGACTAGGAGGATCATCTGAAGAATTCAAGATTCAATTTTTTGCTACCTACATCCTTGCTTTTTCCACTTTTAGTAGGGTTTGAGAGCCATTCACGATATAAATTTCCACATTTTTTTTCATTAGAGATTTTTTCATGGGTTTACCCATTTTTTTTTTCTATTCCAACATCAATGTAGCCCTTTCAATGAATTCTAGTTTTAAGACCAAGAGATTATTTTTCCATAATAGGTTTGGAAGGGTGAGTTGGTTCAGTTTCTATTTGCAGTAATTATTGGACCATAGGTTCCTATAGTTTGATACCCTTAAAAGAATTATGGAGGATTAGGTGTTTTAGACTTACCTTCACCAGAGAAGGATCATCCTGGATCCTAGTTTTCGGTTCTAGAGTCCTTAAGTTTCCTTCCTATAGAGTCTTCAATACAATTAGCTTTTGGAAGGATTATGCATAGCGGCAAAACTTCTCCATTGGGGTGAAAAAAACATTTTCAAAAATTCAAATTTGCAAAATTTTTGGGACCCGGACGTCGACCATTTTGCCAAAAATTGGAGAAAAAAATAAATTTTAGGTGTCGGTTAGCCATCCTTTGATGAGAGTATCATGAATATTTTGAAAAATTCACAAGTAATCCCGCCTAAATAAAGTTCCCTTTTCACCCTAAAATTTTAAAATTTATAAATTATCCCGCCAAACTCGCCAAGTATACCTCTATATATAATTAACACCCCAGGTATACATTTTTATTTTTAGAGAGTGTTCTATACCCGATAAATATATTTTCATTTTCTATGATCGATCGTATCCAATTCTGCAACCGGACGGATAACTTTAACATTCAGATCCTGTTTTGCAACCGTTCGAAGTAATTTATGCAACAAGAACCTCCTCTACAACCAAACGAAACCACATCTGCAACTGAAACATATTCTACAATTGTCCTGAACCACTTGTACAACCAGAACCTATAGTGTACCCGAATGGAACCGCATTTCATTCAAAACTTATCGTGCACCCAGACAATACCACTTTTCAGCTGGAACCTGTCGTGCACTCGGACGGTACCACTTTTCATCCGAAACCTATCATGCACCCGGATGAAACAAGATTTGCAACCGAAATATTTTTAGCTGGTAAACTCAAATCTCAAATATCATTTTTAACCGATTATTTTAGGAGTTATTTCAACTAATATCATCAAATGATGGTCGATTTTGTGAGACGTGTTTAGATAGCATGAATTAAGGTTACATGTTTTCCTTGCTAAATAAGTCCCCATCATCTGTGATCTATGTTTATGTAGATAGCATGAATTAAGGTTATATCTCTACAAGTAGTCGTATCCAATTCTGCAACCGAACAAAACAACTTCTACAACAAGAACCTCCTTTGCAGTCGGATGGAACCACTTCTGCAACTAGAACTTATCGTTCAATTGGATGAAACCAATTTTGCAGCTGGAACATTTTTAACCAGATCCTGGATTGCATCGGACCTCTTTTCACACCAGGTTCTCTATCACTGCTCTACTTGCCATATTTTTCTTTTTTTTTTCCATGTTCTGCATGTTATTTTTCCAGGTTCTACATGTTTTTCTTTATTTAATGAATTTTCAATCATGTCCACACCAATATCATAGTCCTCTTCTACATCTGGAATGTCATTGCTCTGTTCCCATGTTTTTCTCTATTTTGCCATGTTCTAAATGTTTTAAAACTCTTTGATTCTTAGTTTCAATTCATATATTTTTTCCTTGCTAAGATTATACATGAGTAAATGCTTTGGTTCTCTAAAGACATATTGATGCTCTTTTTCCCAGTTAAAGTGCTTTCACCAGAAAATGAACCAATGGCATAAACTGATAAAATCACAATAAATAATGGTAGGAAAAAAGTATGTATAATCTACCACCCAAAAAATTGTTTATTCTATTTACAATATTATCTTAAGGCCTCCAAAAAGTACACCCTCTCTAACATTTTATTTTTCGTAACAAGTAAAATGTCACCCAGTGATGGAAAGAAGGGCACCAAATCTTCTACTGAAAAGAGTATCCTCAAATATTTTAGCCAGACTTCGAAATGCAATGAGCCAACGACATCCACGTAAATTCAAGGTATAAATGATTTTTGTCTTCCCAGTATGTGCTTGATTGACGATTTGAATATTTTTTTGTAAATTTTTTATCCAAGAATGATAAAAAATATTATGGTATGCTACTATGCAGAATACCCTATCGATCTTGATATGCCTCCACTTGAAGATATTCCCCAACAAGAGATGCCTTTTATTGAAAATCCCCTTGAAAATGACATCCAAAAAACACTTGAAGACAACACACAAAATGACATCTCAATTGAAAATGAAAGTGATAAATCAAAATCATTACAAGCTTCAATTGAATCTTCAACCAAAATTCCAAAAAAATAAAAGCATCTCTCTGGATACTTGGAAGGGGATTTAGGAAAGAATGGGTAGAAATATTTCCCTGGCTAGAGCCTGTCATGACTGAGAATAACCAAATCAATGAAAAATAATGTAGATGCAAAATTTATAGTTGGAGACTTGGTAAGGATCATAGGCTTCAAAACAAGATTGATACAATTGAAAAACATGTTGGCAAATCTTATGTAAAAGTTATAAAAAGTAATGGTGAAGTTAGTAAAGAAGTTAAGTGGAAGGATGCATCGGAATGTATGCATTTAAGATATGCTATAGAATATGACAATCACTTAAAGCAACAACAATCTCTTGTTGAGAAAGGTGGAACAATTGGAGCCCAATTTCATAAAATACAGAAGACTATTTTAGCTTCAAAAAGTATGCAGTTTGTCGTTGTTTACAATATTCTCAAGAAAGGTAGACCAATGTTCGATTTTGTTGATTATAAGCAACTATTACGCCTTTTTAATGTGCAAAACCTTCCTAGTTCTCATTGGTCAGACCGAAGTGGTTGGGAAATGGCAAAATGTTTATCTTTGGTTGAGAAAGAAGACCTAAGGGAGCAAGTAAAACTTGCCAAATTCATTTCACTTTCTATTGATGAGGTAACCACTATGGATAACACATCTTGGATTTGCATGCATGTGTACACATTTCAAAATCATATAAGAAGGCCTATTTTGTTGGGATTACATAAGATGTTGGAAAGTTCAAATGCAAAAAACATTTATAATGTTGTTGTGAAAATTTTAAAGAATATTGTGGGAATGAATGATATAGACATAGCAACAAATTTAATTTGCATTGGAGCTAATGGAGCTGCTATTATGCAAGGTCACAGGTCTGGTCTTTGTGTTCGACTCCAAACCACATTTGCCCCATATATGATCCCCATTCACTGTATGGCTCATAGAGTTAATATTGCATATAAAATTGTGAGCACATTTTCAAATGTTGCTAAAGTAGAAAACCTTATTCGTGATATTCATTCTTATTTCTCATTAAGTCCCAAAAGATTTGTAGAGTTTCAGCAGTTTGCACTAGGATTTACAAAAGGTAAAAAATTGTTAAAAGATGTGGATACAATATGGATTTCACTGTATCAACCTGCTCAGAGAGTTTTGGCAGAATATCAATCATTGATTGGGTTTATGCATGCAAATCGTAGAATAGTTGATAAGGCAAAAGATATGTTGTTCCGTTTGACTGACTTGGAAACACTTTTGACCTTATGTGGTATTCTTCCAATGTTAAAAGAAATGAACAGATTAATTAATCTTGCACAAGAGAGATCCATCTATATCATTGATTTTATGAGGATGAGAAAACAAATATGCGTGCTTCTTGATACATTATATGTGTCTAATGCTGATTTTACAAAACCTGTATTTGATAGTTGGAATACATTGATAAACGTGAACAATCCAAAAAATCTTCTTGAAGTTTGACATCAATGATCATATTTGTATTAATGTTCATGAAAAGATGATACATGTTTATTGTTTTGAAAGGCAATCAAGTATAGTTGTGGAAGATTTTGAAGAAGTTCCTGTAACACACAATAGATTTCATGTTGTAATACAAAAAAAAAGAGTAATTTGTCAAATATAGCAAAATATTTGACAGGTGAGATAAGAGAATGGTTTCAGAGAGATGAGTTGCTCGAGTCCATGGGTGTGGTTAACCCCATGTTTTGGTGGCCTTGTACTGAATACAATTCTGCAAATGAGTTGTTTATTAAATATATGGGTAACCTCATTGACCATTTTAGTAGGAGTGTGGAAGTCAATGGTGTTGAAATTAAAGGTATACTCAATAGTGATCTTTTGAAAGAACAATCATCGTATTTTGGAAGAACAATGGTAGTGCAAACATCACTTATGATAGGTGTCCATGAGATTGGTTCCACTGCACGTTTGTGGTAAAAATTATATCCAAGCACAGTCTTAAAAGATACAATAAGTGAATACTTTCATTTATATGAATTATGTGAAACAATGATTTTGGGGTCAATCGAAGATGAAAGAGTTTTCAGTGCACTTTCTTTTGTTAAATCTAAACTCTGCAATAGACTCGACAAGAATTTAGAAAATTGTTTAAGAATTTATGTGTCTTCATATCATTTGGATACATTTCTGTATGACAGAGTGTTGGAACATTGGAGTTCCTTGGTAGACAGAAGAGGAACGTCGAATACAATCGATAACGATGATGTTGATGCTTTCAGTGATCATATGGTGGAGACACAGATTTTTGCTATGCTTCATAATGATTCTGGACAAGCTGATATGTTTAAGCTTCCATAGTGATAATTTTCCATGATTTCATTGACAATGATAAACACGAATTGATTTGATAGCAAATTTCTCAATATTGTTCTAGATTTATATGATTTCAAAGAATTGTTGTTTTAAATCACATTATTGTTGTAAAATTACATGGCTTATATCATTTTTGTAGATTGTAAAATTGTATGTTTATGTCTTAGTGTCTCAACTCTCATTTCATTGACAATGATAAACACGAATTGATTTGATAGCAGATTTCTCAATATTATTCCAGATTTATATGATTTCATAGAATTGTTGTTTTAAATCACATTATTGTTTTAAAATTACATGGCTTATATCATTTTTGTAGATTGTAAAATTGTATGTTTATGTCTTAGTGTCTCAACTCTCATTTCATTGACAATGATAAACACGAATTGATTTGATAGCAGATTTCTCAATATTATTCCAGATTTATATGATTTCATAGAATTGTTGTTTTAAATCACATTATTGTTTTAAAATTACATGGCTTATATCATTTTTGTAGATTGTAAAATTGTATGTTTATGTCTTAGTGTCTCAAATCTCATTTCATTGACAATGATAAACCCATATATTACATAATATTTTCAAACTCAAATATTACATAACATTTTCAAACCCAAATTAGATATTGCAGTCTTTTTTAAAAAAATTCAAACAGAAATTACATTACATTTTCAAACAGAAAATTTCATAGTAACTAGTTAAAAAAGACATATATTACATCGTTCAAATATTTTTAAACCCAAATATTACATAACATTTTCAAACTCAAATATTACATAACATTTTCAAACCCAAATTAGATATTGCAGTCTTTTACTAGTTCAAACTCAAATATTACATAACATTTTCAAACTCAAATATTACATAACATTTTCAAACAAAAATTACATAACATTTTCAAACAAAAAAAATTCATATTAACTAGTTCAAAAAGAAATATATTACATCGTTCAAACATTTTTAAACCCCAATATTACATAACATTTTCAAACAGAAATTACATTACATTTTCAAACAGAAAATTTCATAGTAACTAGTTAAAAAAGACATATATTACATCGTTCAAATATTTTTAAACCCAAATATTACATAACATTTTCAAACTCAAATATTACATAACATTTTCAAACCCAAATTAGATATTGCAGTCTTTTACTAGTTCAAACTCAAATATTACATAACATTTTCAAACCCAAATTAGATATTGCAGTCTTTTACTAGTTCAAACTCAAATATTACATAACATTTTCAAACTCAAAATATTTTCATACATAACATTTTCAAACAAAAATTACATAACATTTTCAAACAGAAAATTTCATATTAACTAGTTCAAAAAGAAATATATTACATCGTTCAAACATTTTTAAACCCCAATATTACACAACATTTTCAAACAGAAATTACATAACATTTTCAAACAAAAAAAATCATATTAACTAGTTCAAAAAGAAATATATTACATCGTTCAAACATTTTTAAACCCAAATATTACATAACATTTTCAAACTCAAATATTACATAACATTTTCAAACCCAAATTAGATATTGTAGTCTTTTACTAGTTCAAACTCAAATATTACATAACATTTTCAAACTCAAATATTACATAACATTTTCAAACATAAATTACATAACATTTTCAAATAGAAAATTTCATATTAACTAGTTCAAAAAGAAATATATTACATCGTTCAAACATTTTTATACCCAAATATCACATAACATTTTCAAACAGAAATTAAATATTGTAGTCTTTTAAAAACATTTTCCAACTCAAGTCTCAAATATTACATACCAATTTCAAACATAAATTACATATTGCAGTATTTTAAAAACATTTTCAAGATTTTCAATCATTTGATTGGTGCTTGGATGCTTCACTAGTGGTTGGAGTTGCCATTTATTTTCCTTTATCAGCTTCTGTGACACTCTCTTATGGCAGTGCTCCAACTCTAACAAGGTTGTCACGTACTTTCACAATACTTGACACACATGTTGCTTCTTCTTTGTTTGGATCTTCAAGTATTGTTGGAAGTGATTCTTTCATTTTCTCAAGCACCTTATCTGGATCTTCTTTCAGCTTCTCTTTGATGTATTTTTTTAAATGATTTTTTTTTTTAAACCTTTGCCTGCATTTTTTTCATTTCCATTGATTTCATCAAACATGTCTTTGTTGTATGAATATTGACATCCATGCTCTTAACCTGTGTTTTCAAATTTTCAAAATTTGACTGCAAAAACAAATTGAAAACTTAATTTGAAAGGGATATATTGAAATTATTACAAATTTTCTAGAAATATAAAAATTTAATTGCAATAGAAAATTGAAATACATATAACTTTTTTACCTCAGCCAATTCTCTTGTAGTCTCAGCAACTGCAACCTTGTCCTTATCAGAAGCCCATTGGTTATAAAATGCTTGGGCTTCAGCATTAAAATTCTCCAATCTACCAACAACAACATTTAACACATCATCATCATAAGTAAAATTGGATTTAACTATTCCTGATGTAGTCTGTTTTAGCAGGCCATCAAGATTTTTAGGTTCATATTTGACCAAAGAATAAATAGATTCCCTTTTTTCATAATTTTTATATCGGGCATTAATTTTCCTAATAAGGACCTTTACTCGATATTCCCATTCTTTCAACTCCTACAAATATTTCAACACAAACTCCTTAATTGTTGACTCGATACTTTCAACCAATGAAACATTTTCATTAAAATTGACAACATCATCCTCAGTTTGAGGACCCTCAGGATGAGGGTTGTCTCCTTGAGTGGGTGGTATTGATGTCTACTCAACTGTAGGGGCTTCTTCTTCTTGTGCTATATATTTAAGCACATTTGTTGCCTTGAAGCCTACAATGTTGCCCTACAAAAGGAAATCCTCATCAAGTGGAATATCATCCAATCCCTTTCCAAAACATTATGGTGCCTGTGAATTTGTAGAAAATGTAAATTGAGACCATCCATACCCAGAACTTGTTGTTGGCATGTGTGATATTTATGGGTGTGAAAACCCACACCCAGAACTTTGTATAGTGCCCTGTGATCTCTGTGAAAACAATCATTTTCCAACACCGACTTGCCCTCGCATAGGTATTGTTGGAGGATGTAGCTGTGCCTGTTACTGATTTGGTAGAAGTGGTGGTTGTGGTGAAACCGGTGAGTGTGATGCATGTGGAGGTGGTGGCGGCATATGCCCTCTAACTTGTGATGTTACTAGTTGAACATGAGAATCACCTAAAAATAGTCAAAATATTTTGTTAGAATTCTGCTTAAAATAAAAAATATCTTAATTTAAATTAACTACACATAGATTTACCTGAAGATGATGAAATGCGATGTAATTATCCTACATTGGGGGAGGGGTTGGCCACACTAGATTCGGCTTGCATATTTTGTGCATACCTAGGTGTACGAGAAACCCTAGGAGTAGTTGCTTGCCTGGAATATTTGTGTGACCTCTTTATAGGACCAGGTGTTGCTTTCGAGCCCATGTCTTTAGAATCACCCGTTTGTTCTGGCATGTGACCCCTAGTGGCAGAAATCTATTTACTCTTTCTATTGTCTGCCTTCTCCTACATATAGATGAAAAGAAAAATTAAAAGGGGAATGTGGTAAACTATAAAATAGTATGTCAAGGACAATGATGTAGTTATTACCTTCAATTCCTCTGTTGACATGGTAATAGACTGTAGTGTTGCATTCACTAAAGTTAGTACAGGAGTAGTCAAAAAATTATGAAAACACTCAAAATATAAAGCTAAAATAAAATTTACAGTGCCCACAATGGGTTGAGTCTTGTTGGTTTCTAGTTGGACCATGTGCAACTCGGACCTGATTCGATCCGAAATATAAGTGCACCAATCGAACTTTTGATTTTTCTCAGACTTAACAATATAAGCAAGTGCCCAAAATAGAATTTTTGGTCTTCCCATCAGAATAAGTCTGGCCTGGAAAATTTTGATAATGGCCTTCAAAGTTTGATGGTTCACATCGTTGATTGATAAACCTATTTTTGATTTGGTGGCGAAGCTGCATAAAAAAATAGATGTCAATTTACAAATTTGAAACATTGAAAATTAATAAAATATAATTAACAAGATTTATACCTGCCAAATCTTTCGATGAAATACCGTACTTGCTTTCGAGGTGTGCTTTGTCATCTGGAGAAAGTTGCAACCTCGTCGACACTTGAGTAAAACCAATGAATGGAAGACCTATCAATCTGTGAATATCTCCAGGGGTGATGTTGATTACCAGATTTATATTTCATACTTTAAGGTTCACTATAGCCATGTTGTGGTCATAACTAGATATAATATGTTGTAGGAGAAATTTATTTATTCTGAATTGTGGCATGGAAATGAGGTTTGATAAACTTGCATTATTGATCCACTGAAATTTCATCCTTGGAGTTGTTATCAGATCTAAAATCAAAGTGCACAAAAAATTCTTGAATTTTGGTACGATTGTGGAAGAGGTATCCATCACAAGAAGTTGGAAGTCAAAGAAAAAGGATTGGGAATCAAAATGGAAAGGTTGATCGGAAAGGTTAGCTCTGGTTGTAGTAGACACAGAAAGGAAATGGAAAAAATGATAGTTGATGCCCTTTTATAGATTGAGAAATAGGGTTGACACGTGGTAGCATCGTATTGGACATGCGGTGTTGTTGATTGAACGTGTGACACATGGTAGATGAACCTTTTTGCATTCGATACAATATAGTACTGGATTCTATTATGCATTCGGTCGATGCTTGGATCATATTGTGCACCCGATTTGAGATCGGGTCAAATTATGCACCCGATTGGTGATCGAATCTGAGTATGTATCCAGTCCAAAACTGGAGAATATTATACATCCGATCGAAGACCGGATCATAATATGCATCCGGTCGATATCTGGATCATTTTATGCTACCGATCGATAGCTAGATTATTGTATGCATTTGGTAGATGTCCGGACCAGACTATGCATCCGATCGTGACTGGATAGTATGATGCATCCGATCTTTAATCTAGTGCATAATATGATCTAGTCCGATATCGGATGCATAATATTATTCGATTATAGATCGGATGCATAATATGATCTGGTTATGGACCGGATCATATTATGCATCTGGTTACTGATCGGATCATATTATGCATCCGGTCCATAACTGGATGCATAATATGATCTGATTCATGAACTAGATCATATTATGCATCTGGTATAATCCCATATTAATATTTGGAAAGTGTCTTACGTCGCCAAACTCCTTTCTCACCTGGTCCGATCAAAACTTTGAATTTCACCATTTTTTACCATTTTTTTTGAAATTTTGAGGTAATTCGCCATGCCATCATACATGCAGTTTTCCAGGATTCATTGGGTTTTCATAATAGATTAGCCATTTTTTACAAGTACCTTTTGGGTCCTACCTCTTATGCATAACCCTGGATTCTGGTCAATTTCATATATAGTCTTTATACCTTCTTTAACTAGCGTTAAAGGAAGAGTAATATTTTCCTCCGAACTCAAAATAGTCATATCTTCCTCATCAACAAGTTTTGATGGAGGAGTAGGATTTTTCCCCTGACTTAAGAGAGCCACATCCTCCTTTCCATTATTGACTTATATACCTTCGAGCATGGATTGCTTTGGGATCCACATTTTCTCTTTCCCTTTTGATTTTTTTTTTTGTAGTAGAGCACTAAGAAGGACAATGATCCAAAACATGACCATTCTTGCCACACCATTGGCATGATACTGGTATGTTCTCATATTCAATAGGTTGAACCCAGGTTCCCAGGTTTTAAATGAGCCCAATAGAGCTAGGAAGGTCCACCTCTAGATTTTTCATAATATGCATCCTTGCAAAAACCATATGAATTTTTGCTATTGTCATTGATAGAGAATAAATCTATAATATCTTTCACATTACCTCTAAGAATATCATGGTACAAAAAATGTAGTGGAAAATCAAGTAACCTAATCCATAGAGGGATAGCATTAACCTTTTGGGTATGGGGATTGAAATATATTCTCTATTTACAGAGGAATAAGCCTTACTTCCTAAAAAGACAAGGTTCCCCTTCTATAATACACCTTGAGTCATATGTACAGTTGAGTTTAATAAATAAGAAGGACTTATGGATAGCTACAATATTGAGAGATCCTAGAGATCTTCACTTATCCATGCTCCATATTCTTATAGAGTTCATATCAATCCAACTTCCCTGAAACTTGCCTACCAAGTCCTGGGAGCTTTATTCTCTGGCCATGTTGAGAAACTCACTCAAAATCCTTAGCTAATATGAAAATAAAGAAAGGTCAATTTTAACATGCTTCCCATGAACATAACCTAACTTTATTTCCACTTTAAAAAATAAGATAGAGGTATTGTCATGGGTCTCAATAGTCCTACCCACCTGCTCACGGGATGGGGTAGAAGTCTTGCTATTACTACATGACCATCCTAAAAAGACATGGGTCCCATATTTCAAATTGTTAGGATCCCAATCCTAGCATTCCACTAGAACCAAGGGTCCTTTAAGCTCAAAATGGACCCGATCTTTAGACCCTAACACCTCTGTGGTAGGATATCCACCCTCAGTCCTACCATCTACCACCTTGAGCAACCTATAAACTTGCTTATCCAAATTTCCACTCTCACTTATTTTTATACTTCCTTAACTATTCTTCCTCATTTGTTGTGTAGGTCTTATTTTGAAAGTATCCAAAAAACTAATATTATTTCTAGTGATTGGATCAGAAGGTTGGAGGCCCTTTATTACCACATTGGAATAGAGGGTTGAGGGTTCTTATTACATAATTTGAATGAGAATTTGGATTGTATTCATTTAGAGATATCTATTCTAATTTTATCCAGAATCTACCTTGTAAAAATATTTCAATATTAATACAATTCCAACTTCTTTCTTTGAGCGATTCCCTATTTTTAACTTTTAAGTATATGTCACATTTACATGTTACATAATTTGAATGTGTGAATGTATTATTTCACTTATAATCAATTATTTTTATTACAATATTTGAATGAATGAAATTGACCTAGAAATTTTCTTCTCTTTCTTTCCTTTACATTAATGTGTTTATAAGCTTGCTAGAATTGGTAAATTGAACAAGGCACCGGTCTTTTAATAGAGGTAAAATTTGAGGTTCATGTAAATATTGATCAAATATTTAAATAAATGTATTTTATATAATTTCAACGAGCATGGGCATGTAAAGAAATATTATAATCTCACCTCAAGGGTATCCTTAACATACTCAGTCTATCTAGAGTCATTTTTTATAATATTTTCTTGAGTTAAAGAGGTATATTGGCCAGAATCTATAATACTACTTGTGATTTAGAAACTCTTGTGGTGTGACTAATAATTAAAGGACACAAGAATTTTCCACAATATTTTTTGGTGTCGTTTCTAGGGAGGAACTTGTATTTTTACTTTTAGATTTTTCGTGGTTTTCTCTGTATGTTTAAATTTTTAAAATTTCAAAATACAACACTCATGGGTCTTGATTATTTTTAATTTTTTTGTCTTTTATTTTGTCACAATACCCACATCCCTTAAGTAAATTAGTTTTTGTTAGGTTGAGAGTATTAAGGTCAAGAAATCTTGACCAAAATATGCTTATTCTTTCTAGACATCCCATGCTGGCGACTTCAATTGGTTTATACCTAGAATTCAAAAATTAAAGAAAGAAGGAGCAACTTGTCCTGGTGTCTACAAGAAGGAGAACTCAATATATCTATCCAAAGTTGTCAAATATAGAGGTGCTTCTCTAGACTTGTAATAAAACACCTATATCTAAAAGTTATATTTCTAAAAATAATTCTAATTCTACCGCTATTAGTATTAGCTCCAATATTATTCCTTTTGTGAGTGTTACTTTGAACCCTATTAATACCACCCCTATAGTTAACATGGCTAATCCACAACCTAATATTCATTAGTGGAGAACCAATAGGTACCTCCCTTTTGTCTTATCTCCAAATTTGAATCCCTTGTCTGAAAAAGCTCATAAGTATTTAGACAAGTTCCAAGGAAATAGTGCTATGTCTGGTGAAGATCGCATTAGATATTTTCTATATGCTATGGATAGTCTCAAAGTGAATGAGAAAGATTTAATTCTTATACTATTCTTACAAACACTAGAAAAATATACCAAATAATGGTTTAGCAGTATTCTAGCTAGTACTATCCACAATTTCCATGAAATGGAGGAAAGTTTTCTCAAGAAATATGGTGAATGAAAAATGGACATCCTCTTTTAAAAAAAATAGGTACAATGAAAAAGAAATATAATGAGTCAATAAAGGACTTTAACATAGTATTTATCAATATTATAAATAAAAATTTTGTTGGCTTAAGACCTAATAACATACAATCAATATGTTTTTACAAGAATGTATTTCTAGGAGAATTCAATTATGAGTTGAGACAAGAACAAGTAATAACTTTTGATACATGCATGGACAAAGTCATTCAGGTTGAAATAAATGTGATTCATAGTGGTAAAATGAAACCTTATTATTTAGAACTGAGTTAGCCAAATAAGAAACCAAAGAAAGTAGGGTTTATTGTATTAAAGAAAATGGAGCAATATCCTATGGAAATTCTAGCTAATTAAATGACATAAATTTTTAATACTATGAATAACAAATTAGCTAGGATTGAAAGAGGAAAAATAATAATGTTGAAAATTCATAATATTAAGGTGATAAATAGTAGGAGGATAATAGACATTTGAGAAGAAACATTAACATAAATTGGAATAATAACTTTGATGAAGGGAATAATAACTCTGATTAACATTAACATTAACATTAAAATTTAACATTAACAGATGCTATATGTGTAATTTTATGTGGGAATCAACTTTGCATTTACTTCTTAACTGTGAAGTCTTTAAGGAGATTTTTTTGTCTATCCTCGGGTGGTTGGGTGTTAGTTGGGTTTTTTTCAACTCTATGATAGACTGTATTTTATAGTGGATTTCCCCCTTCTCGTCGCCTAAGCTGAAGTGTTTTTGGATATTTTTGCTACCACATGTTATGTGGGGTGTTTGGAAGGTGAGTAATGCTCAGGTTTTTAGGGATAAAGATTTTTCTTCTCATATTTTGAGTGCTCGTATTTTGGGGAATACTATGGAGAATATTTTGTGTGCCTGTTTGGAGTCAAATCTTTCAGAGGCTTCCATCCCCAGTGAAGTTTTGGTTGAGCAAAGTCTTGGATTTGGGCACATGGATCGTCCTTCTCCTACACCCGATCCTAGGAGTATAGTTCATTGGACTCCTCCACCCATGGTTTAGTTTAAATTAAATTTTTAAATGTAATCTTAGGTTGGTTGGAGTGGTAGGAGTCATTCATGATGATAAAGGAATATTGATCCTTGCCTACACCGAACCTATTAAAGTGAATTCTTCTCAGGAAGATGAAGCGAGGGTAGCTTTATTAGGGTTGTCCCTTTTAGAAAATTTTGGTTTCAATAGAGCTATAGTTGAAGGTGATTTATTAAACATCATTATAATGCTCAATGGCTCCTACCACATTAGTTGGAGAGTGGCTAATTTAATCGATCAGGTAGTGGGTTTGTCTCATGCTCTGGAGGTGATTCAAATTTGGCATATTTTTAGAGAAGGAAATTTGGTTGTGGATTTAATGGTAAATATGGGGATAAATCTCTAGGGATTTACGATGTGGTAGAGGAATTTCCCTCCTAAGATCATCAATCACATCCATAATAACGTTCATTAAATGGTGGTTGGTGGCTAGTGCTTTCTTGCTGGAGTGGATGGGAGGCTGGTATTCTTCCCTGTGTAACTTTTGAAGCACCCATTTTTCAAATTTCAAGTTCCAAATCTCGCCCACATTTATGCCTTAGTTGTTAGGGAATGTCCTGAAGCTTCCCAAGCTTCCTTTGGAAGGTGCTCTTTACTCAAAGTCCTTTTTTTTGTTCTAGTACAAGCTTTGGTTTATGAAATGACCTTGGGTTGTTACATGGGTACCTTTTCCCATATGCATTGAGTTTTTTTGGCTTCTTTTCTGTATGAGTTTTTTGGTAGGTCCAAGGGATGGTGAATTATCCTTTCATCGGGATTGGTTATCATCCTTTCTTATCTGTAATTTGTACCTTGGAATGTCCACCTATTTTATGTCACCTTTGAGATAGTTGTTTGCAAGGTGTTCATTTTCCTTTACTCTACCTTTTCACTACCTTTATTTCTTCTCATCAAATGATCGAGTGGTAGGGATTTGTCATCTGAATCAGGTGTTTGCTGGTAGTTTTTCTTCTCCCTTCAATCTTAAAAGTTGGTCCATGTCCATAGTAAGGTTTTTTGAGCTCCTTATAGTTTTTGTATTATTTTTTCCCATGCATACTCTCCTCCCTTCTGTGTTCAAATGGATAAGTTCTTGTATTCCCGATGCTCACAAGATGATGGTGGGAAGTTTTAGCATCTTTGACTTTGATGGCTTTGCTTGGCCTGGTTTGGGTAAGATGGTGTTTATATTCTCAATTGAAGTTTAGGGTATTTTATGCTATGCTATGTGTTTAAATGTATTCCTTCCTGGTCTCCCTGTGTGGTCTGTAGTTGGTACTTTTACCTTGTGTCTTGTATCCTTATCAAAGATGGGTAAATCTCAAGTTTGTAATTGTAAGTCTAGGCATTCCAAATCGAGGGTGGAACCCACATCTTTAATGGTAGATGAGGATGTTCTATCCATTTTGAATGCAAGGGTTTTTTTGGATTACGTCCAGAAATTACATGGCCATAATATTGTTCTCTCTGAGTGGATGTCTGTTACTTGGAAGGAGGGATGGGTTCATGTTGGGTCATGGTCGTTTGAGGTCTTAGTGGAATTGATCAATTGCACCACTGGGTTGGATTTATATGGTGTGTTTCATAATAGGGAAAGACACTCGTTATTAAAAGAGATTAGTTTATTTATGGATGAAGATAAATTCCTGCCAAGAATTCAAAATGGTTTTAATGCTAAGGCCTTGCCTGTGCCATGAAATAAGGTGGTAAAGGTGATAATGGATTTTTTCATGTTGGATTTCTATTTTGACATTATTAAAAAATTTCATGTCATCTTTCTCAATCACATTCACTGGTAGTTGTGGATGAACATCCCTTTGTTCCTTTTTAATTTGATGTATAAATCAATGTTGGTTGTGCAAGGTGGGTGGGGCCTGGTTTCCCTACACCAGGGCTTGACTTTGTTGGTGTTTGAAAGTACTACTTTGGAGAATGGGGTAGTGGCAGATGATATTTTAAAGACTTTGATCTCTCTTATCATCCCTACATTTAGTGATCCCTTGCGGGTTTTAGAAATTTCAAGTTCAGAATCAGAGGATGTGTAATCCTCTCCTTACAATTGGGTTCAGAAAAGTTATCTCACAAAGTGTTTATTTCTACAAAAGGGATGTGGGGCTCAGTGGTGATACATTATCCTACTGAGGTTGGGAAGAACTCTCTGGTGTCTCATGTCACTTCTCCGACTGTGGAGAGTCTTTCTATGGGTGTTAAGGTGTAAAGTGGCGATACTCACAAATATGTTCTACTGATTGGCAAAAGGAGAAATTTGGCAGAATATTCATCCATTTCCAAGGTGGATTATGTAAACGATGTGGTGGAGGTTCTTTCTAGACCTTCTGCTAAAGATAGTTTGGTGGATGATGTGTACTCTCTGAGTGAAACTGCAGTGAATAAAACTGCTATCTACCACAATATTCGCCTTATGGAAATCAAGGAACATACAGTTTGGATCTCTATTAATATGGCTTTGGATTATGGTAAGGAGGCATCCCATATTTCTAGAAATATTATTAATCAATTCGATTCAATAATGTAGAACCATCTGGGTTCTCTCACTAGTTGATTCGTTTGGATTTTTCTTGGGTTCGTGGGCTCATTATTTTCTATGTTTGTTTATTGTGTTTCTTCTATTTTCTTTTTATCTTTGTTGCATGCTTTGTAAAAGGTTGTGGGGTCCCTTTCAAAACCCTATTTTCTCTTAATATTACCAAAAAAAGCTCTAATGAAGGAAAAAAATAGAAACAATGATAATAATTAGAAAATGAAATAAACAAAAAAAATACCTAGATGTTGTTCCAAACCCCATTCTTTCTATTAATGTAACTGCAGATTTTATTTTTTATTGTTTTGCTTGTGATGCTCCTCACAATTCAATTTACTATGGAATTTATCCAAGTATGCATAATAGTGTAGATCTTGAAGATGAATCTGAGGAAGATAAAAGGATTAATATTTGTGGGACTCAAGATAAAAAATATAGAAAAAAACTATTTGAAAAAATATGGATTTATATGTTTATAACCATCATCCCAAGATCTTAGTCATTGATAATATAGAAACCATGCAAATATCACAAAATTCTAGATACAAGAGAACAAAACAAAGAAAGTTAACACCAATAGCATAAGAAATAGATGCACTAGAAAGGATTTATGCCATAAAACTAATGAATAGAAGAGTGCTAGATAAGATAGATAAAGCATCTACTAATGAAAACAAAGGACATATAGTTTTGAACAAATATGTTTATAAAGATAAAAAAAATAGGAAATAATCAGTCAACCCTGAATTAGTTGAAATGAATGAAGATATACAAGAACAATAAAAAGAGGAATGTTCAAGAACATTGGATGTCAAGAAAAATGAATTTGATGCTGGTTAAAAGATAATAAGAAAATTTATTAATATTACCTTTGGTGAGCTAATGATAGTACAAAAATACAGATCTTGTATCTATAAAGCCTTTATATTAATAGAACATATATAAGGTCATACATGTAATGCTCTTAGACCAAAAGTCACGAAACAAGAGCAACCTCTTTAATAAGACCATTCTATGTGTCTCTAAGATATCTAAATTAGGAGATCGATACATCATTTATATTTGCATGCTTGACAATTGTGCTTCACGCAACATAATACCTAAATAAGTAGTTGATCAGTTAAAATTTAATTGCATAAGAGATTCCCATCCTATTTTAGCAATGAATAGTAAATAGATACCATGTGTGGGAGTAATAACTAGTTTACTAGTATTTCTAGATCAATGTCCAAAGAAAGGTATTTTCATGGATGTAGTAGTTGTGTATGTAGATCCTTTCTTCTCCTTGCTTCTAAGTATATATTAGGTTGAATAACTAGGTGACTCTATATAATTAGATTGCTTTTATGTCACCATTCTCCTGTTAGAAAAAGAAAATGTTACTTTGAGAAGAGAACCCTTTAACAAGTATTTTGTAGAACTAAGAAAATCTGACAAACCTGAAAATCTGACTTTGTCCTCCTTAAGGGCACTCTCATCTTGGGATATCTTATGGAGTTATTCCTTCCTTAAGGGTTATTATTGGTGTTTCCCTAATCTAAGGGTATTATCTATCTATCTCTCTCATGTATGGATTATTATTGTGGATATTACTTGTGGATGAATGATTTGATATTTCTACATATTGGTGAATAATTTATGTTAATGAGAAAAAAATTTTGTAACATTAAATTAATCATTAACCCAACCGTAATGTTTAATGGTTGATTATCTAAACCTAGATCTCAAACTAAATAAAAATAAAAATAGTCAATATACCTATATTAGAGTCATTACTAAAAAGTATTATATTATATTCTTTTTTGTTGTAAAACTTTGAAGTATCACTTTTCTAACCTTACTAGTTAACGAGGTTGTCCTCCATATAATTCTCCTAGACCCCATAGATGTAAATTATAATTTGACTATAAGCAATCCATCTCCTTTGGTGGACAAGTTGGTCTATATTAACAACTTGAAAGAGAGTGATCTCTTCAGTTTCCAACATTTTCCTTTTAATTCTTAATATCTAAGGATTAATTTCATGAAATAAAACACCTTGAATAATTTTTCTTATCTTCTCTTTTCATAATTGCATCTACACATATTATCTAATTATTGCTCAGACACTTTCATAGATCTTCAATCAACTCATTTGACCAAAAGTATCCCTCAATTATCTTACTTACTAAATTTCATGGTAATCAATCACTACAACAACTAAGTGTGATAGGGTATATTACTATACATGACATTTATTTAATTTCTTATTAATCAATTCCTCTTTAGTTGTATCTTCATTATGCAACATCTTCTTCTCAACCCATTACTTAATATCTTCTTCTTGAACAATTTGGTAGTTGCCCTTTTCTCTCTTGGAAATTATTTGTGTTGTTGTTTCCTTAACATTATAACCTTGGTTATCATACCCTTTTCAAGGTATGGACCAATTAAGACTAGAACCTAGGACCTCCATGAACTAAGGTTTTTGTAACTTATAATTTGAATGTAAGATTTTTTTAACTTTAAATTGCTACCTATTTTTTAAATAATTCTCTTTAAACGACATTGACATTTAAAAATATTTCTTTATATCACTTAAATAATATTTTTTTAACTATCAACTATAAAAATTAAAAAAAAAAACATTCAATTTTTTTATTATTTTCATTGTTGTTTAATCTAAAATATATTATAAATCAAATAAAATATACTACACTTTAATAATATGAATGTACAAATCATTTTTTTATTGAAAATTATGAAGAACGAATATATGACTTCATACACCATGTATATATATTTTGGCCATTCACATTTATACAATTTAATGGAAAAGTAAAATATATGCATATTAAATGTTCCAAATGAGGAACAACAAAATATCCAAGGAATAAAATTATTATAATGCCGGGTGCTTTTCTTCGACATTATACAATTCGATTCAAGTGCAAACGGTGTATATATTGAATGGTCCAGCTGTGGCACATTAAAATATATAACTAATAAAATTATTATAATGTACTATTATTAGATTTTCATTTAAAATATCAGCATTACAGAGAAGCCTCCACTATTTAAAAAAAAAATATATCTTTCATTTAAGATATTGACGTTAGGAGAAACTTTCAATATACATTAAAAAATATTTTTAGTTATATTTTAATTGTCAATGATAAAGTAGTATAAGTTTGATAAAAGTTTTTATGGTTTAAATTCTAGTATGATTGTATCCAACTTTACTATATAACCTAAAAAAAAAATTAACCAATTTTATTATATAAAAAAGTTATTATAATTTACACAAATATATCTAAAATCATCAATTTGAAATCAAGCCTCCATTTAAAAAAAAAAAAACTTTCAACTTTCACATTTAGAAAAAAAAATACAGCAATTTGAGATCATCAATTTGTTGATTCCAGTCATTATTCATCACTCGACCAAGACCTTACCTTGGGATTTATTTCATCTGATCCAAAGATTTATTTCAGCGATAAAAAGCTGTTAGCAGCGACGTCTATTCGTGGGCAATTTTTCCGGCGAAACCGCTTCCAACTTTTGGTTGGGAGGAACGACATATCCTTCCCTGCAGAGCGACATGAAAGGGAAATCCGTCGCCCGATCTCCAAGCCCCACGTCAGGAATTTTACTTCCCATGACAGTTTTGAGCGCGCTTCTCTTGTTAACATCCACCAGAACTCCCGGCGCTTTCACGAAACCTGTGCACCGCCCATTCTTCTTAACTTCAATCTCCGTTCCAACGACTATATCTGCCCGAAGATATTCCAAGCCGAGAGGCTCTATCATTATTCAAGGATTGGCCGTGAGTATGGCCTTCCTCCCAAACGACGAGAATACCCTCCACGACTACGGGTGCAAATCCTCCAAATAAAACTTGGGCAAAACTGCTCTCGCCACAGACTTAATCTCCGATACCTTCACCCCCGCGAAGGTGACGAAAATGAGAAACTTAATCCCCGAAGCCTCCGAGACGAAATGGTAGAGAACCCATGCAATGGGAGCCACGAAAAGCAGCGCGACCGCTCTGAGCCTCCGGAAGCCTGGAAAGCGATCATCATAAAGTACGGGAAGGAACTTCGCCCCCTCAGCAATGTCCCGTCTAAATCTGAGACCACCGTTTGGTCTACTCGACCCTCGGAGCTGCAGTTTTGCACGGACAAAAATGGCGAGACTGTCACCGCCGCCATGGATACTGATGCTCCAAAAGAAACAAGTGTTGCAATTTCTTGCGCCGGATCCAGGTCTATGTCGACCGCAGCGTAATCGACAGCAATCTGTCTCGTTCAAGTGAAACAAAATAGGCGGAGACGACGATAGAACAAGAGATTAAACCTAAGAATTTACTGGCATTTGTGTCCCAAAGGATGCTATAAGACAATCTCAAATGCCAACAGTACATGCCACTCCACTCCATGCCCATAGAAAGGGGCCACCAAATCCAAAAACAAACACTTGCCAGCCACCTAAGCTCCAAACTTAGCCAATCAACCCGAATTCCAATAGTAGGTAGATCCTTCCAAATCGAGGATAACTGATAATGTGGTCACTATTCTAAGTGCCACCCAACTACCAACTTCTCCTATTCCAATCAATCCCATTAGCTTCCTTGAGATGCCCATCCACCATAGGGAAATTTAACTATAAAAAGTGGTGCTAAAACTCAATGTGGCCAATTTAAATTGGAATTTGAATGTATCCCGAGTTAACCTAAAACTCTTAGGAGAACGTTTAACAATGGTGCGAAGAGCCATCACCTCCTGTTAAAGCAGGTACGAGCTCCTGGATGGAAGAGTTCATTCACAAAATCTAGCCAACCTGCCAACCTTCTAATCACTCAAACTTAAATAATCAACCATTGACTTCATCTATCATATTTAGGAGGCTTTGAGGGGAATTTGAATTCCAAACCATGAGACCTTGCTAGAAGAGACCAATGTTTGTTATTAAATCCACCAATTTTTTCGCTTCTCTGAAAATGCGTTGGATTTGAACATCCTCTCTTAATTGTAAAATTCTAGAGGTTTCAAAGACTTTATTTGAGATGTTCTAGCTTGGAGGTCTAGAAAACTTGATTAAGTTAATTATATTTAATGAATATCCTTCCACAATAATTTTTTGTAGGTTCAAAGATTCAATCAACAACAAGTCTTAGATCAGGACCCTTGCCTTCATAAAATGGAAGGTTTGGGAAGAGAAAAATTCTGCATAAGTTGAAATTAATTCAACTCTCTCGTTTTTTATTACTCCATCAGCTCCTACAATACCATGGTTCCCTTTCGAAGCTCCATAAAAATTTATCTTAACCCACCCACTTAGAGGTGGGGACCATCTCACAGAGTCTCTCTAAGTCGAGGGAAGATATACAATAGATCTAGAGACCAGAGGAAAAACAAGGAGGTATTCCAAACTTGCTTCAACTAACCCATCACCATCCAAGTCTGGTAGATAAGTGGCCACATTTTCAGCCGCACTCTCTAAAAATTTTGGGTAGATTGAATCAGGGTCCCTTTTGGAGTTCTTGAACGCTTTTTGGTTTCTCTTCTACCAAATACCCCAAAAGAGATGAGGTGAGATAAAATTCCATAACCAAATGAATCATTGAGATTTGAAAGGGGGAAAACACTGCATGTAAACATCAATAAGAAAATTAGGTAGGACCTAGTGAAGCCCCAGAAGCAAAAAAATATTACTCAAAATAGTAGTAGAGATAGGACACTAGAAAAAAAGATGCATAGAAGTTTCCTTGCATGATTCACATAGGTAGCATCTATTAGGAAGGATCATCCATATTTTACGTAGGTTCTCAATAGTTAAGGATTTGTTCTGAATGGCTAGCCATAAGAAGATGTTGATATTTAGAGTTAGATGCTTAAACTAAACCTTGCAAGGAGAGAGTTCGAGTCAAGGAGAGTGTATGTTGAATTGAATGAGAAAGAGCCATCACTCTCTCCTTTTAAAACTAGAATATTTCAGGCCTTATATAAAATGAACACAATAAGATATCTTACAAATGAAACAGGGTTACAATATATAGGCATAAGCCTATATGAAATGCATGACACTTTTCAAGTGAAACTGACAAGTGTCAAGGAAGGCATAGTGCACATTACATTAATTCTAACATTCCCCCCTTAATGTGCACTATCCTAACTAAATAAAAAAACAAGTCAACATTAGGTAACATTCCCCCTTAATGTTGACTTCTCTAAAAAAATTCTACATCCTCCTTTATTGCTGATTTGGTCTAGGCTCGTGCTCTTTGCGCTTGGCTCTCCAATTGTGAATAATGCTAGATTCACTATGTATACATCTCGGTCTGTTACCTCAGGGTCATCCACTTTCACGGGTCTGTTGCCACTAGGTTAGCCGTCTAAGTGCCTCAGGGTCATCATGGGTGCCTTAGGGTCAGCCACTTCTGGGTCTGTTGCCTCTGCAAGTCATCCTCAGAGGATGTTGCTTCTCGTAGGTCACTGAATAGATTCACCATGAATATCAAATCCCTTATGGTGAACTCAATCTAGAAGGTGTCGGTCTCTACCAAAAATGCACCTTAATACAAAAGAAATACGAGCCATGAAATACAATAAAATTGAGCCTTAGAATCCAACTATGGAGGAGAAGAAGAAGAATCAAAGAGAATCTTCTGAAGTGTCTTCATCTGTAGTCTTCAGAAGTAGATCCGAAAAAGACCTCGGATAGATTCTAGGGTGTATATGTCTATAGTCCTTAGAATAAGTGTCCTTATGGTAGTCACCTTATCTTACCGTAATGCATGGGTAACCAGCCGCTGCATCCGCCAAGTAGAAAGAGGTGAATACTAGATACTAGGTTCACTTACAAGTACCTTGGGAGTGTCGTGTACAACCGAAAGTGCACTCCAAGGTAGAAAAATTTGAGGCTAAAAAACTCAATTGAAACAGCCTCAAAATTACAATATGACACCACCATTGTGTCCGTCGTGGAAAACCGTTTCCAATGACTATAAATACCCCTATAATTGTGTCTAAATGAGGCCTTCAACTTGCTGGGAAAACAACAGCATGCCTATCTAGGCAGCAATTAAACCTCAGAAATAGAAGATTCCTGGCATCGCACTGTGGCGGAATTAAAAAAATAGACTACAATTTTCAATTTTCCCATGCAGGGGAATTTTCAAATGAAGGAGTACAATAAGGAGCCATGTGGGCCTTCCACTTCCACTTCCACTCTCCATGTGAAAAAGCATAATACAAAAAATATCAAAATAACCATATTGTCGGCCATAAACAGTGCCATAATAACCATAGTTAAAATAAGAAAGTAGTCCCCTTCCACTTTCTAATATTAAATCATGAACTTTGAAGAAAAAATAAAAATTTAATAGACCACCACCATGAAAAAATCAAATGCATCTTCGCTTGCGGAGTCGCCCATGAAACCCTGGCTCGCCCATTACTCTGACTTCGATAGGGTCTACATGTCCAGTGACAACGCCGACGACGGTTTCGTAGGCCCTAGGTTTGATTACAGTTTTATCTGCTTGGAATCATCATAGCTCATTTAGCTGTCAATCAATCTCTCCATCACAGCACGATCTCCACATAAATTAAAAAAAATCTAGCAGTAATAGTTATAAAATGCATGAAATCCGTGCCTTCCATTTGAATAGCAACAGGAGCTCCGTCTCGCAGACCATCAAGATGGTGACAAGAAAATTGTACACCCTCCAATTTTTGTTAGGTGACAACGACGGATGGATTAGTTTCGAAATTGAATTATTTCTTGATGATTGCAGGCAGAATAAGCCTCGTGGCGAAGAGATTGGGGGCAGTGCAGCTTGCAGATGAGTACGAGGGTTTGGGGAGGCCGTCTTCACCATCGGATAATCTATTCCAGGCCATAAAAGTAGTGGAAGTGGCTGAGTCTTCAAGGCAACTTGAAGAAAGCATCTCAGATTTGAGTCTCCCTCAATAGACGTCGCTAGATGTTCATCAACAAACAGACTTGGATCGAGCCGTTGGGCCTTTGCAAGAAATTTTCATGCCCGTTGGACGTCTCCGGCCGCAATCGCCGCCTTGCCTATGTTCAGGCACTTCTGGGCATCATCCTTGTTGCCATCCATGTCGTTTACTGTTCAGATCGCCAAACACTTCCTCTTGAGGACTTTCCAATGAAACTGTTACTGAATTCTTCAAATTTTGGATGATTCAAGCGAGTAGACTGTCAGATTTTAAATGACATGGATGGGCGAATGAGGTATTCCTCGTCTTGAATACCGTTGATAGCAGCACACAAAGCTCCCACTCATCCGCCCGCGAGTCGTAGATCTCGACTGCCAGGATTTTCTTTCATTAACTCTTCCTGCTCTATCTTCGCCATGATCTCCTCAGTTAACCACATCTGCAGGATTCATAGATGATAGAGCCACAACATGTCCTCTTCAAATATGGCTAACAACATGTATGCCTGGAATGCTCTCAGGCTGACGATCTGGCTAGCGCTCCATCATCACATAGGTACACTGGTACACAGTTTGCATTCGTGGTGTGGTCTCCAAGCTCTCTGATGCCCTCTCCATCGCCATAGCCTAGGTTGTGTTCGCCTTCAAAAAACTTAGAGTATGAAACAATGAAGAGCCTCGTCTTCCTGTGTTTGCTCTTTCCCCTTAACAGCCTTCGAAGTTTCCCCACGATCACATGGGATGGACCTACGAAGCGGCTTCTAGGCCTTCATCGCCCAGAAAACTATTTTAGCCTTTGCATCCAAAGTTTGCACACGAGCCAATGCGTGCTCGCTATAAGATAGCACCCTCCTTTACATCTCACGCTGCCTAACAGCAGCATTCCAAGACTCGAAGCTCATCAAAACAAGACTTAAAGTTCATCAAATAGCCATGCAAATCTGCAAAGGATTGAACAACAGTTCATAGAAAATATGGATGTGGTTGTGCAGACGGAAGACAACATTACTCCTCGCTGCTGAAACTCTGAAGCAGCAGCAAAGATATCAAAGTTTCCATCAGGTGATGTATTTTTTGCTCTGCAACTACCATAGCAGCAAACGTTGATGGAAAACAGAAAGCTGGATATACACTACAGTGAGCAGATCTGAAGGAGGTGTATTGCAACTACACAAAAAAAAATTCAAAATATAGCGAATACAACAAAATTGGGGGATGAGATCAACAAATCCATTTCACAATATAGACATTTTTATTTGGGTCTTCACTACCAAATTGATGTGGGCAGAATTGGTCATGGTTGCCTACAAATTCATAGAGACTTCAACAACACTCACAGCAAATGAAGGTAGTAGTCCACCTATACTTCCCCAATAACTTTATCTTAAAAAAAAATTGGCACCCATTAATCTTCCAACTTCTGGTTTCTGATCCATCCAAGGATGGAGAGCATACTCCCTAGTTTTCAAAAAAAAATTAAGGAGCTAAAAAAAAATGGAAAATGGAGGACAATGATGAAGGGGGGATTTCCTGAAGGATTTCCCCCTCAAGCTCACAAGGCCAGAGAAATATTGCAGCTCTGATACCAAATGTCGGGCCTTATATCAAATGAACACAATAAGATATCTTACAAATGAAACAGGGTTACAATATATAGGCATAAGCCTATATGAAATGCATGACACTTGTCAAGTGAAACTAACAAGTGTCAAGGAAGGCATAGTGCACATTACATTAATTCTAACATTCCCCCTTAATGTGCACTATCCTAACTAAATAAAAAAACAAGTCAACATTAGGTAACATTCCCCCTTAATGTTGACTTCTCTAAAAAAATTCTACATCCTCCTTTATTGTTGATTTGTTCTAGGCTAGTACTCTTTGCGCTTGGCTCTCCAATTGTGAATAATGCTAGATTCACTATGTATACATCTCGATCTGTTGCCTCAGGGTCAGCCACTTCCATAGGTCTGTTGCCACTGGGTCAGCTGTCTAAGTGCCTCAGGGTCATCATGGGTGCCTTAGGGTCAGCCACTTCTGGGTCTATTGCCTCTGCAAGTCATCCTCAGAGGATGTTGCCTCTCATAGGTCGCTGACTAGATTCACCACGAATATCAAATCCCTTATGGTGAACTCAATCTAGAAGGTGTCGGTCTCTACCGAAAATGCACCTTAATACAAAAGAAATACGATCCATGAAATATAATAAAATTGAGCCTTAGAATCCAACTATGGAGGAGAAGAAGAAGAATCAAAGAGAATCTTCTAAAGTGTCTTCATATGTAGTCTTCAGAAGTAGATCCGGAAAAGACCTCGAATAGAGTCTAGGGTGTCTATGTCTATAGTCCCTAGAATAAGTGTCCTTATGGTAGTCACTTCATCTTATCGTAATGCATGGGTAACCACCGCTGCATCCGCTAAGTAGAAAGAGGTGAATACTAGATACTAGGTTCACTTACAAGTACCTTGGGAGTGTCGTGTACAACCGAAAGTGCACTCCAAGGTAGAAAAATTTGAGGCTAAAAACTCAATTGAAACAGCCTCAAAATTACAATATGACACCACCATTGTGTCCGTCATGGAAAACCGTTTCCAATGACTATAAATACCCCTATAATGTGTCTAAATGAGGCCTTCAACTTGCTGGGAAAACAACAGTATGCCTATCTAGGAAGCAATTAAACCTTAGAAATAGAAGATTCCTAGCATCGCACTGTGGTGGAATTAAAAAAACAGACTACAATTTTCAATTTTTCCATGCGGGGGAATTTTCAAATGAAGGAGTACAATAAGGAGCCATGTGGGCCTTCCACTTCCACTTCCACTCTCCACGTGAAAAAGCATAATACAAAAAATATTAAAATAACATTATTGTCGGCCATAAACAGTGCCATAATAACCATAGTTAAAATAAAAAAGTAGTCCCCTTCCACTTTCTAATATTAAATCATGAACTTCGAAGAAAAAATAAAAATTTAATAGACCACCACCATGAAAAAATCAAACGCATCTTCGCTTGCGGAGTTGCCCACGGAACCCTGGCTCGCCCATTACTCTGACTTTGATAGGGTCTACATGTCCAGTGATAATGCCGACGATGGTTTTGTAGGCCCTGGGTTTGATTACAGTTTTATTTGCCTGGAATCATCATAGCTCATTTAGCTGTCAATCAATCTCTCCATCACAGCACGATCTCCACATAAATTAAAAAAAATCTAGCAGTACAGTTACAAAATGTATGAAATTCATGCCTTCCATTTGAATAGCAATAAGAGCTCCGTCTCGCAGACCATCAAGATGGTGACAAGAAAATTGTACACCCTCCAATTTTTTTTAGGCGACAACGACGGATGGATTAGTTTCGAAATTGAATTATTTCCTGATGATTGCAGGCAGAATAAGCCTCCTGGTGAAGAGATTGGGGGCAGTGCAACTTGCAGATGAGTACGAGGGTTTGGGGAGGCCGTCTTCACCATCGGATAATCTATTCCAGGCCATAAAGGCAGTGGAAGTGGCTGAGTCTTCAAGGCAACCTGAAGAAAGCATCTTGGATTCGAGTCTCCCTCAATAGACGTCGCTAGATGTTCATCAACAGACAGACTCGGATCGAGCCGTTGGGCCTTTGCAAGAAATTTTCATGCCCGTTGGACGTCTCCGATCGCAATCGCCGCCTTGCCTATGTTCAAGCACTTCTAGGCATCATCCTTATTGCCATCCATGTCGTTTACTGTTCAGATCTCCTAACACTTCCTCTCGAGGACTTTCCAATGAAACTGTTACTGAATTCTTTGAATTTTGGATGATTCGAGCGCATAGACTGTCAAATTTTAAATGACAGGGATGGGTGAATGAGGTATTCCCTATCCTGAATACCATCAATAGCGGCACACAGAGATCCCACTCGTCCGCCCATGAGTCGTAGATCTCGACTGTCAGGATTTTCTTTCATTAACTCTTCCTGCTCTATCTTCGCCATTATCTCCTTAGTTAACCACATCTACAGGATTCATAGATGACAGAGCCACACAACATGTCCTCTTCAAATATGGCTGACAACATGTATGCTTGGAATGCTCTCAGGCTGACGATCTAGCTAGCGCTCCATCATCACATAGGTACACTGGTACACAGTTTGCGTTCGTGGTGTGGTCTCCAAGCTCTACGACACCCTCTCCGTCGCCATAGCCTAGGTTGTGTTCGCCTTCAAAAAACATAGAGTATGAAACAATGAAGAGCCTCGTCTTCCTGTGTTTGCTCTTTCCCCTTAACAGCCTTCGAAGTTTCCCCGCGATCACATGGGATGGACCTGCGGAGCGGCTTCTGGGCCTTCACCGCCCAAAAAAATATTTTAGCCTCTGCATCCAAAGTCTGCACACGAGCCAACGCATACTCGCTATAATATAGCGCCCTCCTTTACATCTCACGCTACCTAATAGTAGCATTCCAAGACTCAAAGCTCATCAAAATAAGACTTAAAGTTCATCAAATAGCCACGCAAATCTACAAAGGATTGAACATCAATTCGTAGAAAAGATGGATGTGGCTGTGCAGATAGAAGACAACATTACTCCTCACTGCTGAAACTCTGAAGCAGCAGCAAATATATCAAATTTTCCATCAGGTGATGTATTTTCTGCTTTGCAACTACCATAGCAGCAAACGTTGATGGAAAACAGAAAGCTGGATATACACTACAGTGAGCAGATCTGAAGGAGGTGTATTGCAACTACACAAAAAAAAATTCAAAATATAGCGAATACAACAAAATCGGGGGATGAGATCAGCAAATCCATTTCACAATATAGACATTTTTATTTGGGTCTTCACTACCAAACTGGTGTGGGCAGAATTGGTCATGGTTGCCTACAAACTCATAGAGACTTCGGCAACACTCATAGCAAATGAAGGCAGTAGTCCACCTATACTTCCCCAATAACTTTGTCTTAAAAAAAAATTGGCACCCATTAATCTTCCAACTTCTGGTTTCAGTTCCATCCAATGATAGAGAGCATACTCCCTAGTTTTCAAAAAAAAATTGAGGAGCTAAAAAAAAATGGAAAATGGGGGACAATGATGAAGGGGGCATTTCCTGAAGGAAATCCCCCTCAAGCTCACAAGGCCAGAGAAATCCTGGAGCTCTGATACCAAATGTCAGGCCTTATATCAAATGAACACAATAAGATATCTTACAAATGAAACAGGGTTACAATATATAGGCATAAGCCTATATGAAATGCATGACACTTGTCAAGTGAAACTGACAAGTGTCAAGGAAGGCATAGTGCACATTACATTAATTCTAACAAAATATCCTTAACATATTGAGATTTTAACACCTACAACATGATCATGTTGTAGATGGAAATCCAAGTCAATTTCACTTCTCTTCTAAAGTTGGTAGGTCACAAAGTCTTCCAACTTGCCTACCATTAACACAATCGATGAAATTTACAACCTTGGACCACCCCAAATACCATGATATAATCTCAGTTGCCACAAGATTGGAATCCTATGGATAGGGGGAAATCCAGTAGCCAAGGGTCCTAACATAAGTTAATTCAATTTCCATTTCCCAAGATCCATTAAGAACCTTTAATTAAGTTTGATCTGGATTTGGTCAAAATTTTCTAGAAGATAGAATCCACCGAGGGAAGGAGGTCCAAAAGGTAGCTTCTAGATTTGTTTAAATACTTGGTAGCAACTATATGGGTCCACTCTACCTCCTCATTTTTTATAAATTTCTAGCCCTATTTCATTACCAATGCTTCATTCATTAGATGTAGATTTTTGAGACCCGAACCACCACAAGCTTTCCTAGAACAAACTTGATTCCAAGAGACAAGGTGAATTTCCTGTGATATTCAAAACCTACCCATAGGAAGGCCTTTTGAACATAAAACCATCATAGGAAGCCTAAATATGGACATAAAGTAAATAGGTATGCTTTGCAACATGGTCTTGACCATGAGGATCTTCCCTACTTGACTCAAAAGAGCACCTTTCCAGCTAGTTAGCTTCTTCTGCATATTCTCCACAAATAGATTCCAATATATTTTTAGCATTTTTCCAACGAACAAAGGTATGTCCAAATAAGTAGCTAGAAATTTTGCAATGCCACAACCAAGGATTTTGGCTATTTTCCTTTGCATAAACACAAAAGTATTTAAAAAGTACATTTTTTTTAAGCAAAAAACCCCTTATGGGGCCACCTTGGTCTGAGAGACCACGAACAGGGGGTTCTACACCGTCAAAGTCACCCGAGAGTCGCACCCGACCCTGCCCGCACCAACATTATCAATTGGATTTTGGATATCCAATTCATCTTTTTGGTAGGGTGGAGATTTTAACCTGGGACCTCCTTCGGAGGATTGCCCTCTCCTCTCCAACTCACCTACAACACCTGGGTGTACATTTTGTTTTCTAAATAATCTATGTTTTGACCCATTGTTTTCTCAAATAAAATCAAGATTTCTTTACTGCGCTAGCCTGCACCGCCAAAGCCAAAAAATACAGAAGAGTATCATATATAAACTAGTGATAGGATATTGGGTTAACTGAGAGAGCTAGCTTAAGACCAACAATAGTAGGATCCAAGAGAATAGACCTACCTAGATCTTTAGCTATGAGAATGAAAAGATAGGGTGATAAGGGATGTCCTTTCTAAAGACCTCTAAAGCTCTAGAAATAGCCAAAGAGATAGCCATTAACCAAATTTGAAAACTTCATAGAGGAGAAACAAAACCTAATAAGATTAATCCAATTTTATCGAAACCCAAATTTTACCAAGACATCCACCAAAAAATCCTAGGAGGTTCTATCATATGCCTTTTTCATGTCCAACTTGAGGAAGAGGCTTAGTATACCACTCTTCTGAATTGAATGGATAATTTTATGAACCACTAAGATACCATCCAATATTTGCCCACCTGCCACAAAGCCACTGTATGCCTTATCAACAAGAAGAGGAATGATCAGTTTCAACCTGTTGGCCAATGCCTTTGAAAGGATCTTGTAACTAGTATTGTAGAGGCTAATCAATCAAAAATATCTAAACTTATTTTCCCTTAATGATTTAGGGACCAGTACTAAGAAGGTAAAATTCACTCCAAAGGGGACCAAATTGGAAGATTGAACAACTCTCATTACTTCATAGACCTCACTTCTAATAATGTGATAAAATCTCTAAAAAGATAAAGGAAAACCATCCAAGCCAGGCACTTTCAAAGCCTCCATTTGAAACACCACATACTTAATATCTTCATCTTTGAAGGGGTATTTAAGACTCATATTCATATTGCTCATGACAAGACTAGAAATGGAACTTATAAGTGTATGACCAGCCTCTCTATCCCTACAATATTTAGATCCTAACAATGTGTAGACACCAAAACAACACCAATCCGATTATGTGATGACAAGCACTGATCGAATTGACATACATAGCCCCTAGGGCAGCCCCCAGAGGTTAAACAGTGGTCCTAACCACTCCCACAGTAGTTTTGGAAGGTCAGAGGTCAATTTGGCACCTTTCAAGCACTCTGCTCCCTATTCGTTCCACCCTGGGATGATTACAAATTGGTATTCATCCCACCCCGGGATGATTAGCAGCATTCGCTCCAGGGTGGGGCGAATAGCAGGTTTGACAGGAAAAAGGTCAAACCTTGACAAATGGCAGCTCAGATCCGCCACTCAACTCCACCTTCAATGCATGGGAGTGCGAGTGAGCATTTTTGAGCTCAAAGAGGTAGTCATAGAGGTAGTCATGGAGCCCTTAATCAGGGAGGAATCTTCTCTCCCCTAGGAAGGCATGATGGCCAAGTGGTGCCCCTGCATGCACATTCAAAGCAGACCTTCAGGTCTATAAAATGGTGAGTCTTCTCACCCCAAAAAATAATAGAGCAGGAGAATTTGGAGCAACGGAGTGCTGCCGAATTACATCCTCACCCCTCACTTGTGCTTCTTACATCCTTGATCTCTCTTTTGGAAGGGAGGTTATTGGGTGAACATTGGAAGCGCAATCCGGACCCAAAACCCAAACATTTGGCCACAATACCCCACCCAATTTGCTGACACAACCCCCTAGGAGGTTTTGGACCCATCCCAAGTGGATTGGTGTCAAAACCAAGCCCCAAACGGTGGGCGTCCTGCCCTCGGGTGCCCCTCGCACTGCTGCAGTCCTAATCGCCCCACCCCGGAGTGATTAGAAATCTATAGTAGATTTCTTCACTATTTCTTTTGCATCTTATTTTATGTCATTCATATATGCTTCCATTCAAATTTCATGCCATTATGATGAGTTTTGACTATGTTTTCATTGTTTTTCGCTTTCACTAACATACAGGGAGCATCTTCGGATATAGGGCGATTGGGGCCGAATATACAAAATCCAACCTTCTGGGTCATCTCAAAATGCCCTATTTTACCTAACCCCAACTTTTTAGGTGTTTTGGAGGCCTCTGGATGGGACATTTAGGAGGTTGCTTTCTGACATTTTATGACAGTCCTAATCGTCCCACCCCGGAGCGATTAGAAATATACAATAGATTTCTCGACTGTTCCTTTTGTAGTGTGTTCATGATGGTGTTTGCATGCTTCTGTCCAAATTTCATCTTATTCTGACATGTTTTTATTACCGTTTTAATTATTTCATGCATGCATTAACCGGAGGCCTTAGGGATTGCATGTTTCCCTCCATCCGTAGGTGCTATTAATCATTTTCTATTTCTTTGAATGTAGGATCTCAACATCAGAGGGGTAGCAAGGAACTACAGATGCATTCATGCAAGCGACGATGATGTTTGGCCCGCCCATTTCAAATGTGGGCATGCGGAAGATCCCGAAGGGGAGCGTACCATCCGTGGTGTAACAAAACTATATCTAATGCTCCTAGCCCCTAAAAAGGAAGGAGACGTATTGTAACCTGATATCAAAGAAAAATTAATAAAATAAAGGGCTGCACTTTACATTTTCTTTATATCTCATTTTAGTTCGTTTGTTTTCCCTTTTCATGCACTTTAGTCCTTTCTTCATTCGTAGGAGCTAGCGTTACATTTGCTTTTGTTTGCATCACACCCGGTATGCCATTGCTTCCGTATCCTCATGATTTCAGTGGCGATCATGGTGGGACCCTGTCCCCTAATTTTGGGATCAAATTTTTGATCAAAATTTTGTGTTTTTGCTTGCAGGTGTTAATCCTTCAAGCGCTGGACTGTTGCTCGTGCCACCTTGTGACGAATACAGACTGGAATTCGTGCCACCTAGGATGAATAAGGCATTCGTCCCACCCTATGATGAATATAGATCTGCTATTCATCCCACCCCAGGATGATTAGCTCTCTGTGCATTTTATGAGCAGAAACTCAGAGGCATCCGGTGTGGGCAGAGAAGAGGTAGGTTTTCTGAACATCCTCTGTAATTTTTTGTCTCTGTTTCTATGATTTTTCTATTTCTTTGCTTGCATAGAAAATTTTTACTGCATGTTTTCTTTCTTTGCGCAAGTAAAAATAACCCCACACACCACGTGATAATCTAAACATCAAGGAGTTGGTCGTAAAACCCCAACACTTGATCAAGACCAACGGTGGATTTCATCACCACCTTGGCTTGAATTTTTGCATACATAACCCTGATCGCTACTGTTGCTAGATGTAAATCCTGATGAAAGCTGACCAAGTGTAGTTGGGGTGATTCCCAGTGCATGAGGATAAGTCTTCTATGGTAGGTGTCAAAAATAGAGTGATTCCCCTTCCGTACCGCCTATGTTCCACGTACTGTTATGCTCTCGCGTACCAATAGTTTCCCTCACGTAAGGGCGGGTATATTGAGAGGTTCGGTATAATATCCTGGTAGTGGTATATTGAAGGGGCGACCATTTTGGGAGATATAAGAGCCCTCATATTGCATATACAACAAAATTTTCTTTACAAGGTTTTCAAACAAAAATCAAAACACACTAAACCAGATCTAGGGCACACCTTTAATCTATAAATGAGATAATCACTTCTTTGATTGTGTGGCCCCTTTTTGTTTAGTGTAGCATAAAAAATTGTAAAGAAGATAAAAACCTACACATATTTTAGAGAAACACCACCATGGTGTACACCCGTAGCCAAGCCCAATCATGGGCAGAAGCTACGAAAAGTGTACAAGGGGGCACAAGTCGCCTCCGCTATAGCCCCAAGGACTTGGTCATACCACCTTGGCGGCTTGACCCACAAAATAGTCCACATCATACCATGATGGAATGGGACTATAGAGGCACCCCTTCGAGGGGCACTCCCATTCAACATAGACCCTTTCAGGAGGAGTCCATACACGTGGCACTCAACATAGATGGGAGGGCTCCCTTAGACACTCGTTATGAGTGGCCACCATGCGATGAAGCACTAGAACAACATAGGGTCCATAAGGAGGGGCCACATGATTACATCATCCCTCCTCTACCCCTTATTACTATCAAAAATAATAGGCCAAATCCAGAGCGCAAGGCTCTTCAGATAGGGCGAGCCAACTCTGCCCGTACCTTTCACATATACGAAAGGGAGCACGAGGAAAACCACTACATTCCTCAAGAGCAATACACAGCATGAGAACAATGCGCTTCCACACCTGCTATTTATCAGGATCACCTATTAAGGCCAGAGCCTCGGGTGAATGCCACTAACCTCGATAGAGGGAAGCGACCTATAGAGATCTCGGATCACCACGACCGAGATAGATGTGTAGGGGAGGCATCTAGGCCTCCTAGACTCAAGACGATGAAACAAATCGACTTGGCATTTTCCAAACATACCACCCACCAAGCGCAAATCACGCAGCTTGAGCAAGACCAAAAATAGTTAGAGCACCTGTATCGCCTTAGCAAAGAGCGCATTCGATGTCAGACATATGAGTTGCTCTAGAACACTGTGCCTAAGAGGGTCCCAACCCCTCGCATGCATAGGATAGAGTTGTATGAGAGGCACAACCCCTTGGTGCGAGACAGGTCTCCATGACCTTATCAAGTGTTGCCTCCAAGACCTCCTAGACCTGAGTGGGAGACCACCCCTAGAGCCAATGATGGGCACCCTCCACGGGCACCCACCCATGTTTATAGGTCATGCCCAGGAACTCCTCAAGAAGCCTATGAGGAATTTGAGCAAGAAGAAGAGCAGGCTAAAACACCCTACCAAGGCAGGGGGGTGCTACCCGGTTGCCCCTCCATAGGCCTCAAGTTCCCCATAATTCACAATGGGAACAAACCAAGGAGGAAGAGATCAAATCTTTCGATGCATACAAAGTGCTGCTAGAGTGCTTAGAGTCTGTGGAGACCAAGACTTTTGGGCCCCAAAATCCCACTTTATGCCAGCTCCATAGTCACCCTATGCATCCTTCAGTGCTGGCACCCCCATACCCTGAACACTTTAAAATGCCTCAATTGGCAATATTTAGAGGGGATGAGGATGCCCAAGAGCACGTGACAAGATTCCTGAGCCAATGCTTTGGCATTCAGGACAATGATGCTTTGCTTCTAAGAACATTTATAACCATGTTCGTAGGCCCTGCCTCGGATTGGTTTACCTAGTTGTCGAAGCATAGCATCAGTAACCTGGACCAGCTAGTGGACGCGTTCCTCGAATGTTTTGCCTTCAATACCAAGAAGAAGGCATCATTAAGTGACCTAGCTAGCCTCAGGCAGTATGAGGAAGAGACCATGGCGGCTTATGGAAATCGGTGGAGGACGTTGCTTTCAAAGCTACCTTACCTCCCTCCCATGGCCGACCTGACCCAAATGTTCTCGAAGAGTTGTTTGAGGTTGATCTCCATGCTATTGCAGCTACAGAAATATGCCACTCTCGAGGAAGCCCTGGTGCAAGCCAAAATCATTGAGGAGATCAAGATACAGGATGGCGAGATTGCCAAGCCATGCAAGAAAGAGTGGCCCAAAAATGCCAAAACTAGGTCAACGCAACCAAAACCCGCCATGGTCAATCAGGTTGCTATAAACATACCTAAGCCTGCACAAGCAACACAGCCCCCAAAGGCTAATTATCAAGCAGTTCCTCTTGACACCTATGAAAAGGAAAATCATAGGCAAGAGAAAAATTAGCAGCATCACCCTAGGCGACAATTCACACCCTTCACAGAGTCTAAAGACTCCTTGTTTGACCGCTTGTCCATGGCAAACTTGATAAACCTACCAGAAAGTCGACCCGTAGACCCCAACATGCCAAAACCCAAGGGCTATAGGGAAGACTTGTACTGTAGATTTCATCGACAGAAAGGACATGACCTTTACGCATGTTGGAAGTTCAAAAGCTTAGTGCAAGACCTAATAGACAACAAGACACTAGCGATGGATAATCCCATGGCACCAAAAAACCAACATATGGAGGTCTTCAAAGACCCCCTACCTACCCATGATGCGCAGGCAAAGACTCTACAAGTCAATGAGGTGACACAAAACTGCCCCATGCAGGGGTATGTAGGGATGATAAGCATAGTGACTCGGAACAAGAGGTACCCAAGCATAGCTGCCCCTACGACAGCTACATGAGAGGTTCCATCAACGTCACAACCTCAACAACACCCTACACAACCTCCCCCGCCTAGACCAGTGGCCATGATTCGGACTAAACTTACCCAAAGTTTAAGGACCACGTCGGCTAGGCTCTCCATCTATGAGCTCATACAACAATCATCGCCCCATCGGGAGGCTCTAATGGAGATACTCAAGGCCATCGAGCTATAGCCCCACGAAGCAAATTCTTTCAACAACTTTGTGGGACATGTAAAATGATGCACGAAACCAGTCATCACCTTTAGAGAAGACGAACTGAAATCGGTGATTGGTGATATGGCGGATCCACCCCTGCACGTCATTGCATGGGTCAACGGGATTCCATTTAAGAGGGTGTTAGTGGACACTGGCTCATCCAGTAATATAATCACAACAACAGCATTGAAACACCTCAAGTTGCCAGCATCTCACATTGTGGCCTCCACCTATACTCTTCGAGCATTCAATGACGCGATATGCTCGACGGTTGGCACAATTGTCCTGCCCATCCAAGTGGGACAAAAGACTATTCCTACGTTGTGCCACATCTTGGAAGGTGAGATGGCCTATAATATCTTGTTGGGCCATCCTTGGATCAGGGACATGAAGTGTGTCCCTTCGATAGCCCATCAATGCCTAAAGTACACATACGAAGGGCAAGTGCATGTAGTCCCAACAGACTTAGAGCCCTTCAAGTATTGCAATGTGGTGTAGCTGATGCCACAATCGACCCTTCCATCGACACATTTGGACTTTCAGTTGAATCCATCCAAACAGGGTCCAATTTCGCATACATCCCCATTGTTAAGTCCCTCAAATCCCTAGTCGGGTCCATCTTCATCGTCTGGTCCTTCACCAACGATGCCACCTACGGTGGCCACATCGAAGGACAATGGGAAGAAACCCTTGGAAGAGGCACCGCCATCAGTCTCAACCATCTCTATCGAAGAGGTGCCTAGCCGAATGGAAGTCGAGATGCCTAGTTCACCCGACATGGAGTGGACTCAAGAAGAACTCCCATTCCCTCCCCCTCAACCACCAATGATCACTATTGAGATGGCCAATACGGGCCTGGGGGAGTATCTAGTGTGAAACATTATAGCAACACCCACGCTTGAGTCCATGCAGGACATGGGGAGACCTCGCCTCCCCATCGACACTATTGTCCCTTTGGGCTACCCACCAAATTAGACAAATTTTGTATATGGGGGCCTCGACAACGACATTGAACCTTACCTGCAAGAGGAAGAGGATGAAGAGCCCTTTGTTGAGAATGTCAACTATCTATCCAACCCGGAATTTGCTTTGAAATACCTTGGCCAATGTAATTGGCATGGATATGGGTTGGGCAGATATGAACAAGGGGTGCGCGTTCTTTGTCAACCAAGATATCAGATGCCATACGACAAATCAGGAGTAGGGTTCAACCACCCTCTGCCCCTTGACATCTTGGTAGAGAACATGCAAGGCCTAGGGCTAGGCAACAAGGATGGGTTGGCACAAGATCCATATGCCAATCCTAACACAACATACACATTGGGGGATTATCTCCCATTGTTAACAACCAACCTTGTGGGCCTCAACAACTCCTCCCCTTCGATCGAGAAAGGGGAAAGTTCAAGAACTTGCCTCCAAGAGGGATATAGACAAGGCCAAGAAGGATCTTCAGAAGATGAGTCAGAGTATGAGGTAGCACCTTGGGACCCTTTCGAGTTCGATAGCAATCACTCACAAGTGATGCCCATAGATGACTATCAGGAGAACTTCATGGCGATGTTCCCCTTGAATGCTCCAATCGAGCAAATGCCACCTCAAGAGAATCAGGTCCTCCCATAGAGAGTGAAACAACTCCGATGGGACCAAATTAACTTGCTCGAGCAGAGCGAGCCCCACATGCCATAAATAGTTATCAGAGCCAATGAAGGCCTATGGATCTCTGACAATGATTATGAAGATGAGACTGAGATGGCATATCTCAACCATATGCGGTAGCAGTAATACCCCATGGACATTGATGACATGTTTGAATAGCTAAACATGGGGCCAAGGCATAGGTGGCACCTAAACCAAGCATAGTTGGACCAAGTGTTGCATCCACCACTTTAGTCATATAGAGAGCACCCTCCGCCCAGAGACCCTATAGAGCCATCAGTGCCAAGGGCAGACCCTATCCTTTTATCTGCACATAGGGCCGATCCATTTGTGCCAATACCCATAGAGCCAGATCCGAAGCACAAAGATCACCAAGGATGTCCGAGTCACCACCCACACGGTAATGGAGACCAAATTCACTTCATCAACATGATCTCCATTGACTTAACTGCCCCCATCCGCAATCCAGCCGATCCAGCATGACCATTGTATCTAAACCTAGATGCCATAGACTGGGATCATGCTAACTCGCCACCATCCCCATCAGAGTATTGGCCTTGCGGTGAGATGCTTCATTTCACCCCAAGACCAACTCAGGATATCTTCCATGCTGAAGAGGAACCCGATGTTCCAAACATAGATCTAAATTCAGCAAATGATATCCACTTGATCCCAACTCCACACCAGTTGGAGGATGGGTCCCACATGTCAGTCGAAGAGACGACTGACGTAGACATCGGCTCTGATCCAATGAATCCATAAATCATCAAGCTGGGGGTAAGTCTATCCCCCGAAGAGCAAGCCGATTACATTGCCCTTCTCAAAGAGAAGAAGGAGGTTTTTGCATGGTCCTACAAAGACATGTCGAGGCTAGACCCATAGCTAGTCATGCATAATCTAACGCTTGATCCGATAGTCAAGCCAGTCAAGCAAAAACTATGTAAGATGCACCCAACAATAGCCTTAATGGTCAAAGATGAGCTACAAAAGCTGTTGGATGCACAGTTTGTCATCTGCGTGGATTACCCACCATGGTTGTCCAACATGGTACCCATCAAGAAGCCAGACGGGAGGATTCGCATATGCACCAATTTTTGAGATCTAAACAAAGTGAGTCCCAAGGATGATTTCCCCTTGCCTAGCATCGACGCATTGGTAGATGCTACAGTAGGCCATGAAATGCTTTCCCTCATGGATGGTTTCTCGGGATACAATCAGATTCGTATCAATCCCGATGATCAACTCAAAATGGCGTTCACAATGCCTTGGGGGACATTTTGTTATAAGGTCATGCCCTTTGGCCTTAAAAATGCTAGTGCCACCTACCAACGCGCTATGACATACATCTTCCATGATCACATGCATAAAACTTTGGAAGACTATATGGATGATTTGTTGGCCAAATCTCTTTTGTGCCCAGATCATCTCGATGACTTAAGCAAGATCCTCGATCGCCTCATCGAACACAAAGTTAGACTAAACCCCAAGAAGTGCGTATTTGGCGTCACATCTGGAAAACTCTTGGGTTTCATAGTCTCAAAAATGAGGCATCGAGGTAGATCCAAATAAATTCAAGGCAATCCTTGAAATGCTTCCCCCAACCACCATCAAGCAACTCAGAAGCTTGCAAGGAAATGTCACGTCAATCAAGCGCTTCATAGCGTAGCTATCTGACAAGTGTCGACCCATGAATAAATTATTACACAAGGGGGTAGCATTTCACTGGGATGACGAGTGCCAGTCAGCCTTCGATGACATTAAACAATACTTGGCTTCACCGCCAGTATTGGCACCACCTAGACCAGGAGTGCCATTCTATTTATACATCTCAGCTACTAAGGTGGCACTGGGCACCATGCTAGCCCAGAAAAATGAACTACATAAAGAACAGGCTACTTACTATCTTAGCCACACCCTGGTCAGTTATGAACTTAACTATGCATACATCGAGAAGCTATGCTTAGCAGTGGTATTTGCCACAAAAAATCTATGCCACTACATGCTGAGAAATACGATGTATGTTGTGTCTAAGGAGAATCCATTGTGGTACATGATGAGTCATACTTATCATAGTAGCCGCACGATGAAATGGATCATGTTGTTGATGGAGTTTGACATCGAATTCATTGGAAAAAATTCCATCAAAGGTCAAGTCATCACCGATCAACTAGCAGAGGCTCCTCTCGAAGACGATCAACCTCTGACCGTAGAGCTACCCGATGATGGGGTCTTCCATGTCTCAGAATCGCCAGATTCTGATGAGCCTGAGTCACAGGCCGACATAACCTTATTCTTTGATGGTTCTAAATGTGAGCAAGGGGGTGGCATGGGAATCGTATTCTTCACACCACAAGGGGCTCCAATGCCTCTATCATTTAAACTTGATTTCCCGTGCACCAACAACAATGTTGAATATGAAGCCTTGCTCATAGGTCTTCAGACAACAATCACCATGAACATCAAATGCTTGAACATCTTTGGTGATTCACTATTAATCGTCAACCAAGTGAAAGGGGTATTCCAATGCAAATGCCCAGTTCTACAGGCCTACAAAGCCCTTGTGGATAAATTCCTGGCAAATCTTGAATGGTATGACATCGAGGCACTCCCTCGATCATCGAATCATTTTTCGGACACTATGGCCTCCTTGGGGTCACTAATCCCGCAAGACCCTTCCGGTGAGATGACAACCATTCAAGTCAAAACATTATCGCAATCCACGATGGAGCATGCAAGCTCTGACCTAACACCAGGAATCCACCTGATCTAGATTGAACCATCTTAGGATAAGTTCTCTCGAATCCATGATAGTCTGAATCATGCCAACTAGGGGTCCTTGTTCTCCCCGACCCCTCTTAATAGCAACACAACACTATTCTTACAAGTTCGTTCCCACTCAGCTTTTTCTAGGGACGAAATTCAAGAGGGATTGGTCGTTCATACCATCGAGGTTTCTGATCAGCAAGATTGGTACACACCCATAAGAGACTACCTCAAGCTAGGTAACCTCCCACTTGGATTGATGCATGCCACAAAAAGATCATTCAAATAGAAAGTGGCAAAACATGTCTTGCTAGGAGACATTTTGTACCATCGGAGCTACGAAGGGATCCTCCTCCATTGCTTGGACCAGTAGGAGTCCGCTTGGGCGATCACCCAAGCGCATGATGGTACATGCGGTGGCCACTTCAGCGGTATGGCCATCGCAAAGTGCATCCTTCGCATGGGCTATTATTGGCCATCTTTAGAGTGATATTGTTGCACGTATGTAAGGAAGTGCATGAAATGTCAACACCATGCTAATTTGACACACGTACCTTCTTAGGCCTTGCAACCGATCCAATCGGCTTGGCCATTTTCATAGTGGGGCTTAGATCTAATCAAAAATATCTCCCCTACATCGTCGGGTCATCACACGTTTATCATAACGACCACAGAGTACTTCACCAAGTGGGTGGAAGCAATTCTTCTTACCTCTACGATTGGGCCCCGCATTGCGAAGTTTATTTTACATAACATCATATGTCATTTTGGTATTCCATCCAAGATCATCTCGGATAATGGGACGTCATTTAAGAACAAATATGTGCATGCTTTGACAACAAAGTACAAAATTCAACATAGTTTTTTGACACCTTATTATCTGCAGGAAAATGGGCAAGCAGAGGCATAAAACAAAATGCTAGTTGCCATCCTTAAAAATATGATCATAGATAGTCATAAGGATTGGCACATTCAAATCCCACTTGCTCTGTGGGCTTATCGCACTAGCATTCGGATGCCCACTGGGGCAACTCCATTTTCGTTGGTGTATGGCTCCGAGGTAGTCATGCCTCTCGAGTTGGAAATACCTTCCCTACGCATATCAATGCAAGAGTTCATCGATGATGACACTGCACGGTAGGCCCGGTTAGACCAGCTTACGTTGCTCGATGAACGATGCATCAATGCTCTCGAGCATTTACGTATCTATCAAGAGCGACTTAAGAAAGCATACAACATGAAAGTTCACCTGAGGGACTTTTAGGTTGGTGACTTGGTCTTAAAAGAGAACCAACAAAATTCTAACTTGCCGCCCCATTTAAGGGACAAGTTCACAGAAAATTGGTTAGGTCCTTATGTAATTGACAGTAAAATAGGACCTGGAACATACCGGCTAGCCTCTCTTGAAGGAATCAAGGAACTAGAACCCTTGAACATCAGTCATTTGAGGCCATTCCACATTTAAAAGAGCCATGGCCCACCCCAAAAGCTCCAAGGATTCCCACAATCGCTTGGTCAACCCCAAAATTTCCCAAAGGTATCCATAATCCCTTTGGTCAAACCAAAAGCTCCAAGGATTCCCACAATCGCTTGGTCAACCTCAAAATGCCCCAAAGGTATCCATAATCCCTTTGGTCACCCCAAAATGCCCCAAAGGTATTTGTAAACCCTTTGGTCACCCCAAAAGCCCCAAGGATTCCCACGTAATCGCTTGGTCAACCCAAAATGCCCCATAGGTATCCATAATCCCTTTGGTCAAACCAAAATGCCCCAAAGGTATTTTTAAACCCTTTGGTCACCCCAAAAGCTCCAAGGATTCTCACAATCACTTGGTCAACCCCAAAACACCCCATAGGTATCCATAATCCCTTTGGTCAAACCAAAAATACCCCAAAGGTTCTCATAATCCCTTTGGTCACCCCAAATGCTCCAAGGATTCCCACCATCGCTTGGTCAACCTAAAACTCCCCATAGGTTCTCACAATCGTTGGTCAACCAAAATGCCCCAAAGGTGTCCATAATCCCTTTGGTCACCCCAAAAATTCCAAGGATTCACACCATCGCTTGGTCAACCCCAAAATGCCCCAAAGGTGCCCATAATCCCTTTGGTCAAACCAAAAAGCTCCAAGGATTCCCATAATCGCTTGGTCAACCTAAAATGCCCCAAAGGTATCTATAATCCCTTTGGTCAAACCAAAAGCTCCAAGGATTCCCATCATCGCTTGGTCAACCTAAAATGCCCCATAGGTATCCATAATCCCTTGGTCAAACCAAAATGCCCCAAAGGTATCTATAAACCCTTTGGTCACCCCAAATGCTCCAAGGATTCCCATCATCGCTTGGTCAACCCCAAAATACCCCAAAGGTGCCTGTAATCCCTTTGGTCAAACCAAACGCTCCAAGGATTCCCATCATCGCTTGGTCAACCCAAAACGCCCCATAGGTATCCATAATCCTGTCAAACCAAAATGCCCCAAAGGTATCTATAAACCCTTTGGTCACCCCAAAAGCTCCAAGGATTCCCACAATCGCTTGGTCAACCCCAAAATGCCCCAAAGGTGCCCATAATCCCTTTGGTCAAACCAAAAGCTCCAAGGATTCCCACAATCGCTTGGTCAACCCCAAAATGCCCCAAAGGTGCCCATAATCCCTTTGGTCAAACCAAAAGCTCCAAGGATTCCCATAATCGCTTGGTCAACCCAAAATGCCCCAAAGGTGCCCATAATCCCTTTGGTCAAACCAAAAGCTCCAAGGATTCCCACAATCGCTTGGTCAACCCCAAAATGCCCCAAAGGTACCCATAATCCCTTTGGTCAAACCAAAAGCTCCAAGGATTCCCACAATCTCTTGGTCAACCCAAAATGCCCCAAAGGTTCCCATAATCCCTTTGGTCAAACCAAAAGCTCCAAGGATTCCCACAATCGCTTGGTCAACCCCAAAATGCCCCAAAGGTATCCATAATCCCTTTGGTCAAACCAAAAAGCCCCAAGGGTTCCCACAACCGCTTGGTCACCCAAAATGCCCCAAAGGTATCTATAATCCCTTTGGTCAAAACCTCCAAGGATCCGAAAGAATCACTCGGTCCGCACCCACTCGGGATAAAACAACCATAAAGAATTTTCAAAAACAATAAAATAATCAAAAATAACAAAAAAAATTGCATCTCACTTCCATGCATACTCTTAAAAATCAAAACACAAAAAAATAAGTTGCATTAGGCATCACAAACATACATTGCATATTTGTTGGTCATACAGGTCAAATGCACCATAGACTGTAATTACTCGGCAATTCCATCATTTTCTGACATTTTTCCACTTTGTAAATAGTCCAACAAAAATAAACGCCATCCACATTTTTCACCATATCATAATCAATTGTCTTCTAATGTATTCCGGGATTTCGTCATTCAGTTGTCTTTAGATTTCTAGCCAAAAACTGTACAAAGTCAGACAAATTTTTACAAAGGTAGAGTTTTACTTGGATCACACCTTGTTACGTAGCATCCCAACACAAGTTAAAACACATAAAAATTCCCAAGTTGTGTGAACGAAATATGAAACCTGCAAAGCGATCCCGGTTACCATCGACGAAATGGTTATCTTGCTCATCCCCCTGTGCGAATGACCCCAAGAATGTTGAGAGTTGGCAAAAGGACAAGCATCTTCCCTACCCAATTCCCCAAGAATCCCAAAATTCTCAAAGGGTTGCAAACATCAAAAATTGCAAAAGTCAAAATACAAACTCCAAAGTTTGATATCCAAACCCCTCAAAGTGCACACATCAAAAGGCACAAGAAATAGTGATTCTCATCACTCAAAATTCCAATCCCTTGCTCAAAAGAAAAAAATAAAAATAAACAATGATTTTTATCACTACATATGAGAGCAAGTATCCCAATAAAAGTGAAGAAAATAAGGGAGTCGAACTTGAATCCCCGGAACTCTCAGCATTCGGAAGGTCATGAGGTGATCCTTAGTACCGGTTTGGTGGATAGCCTGCTGGTCACTGGTGGATAACCTCCCGCATGATGATATATCTATCGCATTAAACTATGTACATATCAATGTTTGCATGTGGATGAGCTAGCTTGTGGTATCCTAGATTGCACCATAGATTAATCTTACTAAATACAACAAAGGAGTTAGTGGAGCTAATTAGGTGATCCTCAGTACATGTTTGGTTGACAACCTATCTGGCACTGGCGGTATCCTGACAACTACCACATAAACAAATTCAATCGCACACATAGGGATGTGAAATAACTTGGTCAAACTCAAGTCTGATTCGTACCTTGTTCAAAAGTCTTGTAAGATAAATGTACAGTCTTGGCTAGTTAGTTAAAACATCTGAGTCTCAAAAAAACCTTAACTACATTCTAGAACACCTGTGGTACATTCCATTCTTACATCACCATTAGAAAATACAAACAAAAAAATATTACACATGCAAAGTCATCACATAGTACAGAAAGCCAATAAATCCTATACAGTCTATGGTGCCACCACCAAGTTATCAACAAATCATTTCATCCATTCCATATGCATACATCATATAATTAGAAACATCACATTCATAATAACCCATGCATACATCAACATAAATAAATGTGCATAAAAGTAACAATAAATCATGACAAGTGTATAATAAAAAAGAAAGTCATGTATATATATCACCAAAAATGCCCGCAGGCTACAATAAATCGGTCCTCTGACCTCACAAAAAAATCAAAAAATCAAAAACCCCAAGCCTAGGGAGTCGACCACCATGATCACGTAGGATTGGTGCGACTGGAACTACCCCCAGTGGTGTGGGTCCTATGGGACCTCTCAAGGTGGCTGCTGCTAGCCCCCGCATCACACCCACTAGCGCTACCCTCACCCACCCGCCTACGATGAGAGGAAGTAGACTGCTCAGTCTCACTGTCTCTCGTTCGATGTGAAGATCCACCTCCAGTGAGCTCAGGTAACTGTCCACCAAGGCGGATAATCTCGGCCTCCAACTCCACCCGAAATCGACCCCACTCCACATCCCATCGATGGTATGCAGCCAATGCTTCATCCCGTTGCGCCAACTGAGCCCGCAGGCGATCCCTCTCAACATTGTGCTCCTCATCCCGTCTCCGTAGTAGATCCTCCAATCGTGCTATCTCAGCGTGATACCTAGCCTCCATATCTCCTGGGACTGCCTGAGGCATGGGCATCTCTGAGATGACATGCTGCTCTGGCACCCACTACTCTAGAACATCCTGTGTATCCGGTTGCTCCGAAACCCCTAGGTCATCCCTAGTCAAGTCGTCAACCTCCACCATATTCGCATCATCGATCGAAGCCCCCCAACCCTCCCCCGATGCCTCTACATCCTCACCACCTACTGCTACCGCATCCAGACCTCCTAGAGGCCCCTCACCCCGCCATCGTAGCATCGTCCACCACTGGTCGTACTCTGCAGTCACCCCGACGTTATCCATGTTGGGGACATCAATCACTGCATCCGACTCCTCACCCAGTGGCTCAATGATCGGCCAGGCCAAAGTCCTCTCGTCGCCCCGATGTCGATAGATCAAGGGCTCACCAGGAAATCCCTGGCACACCCCAAACTATCGAGTCACCCAAACGTACGGGAAGTACTCTTGCTCGGTCCCGTGTCGCCCGATCAGCCACCTCCCCCTGCACGCCTGTTGGAGCCACTCCCCAGCCTCAGGCCAGGCTGGACAGTCCCGATATGGCCGTCAGAACACCTCCCCTGGAGCAAGACGTGAGAAGGCATCAACATAGTGCCCCATGGCACTTGCCCACCGTCGACTCTGCCCCTGCTCCTCTGACCTCCGCCATAGGGAAGCATAGCCAATATCCCTATCCACCATCTCTCCTCGAGTGGTCCAAGGCAACCCCTACGGCCGCTCCACAGCTATGTGCTGCCATCCCCAACACTACAATAGGTAGCTGCACCCAATCCCATTCCTCCTTCGACAGAAGGACCTCGTACAACTCGTCATAAAGCTGTGCCAATAGCATCTGACCCCACCTCATAATCAGTGGTGCCGTCGGACACTCCACAAGTCTAAACACTACCTCAAGTAGGTTCCAAGGGAACCTCGCACCTGAGGAGTCGAGAAGCAGCATGTTGGAGATGAGGGTCATAAGCAATGTATGCCTCACCCCCAACATGCCCTTCTCAAACCACCATCGCACCAAAATCTCGCCAATCAGGCAGTCCCCCTCTGCCCTCTCCATCGCCCCATCCACCCCCATCTTCGTCGCATGCCCAAAGCACCGTGTCAGCACCGCCATCCGCTGATCATGAGGAGTCATCCGAATGGGCAGCCCATCTATCGAAATCCATAGAATCCGATACACGTCCTCCAGAGTCACTGTCATCTCCCCTATTGGGAGATGAAAGGTGTTGGTGCGGGGATCCCACAAATTGATCAGGACAATCAGATATGCTCGATCCCCCACCATAGGCTCCAATCACGTCACCTTCTTGAGCCCAAGGGCATCAAGCCACTCCTAATCCGCCATAGTCAGCGCATCCCGTGCATCAAAAAATATCTTCGGTTGATGGTACCGACTCTTCACCACCCGCAAAACAAAACAACACAAAAACATTAAAACATGACAACAAAATAAATTGTACAAGCAACATTAAAAAAATGTACAACAATATATACAAATAAAATAAAATAAAATTGTACCAATAACAAAACTGCATTTAAGGTTTCTACCTTAATTTCAAAATGTACAGCCAAAACAATTAACAATATGTACAACAAAAACATTTTAAAATTCAAATAAAACTGTATAGACACAAAAAAACAAAAAAGTACAGACAAACCAAGTACAGAAAAACAAAGTACAGAAAAACTGTACAACAAAAGTATAGATCATTCAAATAAAACTGTACAACAAAAAAATAAAAATAAATAAAACAAATCTAAACACAACAACTTCATACTATGGTTTTTTTAAATCTTAAGTGTGAATAAAACAATCAAAATAAAACAAAAAATCGCTAGGGTTTTGATCTTAGTTTAAACAAAAAAAAAATTAACCTAGGGTTTTTAACCTTAGTTTAAACTAAAAAAATAAAAAACAAAATAAAAACAAAATTTTAACCTAGGGTTTTTAACCTTAGTTTAAACTAAAAAACAAAAAATAAAATAAAAACAAAATTATTAAACTAGGGTTTTTGATCTTAGTTTAAACAAAAAAAAAAACAAATTTTTAACCTAGGGTTTTTAACCTTAGTTTAAACTAAAAAAACAAAAATTATATATAATAAAAACCTAGGGTTTATTTTAACAAAAAAACAAAAAAACAAATAAAACAAAAAAATTTAAACTAGGGTTTTTTAAACCTAGTAGTTTAAACAAAAAACAAAATAACATAAAATTTTAACCTAGGGTTTTAACCTTAGTTTAAACGAAAAAACAAAATAAAAACAAATATTTTAAAAACCTAGGGTTTAATCCTAGTCTACGCAAAAAATAATACAAAAAAAACAAATAAAAACAACAAAAATTCAAACTAGGATTTGTTTAAACCTTATGAACAAAAAAAAAACAAATAAAACTTTAACCTAGGGTTTTAACCTTAGTTTAAACAGAAAAATGAAATACAAAATAAATTAATTACGGTTTTTGAACTGTAAAATAAAAACAAACAAAATAAAGAGGAGCACCTACCGGTCTTGCCTCGGCTCTGCCACTCGATGATCCGGTCCGTGCACTCATGGTATCTGCAAAATCTCGACAATGCTCCGCTACGCAGACTCGAACTCCTCCTCACAGCTCCAAATCGCCAGAAAAAACAAATGCAAATGAGCCCAAAACCTAGTTTTGGCCCTTATATAGGCTCTTAGGCCTGTAATCGTTCCACCATGATACGAGCGCTCTAGTTAGCGCTCGTCCCACCCTGGGACGATTACAAAACTAGTATTCGTCCCACCCTGGGACGATTACAAAACTAGTATTCGTCCCACCCTGGGATGATTACAGAGCAAGAAAATAAAAAACAACCAAAACTGCATCCAAAATGCACCAAAAACAACAATAAAATTGCCGAACAAAGGCACCTTTGCGCCTGCACTTCTTGGCATCCAAAATCGATGTTGGGGTCACAAATCCTCACTATCCTACTCCCTAAGAAGGCTACCATAGCCGGACCGCTCCACGGGAGGAAGGATTTTCGAGAATTTCATCCCCAAAAGGCGTCACAAAAAGGGTCCAAACCCACCCAAAAATAGCAATAACATTGCCGAACAAAGGCGCCTTTGCGCCTGACATTCTTGGCATGCAAAACCGATGTCGGGGCCACAAATTATCAATATCCTACTCCCTAAGAAGGCTACCATAGCCGGACCGCTCCACGGGAGGATGGATTTTTGACAATTTCAGCTCCAAAATGCGTCACAAAAAGGGTTAAAACCCACCAAAAATAGGTCCGATTGTTGGGAAACTGCATAAGCATTCAATGGAAAACAACTGAAGGCACCCTTAAAAAAGTCATCTTGGGTCAAGCGACTCATCACTTTTCTCATTTCGGTCATTCCCTCATCGATTCGTCGCTTGAGGGGGTAGTCACACTTAGTCACCAATCAACAAATACACACCCAATCAAGGAAATGGCATGCATTCAAAGAATCATTGACAAAAACAATCATGCTCCTGCTTGGGGCAGCAAACAAGCAATAATCACAAGCTGATCAAACACTTGGCATTCATGAATCATGAACTCAAGGTTCCCACAGACAAAAGGTTGTGCCCTTTGCCTATTCATGATCGAACAATGTCCAAGATCAAGTAACACCTCACCAAAAAAGGTTAACACTTGAATTAAGCTCCTTAGCTCGTCAGAAGCAAGGATTCAAGAATGCGTGCCATTTCCATACTTGGGGCATCAAAATTTGGTTAGGTTACTAAGAAACCCTAATCATTAGTGCTTTGGTTATCTATTTTTGCTCAGCATTGCGCCACGCACAATGCATCCCAAAAAGGAGCATCTATAGACACCAAAACAACACCAATCCGATTATGTGACGACAAGCACTGATCGAATTGATATACATAGCCCCTAGGGCAGACCCCAGAGGTTAAACAGTGGTCCTAACCACTCCCACAATAGTTTTGGAAGGTCATAGGTCAATTTTGCACCTTTCAGGCACTCTGCTCCCTATTCATTCCACCTTGGGACGATTACAAACTAGTATTCGTCCCACCCCGGGATGATTAGCAGCATTCGCTCCAGGGTGGGGCGAATAGCAGGTTTGATGGGAAAAATGTCAAACCTTGACAAATGGTAGCTCAGATCCGCCACTCAACTCCACCTTCAATGCATGGGAGTGCGAGTGAGCATTTTTGAGCTCAAAGAGGCAATCATAGAGGCTGTCATGGAGCCCTTAATCAGGGAGGAATCTTCTCTCCCCTGACAAGGCATGATGGCCAAGTGGCACCCCTGCATGGACATTCAAAGCAGACCCAAGTTCCCAGGTCTAAGATGAGCTCAATAGATCTAGGAAGTTCCACCTCTAGATTTGTCATAATATATATCCTTGCAAAAACCATATGAGTTTTTTCTATTGTCACCACATCAATAGAGATAAAATCTATAATATTTTCATAATACCTCTAATAATATCATGGTACCAAAAATGTAGTGGAAAACCAAGTAACCTAACCCAAAGAGGGATAATATTAACCTTTTGGATATAGGGATTGAAATATATTCTCCATTTACAGAGGAACAAACCTTGCTTCACAAAAAACCAAGTTTCCACTTTGAGAATCCACCTTGAGTTCTCTATACAATTGAGTTTAATAAGGAAGGACTTATGGTTAGCTACAATCTTGAGAGGTCATAGAGATGCTCACTTAGCCATGGTCCATATTCCTATAGAGCCCATATCAATTCTATTTCCTTGAAACTTACCTATCAAGTGCCAGGAGCCTTCTTCTCCAGCTATGTTGAGAAACTCACTCATATTCCTTAGCTTATGTGAAACTAAAGAAAGGTCAAATTGAACATGCTTCCCACCAAAATAACCTAACTTTTTTGCCACTTTAAAAAAGGAGATAGAGGGATTAACATGGGTCTCAATAGTCCTACCCACCTGCTCATGGGATGGGGTAGAAGTCTTGTTATTACTACATGACTATCTTGAAAAGACATGGATCCCACATTTAAACTTGTTAGGATCCCAATCCTAGCATTTTACTGGAACTAAGGGTCCTTTAAGCTCAAAATGGATCCCATATTCAGACTCTAAAACCTCCATGATAGAATATCCACCCTTAGTCCTACCATCTACTACCTTGAGTGACCTATAAACTTACTTCTCCATATTCCTCCTCTCAATTATTTTCATGCTTCCTTAACTATTCCTCCTCCTTTGTTGTGTAGGTCTTGTTAAATAAATATCCAAGAAACTAAGATTATTTATAGTGATTGGATCAAAATATTGGAGGCCTTAAATTACCACATTGGAACAGAGGGTTGAGGATTCATATTACATAATTTGAATGAGAATCTAGATCATATTCATTTAAAGAGTTCTATGCTAATTTTAGCCAGACTCAACCTTGTAAAAAAAATTCAATATTAATACAATTCCAGTTTCTTCCTTTGGTTAATTCTGCTAGGAATAAAAACTGATGAGATATATTATACATTAATAATATTATAATATATCCTATAAGATAAACATGATACTTGTAAAAGAATATGACAAGTGTCAAACTAAAACTGAGGTATATTGCACATTAATTCTAATATTCCTCCTTAATGTGCACTATCCTAACTATAGAAAAAACAAGTCAATATTATGTAATCACCCTTAATGTTGACTTCACTAAAAGAACCCTATCATCCTCCTTTATTACATGATTTGGTCTAGGCTCGTGCTCTTTACGCTTGGCTCTCCAACTATGAACAATGTTATATCAACGGTGTATACATTCCAGTATGTTACCTCAGGGCAAGCCACTTCCTCAAGTCTGTTGCCTCTGGTTCAACTGTCTAAGTGCCTCAAGGTCATCATGGGTACCTCAGGATCAGCCACTTCTAGGTTTTTTGCCTCTACAGGTCATCCTCAAAGGATGTTGTCTCTCGTAGGTCACTAACTAGATTCACCATGAATATATTCCCCTCTCATGGTGAACTCAATCTAGAAGGTGTCAGTCTTGCCGAAAATACACCTTAATACAAAATAAATATGATCCATATGAGTGTCAATCTCTACCAAAAATGCACTCAAAAAATATAATAAAAATGATCCATAGAATCCAAATGCGGAGGAGAAGAAGAAAGAAGAATAGAATAGAATCTTATAAAGTGTCTTCATCTGTAGTCTTCAGAAGTTGACCCTAAAAAGTCCTCAGATAGAGTCTAGGGTGTCTATGTATGTATTCCCTAGAGTAGGTGTCCTTATGGTGACCTTCTCATCCCACCAGAATGCATGGGTAACCAATCGTTGCATCCACCAGGTCCAATAGAGAAGGTGACTTGATACGAGGATCACTTACAATTTACCTTGGGAGTGTCGGGTACAATCGAGAGTGCACTCCAAGGTACAATTTTGAGGCTAAAAAACCCAAATAAAATAGCCTCAAAATTACAAATGGAAACCACCATTGTGTTTGTCACAAAAAAACCTTTCCAATGACTATAAATACCACTATGTTCAGGATTTAATGGGGCCTTCATCATGTGGAAAAATAGCATGCCTCTCTAGGCAGCAAAAAAACATCACGCAATGGCAACATCGCACTATGGAGGAATAAAAATAGACTTCACAATTTTTCCCTCATAGGGGAATTACATGGGCTAAGTGGACCATCATTTTCCATACAAAAGTTTAAAAATATATATACCCCACTTTCCTCCTTTTAAAATGAAAATGTCTTTACAAATTCCTTGTGACTATACTCCCTCATTCCCATAAAAAATGCCCCCCATGCTTTGAAAATAACAATAATGGGCCATTAGCCATATATATTTAATAAATGCCCTCCTCCATTTTTAAATAAATGCCTAACTAAAGGACATTTAAAAACCTATGAAGACCATAATAATAAAAAAAATAGACCCATTATGGTGTTGGCATCATTTATAAGCAGCCGACAAACAGCCTCGTGGCACGATTGGATAAATATGGCCGAAAAACCACTGCAACATAATTTTTAACTGATGCAACCAATTAATTCCATACACATCAGGTTGCACCTGCATCATCACAACTGTGCTCGGTCTGCACGTGCCTCGTCTTCCATTACGCGACATTAAAAAATTCAAACTAGGCTCCTTGGTGATGCTTATGATGTCCACACCATGTATTGCACCACATATTTATCATCATGGCCTCAGTTCTCATCGGTGGTTCTGTGCAGATGGTGGGGTCTGCTCATTTCCATGTGGTAATTTAGGATGTTTTCATAGTTTTTGTTGCATGTAGAAAAAAAATATGCATCAAAATGAAATGGATTCGACATCATGATGAGCAATTGGTGCAACATCAGGCAAAAACTTGTAGAATAGTGATCAAACATGGCCGTTAACAGGGCAAACTAGTGGTAGAAAAAAAAAATATGCTCATATTTGGTTCTCAATGTCCAATAAACTGACCCTGAACATCAAACTTGGGCCCTAAAATCAATTTTTAGGAACTCTATGCAGCATCATTTATAGGTGGTGAATCATGGCGAAGGATAAGTAGCTACAGTTTTGAACCCACAGAAAAATCCACGTCAAAACAAATGAAATAAGGCCTGGTGCCATTTGGAGGTAGTTTTTGGACCAGGTGAAGTAGGCCCCGATCATGAAGCAGAGGTAGAAATTATCTGATGAAAACAATGTCAAAAATCATCAGAGGCTATTAGTAGTCCTCTATGTGTGTCAAATACAGATCATCGAGAAACATGTTTTTGCACTATGTATTTAGACGTCACTCACCAGAGCCACGATTTAAGCCCGCACAAAAATAAATCTCTTCACCAGTAATTCTTATGATTAAAACCACCACAATATCACTATAGGGCATGCAGGAAATCTCAAGCACCATCCTTTCCTCTATCAAATCATGTAGAGGATTATTTAGAGCCGCCATGTTTTGGTTCCCATAACTTCAGATAATGTGGACAAACATGGGCATGAGGTCAGGAAAAAACATTAGAAGCAGCAGGTAGAAATTCTTCAAATATTACTCTCATCTCGCTATTTTTGGGTATTCCTTAGCACAGCAGTCAAATGACTATTAAAAAAAATAGCAAGATTGTATCATTAAAAAAACTACCAACATAGGCTAGCAACATGGCTCAGAATCATCGGTTAGTGCACCGAGCTATGGGAGTGGATCTGGTAGAGATCAATGTAGGTTTGGATGTATTTGGTCCATGTACAGGTATAAACCTTCATGATTCGTTATAAACATTGGCTTCTTCTACCCCACTGCATCGATTGAAGAAATGTAACCTTGATGGGGGCAACCAAAAAAATGGTAAAAATATTTGGTACATTCTTCATGTCCATACTTGCGATGAAATCGCCTATAGCTGTAGCATGGCTCGATGTCATCCAACTTCGTAAGAGAACCTTATCTCTCTCCACCATTTTTTGTGTTGTCAAATCATGAGATATACGTCAAAAAAATCCTCAGTGCCACCTCCAAGAATGGCCATAACTGTAGCCACTAATGAGCATCACCTAGAGCCATTAATTTTTGTAAAACAAACAAGGGGGCCTCAAATTTTTTGCTATTCACTCGACGTCCTTTTTTTTGATAGAAAATGAAGTCTTCATCAAAAAATGACATGATCCTTTGACTCCGCTGTGTCACCTAGCTAGCAACAATTTGGTAGAAATATCCCACTAACAGTATAAAAAATTAAATTCTGGCATCCTTATTTCTTGCTACAATGCATGGGTGCTACCGTTGGTGGTATGGTGTCAATACTGGAGATAATCTCCGCATCACTCACTTGATTAATTTTGCTTATTATTTTACTTCTATGCTGACCATTTGTCTTGAAAAACATGTGAAATACACCAGCAATCCTCAATGGTTATCTACAAATGGAATAAAAATATCAATCTCCATCGTGTTCGAGAGCTATTTTACCATCGGTTGGTTTTCTCAGGTGTGAACTAGCAATGGTTCAAAACTCAAATAGTCCTCTATAACAACATGTCACTGAGAAAAATAACGTCACTTCTAGTAAAACAAAAGAATCTGCAATAGAAAATGTTAATAGCACTAAAATCAATATTGTGGTTTCAGGAGGTTGACCACAAACCCAAACAAGAATATTAACCTAGAGAGTATCCCATTTTTCATTTCTTCATGGAGAAATTACTTCTATGGATGGATACCTCAAGAAAAATGGTAGCCATGAAATTTTTTAATCAAACTTCCTATTTCTGATCCATCAATGATGGAGAGCATACTTCATGGTTTGAAAACAAATGAAGAAAACATAAAGTGGAAAATGAGGGGGGGGAATGAGGGGGGGATTTCCATGAGGGAAATCCCCCTCAAACCAATAGGGCATGGAAAGCCTACTCTGATACCAAATGTTAGGAATAAAAAATAATGAGATATATTATACATGAATAAGATTACAATATATAGGCATAAGCCTATAAGAGAAACATGACACTTGTAAAAGAACATGACAAGTGTCAAACTAAAACTGAGGTATAGTGCACATTAATTCTAACAAATTCTCTGTTTTCAACTTAATGTATGTGTCACATTTACATGCTACATAATTTGAATGTGTGAATGTCTTCTTTCATTGGTAATCAATTATGTTTATTACAATATTTGAATGAATTAAATTTACCTAGAATTTTTCTTCTCGTTATTTATTTTACACTAATATATTCTTAAGCTTACTACAATTGGTAAATTGGACAAGGCAACGGTATACTAATAGAGGTAAAATTTGAGGCTCATGTAAATCTTGATAAAATACTTAAATAAATGTATTTTATATAATTTGGACGAGCATGGGCATGTAAAGAAATATTATAAGCTCACCTCAAGGGTATCCTTACCATACTCAGTCTATCTAGAGTCATTTTTTATAATCTTTTCTTTAGTTAAAGAGGTAGATTTACCAGAATCTGTAATACTACTTGTGATTTATAAAAATTTTTGGTGTGACTAATAATTAAGGAACACAAAAATTTTCCATAATAGGTTTTGGTGTTGTTTCTAGGGAGGAACTTGTGTTTTTACTTTTAGAGTTTTTGTGGTTTTCCCTGTATGTTTAAATTTTTAAAATTTCAAAATACAATAGTCATGGGTCTTCATGGTTTTTATTTTTTTATCTTTTCTTTTCTCACAATACCCACACCCCTTGAGTGATTTAGTTTTTTCTAGGCTGAGAGTATTAAGGTCAAGAAATATTGACCAAAATATGCTTATTCTTTCTACACATCCCATGTTGGCGACTTCGACTGGTTTATACCTAGAATTCAAGAATTAAAGAAAGAAGGAGCAACTTATCTTGGTGTCTACAAGAAGGATAACTCGAGATATCTATCCAAAGTTATAAAATCTAGATGTGCTTCTCCAGACTTGTACCAAAACACCTATATCTAAAAGTTATATTTCTAAAAATAATTCTAATTCTATCACTATTAGTATTAGCTCTAGTATTATCTCTTTTGTGAGTTTTACATTGCCCCTATTAATACCACCTCTATAGGTAACATGGCTAATCCACAACCTAATATTCATTAGTGGAGAACCAATAGGTACCTCCCTTTTGTCTTATCTCCAAATTTGAATTCCCTGTCTGAAAAATCTCATAAGTATTTAGACAAGTTCAAAGGGAATAATGTTATCTCTGGTAAAAATCACGTTAGATATTTTCTATATGCTATGGATAGTTTCAAAGTGAATGAGGAAGATGTAATCCTTAGACTATTCTTGTAATCACTAAATATACCAAAGAATGGTTTAACAGTATTCTAGGTAGTACTCTCCATAATTTCCATGAAATGGAGGAAAGTTTTCTCAAGAAATATGGTTAAAGAAAAAATGAACATCCTATTTTAACAAAATTAACTAAAATGAAAAAGAAATATAATGAGTCAATAAAGGACTTTAACATAATATTTATCAATATTATAAATAAATAAAAAATTGGGTTAAGACCTAATGATATACAGTCAATATGTTTTTACAAGAATGCATTTCTAGGAGAATTCAATTATGAGTTGATACAAGAAGAAGTAACTACTATTGATACATGCATGGACAAAGTCATTCATATTAAAAAAAATGTGATTCATAGCAGTAAAATGAAACCTTATTATTTAGATCCAAGTCATCCTGATAAGAAACCAAAGAAAGTCAAATTGAACATGCTTCCCACCAACATAACCTGAATTTATTGCCACTTTAACAAAGGAGATATATGGATTCACATGGGTTATAATTCTCATTTTGTGATTGTTACCTTGAACCCTATTTATACCACCTCTATAGGTAATATGGATTATCCACAACCTAATCTTCATTAGTGGAGAACCAATAGGTACCTCCCTTTTGTCTTATCTCTAAATTTGAATCCCTTGTCTAAAAAATGTCATAAGTATTTAGACAAGTTCCAAGGGAATAATGCTATCTCTGGTGAATATTGTGTTAGATATTTTCTATATGCTATGGATAGTCTCAAAGTGAATGAGGAATATGTAATCCTTAGACTATTCTTACAAACACTAGAAAAATATACCAAAGAATGGTTTAGTAGTATTCTAGGTAGTACGATCCATAATTTCCATGAAAAGGAGGAATGCTTTCTCAAGAAATATTGTGAAATAAAAAATAAACATCCTCTTTTAAAAAAATAGCTACAATGAAAAAGAAATATAATGATTCAATAAAGGACTTTAATATCATATTTATCAAGATTATAAATAAATTATTGTTGGGTTAAGACCTAATGACATACAATAAATATATTTTTACAATAATGCATTTCTAGGAGAATTCAATTATGAGTTGAGACAAGAAGAAGTAACTACTATTGATACATGCATGGAAAAAGTCATTTAGATTGAAAGAAATGTGATTCGTAGTGGTAAAATGAAACCTTATTATTTAGAACCGAGTCATCTTGATAAGAAACCAAAGAAAGTAGGGATTATTGTATTAAATAAAATGGAGCAAGATCCTATGGAAAGGCTATCTAATTAGATGACATAAATTTTTAATACTATGAATAACAAATTAGCTAGGATTGAAAAGGAAAAAAGAATAATGTTGAAACTTCATAGTCTTAAAGTGATCAATAGTAGGGGGATAATAGACCTTTGAGAAAAAACATTAACATAAATTGGAATAATAACTTTGATGAAGGGAACAAAAATAGAAACGATGAAAATAATTAGAAAAGAAAAGAAATAAAAAAAAAACCTAGATGTTGTCCCAAACCCCATTCTTTCTATTAATGTAACTGCAAATTTTCTTTTTTATTTTTTTTCTTGTGATGCTCCTCACAATTCAACTGAATATGGAATTTATCTAAGTATGCATAATAATGTAGATCTTGAAGATGAATTTGAGGAAGATATAATAATTAATGTCTATTGGACTCAAGATAATAAATCTAGAAACAAACTATTTGAAAAAATATGGATTTATATTCTTCTAACCATCATCCCAAGATCCTAGTCATTGATAATGTAGAAATCATGCAAAGATCACAAAATTCTAGATACAAGAGAACAAAACAAAGAAACTTAACACCAATAACATAAGAAATAGAGGTACTAGAAAGGATTCATACCATAAAGCTAAGGAATATAATAGTGCTATATAAGGTAGATAAAGTATCTACCAATGAAAACAAAGGATAAATAGTTTTGAAAAAATATGTTTATAAATATAAAAAACAAAAAGATAAGAAATATTGATTCAACCCTGAATTAGTTGAAATGGATGAAGATATACAAAAACAATAAAAAGAGGAATATTCAAGAACATTGGATGTTAATAAAATTGAATTTGATGTTGGTTCAAAGATAACCAAAAAAATTATTAATATTACCTTTGATGAGCTAATGATAGTATAAAAATACAGAGATTAGGTCTATAAAGCCTTTATATTAATAGAATATATAGAAGGTCAGACATGTAATGCTCTTAGACCAAAAGTCATGAAGCCTGAGCAACCTCTTTAATAATACCATTCTATGTGTCTCTAAGATATATATCAGAATTAGGAGATCAATACATCATTTAAATTTGCATTCTTGATAGTGGTGCTTCACACAACATAATACCTAAATAAGTAGATTAGTTAAAACTTATTTGCACAAGAGATTCCCATCCTATTTTAGTAATGGATAGTAAACAGATACCATGTGTGGGAGTAATAACTAGTTTACTAGTATTTCTAGATCAATGTCCAAAGAAAGGTATTTTCATAGATATAGTAGTTGTGGATGTAGATCCTTTCTTCTCCTTGCTTCTAAGTAGATATTAGGTTTAATAACTAGGTGACTCTATATAATTAGATTGGTATTATGCCACCATTCTTCTGTTAGGAAAATAAAATGTTACTCTTAGAAGAGAACCCTTTAACAAGTATTTTGTAGAACTGAGAAAATCTAACAACACTATGATAAATCTTGTGAATTCTGTTGAGGAAAAAGGAATGGGAGTTTATTTAGTTTGATACACACATTTTTCTAAAATAAGTTCCTAATGCTAAAGATATGGATCCAGAAACTAGACAAAAGTTTGATGCATAATCTAATAGAATTTAAACTTCAAAAATATGGACTATGACATTTGATGGAGCTAAATATTAGATTAGGGCTGGTCCAAGAATAATGACTAATATTAAGGGTAACTATTTAGGTATCCCTTATAGACTTGAATTTCTTTGTGCTAATAATATGGTTGAATATGAATCATTGTTATTAGGGCCTAAAAAAGCCAAAGAATTAGGTATCAATTACTTGATTATCATTGAAGATATAGAACTAATTATTCAACAAGTAAAGAGAAAATATCAAACTAAGCATCCAAGATTAAGATAGTATAAATAAACACTACTGAATGAAATAGAAAAGCTTTTAGTATTCAATTTGTTTTATAGATTAAATGTTAGGGTACCTAGAAATAGATATTTGGGGATATATTATTATATTGTATAAGGGTTGGCATGGGCCACACATAACCCAAGGTTGATTGTATTATAATATTATATTAGTAGTAGGCTCCCCAAAGTAGAATTAGAAGATGGATATATAAAGAAGAGATATTTATCATTGTAATCATCATGGAGATCAATCATATGTAGTTTTTTTTACCCACAAAGTGGCTTATGGGACTTTGTCCTCCTTAAGGACACTCTCATCTTTGGAGATCTTATGGATTTACTCCTTCCTTAACATTTATTATTGGTGTTTCCCTAATATAAGGGTATTATCTCTCTCTCTCATGTATGGGTTATTATTGTGCATATTACTTGTGGATGAATGATTTGATATTTCTACATATTGGTGAATAATTTATTCTAATGAGAATAAAGTTTTGTAACATTAAATCAATTATTAACCTAACCGTAATGCTCAATGGTTTATTATATAAACCTAGGTCTCAAACTAAATAAAATAGAATACTCAATATACCTATATTAGTGTCATTACTAAAAAATATTATATTATATTCTTTTTTGTTGTAAAAATTTGAAGTATCACTTTTCTAACCTCACTCGTTAACGAGGTTGTCCTCCATACAATTCTCCTAGATCCCATAGGTGTAAATTATAATTTAACTATAAGCAATCCATCTCCTTTGGTGGACAAGTTGTCCTATGTTAACAACTTCAAAGAGAGTGATCTCTTCAATTCCCAATATTTTATCTTTAATGCTTAATATCCAAGGATTGATTTCATCAAACAAAACACCTTGAATAATTTTTCTTATCTTCTCTTTTCATAATTGCATCTACACATATTATCTAATTATTGCTCATACACTTTCATAGATCTTCAAACAACTCATTTGACTAAAAGTGTGCCTCACGTATCTTACTTATTTTATTTCATGGTAATCAATCACTACAACAACTAAGTGTGATAAGGTATATTAGTATACACAACATTTATTTAATTTCTTATTAGTCATTTCCTCTTTACTTGTATCTTCATTACTCAACATCTTTTTCTCAACCCATTACTTAATATCTTCTTCTTGAACAATTTGGTGGTTGTGCTTTTCTCTCTTGGTAATTATTTGTGTTGTTGTTTCCTTAACATTATAACCTTGGTTATCATACCCTTTTCAAGGTATGGACCAATTAAGACTAGAACCTACGACCTCCATGAATTAAGGTTTTTTTAACTTATAATTTAGATGTAAAATTTTTCTAACTTTAAATTGCTACCTATGTTTCAAATAATCCTCTTTGAACCACATTGACATTTAAAAATATTTCCTTATATCACTTAAATAATATAATATTTATTTAACTATCAATTATAAAAGTTAAAAGAAACATTCAATTTTTTTTATTATTTTCGTTGTTATTTAATCTGAAATATATTATAAATCAAATATCATATACTACACTTTAATAATATGAATGTATAAATCATTTTTTTTATTGAAAATAATGAAGAAAGACTATATGACTTTATACAACATGTGTATATATTTTGGCCATTCACATTTATACAACTTAATGGAAAAGTAAAATATATGCATATTAAATGTTCCAAATGAGGAACAACAAAATATCTAAGGAATAAAACTATTACAATGCCGGGTCCTTTTCTTCGACATTATACAATTCGATTAAAGTGCAAATGGTATATATATTGAATCGTCCAACTGTGCCACGTTAAAATATATAATTAATAAAATTATTATAATGTTACTTGTTTTACGTGTATTGTAAAAATAATGTAATTAGATTTTCATTTAAAATATCAACACTGCGGAGAGAAGCCTCCACTATTTAAAAACAAAAACTTTCATTTATAGATATCAACGTTACGAAGAGAAGCCTCCAAAAAAAAATCTCTAATTCTATTTTAATTGTCCCAAGTGGTATAATAGTGTGGTTGTGAGCAACTCACTAAAAAAATGTTTTATTTGTACCTTATATTTAAAAAAATTAAAACCTCCATTAAAAAAATCATTTAACATATCAACGTCACGGTGAGAAGACTCCTTTAAACAAACAAAAAAATCTCTAATTGTACTTCACATTTAGAAAAAAAATACAAGGAGATATCTAAGGTCATCAATTTATGGTGAGAAGACTCCATTATACAAACAAAAAATCTCTAATTGTACTTCACATTTAGAAAAAAAATACAAGGAGATATCTAAGGTCATCAATTTATTGATTCCAGTCATTATTCATCACTCGACCAAGACCTTACCTTGGGATTTATTTCATCTGATCCAAAGATTTATTTCAGCAATAAAAAGCTGTTAGCAGCGACGTCTATTCATGGGCAAATTTTCCGGCGAAGCCGCTTCCAACTTTTGGTTGGGAGGAACGACATATCCTTCCCTGCAGAGCGACATGAAAGGGAAATCTGTCGCCCGATCTCCAAGCCCCACGTCAGGAATTTTACTTCCCATGACAGTTTTGAGCGCGGTTCTCTTGTTAACATCCACCAGAACTCCCGGTGCTTTGACGAAACCTGTGCACCGCCCATTCTTCCTAACTTCAATCTTCGTCCCCACGACTATATCTGCCCCAAGATAATCCAAGCCGAGAGGCTCTATCATTATTCGGGGATTGGCCGTGAGTATGACCTTCCTCCCAAAAGACGAGAACACCAGGACTCCGGGTGCAAATCCTCCAAATCATACAAACATGGTTTGTTTGTCTTAGATGCAATTACCTCTACCCATACTGCAATGGCAGTAACCACAAAGAAGGCCACTTCTCTTTGGCATAAGAGATTTGGGCATTTGAGTTCAGGATATTTATTAGAGTTGAGTAAATATCAAATGGTGAAAGGATTGCCTACTCTTTCATCTACTTTGCCAGTGTGCTCTGATTGCTTGTCAGGCAAGTAACATAGAGTACCTTTTGAACGTAGCTCTTTCCGCGCTAAAGAACCTTTGGAGTTGGTTCACACAGATTTGTGTGGTCCTATGTCTAAAAGTTGTGGAGGAAAACAGTATTTTCAATTGTTTGTCGATGATCACTCACGGAAAATGTGGGTCTTCTTCTTGTAGTTGAAGTCTGAAGCATTTTCCTATTTTCAACAGTTTAAAACTCTTGTTGAGAAGGAATCAGGATGCTTTATTAAGACCCTCCGTTTAGATCGAGGGGGGGAATACACATCAAAAGAATTTTCTTCATTTTTACAGACACATGGGATAAAGAGACAGTTAACAACAGCCTACGCTCCTCAATCCAATAGGGTTGCTGAGAGAAGAAATCGGTCCATAATGGAAATGGTTCGATGTATGCTTAAGGGAGCCAACCTTGAGCAAACTTACCGGGCTGAAGTTGTTCAAACTGCAGTATATCTTTTGAATAGGGCTCCCACAAGGGCTCTTGAAGGTATGACTCCTCAGGAATCATGGAGTGGTAGGAAACCCTCCATAAATCATCTTAGGGTATTTGGGTGTAAGGCATTTATGCATATACCTAAGGAGAAAAGAAAGAAATTAGATGAGAAATCCCTACCTTGTATGTTTCTTGGATATGATGAATTTTCAAAAGGCTATCGGTTGATAGACCCATTTACCAAGAAGATACATGTAAGTAGAGATGTAGTGTTTGATGAAGCTTTCACATCCAACACTACATCAGTATACCTTGATGATGAGGAGGAACATCAACTTCCTTCTACACAACATAAAAAGCCACCCAAATGGTATACAAGCATAGTGACTGACTCTAAACTCACTTCCCCACCTGATCTTACTCTCAATCGTCCAAAGACAAGAAGCATGACACAAAAAGAAAAGAATGAAGTATCTACTTTAGTTGATGATCTTTGTGCAAATTTTCAAGATCTTTCAGTTGATAGAGAGTTACCAAGGGAAGATGAGATGGAAATAGATGAGGAGAGGGTTTACTTATCAGCATGTGATGAGAATGAACCTTCTATAGTTGATGAAGCACTTAGACTGCCTCAGTGGAAGGCAGCTATGGATGCAGAATATAACTCCCTCATAAAGAACAAAATATGGAAGCTAGTGGATTTACCTAAAGGAAAGAAACCCATAGGTTGCAAATGGGTTTACAAAATAAAATATAAGGCAGATGGCACTATAGATAAGCATAAAGCCCATCTTGTGGTAAAGGGCTATGCTCAAAAGGAAGGACTTGACTATGAGGAAACCTTTGCTCCTACATCAAGGATGACCACCATTCGAGTACTTTGTGTTATGGCAGCATAGTTCGGATGGAAATTACATCAGATGGATGTAAAAAGAACCTTTCTTAATGGTGACTTAAAAGAAGAAGTATACATGACTCAACCTCCTGGATTTGCAGAGGTAGGCCATGAGCAACATGTTTGCAAATTGGTCAAATCATTATACGGGCTAAAACAAGCCCCAAGAGCATGGTACATAAAAATGGATAGTCACCTACCGCAACATGGATTTAAGAGAAGTCCATCTGACGCAAATCTCTATATCAAGAACATAGGTTCTGAGATAGTGATTCTTGTGTTATATGTAGATGATCTGATCATCACTGACAATTCAGAGAATTTGATTAAAGTCGTGAAAGATGACTTGAAAAATTCATTTGATATAATAGACCTAAGACTTCTCCACTACTGTCTTGGCCTTGAGATAGAACAAAAAAAGAATCATCTAAGGGTGACTCAGACAAATTATGCTAAGACTTTAGTAGAAAAATATCGTATGACTGATTGTAAACCCAAAGCAACACCGATGGAATCAGGGCTACAATTATCATGATATGAAGACTCACCAAAGGTAGATGGAACACTTTATAGATAGATGATTGGAAGCCTCATCTATCTGACTAATACTAGACCAGATATTATTTTTGTTGTAAACTATCTCTCTCAGTTCATGCAAGAACCAAAGGTCTCTGATTGGAAAGTAGCTAAGAGAGTCTTACACTACATTCAGGGTAGTGCCGATTATGGTCTAGAGTACAAGAAGAATAACTTATTCTTCTTATAGAGTTACATTGACTCTGATTATGTTGGATCCATAGATGACAGAAAATCAACCTCAGGCTATGTTTTTCATCTTGGATCTGGTCTTGTCTCATGGCATAGTAAAAAGCAACAGGTGGTTGCTTTATATTCAACTGAGGCAAAATATCGCGCTGCACATGGAGCTGTGTTTGAAGCGATGTGGCTAAGTCGCATCTTGGCTACCATGGGCCTACCAAAGAAACTTCCCATTCACATATTTTGCGACAACTCAGGTGTTTTGAACTTGGTCAAGAATCCAATACATCATGAATGAACTAAGCATATTGATACAGATTGTCATTTCATTCGTGATGAAGTTCCTAAACACAGAATCCAGCTCCAACACATTCCCACCGACGAACAGGTTGTAGACATTTTTACAAAGGCACTTGGACGTGTCAAATTTCAACTGTTTCAGAGCAAAATTTTTATATCAAAGTAATGTAATAAAGGGGCGATGTTAGGGTAAAATAAGGTAGCGTATTGCATTACACTACATGGGGTTATTACATTTACTTTTCTATGTAATTATGTAATTACCATGAGATATTTTCCTCATGGTTAAACTAGGTAAGTACCTAAATATCCTATGTTAGATATTTAGGTTAGTGTTATGGTTAGAACTCTCTACCTAGGTTAGTAGTTAGCTACATGTCTCTCCTACCATTTTGGTTAGCGAGATAGACGAGATTAGTTAATTAGATTGTTATATATAATTTTGTCAATCTAATGCAATAGCTAATGTTCAATTAATTAATTTAGACTTATCTTGGACCTACATCATCATGGAGATCAATCATATGTAGTCATTTTTACCCACAAAGTGGCTTATGGGAGTTTGTCCTCCTTAAGGGCACTCTCATCTTGGGAGATCTTATGGATTTATTCCTTCCTTAACATTTATTATTGGTGTTTCCCTAATATAAGGGTATTATCTCTCTCTCTCTCTCATGTATGGGTTATTATTGTGCATATTACTTGTGGATGAATGATTTGATATTTCTACATATTGGTGAATAATTTATGCGAATGAGAATAAATTTTTGTAACATTAAATCAATTATTAACCTAACCGTAATGCTCAATGGTTGATTATATAAACCTAGGTCTCAAACTAAATAAAATAGAATAGTCAATATACCTATATTAGAGTCATTACTAAAAAATATTATATTATATTCTTTTTTGTTGTAAAAATTTGAAGTATCACTTTTCTAACCTCACTCGTTAACGAGGTTGTCCTCCATACAATTATCCTAGATCCCATAGGTGTAAATTATAATTTAACTATAAGTAATCCATCTCCTTTGGCCTATCGTAACAACTTCAAAGAGAGTGATCTCTTCAATTCCCAATATTTTCCCTTTAATGCTTAATATCCAAGGATTGATTTCATGAAACAAAACACCTTGAATATTTTTTCTTATCTTCTCTTTTCATAATTGCATCTACACATATTATCTAATTATTGCTCATACACTTTCATAGATCTTCAAACAACTCATTTGACTAAAAGTGTCCCTCACGTATCTTACTTATTCTATTTCATGGTAATCAATCACTACAACAACTAAGTGTGATAAGGTATATTACTATACACAACATTTATTTAATTTCTTATTAGTCATTTCCTCTTTACTTGTATCTTCATTACTCAACATCTTTTTCTCAACCCATTACTTAATATCTTCTTCTTGAACAATTTGGTGGTTGTATTTTTCTCTCTTGGGAATTATTTGTGTTGTTGTTTCCTTAACATTATAACCTTGGTTATCATACCCTTTTCAAGGTATGGACCAATTAATACTAGAACCTATGACCTCCATGAATTAAGGTTTTTTTAACTTATAATTTAGATGTAAAATTTTTCTAACTTTAAATTGCTACCTATGTTTCAAATAATCCTCTTTGAACCACATTGACATTTAAAAATATTTCCTTATATCACTTAAATAATATAATATTTATTTAACTATCAATTATAAAAATTAAAAGAAACATTCAATTTTTATTATTTTCATTGTTATTTAATCTGAAATATATTATAAATCAAATATCATATACTACACTTTAATAATATGAATGTACAAATCATTTTTTTTTATTGAAAATAATGAAGAAAGACTATATGACTTTATACAACATGTGTATATATTTTGGCCATTCACATTTATACAATGTAATGGAAAAGTAAAATATATGCATATCCGCTCATGTAGAGGAGTTGGAGAGCTAGTGGGTAGTTAAAACTCTTCAAGTTATGGAGAGGCCCAGGTTCAAATCTCTCCCCTCACATGTTGCGGATATGTTGTATATAAAAGGTTCCTCATCAAAAAAAAAATATATGCATATTAAATGTTCCAAATGAGGAACAACAAAATATCCAAGGAATAAAATTATTACAATGCCGGGTGCTTTTCTTCGACATTATACAATTCGATTAAAGTGCAAATGATGTATATATTGAATGGTCCAACTGTGCCACATTAAAATATATAATTAATAAAATTATTATAATGTTACTTGTAATTAGATTTTCATTTAAAATATCAACACTGCGGAGAGAAGCCTCCACTATTTAAAAACAAAAACTTTCATTTATAGATATCAACGTTACGAAGAGAAATATCTCTAATTATATTTTAATTGTCTAATTATATTTTAATTGTCCAAGTGGTATAATAGTGTGGTTGTGACCAACTCACTAAAAAACTGTTTTAATTATAATTTACATTTAAAAAAAACAAAACCTCCATTAAAAAAATCATTTAACATTTAACATATCAACGTCACGGTGAGAAGACTCCATTATACAAACAAAAAATCTCTAATTGTACTTCACATTTAGAAAAAAAATACAAGGAGATATCTAAGGTCATCAATTTATTGATTCCAGTCATTATTCATCACTCGACCAAGACCTTACGTTGGGATTTATTTCATCTGATCCAAAGATTTATTTCAGCAATAAAAAGCTGTTAGCAGCGACGTCTATTCATGGGCAAATTTTCCGGCGAAACGGCTTCCAACTTTTGGTTGGGAGGAACGACATATCCTTCCCTGCAGAGCGACATGAAAGGGAAATCTGTCGCCCGATCTCCAAGCCCCACGTCAGGAATTTTACTTCCCATGACAGTTTTGAGCGCGGTTCTCTTGTTAACATCCACCAGAACTCCCGGCGCTTTGACGAAACCTGTGCACCGCCCATTCTTTCTAACTTCAATCTCCGTCCCCACGACTATATCTGCCCCAAGATAATCCAAGCCGAGAGGCTCTATCATTATTCGGGGATTGGCCGTGAGTATGACCTTCCTCCCAAACGACGAGAACACCCTCCACGACTCCGGGTGCAAATCCTCCAAATAAAACTTGGGCAAAACTGCTCTCGCCACAGACTTAATCTCCGATACCTTCACCCCCGCGAAGGTGACGAAGATGAGAAATTTAATCCCCGAAGCCTCCGAGACGAAATGGTAGAGAACCCATGCAATGGGAGCCAGGAAAAGCAACGCGACCGCTCTCAGCAATCCCGAAGCCTGGAAAGCGATCATCATAAAGTACGGGAAGGAACTTCGCCCCCTCAGCAATGTCCCGTCTAAATCTGAGACCACCGTTTGGTCTACTCGACCCTCAGAGCTGCAGTTCTGCACGGGCAAAAATGGCGAGACTATCTCCGCCGCCATGGATACTGATGCTCCAAAGAAACAAGTGTTGCAATTTCTTGCGCCGGTTCCAGGTCTATATAGACCGCAGCGTAATCGACATCAATCTGTCTCGTTCAAGTGAAACAAAATGGGCGGAGACGACGATAGAACAAGAGATTAAACCTAAGAATTTACTGGCATTTGTGTCCTCACGCAGGGTTGGATTGTTCTTGAGGTGGGTTATTGCAATGTACTTCAAATAGCAAAATCCAATATTTTTTCACTCAGTCTAGTTTTTGGTAGACTGATTCGTCACGGCGGTCATTGGAAAAACCCATAAACCTTTTACGTGTTTTATATAAAGGGAATTGGAAAAAGAAGAAGGAAATTATAGTTATAGAAGAAAAATCTACGAGATTATATGGCAACCCAATCAAAAGTAATAAACCAATGGCGTATATGACTTCTTTGGTACTTTGACTGATGGACCTTTCAGACGTACACGCCAACTTAAAGATCCAGAACATCGACATGCCCTCAATTATGATTATGTCTTTATTGGCTATTTATGAATATATTATACGCGAATTATGAGGTTTTTGACAAAGTAATGAAATTAATGCTGTTTATCAACCGATCAAGAGTTCAAGTCTTTTTCATCGTAAAGATCAAGAGTTTACATTACTTGTGTATTGCATTAACAATATATTGTGTATTAATTTTCGGAAATAATAAGGATGAGGTGGATTGGTAAGTATTTGTTTGATGAGGTAATTATTAAGAAGACATAGAGGTTCAAATCTTGGGGTAGTTTAGCAGTCTGTTTGCAAAGGTAATAGTCTAATTTGAATCCTTTGAATAGAAATGACGGTAAAAATCTCAGCAACCCGTGGTCCTCTGAATCAACAATAACAAGGAGGAATATGTTTGATATTGAACTCTATACTTTTCAATTAGTAAAAATAATGTAATTATAACCAAAAACATATATTATATATATTAATAATGTGATTATTACTAACTCTCTTTTATAAAAAATATATATATATTGTGTATGTGTTGCGTCGATCTATTTTTCACTTCTTTACAGAGATATTAGTGAGATTGATTGTACAGTAAGACAATTGTCAACAAAAATGGATGATTACTTAACAATATATTTAAATAAAAGATATATATTATATTTTTTTAAGTATAGGAGGTTTTTTTTGGTTTGAGTTTTTTTTAATTAAAATATATAGAGTTAAAATATTTTATTTTGGTAATAGAAGAATAAGAAATATATATAGGTCCGAGGTTTAGACCAATTGGTTCATCCAAATCCCATAAAGGGGGCGGAGGTCCAAGGTTCAAATCTCGGGCTTTGATGGACTAAACGTTTGTTTTTTTTCTGGTGCTTTCAACGGTGTAAAAGGTTTAAAATGATTGTGGCATGGTGGTTATAGGGGCGGACTGCGCGAAGATCTGTGTCGCGGCTACTAGGGCGAACAACGCAGAATACTGTGGCGGCCATAAAAAGCTAGACAACCTACCCGGATTCGTGGCGGCTACCGATTCCACCATGTAAATTCAAAAAATAAAAATAAATAAATACTTTATTTTGAGGCATGAGTATGTGAATAGACTTTCATTTAGAGAAATATTTTATGTTTGTGTTTAGAGTATTGTAAGATTTGTTATAGGTTTTATTGAACTTTAGAAAATCAAGGTCTTCAAAATTAATTTTATATTCATCGTGAGGATAAAAAAGTGTAGTTCTATTTATTAGAGATGATATAGTATAGAGTTTGCATTTTTAATAGTTATTAATATAATTTTGGCTTAATGTTCATCTCATATATTTTTTTTATTCTTAATTTCAAAGATGTAAATGGGTCCATTGTTTTACTCAACAATCACAAGCCATTAGATAAAATATCTCAACAACTTTGCTCTTTCACTAGTTTAAACATTTTATAAGTCCAAAAATTAGGTTTAATGTTCTACTTTAATCATGTTTTAGGTTGAAGTGGTAAACATTTATAGTCTAAATTGAGGTCCACAAGATCTCACAATCATTATCAATGTGGGACAATCCATAGGTATGTTATGAAAAGAGAGGATCTTATTTTAAATTGGAAAAGCTTCTAGGATATGTAATGTCTTACAAATTAACTATATTTCACAGTCACTATCAATGTGGAATAACACATGTATATATTACAAAAGAGAAGGGTATTAATTTTAGGATATTTATTGTAAGAAAGACCATATAGTAGATTTGATATTACAATATTGAATGTAATTTTGTTGTTGATAGTGAAATTTAATTAGATATTTCGTTAAATTGTATATGTTGTATAGTAATATCTATTACTATCATGAATAAGTATTTTTATTACTAATGAGAAAAAAGTTTAATTTTTATTCTTGATAATTTGATAGTGAGAGAAAGTGAGTGAAATCCAACAATGAGACTCATATTTTTCATGTTTTAAAAAGAAACCAAGTGTTACGAGTGCAAGAAAAGAGCTAAAACCGCTTTTTTTGTTCTATATTTTAAGAGAAACTTAAAAACAAATGATTTCATATGAAGAAAATTAAGTTAACATGGCAGGAAAATTACTCTTGAAAGTCTTTGTTAGAAGTAAGGATGTATGAGTTTCCTAGTAGCAATAAAAGGAAGAGAAAATCTATACCAAAACCTATGTAGGTAATAAATACTACACCAAAAGTGATTATCAAGGATGGGATGATTGAGCATGATATAATGGTTCTCAAGATCATATTGTTAATATGTAAGTTTCATGGATATTGACCAAGCTTTTTGGAGATTCAAAATTGTATAAAGTGAAAGTGAGGATTGAATTCAAATTATTTAGTAACATTTTCTAAAGAAATTTTTCTTATTATATCCTCTACTTCAGAAATAAAGAATAAAATAACATATGTTGGCCCTTACTTAGGGATAAATATGCATTATATATAAAACCATGGAGTGAGAATTTTTGTATGAATGCAAAGATTACTATAAGGCTTCTGGTGTGAAATATGTTTTCTAGAAATTCCTTATTAGCTCTTCAATAAAAGTATTTTGAAGAATATAAACTTTACTCAAGGGGAGTTCATAAAAAAATATCAACTACTAAGGATAGAAGGCATGTTGTATACACTCAAATATGTATTTCCATAGATATTTCAAAATATTTTTTGTGGTCCATTAAGATTAAATCTAAAACAAAAAAATATGATCAACAAGTGAATTATGAAAATAGTGTATTCTAATGTTGTAAATAGTATGAGATTGGATACATGGCAAGAGACTGCAAAATAAAAATGATGGGAGAATGAAATGGAAAATTTTGGACATGAGACAAACTTCAATACGAAACAAGGAGATCATATCATATAAGAAGTTGGGTCAAATCAAGAATTTTCCACTTCTAAGAAAGTGGTGACAAAAACCCCTCTATATTATTAAATGAAAAAGTTTGTTAAAGTTTGATTCAAAGGATATCTAAGTTTACTTTATTGATTATTGGAAAAAAATTCTCAAGCACAGAGCAATAATTATGGAGGGTTTAACATAGTTTAACCTACAATTATTTTACAACTAACAATCATCATAGCACCTCTTGGCTAGTATGGAGGTTCAATGCACTGAGTGTGAGTAGTGGAGAACAATAGAAAAGACCTGCTTGGACTAGAGATAACCCAATTCAGGTTATTTGATGAGAAGCTAGCTCTAACATTTAGATAAGATATAACTCAGGGGGTCTATGGGCCTCCTTGAGGGTTATAAAGAATCCAGCAATAGCATGAAAATATTATGTTAAACAGGGATAAAATTAAATGCATTGAATCAAGCGAGCATTAAGCAAGGCAACTAGGGAAAATTAATTTCTAGTCTTCCTTCATGAATGTGGACCAACAAATACAGTACTATGAATAGGTATTAAACAAAATCAATAATTGTTTTTAATTCATAGGGTAAAATAATGAGGAAGGACCTCCTCCTCCTCCTAAACAATATAGTCAATGTCTAAAACAAGATTCAAGAGATGGATCAAACATAGGAAGACAGTATGTTGATAGTATATTTAGATATAGTCAAATCTAAACTTGATTTTAAGGCACATAGGGGAAGAAGACAACAATCAATGGAGGACCATCCCAAACAAGAGGGAAAAACAACTGATGATTGCTAATGAAACCACTAATAAAGTCAAATATTGATTCAAGGAAAATTCATATGGGTTGCATGAAAGTACCTAATGGATCCCCATTAGTGAAGTTGGAAATAGAGGATATCTAGGAGGGAACAAAGGCTATGGAGAGGAGAGGACTAATTTTTTTATTCATAGGAGTTCGATCGATCCTCATTGCCTTTGAGATATGGGCTATCAAAAAAAAGAACTAAAGGTGAAATCCAAATCTTTGCTTACCCTAATGTTTACATCTTAATTATGTTTACTACTAAAGAAGATAGGGAGTACATTTTTCAAGGGGGTCTATGGTTCTTTGGTAGGGCACGAATTTTCATGAATCCTTGAGACACCAAGTTCAAATTTGAGGAATAAATACCATCAAGTAGACTTGTTTGGGTTTATTTATTTGGCCTCCTAGCAGAATACTAGTACCCAAATGTATTAGCAATGATTGGGAATTTTGTAGGAGTTTTCATGATTATTTTTGATAGTACAAAATAGTTTTATCATATGATCTATACGAGTATTTATGTTCTAATTGACTTTGACAAACCAATTCCAGATAATATTACCTTACAGTATAGAGAAAAAATATTGGAGCAAGAAGTATATTATGAAAATATTTCTTTTAGATGCAAAATCTATCATGATTATGGCCATCTAGCCAATTATTATCCATATAATATCCCTAAAAGAGAGAAATAGGGTTGGTACTTGGTAGGAATTCAAATATCTAAAAAAAATAACGCTAAAAAAATAGCAACAAAAGAGAATATAGTAATTTCACCTAAAACATTTGAAATTCTCTCCATGGATGAGTAGGTAGGTGGTGAGGTTGATAAAATATAAACAACGATTATGGAATTATAGTTTGATGAAGAGAGGAAATAGGAAGAAATGTAAGATAAAAATAGAATATAAGAAATTTACCCTAATTTTGATAAACAACAACTAGGGAGAGTAATCTCATCCAACAATAGACTTTAAAAAAAAAAACAAATTAGATAATCAAAACAAGTGCAAAACCAAAGGACTAAATTGAACAACAAAAAATCTAGACCGTCAAAATGACCATATAAAACCCAATAACAGTGTCTTAATTCTAAGTAATCATCCTATAGTCCCAACCAAAATTAAGCAAGATATAAATAAAAATATGAGGATGGATATGAACCAAAAGGAAGGATGTAAATCCAACTAGCATCATCTATCATAGGAAGGCCAAAAGTTAATTGAGGAAGGTAAGATAACAATACTTACCCAGTTGTTCAAACCTTGTTATTATTGTTTGGAATATCATAGGACTTAAAGGAATTCCTTCTAAATCATCAAAAATTAGAAGAATGATCTAGACAAATCAACCTCAACTTGTATTTCTACAGGAGACAAAAGTCTCAATTGAAGAAATAGAAATATTAGAAAATAAGATGTGGCCAACCAGTAAAGTAGTGTCCCTCAGCACTCAAGGAGCCTTGGGAGGAGTGACATGTCTTTGGGACCCAAAGGAAATTATAGTTTAGTAAATTATGGGAAGCAAGGGACTGCTAGAAGTGATTTCCCAAAACAAAGATTTAGATCAGGTTATACTTTACATGAATGTCTATGCTCCATGTACTTTAGAAGAAAAATAAGCAATATGGATGAATATAACTTTTATCACCTCCCAATTCCCTGAAGCTTGGGCTTTGATAAGAGGATATTTCAATTACATCCTCTCCTTAGAAGAAAAAGGGAAGGAAATAGGAAATTGGATGGGAGTTTTGACCTCAAGAGTGAATACAAAACCAACCTTCACCTAGTAGGTATCAAACCAACCAATGGTTTCATGAATTGGTCCAACAAAATATAAGTCTCAACATACATCCTTGAAAGGCTAGATAGTTTTATGCTTTTATATAAATTTTTGATACAAGGACACACCCCAAAAGTGAAAATATTAAACAATACAAGCTTTGACCATTGGCCAGTTTTGATTGAAGATTGGAGAACCAATGGCAAGCAAGCACGATTTTATTTTCAACTAATGTGGCTCAGAGATGAATCCTTTAGGTCAAGGATGTAATAGTGGTGGCAATAAGGTAAGCAAAAACATCGTATAAATATGTTTTATTTTGTTAAAAGTTTGAAGTATATTAAATATAAAATAAATACTTAGAATTGGGAGGAATTTGGAGATGTCAAGGTAAAGAAAATGGAAGCTTTAACCCAAATTGAGGAGCTGAATGAGCAAATTCATCTTGAGGGACTGATATAAAATAAGGTTAAGACAAAAAATAATCTTTTAGCTTAGGTGATGGAATGGGACAGAAGAGAAGAACTGATGTGGAAGTAAAAATCAAGTATTAAATGACTACTAGAAGGAGACTAGAACACGGGTTTCTTCCATAAGTCTCTCCTAACCCAAAGAACACATAAATTTATCCCTTCATTGAAGAATGAATTAGGATATATAGTCCACACTTGGGAAGGCATGTCTTCATTAGTTGTGAACCATTTTTCAAACCTTTTTATAGCCAAATCACTTGATCCAAAATCCCAACAAGAAATTATATAGAATATACCTATTCTTATTTATTCTAAAGAGAATGAGACCCTGACTACACCAATAATTGAGGGAACTACAAAAATTAGTATTCAAAATAAAAAAGGGAAAGACCCTAGATCTGGATGGATTTCCTATCATATTTTATCAAAACATTTTGGGATGTTTTACAAAATGACAATATAGAGGTGGTAGAAGAAGCCAAAAAGGCAAAATAAATCCTCAAAGAAATCAACAAAACATATATAGCACCAATTCCAAAATATCATGAAATATATAACATTATTGGATATAGACCAATCACTTTATGTAATGTTATACTAAAAATCATTTCAAATATTATGTCAAAAAGACTCTAACAATTGCTACATAAGATCATTTATCTAGAATAAGGGGGACTTGTAGAAGGGTGATAGATAGTGGATGATATAGTGTTAGCCTGAGAAGTAATTCACTCTATGGAATCTTAGAAATATCCATCCATGATCATCCAATTGGATTTTTCCAAATCATATGATAGGGTGGATTGAAACTTTCTCATACAAGTAATAGAAAAATTTATATTCTCTAAAGAAAGGGCAAAATGGATCATAGGTTGTATATATTTAGTTTCTTATTTAGTTATTCTCAATTACTATCCCACTCATCTATTATCAACATGCAAAAGCATCAGGCAGGATGACCCTCCTTCTCCATACCTATTCCTCATCTTAGCAGATTTTTTAGGGAGGACATTTATCAAGAATCAATATTTTCAAAGGTTAGAAGGAGTGACAATATCTAAAGGAGTTAGACCTATCTCTCATTTTCAATTTGTTGATTATTTTACCCTTTTGGGGAAGGTAATAATAAAGGAAAAAACCTTAATAAATAAAATTCTAACCTGCTTCACTAGAGCCTCGAGGCAACTAGTTAATGAAGATAAATTGAAAGTCCTCATTTTTTATTATTCACCTAGATAAGATACTCTGATATTGAATATATTAGGATTAAAAAAAAATCTTCCAATTAAATAATTAGGTGTTCCAATTAATCTTGGTAGCCAAAAGCAAGAGCATTGGAGCTAGTTACTAGAGAAAGTGAAGAATAGAATAGGTAGTTGGACCAACATATGTATTTTCTTAGGAGGATGGATAACTCTTATCAAATCATTTCTTTAGTCTATCCCAATATTATTTTTAGCAATTTTGAATATTCGCAATTTGGTGCTTAAATATCTAGATAAAATCAATCATATTCCACTAGAGAGAATAAAAAATGGAGAAGAATTGGGCCCTGGTAAGGTGGGAGACCCTATGCCTTCTTACTCATGTAATTTTTTTAGGTATTCAATTGATAGTTAAGAATAACAAGGCTTTGATAGTAAAGTTATATTGGATATTTATTAGCCACCCCAATGCTTTATGACCCAAAAATTTGAGATCCAAGTATGCAAAAAATAAATATCCCTCTAACTTAATTTGGCATCAATTACCTTCTAGAGGGTTCCTACTTTTAATGGTCCTAAGAAATGAAGGGGAGCTAATAAATAATAAGTTCTTTTGGATAGTACACAATGGGTAAAAGGAAATATTTTGGATAGACTCCTAGGATGGACATCTTCCCCTGGTGATCCAACATCTAGAATTGAGGTCCATAATAGATTAAATGCATATGATGAATTGGATAAAAGTAGTTAAATATTATAAATATCATATAGGAAATGCAAAGGTAGGGAGATGTTGAATCCTAGTAGAATACTAGCTAGTTCAACTCTCTAAAGTTCAAAAAAAGGATGTTCACAGACTCCTTCAAATGTGATTGTCTTCATGGTCACAAGCTAAGGACTACATTGGTTGGAATAGCTCAAGGCAGGGTGTGTACATTGTAGCTTAGGGTTACTTATCCTTAATCTATATTAACCCCCCATAGGCTTAGAATATATTCAATCATTTTTGGGCTCAATAATTATGGCCAAAATTTAGGTTTTTCAATTGGTTTCTCCTTCATAAAAGGGTGCTCACAGGGGGGTCAACTTGTGAAGAAAGGATTTAATGGACCCTTCCAATGTGTAATGTGTTATGATAACAATGGAACTCTAAACTATTTGTTCATAGAATATACCATAGCTTCCAAGTTGTGTAAGATGATGGCTTCCCTTATAAATTTAATATGGTCCAATGAACAATCCATAGAACAAATATGGATAGATTGGAGAAAATAGGAAGAAAAAGATTGGTTTGTGAACCAAATAGTTTGTATAGAAATAACTATTCTTCCCAAGAACATTTAGAATGAGCATAACAAGTGAATATTTAAACAAGAGAGGAGGTACATCCACTATGTATGACTAAATACCATCGAAAATGTGATAAATACTATCCAAAATTTATTAACTCATCCTCACAATTCAAACCAACTATGGGAACAAATGATGGTTGGATTAAATATTAGCCATGGATTAGCCCAACATAGAAGGAAGAAGGTGATTGGCCAAAGGGTGGATAGAATAAAGCAATGGTAGCCTCCCTCAAATAACTTTGGAAAATTCAATATGGATGGAGCCTCTAGGGAAAATCCTAGAAGAGCAAGTATAGTAGGGATAGGCAGGTTGGAGGATGGTACTTTAACTTTCACTTTTACAAAAAAATAGGAATTTTCTTCAATAACTTAGCGAAAGGATAGGGTATTTCAAGAGGTTTGTAGGGGCACTGAATGTAGGTTGGAGAAGGGTGATACCAAAATCGGACTCTCAAATATGATCAACTACCTGAAATAAACTTTGAGACCTAAGAACATGGACTAGAGAATTCAAAGGATCATAAATAAGATTAGGATAATAGTAACTAGTTTTTAGGAGGTTTTTTTTAATCATATGCCTAGAGAATAGAATAGAGTGGTATATGCTACAACAAATTGGGCTCTTGAAAAATGAGATATTAGCTACTGTGGTTACTCTCCTAGGTGGTGTTCAGACCAAACTAGGACCAATCTTATCCTTATCCAATCTCTTGATGGAAATGTAGGAAGCTATGTTTAAATTGATAAGCAATGTAAGACTTTAGTCATGACATGATTCCAATATTCCAAAAAGAGTAACTCTTACTATAAAAAGACCTAATGCATCCAAAATCCTCCTTTTTGTGACATTGAAGATCCTTGTTGTGGCTGTGTAGTTTTAGGAGAACCTACTGAAAGTTGTGATTTTGAGTGATTTTTTGTTTTCTCTCCTTAACTCATTGTTAGTATCGCTATAGGTGTGTCTTATTTTATAAGAGCCCTATAAATGAAAGTAACTAAGGCTCTTGGGTATCTCTAGCTTGAGCCAAGGTAAATTTAGTTGTCTATAACTAATATGATGTAGAAACCAAATCCTAGCCACTTATCCACCATCACCCTTTCCCGCAATTCAAATGGTCATTCCATACATTTATTGCCATCCAATAGCCCACTTTAGCCTTTCCCTACCATGTTTTGACCCTTATTTGACTTATTTATATTTATTTTATATTATTTATATTTAAATATAATATTTTGTATTATATTTTAATATATTTATTATAAAATATATATTTATAAACCAGATTAACCTCAACCATCCGATTCGATCTAATCTCAGCCATCCATCTTCCTTAATCCATGTCACACCTAAAGTTTAATATCAAACTTTGGATCTGCTTTAATATTAGCCACACAATCAAAAGTGTTAAGCTAAAACCCTAAGAAAACCCTAGGCTTGATAATAAATAGGAGTATTCTCAATGCTCAACCCCTGAATCCTGGAAAACTTGAACGTTGGAGCTCTAATATGCTTGTGAGACTTAACCTTTATGAGAGATTGTTTTTTGTGAGTAGATTGTTCCCTAGATTATCATTATCATAAACCCTAGTCTACCCTAGTATTTTTGGATTCCAACCATCTTTGTAGTCCACTTCCACCGCTACCACTACCGTTCATCTGTCAAGCTTCTACAGATTTAGCCCTAATTTATAGGCATATTCGAGTGCCTAACTCATCCCATAGGTGCAACAATGCACCTACTACATTCTATAGGTTCATCATAGTGCTTGTAATCCTAGGCATAGCCGAGAACCTGCCTCATCCCATAGGTGCAACAACACGCCTATTGCATTCTGCAGGTGCAACACAACGCCTGTCGTCCCTTCAACCATAGACCAGAGTTTGTTGCATAAGATTATCAAGTGCCTCCAAGGAACCCTACTGTAAACCTGCAATGGAGCAACAAAACAACAAAGTAAGTATTTCATGCATTTTATTATTTGATGTTATTTAGATTCTACATATTTTGTTCATTCAGGTCTAGATTTCTAGTTTGAATTTATGAGGGTTCACATCGTGGAACCCTCATTTTGTTTTCTAACCACTCTATTTTTTATGTGTGTGTAGGATTTGGTAACATTCATAAAGTATTGTTGAGTAGTTGTTGAAGCTAGAGTATCCCGATTACGGATAACCAAAAGCCCACTCACCATTTTCGAAGCAAGATACATTGGAGACACTACTTGTTGTGTATCTAGGTTTTAGGAGAACCCTAGCATCTGTATTTATTGTATCAATTTAATTCCTTTGAATGGATTAATTATAACAAAGGATTTTCTCAGCTCCCCCCATTTATTGAATAAAATCATATTTTGTGCAATCTCTTGTTCATTGAAATTGTTTTACTTTATATTTGCTTTAGTGTCATATTTTTGCTTCATAAATGGTGATCACGGTGGGACCCCACAAGTGTTCTACTTTCTTATTTAATTTGTTGTATTAATTTTATTTTGTTGTTCCATTTTATAGGGTTTTCTAGAATGAAAAAGCAACCGAAATCACTGGTTAGGATTTCTGGAATATCATGTGATGGTTGTAGGTGCACAAGTGCTTTGCGACACCTAGTCGTGCCCAACTACGCCTATAAAGGCACCCAGTCATGACTACAGAGGTGCTTCATTGCACTTGGCAGTAATTTGGAGCAGAGCTTAGGCTTTCAAGTAAGATCCATAGTCATTCTGTTCCAATTCCTGTTGTTACGTATTTCATCATTTCATTGCTTATTTTCAGATTTTAAGTTTAAAAAAATACACATTAAGGAATCTGGAAATAAATTCATGTTAGATTGCATCTAGGGCATTTGTGCATTCATTCATCACATATTTTAGATTTTTTGTTTTAAAAAGAATTGCAAATTCAAATAATTCTTGCATCTTTCTATTTGCATTTGAAAGTGAGAAATATCAATTAGAATTTGCATCTTAGGAGTTAAGGGTTTCTTATTTTACTTATCTAAGTAGGAACAATACGTAAATGCAAAAAGTATTTTTGCCCTTGGGTGGCACCTTTGGTAGAGAGGTGGACGAACCCTCTGGTTTCTATCTAGACAGGAGGTTTTAAGCGATGTACTTCACACTCTTTAGAAGAAATTTGCATTTATGTGTTGGATTCTAATTTAGATTTGTGAAATATGTTATCTTTAACATTGTTTGTAAACAATAGAGAACATAAAAAATTAAAATAAATCACACACAACATGTTGCACTTTAAACAGTGGTAACTGGATTTCATCTCCAGTTGCTTCTTGAGATTTGGTGACAGTGGCAGTCATTTCCATCCACCAATATTTGCCCCTAGATATCTTAGGACTAACCCGAGCAAACTTGTTGGATTTCATAACCAACAAGAATCTCGTTGCCCCATCCAACCATAGTATTTTACCTTTATTTTTCATTAAACAAATTAGGATACACAAAACACATGAAACTGTCATATCTAAAAGGAATTTACACTGAAAATAGATAATTAAGGGAATAAGGTAATCCACACAAGGTGAAACTTAGGATTTATTGTTTTCTTTATTTCTAAATCCTTTAGCTCTATTTTCAATTTTGAAATTTAATTATCATAAAATTGCATTTTGATTTAATTATTTTATGGTTCTAAGTCGAAATCAAATAAAAATATTAAATCATAATAATTTAACTAAAAATACAAAAAAAATACCCGCTAATTCAGTAGTCAACCCTTCTAATTCCATCCAACCTAGTCCATCTAGGCCCATTCACCCATCTCTCCCACATGAGGTATCCATTCCCCAAAACAATGAACAGTCATCCATCCAAATTGACATGTATAAGTTAGAGGTCATCTAAAAGTCTTATAATTATGTTCTCGAACCTATTAGCCAAGACTATTTTTAACAAACAAAATTGGCTGCGTCCTGTCCATCCAACCTCACCCAAGGATATCCTAATTTTTCTTATGAATATGGTATACCCTCCTCTCCCAGTCTAGCCCAACAAAACCCGAGTTTTTTAACACTCATCACCCATTTGGCTACTACCCAAATATGTTCCAATATTTTTTATGAGGAGTATGTCAATGTTGCCTCACAGGTACCAACCTCCCAAGTTGTCACATCAAGTACAATTTGCACCATACCCCTTTCTTCCAATCTGCCCACATCCATATTGTCATCTTCTAATCCATCCACAACCTTGTCAATTTCTTCTATGTCTGATCAAGATCTTCAGGATATATCGGGTCTTGTGAACAAATTGCTTCTAGAGCATCAAAATTCTAGACAACAAGTTCAAGTAGATCCTACGCTTCCTATAGCTCTAGCCCAACCAACCATAGCCACCAAAATTCCACCTGGGTACCCCAATCATCGGTGGTGTCCATCCCCAAGCCACCTCCAAAAAATTCAACCCCTCCAATCACTATTTCTTCTGATCAACCCAACCAATTCCTCCAAATTCTTCTTCTTCATCAGTCTTCTCCTTCTCTCAATCATCAATCTTCATCTCATCAATTTCAAACCAATCCATTTCATAAAAACCATCTAATCACTCCTCAACATATTTCTTCTAGTCCATCTCCAAGTCATCAGGTTAACCAAGGCTTCCACATTCGTAGGGAAGATCTTTAGATTCAGGTCATGCAAAAACAAATAGATTAGTTGATGCAAAACATTCCTAGCATGTCAATCCAAAAACCAAATCTAAACCAACTGATCCATCAACCAATCCATCCTTCGATACCATCACCACCATATCCAGTAGACTTTACATTACCGAAGTTTGACAAGTTTAGGGGAATCGAGGACCCTAAGGAGAATTTTAGTTCATTTGTTCATGCATGCTTTCAGATTCAAATCGATAATGCTCTCATGCTCCAAAAATTTCCTCAAACATTAGGAGGAGACACCATAGAGTGGTTCAATCAGCTACCAACTCATAGTATCTATACTTTTTCTCAACTGATTGGCCTATTCCTTGAGTTTTTTGTCCTAAACATCAAAAATAAAGTTTCATTATTATATGTGTATGAATTAAGACAATGGGAAGATGAAACTATCTATAAATTCAGAAACTGTTGGAGGGCAGTCATTACCAAATTGCCATTATCCCTCCCAATGGATGAAATCATCAAATTATTTATCGAGAGTTGCTTAAAACCCATCTCTTTGATGCTTCAGCTCCATACCTATCATTTATTTGAAGAATCTTTAGTGCAAGCTAGCATCATTGAGGAAATAAAAATCCAAGAGGGTGTAATCAAGCCTAAAAAGAAAGAATGGAAAAATAAGGTCTAATTTAAAAGCAATCAATCAGGCCAAAACAAGTCATCACAATCCTCTTCGGCTAGTCCATCCAATCAAGTAAATCAAGTGGTTATGAGCCAACCCACAATGGCTCAACAACCCATGCAACAACCACAAAAAATTGCTTATCATGCAGTCCCCTCTGTAACTCAAGCACTCACAATAAAAAATACAACACCAACTATGGAAAACCCTACCCATCAATAATATGCTCAACCACAACAACAAACACTCCTTTAATGAAGTCATATTCTTCCATATATCAAAATTTGTATGAAACAAATAAGTTGTCTTTACCATAAATCAGGCTTGATGACCCTACCAAACATAGAAGAGGTTATAAGGAACATCTATTTTTCCCATACTATAGGGGAAATGGTCATGACATCAACACATACAACCTTTTTAAGAACATCATTCAAGAACTTATATACTTGGGGGCCCTTAAGGCAGATAACCCCCTAGCTCCACAAAATCAGAACTTAGGATTTTTTCAGACACCTCTTCCCAACCATGAAGAGGCTCAAACTAATGTAGGAGGTAATAATTATCATACACCTTCTAACCAAGTTAATCATGTTCAGTAGTACCAAAATTTTGTAGGAGCGGTCCATGTGGTAACAAGAGGTCAAAGGCAAAATCAACAAAATGCCCAACAACCAAATGTGTTGCAACCTTCCAATCCACCACCTATTCAAACCTCTCCAAATCCAACCCCACCAATTCATATTTCTAATCCATCCAATCAACCCATCCATTGTCCTCTAAGGCCAACGGTATCCATAAGTAGTCGGTTCACGATAAGTTTGAAAATGGCTTCAAAAAAACTATCCTTATATGATCTCATCCAACAATATCCTAGGCATAGGGAAGCCCTAATGGAAATTCTAAAATCTATTGAATTAGAAGCTCAAGACTCCAATACCTTCAAAAATTTTGTAGGGAGCATTAGAACATGCATGGAGCCATCCATCACTTTCTATGACTTTGAAATAAATTCTATAACCTTAGAATTCATAGATCCTCCATTGCATATTATGGCCTTGATATACAAGAAGCCATTCAAGAGAGTCCTAATTGATACCAGCTCATCCATCAACATCATCACCAATGTTGCCCTTAGCAACCTCAAACTTCCACCTTCCCATATTTCCAAGTCATCATTCACCTTTAAAGCATTAATGATGCTTTGTGTACCACAGTTGGCACTGTTGTTTTGCCCATTGAAGTAGGGACTAAAATGTTGCACACTATGTTCCACATCTTGGAAGTGGTCATGGAGTACAATGTACTCCTTGGTAGACCTTGGATGAGGGAAACGAAATGTGTTCCATCAATTCTCCACCATTGCTTGAAATACGTTCATGATGGTCAAGTCCATTGCATCCCTATGGATGTAGAACCTTTCAAGTATTGCAATTTAATTTCAAATCACTATGAATCCATGTTACCTTCCACCCACCTATTCTTATCCCCAGCATCTTTGAATCCATCCACTTTAGATTCTAATCCATATGCATCTTCTTCCAAAGCTCCTATTCTTGAGGAGTTCCCCATCACCAAACCCTCTCAGTCATCCATTTCATCTTGTACATGTGATCAAGGTCAATCCACTTTTGCCACATCATCCATCTCAACCACTCATTCTACAATAATTTCTTATTCATCATTGCCTCATCCACCTTCTTATAATTCCAAGCCATCACCCAATATTTCTCCATCAGCCGATGTTTCACAAGTCAAACTTTTGGAATGTGAAATATTCAAATCCCCTCCACCTTTCGCAGTCCCTTTTAATCCTAAGCCATCCATTTCCAAATCATCCACCACCTCATCCCAAGTCGAGGTCCACATCACTATTCTTGGTATTAGTGAATACGTGGTCCAATATGTTACGTTTACCCCGCTTGCCATCCCTATGGCCAAGGATTTTGGTCACCCACATGACCCTCTAACCATAAGTGCTACCTATAGTATGAGTTTCACTCCTAATAGTATTAACTTTGTTTATGCAGGGATTTATTCCTCAATTTAGGCAAATCCAACTGAAGAACCAAAAGAGCCAAGACATGCCAACATACAAAACATGTCAGGATTTCCATCTTGTTACTTCCACATAGTCAATTGGCAATGTCACGGTATAGGTTCCCATGAACAAGGGAGACATGAAATAATCAATTTACCATATCGAGGAGCACATGATCGTTCAATCTTAGGATATACTCCTCTTTCCACAATTGCTTCCTTTGAGTAAGCTTTCCAAAGTCTTAACCTCAATGACAAAGACAAAGCCCCCCTTCCATATTCCTCAACCACTTCTCTTGAACAAGCTCTTCAAGAGCTTAGCTTAAACGAAGAAGAATACCCCCTAAATTTTTCCTACCCACTTCCAGATTCCCATGATGAAAGTTATGAAGAGGATGAACTTATGTCCAACGCCTCTGACAATTCTAAAGAGAAATTCCAGCCCATTGTTCTCCTTACCCAACAAGATGAGTTTTACCTCAAACTATTTCCCATCCATCAACCCATATTTTGATTTCTTCTTCCACAAGAATAAGCTAACCCACCTAGTGAACCACCCCCACCTGAGTTCCATTGAGCCCTTCAACCAATCCAAAATTTGTATCATATGTATATAAAAAAAAATCCAAACATTCAAAAACAAAAACAAATATAAAATCTTCCTTTGCATTTAATTTCATGTTTTGTTGTTGCTATCCAGGGCTAAAAATATTCAACATCTATTCCCATCCATTCTTCCAATCCATCTCATTTACAAATAATTTAGTATGAATCCTATTGACTTATTCACCCCACTCTGCAATCCATACAATCTGGCTAAGCTAATTCCAATTGATTAAAGCCTTGTTGACATAGACCATATTTCTTCCCCACCCTCCTTTTTGGAGTTTCCAAGGAATTGTTAAGGGCTTCTACCAAATACATTCCTCCTTCCCCTCCACCTTCACCTCCATATTCTACCAATAACCCCAAGGTATTTCAGGTATAGTTATATGGCGATAAGCAGGAAGAATTATATAACATCATAGACTATCCCAACTGTCTCTTGAACCTGGTACCCATTTGTAATCTTGATGGGATGATACGTATTTGCATTGATTTTCAAGACTGATATTAGTTCTTCCTTGTCTGTAGATCCTCTTCTATGCATGATTTTATTATTATAGATACATGGCTAAAAAAAAAAACAAACAAACAAAAAAAACAAAAACAAATGAAAACAAATTATTCACATAGGCATGCTACCATATTGCATTTACATATAGGCATCTCTACATGCATTTCTCAAATTGCATTCATACATATTGCGCACATATTCCACTTACATTTATTCAACATGCATTCCACTACATTCATTATACATGAATTCCATTACATTCATTCATATTGTATTCATCCCATCCCATGTTCAACAATATTTTATAGTAATGATGATATGGCCAAAAAACAAGTCAAGTTTTCACAATCGGGGGTACCAAGTTTTGGCATCTACACATGTATTTCCAATATCATATGCCAACAATATCATTTTTCAAAATTCATAAATCCTAAAATTTCAGTCACTCAGCCACTACTAGTGTGTCTAGCAAACCTCCAAAAAGATGTTTGATTTTATTTAGGACCAAAAATACTTTTTCACATTAAGAAAATATTGAGTTTCATAAACAGATTCCAAAATCAATCTTGCACCAACCACACTTCTTCACATCTTAAAAATATTTTGATTCAAAGAGAGATAACACCATACTTGGGTGGCACCTTGAAGTGAAAACAGTATTCCTCGCTTGTCCTATCATGCAACATAGTCCAAAATAAAAAATAGTGGTTTTCACCACTATCATAGTTTCTCTCCAAATATACACACAAAATATAGATTGGTAAGGATAGGGTCACATTCTCATCACACTTCAGTTGAGAATCTAATTCGCCAACGCTCTATCCAAAGTTAATAATTTCCATGCACACACCACAAATCCCTAAAACTATAAGGATCATACTACATTTCCCTTAGAAATTTTAAGTAGTCATCCCCAAGGTCTAAAGATCAGATCAGTTGACTATGGATTGAGTCTCCACTGGGACTATAGATGCTTGAATAGCAGTGGAGTAAACTCATGCAGGGTGACATGTCTCTCTTCCAAAAAGGGAGACCTCTAACCACACATATGGACAAGCTAGCTTCTTTGTCCTCTCCATATTAGGTCATACCCAATTTACTCATAATGGGTTAATGAAATTCACATGCACACACATTGGTTCTTGATTTCCTAGGTTCATTTTCATGATCAAGATTTGGTACATGAAATTCACTTGCACACACATTGGTCCTAAAAGAAAATTATTCAACCTTTAGTGAGTTTGGTTGATAGCACTAGTATGTTTGAGTCTCTAAAAAACCCTCAATATTCCAAATCAAAATCCATATCTTCTTCCATATCAACATCCATATCTTCTTCCATATCAAAATCCATATCTTCCTCCATGTCAGTATCCATGTCTTCATCATGGATCAACCTACATAAAGCCACCAAGATTGGTGCCCCCACTTGCAAAACAATGAAAAAAAATGGCCAATAGAATTCTAAACTAAAAATGATCGTTAGAACATCATGCATTCCTCTCATATAGTTTCCATTCATATACATGCAATTTCACTTGCATTAATCATCCATATAAGCACTATGCATACACATCATGATTAACTTACATTAATCATCCATAATATATACATAAAACATTTTCATAAAACATGCATTGCATACACATAAAATCATTCACACAAAAGATAATACAAACATAAAAGACATGTATATATATATATACATGTCTCAATGGAGCGCCAAGGCTCATATACAAAAGTACATCTAAGCACTAATCTAATGTTCAGGAGAGGACCCCTGAGACCTAGTAGGAGCCCTAGACCTAGAACTCTATTTAGATGTCATGTGCCTCGATGACTCAATCCTAGAGTATGATAGAGGATCCAGTAAGGAATGTTATTAGCCATACACAAATCCTCCAAGGATTGCGTATATGTCTGGCTAGCATGTAGTCATCGTAAGTCAATATAATGTCGATGCTCTCTCACCAAAATATTTTCCCGAAGCCTTGTGATCATATCCTAATCACCAAGCCCATCTGTTGGTCACTCTACCTCCATATAAGATATAGTAGCCCGCAACCTAGCTATGAACCCATATCGTCCTACCAGAGACTCCCTATGAGCCTTTAGTGTAGTCTCTCACTCCTCATAGAGCCTCTCCACCTCAGCTTGTAGCCTAGCCACCTCAGATATCTTCCCCATATCCTCATCCTCCTCACCCTCACCCTCTTCTACCTCTACCTTAGGAGTCTATTGTGCTGCTCCCATTGATTGCCTCTGACTCACTGATCGTTGAGGCCTTGTCCTCTTAGGAGTCATCCTCGACCCCGTAACTATCGCATCCCCACTCATCACCACCTTTGGAACCCATATTGGTTGGGTACCAAACCATGCTGCATACTCTAGAGTCACCCCAACATCATCTACATTAGAAAAATCCACCTTCTCATCATCTTCTATCTGCACCCTCCATGGCTTCGTACATGGAAGCCCCACCTCATCCCATCAACACTGATATAGTACTAACTCATCTGGCACATCCTGAGGCAAGATGAACTGCATCAAAACCTATGAGTATTAAAAATACTCCACCTCCTTATCTCTCCTACCAACTAACCACCATGCCTTCCTCACCCATCATAGATGCTCCTCATCACCCTACCACATGACTCCTCACCATGGCCCCCATATCACCTAACCTAGAGTCAACCCCGCCCACATATCCCTATACCACTGGCTAGTATGAACATCTTAAATTGGCTGCACCTCCTTAGCTACTACCCATATCCTAGCATAGGGCTCACCCATCTTCCATACCTGACAAGGTAACCCCTCTTGTCGAGCTACCCTAAAATGCTCCCAATCCCAACACTGAATGAGGACATTGCACCCAATCCCCTTCCTCCCTCTTTATGTAACATCATAAAGCTCTTGGTATAAATACACCAATAATGTAGGAGCCCATGCATACGCCATCGGATCGGTGAGTAGGTCACTCACCAATCCCAATATATTCCAAGGGAACCTACATCCTGTGTTGTTGGGGAACACTATGTTAGATAATAAGAATATGATCAAGGTTGGGAATGCATCCAACTCCTTAGCCTTGTACATGCTCAAGTAGCATATACCTTTGTCTTCCATCCTCTCTATATCCACCTTATTATCATACCCTACTATCACCTTCTCCCCCTTAAATGGCACCTTAAGGATGTAGTAACATCCTCAAGGGTAATAGTAGCCTCCCTAGTCGGTAGCTAGAACATCCCCCTATCTGAGTCCCATCTCTCTATCAAAAATGAGATATACCCATCATCGGCCTTCGCCACATCCAACCAAGCCACTCCCTCGAAGCCCACCTCCATAAAAATATACCAATCACCCTCCATAATCTTCTTCCACACCCTGAGAACTAGAGGAGAGAAATTATGTCGAGGCTCTATCTCCCTCAACTACAGCAACAAACATTATAAATTAGTATTATCTCAAAAAAAAATTCAAAATTTTTGCACAAAAAGAAAAAGTGTTTCTCAACATTACCGGGGCAAATTGTGCCTCAGCTCCACTAGCAGGATTGGCTTCCTCTACCGCCATAGCTCCCGTGCAAATTTCCACCAACCTCACTTCCCTCAACAATTCACTCCACTCCTCAGGCGCAGCTTCACAAACTCTCAAATACACGAATGAGCCTCACAATTCACCCTGCAAGCTATTTATAGTTGCAGCTAGTGCACCCAGGCATAGTCTGATGCTTGCACTCTATAGGTGTACACGGATACATGCAGGTGCACCTAGATGCAACTAGGCACTTGTAGAATACCATAGGTGTAGCCAAGCATGTGGCACCAAAATGACATAAAGGTAAAATAAACCAAAATAGTAGCTTGCCCCCTCAAAATCTCACCAAATTTCACCCACACATTGTACACATCATAAAATCATGTTTTGTGAAAACATGAATCATTTTGCACACACATTTTTTGAATACAATGCACATTTGTAAAATACACAAATCAAGTTACAAAACACATCAAATGATTTCAATTTTTTACAAAACAGTCACTCATCTCCCATACTCCATATTCTTCATCATTTCACAAATTTTCGTGAAAATTGTAGTTGATTTTATCATTGAATCAATTGTCTCCATATGAAAAAGTGCAAAATCAGCCACTAAAAGCTCTAACATTTACAAATTGACTCCAACTTTGGTGATATTAGAACATTCTTCCATCAATATTCTTCCAATATCATAATCTACAATCACTTCTTCCAACATGTGTCAAAATTACAAGTGAATATCGTATATAGTGGTTTATTCTATATATTTGGTGATTGTAGCAATTTGCATCCATGCAATTCGATAAGATGAATGAATCACCATAAGAATACTTGGTCATCATCATCATTACTTATCTCTTTGCTCCAAATCACAATCATATTAATTCTTTACCTCATATTTAGAGTGAAACATTGCCAAGAACAATTTGCACAACCGTTGTCATTGATGGCCCAGTTCGTGGGGTTTAAAACATAGACACAACTCAAATTCCATCATTCAAAATCTCCTTAAAACCTTCGATATAAGCACTAGCTAGTTTTATTGGTAACTAGTAGTACATCCAAGGTTGATTTTTTTTTCCTTTGCATCATCATTTTGCATATCAATGACATCGACAAGGAAAAAATTTTCAACAGCATCAACTCACCCAAAATTTGGGGCAACCAAAATTTAATTATGATTTTCCCACGATAGGATACACCTTACATGATCATAACATCTACATATGACACAACCTCCTTCTCACCGTTGGGGCAAAAATGGTATCACATTTCACATCATTCATATCGTCCACATCACATCACATTTTACACCAACCCCCTTTGCAACGTTGGGGCCAAATGGTAACACATCATTCATCATTTGCATAAATTTTTCAATTGGCTCATGAGATTCATCTATAATCTCATTCGCCAATTGAGGGGGTAAGCTATGCAAATTCCAAAATTCTTTATTCTTTTGTCTTCAACATTATTGCTCAAAAATCCAATGAGAGAGAGAAGTTGCTTCTGTGCCTAGAGCCCAACCAGGTGTCTCGTGTTTTTGCACCATATTGTGTTTCACTCAACATGGTACAAAAAGGGGCATCTATAGACATCAAATCCTAGCCACTTATCGACCATCACCCTTTCCCACCATTAAAATGATCATTCCATGTCTTTCTCGCAATCCAATGGCCCACTTTTGCATTTTCCCGCCATGTTTCGACCCTTATTTGACTAATTTATATTTATTTTATATTATTTATATTTAAATATAATATTTTATATTATATTTTAATATATTTATTATAAAATATATATTTATAAACCAAATTAACCTCAATCGTCCGATTCAATCTAATCTCAACCATCCATCTTCCTTGATCCGTGTCACACCTAAAGTTTAATATCAGCCTTTGGATCCACTTTAATATTAGCCACATGATCAAAATGGTTAAGCTAAAACCCTAAGAAAACCCTAGGCTTTATAATAAATAGTATCATTCTCAATGCTCAACCCCTGAATCCTGGAAAACTTGAACGTTGGAGCACTAATTTGCTTGTGAGACTTAACCTTGTTGAGAGATTGTTTCTTGTGAGTATATTGTGCCCTATATTATCCTTGCCCTAAACCCTAGTTTACCCTAAGATTTTTGGATTTAATCCATCTTTGTATTCCACTTTCACCACCGCCATTGTTGTTCATTTGTCAAGACCTTCGCATCCCCCCAATCTGCTTCTGCAGATTTAGCCCTAATTTGTAGGTATAGTCGAGCGCCTATCTCATCCCACAGGTGCAACAATGTGTTTACTACATTCTACAAGTGCAACACAGTTTCTACCATACCAGGCATATCTGAGCACCTACATCATCCCACAGGTGTAGCAGCATTCCTATTGCATTTTGTAGGCGTAGCACAATGCCTGCCATCCCTTTAGCCACAAACTAGATTTTTTTGCATAAGATCATCAGGTGCTTCCATCGCACCCTACCTTCAATCTAAAATGGAGCAAAGGAACACAAAAGTAAGTATTTCATGCATTTTATTAGTTTATGTTATTTATATTCTACCTATTTTGTTCATTCAGGTCTAGAGTTCTAGTTTGTATTTTTGAGGGTTCACATCGTGGAACCCTCATTTTTTTTCTAGCCACTCTATGTTTGATGTGTGTAGGATCAGGTGGCATTCATAAAATATTTTTGAGTAGCCGTTGAAGCTAGATTGGACCGATTACGGATAACCAGAAGCCCACTCACCTTGTTGGAAGCAAGATACATTGGAGACACTACTTGTTGTGTAGCTAGGGTTTCAGAGAACCCTAGCATATGTATTTATTGTATCAAAATAATTCCTTTGAATGGATCAATTGTAACAAAGGAGTTTCTTAGCTCCCCCCATTTATTGAATAAAATCATATTTTGTGCAATATCTTGTTCATTGAAATTGTTTTACTTTATATTTTCTTTAGTGTCGTATTTTCGCTTCACAGATGATAAGAATCAAAATGGGCTAAAACTATATTGGGATGATTTTGGATTCCCAAATTGTGCTTTTTACCATTAATGGAGGTCCCAGTGCATACTAACATACTATATTTTATTATGGTTCTTCAATATTGACCATTATAGAGCATGTTAGAGGGCTTCATCTCAATAGTATTCCTCGAATGCACCAAGATTGTTCTATGGAGGATAAGAATTTTTACAAGGGAGGTCCCTCCCTATTTTATCTCTTGATTATTGCAAATTATTTTTAGATTATGCACATTGGTGAGGATGGGTATCTACATTTAGTAATCTCATGTTCAACATCCCCTTCCCATTGTCCTTGGTCCATAAGTTGCTCAACAATATTAGAAGTGTGCACAATAAATTTATTGAGTATACATCAAACATAAAATCTCCAATGGTAGGGTGGATGGTTTGTTGGGTAGGTAGAAGAATTTGAAGTTGTAGTTATAGTTAGATTTCAATTATTCTATAAGCCTAAGGGTAGGATCCTGATATATTTGTAGTATATTTCTAAGTTTCTTTTAATATATTCTTATTTTTTACCAAAATAATAGGTTATTAAATTTTTACTAGAATCAACCATCAGAAGAAAAAAATGGCATCATGAAAAGGAAGTACAATGTGCATCATGAATGGGCATTTTTTGCGGAATGGATACCCCTGCCTCCTTGGGTCTTACCCGAAAGTGGCATCCCTTTTGGGATGTTTTCCAAAAATAATATATATATATATATATATATATATTAGTAGTTAAATATGCAAAGGAATATCAAGAGGAAAAAATTAAATTGAATAATTTGAAGGATATAAAGTTTATTTCAATAAATTATTTTCATTTTTTCTCATGTATCATAGAATCCTCTCCTTGCAATAAAAATTAAAGTAATACAAAATACATCCCTTGCACTTTAGGGTGTCAACAAAAATATAATAAATAAATGCATATGGAGGATACCATATCTATGGAAATTTAGGGTTTCCAAGTGTGGGAAGGGGAGAAGATCACAAAGTGCCTCTTAGGGGATTCATCATGTCTCTCCCTCTTTCACTACAAGGATAGGACAATTTGTTAGCTTAGAGGTTAGTATTTAAAGGGTTGATTAAAGAACACCTGCATTTATTTTAAGATGCTTATTTGATGATTAACCCTAACCTAGTCCTTATACAACATGTAAATACGACAATGAGGTCTAAAACTAAAATGATTTTTGATCTTTAATGATGAAGCAAAGAACACATTTTCATTTATTTTTAGAAGCAAGGTTGCAAAAAAAATATGTTAAACAAGTATTGAATGTAACTAAATGTAATTTTGATTCAATTTTAAAGTTTTAATATTTAGCTGGTCCTCTACATGACTAAAATGCTAAAACTAGTTTCTTCTTCTTATTTTGCATTTTTATCATAAGTAAAAAACAAAGACTAATCCAATAAGTAACACATAATATTTAATTTCTAAATTATGAAATGATAAGGTTATGGAGAAGACAAACCTGTTTCTACTACAAGATAAAAGTAGTGCAAGTTTATAAAATATTTGCTAATGCTTTTGCCTATTGATGACACTTTCACCTTCCTACAAAATAAAGATAAAAATATTGAATTAGCAACAAATGGGCCTACCTAAGATAGATAAGAATATAAAACTCTCTTGTATAACAATAAAACCCCTATTTAAATAAATATGGTAAATAATAGAAATGGCAAGTGCATGTAATAAGTACTCTATGATAGAAGCTCCACAAGGTTAGCAATAGTTCTATTAGCACTTTCACCTAACTAATGATGTTTTCACTCTCTATGTTTGTATATAAATCAGAGAATAATAACGTCATCAAACTTACAACTAACAATGCTTTTGCTTCCAAAAGTACCAAAGCAAGATTAAATACAAGAATGAATGTTTCAATGATAAACAAATGAAGACCTCAACCTTAGGAGTATGGAGGATCTATGAAATGATAGAAAATATATTAAATTCTTAAAATATAGACTAATGAATGATAAAATAAGATATCAAACTAGATGAAAATGATATATGTAAAGTTAGATAATATGCACAAAGATTAAAGCTTAGAGTTGCAAAGCAAAATAGTATTAAAATAAATTAAATGGAAAGAACACAACACAAGATGTTAAGATTGTTAGAAGCTTGCTAGTTTGCTTATAACTTGATCGTGGATTTCTTGAGTGCTTGGATGCTTGGATGCTTAAATATTTTAAGCTTAGATGCTTGCAAGAACAATATCTTGAATGCTTGCAAGAATGATAACTTGAATTCTTGAAATATGGTTTCACAATATTGTGGAATTTTATTGGCATAACCTTTCCATGCATTAATACAAATTCCTACTATTCTAGAGATATTTTGGCATAATTTTATTGTTATGCATTATGATCTATATTGGTCACCCCACTTGCTAGTTTATAGGAGCCATTGATCCTTGGGGTAAGATTACATTCAAGTTGATAGAAGTGAAGATGATAAGAGTTTGAAATGGGATCAAGATGCCAGTAATTGAGGAAGGATACAAATATAAAATCTTATATTTGGAATTTTTTTTGGGAGTTGCAAATTGGATCTTAGCGATATAACCCATTAATGGTGGGTGCCTTCAAAGATATCAATTATCAATTTTCCTAGTTTTGGTGCATTATAGTCAAAAGTGATAGTAAGACAAAAGCATTTGCAATGCTTTTGAGGTGGCACTTTTGTCATCATGACCATTGGAGAGGAAATTTAGGTATGAAAGTTTAGAGTCAAAATTTCATCAAAGATTTTTCCAAGATGTGAAATAGTTTGCAGTGCTTTTTCTTATGCCCTAGTGCTTTTGTTTTTGGAGCAATAAATGCTCTAAATTTAGGCACAACGATAATTGGTTCAATTTACCTAATTGATTATTTTATTGATGAAGGGATTGGAAAAATTGAATATTAGCACTACACTTAAAATTGGGTGTCAACATTTTTTCTTTTTGACGCGTCTATTGCATAATAAATGCATCAAAAACTGACATAGATGCCCTAATTTTATGATAGGAATATTTTTTGTTAAATGAATATTAGTGATACAATATGACTAATGCTTTGATTGTTTACTTAGAGGTGATGTAAAAATTTATGATTTAGGAAGCATTAAATATTTTTGTTTCTTGAAGTGCCCCCTCAAGTTTTATGGAAAAAATCAAGTTAGACCAAAGAAAATCGATGTGATTATGATCCACACCAATTTAGTGATGAAAATTGAGGATAACTAGCAGAAAATGGTCAAGGGGACCAAGGGAAAAAGGGCCAGGGGATAAAAATGAATTCACTTTTACTACAAAAAGGAGAAAGAGAGATTTGGAGAAGTAAAATAGAACAGATCTTCAATGGCTCAACAAGCACATCTAACCATATCAGGAGGAGGAGAACTGACATCAGTGAGTAGTAAAAAACTAAAATTTTCATTCATTTATAGCCTTAAAAATATTCTTAAAGAAGGGACCAATGCTTTCATGTTGCATTGATACTATTGCATGGTACTTTTACACATCCATGGAACTTTTGCATCTTAAAAAAAATTTGGCCTTGTGATGGTGTTTTTTGCCTAAGCAAAACTTTTGTTGTCTAGTGGAACTTTTGCACCTACACATTATTTTACACTTTTTTCTATATTTTTACTAATTGGTGAGGCTAATAGAGCTTTCATATTGGTTTAATTATAGTACACACTATATAAAATAGACTACATGAACAAATATGATATGCACTTAATACCATGAAGAGTCTCTTAGGATTTGCAAACAATGCACTACTACTACTAGTAGGGCTTTATCATATGGCCCTAATTTTGAAGGTGGAGTTTGATCATGTGATATTAATAGCATTATGATGAGCAAGGTGCAACCAAAGTATTGGAATTGTTGGCAACACATGTAATTGTGTGCAATTACCTGTAATTCTTCTCCCCCTTTGACAATAATACCAAAGGGCAGCTGCAAAACTCCCCCTGAGTCCATGCACAACATTCTCAGGCAAAAATTATTACAGTTAGCAAAAAGCATAAATATGAGCAATAAGATAAACAGATGCATAAATGCTCCCCCTGAGAATTTGATCCCGATGGCTATTCAAATCTTAGTCTATTCTTGGGAATATGTGACCACTTCATTTCACTGTTTGACAACATCATGATAAGCATAATAGGCATCAACAATATCAATAATGTGAGTAGCAGCAATAACTAGTGAATGACATCATCATTGTCAACTTCACCAATAATAACATGTGTAAGAACATGACTGGACCACTATCTTATGTGCAACTACCCTCTGTTGCTTTGCAAACTCAAACTTGTCCACTGTTAGTGAAGGCACACAATAATCTTATATAGCCAATTTTTATTTTGTAATACCAGCAGCATCTACATACATCTCCACCATGCATCTTGGATATTCCCAACAAACTTGAACCTAATGACAATTTTTTGTCTCTCTCTGCAATGAGAATCAGCAGGCTACCTCAATCTACCTTCAAATATGTGTAAGCATCAAATACAGGTTGATCATTTGATGCAATGGACAGGAGTTCATTAATGAGCAAGGTGCAGCCAAAGTATTGTCATTGTTGTCAACACAGATAGAGGATCGGTTGATGCATTGAACAGGAGTGCAGAGGTCATTAGAGATATCGGTTGATGCAGTGGACAGGAGTTCAGAGGTCATACAAAGCATGTACAATGGTTCTCCAAGAAGAACATAGTGGCCCATATGCAAAATCTCAAAGAAAAATACAAGTAAGAAAAATGTCGTGATATCGCGACAAGTTGAGTAAGCATGAGAAACTGTCGCGATATCGCGACATGTTTAGAAGAAAGAAGGTAGAAAGAAAAACTGTCACGATATCACGACATGTTTAGCCAGAAAGAAAAATTTTCATGATTTCGTGACATGTTGGAGGAAAAGAAGCCAAGTAGAAAAACTGTCGCGATTTTGTGACATGTTGGAAAAGAGAGAAAGCGCAAGGAAAACTGTCATGATTTCGTGACATGTTGGAAAAGAGAGAAAGCGCAAGGAAAACTATCGTGATTTTGTGACATGTTAGAAGAGAGAAAGCGCAAGTAAGAAAACTGTCACGATTTCGTGACATGTTCGAAGAAGAAGCGCATGCAGGAAAAACTGTCACGATTTCGTGACATGTTTGAGAGAAGGAGCTCTCAAAGAAAAGTGTCACGATTTTGTGACAATTTGCAAGAGGAAGCGCTAAGGAGAAAAAGTGTCACGATATCGTGACATGTCGGGTTTTCATGATCCGATGACAAGAGGAAGCGCTAAGGAGAAAAAGTGTCACGATTTCATGACATATTGCAGGAGAGAGAAGGCAAGATAAAAAGTGTCACGATTTCATGACATATTGCAAGAGGAAGAGCTCGAGAGAAAAAGTGTCGCGATATCGTGACATGTCGCATTTTCACGACCTAAAGAGAAGAGAAGAGCTAAGGAGAAAAGATGTCGCGATATCGCGACATGTCGCATTTTCGCGACTAAGAGAGGAGAGAGAATGTACGGAGATAGAAATGTCACGATATCGCGACAACAGCAAAGAGGAAGACTCTGAAGGATGAAGTGTCACGATTTCGTGATAGAAGCAAAATGAAAGAGCATGGAAGCAGAAGCATCACGATTTCATGACAAATTCAAGGAGGAAGAGATCAAAGGTGAAAGCGTCATAATTTCGTGACATGTTCCATTTTTGCGAGCATAAGGCAGAGAAAAGCACAAGGCAGTGAAAGTGTCACGATTTTGTGACATGTTCCATGTTTTCGCTGGTGCATGCAAAGAAGAGTGTACGGTAGTGAAAAGTGTCACGATTTCGCAACATATCATGTTTTCACTGGTGCATGCAAAGAAGAGTGTACGGAAGTGAAAGGTGTCACGATTTCGTGACATGTCATGTTTTCACTAGTGCAAGCAGAGAAGAGTGCAAGGAAGCGAAAGTGTCATGATTTCGTGACATGTTCTATTTTCGCGGGCAAGAGACAGAGAAGATCTCAAGGCAGCGAAAGTGTCACGATTTTGCGACATGTTCTATTTTCGCTGGTGCAAGCCAAGAAGAGTGTACGAAGGCAAAAAGTGTCGCGATATCGCGACATGTTGTGTTTTTGCGGGTGCAAGCTGAGAAAAGGACAAGGAGGCAGAAAGTGTCACGATATCACGACATGTCATGTTTTCATGGGTAAAATGCGAGAAGAGTACAAAGAGATAGAAGTGTCATGATTTCATGATAGGTCGCAACAGCACGATTACGAACAGTTAACTAAAGTAGAACGACAGTTAAAGGGGCAATTGTAGAGGAAAATCATGCAGCCAAAATAAGAAGAGTTAACTGGAGTCAGTGCGACAGTTACAAGTGCAGTAATAAATAGAAATCATGCAAGCTAAAATAAGAACAAAGCATTAAAGGAAGAATGGCAGTTACAGGGCACGTGACGCAGTGAAACCATCGAGCAACCATTACACTGTCAGTCCAAAACAAGAGACAGAACTATTAATAGGTTGCATGCAGAAATACTGTGCCAAAAAGGAGTTACTCACAGAAGTGGCTATTGATAGTCTGCATGAGTAAATACGAAAGTTAAAAATAGAGAGAAAAGCCTGTTATAAAAGGAGGTCTGCATGGAGATTTAAGGTGTCGCTCATAGTGAAAAAGTGTCACCGTATAGAGGGAAAGTGCTACTGAAAGAGAGTGTGCAGGAGGCGAGTGAGCAGGGTGTGTGCTGGGTAAAGAGTGAGCCATGAGACAGGGTTGTAAGAGTGTGGTAAGAAGAGCCGTAAGAGTGTGTATGTTTCATGGATAGCAAGTTCAGATTGTGATTTGAGTATAGAACATATTGAGTCTCTAACAATTCTCTTTATGCTTCTATGATGTTGATGTGAGCAATAGACCAGTGAGGGTCTTGTAAAAGCGAAGGCATTTTTATGTCAAAAATATTCAAAATAGAATTCCGAGTTGGTGCTTGGAATCAGGGGTTGGTGCTCCTTTCTATTGGTGAAGATAAATTAGGGGTTGGTGCTCCTTCCAGTCGATGCTGGTAAATCAGGGGTTGGTGCTCCTTTATGTTGGTGCAGATAAATTAAGGGGTTGGTGCTCCTTCCAGTGGGTGTTGGTAAATTGATTGTAAAGTTGGTGCTTTGCAAAGGCTAGATTTGGATGGGAGTCCAAGCAGTCTATTTTTGAGGAGTAGCCAAAACTGGTGAACCTCATTACATCTTGTGTTATGTGATGCTCTCTTGTTATATCTGCTTTATCTATTTTAAGTTCTCCTTGCTTCAGATTTAAGAGTTGTAGATTTGAATTTAAATAGCTACACTGATTCACCCCCCCTCTCAGTGCCATTGTGAAACTAACAATTGGTATCAAAGCCAAGTTCCTGAATAGGCTAAATCAGCTAAGGTTGATCTTGGATTAGTACACAATGGGTAAGAAGAATAGATCCTCCTCCAAAAAGGCATCTCAGCCAGTTTCAGTTCTTGTGGAAGAGAAAACTGAACTAGAGAAGGTAGAAGAAGTGGATTCTGAAGTATGCAATGAAAACCTGGAGATTGAAGTAGATCTAGAAGGTGAGTTGATAGCCACACTTGAAGAGTTGAGTATAGAAAAGAAAAAGAACAAAAGAATGTCCAAGAAGTTAGAAGAATATGGGGATGAGATTGAAGATCTCTTCCTACAAGTTCAAAAGGCCAAGAAATCAAAAGAAGCCTTGAAGACACACCTGGATGATGAGGATGATGTATGCAGCACAAGTGAAGAGGAATCTAACAAAGTTATTGTTGATCTAAAGTTGCAAGTAGAACAATACAAAAGGATTGAAGATATTCTCAGGTCTCAAATCAATGAGAAAGAGACTGTTTGCTGCCAACAAGAAGAAGAGATTGTTTCATTGAAGAAACAACTAGAAGAGGCCAATATAAATCTCAAATATGAGAAGAGCATAGAGTTGCTAGATAAAATGATAAAGAAACAAAGAAGCTCCATGGCTATGCTTGGTCTTGGATTTGAAGTGTAACAATCCTCGTCTTCCAAATATGCAAAAAAAGGAATGTTCAAAGTTGAAGGATCAAAGCAAGAAAAGTCTGAAGTTGAACAACCCTCATCTTCCAAATATGCAGAGAAGAAGAAGTTCAAGGTTGAAGCTGAATCTTCAAAAGGAAGAAAGCATCAAAGAAGATCTACAGCAAAGCAACCACAACAAAAGAGGTTCTCTCACTCTCACTCTTTTCATAATAATGCTTTTAATGGCTATTGTTCTAAATGCAACTACTATGGTCACAAGGCAATTTATTGTGGACTGAACAATAGATCAAAAAGTTATGCTGATAAAAACACATCTGCTTTCCTAAGTGAACACCCCGTGCAATGTTTTAAATGTAATGGCCATGGGCACATAGCAAGGTTTTGTCCAAGCACTTTTGTATCCAATCTAAGGCAAGACCATAGATTTCATCATACACACAGAATGCAATGCAGACAGGGAATAAAACATGTGCAATGTTTTAAATGTAATGGTCAAGGGCACATAGCAAGGTTCTGTCCAAGCTCTTCTATATCTAATCTAAGGCAAAACCCTAGATTTCATCAGACACAAAGAGGGCAACACAGACAAGGAACATATCATGTGCATAAAATAAAAGAAAATAATCATCCATCAAGAATGCACAAGAGACAACCCCACAAGAGAAATGTTCAAGTTCACGAACAGGGGCAAAATAGGGAAGTAATTGAAAAACTCAAGCCCAAGTTCAAGAAAGTCTGGAGAAAGATAGAAGAAAGGGAATCGTGTCTCCTTGGACTGAAGGAGACTACTTCGCTATTGCACTAAGCCACTCCAGGTGGCACATCCTCAGGGGGAGCAATTTTAAAATCTTATTTTTATGCTCCTATGAATTTTGTTTGGTTATCTGAGGATGAAAGGCAAGTAGTCGGGATATTGTTGTTTTAGTTGTCAAGTGTGTTTTCAGTTCTTATAGTTGTGTGTGGAGGTGCCGTGAAGGGTAGTGATTGAATTGAGAGTCGTCACCCTTGGTAGTATTGCTTATGTCATTGTTGTTCTGTTGATGGTTCTTACTGCCACTGTTCATAGCTATGGATTATAACAGTTCAGATAAGTTGGTTGAGTGGAAAGAATGTTTGCCCTAGCTGCATATATGTGTTTCGATAAAAGCAGTGTGTATTTGTTCTACACTTTGATGTGAAGATTGTTAGATCTTTCATGACGCCTTGGTGAATATATTTAATTCATAGATAGTTTCATTTCAACTATTGATAAAATGCCAATCCGAGGTTAAGAAGTATGAGGCTGAGTAAGGTGCACTATGGTTGGCCATAAAGTGTTTGACAAAATGTCTTCTCCTAATTTGCACAGTTGAAAGTAAGGTGTGATCTACAGTAACTATAGAAAATTTAGATCAGGTTGTAAATATAAAAAGGAATTTGGTTGTGCTGCAGTACAGTATTTGATGCTTACACAGAGTTGAAGGTAGATTGAGGTAGCCTGTTGATTCTCACTGCAGAGAGAGACAAACAGATGTCATTAGGTTCAAGCTTGTTGGGAATATCCAAGATGCATGGTGGAGATGTATGCAGATGTTGCTGGCATTGCAGAACAAAAATTGGCTATATAAGATTATTGTATGCCTTCACTAACAGTGGACAAGTTTGAGTTTGAAAAGCAACAGAGGGTAGTTGCACAGAAGACAGTGGTCTAGTCATGTTCTTACACATGTTATTATTGGTGAAGTTGACAGTGATGATGTCATTCACTAGTTATTGCTGCTACTCACATTATTGATATTGTTGATGCCTATTATGCTTATCATGATGTTGTCAAACAGTGAAATGAAGTGGTCACATATTCCCAAGAATAGACTAAGATTTGACTAGCCATCGGGATAAAATTCTCAGGGGGAGCATTTATGCATCTATTTATCTTATTGCTCATATTTATGCTTTTTTCTAACTTTAATAATTTTTGCCTGAGAATGTTGTGCATGGACTCAGCGGGAGTTTTGCAGCCGCCCTTTGGTATTATTGTCAAAGGGGGAGAAGAATTATAGGTAATTGCACACAATTACGTGTGTTGCCAACAATTCCAAAGGGGGAGATTGATGAGCAAGGTGCAACCAAAGTATTGTCATTGTTGTCAACACAATCAAAGGATCAGTTGATGCAATGGACAGGAGTTCATTGATGAGCAAGGTGCAGCCAAAGTATTGTCATTGTTGTCAACACAGACAGAGGATCGGTTGATGCAATGAACAGGAGTGCAGAGGTCATTAGAGAGATCGGTTGATGTAGTGGATAGGAGTTCAGAGGTCATACAGAGCATGTACAATGATTCTCCAAGAAGAACGTAGTGGCCCATATGCAAAATCTCAAAGAAAAATACAAGTAAGAAAAGTGTCGCGATATCGTGACATGTTGAGTAAGCATGAGAAACTGTCGCGATATCGCGACATGTTGAGTAAGCATGAGAAATTGTCACGATATCGCGACATGTTGAGAAGAAAGAAGGCAGAAAGAAAAACTGTCGCGATATCGTGACATGTTTGGCCAGAAAGAAAAACTGTCATGATTTCGCGACATGTTGGAGGAAAAGAAGCCAAGTAGAAAAACTATCACGATTTCGTGACATGTTGGAAAAGAGAGAAAGCGCAAGGAAAACTGTCGTGATTTCACGACATGTTGGAAGAGAGAGAAAGTGCAAGGAAAACTGTCATGATTTCGTGACATGTTAGAAGAGAGAGAAAGCGCAAGGAAAACTATCACGATTTCGTGACATGTTCGAAGAAGAAGCACATGCAGGAAAAACTGTCATGATTTCGCGACATGTTTGAGAGAAGGAGCTCGCAAAGAAAAGTGTCGCGATTTCGCGACAATTTGCAAGAGGAAGCGCTAAGGAGAAAAAGTGTCGCGATATCGCGACATGTCGGGTTTTCACGATCCGATGACAAGAGGAAGCGCTAAGGAGAAAAAGTGTCACGATTTTGCGACATATTGCAGGAGAGAGAAGGCAAGATAAAAAGTGTCACGATTTCGTGACATATTGCAAGAGGAAGAGCTCGAGAGAAAAAGTGTCACGATATCGCGACATGTCGTGTTTTCGTGACCTGAAGAGAAGAGAAGAGCTAAGGAGAAAAGATGTCACGATATCGCGACATGTCACATTTTCGTGACTAAGAGAGGAGAGAGAATGTACGAAGATAGAAATGTCGCGATATCGCAACAACAGCAGAGAGGAAGACTCCGAAGGATGAAGTGTCACGATTTTGTGACAGAAGCAAAACAAAAGAGCATGGAAGCAGAAGCATCACGATTTCATGACAATTTTAAGGAGGAAGATCTCAAAGGCAAAAGCGTCATGATTTCGTGACATGTTCCATTTTCATGGGCGTAAGGCAGAGAAAAACACAAGGCAACAAAAGTGTCACGATTTCGTGACATGTCCTGTTTTCGCTGGTGCATGCAAAGAAGAGTGTACGACAGCAAAAAGTGTCACGATTTTGTGACATGTCATGTTTTCGCTAGTGCATGCAAAGAAGAGTGTATGAAAGTGAAAGGTGTCACGATTTCGCGACATGTCATGTTTTCGCTAGTGCAAGCAGAGAAGAGTGCAAGGAAGCGAAAGTGTCACGATTTTGTGACATGTTCCATTTTCACGGGCAAGAGACAGAGAAGAGCTCAAGGCAGCGAAAGTGTCATGATTTCGCGACATGTTCTATTTTTGCTGGTGCAAGCCAAGAAGAGTGTACGAAGGTGAAAAGTGTCACGATATCGTGACATGTTGTGTTTTTGTGGGTGCAAGCCGAGAAAAGGACAAGGAGGCAGAAAGTGTCGCGATATCGTGACATGTCATGTTTTCATGGGTAAAAGGCGAGAAGAGTACAAAGAGACAGAAGTGTCATGATTTCGTGATAGGTCGCAATAGCACGATTACGGACAGTTAACTAAAGTAGAACGACAGTTAAAGGGGCAGTTGTAGAGGAAAATCATGCAGCCAAAATAAGAAGAGTTAACTGGAGTCAGTGCGATAGTTACAAGTGCAGTAATAGATAGAAATCATGCAAGCTAAAATAAGAACAAAGCATTAAAGGAAGAACGACAGTTACAGGGCATGTGACGTAGTGAAACCATCAAGCAACCGTTACACTATCAGTCCAAAACAAGAGACAAAACTATTAATAGGTTGCATGCAGAAATACTGTGCCAAAAAGGAGTTACTCATAGGAGTGGCTATTGATAGTCTGCATGAGTAAATACGGAAGTTAAAAATAGAGAGAAAATCCTATTATAAAATGAGGTCTGCATGGAGATTTAAGGTGTCGCTCATAGTGAAAAAGTGCCATCGTATAGAGGGAAAGTGCTGCTGAAAGAGAGTGCGCAGGAGGCGAGTGAGCAGGGTGTGTGCTGGGTAAAGAGTGAGCCGTGAGACAGGGTTGTAAGAGTGCGGTAAGCAGAGCCGTAAGAGTGTGTATGTTTCATGGACAGCAAGTTCAGATTGTGATTTGAGTATAGAACATATTGAGTCTCTAACAATTCTCTTTATGCTTCTATGATGTTGATGTGAGCAATAGACCAGTGAGGGTCTTGTAAAAGCGAAGGCATTTTTATGTCAAAAAGATTCAAAATAGAATTTCGAGTTGGTGCTTGGAATCAGGGGTTGGTGCTCCTTTCTGTTGGTGCAGATAAATTAGGGGTTGGTGCTCCTTCCAGTCGATGTTGGTAAATTAGGGGTTGGTGCTCCTTTCTATTGGTGAAGATAAATTAAGGGGTTGGTGCTCCTTCCAGTGGGTGCTGGTAAATTGATTGTAAAGTTGGTGCTTTGCAAAGGCTGGATTTGGATGGGAGTCCAAGCAGTCTATTTTTGAGGAGTAGCCAAAATTGGTGAACCTCGTTACATCTTGTGTTATGTGATGCTCTCTTGTTATATTTTCCTTATCTATTTTAAGTTCTCCTTGCTTCAGCTTTAAGAGTTGTAGATTTGAATTTAAATAGCTACACTGATTCACCCCCCCCCTCCTCTCAGTGCCATTGTGAAACTAACACATTAGTAAAGATAAGGTTTTTAAATACAAATACCTTCTTTCTACTAATAGGAAATATGACCATCACGATAGAGGATGTGTGGTTGATCTTGAGCATTTTCATTAGGTACACAAACGTGTATCTATGGTAGGACCAACATAGGTTCCCAAAGAGTTTGACTAGGGAAGAAAACTTTTTGATGGTGAGGACAAGCGTTGACATTAATACTACTTACACCAAGGGTTATTTGAATAGATATAATACATTATTATGTTCTTTGGTATCATGTATTATTATTGGTAACACAAGTAGGAGGGTGGTCCATGGGGATAGAGATTAGGGTAGCAATATATAACAAGTAAATTGTTTTTGTATGGGGTCCCACCATGTTGGCATACATATAATAGTCCTTACATAGGATTACCTATATGAGAGACAACATATTAAGTGGATCCACAATACTCTAGTTATGGTCTTGAGAGTATATTATAATTTTGAGACAGCTAAGACTACCAAGATAGGTTGGAGACCATGAGGTACTAATGATCGATAAGTAGGATCAACAATATGAGCCAAGTAGAGTAGGCCTAATAGAAGCATGTTGGTACTAGATAAAATGTGGATAGACAAGTTGTAGTAGGGATATGTCATCTATAGACCATATAGGCATCATCTAAGCTAGTAATATGATTCCTACCATCTAGTTCATATTAGGTAGGTTAGATAAATGATGGGATCATAGGTAATAAATGGTCCATCATGTTGATTTATTGGCCTACCAGTTTTATTTAAGAAACATGGTATTACTAAGGTAAGTATGGTATCAAATATTCACTCAATATATGTGATTATATGGGCCACCAAACCCAAACTCCTTTGTAGAGGTGGACCTAGATGATCTAATAATTCTAGATCCTAGGCAAGATGACATTAGGGTTATCTAGAATTACTAGAGATGATACCAGACTATCCTACCAATAATATTTATAGTCACAAGAGCATGACCTATAAAGTAGTGATAAAGATAAAGTAAGGCTAGACAAATAGTGCTAGTTTTGGTGTAACACTTTATAGAGGATCAAATATTGAGGGAGGTATAGGGACAAGCAATAAAAACTATGGGTCATCACTACTTGTTCTATAAATGGGCATCGTCAATGAGGCAATACCAAGTAAGTCATCTTAGTCAACTATCAAGGTGGAAGATGATGCGTTGGCTAGGCAAGTGGAGAGCTTATATGTAGCTATAGCAATATGCATGGCAAAGAGGAACCAACTAGTAGCATAGGTCATGCTGATGCAATAGACCATATAGATTCTAACTATGGAGTGATATACAATGAATACAAGGGCAACATGAGAAGGAGGAGGAGGAGGATATGAAATAGACCAAGTGGTGCAAGCTTTACTAGATTAGATAACATAAATTTAGTGGGATCTATAGGATGAGAGTAATATGGAACACTACAAAGTTGTGTACCATTCAACTATCTTGGCCAACAAGCACTTACCATTGTCGATTAGGATGTAATAATAGACCCACTCAAGGTGGATGACTCATCAATCACAATAATAAATATAGATCCCAACTCTTACAAGAGGGAGAGGAGCCATAGGAGCACTAGACATAGGCTCCTACAACTAGGTATATGATCTATCCATCCTAATATTTTAAAGAGAGAGGTTAACATTGTACTATTATGATTTGATTGTATATGTATTATGATCATGATATATATACTTTGAGTTACAAATACATATTACTGGATTTTATGGGTTTAAATTGTGTTATGATGTGATGTGTGATGATGTTATGTATTTCATATTCATGTTTAATATTGAGTTAATAATTTTTCTATGATGATGAATTAGATTATTATGGTTGTATAATTTATGATTTGATGTGATCTAATTGAGGATAAGTTTGACACTATATGTTTTACAAAATGTGAAATGATTTTGGTTAAATTTTAAATTAATGATGAATGATTAATCAATGATTATGATTTAAAAATTAAAAAAAAAAAATTATGAAAAAGAATAATAAAATGCACTAAGGATAGGATTATTTGATGTAATATATTTAGATGCATGATGTTACCATGAGGGAACTGCTATAGGATAACTATATACAACTTTATATAAAGATATATACAAACATTTACAACTACATATACAAACATGCTTAGAGATGTGTTCAAAGGAACTTTAGTTAGCTTTGGTTAGAGGATTGTTGGTTATTTTATATGATACAAACATATGCACAAACAAGAAAGTAAAATATCTACCTTTAAAAAAATATCTAAGGGAATTTTACTTTGCCAATAGAACTTCTGATTTACCTTTAAACAATTTATTCAAAAACTTCTTTGTTTGTAGGACTTTTGATTTAGCTTTGCCCATAGGAATTTTTTATTTATCTTTGATATTTACCTTTACAAAAATGTGCAAAGGGTTTTTGTTCTAATTTATTTATCTCATAGAGAAGTGTTATAGAGAACTTATGTTTGATTAGTGTGTCAATGAATGATATCTCCAATCAGGAGAAAGGATTCATTACTGACTAGTGGACCCCATGGATGATGTGCATGGAAGACAAGAGATAATATGATTGATCTTACTATTATTACCTATGAAATTTTTAGTATTCATAATGTACCAAAGAATTGATAGTGTGGAAATTTTGATAAAGATAATGTTTGAGACAAATTGAAATATGAAAGTGAGATAAATTGATATTGTGTAAACCCAAATTTAATTTGCAAATATGGGACCGAGATGATCCATTTGCATTATTCATCTAGAGTATGAACTACACTACCTAGGATAATCATTTGGATGTCATCATAGATCCCTAACTTGAGATGCAATAAGTAGTTTAGATAGAGAGAGGTAGGTGCATATAGGAAATCAAGCAAGATGCAAGCAAGAAATCATAAATAACTAAAACTAAATAGGAAGGTAATATAAATAGGATTATATATTTATTTTGAAATCAAAAAAATAAATACCATATGTGGGCGGGAAACCTGGTTTGGAATATTATGGTGCAGGAAAGGATGGTAGGAAGGCAGGAACCCAGGACGTCAGCAAGGACCATGATGGCATCAACAAGTACAAAGGTGATGCAAATGATGGATGGCCAAATATGGCTAAACCTCATGAACAACCATTTATCTTCTAGGGAGATGAACCTCCCGACACTGGGGCCCCTCCATTAGGCTCTAAGGGACCCATCGGTGATACTACCAAGGTAGCATCTTATGCAAATATCCTTACCAATGAAGGAAGAGGTCCTCACAAGCTTCCTACTACTACGATTGTTCCTGACGGTCAAAATATTCACATCCCTGATAACATCACCAACAACTATCTATCTATGGAATGATATGCTCTGGTTGGGAAGTTTGTTGGAGGAAGGCCTGATATTGAGACCATCCGTAGATGGGTTGTCACCAAATGGAAGACCCTAGGAGATATGGAGCTGGTTGTTCTTTCCAGAGGCTTTTTTGCTATCAGGCTAAGCAATGATGAAGACACAAACCATATCCTCATAGGGGGTCCCTAGTTTTTAGGTCGTAAAAGCTTATTTCTAAGGAAATGGGACATAGACTTCGATCCTGATACTCAGGATATTAACTATGCCCCTATATGGGTGCACATTCCCAATCTCCCCTTCCACCTGTGGCATGATGATATTCTCCTTGTCATTGCAAATGTGATAGGGGATTTTCTTGCCATTGATCTGGTCACCAGAGCTCGCAGGTGCATGAACGTGGCTAGGATCTATGTAAATGCCAACTTAGCATCAGAGCTACCAACCTATGTCAATATTATTCATAAGTCCTACTATAGAAAGCAACCCTTGGAGTATGAAAATAAATCGGCCTTCTACATGGAATGTCATAGTCAAGGACATCTGAGATCCCAATGCCCCATCCTCAAAGCTCAGGCTACCTCGGAGAAATATCAGAGGTAAGATGAAGGTGCTTCCCATTCCCAAGGAGCCCTTGCAGACCAACACAGAGGCAATAGAAACCCACCTAATAGTGGCTTCCCCAAACCACAAAAGAAATGGCAGCACCAAAACTAGACAAGGAAAAGTCATCAGCAGCAGCAAAAGCTTCCAAAACCTCAAGAAGGGTCTCAAGCGCTCAAAGGCAAGGAAATGATGAACTCAGAGCACCATCAAGTAAGTTCCCCTTTTGTGACTTCCAATAGATTTAATATTTTGAATGAATCTGATAAGATTCTAGAAGGAAATGCCTTGATTTCCTCTATTTTAAAACCTCCTTCTGAGGAAACTCAAAAAGGTGTCCCTAACCCCACTCTTTTAGGGGTGAAGAGTGGTCCCCCAAATCCCAACCCTCAGAAGTCATAGATCCCCTTGTCCAACCCTCCCCTTCAGGAAGAGAGGAAATTTTCTCCCATTCAACCTCAAGCAGAAGCCAAGTCTCCTCAAGCTCCTCAATTTCCTCCTGATATGAACATTGACCTAAGCTTTGTCAACACCCCTTCTAAGTCTGGACCTTCTCACAGTCCTCAGGATGAAAGTTTGGTAAACTCTAATAAGAACCTTGTGGAAGAAATGTTATCTCCCCGTATAAGTAAGGCTAATAGTAGACCCTTGAGTCTAGTTCTGGAGTAGGTTATTCCTTACAAGTTCAGTCCAAAGCAAACTAGAAGCACTACCAAATCCCCCATTGATTTTGGTAGTAAAAAAAAGAGGTAGGCCTTCCAAAGAGGAAATCTGGAACTGTCATGTAGCGGATGACATTGCCAATGGAATTCAGAAAACCCTTTTTCCCACCATCACCTCCCAACTCAAAGAGGAGAGTAGAAGCTCCAAACCCCCTCACCATCATGGAAGGGGAGGTAGGAAAGCACCCAAATATTCTAAATGAAGATCCTCTCATGGAATGTGAGAGGCCTCAATGGGGCTGCTAAACAAAGACTTGTTAAGTCTATGAGGAAAGATATCAAACCCTCAATTCTCATCATGCAGGAAACTAAGATAAATGCCAATAGCTCTGCAATAGTGGCTAAAGAAATATGGAAAAAAGCAGGTGTGGTTTTCAGTGAAGCTAGAGGATCTTCTGGAGGCCTTATGTGCCTATGGGACAAATAGAAAGTTGATGGGCATCTACTTCATTCTAGTGAAAGACTTTTAAGTGTTATTTTTCATGATTGCAATAATAACTTGGCTTGGATTCTTACTAATGTATATGCTCCTAACACCATTGTCGGGAGAGCTCAGTTGTGGGAAACCCTAACTAGTATAAAATAATCCTTTCAAAATATCCCCTGGATTGTGGCAGGAGATTTTAACACCCCCCTTTATCCTTCAGATAAAAATGGAGGATCTAAAACCCCAGCAAAAAAAGTATGGAGGATTTTAATGAATTTGTCAATGCCAATAGCTTAATGGACATAAACCTCAAAAAGGTAAAATTTACTTGGAGCAATAGAAGAGCTGGGATCCAACACATTCAAGTCAAATTAGATAGGGTTTTCCTTTCCCAGGAAGTTGTTCACGTGTTTGGTGATGTTGTTCTCCATCCTCTCCCTAAAATTGGATTAGATCATAATCCTCTTATCCTTGAGATTGACAAATCCAAACCCTACAAAAGGCCCTTCAGATTTGAGGCTATGTGGTTACACCACCCAGATCTAAGGCAGAGAGTCTCACACTACTGGCAACAAGATTTCCAAGGACATCCTTCCTATAGACTGGCTCAGAAGCTTAAAACTCTCAAGGAAGACCTAAAAATTTGGAATAGAGAAGTTTTTGGCAACCTCTTCACCAACAAACAATCTCTCAAAGAAAGACTTGAACAGATTGAAATAAAAATACAAAATGGGGCTCTAGATGATCAAATCAAAAATGAAGAGAAACAAATCCTTGCTGAGTACCACAATGTCCTTGCTTGTGAAGAGACCTTTTGGTGGTAGAAATCTAGAGCTCTCTGGCTCAAAGAAGGAGACTCTAACACCAATTTTTTTCATGTGTCTACTCTAAGAAATAGAAGCAACAATCACATCAAGGAACTGACTAAAAGTGATGGCACCTCCACTTCAGATTTAGAGGAAATAAAAAATGAAGCAAGTTCTTATTTCAGAAATATGCTTGAGGATGACAATTCTTGCTCAGCCTCTACCCAGGCTTCCTTGCTTCATCACATCCCTAAATCCATTTCAGATAATGTCAATTCCTATCTCATTGCCCCTTTTTAGGATGAAGAAATCAAGTCTACCCTTTTCTCCATGAATCCTGACAAAGCCTCGGGTCCTGATGGTTATCCCCCTCACTTTTTTCAAACTTTTTGGGATATTTTTGGTTCTGATGTTTGCCTTACCATTAGAGAATTCCAATATTTCAAAATAATTCAATGAAGATACAATTCCACTTTCATTGCCCTCATTCCTAAAAATCTCGTGGCTAGATCCTTAGCTGACTTCAGACCCATTAGCCTATGCAATATCATTTACAAAATCCTCACTAAACTCATGGCTATCAGAATGAAAAGCATTTTACCTAGAATCATTGATCCCTACCAGGGAAGTTCGGTTCAAGGTAGATCTATCCTCGATGGGGTCATCTCCATCCATGAAGCCCTGCACTCAGCTTCAAAGACTAAAAATCCCACCTGTGTCCTCAAGCTTGACATGAACAAAGCTTATGATAGAGTCAATTGGAACTTTCTCTTAGCCATCTTGCACAAGTTTGGATTCCATCCTGAATGGATTGACCTCATTAGAGCCTGCATTTCTTCTCCTTGGTTCTCTGTTCTCATTAATGGCTCCACTACTGGTTATTTCAAAAGCAGTAGAGGCCTTAGGCAGGGGGACCCCATCTCACCCCTTTTATTCATTATCATCGCCGAAGCCTTAGGTAGAACCATTCAAGCTACTTGTAGAGTTGGCCTCCTGTCAGGGATCAAAGCCTCATCTCAGACTACTCCGATCTCACACCAATAATTTGTGGATGATACCATATTGTCGACCAGTGCATCTGTCTTTGAAGCACATGTGATCAAATACATCCTCAAGCTTTATGAAGTAGCTACCGAGAAAAATTCAACTTCAACAAAAGTAAATTGTATTTTTTAAATACACCTATTCAGAGATAGATCAAGATTACTAGAATTCTGGAATGTTCTGTAGTTGTTCTCCCTGCTACTTACCTTGGGCTCCCTCTATTCTATGGCCAACCTGCAACTTCAATGTGGAACAATGTTATCGAGAGGATTCAAAAAAATCTTGCAGGATGGAAGGGTAATCTCCTATCTCAAGCAGCCAAATGCACTTTAACTACAACTACCCTTCAAAGCATCCCGGTCTACTTTCTTTCCATTTTTTGGGCACCAGTTACAGTCTCCCTCAGGATAGAGCAAATTCAGAAAAAAATTCTATGGATTGGAGCTGAGAATAAACAAAGGATCCATCTTGTGGCCTAGGACAAGGTTTGCAAACCCAAAGACAAAGGAGGAGTTGGGCTCAGAAGGGTTCATTCCCTCAATACAACTTTGGTTACCAAGCAAGCTTGGAGATTGGTGTCAGGAGATAGAAATGAGTGGATTTCCATTGTCAAAAGGAAGTATCTTCAAAATGGTGATTTCCTAAATGATGACACCCCCAACTGGGGGTCGACTTTCTGGAATTCCATCATGAGTATGAGGCCTCTCCTCAAGAAAGGATTAAGGTGGAAGTTGGGATATGGAAGCAATATTGATTTCTGGGAAGACAAATGGATCACCCAAGACCCCCTCATCAATGACCCTATTCTATCTAGACTCAAATCCTTTACTGATTCCAGTTAACACTCATAACAACACCACCAATTGGATTCCCATTAGGAGCCCTACTTCCTTGAATGAATCAGCTATCTTGAACTCCCTCCTGCACTCAACCATCATTCCCTCAAACAATTATGTTGATCAACTCATTTGGGAGCCTTCCAAAAGTGGGGAATTTTTAGTCAAATCGGCCTATCTCCTCCTCCTTGATAATGAGGTCATCTTGTTGCCTTTTAACCTAGTTTGGGTCAAGTCTCTCATTCCTAAGGTTTCTTTCTTTTCATGGCTTGCCATCCAAGAGAAAATCCTAACCATAGATAACCTCATCAAAAAAGGCATTTCCATCCCTAATAGATGCTATCTTTGCCAAAATGCCTAGGAATCCTCTTCTCACCTTTTCCTCCAGTGCCCCTTCTCCTCATCCATCCTTGACTCCATATTCCATTCCTTCCATATCCAGTGGGCCAAACCCAGCTCCATAGGTGATCTTTTCAACCACTGGCCCTCCCCCTTCCATGACCCCCACCTCAAATTCTTCTAGAAGATATGCCTCCACCACTTCCTTTGGCAAGTCTAGATTGAAAGAAACAATAGAGTTTTCTCCCAAAGGCCTAAGGTCCCCAAGCTCATCTCTTCCAAAATCTTGGCCAATGCCTTGGAGAATACCTCTCTCATTCCCCCTTCCTCTAAGTTGGCCTCCAAGTCTGAATCCGATCTTGGTAAGGATCTTGGTCTATCCTTAGAGGAATTACACCCTCTAGCCAACCTCAAACTTGTTTCTAATTGGGTTCCTCCATCGATGGGATGGTTCTGGGGGGGGGGGGGGTTTGGGGGGGGGGGGGTTTGGGGGTTTTTTGGGGTGTTGGGGGCCCCCCCCCCCCCCTTTTCCGGGGGAGGTTTAACCTTTCGACCTATTGATAAGGTCCACATGTCTTTCCACATCATTCCTTTTTACCACCAGCAGATCATCCAATTGTCCCTTTTGTTTAACAACAATCACCGCCACCAGAATTTCTAGATGTCCATCCATGTCACCCTCCACCGCCATCAAATCTTCCAATCTCCCATCCATGTCACCCTCCACCGAAAGGTCATTTCTATCTGGGCCATAATTTTTGGAATGTATGCTAACAATTATTTTATTTTTTGGCATATTTTGTCAAGCTTGTGCAGGTACCATAACATGGTGTTTAATTTCAAAATTAGGTCTCCTAAATATTCTCACCTTAATCAATCAATGCACCTGATTTGGCATCAGAAACCCACTTTCTTTGGGCCTCGTAACCTCAATTCCCAACTCAGTGTGGATGCCCGAGGAACGTTCACCACCATAATTTATAGCCTAAGGACATGGCACAACACGAGGGAGACCATCGAGGCCAATGGTCATCATGAGCTGGCACTCCGATATTTGAAATTTATTGTCCCAAGAAATTTTTGGGGAGCATATTTTCCTTTCAGATTTCCTAGGCTGATCTTCATTGATAGTATTGTCAAGGGCATGTTTCCAAAATGTCCCTTTTTCCATGTTGTGTGTCCTCTTCCGAGCTGGCTGGCCTTTCTCTTGTGCGAGCCTCCCAATCCCCATGATCCATCTTTCCCTTGCTCCCACACCTGCATTTTCATCTCCCCACCATGCTCGGTAATGATTTTATTTAGTATCCCCCACCTTTTTTGGTATTTTTCCCAAGCACCTATCCTTTTTATCGTTGTCGGTCCTCTTCACTTCACTTTCACTTACCAGCATATATATCTCTGTCTACATAGTCCGCTATCCCTATCACTCGCCCCATTTTCACTTGTCCACTCCCTCATCATCCCCCTTCCCCCATCCACCATGGCAAACAACTTTATTGAGCCCATTTCCTTTGCCTGTGACTCTATGGCAGAAAATATTCTCCAGGATAGACACTTCTTCCCCTTCCTCCACATGTTTTCTGGAGATGAGCTTGATATCACGTGTGCCTTCCTTGAGACCTAGGATAATGGTGTTGTTACTATGCATGGTAGGAGCTTCAGGGTTGACGTTCACCTGTTGTCTTCCATTACTGGCCAAAACCCTGAAGGTCGTTCCATCCATAGGCATAAACATAATTGGGAAGTTGAGCTTAGCGAGTTTAAAGGAAATGAGAAAATCCTCAAGAATTCTAAGAGCCCTAGGATATTTAGGAGCGACCTGAACTCCCCCTGGGATGTAGTGATGAAGCCCATCATGGAATTCATCACTGTTGATGATCCTGATAAACTCCTCAAAACCTACCATTTGGCTTTCGTAAACCATTTCTGAGACATTAATCCTCTCAGCATCCCCCTCTTCCTATTCAATTCCATGAACAAATCCATTACTTCTTGTAGGAATAAGAAGAGCCATGACCTTCCTCACCATCAGGGTTTGTACAAGGTCATCTATACCTACGTCCTGGAAAATAGTCCCAAACCCTGCTAAGCCTGTAGGGTCCTCGACTCACCTCACCCTAGCAGATAAAAAGAGAAAAGTCATTGAGGATGTCACAGAATTGAGGGCCAGGAAGAGCATTAGCTTTGATAGCACGGAGGAACCTATTAGGAAGTCTACCCGACTTCAAAACTTGGCAGCTAAGCACAACATCATTGAGATCAAGAATGAGGAAGAGGAAAATGAAGATGAAACCAAGCACCTGAAAGAGTTCATCATCTCGTCCACCACTGCTATGATGAATGTGATGGTTAACTCTATGATGGACATCCGAGAAGGTCTGTAGAAACTATTTTTTGGTGGGCAGATTAGCCAGGAGGTTGATGGAGGGTCCAAAGTGGAGAAGTTTGTTGTTAAAGAGGAGCCTAAGGATGACAAGCCCAAGAAAACTGATAAGGAGGACACCAAGGATGAGGATAAGACCTCAGCTAAGGACTAATTTCCTTTTATCCATGTTTTTTGTTTCTAAGGCTACCCTACATGGAGCCTGGTCTCTTTCGGATAATAGGTCCTTTTTTGGTTTTATGCCTTCCCTGCGTGGAGGCCTTTACTTCTTCAGCTATAGTTTTCATGTTTTAGGTTTTGTCATGTATCTCAGTGTCCTCAAGTCTGAGGCTGTGACCTCAATTTTTTGTTTCTTCTGTTGTATCTGGGTCCTTAAGCCCAAGGTTGCATCCTCAGTTGTGGCTCTTGATAGTCTAAGGTTTGTAGGAGGTCAAAGGTGCATCCTTCATCGTGTTACAACTTTTCTTGTTGGTTTTGTATCAAGGTTAAGGGATCCTTAAAACCCTTTCAGTAATACAAACTTTTAATTTACCAAAAAAATAATAATTATGGATAAACTCATAAAGAGGAACAAAAAATAATCATTGAAGATGGTATATTGAAATACTTAGGATACAAAAAAAAATTATTGAATAACTAATAGATTAATCTACTCTTGAGTTTATTTTAATACAAGAAATAAGAGTAATAAATAAGGAATGTAAGGCAGCATTTTTAAAAATGGATATGGTGGGTTCTCTAGTTATATCTACTATGGGATGTTTAGGAATGTTTGATGTGTGCCCAAAATACTGGATTTATGTTACACCCCTTATATCTATACACCCAAAAATATTTTAGTTCCATTTTTCCAAAAGATATTTCTATTTAATAAAATACCTTTACAAGCACATGGTTTTGAGAATTTCCTTAGGGTTGGGAGCTTCTAGACATGTGTTAAGATGTTATTAGTTGATTGTCTAAACATGAGTGGGAAAACCCTAAACACGGGTAGTAAAACCCTATCGATGGGTAGTAAAGCCCTAAATATGGTACCTTCATGTGTGTATTTATTTTCATAAATGCAAATCTATAATATGAGTATGTTTAAATAACCATTAGATGTATTTTAGAATGTATTGAGAATGAAGCTCTTCCATTTTTTTTGTTTGTGCTCTATAACATGTGTATAAATATTTATTGGTAAATATTTCTTTTGTTTCCTATTAGTTGTTTATTAGTTGCACATTATTTTATTCATTATAAGAGCATATTTAATCCTTTATTTGTTGTTGAGTTGTTTTGCTACATAGTTTGTTGTGTCGACAACTTGTATCAGAGTAGCTTGAGAAAACTTTTTTTCTTGGCTATGCACAAAGCTTGTAAATACTTTTTTGTGTGTATATTTTTTGTGGATTTTTAGATAAAACCATTTCTATAACACACGATGCAGTGGAAGATTTGTGAAAATTTATAGTAGTAAATATGGAAGGTAAATATAGTATAGAGAATTTCAATAGGAAATACTTTAATATCTAGAAGTTGAAGATGAAGTTTTTTATTTATGGAAAAATATCTAAATATGGTTGTCACTACAATAGTGATGCCTATAGGAATGGCACAAATTGAATGGGGAAAATAGAATGAGAAATCCATTACCTTGATTGCGCTAATCTTGGTTAATTTTGATTTGATGAATGTCCATGATGTTAAGACTGCTAAGGAGCTATGGGATAACCTAGTAAATTTGTATGAGTCCAAATATTTAATGAACTTGATATTCTTGAGGAAGAAGTTGTAGTATTTGAATATGAATATTGGAGATAATATAACTAACCACCTAGATGTTTTCAACACAATGATGAACCAACTAAGGCCTAATGTGGATGAGATTAAAGAGACTAAACAATGCATCTACTTCTTGTATATTTTACCTAACTCTTGGGATACTCATTGTTGCAATCAATTGGAGTTCTAAGCTACAAAAATCTCAACAAATATGATATTGTTGCCCAACTACTGCAAGATAAAATAAGGAAAAAGAATGTGGAGCATTATGAGCACTCAAAATATTTGATAACTAGAAGATATGCCAAATATAGAGATGATAATAAATATTCTGTTGCAAGAATATCTAAATAAATATATTCTAGTAAAGGAAGGAAGTCTTAGCTGGTGTGTTGAAGGTGCAAGAAGAAGTATTATAAGAAATATGACTATAAAGTATATTTATCCCAAATTAAATATTATTCAATTTTAGGAATATCTACCAGTGATGAGAATATTTTGTATATTGCTAATAAATATCTTGCTATATGCACATAGTTTGATGTGTGTTTTATATATTTTGGAGCATCCTTTGATATGACTTCCCACAAGGAATGGTTTGTATAATATGAAGAAGCAAACTATGGTACAGTTTTCTTGGATGATAATTTAAGCCATGAAATTGTTGGTAGAGGTAAGGTTAAAATAAAAATCAAATATGGGAGTGTTAAGTGTATCCCAGATGTTAGACACATTTTAGGATTAAAAATAATTTTATTATCAATGAGACAGCTAGCTGAAGTAGGAATATATATTACATCAATAATAATGGTTGTAGTTTGATGCATGGAGTCATTACTCAAGAAAGTGGAGTAAGACTTGGAACATTGTATAAGTTGGATGCAACATGTTTGAATATTGTATTCACACATGAAGCCATTGTGGAAATAATTAAACCCTCATATTCAAAGATATAAAGTATGATGTTGTAGCATAGGAGGTTAGGACAACTTGGTGAAAGGATCCTAAAAGAGATGTGTTCAAAGTAGACAGTTTGTAAACTGTAGAAAGATAAGTTTGATTCTATGCATTTCTATGAAGTATGCATTTTAGGAAAGTAGAAAAGAGTCACTTTTACCTCTAGTGACTATAGAACCAAGGAAATATTAGAATTGGTACAAACTGATATTTGTGGATCTTTTGAAGTTGCTTCATTAGGTGGCTCTAGGTATTTTATTACTTTCATTGACTTTTTTTCTAGGAAATCATGGATTTGCTTTCTAAAACAAAATTCAGGATATCTTGTTGCCTTCAAAGAGTTTGTTACTATAGTTGAAAGATAAAATAAGAATAAAGTGAATGCTTTAAGGAGTGATAATGGTGGATAATATTGCTTCCAAGAATTCAATATTTTTTTGCAAGTTGCATGGTATTGCAAGGTAGAAAACAACTCCATATATGCCATAATAGAATGGAGTTGCAGAAAGGCTCAATAGGATACTATTGGAGAAGGCAAGAAGCATGAGAGAGGATGTAGGTTTGAATAAACGTTTTTAGGGAGAGTCTGTTAATACATCTATACTACTTATATTCTTAGTGGGAGAACATCAGAGGAATATTGGAATGGATTCAAACCTTTAGTTGCTTATTTGAAAGTGTTTGGGTGTGAATTATTTGTTCTTGTACCCAAGAAAAATAGGAAAATGCTAGATAATAAATTGGCTAAAGAAGTACTCATTGGATATGGTCATGGAATCCAAGGTTACAAAGTATGGATACCTTCACAATATCATTGTGTGTTTATATGTGATGTAGTGTTCAAAGAATATATCCGTAACAAAGAAGAGTCCATGGAAACAACCCTAAACAACCAAGAAAAATTTGATGTAGCTATTGGATTGAGAAATTAATGAGCTAAAATTCAGCCATAAATTGTTCCCCCATTTAATATATCCCATTTCTACTCATTTGTTAGAGTTATCACATGATACTAATGAATCTTAATTAAATTGATAGCATCAAAAAGATAATGATATTGTTGTGGAAGAGTCCAATCAACCTCAAGTTTTTTAAGAGTGACATGCACATGAGGAGCAATCCCAAAATTCTAATATTATTCAAGAAGTACAAAATTTGAGAAGTCAATGACAAAGGAGGGCATCAATAAGATTTTGTTATGATGAATACAATATCTTTGCATTATCTTCCATTATTGATGATACTATAGATGTTAAATATAATATCACTAGTGATGAAGTAATTCATTGGAAGAAAAATATGAAAGAGGAAATGCAATCACTGAAGAAAAACAATACTTTAGACTTGCAAGTGTTGCCTAAGGGTAGAAGGACAATTGGTTATAAATGGATATTTAAAATAAGATACAAGGTTGATGGTTCAATTGATAGATATCAGGCTCGGTTAGTTGCAAAAGGACACTCATGTTGAAGGGCTTGACTTTGAAGAAATATTTTTCCCTACGGAAAATATTATATCTATTAGTTTGCACTTTGCATTGGTTGTTGCAAATGATTGGAAAATTGAGCATATGGATGTGAAGACAACTTTTATGCATGGAGATATCAGTGAAAATATTTACATGAAGCAACAAGTTGGGTTTGAAATTCACTATGGGTTGAAGTAATCCCCAAGGCAATGGTATAAAAGGTTTTATACCTTTGTGATTAGATGCTATTTTATGATAAGTGATGTTGATCATTATATCTATCTAAAGAATGAAGGCAATCACTTTCTAATTCTAGTGTTATATGTAGATGAAATTCTTCTTTCAACAATTTGAAGGATCTTGTTGAGAAGACCAAGTCTAAGTTGTCATGAGAATTTGACATGAAATACGTTGATGTTGGCAATTTTGGGTACCTTGGGTACATTGCCTTTACTCTAAGTGTAGATGTTGTCATTGATGTCAAGAAGGTCTTGAAGCAATTTGGTTTGATGTCAAAGAATGTGTCTTGATGAAGGTTTCAGCATGGACAATGAGTTTCCAAGAAGATCGTGGTAGCCCAGTTGCAAAAGATCAAGAAAAAGACAAGTAAGAAAAAGTATGCAGGCGGCTGGAAAACTGTCGCGATTTCGCGACATGTTTTAGGAGAGAGAAAGCGCTGGCAAAATTGTCACGATTTCGTGACATGTTTGAGGAGAGAGAAATTTTAGGCAAAAGTGTCACGATTTCATGACATGCTGGTAGGCAGAGACGAAGCAGGCAAAACTGTCACGATTTCGCGACATGTTGGCAGAGAAGAAGAGCAAGATGGAAAGTGTCACGATTTCGCGACATGTCACATTTTCATGACTCAAAAAGTGCAGGAAGGCAGAGAAGGAAAAGTGTCACGATTTCACGACATTCTGCAAAGGAAGTTGTACGGACGAAAAAATGTCACGATTTCACGACATGATGCTGAAGAGAGAGTCCGCAGTGTGAGCTGTCACGATTTCATGACAAGATCGAAGAGAGAGAAAGTTATTTAGAAACTGTCATGATTTTGTGACATGATGCAAAGATCCAAGTGAGGACTGTCACGATTTCGCGACATGCTGTAGAGGTCAAGTTGAGGACTGTCACGATTTTGTGACATGCTGAAAAAGCTCGAAATGAGAAGCATCATGATTTTGCGACAGGCAGTGGAGAAAGCGTACGAAAGCCAGAAGTGTCACGATTTCATGACAGGTTGCAAGAAAAGCTTTCGAAAGCTGAAAGCATCACGATTTCATGACAGGATGAAAGAAAAATGTACGGATGTAGAAAGTGTCACGATTTCATGACAGGTAGAAGTGAAGAAGCCAACAGGATGAAGATGTCACGATTTCGTGACATGTCACAGTTTTGCGACCAGAAGGCAAGTGCGATTCAAAGTAGGAAGATGTCATGATTTTGTGACATGTCATAGTTTCATGACTCTAAGAGGAGAGAGACTGTACGACATCAATAATGTCATGATTTCATGACAAAAGCAGAGAAGAAGGCCATGAAGACTAAAGGGTCACGATTTCATGACAGAAGTGAGATGACATCAGCAAGAGGCAAAGGTGTCACGATTTCATGACAGAAGCACAAAGGAAGTCGACAAAGGCCAAGGTGTCACGATTTCGTGACAACAGGCTATAGAAGGTGTACGGCTGTAAAAGTGTCATGATATCGTGACATGTTGTAGTTTCGCAAGAAAAGCTACAGAACAGCAGAGGCGGTTGAAGCCGACAGAGTTAACCTTGAGCCGACGAAGTGTAGGGTTGTGTAGCCGACGTTGTTTTAGGGATATACAGCCGACTAAGACCAAGAATCTAATCTTGAGATTGTCAGTATAAAAGGAGGGTTGTTCGGAGAGTTTGATTATCGATCGAAGTGTGCGTTCGAAGTGCGACTTTCGTAGAAGCAGAGTGCAGGGAGAAGTTCGATCGTCGAAGAGCAGAGTGTGCGAAGACATTGTTGCTGTGTTTGCACAGAGGTGCATAAGTGGATATTTGATCGAGTGCTGTAATTGCGCAGAGGTGCAAGTTCGAGGACAATAGTGCCAGATCGAAGGACTATGTTTTGGTGCAGATAAGAGGACCGATTGTGCGGTGATAGAGTTGAGGACAGAGGTCTCCAGCCAGAGCAGGGAAGACAGGTGTCTTCTATGGATAGAGTTCCACTTGCTAAGGGCTGCAGAGGCAGAGGTCTTCTAGAGGATCACCAGATTGAGCAGAGCTAGGGGAAGGTATCTCCTTTGGGTTGGTGCCCATAAACTTTGTAATCGGGACATGTTTCCCAGAATTTGAGGTGATAAAATTTAGTAAAAATTTTATCCGTGGAGTAGCCCGCGTTGGGTGAACCACGTAAATTGTTGTGTCTCTATTGTGGATATTCTGTGCATTGCTTTGATTTCTATTTTTGATACTATTATATATTCACTGCATAATATTGAACTGCAAGTTGAATCGAAAGAAAAAGTAGAAAGTGGTCTTATACTGTTCACCCCCCCTCTCAGTATAAGCTTGTGTTCTTCAATTGGTATCAGAGCGGGTCTCTCCAGAAAAAGCATAACAGCTTGGAGAAGGATCTTTCAGAAGAACATACAGTTTCAAAAAAGGATGAAGAGGTTAAGTTCGATCTCTAAAGTGAATTCTTCTGGGCTTTAAGAATTTCAGGGAAGAGAGTTCTGTTCTCAAGAATCATGACAGGAAGAAGAGACAGCAAGATCAATCTTCAGCCTAAAGAACGATGGATTCCAGTTGGTCACAAGAAGAACAATCATCCAAGGCATCAAAACAGGTTACATAATACTTTCCATGGCTACTATTTTTCTTGCAAGAAATTTGGTCACAAAGCTATACATTGCATTAAATCCATGAATAGCCATAGTAAGGAAAATGTTAACTCTTTTGCACCTCTTTTGGATAAAAATGTCATGTGTTACAATTGCAAGAATGTTGGGCATATAGCAAGGATGTGCGCTTTGGATAGACCTAGCCTTAAGTTCACTAAAAAGAGAATTGAGATCAAGTCTAAGTCAATGATAGTTCAAACTGCTTTTCATGCTCAAGACAAAGTAGAGAAATGGTATCTTGATAGTGGTTGTTCAAAACATATGACTGGTGAAAAGGAAAAGTTTTTGGTCTTAAAAAACACAAACAGAGGAACAGTTAGTTTTGGAGATAACAGGTCCGCTAAAATCTGTGGTAAAGGGACTCTTAGCTTGGATGGGAAATCTAAAACTAAAAATGTGCTTTATGTAGAAGGTCTAAGACATAATCTTCTAAGTGTGAGTCAACTTTGTGATCAAGGACACATAGTATCTTTCTTTTCAGATAGATGTGAGATTCGTAAAGAAAAAAATGGAAAACTCATTGCTAGTGCTACAAGGACTCCAAACAATCTTTACATGCTAAGTGAGATAAAAAAGGAAAAGTGTTTTCTAACTCAAGAAGATGAGAGTTGGTTATGGCATAAAATATTGGGGCATTTGAGCTTTGATAATCTTGTCAACATTAGTAACAAGGAAGCGGTTAGAGACTTGCCCAAAATAAAAAGGCCCCATAACACCATTTGCGGTCCTTGTCAACATGGAAAATAGACCAGAACCAGTTTTAAATCAAAAGGGTATACTTCTTCAAAACCATTAGATCTCATTCATACTGATTTATGTGGCCCCACCGGAACTCGGAGCATTCATGGAGAAAGCTACTTCATGCTGTTTATAGATGATTATTCTAGAATGACTTGGGTGACCTTTCTCAAAGAAAAATCTGAAGCTTTTGAAAAATTCAAAGCTTTCAAAGAAATGATTGAAAATGAGACTGAAAAGAGAATCAAATGCTTGAGATCGGACAGAGGAGGAGAGTTCACCTCTAATGAATTTGTGGAATACTATGAGCAACAGGGAATTAAAAGAGAATATTCAGCAACAAGAACTCCTCAACAAAATGGAGTAGTTGAAAGAAAAAATAGAACTATTGAAAATATGGCTAGAGCTATGTTAAATGAGTCAAAACTTTCAGATGGTTTCTGGAAAGAGGCAGTCAGTACAACAGTCTACATTATCACCAGGGCCCAACTTAGAGTAAATCATCATAAAACTCCTTATGAGTTGTGGAAAGGAAGACCAGCTATAGTGAAACATTTCAAAGTGTTTGGGAGTAAGTGCTTCATCAGAAGGGAAGATCAGAATTTGGGTAAGTTTGATCCTAGGTGTGATGAGGGAATTTTTCTTGGTTATTCCAGCAAAAGCAAGGCTTACAGATGCTTCAACAAAAGAACGCATACAGTCGTAGAGAGCATAAATGTAATAGTTGATGAAAAGACAGGGATAAGAGAACCTGTCAAGGAAATCAATGATGAAATCTGTCAAGAAGAATTCAGAGAGGTTTCAGATGAAGAAGAGGAAAAACAGCAGCTGCTTCCCAAAACTCCATCACGATATGTTCAGAAACATCATCCCAAATATTTGATCATTGGTGATCCAAACAGCAGACAAACTAGAAGAAGAGTCATTCCGTCACACGATTCTACAAATATTTCATTATTATCTCAGATTGAGCCAAAATATTTCAGTGAAGCATGTGCAGATAAATTTTGGGTAAAAGCTATGGATGAAGAGCTAAATCAAATAGAGAAAAGTGAAACTTGGGATTTAGTTCCAAGACCTAAGGACAAGAATGTCATTGGCACAAAATGGATATTCAGAAATAAACTCAATGAGGATGGAAAGATTGTCGTAAACAAAGCCAGAGTTGGTTTGCAAAGGTTATGCTCAAGTAGAAGGTGTTGATTTCGAAGAGACGTTCGCTCCTGTTGCTCGTCTCGAAGCCATCATAATGTTTTTGGCTCTTTCAAGTTTCAAAGCATTCAAGGTGTATCAAATGGATGTGAAATCAGCCTTTTTAAATGGAGTTTTGGATGAAGAAGTCTACGTAGAACAGCCATAAGGCGTGTCTCTCTCAGATCAATCGGACTATGTGTGTAAACTGAAAAAGGCCTTGTATGGGTTAAAGCAAGCACCTAGGGCTTGGTACTCAAGACTTGACAGGTACCTTCATGAGCAAGGTTTCAGGAAAGGTATGGCAGATAGCAATTTGTACATTAAGGATAAAGGTAATGATATGCTTGATTGTAGTTGTCTATGTTGATGATATCATTTTTGGGGGAAATAATACCCAGATGTGCAAAGATTTTGCTAACACCATGCAGAAGGAATTTGAGATGTCTATGATTGGAGAGCTGTCATTATTTTTGGGTCTTTAGATTGCTCAATCAAAAGACGGTATATTTCTCTCTCAAGGAAAATATATCAAAGAAATGTTAAAAAAATTCGGGATGATGGACAACAAACCTGTATGTACTCCAATGACTACAGGGTGCAAGATGAGTAAAGATGATGAATCTCCAACGGCAGATCAGAGGTTGTACAGATCAATGATTGGCAGTTTATTATATGTTACAACTACTAGACTAGATATCATGCAGGCTGTTGGATTAGTAGCCAGATTTCAAGCAGCTTCGAAAGATTCTCATGTTATAGCAGTTAAAAGAATATTCAGATATCTGAAGGGCACTATGGACTTTGGGCTTTGGTATCCCAAAGGTGATGATTTCACTCTCACAGCCTATACAGATGCAGATTGGGCAGGCAGTAATGATGACAGGAAAAGCACCAGTGGTGGAGCATTCTTTCTGGGAAAGAGTTTAGTTTCTTGGCTAAGTAAGAAACAACCTTCAGTTTCCTTATCTATGGCAGAAGCTGAATACATAGCAGCAGTGGCTGGGTGTACTCAAGTTCTATGGATGAAAACCACCTTGGAGGATTTCAAAGTCAAGCATGAACAACCCATCTCCATATTTTGTGATAATACTAGTGCCATAAGTATTTCCAAAAATCCGGTAATGCACTCAAGGACAAAGCATATTTCCATCAAGTATCACTTTCTAAGGGAGAAAGTGCAAGATAAGCGAGTCAAGGTAGAATATGTGTCTACTAAAGAGCAGATTGCAGATATCTTCACAAAACCTCTTCCAAGAGATACGTTTGAGTATCTAAGGGAGAAATTGGGAGTTGTACTCCCACCCCAAAATTAATCACCTCATCAAGAGGTGGGGGAGGGACTAAGCTAAGAGGCTCATTCTTAGTCCCGAGCCCCAAAGGTGACCCTTTGCCATTGATGACAAAGGGGGAGAGATATGAGTAAGGGGGAGAGCTTCATAGTGAAGAAGAGAGCTTCAAGTCAAGGGGAGCAAAACTTCAAAGGCAGATTCTCAGTTGTTGGATCAGTTGATTTCAGTTTTGGCTCTTGACTAGTGTTTTCAGTTAAGGTTTGCCATCAATGACAAAGGGGGAGATTGTTGGCAATTTTGGGTACCTTGGGTACATTGCCTTTACTCTAAGTGTAGATGTTGTCATTGATGTCAAGAAGGTCTTGAAGCAATTTGGTTTGATGTCAAAGAATGTGTCTTGATGAAGGTTTCAGCATGGACAGTGAGTTTCCAAGAAGATCAGGGTAGCCCAGTTGCAAAAGATCAAGAAAAAGACAAGTAAGAAAAAGTATGCAGGCGGCTGGAAAAACTATCGCGATTTCGTGACATGTTTTAGGAGAGAGAAAGTACTGGAAAAACTGTCACGATTTCATGACATGTTTGAGGAGAGAGAAAGTTTGGGCAAAAGTGTCACGATTTCGTGACATGCTGGAAGGCAGAGACGAAGCAGGCAAAACTATCACGATTTCGCGACATGTTGGCAGAGAAGAAGAGCAAGATGGAAAGTGTCACGATTTCGCGACATGTCGCATTTTCGTGACTCGGACAGTGCAGGAAGGCAGAGAAAGAAAAGTGTCACGATTTCGCGACATTCTGCAAAGGAGGTTGTACGGACGAAAAAGTGTCATGATTTCATGACATGATGCTGAAGAGAGAGTCCGCAGGGTGAGCTGTCGTGATTTCGTGACAAGATCGAAGAGAGAGAAAGTTATTCAGGAACTGTCATGATTTCGTGACATGATGCAAAGTTCCAAGTTGAGGACTGTCATGATTTCGCGACATGCTGCAGAGGTCAAGTTGAGGACTGTCGCGATTTCACGACATGCTGAAAAAGGTCAAAATGAGAAGCGTCACAATTTCATGACAGGCAGTGGAGAAAGCGTACAAAAGCCAGAAGTGTCGCGATTTCGTGATAGGTTGCAGGAAAAGCTTTCGGAAGTTGAAAGCGTCACGACTTTGCGATAGGATGAAAGAAAAATGTATGGATGTAGAAAGTGTCATGATTTCACGACAGGCAGAAGTGAAGAAGCCAACAGGATGAAGATGTCACGATTTCGTGACATGTCGCAGTTTCGTGACCAGAAGGCAAGTGCAGACTCCAGTAGGAAGATGTCATGATTTCGTGACATGTCACAGTTTCATGACTCTAAGAGGAGAGAGACTGTATGACATCAGTAATGTCACGATTTCATGACAAAAGCAAAGAAGAAGGCCATGAAGACTAAAGGGTCACGATTTCACGATAGAAGTGAGATGACGTCAGCAAGAGGCAAAGGTGTCACGATTTCACGATAGAAGCACAAAGGAAGTCGACAAAGGCCAAGGTGTCACGATTTCGTGACAATAGGCTATAGAAGGTGTACGGCTGTAAAAGTGTCACGATATCATGACATGTTGTAGTTTCGCAAGAAAAGCTACAGAACAGCAGAGGCGGTTGAAGCCGACAGAGTTAACCTTGAGCCGACGAAGTGTAGGGTTGTGTAGCCGACGTTGTTTTAGGGATATACAGCCGACTAAGACCAAGAATCTAATCTTGAGATTGTCAGTATAAAAGGAGGGTTGTTCGAAGAGTTTGATTATCGATCGAAGTGTGCGTTCGAAGTGTGACTTTCATAGAAGCAGAGTGCAGGGAGAAGTTCGATCGTCGAAGAGCAGAGTGTGCGAAGACATTGCTGTTGTGTTTGCACAGAGGTGCATAAGTGGATATTTGATCGAGTGCTGTAATTGCGCAGAGGTGCAAGTTCGAGGACAATAGTGCCAGACCGAAGGACTATGTTTTGGTGCAGATAAGAGGACCGATTGTGCGGTGATAGAGTTGAGGACAGAGGTCTCCATCCAGAGCAGGGAAGACAGGTGTCTTCTATGGATAGAGTTCCACTTGCTAAGGGCTGCAGAGGCAGAGGTCTTCTAGAGGATCACTAGATTGAGCAGAGCTAGGGGAAGGTATCTCCTTTGGGTTGGTGCCCATAAACTTTGTAATCGGGACATGTTTCCCAGAATTTGAGGTGATAAAATTTAGTAAAAATTTTATCCGTGGAGTAGCCCGCGTTGGGTGAACCACGTAAATTGTTGTGTCTCTATTGTGGATGATATTCTATGCATTGCTTTGATTTCTGTTTTTGATACTGTTATATATTCACTGCATAATATTGAACTGCAAGTTGAATCGAAAGAAAAAGTAGAAAGTGGTCTTATACTGTTCACCCCCCCTCTCAGTATAAGCTTGTGTTCTTCAATTGACCCATTACACTATTTCTTGGGTATTAAAGTAAAGAGAAATCATGGTGAGAAAAATATGTGGATTGGCTAGAAGAGATACATTGTAGAATTTCTTGATATTTTTAGAATGGATCAATACACTCCTGTATCTATAATTTGTTCATGTTGGAGTTACATTGTCAAAATATATGTGTCCAAAAGATGATTATGAGAAGAGTGTTATGGACAATGTTTCCTATGCAAGTACAGTTGGTAACTAATGTATTCAATGGTGTGTACAAGACCATATATTTCTCATGTAGTTGGAGTTATGAGTATATTTATGTCTAATATTGGTAAGAAACATTGGGTTGTAGTGAAGAGAATTTTCATATATTTGAAAGGCACCGGTAATTTTTTAATTTGATATAATGACAATGAAAATAATCAACTATAAGGTTTTAAAAATTATGATTATGGTGGAGATGTAGATACTTCTAAATATACTAGTGTATATGTATTTACATTATTTGGAGGAGTTGTGAGTTGGAGAAGTAAAAAGTAGCAAGTAGTGGCTCAATAAACTACTAAAATTGAGTACATTGTTGTTGTAGAAGCATCCAATAAAATAGTTTGGTTACATGTAGTATACAAAGGCATCTATTTTCAAAAAATTTCCATTACTTTGAGGTGTGACAATCAAAGTGAAATTTATTTGATCGTGAATCCTATATTTCACTCTTGTACTAAGCACATTCAAGTGAAATTTTATTATATTAGAGAGATGGTGGAATCTGGAGAAGTTGAGTTTGCAAAATATTGGTTCACAAGACAATGTAACAGATGCACTAACAAAGCCATTGGATAGAAGGAATTTCATTTGGTGTAGATATATGATGGGAGTTCTCTCATTTTAACTAGTAACCCTGAAGAATAAGGAAGAAGAAATTTTGTATTCATTTACTTAGTATTTTTGGCAAGTGGGAGATTGTTGGATGTGTGCCAAAAATACTAGATTTCTATTACAACCCTTAGGATTGTACACCCAAAAAATAATTGGTTCCATTTTTCTAGAAGATATTTTATTAAGCTAATAAAATACCTTTATAGGCACATAGTTTTAAAAATTTCCTCATGGTTGGGAGTTTCTAGACATGTGTTGAGATTTTATTAGTTGGTTGTCTAAACATGGGTGGAAAAACCCTAAACATGGTACCTTTGCATGTGTACTTATTTTCATAGATGTAACTCATTAATATGAGTAGGTGTGAAGAATTGTGAGAGAAGAACATCTCTTAGATGTATTTTTGAATGCATTGAGAATGAAGTTCTTCTTCCATTTTTTTGTTTGTGCTCTATGGTGTGTCATGTATAAATGTTTACTAGTAAATAGTTCTTTTGTTTCCTATTAGTTGCTTATAATTTACACATTATTTTATTTATTATATGATTTTATTTCATCATTTTTTTTTTTTTATTTGTTTATCTACACATTCCACTATGCAAACAAGAGGTGTTGCAATTTTATGGGATAATCATAATTAAATGGACAAGCATAAGGAGAAAAAAATAACTAGGTTATTTCTATTCAAGAAAGAGGAAGATATAAAAAAATAAATTCATAAATATGCATGCTCCACATACAATAATTCTTCAAGATATTGGAAGGACCGCAGTTTATTGTAATATCCAATGATGAATTGCAATCTTAGGATAATTTGAGGGTACTTCAACAGACTTTTATCTCCATGAAAAGTATGGTACTCCTAGTTGGTTTACATTAATAATATATTTGTATTTCTTTTCCAATTTTAAATGGCCTTTTGGATGTTGTTCATTTGAAATTTTAATATATATAGGATAATAGGTGTTTTTGAAAATATTTTTGATAGAAAGATTAGATTTTTTTTTAATATATCTAAAAGTTTATTATGAAAAAAGTATACAATCTCTTCATACATTTTTTTGTGAGTGGGATCAGATAAAAAACCATATTTTTCATATATGATATATTCAATAATAGTAATCAAAATCCATTTCATTTCTAATACTTGTGGATTCAAGACCCTAAGTTATTCTAAATGTTATATTGCAATGCAATAAAATAAAATTTAAAGTATTATATATGCATAGGTTTGTTCAAAATATAGTAAAAATTTAATCCTTTGGTATCATATATAAAAGAAAAGGGGAAATTATATATAAAATCAGGCCTTTAAAAAAGATAGTGGAAATTAATAGAATAGACAAAAGATGCTTATGTGTAAGGAAAGTAGTTACCTTATGATTATCATAAAATATTACTAAATAAATAGTCATATTGACCCTAAATCTAGGGAGATATGGCTTAAGAAATGTGATAGAAATAATTTTTTTTTTACTATACTTCCAAACTAAATTTTTTCTTTTATCAAATAAAAATCATTTTAAGTCTAGATGGAATAATTATTGAAGGAGAATAAGAAGATATAAATTAGAAAGCAATCAATTATTTCAAATATATTCTATCAGAAATATGTAGTACAAGAAGGATCAAGATGAGTTGTTTTTTCAAAATATTACATTAAATATCTCACAAAGATAAAATGAAAGCTCAATAAGAAATAAAATAATGGAATAGCTACGATGGGCATTTTTTGTTGAAAATGTGTAATATGAATTTATTGGTGAAGGTCCATGTTGTATGATGCAAAAATGTGTAAGCCTATGAGCAGTTATTTTATGATGCATGAACACTAGTTTATGTAATTATTTAATAGACCCATAGTTTATCCTTGTCATGAATAACCTTTACTAACCCTTTATGCCTTATGTGATGTATGCACATGTTAAGTAACTTTTAAATAAATAATAATAATTTGGTATTAATAGCCCTCAACAACCCATCCTTTGTATTACTTTCATTTTATATTGATAATTTTTATGAGTACCTAAGGACATCCTTTATATCTTGTGTGTTATCACTCTTTCTATTTTTTCTCTATTTCTCTTGCTCTATGATTTGAGTTGATGTGTTGTTTATGTTTATTTTAGTAAAATGTTATGAAATATGACATGGTACCAAAGCAAGTATGGAACAACATTGCTTGGTTGTTTAGAGATATCTCTTGAAGCATATTGTATATCATTTGGATATAAAATGAATAGGGAAGATCTTATCCTTATTTTTTGATATCATCATTTCTTATTATTTTTTGAAGAAAGTTTTTAAGCCTCTCCAAACTTTTTTTATTCCCTTTTTCAAAAATTGGGTGCATTTGCTTGGTTTTACCAAGTTCAAATGTTGTTATTCAAATTATTTGAGATAAGTAAGTAGTCATGTTAAACATTATTAGAATACATTTATTCCAATATGAATTATTTTGAAGCATAAGATGTGCCAATGCATAATTTTGTATCCCTTTGAGATGTTGAAAGTGTAATTTGATTTTTTACCAAGGACAATATTGTATGATGTAATATTGAATATGCCTAAGGGTATACATTATAAAATGTATTAATTTACTATAATATTTTATTATGTAAGCCCTATGGACCACGGTTAAACTTATTAAGGTTAAACCCACTAGGCATGTAATTAACCTTAAAGCCTTTATTGTTATGTCAACTTAAGGTTCATTTATATATTTAGGATTTTGGCATTGATATAAATTTACACCAACCACTCCTCATTTTATTGTTGGAGTGTTTTGATTCTACATATAATATAGTGATTATTTATGGTTCTTATAGGTACCCACTCTATATTTTTCTCTTTGATTCTTTCTTATGCTTTCTTTATAAGATTTTAGTGGATGGATTGCTTCTATTTTTTTTTTTTTAAATATTGTGAATTCTGACATCAAATAAGAGTGGGTATAAATTAGTGTGACTTGGTCATGTACAAATTTAATCTAAAGCCTTTACTTTATCTTCCAATTTTTAGGACACGTTACTATTCAAAGTTTCATTAATTGTTTTAGCCTATGTAGAGAAAATAATTTTTCCAACATTTTCATTCATTTTCGAGAAATATTTGGAAATTGTATGCCCACTTGAAGGTATTTTTTAGTTTCTACATGGATTTTTAGATTTGATTTTGCATAAATATGGATTTTTTAGAATTCTTCATGTTCAGTACGACAATTAGGCTAGTAATAAGGGATTTTGGAATTCAATTATTTTTTGGGAAATAAACATAAGCAATTAATCCACTTAAGTATGATATAAAAATAATAAATAAGGACAAAAAATAGAGAGAGATAGTGGGAAATATAAGTAATCATTGTATTATACATATATATTACACAACACTTTGATAATCGAATGAATAGTGTAAGGGGTATTTATACCAATACCAAAACCTTGATTACATAATAAAATTTGACCTAATTCAAAATAACAAGAGGGCTTAAGGTTAATTACAACTTATAAAGTGGGCTTAACCATAAAAAGGTTAATTGTGGCATGCAAGGTTTATATTATAAACTACTATAGTAAATTAGTACATTTTACAATGAATGCCCTTAGGCCTATCAATATTACATCAAGTAATATTGGCTTTGACCATGAATTAGATTATATTTTCAACACCCTCCATAATATGAACTGAGAGGCCAAGGAGAGAAGATATTCCCCAAAATAATGGATATTCTATTGGGATTTTGTATTTTATTTAGATCCTTCAAAGTCTCTACCATCATTTGGAAGATATTTGTTGATCTTTAGGAACTTGGATTCAATCCCTTGCATTTTTAGCAAACAATTATTTATTGGATGTTCCTCTCTCTTATAATATCTGCATTTGGTCTTCAATTTCTTTGTAGACCTAGCTTAGCCCTTGAACCACTATGTCATAGCCTCCTTATATTTAAATTCCATTGCCTGAGTGTATTTGTAGAGTTACACCACAATTCTACATTTCCACCTAAAAATGAACTAGGAGATAAAATTTTGATCAAGAGTAAGAGCCTCTTTAAACTCCAAAAACATAGGATTCATATGAAATATCAGGTTCAATATTTAAAAGAGGAGGATATATTAACAAGGACAATCCTCACACATTATACATCATTCTTTTCTCAAGAATATGTAATATATTCCCTTAATTTCTTGAATATTACAATATAGTCCTCAATGTTATAAGCTCTAGTTCCAAGTGACTTGTTTTAGTGTTATTTACTTTCCCAAAATGCTCATGCAATTTTAACCATACCTTGAAAGGGTCACTCTCCTCAATGATGTAAAAAAGTAAATCTAGTTTAATAAGCAAGGAAAATAGGCCAAGAACCTCTTCTTCTCTTTGATGTAAAGTTTATTTATAAAGAACAACTACTTTATCCTCTTGAAAGAAGTATGATAACTTCTTACTAAATAATAGGCTAATTATTTGGGTTGACCAAATATTGTAATTTTTCCTAGTAATATAAATAACTAGGGCATTTTGATCCATTATATAATTTGACACCTAATACCATAAGCTCAATGGATAGATGCCACTAGTGATTAGAACTCAAAAAATCATGTGATCTAAAAAAAGAGCTCAAAATGATTTTATATCAAAAATTTATGGCCTATGGAATATTTTCCCTAATGGATCCAAAAGTACAAAAAATAGATACCCAAAATTTAAATGTTTAAGATCCAATCTTGACTTTCCACTTGGAAAATTTTGATTTGTTATTGTGCTCTAATCCTATTTTGCCACTTCAACTCCCCTACTTCACTAATTTAGTGGAACTTGTCATCATATGATTGGTTAATTGGATTTAAGTAGTTATAAAAGTTGATTAGGTGATTTAGGGAGGCACCACATCGATTATAGTTCATTCTCCTTTAGCTCGTGGTATCAATGAGATTCAATTCTTAGTATTTGCTAGCCAAAATAGAAAGTATTATCCAAGATAGCACAATCCCTATTGAGTATCATTACCTACTTCCTTTTCATATGTTCATAGGTCATTGTCTCAATGATAAAATAATATGCAAAATAAAACAACAAAGGGATTCAAACATAAGTCCATTTCTCTATAATATCTTCAACTACCTTGGGGTAACCAACTAGCTAGGTCCTCCCATTGAGATGCTATAGCCAATTTTGTAAATAAAAGGCCTTCATTCCCCTATAGAATAAGTTAGAAGAGTGATGCCAAGATTTAATAACTCTACTACACTCATCCAAATCTCTAATACCAACCTATCTAGTCAGTCTACCATTAACCAATATTGTAGTAAAGGTGGTAGGATATCCTTTAAATATATAAACATGATCTAAGTAGGAAAAGTATAGTGTAGATTTGAATCCATATTGAGGAAAATAATGCCTAAAAATATCCCCTTCTAACCATCACCTTTTGTGAATGCACTCAAGTGGACATCTTATCCTTGCATAAGAACGGGGGGATGAGTGCTCTCTATCTATAACCCATGGGAGCAAACTAACCCTATATAGTGTCTAAAAGAAAATGATCTCTATTTTAAAAGTTGACCCTCTTCCCTCTCCCTGGGAAATCCAAGCTCAATGAAGAAATGTTGGCACCTCTCTACATCAATAATGTGGTATTATAGGTAACATGCATGAGATGCAAGCAAATTTCAAATTTAAATATTTTTGACATTGATTCCTCTTTAAAATGTCATAGCATCCATGGAAAAAAAGCATGAATATAAATTAATTTAGTTTCATAGGAATACCTTAAAGGAGAGGACAAAAAATATTTGATAGTTTTGAAGGAAAAAATATGCAATTTGTGGAATAGAGATTTATCTTTTCTTTTTAGACTAAAAATATTTGATTTTGCAATATTTTTTGGAATATTTTCAAAACATGTGTTTACCACATTGTATGCCAAAAATATGAAGAGGAAATGAAATTATATGAAAAATAAATGGATACAACAAGAATTAGAAAGTGCGTGTCCTTGGGCATCCCAAAATATCATATTTTATCCATAATTATCATCCAATGGATTCTCATTGAGTGGTATTTATAGTGATACCAAAATCCCAATGAGAGACTAACCTTAAACCAACATTGTCTTAACCTTGACATTAACCTTACAATAAAATAATAATGAACTACCCCGTATGTGAGTTCATCCAAAAAAGTGGATTAACCAATACCACTAAGGATGAAATATGAAAAGGTCTTATAGGTTTACATGAACATGCTTGTAGGCTTTACATAAATAAGGAATTCCTATAGGATCATGTAATTACATTCTCATAGGATACATAAATGACCCTCATAAGCACCTTATTACACATTTGTCCTAGACCTAAACAAGATTAGATTATATATATTTCAACACCTCCAAAATCTGAATTGAGAGGGCAAAGAAGAGAAGACATTAGAGGTTACACCTTCCCCCATAATGGAGGGTTTAGTGGACCTGTTCCTCTTTCATCCTCATATTCATCATCAAAAATTTATTTCCATTCCTCAAGAATTATGTCTCAATATTATTTACCCTTGTAATGCATTTTTTTATGGAGTGGCTTTTCCTTTTATAATATTCATAAACTTTCAACTTCTTTGAAATGTTATACTTGCCATTGGAAACTTGAGTCTTAGATTTTTTTGACTTGAAGTCTTTAGGATGAGCTTATGTAAGATACAAATCTCTACGATTCTTCATTGTCATTTCATAATGAATTATAAGCTTGAAAAACCCTTCAAGAGAGATGTGTTATGGTTATTTCATAGTCATAGCATTCACATAAATAAATAGACCAACTATAAAAAAAGGAATAGAAATATTAGAAATAATATATTTGTCGTACACTTCATCACTCTTTACCTTGCCTTCTGCTATAGCTAGATCACACTACACCAAAAAAGGGCTTTAATGATGCACCTTGTTAGAGCCATAACTTGTGAACTGTAAGCTCGTTCACCTTGAAATTTAACAGGTGGTTCTCTGATTGGCCTGAATCTCCAAAAATCATGTTTTTAGGACCTAACTCCGACATCTAATATCCATATATAAGCTTTTAGAATAGGTTCTCAGGTTTTTGGGTTTTTTTTGCATGTTAGAAGTTTATTATCTTTTGTTATACCTTAAGTTGAGACCTAATATTTAAAGTAAGGGTTGTTATTGTAAGAGGGATGTGTGCACAAAATTTAGGTGCAATCTGATTCATTTATATTTTTAGCAGTTTTTAGAAAAAGACAATTTTAGGATTTCTTTAGGGTTTCTTTGGTTTTCGGTTGCTATATGATGGATTGTAATCTTTTGGAGAAGGGGTGTGAATTCAGGAATGAGAAGAATATCAATTTACAGGTTTCTTCCATTATATTGCATTTGTGTTATGTGATTGGAGTCCATTTTGTTGATCTCTTATAGCTGAGTTCACATCATTTGGTATTAGAGTGGGTGTGATCTCGCTAGTGAAGGAAATATGCCACCTAGAATATATGCCCAGATGAATAGGCAAATCAAGAATATGAATGCAAAAATAGCATGAATGACTGGTGTGATTGATCTCATGGGAGAGAGACATCCTAGGGCGCATGCAGATCAAGGATCTGATGATGAAAACATACCCGAGGAACGTGGATATGAGGTCCACCCAGAAGCAAAACTAGAGGTCCTAGAGGAAGAAGGATACAATTTTGAAAATCTATTGATATGAGCTCTAGAGGGGCTTAAGGAGAATCGAGATGGGATTAGGATTGAGGTTCTCGAGTATGCTGGTGGGTTGAAACCAAAGGAGTTGATCGATTATATCAATAGACTAGAAAAATAATTTGAATGGATTAACCTTGCTGAAGAGAAGAAGGTTAAGATCGCATGCACAAAGTTGAAGGGACATGCATTTATTTTGTGGGATCATTTACAGACTACACGACATATGAATGGAAAGGAAAATATCAGGTATTGGACAAATATGAAGAAGAAGTTACAAGAAAAATTTATACCTGTAGACTACTCCCAAACCCTATTTCATAGATTTTAGAATCTCTGACAGAAGGATCAAAGCATCGAGGACTATACTAATGAATTCTACAAGTTATCCATGCGAGTGGAGCACAATGAGACGAAAGACCAAAAGGCTGGTAGGTATGTAAATGGCCTAAGTTTGCTATCCAAGATGAGATGAGCATGCATCGCACTCTTACAATCGATGATGCATATGAAATGGCCTTTAAGGTAGAGGAGAAATTGAAAAGGGTTAATAGAAGATGTAAGAAGGGATTCACACCCTCTTCAGATCGGGGTCAAAGTGGATCTAATTTTCTCAAGGGAGAATCCTCAATACCTGCTAAATAAGAAGAAGATGGGTAGAATTTGAGAGGAAGAGGATACCAACGAGGTAGAGGTTACAGTGGTGGATGAAATGTGAATGATACAAGAAAGTTGTATACCTGTTATGGATGTGGTGAGGAGGGGCACAAAGCATTTGAGTGTCCCCAATGTGATATCTAAGAAATGGGTCAAGGAGGACAAGGAAGGATCAATCTTGTTGATATGGAAGAGCAGGATGAGGATGAAGTTGTTGCTGACATGGGGGAAGCACTTATGAGAAGGAGGATTTTGATTGTTCCTAATAAATAGAAGATAAATAGCAATGTGAAGGGGAAGACCATAGATGGTGATGATTCTAGGCTACAAATAAACATCTTTCGAACAAGATATACATCAAGAGGGAAGGTATGTAACATTGTCATTGATGGTGGCAACTATGAAAATATAGTGTCAAATGTCATGGTTGATAAAATGAACCTGGAATGCGAAAAGCATCCTTATCCATATCGCATCTCATGGGTTAAGAATGAGAATGAATTAATAGTATATCAAAGGTGTTTAATTTAATTTTAAATTGGGAGTAATTACAAGGATGAAGTGTGGTGTGATATGATCCTGATGGATGCATGTCACATTCTGTTGGGAAGACCTTAGTAGTACGACAGGGCTACTAACCATAATGGGAGAAAGAATACTTACACATTCTGGAAGGGTGGTGTAAAGGTAGTTCTTGTATCTCTGAAGGAGGATGGGCTGAGTGAGAGCTTGTTGATGATGAAGGAGTTTCTTACAGAGATCAAGGACATTAGCTTATGTTATGCCTTAACAACTAGGAAGCTATAAATAGAGGAAGTTGTTATGCCGACAGTAGCAGCTAAGTTGCTAAGTGAATATAAAGATGTCACACCAGAGGAGTTACCATATGGGCTACCACCAAAGAGGGATATCCAACATCACATGGATTTGATTCCAGGATCAACACTCCCAAATTAGGTAGCTTATCGGTTGAACCCAACATAGAATATAGGCAAGTGACAGAGTTGATAAAGAAGGGATTAGTTAGGGAGAGTATGAGTCCATGTGCAACTCCAGCATTACTGATCCCAAAGAAATATGGTGACTGGAAGATGTGTGTGGATAGTAGATCCATAAACAAGATCACAATAAAGTATCGGTATCCTATGCCGAGAGTGGATGACATGATAGATGGATTGGCTGGAGCTAAATACTTTAGTAAAATTGATCTGCAAAGTGGCTACTACCAGATCAAAATTAGAGAAGGGGGTGAATGGCATATAAATTTTAATACAAAATATGGGTTGTACGAGTGGATGGTGATGCCATTTGGGTTGTCTAATACACCCAGTACATTTATGCGGTTGATGAACAGAGTACTACGAGAATATACTGGTAAGTTTGTGGTTGTGTATTTTGATGATATTTTGATTTATAGTAAAAGTGAAGAGGAGCATTTGTTACACCTAAAATTAGTGTTAGACGTTCTCAGGAAGGAGAAATTGTATGTCAACGTGAAGAAATGTAGATTTTTTCAAGATGGTTTAGTGTTTTTAGGATTTTTAATCTTAAGATATGGCATGAGGATGGATGACAAGAAAGTGAAGGCGATTCTGGAATGGCCTCTTCCATGAACTATAACAGAAGTAAGGAGATTTCATGGCCTAGATACCTTTTATAGAAATTTCATCAGGAACTTTAGTAGTATAGCTGCCCCTATAATTGAGTGCACGAAGGGGAAAGAGTTTGTATGGACTATGGCAACAACAAAGAGTATTGAACTCTTGAATAAGAAGTTATCAGAAGACCCTGTTCTAGTGTTACCATATTTCATTAAGGTATTTGAGGTTGATTGTGATGCCTCATTTGTTAGAATTGGTGGTGTCTTAAGTCAAGAGAGCTGACCTGTAGCATTTTAAGTGAGAAGTTGAATGATGCAAGGAAGAATTATTCTACATATGATGTGGAATTCTATGCAATTATGCAAGTATTGCAACATTAGAGGCACTACTTACACTCAAAGGAGTTTGTGTTGTTTACTGATCATGAAGCATTGAGGTATGTCAAATCTCAAAAAAAGTTAAATAGTAGGCATGCCAAATGGGTTTCATTTTTGCAACAGTATACATTTGTCCTAAAGCAGAAATCAAAAAAACAAAATAAGGTTGATGATGCATTGAGTAGGGGAGTCATGTTGTTGACCACTATGGAGAATGAAGTGGTAGGATTTGAGGGGATTAAATATCTGTATGAGTTTGATGTAGGTTTTTGGAATATTGTGCAATAGTGTAAAAGTGCAGTAGAGGGTGAGTCTCATACCATTTTTGAAGAGTATTTTTTATAGAATGGTTTCTTGTTTAAGGGTAATCGATTATGCATTCCCAATGTCTCTATGAGAGATAACATCTTGAGGTAATTACATAGTAGGGGTTTGGATGGTCATTTTGGAGTAGCCAAAACTACCACTCTTGTAGAGGAGAAGTACTATTGGCCAAAAATGAAGAGAGATATAATCAGGTTTGTCTCTAGATGTAGAGTATGTCAAATGGCTAAGGACCATATGCAAAATATAGGGTTGTATATGCCACTGCCAGTTCCTACAGGACCATGGACCGATCTGAGTATGGATTTCGTGTTGGGGTTGCCCAAGACATAAAGGGGTAAGGATTCCATTTTTGTTATGGTAGATAGATTTTCAAAAATGGTGCATTTCATTGCTTACCAGAAAACTAATGATGCAACTAGGACTATAGTCTTAATATTTTATGAGATTGTGTGGTTACATGGTGTTCCAAATACTATTACTTTTGATTGGGATACTAAGTTATTGAGTCTCTTTTTGAGGACATTATGGAAAAATTTGAACACCAAGTTGCAGTTAAGTAGTGCTTACCACTCATAGACCGATGGGAAAATAGAAGTAGTGACCAAAATCTTGGGAAACCTCTTACAGTGCATAGTTGAAGAAAAACAAAAACAATGGGATTTAGCCTTATCACAAGCCGAATTTGCATACAACAGTTTAGTGAACAGGTTGATAGGTAAATCTCCTTTCAAAATTATTTATGGTAAAAATCCTAGAGGTGTATTATATTTTTTTGAGTTACCAATTGGAGAATGAGTTAGTGATGATGCAGAAGCATTTGATGATCATATTAGAAAGTGCAAGAGTCAATGAGGGAAAAATTACAGAGTAGTAATGCTCACTACAAAGAGTCTGCTGACACACACATAAGGGTGAAAGTTTTTGAAGAGGGTGATATGGTCATGGTTCATCTTAGGAAATAAATATTTCCTAAGGGGACGTATAACAAACTAAAACTTAAGAAAATTGGGCCATGCAGGATTTTGAAGAAGATCAATGATAATGCCTATAAAGTGTAGTTGCCTGATGAATTTAATATTTCACCATTTTTTAATGTTTCTAATTTATTTCAATATCCTGGTACTACTAAGGATGATGAATTATAGGATACAACAAATTGGGCACGACATATGCCTAAGAATAAAAAAGATAGAGTTGCACAGGTGCTTGATAAGAAGGTGATCACCACCAGACATGGGAGCTACAATAGATACCTGGTTTAGTGGGAAGGATTACCACAGTCATATAACACTTGGGTTTTAGATTTAGAGCTAAATAAAATTGATAACCAGAAGCTATAGGATTTCAATTCAGCTGAACTCGCAGGAGCTAAGTTCTTTTTCACCAGAGGAGAATGATGCACCTTGTTGGAGCCATAACTTGTGAACCATACGCCCATTTGCCTTGAAATTTAAAATGTCGTTCCGCATGCATGTTATGCATAAGGTAAATCTATGACTGGATTGAATCTCCAAAAATCATGTTTTTGGGACCTAACTCCGACATCTAGTGTCCCAAAATTAGCTTTTAGAATAGGTTCTTGGGTTTTTTGGGTTTTTTTGCATGTTAGAAATTTATTATATTTTGTTATACCTTAAGTTGAGACCTAATATTTTAAAGTAAGATTTTTATTGTAATAGGGATTTTTGTACCAAATTTGGGCGCAATCCGACTCATTTCTATTTTTAGCAGTTTTTTAAAAAAATATCTATTTTTAGCAGTTTTTAGAAAAAGATGTTTTTAAGGTTTCTCTAGGGATTTTTTGGTTTTTGGTTGTTATATGATGGATTGTAATCTTTTGGAGAAGGGATGTGAATTCAGGAATGAGAAGAATATCAATTTTTAGGTTTCTTCCATTATATTGCATTTGTGTTATGTGATTGGAGTCCATTTTGTTGGTCTCTTGTAGTTGAGTTCACATCATTTAACAACAACTAAAATAAGACAGTTTTTTATGACAATAAAAAAATATCCTAATAGATCCTAAGAGGGCATTTTAGGCAACCCTAAATTAACACACACACACACACACACACATATATATATACCATGGGAAAAGCGAAATGAGCATTTTATTTTAGTTTTCTCATTGGATAGAAAGCTCGAGTTAGGGAATTCACTTAGATGAAGGTTGGACATAGAGCTCAAGCTAGGGTGTTAGCTCATATGGAGACTAGATAGAGAGCTCAAGCTAGGGTGTTCACTCATACAAAGGTTGGAAAAAGAGCTCAAATAAGGGAATTTGCTCAAATGGAGGCTGGACAGAGAGCTCGAGCTAGGGTGTTCACTCATATGGAGGTTGGATAGAGAGCTCAAGCTAGGATTGGACAAAGAGCTCAAGCTAGGATTGGACAAAGAGCTCAAGCTAGGTCTTTACCAAAATATAAAGGTTTTAAGTGGTATGAATTACTCAGGGTTTGGGGATGCAGGGTGAGATTGTGTTCAAAATTTAGGGTTTTATTTATAGTGATGGTTAAGATTTTTTTAAATGATGGTTATTTTAGGAAATGGAAATTAGATTTGTTATTACATACTTGGAGAACGTATTTGGCTGCTTTGTTCTTGGTTATGCTCGCTATCAAGATCTATGGACTTGCCAAGCCCATAAAGAGAACGTGGATGTCCTAAAATTGATACTTAGCATGTCAATCTATATCTACACTATAGATTATTTGGTTGTTTGTTGAAACTCTCTTTATAGGGCATGTTGATTTCTTGTATAAAAATTTGATAAGAAAGATATCACAAAGTTGTTGAAGCCATGAATTATGAACAAAATTTTCAATGTGACAACAACAATGAACATATAATGGCACATACTATGAATAGTCCTTTATGGGCTTGGGGATGCAGAGGGTTTAGGGTTTGGGGATGTAGAGGATTTAGGGTTTGGGGATGTAGAGGGTTTAGGATTTGGGGATGCTATTATAACTAGTTAATTAATGATGTGTTATATCAAATTATATCTATGAGTTAGAATATGATCCATCTTGATATGCATTGCTAAAAAGCTTCAAAACTTTTGATGTACAAAGGAGTTTCACTACTAATGTAATTTGTTATCATAAAGATTCAAGTTATTTTATTTTCTTCTTTACAATGATGGTTAAGCTTTACTGTTAAATTGATTTAATTCTATTATGTATTTTTGCATTTGCTATTATGGTATAAAGTGGGTTAGTAAATGTACTATTGTATTTGCTCTTATATCTATTTTTTAAATGATGGTTAGTTTTGTAAATGGAAATTAGAGTTGTTTTTACATACTCAGAGAACATATTTGGTTTCTTTGTTCTTGGTTATGCTTGTTATCATTGTCTATGGACCTGTCAAGCCCATAATGAGAATTTGGATGTTCCAAAATTCACACTTAGCATATCAATTTAGTTAGCGTAATGATGATTTTGTTGTTTGTTGAAACTCTCTTTATAGGGCATGTTGATTTCTAGTAGAAAATATTGGTAAGAAGGATACGAAAAAGTTTTTGAAGCCATGAATTATGAACAAAATTTTCAATGTGATAGCAACAATGAACATATAATGGCACATACTGAGAATAGTCCTTTATGGGCTTGGGAATGTAGAGGGTTTAGGATTTGGGGATGTAGAGGGTTTAGGGTTTGGGGATGCTACTATAACTAGTTAATTAATGATATATATGAGTTAGAATCTACTCCATCATGTTATGTATTGCTAAAAAGCTTCAAAACTCCTGATGTACTAAGGAGTTTCACTACTACTGTAATTGGATATCGTAAAGATTCAAGTTATTATATTTTCTTCTTTACAATGATGGTTAAGCTTTACTGCTAAATTGATTTAATTCTGCTATGTACTATTGCATTTGCTATTATGGTATAAAGTGGGTTAGTAAATGTATTGTTGCATTTGCTATTATGTCTATTTTTTAAATGATGGTTATTTTGGGAAATGGAAATTAGAGTTGTTCTTACATACTTGGAGAACATATTTGGTTGTTTTGTTCTTGGTTATGCTCACTATAAATATCTATGGACCTACAAATTCCATAAAGAGAACGTGGATGCCCCAAACTTGACACCTTTGAAAATATCTATTTAGAAAGGCATCTATCATGATTTGACAATGCTAAAATGAAATATATGATATGAAAATGTGATAAACATGATGCTCATAAATTTTCACAAGCTAAAATGACATTATATGATCTTGGCACATGTGCTGCCATAGGGGTTTTAACTATTGTGTCTTCTCACCTACTTGTTTAGATGATATCTCATATCATTCCAGTTCTAAAATAAAATTTCTAGGTTTTGTTTGATTGTGTTGATTATTTTAATCAAGGTTTCATACAATAGTCTGTAACTGCAAATATCTATTTATTTTTTAGTTATATCATCATATAAGTTGCAAGTGGAAATGTAGTTTATTTCATTCTCTACTTAGTACATTTTCAAATTCTATTTCCCAAGGTTTTCATGGGTGGAAATATCTAGGGGTTTCACCATGTAATTCATGCAAGTTAGTTCTTGGTTTTTCAAATATGGTTTTCTTCTTGAGGGGTTTTACCTTATAAAGTTAGAACACAAAATGCTCTAGTTTAGGTATGTTGATATTATTTTAATACCAAATATTTGGTTTTTGTTATTATTGTCCTTTCAATTACTACTATTGATTCTACTTTTGATTTTATGATTCTTATAACACCAAATATTCTACTTGCATCTCTATTATTGTTTTAAAGGCTATATTGGTTACTTTTTATGGTTTGCTTTCATGTCTACAAAATCCTTTTAGTGTTAGATCTCTAGAGATGATACAATACTTCTTCACTTTATAAGAAACACCTTTAATTTTTATTGAAATTTATGTTCTATCAACTAACACAAACTTATAATTTTAGTCCTTGAGATCACTTGAATATGAAATATGAATAACTAATCAATTAAAAAATTTGGGAGTTTCTTATTTTTTATCATATTAAAGATTATATTTAATTTATGATAATATTTTATTGATAAACATGTGTTCTTATTATATCTTCTCTATATCTTGTATTTTCATTCTTCTTATCCATATCTTCTATTCCCACTATCACTATTGTTCTTTGAGTCATGCAATTTATATAACTTGGATGATGTTATTATTAAAACTCTAGTATGAGGTTTGTAACCTTCTATGACTTGCCATCTTGAAATAAAAACTTATTAAGAGCCCATAAAGTACCTATTAAACATTGACATAATTAGAAATATAAGAAAGAAAAAATGGTGACCACTATAAGGCAATAATACATAATATGACGTAGCTTTTATCATAGCCCTTGTGAGGGAAACTATCCCATGCAGCTAAGTCAATGTTGGAAACTTAGTCTTGGATTTGATGAGTTTTGAGTTCTCTCTATCATTGAGCTTTTGTTAGCATCCTAAATAGTATAAGCTGGATAGAAGTCCTTGAGTACAAGGAACACCCAAACCCTTAAGGTTTTCATGTCTTAATATCATTTTAGAGGATATATGATTTATAGAGTTTACACCTTGAAATATTACCATTTATTTTGTTGAGTCCATTTGAGTGTAGTATATAGTATTCTATTAATCGTTATCTTGTAATTATTCATCAATATAGCATTCATGTACTTTGGTTCCCTATAGATTCATTGATTGCATTTGACTATAGAGGGTCAAGGTCAAGGAAATTTTTAAGGCACAGGTCCAAATCAAAATTCTTGGTCTAGAATTTGAGACCCCATGGAGGGACACACCTACCCTACCCCACAGGATTCAAACAAGTGACCAAGCTTAAAATTAACCAAGCCTAACCATTTCATTTTAGAATCTAGGAATTTTTTGTTTCTACATGTATTGAATAAAATGTAGAGTAAGTAAAAATAACATAATCAAGTAAGAATGAGTATAGCAACCCAATCAGACCATCCTTTCATTGAATATTTTTTGTATCCACTTGAAGCTCAGTACTTTACCTGTTACATATCTCATAGGAATAATGTACTCACAAACAAAACTTTGTACAACTTCAAAGCAACATTTGTGAAGAATTTTACATTATGCTTCTTAAATGTTAAGTGGTATTGTGGGTTGGCAAATTAATCAAAACCCATTCTTGAAAAGCACTCCAAGTATTGAAATTACTTCTACAAAATTTGAAACTTCATGAAAATAAAGATCATTTATTTTTCTTACTTCATGAATAGATATTTTTCTCATACAACAAGTGTAATACAACTTGACTCCTCCATAGATATTCTAGGATATCCTCATACACAAAAATACATGATCATGAGGTTCTAAATTATGCTAGTATATACCTTAACTAGTTTATATGTCATGATTGTTATCCAATATCTCTATTTTTATAGTTTTTAACTATTCAATATCTCTATTTTTATAGTTTTTAACCATTGGAGCTTGCATTAGACTAGTGTTCAATATGGTTTTTATTTCCTCCTCCTCTTGAAGGTTGGTGTCTTCTTGGATATATAAATATATTTTTATTTTATTTCTTGAGCATTATTTTGTGCAATTTTTTTTTTCACTTTATAAGAAATTATAACGACCCAAAAATCAAGAAACAAAACACATAAAAAGAGAACAATTTTTTTTTACTAAGGAGAGGGATTCATAAATCCCTAACCAACCTTAGATTGAATTAATGTTTAACAACCCTAAGTTTCTTAAGAACTATACCACACAATATTCCCCTTATGCAAGTCCCTTATACGTAGGTATACCAAATGTTATGCATATAAGTCCATCCATATCATCACTCTTGATGAGCTAGACTTACCACCTTCAATCATTAGAAGGTATACAAACATCTCCATATTCCATACAAGCCATTATGTGTGGGTATGCTATGTGTACTACGAGTTAATCTATCAATCTTTTCCTTTGACAAGCTATATTAATTTTGGTATGATATTCTAAACCTAGTTACCAATATACCTAAGGGGGTCTCAATACCTTAGGTAAACCTCTAAGTTCACCTAGAACTTACTACTTTTTTTATAATAATTATTAACACAAGAATATATCAAAATCTAACAAAACATGAATCATAGGTCTGAGGTGTATACCAACTGGTTCGACCAAACCTCGTAAGGGAGGCAGAGGTCCAAGGTTCAAATATTGGACCTACTTGAACTGAATGCTTGTCCCTTTTCTGGTGCTTTTAGTGGCGTAAAATATTTAAAATGATTAATACATGGTGGTTGTATGGGTGGGATACAAACATCTATGTGGAGGCTTTCAGGGTAGACAACATAGAATACTATGGCAGCCATAAAAAATTGTATAGCCTACCCGGATTTGTGGCAGCTACTGATTCCACCATATAAATTTAAAAAAAAAAAACATGAATCATTAACAATCAAAGGATAACTAAAACATAAGACAATAATTAAAGTATAAACATGCAATAGAAAGGAATCAAATACAACTACATTCAATTAATGGAATACAAGGTGCATAAATCATATTGTTCATTTATTACACAAGTATGTATGGTAAACCCCATACTTTCAATCAATACATTACATCAATTTCATCGGGGAAACCTCCTCACAAATATAATCTATTTGCATAAATGAGTAATATGTAAGGTAGAGATCAAGCTTGTGCATCGGTCCATATCATGACTTTGGTCCTCCCGCTTCTTCCATAGATCAAGTAAAGATAGTAGGGGATTAAGAAACTCGTAGTTCAAGATAGACATGCTTCTAAATACAATTTTTTATTTAATTTCTAAATTGCAACTATACAAACAACCCAAGCAATTCAACTTTCTAATGCATAGTTGATATCATAGAAAGCTACTCTTTCATTTTCCCCTCTCATCTCCTCATGAGAGCCATTCAACCATGCATCAAGATCACATGCTCTTACTTGTAATAAATGGTCTAACCCTTATTTAACAATCAAAGTCCCATACCCTTAATTGTTAAATAATCTAGGTTCACATTCATTACCCAATTAAAGCCAACTATTTTAATATTTAAATAAACCCTTTTCTTTATTTCATAAATTAAATTCCCATACCCTTAATTTACAAAAACAAAACATATTTCACATTCATTATCCAATTAAAGCCAACTAATTTAATCTTCAACTAAATCTTTTTCTTCATTTCATAAATTAAAGTCCCATATCCTTAATTTACAAAACAAATCATGTTTCACATTCATCACCCAATTAAATCCAACTACTTTAATATTCAAATAAACCTTTTTCTTCATTTCATAAATTAAAGTCTCATACCCTTAATTTACAAAACAAACCATATTCACATTCATTATCCAATTAAAGCCAACTACTTTAATCTTCAAATAAACCTTTTTCTTCATTTCATAAATTAAATTCCCATACCTTTAATTTACAAAACAAACCATATTTCACATTCATTATCTAATTAAAGCCAACTACTTTAATCTTCAAATAAACCTTTTTATTCATTTCATAAATTAAAGTTCCATACCCTTAATTTACAAAACAAACCATATTTCACATTCATTATCCGATTAAAGCCAACTACTTTAATCTTCAAATAGACTTTTTTCTTCATTTCATAAATTAAAGTCTCATACCCTTAATTTACAAAACAAACCATATTTCACATTCATTATCCAATTAAATCCAACTACTTTAATCATTTAAATAATGAAATAGCATTTAAATATTATTTCCTTCCATTAACCTAAAATATGCCATTTTTAGACAATGAAATAATTTTAAGTCCTTTTCTTTCATTAACCTAAAACTTTCCATTTTAGATAATGAAATAATATTAAAGCTTCTTCCTTCATTAACCTAAAATCTACCATTTTAGTTAATGAAATAATATTAAATCTTCTTCCTTCATTAACCTAAAATCTACCATTTTAGTTAATTAAATAATATTAAAGCTTCTTCCTTCATTAACCTAAAATCTACCATTTTAGATAATGAAATAATATTAAAGCTTCTTCCTTCATTAACCTAAAATCTACCATTTTAGTTAATGAAATAATATTAAAGCTTCTTCCTTCATTAACCTAAAATCTACCATTTTAGTTAATGAAATAATATTAAAGCTTCTACCCAACCCATACATAATCTACTCATCTTCTTACGCACAAGTTAACCAATAATCGACTAGATAAGGGAGGATAGATCTCCAAAGCATAGTTTAAGAAATATAGAATGATGAGGATGCTACCAAGATGGGTTCTGACCTACAACAAACCAGGTGCAGGTGGAGTGTTTAGGATGGCCTCCACGGTGTTTAATGTCAATTGTGGTATGGTCAAATCATGCCAACACCAATGTAGCCAATAGTGCTACGTTGTCTATATTCCTCCTTCCGTATTTCCAAAATTATTGCCATTAAGATGCCATCCCTTCACGTTAGAGGGAGCTTCGCACAACTAGTCTGATCGGATTTCCAAAGGGTGGCCTATCCGATTCTCTAATAGGTGGTCATATCACATTTAACCCATATTGGTTGGTCACTTTTGGTTAAGAAAATCCCCCAATAATTCAACTAATTAAAGTCTATTCTTTTTGGATTCAATGAATTATGTCTATCATTTTAAATAGAGGAGTTATTTGCTTAATGGGATTCTTTTATTTCTAAATATAAAACAACCATTTTTCTTTCAAAAATTTTCTTTATTCATCTGAAGTAAATCACATTTCATTCAAATGAAAACTCTTTATAACCATAAAATAACTCATCCATTTATTTAAAATGAGATCTCTTTATTATTTAAATAAATTAACTATTTATTTAAAATGAGATTTCCTTTATCATTCCAGTTAGATCAACTATGTATTTAAGAATGATATTTCTTTATTATTTAAATAAATCAACTATTTATTTAAAATGATATCTCTTTGCTTATTTAAATAAATCAACTATTTATTTAAAATGATATCTCTTTGCTATTTAAATAAATCAACTATTTATTTAAAATGATATCTCTTTGCTATTTAAATAAATCAACTATTTATTTAAAATGATATATTTTTGCTATTTAAATAAATCAACTATTTATTTAAAATGATATCTATTTGCTATTTAAATAAATCAACTATTTATTTATAGCTCACAAATTATTAAGGTAATTAGTGTTGAAGTAAAAGATAATCAAGCATGTGTAGCAAACAAAGAGGGAGTCTTTCCATCAATCTAATCACCTGTCTCAACCTCTAGAATATATGATAGCTAATAGGCCATCAATATAGGGCTCAAGGTGGTTAGCTATTGATGATTATCCCTTAAATGAATGCATACCTATATTAAGGTATCTATCATTTTTACCTCTAAGTTGCGTTATCATCACTTCCCCAACCTCAAGTACCCTCATATTTGGTGGATGTCTCAACTTCTTCCACTTACGAGTGTACTTGATCCTACACATTGGAAATTTCATTAGCAGTATCATGCCCTTCAATAACTATTAATATTGCATAACTACTTAATTGCACAAATCGAGTATCAGTATCATGCCCTTCAAAATCTATTAATATCAATACATTTTTTTTCATATCAAAAAGGTCCATATTGGAGGGTCATGATAGAAACACCTTTTATTTTTATTGAAAATTATGTTCTATCAATTAACACAAACCTATAATTTTAGGCTTTGAGATCACTTGAATATGAAATTTGAATAATTGATCAATTGAATAATTTGGGAGTTCCTTATTTTTTATCATATTAATGATTATCTTTAATTTGTGATAGTATTTTCTTGATAAACATATGTTCTTATTATATCTTCTCCATATATTCTATTCTCATTCTTCTCATCATTTGTGAAACTTCATGAAAATAAATATCATTTATTTTATTACTTCATGAATAGATATTTTGCTCATACAACAAGTGTAACAAAACTTGAATCCTCCATATATTCTAGGGTATCCTCATACGAAAAAATACATGATCGTGAGATTTTAAATAAGCTAGTATATACCTTAAATAGTTTATATGTCATGATTGTTATCCAATATCTCTATTTTTATGGTTTTTAACTATGCCATATATGCTTTTTAAAAAGGATTTATGTGTATTTAATATTTATTTAATTCAAATATTTACATATACCTTTTTCAATTTTCATGAATTCATTTATGCACAATCTTTTAAAACCATCAAATTTTCTTGACAATTCATGTGCTGGCTTAAGTGATTTAACTAATTTTGCATTGTAGGAATATATTTGAGTTTATTTTCATTATCTATTTATTCTCTTGGCAGAAATACAATAATATTTTCCTCGTCATCTTCTTCCTTATTTAGGCCTATATATTCTAACAGATTATTAGGCCATCTACATGGTAATGGTATAAGACACATTTATGTTCCTCTTCCTTATTTAGGCATATATATTCTAACACATTATTAGTCCATCTACATGGTAATGGTATAAGACACGTTTATGTTCCTGAAAGCTTATTTTCAGTAGTTGGTCTTGTTCCTGATCTTGGTAATGAAATATCAACTAATTTTATGACTCTTATGACATATTCTTCTAATTCTTGTTTTTTGGTTTCTTTTGAGATGACTCCTTTTGGATCTACAATAAACCTTTCTGGTAAAGGTCTAAGTTTTACATTTAACATTTTATTTTTTGTTTTTACATGATCTATCAGTTTGGCATTACTTTTATTGAAACTTTTCACAATAATGTTATCATAGATATCTTAAGGCCTACTAGTTTTTTCTCCAAATATTGACACATATGACCCTAAATGTGTGTCCTATATATCTATGTTCATGTTGGACTATGTATGTGTTGTTTTATGAAGAAATAGTCTTCATTTGTGGTGCTCTGAAAATTTTTGTAGTTGAAAGCATTGATGTAACAACAACTAATGCTAATGGAGATAAATTTAACCATGGTTTTTTCTTTTGTTATGAAACTAGTTTTTATTTCAACCGACTCTTCTAGTTTTTGTTTAGCTAAGGGTTCTTCCTTTTTTTTTGCGGTAGCTTCTTCTGCTTTTTCTCTTATAAGATTCAATTGAAAGAAAAGAACTAGTTTTAGAACAAACATGTATTGTAATGTTCCAACATTGATAGTTTTGAATTCTTTTCATAGCCTCTAATGTTTCATAGTTGTTTATTTTCTAATAGCTAGGACTAGCAATAATGCTTCTAAATAGCTAAAAATATATGAATTTTAACACCAAAATTTAAAATTTGATTAGAAATATTGGTTTATTGGTCAACTTTAGTAAAGGTGGAAAGCTTTGGGAATGAGTATTAGGTAACTAAGCTAGACATAAACTAAACATTTTTTAAACTACATTGCAACTTAAAAAAAAAAAAAAATGAGATTGAAATAGGCCCCACCTGTATTACATCATCACCACATAGTGGTATTACAACAACTTGGTTACTATTATGCATGTATTGCTTGGCAAGATTCAAACCTGGGTCTCCTTTGAAAGTTGAGGAATTAAATCTGGGTCTCCTTGAAAGTTGAGGAATTAAACCTGGGTGTTACTTTTGTTGTCATTTAATATGCTGTTTATTTGTAATTATTTTCTCCTAATGAATATGTAGTATTTGCTAATACTTCATATTGAATCAGAGTCTAGAGAGAGTACATAAGGTTGGTACATATCTCTTCTAATTTTCTAATATTTCATATTAATTCAGAGTCTCGAGAGAGTACATAAGGTAATATAAACAAAAAAAAGTCAATAAATACACCATGGGTAGTTGAGTCTATCACAATAAATTAGGAGTCAGTGATAGATGCTTCACATTAGTAAGTACTTGAAATTTGATAGTGTTGTTCAATAGTGATTGACCTAGGTATATTATAATTGATCGTGGATTTTTTATCGACTATGGTGTATTGAAGCAACTAGTGGATGATACCAACTATGAAGTTCTGTTAAAGAGGAAGATAAGGAGGTGATCTATAACCTAAATGAATCTGATGGTAAGAATACTTGAAATGAGGCTGAAAATATTTTGGCTAATGAAGAAGATATGTATATCGTATAAGAAATTTTCTTGTGATGTTGGGTTACTCATTGTTGTAATACTATATGGCATAATTATTTTTGAATGGTGTTGACATTATGGGTGTTGATGCTAGGTCATCACACTTCAAACACTAAATATCATAGAAAGAGAGGTCTAACAAGATGTGCAACAGAGTCACGTAGCACAAATAAGGTGGATATCATTTTCAATCTAAATAGACAGGTCGTAGAAAAAAATTCTATTAAGTTTACATATTACTTGGGAATGATTGTGAGGGAGATTATCCCTATCACCCATACAAACTGGAGAGAAATCCCAGTGGAAGATAAAAACTAGTTATGGACACTCATTATGGTAACTTTATACCCAATGGAGTTCATAGCGTCTATTTTTTAATACTTATATAAATGTTGCATCTAATAAGATATTGGTTTGTTGTAGCAAAAATATATCATTTTAGACATAATGAAGAAATGGGTCTTCATGAACATTGAAAAGCAATGGCATAAACATAAGCATCGACTTGTGAAAAACCACTATGATAAGTATGATAATAATGAAGATAAAATTGTTAATCCCCCACATCGTGTATCATAAAAATATTAGGAAGAATTTGTGAATGGTAGGAGCAATTCCGAATTTAAGGCAAGTACCAACCAATCTTCTATGGTAGTTCATATCATTGTTATGTTCATGTAAATTTTACCTATCTTGCTCTCCTTAATGAATTTATATATTAATTTATTCATTAAATTATAGATGGTGAGGCAAAGGAATAAATAAAATAGATCTCACCAATCCATCATGCACACTTTCAGTCAAACAAGATATGCTCGGCTAGAGCATGAAAAGGTATTCTATCATACTCATCTATTATATGTGATAAACATAGCTCTACTGTTTTATCATATGACTTATCCCCATGTATCTCCAACTATATATATTATAGAGGAAGAGCCAACAAAATGCAAAAACTCCACTACAAAGGGAAATTGTGTGGATGGTAGCCATTACAAAGAAGGATGAGGCTCTTGTTTCATCGAGAAATTGTGAAGATAATCATAAGTAAAATTCCCTTGGAAATAACAATAGATTGAACTTCAAACCATTGATATATCATTTTTTTTAACATGATACCAATAAACTATGCATGTGATATTGCCAAAAAAATTGGATGATGAAATATCATTTTTGAGCTCTATAGATCAATGTATTAAGGATGATGCCCTTGCCAAGGTTTTAGGACCCAAAATACCTGTTCAGGTTTGGGATGTCAGCAAAGGAGTATCGCCAACTACTTTGTTTTCTAGCAAGGGTTACTTAAAAAAGTTACACTAGATGCAAGAGTATACAATAGAGAAAGATAAAAAGTGGAAAGAGAAGCTTGAAGAGAATGAAAAAATATGAAAGAGAATCTTATAGAGAAATATGAAAATATTTAAATATTTTTTGACACGACTTTCATAGATAGAGGTGTGTTAGTTTTTTTATGTTTTCATATTTGAAATATTTACATGTTGTACCCCTAAATTTGTAATTATCCCTTGCATATAATTTTATAGGCATCATCACTAAATATTATCCCTATAATTGGACACAGCATTGGTGGTGGTGATCAAGGCACAGGCACCTGCTCAATACCTTCTAGGCCAGAATAATCCATGGTACGACTATTATTTTAAATATAAAATGGTTGACTTAGTTTGTATTGTATGCTATGTAATAAATTTATTTGAGTAATTGATTTTCCATTTAGGGACTAAAAATAACATTTATCACTCAAACTAAGAGAAGGGAATGCTACTTGAGTCAGATCCATTAGGATAACATAGTGATTGAATGCACAGTGATCAATAATTATCCTAAAGACCTTGTACATGGTAAAAATTTGGGTGAAGGTTATTGCAAAGTCAATGTGCACGTTACCCATAAAGAGGAAAAAATCTTTTGTAGAAGGAATGATGAAATGACCACAATAAAGGATGTTTTGGGCTCCTTCATTGTCTAGCCTATATCATATATTATTTACAAATAATGGGCATCCAAGCTAGGAGTGAGGCGAGTAGGTATCCTACGCATGACTATGGATAGTCTAATACAAGAAGGTAATTTGGTAAGAGAGAGAGAGAGAGAGAGAGAGAGAGAGAGAGAGAGAGAAAATGCAACTACTATTAGGACATAGGATTAAGAGTCTAATAATGCATGCATTTTGTAATGTATCCTTATTAGTAGTAATTGATTTACATACATGGATATTTATGTATTCAATGAAGGTCTCAGTATAACCTATCGCCTCATCTCTGATGGTTGGGGTGGGTAGGGATGTTTAGACATCTACCCATTATATGGAGGGTTGAAGTTTTCCATTCACCTATATCTGTAAATAAGAATTACACTTGAAATAAGAATTTTCCATTTACATATATAATCGTAACTAATCATAATCATAATATTTTCCAAATTATTCATTCTATTGAGTTTTAGGGTAATCAAGTTAAATGCATTTACATCTATCAACTCTTCAATTTTTTAATCATCTCGAGAAAAAGGAAAAGGATATGCATTTCTATCACCCTATTTTTAACTAACTAGAAGGGCTTTTGTGAATAAGTAGTTTTTTTTTTTAATATTCTTTAACTTGTTTCAACAATGTTTAGTTTTAAAAATTTATATGGAAAATATTATAGTTTGTGTCCCTTATCTGGGAATAAGTCTATCAAATTCTACCAAGTTTTATGTTCCTCAGATTTTTCTAGGTTGATATTCATAGTCTTAGTCTAACTTTCTTTGTCCAATGTGTGCAAAGTATTGAGCCTACATGAGACATTGGCTTCATATAGTAGTGTCCACTATGTAGGGACACTAGTACCATTTTTTTTGAAGCCACCAAAAGCAGCCAAGGTTAGTTCCAAAAAGGAATATTAGCATGCAACTACAACTTATCTGGTTTAAAGTTGAAGCAACATCACTTAGTCTGGTGCTAAGATCTATGGTTTACCAAAATAATCCAAGATCATGCAATAATTAACATGATTGAATATTATTGCAATACATGTACCATCAGTTCCTTATGTTTCACCTGTAGTAATGTAATTCATCAGTATATTTCATTTTATTAATTTGATCATTGAATGGATATTTTTATTTTCATAATTTCTTTTATAATGTAGGGAATGATTAGAATTTTAGGTTTTGACAACAAATCAAATAACTAGAAAGGTCTTTTATTTAATACACTACAGAAAGTAAATTGTTCATTGTTGAAGTTTGATATATTTACATGTATTGAATTGATTTATGATCCAAAGAATATTATATTTTGAATATTATAGAATTTTTATTAATATTTTCTTAGAGTAAAACCGTATCTTTTTTTTTTTTTATTTGTGGAAAACATCCCAAAAGGGATGCCACTTTCGGGTAAGACCCAAGGAGGCAGGGGTATCCATTCCACCAAAAACGCCCAGGACTCGGACCTGGCCTACCACCTTTGACATACTCAAGGAGCAAACAAACACACAAAACCAAATTAAAAAAAGAAAATAACAACAAAAATAATAAAATAAAATAAAAAACAAACTCCTTGAGTGTGTCAAAACCAAAAGCACAACCAAACACGCACAATAAGATAAAAGAAACCACAACACAAACCACATAGAAAAACACAAGAACCACATAACAAAACACAAACAAGACAAAAACAACATAACACTACAAAGACATAACCCAAAAAACATGAAAAATAAACACAACCAAAACCTAAAAAATAAAATAAATAAAATAAAAATAAAAACAACCAACAACAGACAATAAACAAAAACAAAAAACATAGAAAACACTCACACATAAAAAAATGAAATAACACAAACAAAGAGAAACCCAAGAACAAGAACGAAAAAAACACAAGAACAATAACAATAAACATAAAAAAAAAAAAACAACAAAAACACAAGAACAACAAAAAACAACACAAAGAACACAAAAACAAAACAAAACAAAAGAACCCACCCACCTTAAAAAACTAAACAAAAAAACAAAGAAGACAAAAGAAAAAAAATGAACAAAACAATGACCTATCTAGACCAGAAGACTATTAATGCAAGAATCAACAGAGGAAACAAAATAAAGAATAGAATGAGCTAGGGAACTAAAAAACTGAATGAACCAAAGAGAAACAAAAAAAAACAAGAAGAAACTAGGTACCTTCGTAACCGGAGCCATCCAAAGAAATGATAGAAAGAAGAGCTTCCCTAATTTGAGAAGCCCACCATATAGGAGGGTGGCCATAACAAGTAAGATCACCTTTGTCCAAAGCCCAATTAGCTAAAGCATCAACACTCTTGTTTTGATCTCTCGACCACATGATTGTAATCAACTTTCAAAAATCCCATCCTGGATTAACCGAATCTTCTCAATAATTCTTTTTATTCTCCAATCCACCTTATGATTCTTAGAAGGAGTCTTCAAGAGATTAATCATAAGTTGAGAGTCGGACTCAACTAACACCTTTTCCCATCCAACCTTAGTAGCCTCCTCGAAGGCCTCTAAGGATACCATACCCCTCAACGAAGGTTATTGGAAAGAATACCCAAATTCTCAGCAAAATTAAAAACCAGGGAGCCATCCGAAAGTCCACCAATTCCTCCCGCACCAGCTTTTCCAGGGTTCCCTCTAAAGGCTCCATCAAGATTGACTTTTCCAAAATCCTTAGGAGGAGGTTGCCAATTTCTAGTCCTATCCATCTTACTAATACTCACATTCCCTTTAAGTTGGTTGCCCTTAGAAGGTTTAATCTTCAATCTTTGCATCACTTGATCCCATATTTGGTGGGAGTTTTGGGGGTGATTAAGGAGATGATGGACTGATTCAACTAAGTTGGCTATGGTCTTTTGCCAAATATAGTGAATATCCTTCCTATCTTGATTAAAAATTTGGTTGTCTTTTCCTTTCATTCCAAATATTCCAAAGAAGAATGGTAGAACCCATCCAAACTAATTGCCTAATAAAATGATCAACACCCTCTTGATTAGGCCAATCCCTCCAAAGCTGTTCAAAAGTGAAAAAATTGGACCACTGTAAGCCAAGTAAAGTTGCCATTCTCCTCCATAGCTCGGAGGCTAAAGTACACTCAATAAAAATATGGTTGATATTTTCTACATTCTCTTCACACATTTCACATCTAAAAGGGCCATGAAAACCACGCTTCATAAGTTGCTCACCAAGTAAGCACCCTACGATGCAATAAAAGCCAATTAAAGAACCTCACCTTAGGCCAGAGCTTTTGAGCCCACAATTGAGAAAATATGTCGGAAGAATGGTTGGGATTATTATGGCATAAGGTCAAATAACCTTGAGCAACCGAATACTCACCCTTAGTAGTGTCGTTCCATCCAAAACAATCTTTTTCATGGGACCAAGAGAGGGATCTCATATGAAGGATGCCTTGGATATCTTGTCTTTGCCTTTCTCGGATTTGAATAGGCCAGTCCTCAATAGGGATCCAATATCTACCAACCTTTGAATTACCAAGTATGGTACCGATAGTAATTAGCCACCTTTATCCAATTAGCTCGGTGAAGCTCCTCCATCCAAGGCCTCCAATCGGGAAACCGAGTTATCAAAGGCTTGTGACCATCCCAAGAATCTGTCCAAAAATTTGCATGTTGACCATTATGAATGATCCAAAATAATTTTTTCTTTATCAAATCCTCACCAGCCTTAAGAACTGCTAAAATGGGAGAACCTTTGGTAGGAAGTTGATAGCGAACAAGGTCTTCAGGACTTTTGTTCTCAAGGATATTTAGCACGGAGATTATTGGCCCAAAGAGCATTGGGGTTATGCAACATCCTCCAATATAATTTAGCAGCTAAAGCTTTGTTGTTATTAATTGAAGACCGGAATCCTAACCCCCTTCACTCTTAGGAAGACATAAAGTATCCCATTTCACCAAGGCCCATTTTCTTTTCTCCTTAGTACCACTCCAAAGGAAACGATGACTCGATTTGATCCAATTCTCGAAGAACATACCTTTGGGATATTCAAAATGGAAGAAACATAAATAGGAATAGCTTGAAGGACTGATTTTACCAAGGTGATTCTACCCCCGAAAGAAAGCCACTTGTTGGTCCACTTTCCAATTTTCTTCTTGACTTTGTCCAACAACCAATTCCAATCTTTATTTTTCTGCCTTTGAATATTTATGGGAATACCTAAATAAGTGATTGGAAGAGAGGTCTTCTTATATCTTAATTTATCCAAGACCATGGCTTCCTCGTCTAGCAGAGCAGTTGAAAGAAAATAACTTTAGATTTGTCTTCATTGATCAACTGCCCAGTAGCCTTAGAAAAATAGCTAATGATTTGCTTAAAATTAGAAGCTTCCTTAACTGTAGCTTTACCTAAAAGGGTAGAGTCATCCACAAATTGAAGATGAGAGATAGGTCTAGCTCCATGAGCAATGGTAACTCCCTCAAGGGTTTTGTTTTCCCTCTTTTTGGTTATAGTCCTACCCAAGCATTCAGCAAGAATGATGAATAAATAAGGGGATAGCGGGTCACCTTGCCTCATACCTCTGGAAGCCGGGAAAGACCGAGAAGGCCTGCCATTGATAAGAACTAAGTAGGAAACTGAAGAGATACATCCCATAATCCAATCCATCCAATCCTTAGAGAAACCAAATTGCCTCAAAACTTTGATAAGGAAGTGCCAATCCACTGTCATAAGCTTTGGATAAGTCTAACCGGATGAACATAGAAGGAGAATTTTGCATATCCATGGAATGGATGGCTTCCCGAGCAAGAACTATCTCATCTACTATTTGACGTCCTTCCACATATCCCCCTTGCTCTGGGGAAATAATCTTATGTAAAAGAGGCTTCAACCTTTCTCGCCATGATTTTAGTAATAATTTTGAGAAGAACATTACATAAAGCAATAGGTCTAAAAGCTGAGATATGATCAACCTCTTGAGCTTTTGGAACAAGAGTAATATAAGTTTTATTGATAACCTTCAAAATTTCTTTGGATTTCCCGGCTTCTTCCACCACCTCTAATAAATCAACATGAAGGATATCCCGTAACTCTTGGTAGAACTCAATGGGAAAACCATCAAGACCTGGGGTTTTCCCTTTTTGCATTTTAAAAACTACTTGTTGAAGCTCATTGATAGTAACAGGAGCAATCAAAATAGAGTTCTCCTCGTAAGTGATAAGAGAAGGGATTGCTTGAAGAACATTTTATTGAGAATCTGGGTCAAGAGGAGTAGCAAAGAAAAATATTGGAAAAGTAATCAACAACAATAGAGTTCATGCCATCCCAAGTATAAACAACATCTCCGTAATCTGATTTTAAGGAAGAAATAAAGTTGTGAGATCTTCGAGCTAGAAGAGATTTGTGGAAGAAATTTGTGTTTCGATCTCCTTCTTTGAGCCATTGAATTCTAGATTTTTGCTTCCATAAGATTTCTTCTCTTTTTTCCCATTCCTCTAACCGAGTTGTGAGTTTAATTTCATCTCGCACTTCTCTTCTCTCGTGAGGCCATCTAAACGGATTTTCTTATTCAAATTTTCAAGATGAGCAATAACTTCATGTTTTTTTTTATGAACATCCCCAAACTCTTTCCAGCTCCAAGTCTTGATTTTGGATTTAATGTATTGCAGTATTTTGGCAAAACAGAACATCTTAGTCCCATGCCTAGGTTTACCTTCCTTCCACCATTGTTGCACACGAGGTCTGAAGGAAATGTCTCTAAGCCACATTAATTGAAAACGAAAAGGAGAGAAACTCACATTGGTTTTCCACATTTCCACCATGACCGGCCAATGATCCGAACCAACATTATTAAGAGTCTTCACTTTAGGAATGTGACCATGGATTAAGAAATTTTCAGAGAGCAAAAACCTATCCAATCTCTCCATTATACAAGCTAAGCCTTGCCTTCTCGTTAGACCAAGTCATAAGGCCATTATCTCGGTTGGATATCCACAAGATGGAGGTTTGCAATATATTCGCTCATGAGGTCAGTATTTTTTGTCCAAATTTCTATTTCCCCCCTTTTCTCATCTAGAGAGAGGATGGTATTGAAATCTCCTCCGATCAAGATCCAAGCTTTAGGAAAATGAGAGATAATATGAGTAATATCCTTCCACCGTCTTCTTTTTTCCTCCAAAGAAGTCGGGGCATAAACAGTAATGCAGAGCATAATCTGGTTGGAATGTCTACTTTGAATAGCTATAGCCAACAAACCCCAACCGCCAACCATATGGTGAATAACTACCTCTTTTGGGTCCCAAAGACAAGCAATGCCACCCGAAGTCCCTTGGGAACTGAGGGAAACCACTTTTCCAACTGGCCAAATTTTACTGGCAATTAAGTCCATATCCTCCATTGACATTTTTGTTTCTTGAAGGAAAACAAGATGTGGATGATTTATCTGAATCATTCTTCTAATTTCATTTTGTTTTGAAAGACTCCCTTTGAGTCCTCTAATATTCCAAGTGATGATCTTCATTAATACCAGGGCTAAAAATGTTGGGAAGGGCATTAATCTTACCTTCCTCTACAAGCTTTTCACCTTCTTTTACCATATGATATTGATTGGTCTTGCGACCTACTTTTTGATTAGAATCCATCTTCAATTTTTTTTTCCCTCGTTTCTTGACTTATTCCAATTGAATCTCGAGATGGCTTCTAACCTTGAAGAATGCTCATACATAGCCAAAATTTTACTAGATGGTTCAATGGAGTCTATATTGGGACTCGCATTATTTGAAGTTTTGACATTTGAAATATTGTTTTTCTTGTGTAAATTTTCTCCTTTTTTTTCTCGTTGAAAACCTTTGATTTGTTGGTTTGTCTCTGAGTTCTTTCCTTCATATTTAAACTGTGTTTCTAAGATTTCAGTTTCCATTATTTCCTCTTCCTCACTTGGGACATCATTTGTGGAAAGGATTTCAAACATATTAGCAAATGACTTTGATTGATCCTTCATTACTGGTTTTTTCTGAGTGTTCTTCTTCTTAGGTATTTGGAAACCTCGCTGAGTTTATATCTTCTTTCTTTTGATCAAGAATTTTATTTGGGCAAGCACCGGCCAAATGACCATATTCATGGCAAATTCTACAACGAAAAGGAATGTTCTCATAGTCCACTACTTGCTCCCAAGTGTCTTCCCCAAATTGTAATGTGATATTTTTAGGTAGGGGTTTGTCAAAATCCATTAAAACACAAATTCGAGCATAAATAATATGTTCAAAATTTTGAGTACAATCAACAGATCATCATAAAAGTTCCTAAAGAGTTTCCAATTGAAGAAAAAATAGTAGGATTCCAAAATTCAATAGGGAGGCCAAAGAGTCTAACCCACACGGGAGCTATAGAAGGCATCTCTTCTTCGACTTTAAATTTAGTATGCCAGGGCTTCATGAAAAGCCCCGCCCTTCCAAAAAACCAAGGACCCCCTTGAAAAGTTTTCTCTCTATCTTCATTATTAGCAAATAAAACAAGAAAATAACCATTTGGATAAATAGAGATTTGTAACTCACCTTTAGTTTTCCAGCTTTTTGCAACCCAAACTTTGAAAGCATATAGACTCGGATGAAAACCCACGAACCGATAAATTAGTCCTCTTTTTTCCAAATCGTCAATGCCAGTCTGAATGTTGTCCATATCAAGCTTAACAATAGGAGTTCCATCAACCGCTTTAAGACATCCTGACTCCGTTTTCCTGGGATCAATCTTAGGCATTCTTAGAGGTTTATGAGAAGCCCTAGTATTGATATTAGCATTGGGCTGAGGCTGTCCACCATGAAGGGCATCCCTAAAATTCATTTTTGGGACCGAGTCTTCAAAATTCTTACCCTTGACAGGGGTTTTCATAGTAGAATTATTTTGTGGGTGCACCTTAGCACCAGATTCACTTGAGATATGAGCCATTTTTTGATCAACTGCTTGAAACTTATTTCGTGGTCTCTTTAATCCTTGCCCTAGACGCCGTGGAAAGGTATGGTTTTCACTTTTCTTTTGTGCAGCAAATTGGAAGCCGTTGTCACTCAAGTTCACAGTATGATCTGTTGAAAGACAAATTTCTAACCCATATTGTATCCCCTGCAACATTTCTTGCTAAAATATTGAGCATAAACCACAAAAATATTGGCCGCTAGGGCCCGAAGGCCCTAAAAACCAACCTCTCGGAGCCGCTTGCACTCAACCCGGATGAAACCCTCGCATAGCCGCTTGCCAAATATATCGTTCACACATAGGGATGCGCTAGGATCTGTGTTGCTCCAAATGATATGAAAATTGGTGGAGATGTTCTAGGGTTTTTCAGGCATCTACCCTCAAAATTTCAGCTCAATCCGAGTTCGGATGAGTGAGATATGGCCGAAACGAGTTCGGCAGTTTGGGCAGTCCTGCGAAAAACGTCTCTACCATTCAGCTCTGAAAATTTTCCTAAATTTCCTTTCCTTCCGTAAAACTGTATCTTTTGAATATTAGAGTATTTTCTTAATATTTTATTAGAGTAAAAATGTAACTATATGTATTTAGAAAGTAATAATTTATATAGTTGTATTGGTTCGAATTATTTCTAGATAGTAGATATAACAATATTTTTGTATTCTTTCATCCACGGTATTGAAGGAATGAGAAGAGATAAAATTTTCACATATATATTTTTTAAATTAGTGGTTTATTATGGAACATCCCCTATAGGTTTTCAGTTGCTCTTTGCTCATTATATAATTTCTTTCTTTCTTTCTTGGTCACTCTTGGACATAATATAATTTCTTTCTTGAATATTTTTGTACATATAAGAGGTGCAATAGATCATTGTTGTTCATAAATAACAACTTGGTTTTCATCCAACAATCTAAGAGAAAATATTCCATATATTATTCAAAATAAATTGTGTGTAATGCTAAGCTTCAAAATCTAATTTGTCAATATTTTTATGGTAGCCTTGGTAGTTATAGATTGCATGCATTTAAACCAAATTTTGCTTATTATACAAGATCAAGTTATTTACTTTTCCACTTTCTACTTCTAAAAGAAATAGGTTTCCTATTTTGCATAATAAATGCCCTTATGATTGTACTTGAAGGATCCTATTGAACCATAAAGAAGAGTGAAAAAGAATCTACAAGTGTTAAAACTACGTTGGATATTATTATTTTGTCATGAATTCAATGTAACCTCCATTTCCTCTATCTAATGAATGTGATATTTTTTTAATATCAATATGAGGGGTTGGAAGCCATCCAAAGCCTCTTACAAAATTCCTATTGAAACTACATGGACACATGAATACCCTCAACTGGTATAATCATATTCAAGTGCAAGTTTCATGCAGATGGTAGTTAATTGTTTATTTTATTATGAGTAGTATATGGTATGTATTTGTGAAGACATGGCTTCTCTTGTATAATCACTAACAAGTGGAACTCAAATGGACACAAGAGTAAAAATAGTAATGAACACTCCAAGAAGATATTAATTAAATCCATCAGCAACTAGATTTGTACTACCTTCTTGTATTTGATGCTTAGGTGGAACTATTGCAAGTATATTGACCTATTTTGATGACATTCATTTTATAATTCTCTTTCTATCTACATGAATTACAAGGGTCTATAATCAATATGTATGATTCTGTCATTCCTCAAAAAATATTTTTTCACTAACAACATGCTTGGCACATGGCATGGAGTTATTTGTCCTATGTAGGATACTTTCAGAATATATCATTGAATATATCACTTGGTAGGAAACAATATGCTTAAGTTGAGAAAGGAATGTACCAAGTGCATATATTGATATTTTCTATCTCAAATCGTTGTTGCAGATCCAAAAATGCAAGTATTAGTTCCAATCTAAGTCAATGAATCAAGTCTCAAAATGCTCTTTGTGGTACCTTAGTCCACTTGAAAGTTGATTTAGCTCTTCCTTTTCTCACTTAAATTAAGTGCCATGATGGTTGTTGTAGATCAAAAAAGGCAAGTATTAGTGCCAAGCTAATTTAATGAGTCAAGTCTTAGAATACTCTTTTTAGTACCGTAGTCCACATGAAATTTGGTTTGGCTCTTCCTTTTATCACTTAATTTGAGTGCCATGAGATGTGGGAGAAGCCTATCTTAAATCAATCATAAAAATCAGTAAGACCTAAGAATCTACAAAGTTGTATGAAGGTCAGTTGTGCAAGCCAATCTCAAATTATCTAAATTTTTAACATGGACTCCTTCCTTACTGATAATGCAACCTCTACATTTAATTTTTGCATACCAAGCAAACACTTTTACAGGTTGGTATCCAACTAGTGTTTACATAGGGTGTCAAGAACTTGCCCAACATGATCCATTTGTTCATCTCATGTTTTGCTAAACAGTAAAGACATGTTTTGATAATTTAGACAATCTATAAATGATTCATTCAATAGTAGAAATAATTTTATCATTCAAAATGCATTTGTTTAGGCCCAACAACTCAAAATACTTGGATGTAAATCTTGTCTTCCACCAGCCTAACTTAAGATTTATCTTAATGAAATAGTTGGCATCTCTAAGTTGATTCAAAAAGTAATTGGGTACCTATTTGTCACAATTATTTTATTCAAAAATTTATATTAAATCAAACTCTTTCAAGGTGATGCACTCAATCGTATGTATTCCTTTTGTCTCAACTCTTTAATATGGTGCTTGATATCACCATTACAAAAAATAAAATTGGTACAAAGGGCCATCTAACAATGAGGTCCAAGCAACTAGATCTATCAAGTGATTCACCTAACAATGCAACAATACCAACTTAGATGTAGCAAATATATCCATGTCTTCCACTACCGGTTGATCAACCCACATTTTTTGCATCACTCAAGAACATAGAGTTGCAATAGTATTTCAATATTTATGTGATTTGACCATCAAAAGCATAAATTTTCTTGGTAGCATGACCCACCCCTATTATCCCTATAAAATTGATCTTGTAAAGTGAGGACTCTGCCTTGACACCTTGACTAGTAGACACCATGGCACTACCACATATTTGGCTGCTCAAGGAGGATCTCTATCTTTGAATTGTTTTATTGCATATGAAAGTATAGGATGCTAGTCATATGTCTTTACCTTGATTCAACCAACCAAATAGATAAGGTATAGAATGGGATACCATTGGAAAGTTTTAGCCTATTGAAATTAATAATATTTTGACTAACACTATCTACAAACTATAAACAATTTCTAGCACCCAAGTATTTGTATGACTACTTATCATGGTATTTTATATATGCATACATTTTTATTGTCATGTCCCATGGGATAGTATGCATGTGGTCATATATCAAGTGTAAAAGTATTTGTAACATGGTATGCCTAGGACCACATTGGTTGTATGCACTCCAACAAGAGCAAAATGGTGTATTATGACTTCATACATACTTTGATGCTTCCATTGAAAATTTTATCCCTTTTAGGTAGTTTAAAATTCTTTCCCTCTTTTTTCCAATGGAAAATTACCTTGTCCATGAAATGACCATGAGAAATAAAGGATGCCTCAATTGAAACAACAAACCATTGTTGAGTGCTATGCTATTTCAGTTGAGATATACTTTATTTAGTTTTTTAGGTGAGATCCTAAGAAGGAGGTTTTAAACCACCCTCTTAGACCTCAAACAATGGTTATAAACCACCCTCTTAGGTTACCCTAAGATCGTGGTTTTAAACCATCATCTTAGGGTGACCTAAGAGGGCAGTTTGAAACTGCCCTCTTATCCCTAAGAGAGTGGTTTATAACTGCCCTCTTAGGATCTAATAGGGTGGTTATAAACTACCATATTAGGTCTAAGAGGTGATAACCCTAATAGGGTGGTTTTTATAAACTCTATTATACCTAAGAGTGTGGTTCCTAACCACCCTCGTAGCCCTAAGAGGTAAGTTTTAAACTGCTCTCTTAGACCTTAAGAGGGTAGTTGTTTGAGGCAATTTTTAGCCATCGTCGTATGTTGCGAACTTATTACTATGCCCTCATAGATGGTGGCTGAATAACCACATTTTAAGGCCTTTAACGGTGGTTAAGAACAATATTTAAAGCCATTTTTTGGTTTAGTGTCAACTTTTAGAGCTTTAAAGTGAGATATATTATCTTTGGAAATACTAAAATCTAAAATCTTGATATTGGAGAACCATGTTTCTATTCTATTAACTTTACTAGCACTTACTTTTCCATAGATATCTTTCAAGGTAGTCCATACATCAATAGGGTCAATCTTATTTCTAGTATAAAAATTACATCCCATTCCACGAACATGAAGAATAGTCCAATGGCCTCCTTTCTCTTATTGAGTTCATGATCATTGAGACCTTCTAACTCATCATTAAATATGAAATATAGATTTTTTATTTTGAGTAATCCTACCATTTGAACTAACCAAGTGTTATAATATTCCCATTGAGGTAGGTAACATACCTTTAGGAATAAATTTTGTACTAAAAACCCTAAGCATATTTGTAATAGGTCCATAAACTAATGCCCCCACTACATAGTGCTTGAAAAATTATGTAATCTAAAAAAAGGGATTCAAACACTTCTATATGCAAAAGTTATGGAATATAAAATATTGGTATTATTAGCATTCAAATCAAAAAAGAAAAATTAAATGGAAAACATTAAAAAAATATTTTTCTAAATCAACTATTGCAATGTATCACCACTGGATTGGTTATTGCATCTACAAATTGATATTTGAAACTTGGTTAATTTGATTGGTTGATCAATATTTATATATATGTGTGTGTGTGTATGTATGTATGTATAATTTGAGTAATTTCTTTTTTATTTGATACATATTGAACCTAGTATGGCTAGGTTCTAAGAATAGCATCCAAACCATTGTGTTATGCACATAGCGGAGACACAACAAGACCATGTGCTATTTGACATCTAAGAATAGTTATATTTCACTTGGAATAAAATAATACGGTGTTAGGGTTCAAAAAAATGACATATTAAATATAAGTTGAACACACAACCTCTATGCCACTTTCTAGTTTTGAGGCTAATGGAGCCTTCCCTTAACCTTAGAATGTAGCCTTTCTTTTTTTGAAAAAGAAAATACTTTTTAAAAATATAGACTAAGGAATTTTACTATCGATGTGATGCTTTAACCAAACTGAATTAACCACTATGCTACAGTTATTTGGTATGATTTTAAAACATAGGAAGAAGTCCTTTTTTCTATTTTTAATGAGAAAAAGTAGAAATAAAAAAGAGCCACTACCAAATTCAATTCAATGAAATCCTCTAAAGCAAAGCCCCTACCACCACACCACTTCCATCTAGTGGGTAAAAAGGCATTGAATCCAAATGGTATATGACTATAGAACCTTTGAAGATGATAAAAGTAGGATTTGAACATCCCACCTCCTAGATAGTAGCTTATAACAATGTCAACTAGATACAAGGAAGCAAGTCATGTGTGAAGATTGGAGAGTCCTTTATATTATAAATAGGATATTTTGGAACCAATCACAAATTTGAATTTTAAAATACAAAAGAGAAAATTAACTTATGAGGAGTACAACAACTTATCTTTTCACTTGAAGGAGATGTAGGTTTGATACCATGTTTGATTTTGCAATATTTTTTAGAATTTTTTAAAACATGAATTCAACACAATCGTATACCACAAAGATGAAGAGGCAATTAAATGATAAGAAAAATAAATGATGGAAAATAAATAAAGGGAGATAATAAGAATTAGAAGGCGGATTTCAATGGGCACCCCAACATATCACATTTTATTCACACTTATCATAAAATGGATTCTCATTGAGGGATTTATAGTGATACCAAAACCCGAATAAGAGGTTAACCTCAGGTTGACATTGTCTTGATCTTGAGGTTAACCTTATAATAAAATAATAATAAATTACTCTTAAGTAAGGTTATCCACAAAGGTGGATTCATCATTACCACTAAGGATGAAATATGACAAGGGCCCATTGGCTTTACATAAATGAAAACTTCCTATAGGTTTATATAAATTAGGAATTCCTATAGGCTTACACGATCACAATTATGTAGGTTATATAAATGGTACTCATAAGTACCTCATTAAAATTTGGTCTTGACATAAATTGATGGCTTTTTAGCCGAATTAAATAACATGTCCCAATATCAAGTATCTTAATCAATCACAATATTGAAGCATACAAATATTTGACCAATATAAATCAATCACATTCATCAAATAATAAAAATATTCTAGACTAATAAATTTCACAATATTATTGATCAAATATATAAGATATCAGTTACAATTTTTAGATATACTTCTTGATATAGTACATGGATATTTATCTCCATAATATAACTTTACACATGACCTTTCAATACTTTGTCTATTTCTCTTCTCACATATCCAGGAGATGCATCCTTTCATATTCCTCACATATGACAAAACTCTCATATCCCCTCACTTTACATATTGCAACATATCATGCGTCTCTTCACTTGTATACTTGACACCTACACACATGACTCTTGGCTTACACACTTGACACATACATTAGTTAAAATATAACTCACACTTCTTGAACTAATATTTACAAATGTACAATGTACAACATGGTACTTTAATGCTACCAAATAATGTAATATCTCTAATTCCTCTCAATATTACATTATTTGGTATGAATATATTTTGATGTACATAGATGGCTTTGAAATATCTTGTACTTGTTTTGTCCAAGTGCTTTTGTAAAAATATTTGCAAGTTCTTCAAAAGTAACATGTTTTATTTGAATATTATGATCTTGAACATGATCTCCAATAAATTGACATTGAGATTTTAATATATTTTGCTCTTTCATGAATCATAGGATTTTGATTTACCTTTAGAACTCCTTGATTGTTACAATTTAGTATCTTTGGAGCCATTTTTATTCCCATATTTGACAATTGTACTATAACAAAAGTGCCTCACATATTGCACCTCTTGTTGCACAATATTTTATTTATGTTGATGAAAGGGCTACTGCATGTTGTTTCTCACTATACCAAGAAATAGGTCATGACCCAAGATGGAATACATATCCTGATGTTGATTTTTTGGCATCTATATATCTAGTATAGTCAAAATTTGAATATCCTTGTAATTAAAATTTATCATTTCTCATGTATTTTAACCCATATTTTATGGTTTTGTTGATATATTGTAGAATGCCCTTTGTGCCTTTCCAATGAATTTCTCTAGGTTCTTGTATAAACCTAAAAATATAATTTATAGCAAACAAAATCTCAAGTTTGGTATTTGTTAAATATAGAATACTACCAATTAGTTGGTGATACATAGTAGAAAGAATTAGTGATGTCTTATCATATCCTAATAATTGTAGCCCTTACTCCATAGGAATATCTTTAGGTTTATATTTTTTAATTCTATAGTTTTTTAGTATTTATTTTTCATATTTTTTGTGTTATTGTGATACTATTGTCTCTTTAATAGATTTATAAACTAAGATTTGAATTTTTTTTTAGATATTTTTTAACTTCAACAATATCATAAACATATACTACAAGAATTATTCTTTTTGAGACAATATTTCTTGTATAAATATTTGAATTTGATACACTCCTTTTGAAATGATGTCATAATAGATTATCATTAATCTTAATATACCATGCTCTCAATGCTTGTTTTAATCCATATAATGATTTATTTAATTTATAGACCTTTTGTTCTTGTCCTTTGATAACAAAACCTTCTAGTTGAGTCATATATAGTTTTCTTCAAGATCTCCATTGAGAAATACACTCCTGACATCCATATGATGAAGTTTCCACCCAAGTTATGTTTCTAATGCATAAATTGTTTGAATAGTATCTATTCTTGTTGTAGGTGAAAAAATTTCTTCATAGTCAATTCCTTATATTTGAGTATAAACCTTTGAAACTAATTGTACTTTGTATTTTTCAAGAGAACCAATTGCTTTATATTTTATCTTATATATCAATTTACGCCTTATTGCTTTCTTTTCTTTTGGTAGATCAACTAGATACTATGTTTTATTTTCCATTAATAATGAATATTTTGATTCCATGGTTCTTTTCCATTCTAGTTGTCTTATGGGAGCTTATGTAGTTTTAGATTCGTGGTGGTAGGATCTGGTATTTGTTCTAGCTTAGAGTTCTTAAGTATATTTATGTGTGATTTTATTTCTTTTCTTTATGGTGGTATTATCAATTCTAAGTTTTTAATTGAATTATTAAATATATCTAATTCTAATTCTTCATTTGAAATATTTTCTTTATCTCATAAAATATTTATAATAGGACTTGTATTGACATTGAAATTTTTAACAAAAAAATTGTGTCCCTCATCAAAAACCATATATTTGCTCACATGTTTTTCTTTGTGATTGGATCAATTATTATATATTCTATTGAATCATAATCCTAACTAAGAAATATTTCACATATGGTTTTGTCATCTAATTTTGTTTTTTTTTCTTTGGAACATGCACATATGCCTTACATCAAAAAATTCTTAGATGTTCTACCTAAGGTTTTTGTCCTAACCATACTTCTTCAGGAGTAATATTTTTAAGTATTCTTGTGGGTGATCTAATTTGTATGTATAGTGTAGTTTTAATGGCTTCTATTATCGATCAATATGTGCTTCTTTTAGCATACAACATACCATTTCCATAATGGAATTATTCCTTATTTCTACTATACCATTTTTTTAAGGTGAATAAGTTGTAGTGAGTTGTCTTTTTATACCATTTTGTATTAGAAATTATTCAAATATTTTGATAGAAATTCACCACCTCTATTTGAACAAGGATTTTTGATTAATTATTTTATTTCTATTTCCACTAGTTTCTTAAATTATTTAAAGCAACTAAAATATTCTAATTCAAGTTTTAAGAAATATACCCATATTTTTTGGAATAATCATCAGATAGCAACTAAAAATATGTGTGACCTCCAAGGGTAGTAGTTTTCCTTGGTCTACATAAATCTATATGTATTAATTCTAATGGCTCCTAAGCTCTATAAACACTGAACACAAAGGGTATACGATGTTGTTTTCCTACAAGGCATTATGGACATATTGTATATTCCTATGATAATTTAGGTAATCCTTCTACCATGTTATATCTACTCATTTTATTTAGAGAGGATGCGCTTATATGTTCTAGGATTTTATGCCAATTTTTTTTGGTTTATAATGTTCTTGTTGATAGAACAATAATTGATAATGTGTCTTAGGGTAAATAGACTATTTTTGTATGAACTAGAAGCTATGATTTTTCCTTGTTTAATAAAAAGACATTTTATTTTGTTCTCAATAAATCTAAACTTAACCACTAATCCTTGATCCATAATTTGAGATAATAACAGTAGATTAGAAATTAATCTAGACACATATAGCACACTATTGAATATACCTTTTGAATTATATAAATTGATTAAAATATCTTCTACCCCTTTGACCTCATATATATTATTATCAGTAATAGTGACTAGTTATTTTAATTTTTCTTGAAAAGTATTGAACAATTGTTTAATGCCAATCATATGTCTACTTGCCCTTGAGTGAATAGACCAATGATTTGACTTTGCACCATAATCTATTTTAAATATTGTCATGGATTGATATTCTCTTTTATCTCCCAAATTAAAATTCAATTTTTTAATTTTCTACCTATATCTTCTCAAATTCAATTACTTTCACCCTAAAAAATAAATTATTTCTAACCTTATAACTCCCATTACAAAAATAAAAATTTTAAACTTTAAAAATAAACCTTAGAAACTTATAATAATATTATGTGCCCAAAAAATTCTCAAATATGATTTCTTTAAAAATATTGGATAATTCGATTTCATACCTTAATATTCTACCATGTCTTTCATGTCTTGCACTAGGATTCCAAATGCTCTAAAAATTACAATATGCATTATGTTGCAAATATAAATCTTCTAACTTTGGCTCCTCCTTGGTTGAATATCATTAAACATTTCAAATTATTCAAATCACTTTTTATTAGTCTTAGGTATTAGATGCATTTTATTAGGTTGCTTCTTCAAATAATTCACCCAAATTTGTGATAGAAAGCACTATTCTTATGTACTTAACAAGCTTCAATTTACTCACACAGGCACTTTGATTCTCAGGCAAATTCTACCTTATATATTTACTTTCTTAGATGGCTTTTGTGTCAATCCTTCATACCTTAGGTAGCTCTCAATATGATTTCTTGTTCTCTACAAATGTTTCTCCTCTTCTACTCTAGGTATACTTCAACATTCATTTATATTCCTTGAATTTATCAATTCATGGATTCTGCTTTGCTATCATGATTTTTTATCTTTTCTTTGGATTTTTTATTAGATTCTCCACACTAGGACTTCCTAGTCCATCATAGTCTTAGAGTCAGTGACTCTATATTTATATTTTAAATGAAATAAACAAAAATATACACAAGAAGTTGTAGACTTAATTATAAATTATTGTTAAAAAAGAATCAAAGTTGCATTGATAAGGATGATTATTCCAATGGATAAAAATATGAATATATTCCTTTTTACTTGATGATTTAGTAAAACTATCTATCCTATTTTTATAGCTATATACTTTTGCCAAGCTAAGGACGTGATGGTCAGTTTGTGAAAATAAAATATAAAATAATTAATTAAGTGATTAGGTTAGGATGTGGAGTCCTAACATGCCACCCCCCTTAAAATAAGCCTTGTCCTCAAAGCTAAAAGTGATGAAATTATTGTTGGAGTTGGAAAAGTGCTTCCCAAGTAACATCCTCAGAATGTAAGCCTCACCATTGAATCAGAAGTTCGATGATGGTGCAATGGAAAAGTTGACAAGTGTAGTGACCCAAGATATCTCTAGGTTCAACCATGAGGGATCCCACTTCATTGAAGTCAGGCAACTGAGATTGTGTTATAACATGGACACCAATGACTAGTTTAAGGAAAGATACATAAAATACAGGATGAATTTTAGAAGACTCGGGTAACTCCAGTTTATAGGTAGTAGGTCCTATGCACTGTAGAATTTTATAAGGCCCATAGAACTTGGGAAATAAATTTTGTAACCCTTTGAGCTTGAGGGAGGTTTTTGATAAGGGTGAAGTCTCAAGAATACCATATCACCTTCTTGAAATTCATGTTTGATCCAATGTTGATCTGCTTACTGTTTCATGTGATGATGGGCCATGAGTAAATTATCTTTGAGAAGGAAAAAGATATTGGCTTGAGTAGAGAGTTCAGAATCCATGACTGGAATATTGGAACTTCTTGGAATATAATATGTGATGGTTGGTGGTTCTTGGCCATATAAGGCTTCATAGGGTGTCATATTAATGGAAGTATGGTATGAAGTATTATACTACCGTTATACTGAAGAAAGCCATTTGACCCAATGAAGGGGTTGAGCAGAAGTAAAACACCACAAGTAAGTTTCCAAACATTTATTTACAATCTCTTTTTGGCCATCGATTTGGGGATGATAAGCAAAAATTATACAGAGTTGAGTGCCTTGGAGTTTGAACAATTCCTTTCAAAAATGACTAGTAAAGGTGGGATCACGATCACTGATGATGGTAGAAGGTATACCATGTAGTTTAAAAATATTATCAAGAAAGAGTTAGGCGATGGTAATAGTCGTTTAAAGGTGGGCTAAGGAGCAAAAATAAGCATATTTAGATAATTGATCCACCATAACTAGAATAATAGTTTTTCCCGATGATTTGGAAATACCTTCAATAAATTCCATCGAAATATTAGTCCATGTTTTGGTTGGAATAGGGAGAGGTTGAAGGAGGCCAGGGGTACCCATGGTCTCTCCCTTTTGTCTTTGGCAAATCTCACATTCGACCACAAATATCTTGATATATTATTTTATTCCTACCCAATAAAAGGATCGAGCCACTCTCTTATAAGTTTTAAGAAATCCAAAATATCATGTTGTAGGTGTGGCATGTAACTCATGGAGTAGTTTGGTTCGATATAAGGAGGTAGTGGATAGGAAAATACGCCATTTGAACCTAAGTATGTCATTGCTTTAAGGATAGTGAGGCTTATTGATAGGGTCTTGTTGGATTTTTTGAATTAATGCTTGCATTTAAGTATCACTAAACAATTATTTTGTTACCAAGTCTACCCATTGGGGAATAGGGGATGAGAGCGCATGTAACTGGGGTAATTCTTCAAATTTTTAGGAAAGGGCATCACTGGCCACATTGTCATTCACTTTATGATATATGATCTCATAATCATACCCTAATAGTTTAGTAACCCATTTTTGTTTCGTAGGAATGGATATACGTTCCTCAATAAAATACTTCAAACTATTGTGATCGGTATGGATAATGAAATGTTGACCATTAAGGTATGGTTACCAATTTTTGATGGCATGAACGATAGCCAATATTTATTTCTCATATGTGGAGTGGGCTAAGTTCTTCCTAAAACATTTCTTGCTAGTAAAAGCAAAAGGTATTTCGTCTTGCATGACAACGGCTCCCATTCCTAATCCAGAAGCATCACTTTCAATCGTAAAGGGTTTGGAAAAATCTTGCATGGCCAACACAGGAGTGGAACACATGGCATTATTTAATTTAGTGAAAGCATCATCAGCCTTATAGGACCAAATAAAAATTATGCTTCTTAAGGCTATCTAAGGGACAACAATCTTGCCATAGTTTTTAAAAAATTTACGATAATACCCAGTTAATTGTAGAAATCCATGCAAGCCCTTCAAATATTTGGGGGTAGGCCAATTTTTCATATCTTCAATTTTGTGAGGGTCCACCTTAACGCCATCCTTGGAAACAATATGTTCATGATATTCAATCTCTTGTAGTCCAAAATAATATTTTGAGCGTTTAGCATATAGTTGATTTTCCTCCAGAATTTTTAAGGTTTATTCTAAGTGAAGTAATTGATCCTCCTATGTCTTGCCATAAATAAAAATATCATCAAAGAAAACCAAAATAATTTTTTGAAAATAAGGGAAAAATACCTGGTTCATTAAACTTTGGAATGTTGAAGGCGCATTGGTAAGTCCAAAAGGCATGACCAAAAATTCATAATGTCCTTCATAAGTTTAAAAGGTGGTTTTTGGAATATCATTTTCTCTAACTTGAATTTGATGATATTTTGATCGTAAGTCCAATTTTGAAAAGTATTTAGTCCCGTGAAGCTCATATACTAACTCATCAATAATAGGGATGAGAAATTTGTCCTTGATGGTGAGTTTGTTAACAGCACAAAAAATTGACATATAGGTGCCATGATCCATCCTTCTTAAGAACCAATAAAACTAGGGAAGAGTAATGACTAACACTAGGTCAGATAACTTCTGCCTTTAATAATTCTTGCACAATTTTTTCAATTTCAATTTTTTATAGGTAGGGATATCGATAAGGTTGGATATTTAGGGGTTGATGACCCGAAAGAAGTTGAATCGCATGATCTTGACTATGATGGGGGGACAACCCTTTTGGTTTGTTAAATACTCTCAAATGGCATGTTAAGAGTTATTGTAATTCTAGAACCTCTTTTTGTTCATTCTCAAAGGATTAAATAGAAAATAATTGTGCAGTCATTTTTTTGCCTCCTTTGTGAATAATTTTCTCTATATGGTGAGAAATAACTAATTGGGAGGGGCTTCGTTGTAATCCTTTAAGGGTATATGTCTGATTTTGTATTGTAAATTGCATCTATAATGCCTCAAAATCCCATTGGATTGTCCCAAGTATTTGTAACCATTGCACCCCTAGGATGATATCACATCCTCCTTATGGAACTACATACATATCATTTTTCATGTTATAATCACCCATGGCAAGCTTAATATTTTGACACTTTCCTTTACAGGTAATCCTTCCTCTATTACCAATCATGAATTCAAAACTATTATAGGTTTGTAAATAGAAGTTAGCTTGTTTGGCCACACGTGGGTTGATGAAATTATGTGTACTACAAGAGTCAATAAGCACAATGATGTTTTATCATTTGAAGTATCCTCAGACTCTCATAGTTTATGGAGAAGAAAATCCTACGAGGGTTTTGAAAGAAACTTCTGGTGTATTCTAGGTGCCATATTTGAGTGTATCCATCACTACTTCTACTTCTATCTCATTTTATTCCTTTGTTGAATTTATGATTTTTCTCAAATTTATCATCGTAATGATAGTAGACCTTTTGCTCATCGTTCCATCATTTATTCAAAACTGAGACATTTAATTAGTAAGGTTGGGTTAGGTTTGGGGCTATGTAAGTGATTTATGATTTCCCAATAGGTGTAGGCTTGGGGGTAGTGTAATTTATTTTTTATTTCCCATGGTTGGTTTTCCTAATCGATGTTGAGCATTAAGTTTATATTTAGCTAATTTGGCAAATCCAATGGTTTGAATCATGGTACTAGGATTGAACATTTGTACCTTCAACCAAATTTCTTCCTTTAATCCATTGATGAAATAATCTTAAAAAAATGAGGCATCTAGCCTTGTTGTGCAATTGGTTAATTTCTCAAATTAAGCTTGGTATTCATGCACCAAAGTGTTTTGACATTGATAGGTAAGGGCTCCTATGAAATTTTTGAATTTACTAGGGCCAAATCATACCAATAGATTTTGTGTAAATTCTATCTAAGTAGGCATGCCATTGGTATTTTTATACCATTGGCACCATTGACTAATGTCATTTTCGAGGTGGAAGAATGCAATACGAACTTTTTGTGCCTCAAGAATCTGGTTTAGGGAGAAGTATTGTTTTGCCCGGTAAATCCAATTCGTGGGATCACCTCCTTCAAATTTGGGAAAATATAATTTAGTCATTCTTGGAAGGATAGATGTTTGTGGGCCCCCAATATGTACCTAATTTGTTGACCCTCCTGACGAGACTGAGCTTTGTGAGCTTGAATATTGGTTGGTTAAGGCTAGTGCCATAGTTTGATTCATTTTTTCAAGACCTTGAGTCAATATCTTGTATTTCAAGTTTAACCTTGTCATTTGTTCTTGAAGGCCTAGCATCATGACGAGATTAATTTGAGAAAATTCATCTTTGAGTTGGCAAATATCATGATCCAATTTTTTGTCAGTAGGGTCTTGTGATCTTCGTCCTTCAACCATTTAATTATTTTAAAATTTTCACCCAATTTAATTTAAATTTAGTTTAATATTTTGAAAAAATTAATTTTAGTTTCTCCAAAAAATTATTTTAGCAAGTTTTATCGTGCACCATCTCCCCTTCCAATGGTTATTTTTTGTATGAGCAAGGTGACCAGTAGGCTAACAACTGCACTAAACTCAAGGTGACAATGGCTAGGACATAGGACAACACAAGTGAAAAATAATTTTTGGTATGAGCAAAGTGACCAGTAGGCTGACAACCGCACAGATGGAGAACAAGGAGACAGACATGGTGCAAGGTGAGGTACGAATAGCGAGGTGATATAGAATGGTGTGAGAGTGGAGCACAGTGGATACAAGGCATGAGGCAACACATGGGTACTAGGTGGATGTTGGACAGGTGAGCAACACAGGTGGTGTTAGCGAGGGAGTGCAGTTATGTGACCACCATCGGGTGGTCATAATATCTATAGTGCAAGAAATACCTTATATACCATTGGCTTCCTTTCATGGTGATGAATGTTTATATGTTTATATGTTACTATCATGATTTTCCAGCGATGGTAGGATAATTTCGCGATGATGGAAATTTTTTAAAAACCTTAGCTAATATCTTTAATATTTTTAATTTCCTCCCAGTTTTTTATTATCTTACCTAAAAATGGTGCGCGCACTATATTTGACAAGGATTTTATAGACATTCTAGTTGAGCTTTTGAGAGTTCTTTTATCTTTTTTTCATGAGGAAAATTATGCAGGAGTCTCATTACAGGCTGGTTGTTGTGGGATAAGGTGAAGTAGTGGCATGTGTTGGTTGGTGGGAGTGGATGGCACTTGGTTTTCATAGGTGCAAATGGGAAAGCGATACCAAGTTAAGATGTTATTGTGCTTATTGAGGTAGAAATTTGTAGTTAAATTTGGTTTAACTGGTGGTAATTCACAGAGGCGGTGATGAAGGATTGGACAATGTTGTGTTGATTACCGGGTCCACGAATTCCTTGCAAGGAGCGATGAATTATATGTCTAGCGTAAGAGGTTAAGTTTTTGTAGCAATTTGTTTTTCTGATATAACTAAATGGGTATCCATATTTGAAGCTCTGATACTAGATGTTAGAGTCCTTGAATCTCTATATATATTTTTAATGAAATAAACATAAATATACACAAGAATTTGTAGACTTAATTATGAATCACTGTTAAAAAAAAATCATTGTTTCATTCATAAAAATGATCCTTCCAATGGATACAAATATGAATATATTCCTTTTTACTTGATGATTTAGTAAAAATAAATATCCTATTTTTATAGCTACCTAATGTTGACAAGCTAAGTACGTGATGGTCAGTTTGTGAAAATAAAATATAAAATAATTAATTAAGTGATTAGGTTAGGAGGTGGAGTCCTAACACACAGTAATAGCAAACTTTAATATTTTTTCCTCTACAACATAGCAATAAGTTACTCTAACATTATTTAGCTTCTGTGTCTAGCAAATAACTTAACACACGAGTCAAAATTTGGATTACAACTAGAATACATCCTTCTTCATCTACATATTTCTCTTATAATTTGGCATTCTTCAAATATACAATCTATCCAAAAATACTTACAAATTTACCTCAAACCACCAGCCTAATTTTCAAGATGCTTATTATTAATTTCAATGGTGCAATCTTTATCAACCCTTCTTCTTCCAATATTTTTTAAATTTATACTAGAGTATAGCTCTAATGCTAACTTCTTCAATATTAAACATGTCTCTCCAATAATATCCAAATTTACACAAAAATTTTTAATGCTAGCTTTTATCCACTATGTCTCCATCAAGATTGGCTCTCATACCATTGATGGATTTCTTTCCAAATTAAATCATAGGTCTCAATATGGAGGATCTTAATCAATCATAATATTTAAGGATACAAATATTTGATCAATATAATTCAATCACATTCACAAAATAATAACAATATACTAGAATAAAAAAGTTCGCAATATTATTGATAAAATATACAATATCTTTATAATAATTTTAGATATACTTCATGATATAGTACATGTAGCTTTATATCCATCATATAAATTTACACATGACCTTTAAATACTAAAATTATTGCTCTCCGCAAATATATATGGGAGATGCATCCTTTCCTATTCCTCACATATGAAAATATTATCATGTACCTTCACTTTACATCATATCATGTCTCTCTTCACTTGTATACTTGACACCTACACACATGACTCTTGACTTACACACTTGACACATACATCCTTTCCTATTCCTCACATATGAAAATATTATCATGTACCTTCACTTTACATCATATCATGTCTGTCTTCACTTGTATACTTGACACCTACACACATGACTCTTGACTTACACACTTGACACATACATTAGAAAAAATATAACTCAAACTTCTTAAACTAGTATTTACAAGTGTACAATGTACTACATGGTACTTTAGTGCTACCAAATAATACAATATCTCTAACATAAACAAGATCAGATTACACATTAAAAAAAAATAATACTTGGAAAGTTTTACAAAGAGGATCATCCTTGTTTTTAGAAGAAGAATTGGAGACTCCAAATATGCTTCTTTGTGATTAAAAATTTTGAATATTACAATAAATGCAACACAAATCATGGTAATTAACTACTAAGGTATTTATATGGAGGTGGTTTCATACCTACTTTGATACCAAATTGGAATTCAAAATATTTTTCAAAAATTAAGAGAAGCAATCCAACACACAAATATTATATAAAGAGCATAAATAAGGATAAAAAAGAGAAATATATAGTGGGCATCTATAAGCACCATAAATAATCACTATATTATCTATAGGTAGATTGCACAACACTGATAATCAAATGAGGAGTAGAAGGGGTATTTATATCAGTTAAAAAATCCCAATTACATAATAAAGTCTACTCTAAGCTGACATAGCACTAGGTATTGAGGATAATTATAAGATAAATAGAGGGTTTAACTATAACAAGGTTAACTATGACCCATAGGGATCATGTAATAAAATAGTATAATAAATTAATTTTTTGTATAAAAAATACCCTTAGGTTTATAAATATTACATTATACAATGTTAGCCTTGGCCATGAATCAAATAACCTTTTTAATAGAAGGAGAAATTATTTTGTAAAATTCAAAATTTGAAAATAAATGCCAATTTTTTTTTATGTGCTCTCTTATTCATGCATGTGCTTTAACATGTATGTTTTGTTAATCTAGATATTTGCTTTCACCTTCACAGAGCAAAGTTTCACCATGGTTAGCATCAAAGCAATGTTGAGATGGTTAGTAGGAGGATTTTTGGGTCATTCATAGTAGAAGATCATAGGTCCAAGCCTACATCTCCTGATTATTTCCTTTTAAGATAGAAATTCATCAAATCATATTAAATGGATTACAAGTTGACTTCAACATGATAAGATGGTAAGATGGATAATTGATTATGAGTTTAGTCATTGGTTGTGGGAGATTTAAATTTTGAATCACAATTTTGGGAGATTTGTGGGTAAATTACTATATACAACATTTATTTTATTTCCTACTACTCAAATCCTCTTTAGTTGTATCCTCATTAGTCAACATCTTATTCTCAACTTATTACTCAACATCTTCTTCTCTATGCTCTTGAGCAATTTGGTGGTTATACTTTTCTCTGTTGGGAATTACTTGTGTTTTTTCTTCCTTAACTTTATAATCTTGGTTATCATATCCTTTTCAAGGCATGGATTAGAACCTACCAACTCCATGAGTTAAGGTTTTTGTAACATACAATTTGGATGTGAGATTTTCCTAAATTTAAAATATTACCCATTTTTCCAATGATCCCCTTTGAACGTCATTGACATTTAAAAAAAAATTCTTATATCACTGTAAAAATGTAATATTTACTTCACTATCAACTATAAAAATTTAAATAAACATTCAAATTTCTCATTGTTATCTAATCTAAAATATATTATAAATGAAAAATCACATACTACACTTCAATATTAATGTATACCTCTATTTTTTATTAAAAATAATGACAAAATACTATATGACTTCATACAAATCTCTCTCTCTCTCTCTCTCTATCTATATATATATATATATATATATATATATATATATATATATATATATATATATATATATATATATATATATATATATATATATATATATATATATATATATATATATACATATATTTGTATGTACGTATGTATGTATCTTTGTATATATATGTATATGTATATAGGCCATCCATATTTATACATGGAAATATAAATTATATACATATTAAATGATCCAAATGAGGGACAAAAAAATATCCAAAGAATAAAATCAATATAATGTTGGGTGTTTTCCTCAGATATTATACAATTTGATTAAAGTGTAAATGGTGTATATATTGAATAATGCAGCACATTAGAATATACAACTAATAAAATTATTATAATGTTACTTGTTTTTTAGTATACACAAATGTTTATGTAGAAATACTTAATATGTTATTAGACTTTCATTTAAGGAAAGAAGCATCCAGAATTAAAAATAAATGTTTGAATTGTACTGCACATTTAAAAAAAATACACAAAGATATTTGTTAGATTTTGATGCTATATATTTAAGGAAATGCAACCACAAGGACTAAAATGAGCATGCAATATTAAATATATGATAATGGCAATATACTAAGTAGGAAAAACTCATAAGAAAATTCTACAATAACTCATAAAACTTCCATTAATGAAAGCTCACAAAAATAGGATCTTCATACAAAATGTGGAGATCTCAAATGCTCCATGCTTCATACAAGTTCTACATTGTATCTAACTTGTATTCTACTCTACTCTCACTTATGCTTTCTTTTCTCTCTCACTTTATCTTATCTATCAAAGGCCTATATATAATGAGATGTGTCTCTTGGCCTTTCACCTACCTATGACTCTTCATATTCCTATTCTATGACTCATGTACACATGGACTACATGCACATTTACATCATCAAGTACTTTGCACATTCTAACACTTGTGCATTTATTACATTGCATAAAGTAAATACTCAAATCCTAATCTAAGACAAAATCCTAATCTAAATATGTACCCATGATGGTACATTAGCATATACCAAATAATGTAATATATTCCAACACCCCCTTGTATTACATTATTTGGTTATTGAAGACTTTAGTCTTCAATATGGTCTTCATCCTAGTTCTGGAACTTGAGCTCTTCTTTTTTGCTTTCTTCATTTTGCTCCTTGTTTGTATCTTGATCAAGTAAATAATTAGTATCTTCATGAAATACTATTTTAGTTGAAAGAGCTTTAACTTCATGTTCATCTGTAGGTTCTTCCAGTTCCTGAATTTCTTGAATCTCTTGAACTAAATATCCTTTTTGTTTCCCTTCTCTATATTGTAGTTGAGGATGATTGTATTGATTTTGAGAAGTATATGGACACTGAAATTGTTGTTGATGTGAATTATATTGATTTTGATATTGTCTTGGTTGGAATGGCCTATTTGATGGGCTTCCAAAATTTGTTTGATTTCCTTGATATTGATTTCTTGGATTGAATCTACAATAATTGGTGCTATGTCCATTCTTTATTCCATCTTGATATACCCTTTGACTAAGAATGAAGAAACATTTCCTTGTGGATTATCTTTTGAGACTAAGGCATTGTTAGTCATTTCATCTTTCACTAAATTTTCTACCTCATATTCTTGTAGTATATTGACTAACTCATCAAATGATGTATCTTTACTTAGAATTTGTAAAGATGTAACTAAATGCTTGTACCTTTCTGGAAGTGCTCTTAAGGTTACTTGAACAAGAAACTTATCTTCTACATGTTCTCCTAAGGTTAACAATTTTCCTTTTATATCTGCTACTTTCCTTAGGAACAATTCTATACTTTCACCACTATTAACTTTTAGAGAATGCAATTGAGTTTGAAGATTCAAGATAGTGGCTTTATTCCTTCCTTCAAATATCTTGGCTAAAGTTTTCCAAGCTTCTGTAGAAGTTGTTGTTGAACTAATGTATGGTTGTATTTCATCTGTAATTGCAAATGTTATTATCATGAGTGCTTTTGCTTCATCTTCTTCAAAATTTTAAATCTCTCTAGCATCTGTAGTAGGTTTAGTTTTTTCTCCTTTAACAATATCCCAAAGCTTTTCAACTATCAATATTGACCTCACTTTGTTTTTCCATGAAGTGTAATTAGGTCCTTTAAGAAGTTGGGATTATGAAAGAATGAATTTATTCATTGCCATGATGATATTTGTAGACTACCTTATATCTCCCTAGTTTTGAGTATGTGATTGAATTTGATAAGATCTTTTCAATTTTCAAGTTTTGTAGAATATCTTGTATCTATCAAGTGTTTTGTATATGGCTTTGATAAAATGCTTTCTAAGATTTCCTTTGAGTTGAATTCCTTTTGTCTCCCTAATGTTCAACTTATATTCTTCACCTTATTTCTCCCTATTTGTGAATAGAAAGCTAAAGATAATTTTGATGCAATTTCACTTGATAAAATTTTCTATCTTCAAGACTTTAGAGTTGGATTTCTTATGTCTCATTAATTTGAGCAAGAGACTAATTCCAATGTAGTTTTCTAACTTTTCAATAACTCTATGTTTTGTTTCTTGTATCTTTCAATTCTCAATAGTATAGTTTCTAAATTTCAATAATCTATGTTGGTGTTGAACTCCTTATAACTCCCTAATTAGAAATTTAGAAAATATGGATATTTGCAAATTTAATGTTTCAATTTTCTATGTAGAATTCCTTATTCCTCCAAATTAAGTTATTTGCAAATATTTCTTATGCTTGAATAAAGTAATTCCAAATGCTTTCCAATTAAATATTTCTTGCTTCAAAAAGGCTTTCAAATATTTCAATAAAGCATCTAAGGTTATAATATATCAATGCAATTCCTTATACCTCCATTTATTTAATTAATCTCAAGCATAAAATATTAACTAAGTTTAACCTTAGCATTAATATTCCTTATTTCTCCTTTACCTTTATAAAAATGCAAGTTAATTTAAATGCTTTTAGTACCTTCTTGATTATGGTGCATTGTGTATGAGGTCTACTTCTCCTTGACTTCTCTATTCTGCAACTTGCACTCTGATTAAGGCATTGTCCACTTCACTATCTTCAATGCAATATGACACCTTTCTTACAACATTTAATTCTCCTCCTTTTAGCACTTTATTATTTCATGAATGGCTTGTATGAATTGTCTCTCATGCAAAGAAACTATTTCATTTCCCTTGGAGTTACTTTCTGCAATGTGACACTTGGCTAAGTATCTCTTTACTCCTCTTGTGTTCTATCCTTCCAAGTGGCATTTCTCTTCTACGTAACCTTTATTATCTTCCTTGGTAATGATTCTTTATGTTCTTCTAGGTGGTGGCACCTCTGTTCTATGTAATACTCGTATATTCCATTGCTTGATAACGCTTCTTCTTTTCTATGTAGCACTTTCCCTTGCTTGATAATGCTCCTTATTTATTCCTTTGCTTGATAACCTCCTTGCTTAGTAACGTTCTCTTATCCTTTACACTTGGCACCAAATGCTCCTAATATTCATAACAATAAATGGCATTAGGCTTTCTATCAACCGCTCCTTGTTTTTGGTGTTCTCCAATCCTTTGTAACATTGTTTGCTTTTGGCTTTGGCTTCTTTATTTTGGCACTAAGATTTTATGACGGGGCACCGGGAACCCACACTTCACGCCCACAATGCAAAACCGAACATTTTCATTAATAATTGGAAAATATTTACATGCATCCAAAGAAATAGCCCGCAGGCCTTACAATGGCCGAGTTCGGCTCTGTTCTATCTCTCTGTTCTACTTCCTCCTCCGTTCTCCGGTCCGCCGTCCTCTGAAAACAAAAATTCCTTCTTTTTAACGAGGTCCCGGTCCTCCCCAGCAATCAATGCCTCCACCTAATAAAAATTTCAAATTCAAATTTCCCCCTTCCTGTGTTTTTGAAATTCCAATATTAAATGTCGACCTGCCCAATCTATCAAGATACCGGCATTGATGGCCTCTCTGCATCGGCCGCATCATTCTGATCGTCCTTTGTACTGTTGTCCCTTCCATTAAACCATCACCTGTAAATGCTTCGATGCCAGTAAAGCCAAGACGGAAAGAGCGCGGTCGACACCTTCCTTAACAGCTTAAGAGACCCCCAAATTATCTTGCATACACGTGGTCGGCTGCATGTACATCCATCCAATCTTTCTCCTTGTCGCAACATACTCGACCCACGTGTCCTTCACAACTGCCACGTGTTCGGTTTGGTCTAGCCCGGTCGTTCGCTAATTACCCCTAGTCTCGTTCTCTATCTTTCTTTAACTTTCAACACTATCGAAATACCGGCCACGTGTCGGCCTTCACGACCACCACGTGTCGCCCCTTTACTGGCCGCGATATCACGACCAACTGCCTCCACGCCTTCGTCTTTACCTTGCCGAAGTCCTTTGCTACGCCTTCTGCTTGCTTTTCCCCTTTGGGTCTTGCCCAGCCTTCTAAATTCATTAACTTTCGTGGCTAACCAAAGTGTGCCACGTGTCGACGTTTGACTGGCCACGACATCGTGACAGGCCGCGATATCGTGACCTATCACGATATCGCGACAGTAACATCTCCTTTGCCTTTGCATTGTACCATCATCGCGATATCGCGACGTCAACATCCTCTCTGCCCTTATGCTGAACCAACGTCGCGATATCGCGACAGTCACGATATCGCGACCCATCACGATATCGCGACAGGACTCCTTCCTCCGCTTTGCCTTCGAAGACCGTTGCGATATCGCGACGTCGCAATATCGCGACGTCGCGATATCATGACGTCTAAGGTTCCCCCATCTAATGCCAAATGATAACGTCACGATATCGCAACGTCGCGATATCGCAACGCCTGAAGCTCTCCTCCTCTGCTTTGAACTACGGTCGCGATATCGTGATGTCGCGATATCGCGACAAAACTGGCTCAAGCCCTGCCAAGCCTTTTGAGGTCGTGATTTCACGACCCCAACTCAAATTACGCACAAACTTTACAAACTTCCCCCTTCTGCTTCGCACAACTTCCCCTCTCGGGAATGAATTAATGTAATTCAAAATACAAGTACTTGAAGAAAATTTTGAAGGATGCGAGATTGCCCACACTGTCATTGGATGCTCCTACATCAGATTCTCGGGGTAACAAGAGAAGTGACATTCACTTCTAAGCTGTTCGGTCTGCTTCCTTTGCAAAATCTATGAACACTCATCAACCTTTACAACTTGCTCAAATCTTGTTTCCTGGTAGAATTTTATGCCCTCTACCAGACAAATTCTGGCATTACTGCACATTTTCTCATCTTCGGTCTGCAATGGCTTCAGCTTGTGCCGCATTCCATATTTCTCCAAGGAATAAGTATTTGCACGGCCATCATGCACTGCACTCCGATCAAACTGCCATGGCCTGCCCAACAGCAAATGGCATGCATCCATAGGGAATACATCACACAGGACTTCATCCTGGTATCTCCCAATCTGGAACGTGACTAAACACTGTTCCCGAACCCAAGCTCTGTGGTCCTTCCGCAACCACGCAATCCGGTACGGGTGCGGGTGTCTCCTTCTCTCCAACTGCAACTTAGAAACCATCTCCTCGAAAACCAAGTTGTCTGTACTCCCATTGTCAATAATGACATTACAGACTTTGCCCGCACTTTTGCATCGGGTGTAGAACAGGCTTCTCCTTTGCTCAGACTTGTCTTCATCCACCAGCATGGTCCTCACAATCATGGCTTCCCCCTTTTTAGCTTCTTCAGAATGTTCTGAGTCAGCATCCTCAACTGCCACAACTGCTCTGGCAGGACCCACTGGACTCTTGTTTGTCTTTTCTCGGTGTTGTGGGAACTCAAATGCCCGATGTCCTTCTTCTCCACAATGGAAACATGTTCCACGAAATATTCCTCTTCCATACCCGCGTCCAGATCTACCCCTTCCTCTCGGGTAGTTATCATTCTGAACTTGCGGTGTTGGGTCTTCCTCTCCCTTCTGATCCCGACTGCTGCTCTCTTCTTCCTTCTTCTCTTCCTTTCCTTCTTTCTTTCCATCGTTCTTTCCTCCCGGTCCTTTTACTTTTTGCTTGCTGTCAAACTTTCGGTTCAGCTTTTCTTCCACTTTCAAAGCAAATTGGTAAGCATCTTCGATGGTGCTTACCCGAACCAAGCTCAACTCCTCCTGCACACTCGGTCTCAACCCATTAATGTAACGGGCCACCTTTTCTTTGCTGGCTTCTAAGTGTCCGGTTCTGATGGAAATTTTATAAAAATCCTCCGTATATTCTTGAACTGTTCTGTTCATCTGCCTCAAGCTTTGCATTTTACGTAACAGATCCAGCTCATAGTCAACAGGGATGAACTGTATTTTTAATTTCTCCACCATTCTGTCCCACCTGGTAATCCGTTCTTTTCCTCTTCGATTTCTCTCCAGCTGTACCCCCTTCCACCAAATGCTAGCATGACCCTTCAGTCGGGTCTTAGCAAATCTAACCCGGTTAGGGTCTTCAACTTCTTCGTATTCGAAGTATTCTTCTAATTCATTCACCTAGTCTATCAATTCCTCTGGGTTCAAGTTCTCGAAATACGTGGGAACCTCTAACTTCGGCCTCTTCCCGATCTGGGATATGGCCTTGTATAGCCGGGCCTGTGCCGGGTCTACATCTTCCTCCTCTTCTTCAAACTCATTCCCCTCTTCCACTTCATCCTCATTGTATGCATCCCTTCTCGGCTCACGTCCTCTGCGTAGCTCTTCTTGCAGGTCTTGGACTTGCCGCTGCAATGCTCGGAAATCTTCCGTTGCCATGCCTCTGCCACCCACCGGGTTTCTTCTCGGAGGCATCTTCACCTGAACTCCAGCCCTCCCCCACGTCCTGGTACAACTGCCTCTCTCTTTCAGTGGTCTGTTGTACGCTCAGGAGCTACGGGCTCTGATACCACTGACGGGGCATCGAAAACCCACACTTCACGCCCACAATGCAAAATCGAACATTTTCATTAATAATTGGAAAATATTTACATGCATCCAAAGAAATAGCCCGCAGGCCTTACAATGGCCGAGTTCGGTTCTGTTCTATCTCTCTCTGTTCTACTTCCTGTTCTCCGGTCCGTCGTCCTCTGAAAACAAAAATTCCATCTTTTTAACGAGGTCCCGGTCCTCCCCGGCAATCAATGCCTCCACCTAATAAAAATTTCAAATTCAAATTTCCCCCTTCCTGTGTTTTTGAAATTCCAATATTAAATGTTGACCTGCCCAATCTATCAAGATACCGGCATTGATGGCCTCTCTCGCATCGGCCGCATCATTCCGACCGTCCTTTGTACTCGTTGTCCCTTCCATTAAACCATCACCTGTAAATGCTTCGATGCCAGTAAAGCCAAGACGGAAAGAGCGCGGTCGACACCTTCCTTAACAGCTTAAGAGACCCCCAAATTATCTTGCATACACGTGGTCAGCTGCGTGTACATCCATCTAATATTTCTCCTTGTCGCAACATACTCGACCCACGTGTCCTTCACAACTGCCACGTGTTCGGTTTGGTCTAGCCCGACCGTTCGCTAATTACCCCTGGTCTCGTTCTCTATCTTTCTTTAACTTTCAACACTATCGAAATATCGGCCACGTGTCGGCCTTCATGACCGCCACGTGTCACCCCTTTACTGGCCGCGATATCACGACCAACTGCCTCCACGCCTTTGTATTTAACTTGCTGAAGTCCTTTGCTATGCCTTCTGCTTGCTTTTCCCCTTCGGGTCTTGCCCAGCCTTCTAAATTCATTAACTTTCATGGCTAACCAAAGTGTGCCACGTGTCGACGTTTGACTGGCCGCGACATCGCGACAGGCCGTGATATCATGACTGTCGCGATATCGCGACAGTAACATCTCCTTTGCCTTTGCATTGTACCATCGTCACGATATCACGATGTCACGATATCACGACGTCAACATCCTCTCTGCCCTTATGCTGAACCAACGTCGCGATATCGCGACAGGACTCCTTCCTCCGCTTTGCCTTCGAAGACCGTCGCGATATCGCGACGTCTAAGGTTCCCCCCTCTAATGCCAAATGATAACGTCGCCATATCGTGACGTCGCGATATCGTGACGCCTGAAGCTCTCCTCCTCTGCTTTGAACTACGGTCGTGATATCGCGACGTCGCGATATCATGACAAAACTGGCTCAAGCCCCGCCAAGCCTTTTGAGGTCGCGATTTCGCGACCCCAACTCAAATTACGCACAAAATTTACAAAATTCCCCCTTCTGCTTCGCACAACTTCCCCTCTCGGGAATGAATTAATGTAATTCAAAATACAAGTACTTGAAGAAAATTTTGAAGGATGCGAGATTGCCCACACTGTCACCGGATGCTCCTGCATCATTTTACTCTCCAAAATTACAAATTTTCTTGAGTAATGCTTTATTCTATGGCAATATATCATCCTATTTGTCCAAATATGGTAGCTCTTCTATAGAAAGGTGGATCCTCCTTAGATATGGTGGTGTAGAGGGGGAAAACCACCCTACCGCGTACGATTCTCAAGGTTGGATCTGTAAACAAAGAGAAAGCCTTGAGGTGAACCATAGGGGTATGTTGTTCTCTACACTCGGTGTAAAATAGGGGGGAAGGGTTCACTAGGAATGGCTTTAAGGACTCACTCCAAGTCCATGGGATTTTTAGGAATGTTTGATGTATTCATTTCAAGACAATCACCTATGTTTGGCCTTTCTAGATCTATGCTATGAAAGATAAAGGACAATGCAGAAATACATAATGCAAGAAGACAAGAGCTAACCCTAGAATGATTCTTTCTTTGAATGCTTTTCTAACCCTAGGGTTTCAAGATAGAAAACCTTTAAGCAAGGGCTCAAGAGAAGATGCACAAATAATATTAACCCTAAGTGCACACTATATGTTGTTTATCTTTTAAATGCCTAGAAATCAATTAAATATATTTCTTTTAAATCAGATCTAGGGTTTATAATAGAAATAGAAGACACTCAAAAACAACCTAAAGATTAATTAGAGCACTTATCTTATCTGATGGTTGATCCTTGCTTTTATCCTTTTGTCCAATGATATCAATAATTCTTGTTCCTACAAGATAACTTAGGAAATACTTGGAAAATATAATCAGTGTTAGGGGGTCTACTTAGGCCATTGTATAATAATTCTTGGAGGTGCAATAGTCAAGCCCCCTAGGTCCTTTTAGCTGACCTTTGAAAATAGAAGTGAAAGTTGACCTTTGGAAGAAAACAAGCATATCACAATATAGTAGAATAAAATGATAAAACCATAGAATAAAATGTAGCAATATGTCCTATATGTAGCCTATGATGTAGATCTAGGGTCTGGGAATAATAATTTACCCCTAGATATAGTTTAGGTGAAATCATGCTCCATAATAGATGATCATGATTTTGCATAGGTGAAATCATGCCCCGTAGAGACCAGGGTGTGATTTCGTAGAAGTTATGTGAAAAATATTAGATCAGTGTGAAATAATTAATGTGAGATACAATGAATTAAAATATGCATGCAAAAGAGTAAAATCACCTGGTAGATAGCATGGAAGCAGACATAAGGGTTGAGACCTCCTGAATAGTTGATCTCTCCTTAGGGCTCCAACACAAATCCACCAAAGTGAGCAATAACAACAAATAATCTAATGCAGTAGAGAATAAATCACACTTCACAATTGTGAGTTAGCTTGCTTGCGAGAGAAGAAGAAGAATGTAGATCACTTAGCGAGTACTTTAAAATCACTTGTAATTAATAATCATGATTCATCATTGTAATTCATTGTGCTCTAGAAATGATTTCAAACCCTCCTTATATAGTAGATTTGAAGGTAAAATGGGTAGGAAAACTGAGGAGAGCCGATGCCAAACATGCCAACTTCAAGAAATTAGGGTTTCCTTAGAGAAAAACCCTAAAATGTGAAATCGCTCCTCATCAAGGCTGATCATGATTTTACATTATGCAAAATCATGCCCCATCAAGGGTGATCATGATTTCGCATAAAGAGGGAAAAAAAGAGATAAAATGGAGGAGAAGCCTAGCCCTTGCCCTAGGCAAGTCTAGGGGGTCTCCTAGGAGGACTTAGGGAAGATTGCCCACTAAAGTGGGTCAATTTTTTGTGTCTACATTTTCCCCCTCTTTGATGCATTTATGGCCTAATAAATGTGTCAAAGAAATATGTAAACACTCACAAACAAAAGATAACAAGCAAAAATGGGGTGGCTGGTTTAGAAGAAAGGAGTGGTGCAAAAATGATGTTATTCTAAATACTTTCTTGTTTTACATGTAAATCAAGGTATTAGGGATATTAATACCTCTTAGGCTAGGGTTCCCCCTCGAGTTTCATGAGGGAGGACACATCCCTCATGAAAACTCAAAAATATAGATGTAAAAGAAGAAGAGAGAAGAAAAGAGACAAAAAAGAAAAAAGATAAGCGAAAAATAGGGATAAAAGTGAAAAAGGGGTAAAACCCTAATTCATTTTTATTATACAAAAGAGGAGAAAAGAGCTCTGGAGAAAAACTAGATATGGCATTACCAGTGCACCATTCAGCGATCACGAGGGGTGAGGCCAACATGAAAGAGAATGGATAGAGGTAAGATCAAAAACCTTCCCAGCATTGTCAAATTTTTCAAATTTTTATGCATTTTTGGGTGGTTTTCCACCAAAATCGATGGTTTTGCTGCATACGACCCGAGCACGAATTTTATGGCTTAGCCATGATTTTTCCCTAGGTAGTAGTGGTGAAATCATGCCTAATGAAAATAATCGAGTGTGATTTCATGAAATCATGCCTCTTGAAGGATGGGGTGAGATTTTACCTTGAAATCGCAGTCCTAGAAAACTAGGTATGATTTCACCGAAGAAGAAAAAAGGAGAAAAAGAAAGAAAGAACAAGGAGAAAATGAAAAAACAAGAGAAGAAAGAGAAAAGAGGAAGAAGCAAGCAAGCTACATCTTGAAATTGTGAATGTTTTACTTAGTAATTAATTTTTAAATTAATTAATGAAACTAATGGAATTTTTTTTTATTTTTGTGAATGCAACTTAGAGTACTCGAGAGTCGTGAGTGGAGGCTCCTTGGAGGTGGAGCTAGAATTTAGGTAGAGAGGATACACTAGGAGCGGTGGGGCTAGACCACCTAGTGAGGATGCCTCAGGTTGAGGTGGATAGGGCACTACTGACTCTAGTGGAGAGATGGTATCCAAAGTTATCTACCTTCTGGCTACCCATAGGGGAGATGACCATCACACTAGAGGATGTGTGGTACATCTTGCACATTCCCATAAGGGAATGGTAGTTTATAGAGTGTGAGGGTAGCTAATGACCTTGCAATAATTTTTAGGAGGCTGGACCCACCAGGTGTGAGAGAGCACCATAGTCGTAGATGACTTGGTGGGATGATATGGGGTAGACCCATTGATGATCATGCTCTATGGGGTGGTGGTAGGATTATTGATGTGCCATACTAGTAGGTGATATCTACCATGGATGATGGTGTAGTAGCAGACATGTGACACTAGAGAGTTTAGTTTGCATGGGGTCCATATGTGCTGGCCTATTTGTATAGGATATTGTACAATATCGTGTACAAGTGGCATATAAGGATAGTGTGTATGATATTGCTCTAGGTATGGAGCTAGGAGCACATAGTAGTGTGGATATCAGATGCACTACTAGGACCATTGCCTATTCTAGAGTGGCTAATTACATATAGATGGTCTAGATCCCTAGAGTGAGTCATGAGGACATATGTTGGGAACCTACCACTAGTGAGGTGGGTAATAGATGAGCTGAGGGAGGCCAAGATTGTATGGTGACCTTAGAGTCTACACCCAAGATGGGTTGAGGATAGGATGGAGCTAGCTAGGGTTAGGAGGATTATATGGTTGACTATGGAGAGAGGGGAGCTAGAGGTCTTCCAATTTGATAGAGTCTTGAGGTAGTTTAAGATCTTGTAGGGAATCCTAGACCTAGAGGATTATTGGTATCAAAGAGTATATTAGGATCTAGTAGGGATTAGGGATGAGCTAAACTTGGCTAGGTGGGTAGAGGAGGACTTGGATGATCCTCCTTACATGGATTTAAGGGTAGATGATGTAGGAGTGGCCTTCGGATACCGATGGTGGTATAGAGGAGTCATGCCCTGGAGGGTCTCCCCACTAGTATCGATATAGAGGTACTAGGTGATGGACCTGAGCATGTAGTGAGCATTTTGAGAGGTGGCTCATAAGGCCATAGAGAGGGAGTAGTAGGGCTAGGTAGCTCTAAGATAGAGATAGGCATGGGTTTGGATTGAGCTGGTGATAGAGCCCAATGCTATAGGACTAGGGAGGTAGGGGTATCTAGAGTTGCCCCCATAGAGGTTGGGGTGCCACCATGTAGAGGATCAAGAGAGGCCTCTACATCAGTAGTAGTCAATTGAGGCTAGGCCTTGAGATGAGGGGACCTGAGGGAGAGGTAGAGGTGCTATGAGCATAGGTGGTGACTCTATAGAGATAGGTGGACCTACTCTAGGAGGATAGGTCCAAGAGGATCGAGGGACTGTAGAGCTCTTTGAGTATCATAGAGATAGAGAGGGATGTAGCTTGAGTAGAGGTTGATCATCTTTGAGGAGAGGTGAGCCATCTAGACATAGAGCATTAGAGGGCTCGGGTAGAGGGGATGGCTATCATTGGGAGCAGCCAGGCTAGCGATGGGATCCACCTCCTACAGGTAGAACTATGGAGGATAAGGGAGAGGCTGGAGGTGGCCATTCAATGGGCTACCTTCTATGAGGCCATGTACTACTAGGTGGTACCAAGGGGTAGAGGGTGGTACTCCCTCCATCCCTATAGTCATCTAGTAGGTCATGGTCTCGATCATGGATAGTCTCAGCTTCATCGTTCATGGGTATGCAATTGCTTGGACCACCTCCTCTAGGTGGAGTAGAGGAGATGGGCTCTCAGAGCTAGGGCTAGGGATCGGGATGACATACCAATTTTGATTGTGGTATGCATCCCTAGGGATTGGTTGAGTGTACCAAGATTGGATTATGGTACACCAACCAGACACTTATGTATCTCTCTCTTATCGAGTAATACTAAGTTGCTTCTTTTTTATTTTATGTGTTAATGTGTGTGCATGTGATATGATTTGATTAAGTGTTCTTTAGATTTATATTTTTATGTTTTATGCATGAAAACTATCTTAATGCAAAACTATATGAAATGCATGGATGAAATGGATGAGAAAATGGAAGAAGAAGAAACACAAGAAAGGAGGAAACAAGAAGGAAGAAGAAGAAGAAGAAGAAGAAGATCCAAAGGTCAACCATCAAAAATAGAGAAGGATAGGTGAAACATAGTATTTGAATCAAGCGTAGGTCATGGTAGACCAGTGTGATCAAACACTATAAATCATATCAGAAATAGGGAGCTAAACCTGCTATGGGTGTAGTACTCATCATGAGTGATGAAGTGTTGGAGTCTGACCCGCTATGGGTGGTTGCTCACTAATTGACTATTATGGGGTGATTACCCACTAGGATGTATGTCGAGGCCTACTAAAAATGGCCAAGGAGCTTATCCTATAATGGGGTGTTGAGCCCATTGAGTCAAAAGGGAGTATAACCCGATAGGAGATCATATCCAATAAGATACCCACTAGGATGTATAATTATCCCATGTGGGGTGCAATATAAGTAGATAAAAATTAGTAGGTGAGTGCTACCCCTGATAGGGGTTTTAAAGATGAAAAAACTTTGTGAGTGTGTGCAAATGTTCAGAAGAAGATAACCTTTGAGAAGAGGAGGAGAAAAAAATACACATATATCCTTGTCTAAGCAAAAGATAAAGAAAAAGAAACTTGAGAAGAACAAAGAAGTGACAAGGACATATTAACAAGCTATCATCCTTGACCTAAGAAAAATGATAAATCAATGCTTCTAAGATCAAGGAAGAATAGATCAAAAGGAAGAAAGAAACAGAGAGAAGCAAGAAAGAAGATTGAAGAAGAATCCCTAGGTGGGGATTTTGCTAGGCATCAGAACCCTAGTGAAAAGTGCAATGCATGTGAGCTATGACCTAACTAGGTATCATCACATGCCATTGTCACAAGATCCCCAAAAATCTATATGATCAAGCAGTCATGAACAAGCAATCATGCAAAATATGACACTCAAACATGCAAGTTGTGTTAAATGTCAAGCAATCAATGCAAAAAATGATAAGCAACAATGCAATATGAACAAGCAGATGGATGCAATGGAAATACAAATGCATAGCTAAATGATAATTGATTGATTTTATGAAATTTTTATTTATTATTATTATTTATTTTATTATTTGAGCAAGCAGGATGATAGTCGACACAAAATCTGAATGTGTCTCCTTTCTTGACAAAAGAATAGGTGTACCATGAACTATTTTATCAAAGAAATCTCTAAAAGGTAAGCCTTCTCGATAATTAGAATTATGGAGAGGCTCCTTCATAGCTCTTTCTTTGGTAGCCATAGCATGATAATCAATGCATTCTCGAACATAACCATTCTTTTTAACATAAGGAGGAGCAATTCCTAACTTCGTAAGATCACTATAGGACAACGAAGTAGGATCCTCTTCTAAAATAGAAAGCTTATTTTTGGAGCATACATAATCAATCATATTACAAAACAAGATCTCAGAAGAATAAGGGGGACCATCATCCTCATCACCCACTCTTGACTTTTGATAATCCATGTATTCAGCATAAGTCATAAGATGATCATCATCGTCAAATGGTAAAGGTTGGTCTTTGCTAGGTATAAAACCTATGCCACATCTCCCAGGCTAGATCTCGACATCCAAAGGCTCTTGAATGCCCTTCTATTGTGGCCCCAAACCTTTACCTACATATCCCATACTCGATAGGATCTATTTAGGAAGTGGGTAGTCATTGGAAAGGTAACAATGAGCAAAAGAATGCTCAATGGGAGAGGGGTTGCTACCACGTATATTTTCTTCGAAGGTAGTTCCTATGAAGATAAAGGTACACATGCCAATGTGTACAACATCACCTTTCTTATGGGGCAAACCCATGGTTCTAGGTGATGGTGGTAGCTTGGCAAGATCCAGAAGAGGCTCTCGAAGAAACTGATTATCATGATCTTGAGATGAGAAATTTAGGATATGTTCCTCACTCATATTTAAATTTTGAAATTGCTCTAATATCTGAGATGAGGAACATGGAGAAACCATTGAAGAAATAGAAGGACAAAGGTTGAACTCAGATTGAGCTCACTCTACATTTGAGCAAAACTCAAATGGTCGAGGGTCACCTGAAATGGTGATAACTTGATTTTTAAATTCAAACTTTAGGTATTGATGAAGAGTAGAAGGGATGACCTTCATTGCATGGATCCAAGGATGTCCAAGAAGAAGATTAAAATATGCAGGACAATGTACCACATAAAACAAAGTATCCAATATTTTAGGCCCAACCTTAAGGGGAAGAGATATGACACCACAGGCCTCTTGGGACTCATTGTTGAAAGCTTTTATGATGATATCAGATTTTGTTAAATCTTCCTCTTTTAATCCAAATTTTTGAAAGAATTGATATGTACACAAATTGAGGGAAGAACCATTATCAATCAAGATTCTCTTAATAAAGGTATCCCCAATAAGTGTAGTGATGTAAAGTGAAGAATCTTCTTGTAAGTTTGAGGAAGGCTTATCATCATCCGAGAATGAGATGTGATGTATCCCAAAATATCCTACGACATCAACTATGGCATTAGGAGAAATATCTCGAGGGAACATAGATTATTATTTTAGAAATTCCATCAAAGCATCTCTATGGTTGGGAGAAGTTTGCAAGAGTTCTAAAATGGATATTTTTGTTGGAGTATTAGCTAACTACTTTTGGAGATCAAATGAAACCCTAGGTTGTGGTTTCAACACTAAAGGTGGAGTCCCTATATCTAAAACCTTTCTCTGATTATTCTTCAAAATTAAATTGGGATTGTAATATAAAATTCTATCCTTGCTGAGAATGTTGAGTAGGTTGAGTCTGAGCTTGCCTTCTTGTAGTTATCCCAACCATGCCAACCATATTACCATAGGGAGGAGGCTCATTCTGATGAGCCACCTGATTAGCTACTTGTTGATTATGTTTTGGCAATGGATCCTTGAATATTCCCATATCTTGATTTGTTGTTGAAGCTTGCTGAGTAGGAACTTGATTATTTAATGATTGAGAACTCCCTATATCAATACGTCCTACATCAATCAAATCTTGAACCACATGTTTCAACTTCTTACAAGAGTTTGTCCAATGTCCTTCCACTCTATGATATGCACAATGTTGACCTACCTTGTACCAATGAGCTGTAGTATCTAGTTTCCTTATGGGAGGTAACTCAATTGCATTGGCTTCTAAAAGTTATTTTAAAACTACTTCCATAGACATATTAAGCCTTGTAAAATTCCTTTGTGGAGGTTTCTGAAGTATTATATTTTGTAGGTTGTTAGTAACATTATTAATATGCCTACTATCCATTCCACTATCACCTCCTATGTGCTTATTCTTATGTTGAGACTTAGTAGGTTTCTCTTCTTTGACTTTGAGTTGGCCTCTTCTAATAAGAGCATGTTCTACTTTTCTTGCTAAATCAATTGCTTGATCAAAAGATGTAATAGTAGTAGTTTCTAATGCATAAGATAATTGCTCTTGTAAATTACCAATAAATATCTCAAGCATATCCTTTGGAGGTAAAGTATATCTCAAGCATCCAACTAAACTTCTCCAATGAGCCAAGAATTCTAAAAAAATTTCCTCTTTACCTTGTTTTAAATTATAAACATCTTTCATTGTTACTTCCTTTTCAATATATGCACCAAACTGTTGAACAAATAATTCTGTTGTTTCTTCAAATCTCTTCAAGGAATAATTAGGTAACCGATAGTACCACTCTAATGCCATGCCACCAAGACTCTTAGGAAATATTTTTAGCAACAACATGTCATCATATATGATATCATGACATGTTGTTCTAAATCTTCTTAAATGCTCTATTGGATCTTCTGTCCCCTTATATATAGGTAAAACTGGCATAGAAAAATGCTTAGGATAAGGCCTAGCAGCAACAATAGGATCCAATGGCTGATTACACATTTCCTTATAACTGTAAGTGAAACTTGAAGGCTGAATCATCTCAACTTTTGAAACCAACTGCTTTACCATATTTGTTAAATTTTGCACTTCTGGATTACTGTTATGCAATATCCCCAGATTCCCTAAAGGAGGGATATATGTGTGTTGAGGAACTAGTGCTTGGCTTAGATTGGATGCATGGATACTATTGTTATATGTGTTACCTTGTGAAAATGGATAGCCAACATTTGGTGGGATAGAAGCAAAAGTGTTGAGATTAGAAGATTGAGGAGGAAATTGAAAATAATTTTGAGTGACACTACTAATTGGAGGGACTTGTAGATTCCTTCCAATGTTGGTGGTTATAGTAGTGGCATCAGTTGCCTTGGTTTCTTAAATTATCAAGATGCATTGATTTGGGCAAGGGGTTATTTTGATCAAGCATAGGAGAGCTTATTGGAGGAGGAGGTGGAGGAGTCTCACCTCTTTCGAGATGAGCTTCTCACTCCATACCTTCCAATATCTTATCTCTATTAGCTTTCATGAAGCCCCAAATATGCTCAAATGATGAAAAGATGAACCCACCATTAGGTCCTTCATAAGGATCAAAACTCATTTTAGTTTCCATATTATCTTGTTCTTCTGGATCTATGTTAGGATCCTCTCTATCAATCTGATCATCTTCTAGGGGAACATAATCAGATTCAAGGTGCTTTCACTGACTTCTAAGGAAAGGAGCCATTAGAAGAGGTGAAAGGATAGAAGAGAATACTAACAATAAGCACACATAAAAATATTTTTAAATATGTTATTAATGATCTTCAACCACACAAATAAATTAATGATCTTGTTTAAGATTTTAAAATAAAAGGAGGTGTTCACGTCGGGTTCACCAAATATGTAGAGGGGGAAAACCACCCTACCATGTACGATTCTCAAGGTTGGATCCATAGAGAAGCCTTGAGGTGAACCATGGGGGCTATGTTGTTCTCTACACTCGATGTAAAATAGGGGGAAGGGTTCACCATGAATGGCTTTAAGGACTCGCTCCAAGTCCATGGTTTTTCAAGAATGTTTGATGTATTCGATTCAAGACAATCACCTATGTTTGGCCTTTTGTAACACCCCAAGTCAGCCCACTTGGTTGTCAATTCACACCAAGTCTTCCACTTGGTTGTCTAATATCAGAGATCTCATTATGAGAATATTTTTTTATCTATTCTTTTTTGTTTCATTTTCTAGTATGAGCATGTTAAGTTCATCTTCATGAGTGCCATTCCATTGTAGTCAAAATACTCATGAGATCGAGATTGGCCAAATCCCGTATTGTTGCCTATTTTGAACTTCACTCTCCTTCCGAGATTCCAAGTTCAGGCAGTGGGTTTCTTTTCCTCTAGGGCCCATAACACCTAGAGGTGTGATACATAACTTTCCCATGTCTTTACATGAATACATGAACTCGTATCTTATATTAAATTCATGTAAGACTTAGCGCATACATGCTCGAGCTAGACGATCAACCATTCTTTATGGAGCATCGACTAGGGTCTTACCAATACCCTGGTAACCACCCGATGACTTATGCAGATTAACCAACATGATGTCCCATACCATCATGTTGTCAGTTTCACCTAGTCTAACACAAGTCACCACTCATCACTAGCAGGGTTAACCTAGAAGAGATGCCCATACAACTCTTCGTTACCTCCCGTTCTGACCTTTTCCCATCAAAAGTACAGTTAGAGCCCTATTCCATGATGTTTGCCTACCCGTAACATCATCATTATTTGTTCCATCAGATTGTCTACCCACAATCCTGAATTTCAATCAAGGTTGTCCTGCCCATAACCTTAGGTTGCATTTTAAGATTACCTAATCCCACAATCTTAATAATGATAATTATTTTTTTTTGTAAACTTAGCTACGGTTTGAAGGGTCTATCATTGTTTTTGACTAATCTATGGTTAATCAAACACCATTTTCGAATGATTTTGAGGTTTAGAAAAGTAACTCAAGTTATCAAGTTTCCACCTTTCCGTATTACAAGTTTACCACTAAAATTAAATAGAAATCACTAAACAAAAGGAACCATTGTAATCATTTTAAAATATCTATGCTTTTGCCATACTATATATAAATATATTTTTTTACAAATAGAAACTATCTCCCACTTAAGTAAAAGAAAGGCATTTTCTACTAATTAAAAACTTCCACAAAGAATAAATTACATAAACATAGGGATGAATGGTCTGCTTTAATCAGAATAAGTATTGGGGTCAAGACTCCACAATGTTTAGGCTTAAAGAAACATAATTCTTTCTGATATAATAAGAAGATAAATACCATCCACATTTCGGATAACATTGTACAACGAATACTCTAAAATAAAGATGGCTTATAATTTCTTACAAATGTCTTAGCCCATTGACCCTTCAAGATTGTATGACAATGACATAAGCTACGTTTTCCCTAACCTCTCTATTGGTTTAAAGTGAACATTCTTTAATCTTGACTATCTTATAATTCACTTCTACGCTTCAAGACTTCAGGGCTTACGTAAACCAGTGTATACAATAAACTTAATAAAATTCATAATCTGAAATAGCTATACTCGATGCTAATATATACAGTCTCAAGTTGACCTTAGAAGCAATAAATATTCATTGATTTTCGTAGAGTATAAACAAGCAATAACTCTTCTAAAAATAAAGACTCAAAATGCATTCTATTTCAATCAAAGATTTATAAATGAAAGTAGCAACATATCCTTTTAAAATTACAATTTACATAATTTACATCTAGCATTCAGTCTTCGACCAATTCATATTTTTCCAGAGTTATGTTTCAGTAGTCAGTGAAAGGTTTACAACTTTGCTCTACGTATAACCAAGGAATTATATACTCCTTTACTACGACATGATACAGTTTGGCTATATCTTCTCTCTTATGACTCAGGACTCATTACTCTTGAGTGGAGTTACTAAGTATACACAACATAACATTTCATTTCTATGTGCAATTTAGAACCTGAACGCTATCAATATCACTAAAAAAACAACATGCATTGTATTTTGTCATGCTCAGTAGTAGTCCTTCCCATTAATCCGATTAACCGATGTTTTCCAAGGGTCAGAGCGGTCATCTACGATGAAATGCAACTAATCCCTAGAATGCATACATCATTTCCTCATTTAAATCAACATGCAGAACTCCAAATATTTTCTAACACAAACACAATATCAAGCATATCTTGACACAGTATACCACACCAAACTCGGTCTTGGTTTGCTTCCAACCAGACTACCGGTAAACATTGGTGTTTAATATTATCATAGCATGCAATAGTAATCAATTCAAAGAAGAGTCTAGGTTCACAGCCAACCATTCACACAATACTTGGAAAACACTTGCAGTATAAGCATGTTCAATTCACACATCCCATTGCCTCAACTAACACATGCAATATGAACATCTCTAGTTCACACAATGTATCACTTCAATGAACACATGTATTAAAGCATATCCAGTTCACTCCATTTAACACTTCAATGAATGCATGTATTAAAAGCATATCCAATTCACACAAGGTATTTTTTTAAATTTCTATAATACGTTTGTTGTTCTGGGAAAACACACAGAGCACCATCATATTTATTTTTAAAGAAAAACCATACAAACATATTTGTAATAACTATTGGCTTTTTCCTTGAGATTTTAAAATCAGAATGGCTTACTAGTTTTTACATGCAACCAACTCTTGATCTTCCTCTACCATATTTTGTTCTTTCCTCCACTAACACCTAGCTCACCCACTCTATTTCTCCACCTCCAATGCTTGATTTTCTCCTCAAAGAAAGGACACCATGCATACCAATCTGCACCCCCTTCTCACCCGAGTCCACCATCTAGAGATGGTTTTTTCCCACTTCTCTTCGCACACAAATCCCACATTAGTTTTAAAGTTTGTTCATCTTAACCAAGCGCCAAGTGGTATCCACTTCTCCACTTCAACAACCTCCATAAAAAATAATGCCGACAATTCCCTAATTGTCATCTTCAAAAAGTGCCTCAATAACACCTCTATAGTCTACGTATTAGTTTACTATATAATTTTAATATGACACTTATTTAATTTTCTTTATTTACCTTTCCTTCAAAGTATTGTAATTTTTAAATAAGTCAATTTCCAAAGCAAAACACACATATTCTTTTAAATTGATACTACTACTTATATATTTTAGATTATTTTATTAATTTTAAACCATGATTCCTATGCATTAAGCATTTTCATTATCCACCAATAATTTAAACCATGGCTCCCATGCATTAAGCACTTTCATTTCCATACAAACAACTCAATTCATAATTTAACAAACATTAAACACCCCTACGAATGCAACTACATGATATGCATTCTACATGGACCATTGGCGAATGCATTGCCTATAGGGTTCTTTGCCCCTATGAACTGGAAATTACACCACCGCTCATCATCTCCCTTGACTTACCTTACACTAGAATAATCCTTTTTCCTGTTGAGGAGACCTCTTTCCTTTGCATCGCCCTACCAACAACATTTACCTGTCTCCTGCAACCACAGATACATTAGCAGTATCTCATCCTTACAAATAAATTAGGTGTATAAGAAAATAGAGTTTTGGAGGGTTGTTACATACTTCCCCCTAAGATTAAACATAGTCCCTATGTTTGCATTCACCATTTTAAGCATAAAATGAAAAATAATACCATGATAATAGAAAATCATATCAACACATCAACAAATTGACATACTTTCTAATCTGATTCATCATCCAAAACATGCATAAATATTAAATACATGTATCATTCTTCACAAACCAAGATATGATAATGTTCAAAATAAAACTATGACATGAAATATGCACAAATATCAAGTATATGTATCATACTTCTCAAACCAAGATATGATATTATTACTGTTCAATCAAAATAAAACTATGTCATGATGATAATAATGTCCAAATACTATTCAAACAAGAATGAAAACTATCTTTTCATGATGGCCACATCTTCCCATGTGGCACTATTTTTTGAGAACTGGTCCCATTGGACCTTGCACTGTTCAATGTTCCTTTTTCTTAACTATTTTGTACGATATCCAAGGATCCTAACTGGTCGTACTTCAATGCGCAGGGGATCGTCCATCTACAATTGATCAACATTCCAAACATGTGAAGGGTCAGGAACATATTTCTTGAGAAGGGACACATGGAACGTATCATGAATTTTTGACAAATTGGGTGGCAAGTCTAATTTGTAGGCAACCGGGTTCAGTTTTTCAACAATTTCAAAAGGTCCTACAAATCATGGACTAAGCTTAGAGGATTTGATAGAAATTTTAGTAGGTTTAACTCTTAGGAATACTCTATCTCCCACAGTGAATTCCCTTGGTATTCTTTTCAAGTCCGCATAACTCTTTTGTCGATCTGAGGCTTCCTTGAGCCTTCGACGAATTTCATTGAGTTGGTCTTCCATTTCCCTGACCATATCTAGCCCGATCATCACCCGATCCTCCAGATTACTCCATGACAATGGTTTTATGCACCTCCTCCCGTATAGAGCCTCAAATGGAGCCATACCTAAAGAAGTATGATAGCTATTATTATAAGCAAACTCAACTAGGAAAAGATAATCTTCCCATTTCATCTGATGGTCCATACAATACATGCGGAGCATATCCTCTAAGACTTGATTTACCCTTTTAGTTTATCCATCTATTTTTGGGTGATAGGCAGTACTAATATTGAGTTTCATTCCCCATGCCTGATGCAAAACCTACCAAAACTTAGATGTGAATCGAGAGTCCCTATCTGATATAATGGTTTTAGGGAATCCATGTAGCCTTACCACTTCCCTAGAAAATTTTTGGGCTACAATGGGAGCTCCATATTTTATATTTCTAGGCAGAAAATGTGCCACCTTAGTCAATTTATCCACTACTACCAGAATGGCATCATGCTGAAAATGATTCTTAGGTAGCCCAACAATAAAATCCATAGTTACAACTTGCCATTTGTATTGTGGAATGTCATGCAAAAATAAGCATCCAGCTGGATGTAGATGTTCCGCTTTCACCTTTTGACATTCTAGACATTTAGCCACAAATTCAGCAATGTCCTTTTTCATTCCCGACTAGTAATATTATTTTTTCAAATTTTCATACATCTTCACATAGCCTAGATGTGCAGAATATGGAGTACTATGTGCCTCTTGTAGGATCACATTTCTCATGTCCTGATCATCAGGTACCACTATTCTATTTTTGAAGAACAATGTATCATTCCAGATTCTAAATTCCTTCGCTTTATCAGACTCTTGTTGAACTAATTCTCGATACTTCTGAGAATATTCATCTTGAATTTATAATTTTCTTATTTGATCAATTATAGCAGATTGACAATGTGACATAGCATAGATATGCCTTCTCCTACTTAAAGCATCTACTAATTTATTTTCTTTTCCCTTAATATACTCTATGCCAAAGTCATATTCTACTAGAAACTCCATCCAACGCCTTTGTCTAGCATTGAGCATTGGTTGAGTAAAGATATATCTTAGACTTTGATGGTCTATTCTAAGCTCAAAATATTTATCGAGTAGATAATGATGCCACATTTTTAGAGCATGCACAACCGCAACTAATTCTAAGTCATGTGTGGCATAGTTTAGTTCATGTTTCTTAAGTTTTTGGGACTCATAAGCAATAACACCATCCTCTTGCATGAGAACCCCACCTAATCCTTCCAAAGAAGCATCAATACATACAACAAATGGTTGCTTAGGATCTACTATTTTGAGAATAGGTGTTGTCGTTAGCTTTTCTTTAAGAATTTTGAAAGCTTCTTCACATCGTTCTGTCCATTTAAATGCTTTTCCTTTCTTTTGGAGATTGGTTATTGGATAAGCTATCTTAGAAAAATTTTGAATAAAATGATGATAATATCCAACCATCCCCATAAAACTTCTCACCTCAAAAACATTTGTAGGAGTAGACCAATCAATGATAGCCTCAATCTTCCTTGGATCAACAAATATCCCTTCAGCTGAAATTACATGTCCCAAATATTGTACCTGGGTTGCATAAAATTCACATTTGGACATTTTTCCATATAATTGATTCTTTCTAAGTATCTCAAGAATAGTCCTCATGTGTAGGTCATGTTCTTCTTTGCTCTTGGAATAGATCAATATGTCATCTAGGAATATTAACACAAATCGATCTAGTTGTTCTTGAAACACACTATTCATCAAATTCATAAAATTTGTTGGGGCATTGGTCAACCCAAAAGGCAACACTATGAATTCATAATGTCCATATCTTGTTTGAAAAGCAGTTTTGTGGGTATCTTCCTCTTGAATTCTCAACTGATGATATCTAGATCTAAGATCAATTTTGGAGAAAATTGTGGCTCCCTTCAGTTGATCAAACAAATCATCTATTCTAGGTAGAGAGTATTTATTCTTAATAGTCATATTGTTTAACATTATGTAATCAATACATAACCTTAGTGTCCCATATTTCTTTTTCACAAACAACACTGGTGCACCCCATGGTGAAACACTAGGTTTAATATGTCCTTTTTCTAAAAGTTCTTGAAGTTGAGTCTTAAGTTCTTGCAATTCTATTGTGGTCATCCTATAAGGTACTCGAGCTATTGGCGTTGCTCCTGGTAAAAGTTCTATAGTAAAATCAAACTCTCTTTGGGGTGGAAGACTAGGTAATTCTTCAAGAAAAACATCTTGAAAGTCATTTAACACTGGATATGTTTGGAAAAGACTCGCTCTGGATTCATTTTCTTCCTTTTTATTGAGTTTAACCACAAAAACTCTACTACCCTTCCTCAGGGCTCTTTTAACTTGCATTGTAGTCAAAATATGTGGTTCCACTATTTCACGTCTGCAGTGAACCCGTATCCTTTGCTTGGTGTCATCAGTGAATTCCATCCATATTTCTTCAAAATTTAACAATGCTTTATGTGCCTTGAGCCAGTCCATACCTAAGATTATATCGAAGGTATGTAAAGGAGCTACGTATAAATGCCAATGGGTTTGCCCTTGAGGTAACTTTATTTGAGGATCAAATAAACATTGGTTAATGATATAGGTTTTCCCAGACCCATACTCGAATTTCCACCCATTAGCCATAAATCCAGGTGTTTTTGGTATGTCCCTCAAAATATTTGGTGAAACAAAACTATGATTGTCTAGAATCAATCAAAATACAAACATTTCTATTATAAATTTTACCTTTCAATAGAAAAGGTGTTGCTTGACCATTGAGTTTAGAGTTACCTATTGCTGCATATATCTTATGAGTAGGTTCCTCAGGTTCTTTTCTCTTATCTACCCATAAAGGACATTTATCAGCATAATGAGGTTCTTTACAAATCTAGCAACTAGTCTGCCCTCTCTTTCACATTTCCCTCATTATCTTCATGTGTACCAGCTTTTGGTGCATTAGTTCTTTGTTCATACCTATCCCTAAAATTTCTCTGGCCACCTCGATAGTTTTGATTTCCTCTGTTTCCTTGGTACCTATTCTTATTCTTGTCAAACCTATTTTTGTTTTCATTTCCATGATTCTTGTTCCAACCCCTATCTCCTTTGGTTGGACCCATATTTTTCTTCTTCTGTAGCTCTTCCTTTTCTGAAGATTGTTGATAATAAGCTTTCTTGGCTTTAAAATTATCCTCTTCTTGTCGAGCCAAGTCACAAGCAATAGTTAGAGTAGTAGGTTTTAACATAAGAATTAGGTGCCCAATTTTTGGATGTAACCCTAGGAGAAATTTTTGGATTTTAATTTCATTTCACTGCTCATATTCGGGCATATATTTGAGCAATTGCACAAATCATTGGTAGTACTCAATTACAGACATATTACCCTATGACAACCTTGAAAACTTTGCAGTCCTTTCAAGGTAGAATTGTGGTGTTAGGAACCTATCCTTAAATGCCAAAACAAATGTATCCCAATGAACATCGACAACCTCCACATTATGAGTTTTTCTATATGTATCCCACCAGTCAACGGTAGCTCCAGTCAATCGAAATACTACCCATGAGGTTTTCGATTTAGATGAAAGGGTCCTAACTACAAAGTATGCTTCTACACTATTCAACCATCTTTCAGCTTCCTCCCCATCTCCTTTGCCATCAAATTTGGCTATATCAATTTTTCTCATATCCTTGTCCAACTCTGAACCTACTTGTTTCCTTCCTGGGTCAATAGTTATCTCATCCTCAACTATTACCATTTCTTTTCCTTTGGATAGATTTTCTATTATTTTCTATTGATGGGAAATCATTTCTTGTTGTTGAGCCAACTGAGCTTTTTGTTGCTCCATATGCTCTATCATTTGAGCAGTTTTTTGTGCCATGTGTTCAACTATTTGAGCACTTTGCTACTCCATTTGTTCTTTCTGTTGGCTCACCTACTCCCATAATAATTGCACCATCCGGACCATTTTATCCTCTTTATTCATAGGTTCTTTTTCCTTCCTCTTTTCCCGAGGATGTTCTATGGCTTCCTCAGATGCCCCAATCTGCATGAATTTTTGAATGACCCTTCTAGGGTTCTCGGTCAGCCCTTCTCGTTGAACCACCATAGTTCTTTTTGAGGAACTAGTTTTTGTCTGGATGCCATTGCCTACCCAAAAACAAGAGCCTTGTCAAGTTTTTAAGTTTTAGGTGAACACATTGGTAACTCTAAATTAGATTTGTCATAGATTTTCTAAAATTTTATCACTTAAAATATTTGCAACCTTGGCTCTGATACCAAATGTAACACCCCAAGTCAGCCCACTTGGTTGTCAATTCACACCAAGTCTTCCACTTGGTTGTCTAATATCAAAGATCTCATTATGAGAATTTTTTTATCTATTCTTTTTTTGTTTCATTTTCTAGTATGAGCATGTTAAGTTCATCTTCATGAGTGCCATTCCACTATAGTCAAAATACTCATGAGATCGAGATTGGCCAAATCTCGTATTGTTGCCTATTTCGAACTTCACTCTCCTTCCGAGATTCCAAGTTCAGGTAGTGGGTTTCTTTTCCTCTAGGGCCCATAACACCTAGAGGTGTGACGCATAACTTTCCCATGTCTTTACATGAATACATGAATTCATATCTTATAATTAAATCATGTAAGACTTAGCACATACATGCTCGAGCTAGATGATCAACCATTCTTTATGGAGCATCGACTAGGGTCTTACCAATACCCTGGTAACCACCCGATGACTTATGCAGATTAACCAACATGATGTCCCATACCATCATGTTGTCGGTTTCACCTAGTCTAACACAAGTCACCACTCATCACTAGCAGGGTTAACCTAGAAGAGATGCCCATACAACTCTTCGTTACCTCCCATTCTGACCTTTTCCCATAAAAGTATAGTTAGAGCCTTGTTCCATGATGTTTGCCTACCCATAACATCATCATTATTTGTTCCATCAGATTGTCTACCCACAATCCTGAATTTCAATCAAGGTTGTCCTGCCCACAACCTTAGGTTACATTTTAAGATTACCTAATCCCACAATCTTAATAATGATAATTATAATATTATTATTTGTAAACTTAGCTACGGTTTGAAGGGTCTATCACTATTTTTGACTAATCTATGGTTAATCAAACACCATTTTCGAATGATTTCAAGGTTTAGAAAAGTAACTCAAGTTATCAAGTTTCCACCTTTCCGTATTACAAGTTTACCACTAAAATTAAATAGAAATCACTAAACAAAAGGGACCATTGTAATCATTTTAAAATATCTATGCTTTTGCCATACTATATATAAATATTTTTTTTACAAATAGAAACTATCTCCCAGTTAAGTAAAAGAAAGGCATTTTCTACTAATTAAAAACTTCCACAAAGAATAAATTATATAAACATAGGGATGAACGGTCTGCTTTAATCAGAATAAGTATTGGGGTCAAGACTCCACAATGTTTAGGCTTAAAGAAACATAATTCTTTTTTATATAATAAGAAGATAAATACCATCCACATTTCAGATAACATTGTACAATGAATACTCTAAAATAAATATGGCTTATAATTTCTTACAAATGTCTTAGCCCATTGACCCTTCAAGATTGTATGACAATGACATAAGCTACGTTTTCCCTAACCTCTCTATTGGTTTAAAGTGAACATTCTTTAATCTTGACTATCTTATAATTCACTTCTACGCTTCAAGACTTTAGGGCTTACGTAAACTAGTGTATACAATAAACTTAATAAAATTCATAATCTAAAATAGCTATACTCGATGCTAATATATACAGTCTCAAGTTGACCTTAGAAGCAATAAATATTCATTGATTTCCATAGAGTATAAACAAGCAATAGCTCTTCTAAAAATAAAGACTCAAAATGCATTCTATTTCAATCAAATATTTATAAATGAAAGTAGCAGCATATCCTTTTAAAATTACAATTTACATAATTTGCATAATTTACATCTAGCATTCAGTCTTCGACCAATTCATATTTTTCCAAAGTTATGTTTCAACAGTCAGTGAAATATTTACAACTTTGCTCTATGTATAACCAAGGAATTATATACTCCTTTACTATGGCATGATACAGTTTGGCTATATCTTCTTTCTTATGACTCAAGACTCATTACTCTTGAGTGGAGTTACTAAGTATACACAACATAACATTTCATTTCTATGTGCAATTTAGAACCCGAACGTTGTCAATATCACTAAAAAAAATAGCATGCATTGTATTTTGTCATGCTCAACAGTAGTCCTTCCCATTAATCCGATTAACTAATGTTTTCCAAGGGTCAGAGCGGTCATCTACGATGAAATGCAGCTAATCCCTAGAATGCATACATCATTTCCTCATTTAAATCAACATGCAGAACTCCAAATATTTTCTAACACAAACACAATATCAAGCATATCTTGACACAGTATACCACACCAAACTCGGTCTTGGTTCACTTCCAACCAGACTCCTGGTAAACATTGGTGTTTAATATTATCATAGCATGCAACAATAATCAATTCAAAGAAGAGTCTAGGTTCACAACCAACCATTCACACAATACTTGGCAAACACTTGCAGTATAAGCATGTTCAATTCACACATCCCATTGCCTCAACTAACACATGCAATATGAACATCTCCAGTTCACACAATGTATCACTTCAATGAACACATGTATTAAAGCATATCCATTTCACTCCATTTAACACTTCAACGAATGCATGTATTAAAAGCATATCCAATTCACACAAGGTATTTTTTTTAAATTTCTATAATACGTTTGTTGTTCTTGGAAAACACATAGAGCACCATCATATTTGTTTTTAAAGAAAAACCATACAAACATATTTGTAATAACTATTGGCTTTTCCCTGAGATTTTAAAATCAGAATGGCTTACTGGTTTTTACACGCAACCAACTCTTGATCTTCCTCTACCATATTTTGTTCTTTCCTCCACTAACACCTAGCTCACCCACTCTATTTCTCCACCTCCAATACTTGATTTTCTCCTCGTCGAAAGGACACCATGCATACCAATCTGCACCCCCTTCTCACCCGAGTCCACCATCTAGAGATGGTTTTTTCCCACTTCTCTTCGCACACAAATCCCATGTTAGTTTTAAAGTTTGTTCATCTTAACCAAGCGCCAAGTGGTATCCACTTCTCCACTTCAACAACCTCCATAAAAAAAACAATACTGACAATTCCCTAATTGTCGTCTTCAAAAAGTGCCTCAATAACACCTCTATAGTCTACGTATTAGTTTGCTATATAATTTTAATATGACACTTATTTAATTTTCTTTATTTACCTTACCTCCAAGGTATTATTTGCTTCTACAATTATATATATATATATAAATATTTATATGTATATATGTATATATATATATAAGTTAATTTTTAAATAAGTCAATTTCCAAAGCAAAACACACATATTCTTTTCTTTTTAAACTCTGCATACTACTACTTATATATATATATTTTCTAGATTATTTTATTAATTTTAAACCATGATTCCTATGCATTAAGCATTTTCATTATCCACCAATAATTTAAACCATGGCTCCCATGCATTAAGCACTTTCATTGCCATACAAACAACTCAATTCACAATTTAACAAACATTAAACACCCCTACGAATGCAACTACATGATATGCATTCTACATGGACCATTGGCGAATGCATTGCCTATAGGGTTCTTTGCCCCTATGAACTGGCAATTACACCACCGCTCATCATCTCCCTTGACTTACCTTACATCGAAATAATCCTTTTTGCCTATTGAGGAGACCTCTTTCCTTTGCATCGCCCTGCCAACAACATTTACCTATCTCCTGCAACCACAGATACATTAGCAGTATCTCATCCTTGCAAACAAATTAGGCGTATAAGAAAATAGAGTTTTGGAGGGTTGTTACACATTTCTAGATCTATGCTATAAAATATAAAGGACAATGAATACTAAATGCAAGAAGACAATATCTAACCCTAGAATGATTCTTTATTTGAATGCTTTTCTAACCCTAGGGTTTTAAATTATAAAACCTTTAAGTAAGGGTTCAAGAAAATATGCATAAACAATATAAAACTTAAGTGCACACTATACACTTTTTATACTTTAAATACCTAGAAATCAGTTAAATAGATATTTTTTAATTAGATATAGAATTTGTAATAGAAATAACAAACACCCAACAAATAGACTAAAGAGTAATTAGAGCATTTAGCTTATTTGGTGGTTGATCCTTGCTCTTATCCTTTTGTCCAATGATATCAACAATTCATGTACTAACAAGATAAATTAAGAAACACTTGGCAAATATAATTAGCATTAGGGGGCCTACTTAGACTATTATACAATAATGCTTGGAGGTGTAGTAGTCAAGCCCCCTAAGTCCTTTCAGCTAACCTTTGAAAACAAAAGTGGAAGTTTACCTTTGGAAGAAATCAAGCATATCACAATACAATAAAATAAATTGATGAAACCACATAATACAATGTAGCACTATGTCCTATATGCAGCCTATGATACAAATCTAGGGTCAGGGAACATCAATTTCCCCCAAACATAGTCTAAGAAAAATTGTACCTCGTAACTGATGATCATGATTTTGCACAAGAAAAATCACACCCCGTAGAGGCCTGGGCATGATTTCATAGAAGTGAGGCAAAAAAATCTCAGATTAGTGCGAAAAAATTAATGCGAGATACAATGAATTAAAACATACATTCAAAAGAGAGAAATCATCTAGCAGGTAGCGTGGAAGCAAACAAAAGGGTTAAGACCTCTCAAATAGTTGATCTCTCCTTAGGGTTTCAACACAAATCCACTAAAGCAAGCAACAACAACCAATAATCTAATGCAAAAGAGAACAAATCAAACTTCACAATTGTGAGTTAACTTGCTTGCAGGAGAAGAAGAAGAATGCAAGTCACTTATCGAGCACTTTAAAACCACTTGTAATTAATAATCGTAGTTCATTGTTGTAATTCATCGTGCTCTAGAAATGGTATCAAACCCTCCTTATATAGTGTATTTGAAGTAAAAATGGGTAGACAAAACGAGGAGAGCCAACACCAAACATGCCAACTTTGAGAAACTAGGATTTCTTTAGAGAAAAATCTTAAAAAGCAAAATCGCACCCCATCAAGTCCGACCGTGATTTTACATTTTATGAAATTGTGCCCTATCAATAGTCAGCGCAATTTTTCATAGAGAGGGAAAAAGAAAGAAAAGTGGGTCAGAAGCCTAACACTTGCTCTAGGCAAGTTTAGGGGGTCTTGTAGAGGACTCACGAAATATTACGCACTAAAGTGGGTCAATTTTTCATGTTTATAGGTGGTTCCTCTATGCTTGGATACTGTTCCATTCACCTTCCACTACTGGGGCATTCAACTTCACTTTTGTATCTTTGTATTTTGCTTTCCTGCAAGTGACTCTTTAATGGTGCAAATGCAAAAAACTATTTGGATCCTCCAAATGATGCATAGTTTCTAAGTTCTTCAAAACTCCTTTGTAGCAACACTTCCTCTTAACCTTGGTGGCTCTTCCTTGAACTCAGTGGTTCTTCCTTGAGCAACACTCCTCTTGGAATATTCAACCTTTTTTTCAGAAATATTTGGGCTCCCTTCTTCATGACTAGTTTTTTTTCACTTTACTACACTTCCTTTCAAAATTTCTTGGCTCTATGCTTGGTGGTTTCTTCTTTGGTGACTCCAAGATTTTAATTTGTGCCAAAACCTTTACCTTTTGGATAGTATGATACTTCTATTCTTTGTTGTAATATATTGACTTATTTGGAGTTGATCTTTCTCCTTTACTTATATTATGTCTAATTTCTCCTTTCTTTGTTGTAGGTTCTAATCCCTTGTGAATGTTATCTTCTCTAATATTTGAAGATATAAAATTGAGACCTTTCCTTTTGCTAATTTAAAACTCAAATATAATATTTTCAAATAACTTAAATAATACTTGGATAAAAAACTTTAATAACACCAATTTTCAAACCTTATTTTGGCCTCCTTTGTAGCAATATTTCTTGGTTATTTGGTTCACCTATTTGCTACCCCATATTTGTAAACTTTGTAGGTCTAATTTCTACTTAATTTCTTCCTTAAACTTGTCGATTTTGCAGCTCTAATTGCTACCCAAATTTATTACCTTTTAGCCTTTAATTTGCTATCTGAAAAACTAGTTTTTGTGGCTCTAATTCTCCTCCAACTTTGTTCTATCGGACTCTAAAAATTGTAGCTACTAGTGCTACCCAAAATTCTGCCCTCTTGTTATCCTAAACTTATAATTTTTAGCTTCTAAAGTAGCCAATTCCTCCTTCATTTTGATGTCCTTAACTCTCTTGAATCTGCTAGGAAACTCCTCCAATTTGTAGCTCTAATCTCGCTTCTAATGCTGCCCAATTTTCTTAATTTATTGTATTCTTTTTTTGCTAACTCCTCCTTCAATTTGTTGTTCAATGGCACTTCAAAATCAGCATAACTCTTCTCCAAAATGCAGCTTTATGTCAACTTCAATTTTCTATGCTATGACTCTTCAACTTTTGCTACTAAAATCAATGATATTCTCCTTCACAAATCAACTTTCAAGCCTCTAATGACTGTCCTCAAAACTCTTAAAAATGGTGGCTTCTTCTAGATAATTTATTCTCCAATATCCTTGTTGAAATTTAACTTCAAACTTGGCTTATTTACTGGAATCCTTCTCAAGAATCTAAATGTCTTTAGGTCTTTTAGAATCCTTTCGAAAATTTTCTAAACTTCTTGCCAAATCCTTTTTCTTTTTAGGTTTGTTTCTAGATGGTGACAATTGTCCAAAAATTTTCTTTATCATGAGCTTCTCCTTACTTTCTTCTTCTTTCTTGAGCTTTCTTCAAATATTCTCCAATGGCCACTTCTTTAAATTTCTTCAATAGGGCTTTTTCTAGCCTTTTTCTTCTTTCTCCTTTCAATTTTTCTTAATATCTATTCTCTTGGGTCTTCAAATTCTACAGTTTCTCAAATATTCAATGTCTTTTTCTACTCCTTGTCTATCTTCAATCTTCTATCTTCTATCTTAAAAATCTAAAAGTTCTTCAATGGGACACATGTATTGGGTCTCCTTAATCTCCAATATCCAATCTTCTATGGGGCTCTTTTGACATCTTTCTCTCTTCTCAAACTTCAATATGGAATCTTCAATCTTCAATGAGGACTTCTTCTCTTGAGTCTCTTCTTTCTTCAATATGGAGTATTTAATCTTCAAGCTTCAATGGGGATCTCCTTCTTGGGTCTCTTTAATATTATACCTCCAATCTCCAATGGGGCCTTCTTTCTTGGACCTCCTTAATCTTTTTGTATTTTTTTTGCAATAAATAACTAATCCCTACACGAGAAAAACACAGAATTTTAGGTAATCGAAGATGAAATTCTTCTCTATCAGTTGTAGGAAGCTTCTCAACTTTTGAGAACTAGTAACAAGTAAATCCATGCAAATCTCTAGATCTCTATAAGTTAATAAATATCACTAGTTATCATTCAATCTAGTGGAAAAAAGATCTTTGTTGAGTCCTAGTCTTTACGAGTTTTCCTGCAACCCTGTGGAAAGACTCTAGCCAAATAGCAATTCTAAAAATTCTAGAAATGAAATCTTTCTATATCCTCTCAATCTCTCTTGTGGCTCTCTCTATCTCCTATAAATCTACTTTGTGCTTTGATACCATTATTAGCTTTTGATGCTATATCTTTAAAGAAATGCAACCACAAGAACTAAAATGAACATGCAATATTAAATATATGATAATGACAATATACTAAGCAGGAAAAACTCATAAGAAAAATTTACAATATCTTATAAAACTGCCATTAATGAAAGCTCACGAAAATAGGATCTTCATACAAAATGTGGAGATCTCAAATGCTCCATGCTTCATACAAGTTCTACATTGTGTCTAACTTGTATTCTACTCTACTCTAACTTATGCTTTCTTTCCTCTCTCTTTCTCTTATCTATCAAAGGCCTATATATAATGAGATGTGTCTCTTGGCCTTTCACCTACCTATGACTCTTCATCTTCTTACTCTTCATCTTCTTACTCTATGACTCTTCATCTTCTTACTTTATGACTCATGTACACATGGACTACATGCACATTTACATCATCAAATGCACAAAGTAAATACTCAAACCTTAATTTATGACAAACTCCTAATCTAAAGATGTACCCATCATAATACATTAACATGTACCAAATAATGTAATATATTCCATTTGTATCTTCGAGTCATTATCCAAGACCAGGGATTTATTTCATCTGACCCAAAGATTTATTTTAGCGATAAAAAGCTCTTAGCAGCGACGACTAAGCAAATTTTCCGGCGAAACCGCTTTCAACTCTTGGTTGGGAGGAACGACATATCCTTCCCTGCAGAGCGACATGAAAGGGAAATCCGTCGCCCGATCTCCAAGCCCCACGTCAGGAATTTTACTTCCCATGACAGTTTTGAGCGCGCTTCTCTTGTTAACATCCACCAGAACTCCCGGCTGTTTCACGAAACCTGTGCATCGCCCATTCTTCTTAACTTCAATCTCCGTCCCCACGACTTTATCTGCCCCAAGATAATCCAAGCCGAGAGGCTCTATCATTATTCGGGGATTGGCCGTGAGTATGACCTTCCTCCCGAACGACGAGAACACCCTCCACGACTCCGGATGCAAATCGTCCAAATAAAACTTGGGTAAAACTTCTCTCGCTGCACGCTTAATCTCCGATTCCTTCACCCCCGCGAAGGTGACGAAGATGAGAAACTTAATCCCCGAAGCCTCCGAGACGAAATGGTAGAGAACCCATGCAATGGGAGCCATGAAAAGCAGCGCGATCGCTCTCACCAATCCCGAGGCCTGGAAGGCGATCAACATAAAGTAAGGGAAGGAACTTCGCCCCCTCAGTAATGTGCCGTCTAAATCAGAGACCACCGTTTGGTCTACTCGACCCTCGGAGCTGCAGTTCTGCACGGGCAAAAATGGCGAGACTGTCAGCGCCGCCATGGATACAGATGCTCCAAAAGAAACAACTGTTGCAATGTCTTGCGCCGGATCGGGGTCTATATAGAGACCGCAGTGTAATCGACAGGAATCTTTCTCGTTCGAGTGAAACAAAATGGGCGGAGACGACGATAGAACAAGAGATTAAACCTAAGAATTTAATGGAATTTGTGTCCTCACGCAGGGTTGGATCTTTCTTGAGGTGGGATATTGCAATGTACTTAAAATAGCAAAATCCAATAATTTACCACCTCGTCTAGGTTTTGGTAGACTCATGCGTCAGAGCGTTCATTGGAAAAACCTATAACCCTAATGCGGACTGGAAAAATAGAGCGAATTGTCTAGGGCAAATGCGGTACCCTATTGAAAGAAGCAACGAAAGAAATTCAATTTATAAAACAAAAATCTACGAGTATTAGGCAAACCCAATCAAAAGTGATCAGCAAATGGTGCATATGACATCTTTGGTACGCTGACTGATGGACTCTTTCAGAGCTACACGCCAACTTAAAATTCCATAAGATTGAACGGTAGTACATTGACATGCCCTCAATTATGCTTATGACTTTATTTGGCTATTTATGAATATATTAGGCCTCAATTAAGAGGTTTTGATAAAGTAATGAGTGAGATGCTGTTTCTCAACAGATCAAGAGTTTAAATCTTTTTCATAGAGTTCAAATTTTTTCATGGTAAAGAGATCAAGAGTTTACATCACATTCAACGCGTATTGTATCAAAAATGTATTGTGTGAGATTTACTTTTCAAATGTTCTCAAATAGATGTTCATAGGCTATAAAGTCTTTATTAAATTAATTTGGATAAATCTAATAGACCAAATTGCCAAAAAAATGCATAATTAATTAGCAATATTTTAAAATAAAAGATACATGCAATAATTCTCTAGTACATGTTTCTTTTGGTTTGATTCTCTCAAGTACATGATGTTTTCTTGATATTTTTTTTATTAATTTATATGGAATCAAAACACTTTATCTTATGACATAAGTAAATAAGTAAAACTTTAATGAACCAAAGTTAGAAGAATATTTTGTGTTTGTATTTAGTTTACTATAAAATTAGTGGTAGGTTTTATTATTTCTTTTGAGAAAATCAAGGCCTTTAAAAAGTTCTTATTCATAGTGAGGATAAAAATGTGTAGCTCTATTCATTAGAGAGATAATCTAACGTAGAGTTTGTATTTTTATAAGTCATCAACACAACTTTTTGTTTAAATGTTTGTCTTCATATTCTTTTCTTCAACCTCAATTTCAAAGGTGCAAATGGATCCATTGTTCTACTCAACAGTCACAAGCCATTAGACAGAAGATCTCAACAACTTAACTCCTTCACTAATCTAAATATTTTATATGTCCAAAATAATAGGTTGAGTGTTCTACTTTCAGCATGTTTGAGTTGAAGTGATTAATGTTTATAGTCTAAATCAAGGTACACACCATCTCATAATCATTATCAAAGTAGGGCAACCCATATGTATATTATAAAAAGAGAGTGATATTATTTTAAATTGGAAAAGCTTCTAGGATATGTAATGTCTTACAAACTAAATATATCTCACACTCATTATCAATGTGAGATAATACATGTGTATATTACAAAAGAGAAGGGTCTTTTATTCAAGGATATTTATAATAACAAGGACTATATAGTAGATTTGATATTGTTGGCAGTGAAATGATGGGATTGATTTATTGATACAAATAGTTACAATATATAGGCATAAGCCTATATTCAACACATGACACTTGTCAAGAGAAACTGACAAGTGTCAAGGTGAAGGCATAGTGCACTTTAACTCTAACATTCTCCCTTAAAGTGCACTATCCTAACTAAAGAAAAAATAAAACAAGTCAACATTAGGTAACATTCCCCCTTAATGTTGACTTCTCTAAAACAACCTATCATCCTCTCTTATTTTTGATTTGGTCTAGGCTTGTGCTCTTTGCGCTTGGCTCTCCAATTGTGAATAATGCTAGATTCACTGTGTATACATCTCGATCTGTTGCCTCAAGGTCAGCCACTTCCAAGGGTCTTTTGCCACTGGGTCAACCGTCTAAGTGCCTTAGGGTCATCATGGGTGCCTCAGGGTCAGCCACTTATGGGTCTATTGCCTCTACAGGTCATCCTCAGAGGATGTTGCCTCTCGTAGGTCACTGACTAGATTCACCATAAATATCAAATCCTTCCTTATGGTGAACTCAATCTAGAAGGTGTCGGTCTCTACCAAAAATGCACCTAATACAAAGGAAAAATGAGCCATATAAGAGTGTCGATCTCTACCGAAAATGCACTCAATACAATAAAAATGAGCCATAGATCAAAATAGGAGGAGAGAAGAAGAAAATAAGAGAATTTTCTGAAGTGTCAAGGTGAAGGCATAGTGCACTTTAACTCTAACATTCCCCCTTAAAGTGCACTATCTTAACTAAAGAATAAACAAAACAAGTCAACATTAGGTAACATTCCCCCTTAATGTTGACTTCTGGAAAACTACCTATCATCCTCTCTTATTACTGATTTGGTATAGGCTCGTGCTCTTTGCGCTTGGCTCTCCAACTATGAATAATGCTAGATTCATTGTGTATACATCTCGGTATGTTGCCTCAGGGTCAGCCACTTCCATGGGTCTGTTGCCATTGGGTCAGCCGTCTAAGTGCCTCGGGGTCATCATGGGTGCCTCAGGGTCAGCCACTTCTAGGTCTATTGCCTCTGTAGGTCATCCTCAGAGGATGTTGCCTCTCGTAGGTCACTGACTAGATTCACCATGAGTATGAAATCCCTCCTCATGGTGAACTCAATCTAGAAGGTGTCGGTCTCTATCGAAAATGCACCTAATACAAAGGAAAAATGATCCATATAAGAGTGTCGGTCTCTACCGAAAATGCACTCAAATGGCTGTCTGTAGTCCATAGATAAAAATAGGAGGAGAGAAGAAGAAAAGAAGAGAATCTTCTGAAGTGTCTTTGTTGAGCAAAGTGCAGCAAATAGTATTGTCATTGTTGTCAACACAGTCAGACAGATTTATTGATGCAATGGACAAGAGTTTATTGAACAACAAGGTGCAGCCAAAGTACAATGGATAGGAGTTCGAGTGTTGAGCAAGGTGTTGCAGGAGGATTGTCATTGTTGTCAATACAGTCAGTTAGATCTAATGATGCAATGGACAGGTAGTTCAGAAGTCACTCAGATGCAGAGGATAAAGTTTAAAATTTAGTCAGATCATGAGTCCTTAAATGATAGATGCACAGAAATAGAAAACATAATTCAGAATGAGAAGAAGAAGTCTTCAGATCCTGAGATGTCAAGAAGCGAAAAGGTTTTTTGTGAAAACCAAGGCAGTCAGAATAAAAAGTTTTATTTAAAACCATGGATAACAGATTTGAAATGGGTTTTTCTTAAAACCCAAGTTGGCTCTTCGTTTCGTTGAAAAAGATGCCCCGGTGATAAAGATATTTAATTTTAAATATTTAGTTTAAATTTTAAAGGTTTTTTGTGAAAACCAAGGCTAGTCAAAATAAAAAGTTTTATTTAAAACCATGGATAACATATTTGAAATGGGTTTTTCTTAAAACCCAAGTTGGCTCTTCGTTTCGTTGAAAAAGATGCCCCGGTGATGAAGATATTTAATTTTAAATATTTAGTTTAAATTTTATTTTATTTAAAATTTAAATTAAAATATTAAATTAAATTAAAAGGGCCGACATGTTACTATTTCGCGGCAATAAGCTACAGGAAAGTGACGAAGGTGGAAGAAGTGTTTGAGGCCGACAAAGTTAAATCTGGGCCGATGGATTTTAGGGTTTGGCGGCTGACAAATTCTAGGGTTTCTCAACCGACGTTCTTTTAGGGTTTGTTCCTAAAACTTCTTCTATAAAAGCAAGGGTACTTCGAGTTTGAAAAGTGGGGTGTAAAGATAAAGTGCGAATGCGAGCATAGTGTTTGTGAAAGTGAAGTTCGTGTTGAGCAGAGAGCAGAATGTGAAACGACACAGAGTGTGCGAAGCGTGTGCGCAGAGAAAGCAGAGTGTGCAGAGAAGCGCGAAGGGCAAAGTTGATTGCAAAGTCTAGCTGTAGCAGTGCAGCAAACTGTGTGAAGTGATTGTGCAAGAGAGAGCAGAGTGCACAGAGATTGCAAAGGTGATGTAGACCAGTTAGAGTCTTGCAATAACAAAGGTATATGTCAAACATTTTTTTATTCAATATTGAAGTCCAGTTGGTCTTGGCAAATTAAGGGGTTGGTGCCTCTTTCCGGTAGGTGCTGGTAAAATAGGAGTTGGTGCTCCATTCTTTGAAGCGAGATAAAGTTAAGGGGTTGGTGCTCCTTCCAGTTGGTGCTGGTAAAGGATTATGTAAAGTTGTAGCTTTGCATTGACTGGATTTGGATGGTAGTCCAAGCAGTCTTTTTGAGGAGTAGCCACATTGGTGAACCTCGTTAAAATGTTGTGTTATGTGTGATGCTTTCTTGATGCATTTAGTATCTCTTTTATCTGCTTTAAACTGCTACTGGTTTTATAATCTAATTGTTTTAGAAGTTTTTAAAGAACACACTGATTCACCCCCCCTCTCAGTGTCATTGTGATTACAACAATTGGTATCAGAGCCAAGTTCCTTCGGAAAGTTTAACAGCTTGAAGGAAGATCTTACAAGAACACAAATGGCAAGGAAAGGCAAAAGCAAAACCATAAGACACAAGAAGAAGAAATCTCACAAGGGCACAAAAGAAAATGAAGATGATCTCAATGTTGCTGCTTTGGGAATGAAAATAGATTCAAGAGATGAATCAAACAGTGGAGAACAAGCCAGATTAATAAAGTTTTGCACCAGATGTGGGAAGACCGGTCACTTTGTAGCTGATTGCTCACAAGGTAGAGAATGTTTTGTTTGTGGTCAACTCGGGCATAATGGACGCCTGATTGCCATGGGTTTAGTAGCGATGAAGATGAAGATGATCCGTTCAAAATTGATAAAGAAAGCAGATTCGAACAAGAGTGTGATGAAGAAGGAAGTGATGCGGAAGCAAATTGGGAACAGAAACTGATTTCAGACTTGAGTAAAAAGGTTGAGGATGCAGAAGATATAATCACCAACTTGAAAATTCAAGTAGAAGATTACAAGAAAATTTTTGAAGATCTTGAAATGCAATCTTCTAAGAAAACAGAGTATTGCAACAAGCTAGAAAAAGAAATTGACGGTTTAAGAATGCAGACAGAAGAAATGAGTAATAAAGTTGGTATATACAGCAAACATGAAGAGGAATCTAACAAAGTTGTTAACAATCTGGAGCTGAAAATAGAAGAGTTCAAAAAGAGTGAAGAAACTCTCAGGTATCAAATCAATGAGAAAGAGACTGTATGTTGCCAACAAGAAGAAGAGATTGTTTCATTGAAGAAACAACTAAAAGAGGCCAATATAAATCTCAAATTTGAGAAGAGCACAGAGTTGCTAGATACAATGATAAATCAACAAAGAAGCTCCACGACTAAGTTTGGTCTTGGATATGAAGGTGAACAACCTTCATCCTCCAAATATGCGAGAGAAGAAGAAGTCCTCGGTTGAAGGATTGAAACAAGAAAAATCCGAAGTTGAATCCTCAAAAGGAAGAAAATATCAAAGAAGATCTACAGCAAAGCAACCACAGCAAAAGAGGTTCTCTCACTCTCACTCTTTTAATAATAATGCTTTTTATGGCTATTGTTCTAAATGCAACCACTTTGGTCACAAGGCAATTTATTGTGGACTGAACAATAGATCAAAGAGTTATGCTGATAAAAATACTTCTATTTTTTTGAGTGAACACCCTGTGCAATGTTTTAAATGTAATGGCCATGGGCACATAGCAAGGTTTTGTTCAAGCACTTCTGTATCCAATCTAAGGCAATACCATAGATTTCATCATACACATAGAATGCAATACGGACAGGGAATAAAACATGTGCAATGTTTTAAATGCAACGGTCAAGGGCACATAGCAAGGTTCTGTCCAAGCACTTCTATATCTAATCTAAGGCAAAACCCTAGATTTCATCGGACACAAAGAGGACAACACCGACAAGGAACATATCATGTGCATAAAAGAAAAGAAAATAATCATCCATCAAGAATGCACAAGAGACAACCCCACAAGAGAAATGTTCAAGTTCACGAACGAGGAGCAAAATAGGGATGTTGTTGAAAAACCCAAGCCCAAGTTCGGGAAAGTCCGGAGAAAGACGAGAAGAAAGGAAATTGTGTCTCCTTGGACTGAAGGAGGCTACTCTGCCATTGCTCTAAGAAACTCCAGGTGACACATGCTTAGGGGGAGCAATATGAAAGTTTTATTTTAATGCTCCTATGTATTTGTCTAGGTATCTGAGGATGAAAGGTAAGCAGTCGGGTTAATGTTGTATAGTTGTTAAAGTGTGTTTTTCAGTTTATATAGTGGTTTGTGGAAATGCCGTGAAGTGTGGTGTTTAATTTGAGAGTTGTCACCATTGGTAGTTTTGAGATATGTCATTGTTGTATTGTTGATGATTCTTAATACCACTTGTTCAAAATTACGAATCATAATAGTCCAGGTAATTTGCTCAACGAAAGAATGCTTGCCCTAGTTGTGTATTTGTGTTTCGAGCAGCATGTATTTGTTTTTACTCTTTGATGTGAAGATTGCCAGATCTTTCATGACACCTTGGTGAATATATTTAATTCACAGACGAGTTTTGTTTTAACTATTGATTTAATGCCAGTCCAAGGATAAGAAGCTTGAGGTTGAGTAAGGTGCACTACGGTTGGCCATAAAGTGTTTGACAAAATGTCTTCTTCCGACATGCATAGTTGAAAGTAAGAGTTGGCGATAAAATTGCAGTCTTTGGACAAAAATTGGTACGAGATGTGAGTCACTTGTCAATTCCGTTGACAAAAGTGAAATCAGCATGTTGAATGGGAAGATTGAAGAAAAAGTTTTTTAATGAGCAGCCAGATGATTTCCAACCTGGTGATGAATAGTTGAGTTGCTTTCATAGTGGTTGTTTTGATCAAGTTAATGCTTTTCTTGATACATGATTTGGGCTTACTCCATTGAGTTTGATTTGAGCAAGTTATTCTTTGCCTTGGTGATTTATGTTGGTGGCTATCTTTTTCAAATACCTTTGGAAGGAAAAGGATGTCTACTAGTTTCCTTTTCATGTAGTGATTGGTTGAATGCTTCAAGGTTAATCTTGAGTTGAATGATGTTGGTTAAACCTTGTCTATAAGCATTGTTGCTAAAGCCCTAATTGGTTGAGAAAAGATGTTGGTTGTCTTGTGGTACAGTGTTTGGTACTTGCACAGAGTTGAAAGTGGATTGAGGTAGCCTGTTGGATTCTCACTGCGAGAGAGAGACAAATAGTTGTCATTAGGTTCAAGCTTGTTGAGAATATATCCAAGATGCATGGTGAAGTTGTATGCAGATGTTGTTGGCATTGCAGAACAAAAAGTTGGCTATATAAGATTATTGTATGCCTTCACTAACAGTGGACAAGTTTGAGTTTGCAAGGTAACAGAGGGTAGTTGCACAGAAGACAGTGGTTCAATCATGTTCTTACACATGTTATATTGGTGAAGTTGACGGTGATGGTGTCATTCACTGGTTATTCTTGCTATTCACATTGTTGATTTTATTGATGCCTATTATGCTTATCATGATGTTGTCAATCAGTGAAATGAAGTGGTCTTGGACTCAGGGGGAGCATTTGTGTATTTGTTTTTCTTCTTGTTCATGCTTGGAATATTTGCTAATTGTAATAATTTGTGTCTAAGAATATTGTGCATAGACTCAGGGGGAGTCTGCAGCAACCCTTTGGTATTATTGTCAAAGGGGGAGAAGATTTAAAGGAAAATTGCACATGTGTTGCCAACAATTCCAAAGGGGGAGATTGTTGAGCAAAGTGCAACAAACGAGTATTGTCATTGTTGTCAACACGATCGGACAGATTTATTGATGCAATGGACAAGAGTTTATTGAACAACAAGGTGCAGCCAAAGTACAATGGATAGGAGTTCGAGTGTTGAGCAAGGTGTTGCGGGAGGATTGTCATTGTTGTCAATACAATCGAGTTAGATCTAATGATGCAATGGACGAGTAGTTCAGAAGTCACTCGGATGCAGAGGATAAAGTTTAAAATTTAGTCAGATCATGAGTCCTTAAATGATAGATGCACAGAAACAGAAAACATAATTCAGAATGAGAAGAAGAAGTCTTCAGATCCTGAGATGTCAAGAAGCGAAAAGGTTTTTTGTGAAAACCAAGGCAATCAGAATAAAAAGTTTTATTTAAAACCATGGATAACAGATTTGAAATGGGTTTTTCTTAAAACCCAAGTTGGCTCTTCGTTTCGTTGAAAAAGATGCCCCGGTGATAAAGATATTTAATTTTAAATATTTAGTTTAAATTTTAAAGGTTTTTGTGAAAACCAAGGCAATCAAAATAAAAAGTTTTATTTAAAACCATGGATAATAGATTTGAAATGGGTTTTTCTTAAAACCCAAGTTGGCTCTTCGTTTCGTTGAAAAAGATGCCCCGGTGATGAAGATATTTAATTTTAAATATTTAGTTTAAATTTTATTTTATTTAAAATTTAAATTAAAATATTAAATTAAATTAAAAGGGCCGACATGTTACTATTTCGCGGCAATAAGCTACAGGAAAGTGACGAAGGTGGAAGAAGTGTTTGAGACCGACAAAGTTAAATGCAGGCCGATGGATTTTAGGGTTTGGCAGATGACAAATTCTAGGGTTTCTCAACCGACGTTCTTTTAGGGTTTGTTCCTAAAACTTCTTCTATAAAAGCAAGGGTACTTCGAGTTTGAAAAGTGGGGTGTAAAGATAAAGTGCGAATGCGAGCATAGTGTTTGTGAAAGTGAAGTTCGTGTTGAGCAGAGAGCAGAATGTGAAACGACACAAAGTGTGCGAAGCGTGTGCGTAGAGAAAGCAGAGTGTGCAAAGAAGCGCGAAGGGCAAAGTTGATTGCAAAGTCTGGCTGTAGTAGTGCAGCAAACTGTGTGAAGTGATTGTGCAAGAGAGAGCAGAGTGCACGAGAGATTGCAAAGGTGATGTAGACCAGTTAGAGTCTTGCAATAACAAAGGTATATGTCAAACATTTTTTATTCAATATTGAAGTCCAGTTGGTGCTGGCAAATTAAGGGGTTGGTGCCTCTTTCTAGTAGGTGCTGGTAAAATAGGAGTTGGTGCTCCATTCTATTGAAGCAGATAAAGTTAAGGGGTTGGTGCTCCTTCCAGTTGGTGCTGGTAAAGGATTATGTAAAGTTGTAGCTTTGCATTGACTGGATTTGGATGGTAGTCCAAGCAGTCTTTTTGAGGAGTAGCCACATTGGTGAACCTCGTTAAAATGTTGTGTTATGTGTGATGCTTTCTTGATGCATTTAGTATCTCTTTTATCTGCTTTAAACTACTGCTGGTTTTATAATCTAATTGTTTTAGAAGTTTTTAAAGAACACACTGATTCACCCCCTGTCTCAGTGTCATTGTGATTACAACAGTCTTCGTCTATAGTCTTCAGAAGTAGATCCGAAAAAAACCTTGGATAGAGTCTAGGGTGTCTTTGTCTATAGTCCCTAGTATAAGTGTCCTTATGGTGACCATGTCATCCCACCGAAATGCATGGGTAACCATCCACTGCATTCGCCAAGTGTATAGAAAAGATCACTAGGTACAAGGATCACATATAAAATTACCTCGGGAGTGTCGGGTACAACCGAGAGTGCACTCCAAGGTATAAGAACTTTGAGGCTAAAAAACTCAAGTGAAACATCCTCAAAATTACAATATGACACCACCATTGTGTCCGTCGTGGAAAGACGTTTCCAACGACTATAAATACCCCTATATTTCACCATCAAAGGGGCCTTCATCATGTGGAAAAAGGCAAAAAAAAGACATCTCTCAATAGCGGCATCGCTCTCAGGCGGAATAAAAAATAGTTTTAAAATTTCCCTCGTAGGGGAATTACATGGGCCATGTGGGCCATCGTCTCCCATTTCCACTCTCCTAACAGGGCCACTTTGATATGGGAAAAAAAAAACACATTGACTATCCTTATGGCCATAAAATACCCCCTCACTAAAATATGACTAGATCCATTTAAATGAAGGAAAGTGGACCCCACTTTTAATTTAGCCTATAAAAATATCCCCCATACTGCATTTTAAAAAATGCCCATCCACTTGACACATGCACATCAAGCTTTATCGAATTTCATGATCTCGACACCACTACTATGACCGAAATCAAATTAAAAAAATACAGTATTAATGAATGCAGTAAACTTTGTTCTCGAACAGAAAAGACATCAAATGAGTGACAGTGGCAGTTTTATGGAGTAAGAAAACAAAGTTGGGAAGAAGACATCAGATGCGTTCCCAATCAATGTCGTGGATGGCATGCATCATGCATGACTAAAAGCGACGATCCGTTTGGTTGCCAGTAGCGTTTCTTGGCTATCCGTCGTCTACCATCGTGGAAGCCCCTTTCGCCTCGTCGGTGATGCCAACAGGCAAAACACAACCAAAAAACCAATAAAAAAATTCCAAGCCATCCGCCCTTCAGATTTTTTAGAAACCCCATCTGGACCTGCCCCGTGATCCGATCCTGGTATGCTGTGTGGACGTTTTTGGTGAGGTTGAGGGCTCCACGCAGTGGGATCTCGATGACACCAGCCAGAAGGCAACAAACTTCGATGACTTTTTTGAGCAGTGACTCACACTTGCCCTCGATATCGGAAGTCAACATGACGTCTAAATTTAAAATCGCTAACTAGAGCCCAAACCCTAGGGCCATCGCAAGAAACGGGAATTTGGGGGAAGGATGAGGGAGGCGAAATTTTCGCTGGCCAAAATTTCAAGGATGGAAACCAGGAAGACGACAAGCACAACGGCAGTTTGCAGGGTGATGAGACGATATACCATCATGCTGCCCTCCATTAGGGGATCGAAATCGGCTCTCAAATCTTAGTCACTGTCGTAGCCCGCTTGCCACCTATCGAACTACCTCCAATATCAACCCCAACTGTCTCTCCTTCTTCTCTTTTTCTCTTGCTGAATTCCACCACTACATCAGCTCCGACCAGGCTGGCCTCCCAGACCAGCCTTCCAAACAGAAACCCTAGCTGTATGATTCTTTCACCACACTAAAATTTTTAGCTCATACACAACCTCGCCTTCGACACCAACCCTAACCAATGGAATTTTCAAAACTCCGATCTTCACTCAAAATCCAATGTTCTGCTTCTCCGCTAATCTGTGTACCATATATGGCCGTCGGTGCTGCGTGAAGAACAGTGGGATCACGGGCAAGACCGGGCTGCTCCCATTGACTGCAACCTCCATTACATTGTGGGGCTAAAATTTGTTGCCTCCATGCACTTTGAAAAAACTGAAAAACGTCTTCTCTCATCGTTGAAGTATGGCACCACCTGTAAAAATCGCCCAGACAACAAGAACAACATTGTTGTGCATGAAAAAACAAGGGGCCCATATCAACAAATTTAGGCAAAATTTGTGCTTCTAGCAAGGACAGTAAATCAGAGAAAAAATGGAGCCTGGTGTTGTTCTGTTTGAGTTTCTCTTTGAAATCAACATTCCCAAGGACACCACGATGGCTACACACAAAGAAACCACCATACTCGTCGGCAAATATGACATCGATCTGCAAACCCTAAAACTATTTCAACTCATCAAATATGGACAGCCATTAATTTTTTAAGCTTTTGGTTTCTGATCCATCAAATATGGAGAGCATACTCCCTCAGTTTTAAAAAATGGCCAAAGGGAAAAAAAAGAGGGGGGAGGGAGGATTTCCATGAGCGAAATCCCCCCTCAAGGGTTTCACAGGGCAGGGAAAGACTGCTCTGATACCAAATTTTGGTAGTGAAATGATGGGATTGATTTATTGATACAAATAGTTACAATATATAGGCATAAGCCTATATTCAACACATGACACTTGTCAAGAGAAACTAACAAGTGTCAAGGTGAAGGCATAGTGCACTTTAACTCTAACAGATATTACAATATTGAATGTAATTTTTCTTTTGATGTCATAATATTATTAATTGTTTTAAATCACACTTATTATAAGATGTTGATATTCATATTAAATTTGATATTTTATTAAATTGTAAATATTGTATAGTCATGTATGTAAATACATACTATCATGATTATGCAAGTTTTATTACTAGTGAGATTAATTTTATTCCTAGTAATTTGATAGTGATAGGGAGCAAGTCCAAGTCAAGAGCGAGCCTCACCTTTTTTGTTTTAGAAATTAACCAAGTGTTACACGTAAAAGAAAATACCAAACACCACTTCTTTTTGTTCTATATCTTATGAGAAACTCAAAAGCTAGTGAATTTATATGAAGAAAATTAGATAACATGGCAATAATTTTTTTTGAAAGTCCTTGCTAGAAGCAAGGGTGTCCTAGTTGGAAATATGATTGTCCTAGTTAGCAATAAGAGAGAGAAAAAATCTATACCAAAACCTATATAGCTAGTAGCTACTACACCAAAATTGATTATCAAGGATGAGACCATTGAGCATGATATAAGGGTTCTTAAAGGCAAAGGGTCAGTATGTAAATTTTATGGATACTGGCTAGGTTTTTTAGAGATTTAAAATTAGATCAAGTGAAAATAGGGATTGAATTTAAATTACTCCAAGATTATTTTTTTTAATGGATTTTTCCTTATTATCTCCTCTAATCTATAAATAAGGAATAAAACAATGGATGGTGGCCCTTAGTTAGGGATAAAGATGCATTATATTTGATACCATGGAGTGAGCGATTTTATATGGATGCAAAGACTATTAAAAGTATTCTAGTGTGGAGTAAGTTTTTTGAACTTCCTTATGAGCTCATCAATAAGGAGGTTTTAAAGAATATCAATAATACTCTAGGGGAGTTCATTGAAAAGGACCAACTACTAAAGAGAGAAGGTATGTTTTATACATTTGAATATTTATTGCCGTGGATATTTTAAAACCTTTTTTATAATCTATTAGGATTAAATCTAAAAAAAGTGAATGGGATCACCAAGTAGATTATGAAAACATTGCATTTTAATATCATAAATATTATGAGATTGAACATATGGCAAGAGACTATAAAGTGAAAATGGTGAAGAAAGAGATGCTATATTTTGGGCATGAGATAAACTTCAATATGAAACAATGAGATCATATCATAGTAGAATTTGGGCCAACTCAATAATTTTCCATTCTTGAGAAAATGGTGAGAAAAAATCCTCCACATCATAAAATACCAAAGGTTATTAAAGTTTTACTTCAATCAACCATTCAGAGTGGAAAATGACATAAGGGAAAAGGAAGTACAATGTGAAAATTTAACTTTAGGAGTTAAAGGTGCAAAGGAATATTGGGATAAAATATTTAAATTGAATGAATTGAATAATATCAAGTTTAATCTAGTAAATCATCATCATTTTTCTCATGTAGCATAAAATCCTCTCCTTGAAATACAAATGAAAGTAATACAGAATGCATCCCTTGCACTTGAGGGTGTCAATAGTAGAATAATAAATAAATGCATATAGACGATACCATATCTATGAAACTTTAGGGTTTCCAATTATGGGAAGGGGAGAAGATTGCAAAAAAAACTCTTAAGGGATCCATCGTGTCGCTCCTTCTTTCACTTCAAGGATAGAGATAGTTTGTTATATTAGAGATTAATATTTTATGGATTGATTGAAGAGTACCTGCATTTCTTCTAAGATGTTTCTTTGACACTTAACCCTAACATATACCTATTGCAACATGTAAATATAATAACGAGGTCTAAAACTAAAATATGTCTTGCTTTTTTATGATGAAGTAAAAGACACTTTTCCTTTTCTTTTGAGAGGTAATGATGAAAAAATAATGCATCAAACAAGTTATAAATGCAACTAAATACAATTTTTATTCAATGCTAAATATTGAAGATTTAGTTTATCCCATATGTTATTAAGGTGCTAAAACTAGTTTCTTCTTCTTCTTTTGCTTATTTTATTATATAAATAGAAAATAGAAACTAATCCAACAAATAGCATAGATAATTAAGTCCTAAATAATGAAATGACAAGTTTATGGAGTAGAAAAATCTATATCTACCATAAGAGAAAAAGTTGACAGTTCACATAAGAATCATCGATGCTTTTTTCTATTGATGTTACTTTCACCTTCCTACAAAATTGAGATAAAAATATTGAATCAACAAAAAATGGACCTACCAAAGATAGAAGATAATATCAAACTCTCTTGGATAACAATCATGCCCCTATTTAGACAAATGTAAAAAATAATATAAATAACAACTGCATGTAATAAGTATTCTATTGTAGAAGCACCATAGATTCAACAATAGTGTTGTTGACACTTTAACCTAAATGATGATGCTTTCACTCTCTATGTCTGTGTACAAACCAAATAATAATAACATCATCAAACTTGTAATTCAACAATGCTTTTGCTTCAAAAACTAGTAAAGAGATATTAAATACAAGAATGAATACTTCAATGATAAAAATATGAAGACCTATAACTTAGAAGTATAGAGGATCTATTAGATGATAGAAAAAATATTAAATGTTTAAAATATAGACTAGTTATTGATAAAATGAGATATCAAACTAGACATAAATGAGATATGCAAAGCTAGCTAATATGCACCAACATTAAAGCTTAGAGTTGCAAAGCAAAAGAGTATAAAAATAAATAAAGGAGAAAGAACATAACCCAAGATATTAAGATTGTTAGAAGCTTGCTAGTTTACTTATACGCACTTTATAGATTAAGCTTGGAGTGCTTGAGTGTTTGTATTTTTGGATGCTTGAATATTTTATGGTTGGATGCTTGTAAGTACAATAGCTTGATTGCTTGCAAGGATGAGAGTTTGAATACTTGAAATATGAACTTCACAATATTGTGGTAAAATTTTGGCAGAACCTTGCCATGCATAAAGATAAATTCCTATGATTCTAAAGAGATTTTAGCATAATTTTATTGCTATGAAATATGATCTATATTGGTCTCCCCACATTATAGTTTTATAGTAGCCATGAATATTTAGGGAAAATTACATTGAAGTTGATAGGATTGGAGATGATAAGATTTTGAAATAGGATCAAGATGTAATAAATGGAGGAAGAGTAAAAATAGAAAATATTGAATTTAGGATTTCTATTGGGAGTTGTGAATTAGATCTTAGGGTTCTAATACATTAATGGTGGGTGGCTTGGAAGGTACCAACAATCAAATTTCTTTGTTTTGATACATGAAAATCAAAAGTGCTAGTAGGAAAAAAGTATTGGAAATATTTTTCAGGTAGTGCTTACATCATAATGATCATTAGAGGTCAAATTTGGGTACGAAAGATCAGAATCAAACTTTCATAAAAAAATTTCCCAAGATATGAAAGTGTTGGTGGTGCTTTTCCTCATGTCCTAGTGCTTTCACTTATGGATCAATAAATGCTCTAAATTTAGGCACAATGATGATTAATTCAATTTGGGTAACTAATTAGTTGATTAATGAAGGGATTGACAAACTTTAATATTAACACTATGCTTAATATTGGGTGTAAAAATTTTCCCCTTTTTGATACACTTATTGCATAATAAATGCATCAAAAGCTACCATAGATGCCCTAATTTTGAGATAGAAAGATTTGTTGTTACTTGTGCTTAGTGATACAAGATGATTGATGCCTTGATTTTTTACTTAGAGGTGGTGTTAAAATTTATGTTTTGGGAAGCATCAAATGTTTTTGTTCCTTGATGTTCCCTCTAAATTTTTAGAGGGAAAATCAAGTTAGACCAGGAAAACTAGATTTGATTATCATCCATACTAATTCAATGATGAAAACTAAGGACAACTAGAAAAAAAATGGCTAGGGAGACCAAGGGGAAAAGTTCCATGGGATAAATATAATTTTATTTTTACCATAGAGAGGAGAATAAACAAAGCTTTGGAGTAGTAAAATTTCATATATCTTCAATGACCCAAGATTCACATCCACCCATAGTGGGAGGAGGAGGACTAGCATAAATGAGTACTATTGCATTGATGCTATTGCATGTTACTTTTGCACAACCATGGTAATTTAAAATATTTACATCAATTTCACCTTGTAAGGGTGTTTTTTTCCAAGAAACACTTTTGTTGTCTAGTGGAACTTTTGCACCTACACTTTATTTTACATTGTTTTCTATATTTTTACTAACTGGTGAGGCTATTAGAGCTTTTGGCTTGGTTTGTATGTAGGATAAACTACAAAAATTAGGTTATATAAACAAATACCACATGAACTTAATACCTTTAAGAGTCTCTTGGGATTTTCTAACCATGCACTAGTACTAGTAGTAGAGCTTTATCATGTAGCCCTAAACCCAAATATGAAATTTGATTGGGTGTTGTTTGTTGGTTGTGGAGCCTGATTAATTCAAAGGCTTTTTTTTCATCCACACTTGGACCCACTCCATGAAGGTGGGTGTAGTAGGGTCACCAATCCCCCTACTAGTGTCACCATAGGGGGTCCACGGGGGGCTAGTGCCCACCCTACACCCCCCTTCATGGAGTAAAAATTGAAGATAAGATTAGGGCTCTTTTAATATTATGCTCATTGCCAAAAAGCTGGAATGACTTGGTCATGGTTGTGAGCAATTCTATTACCAATTCAAATACTTTAAAATTTGATTAATGTTGTTGGTGTTATTCTTAGCGATGAAATGTGATGAAAAAGTAAAGGTGAGACATCGGGTAATGCATTGACTGTGGAAAATAGGGGTAGACCAAAGGAAAGAGGAGAGAGTCTAGGAAAACATGGAAAATCAGAGAAAGATAAATCCAAATCCAAAAGGAAGCAGTTGGAATGCTGGCATTGCAGAAAGAAAGAACACCTAAAAAGAGACTTTTGAACTCGAAAAGAAAAATAGGGTAATCGGGAAGTAAACGGTGTAGGTGATGTATTACAAGATGCTTTAATACTTTCAGTAGATAATATTAATGATTATTGGGTGCTAGACTCAGGGGTTTCATATCATGCCACACCCCATAGGAAAATATTTTCTATATTATGTTCAAGGTGATTTTGGATAGGTTTATTTGGGTGATGATAGATCATGTAAACTCATTGGAAAGGGTAAGATATAGATAAAATTATTAAATGGAAACCAATGGTTGCTGGAAGAGGTAAGGCATATTCCTAATTCGAGAAGAAATCTAATTTCCATAGGGCAGTTGGACAGTGAAGGATGTACAGTTACATTCTCAGCAAATTCATGGAAGGTTGCTAAAGGATTATTGTTATTAGCAAAATGAAAGAAGGAAGGTACATTGTATGTATGTACTAGTAATACTATTAATTCTATTGCTTTAGCTTCTATATGAATGGATGCAGTTTTGTGGCATCATAGGCTTGGACACATGAGTGAGAAGGAGATACAGATTCTCCACTCAAGGAATCTATTACCAGGTTTGAAGCAGGTTGATTTAAACTTTTGTGAGCACTGCATTTATGGAAAATAGATAAGAGTAAAATTTCTCATAGTAGGAAAAGAAAAGAAGAGTGAAAAGCTAGAGCTCGTGCATACATATGTATGGGGACCAACTCAGGTATCATCTCTTGGTGGATCTTGTTATTATGTTATTTTTATTGATAATGCAACTAGAAAAACTTTGTTTTATTGTATTTGAAAGAAATCATGTCTTTGATACTTTTAATAAATAGAAATCCTTGGTTGAGAATGAGACAGGAAATAAGTTGAAGTATCTTAGATCAAATAATGGAGGTGAGTGCTGCAACAAAGAGTTTGACAATTACTATTCATACCATGGGATTCGTAGAGTGAAGACGGTTCGAGGAACTCCAAAAGAAAATGGTGTGTCAGAAAGGATGAACAAGACTATCATGGAATGTGCTAGGTGTATGAGATTATATGTAGGATTGTCCTTACAATTTTGGGTAGATGTTATGGATACTGTAGTTTAATTAATAAACAGAGGACCTTTGAGTTCCCCGAATGGTGGGATTCCATAAGACGTATGAATAGGTAAGCCTATTAACTACTTATTTCTTAATACTTTCGGTTGTGAATAATTTGTGCATATTGATAAAGAAAATAGAACTAAACTTGAGGTAAAATCCAAGAAGTGTTTTTTATTGGATATGGAGTTAATGATTTTAACTATCATTTTTGGGATTATGCTAATCACAAAATCATTAGGAGTAGAGATGTGATATTCAATGATAAGGTCATGTATAAGGATCAGTTGCAAGAAAATAAACAGGAAAAATAAAATACATAATGCATAGTGCTTGATGAAATTGAAACTCCAAAGGTGCTAGAATAAAAATAGCAGCAAGCACCTCAAACTCCTAAAAATGTTGTTAGAAGATCTATGAGGATAGGTATACTCCCTAAAAATTACTCTCCTTCATTATACTATGTATTATTGCCTGAATCTAGTGAACTAGAAACATATGAAGAAGCAATGCAAGTAGAAATCGGGAAGAAGTGCGAGCAAGGCGTGAAAGAGGAGATGGACTCCTTGGTGCACAATTAGACCTGGAATCTAGTTTTGTTGCCTACAAAAAAAAGAGCATTGCAGAATAAATGGGTTTATAGGGTGAAAGAAGAATATGGACATAAAAAGAGGTATAAGGCTAGACTAGTCGTAAAGGGATTTGCATAGAAGAAAGGTATTGATTATGATGAGATTTTTTCTTCTATTATTAAAATGACTTCAATTAGAGCTTTTTTTTTTTTATCGGTTAAAATTAAAGTGGTTTTTTATCAAGGGTCCCAAAACCTTATTACAACAAGTCAAAAGACTTTAAAAGCAAGGCCACAAGAAGGCCACAGAAAAGGACAACATAAAATCCAAAGCAAAGACAAAACATTTATCTTTCAGGATATGCTTAAGGATAGCCTTTCAGGATAGGCTAAAGGATAGACTTAAAGGAGAGGATTTTTTTTAATGACATCTGAAATAGGGGCACCCTACCTGAATCATCCATACAACACATGCAAAAAGGATGGAGAAGAGGATCAGGGCCATCTCGTCCAAACAACATGTGCACAGAAAAATTTAAACAGGGCAACCCACCCAGAACTAAATTGAAAAAGGGCCATCCTACCCAACACTTAAAAATTAAAAATTTAAATTAAAAAAAAATGATAAATGTAGAGGAAAACATTTCCGCCTAAGGATATAGCAGGAGGATGCTGCAACAGGACGTCCTAGGACACAGAAATAGGATGCAACAATAGGACATAAAGCAAAAAAAATAGGCCAACACAAGGCCTAAAACCACCAAATAAAAAAACCCCAACGAAGGTTGAAGGAGAAAAGAAACCACCATTTAAAAATATTTTCTTGTCACTTTAAAAATCTTTTTTTGTCACTTTAAAAATATTTTTCCAATGACCCTCTTTGAACTACATTGACATTTAAAAATATTTTCTTGTCACTTTAAAAATATAATATTTATTTCACTATCACCTATAAAAATAAAATAAAAAACATTCAAATTTCTCATTATTATTTATAAATAAAAAATCATATACTACACTTTAATATAAATGTATAACTCAATTTTTTATTAAAAATAATAAAAAAATACTATATGACTTCATACACCATATATATGAACATCAACATTTATACATGGAAGTGTAAATGGTGTATATATTTAATGGTCCAAACTAGGGACAATAAAATATCCAAAGAATAAAACTAGTATAATTTTGGGTTATTTTCTTAGACATTATACAATTTAATTAATGTTGGGTGCTTTTCTTCAAATCTCCTCCAATGGCCACTTCTTCAACTTTCTTCAATACATAATTTTCTAACATTTTTCTTCTTTCTCCTTTTAAGTTTTCTTAAGATCCATTCTCTTGGGTCTTCAAATTTTATATCTTCTCAAATCTTCAATATGACTTTTTCTAGTCCTTCTCTGTCTTTAATCTTCTATCTTCTATCTTCGAGATATAAAAGTTCTTCAATGGGACCTCTTTCTTGGGTCTCCTTGATCTCTAATCTCCAATATTTGATGGGGCTTTTTTGGCCTCTTTCTCTCTTCTCAATCTTCAATCTGGAATCTTCAATCTTCAAGGACTTCTTCTCTTAAGTCTCTTCTTTCTTCAATATGAAGTCTTCAATATTCAAGCTTCAATAGGGATCTCCTTCTTGGGTCTCTTCAATATTCAACCTCCAACCTCCAATGGGGTCTTCTTTCTTGGACCTCCTTAATCTTTATCTTTTTTTTTTTGCAATAAAGAACTAATCCTTGCACGAGGAAAGCACATAGAATTTTAGGCAATCAAAGATGAAATTCTTCTCTATCTGTCATAGGAAGCTTCTCAACTTCTTAGAACTAGTTTTCTGCAATTAAAAACTTAATAGTAGCAAGTAAATCCATGCAAATATCTAGATCTCTATAAGTTAATAAATATCACTAGTTATCCTTCAATCTAGTGGAAAAAGAGATCTTTTTTGAGTCCTAATCTTCACGAGTTGTTCTGCAACCTTGTGGAAAGACTAGCCAAATACTAATTCTAAAAATTCTAGAAATGAAATCTTCCTATCTCCTCTCAATCTCTCTTGTGGATCTCTCTATCTCCTATCAATCTATTTTATGCTCGGATACCACGGTTAGCATTTGATGTTATATATTTAAGAAAATGCAACCACAAGAACTAAAATAAGCATATAATATTAAATATATGATAATGACAATATACTAGGCAGGAAAAACGCATAAAAAAATTCTGAAATAACTTATAAAACTACCATTAATGAAAGCTCACGAAAATAAGATCTTCATACAAAATGTGGAAGTCTCAAATACTCCATGCTTCATACAAGTTCTATATTGTCTAACTTGTATTCTACTCTACTCTAACTTATGCTTTCTTTTCTCTCTATTTTTCTTATCTATCAAAGGTCTGTATATAATAAGATGTATCTCTTGGTCTTTCACCTACCTATGACTCTTCATCTTCCTATTCTATGACTCATGTACACATAGACTACATGCACATCATCTTCCTATTCTATGACTCGCATACACATGGACTACATGCACATCATCTTCCTATTCTATGACTCGCATACACATGGACTACATGCACATTTACATCATCAAGTGCTTTGCTCATTCTCTATAAAGTAAATACTCAAACCTTAATCTATGACAAAATCCTAATCTAAAGATGTACCAATAATGACATATTAACATATACCAAATAATGTAATATATTGCATTTGTATCTTCTAATCATTATCCAAGGCCTTCCCTTAGGATTTATTTCATCTCATCCAAAGATTTATTTTAGCGATAAAAAGCTCTTAGCAGCGACGACTAAGCAAATTTTCCGGCGAAACCGCTTTCAACTCTTGGTTGGGAGGAACGACATATCCTTCCCTGCAGAGCGACATGAAAGGGAAATCCGTCGCCCGATCTCCAAGCCCCACGTCAGGAATTTTACTTCCCATGACAGTTTTAAGCGCGCTTCTCTTGTTAACATCCACCAGAACTCCCGGCGCTTTGACGAAACCTGTGCACCGCCCATTCTTCTTAACTTCAATCTCCGTCCCCACGACTTTATCTGCCCCAAGATAATCCAAGCCGAGAGGCTCTATCATTATTCGGGGATTGGCCGTGAGTATGACCTTCCTCCCGAACGACGAGAACACCCTCCACGACTCCGGATGCAAATCATCCAAATAAAACTTGGGTAAAACTTCTCTCGCTGCACGCTTAATCTCCGATTCCTTCACCCCAGCAAAGGTGACGAAGATGAGAAATTTAATCCCCGAAGCCTCCGAGACAAAATGGTAGAGAACCCATATAATGGGAGCCATGAAAAGCAGCGCGATCGCTCTCAGCAATCCCGAGGCCTGGAAGGCGATCAACATAAAGTAAGGGAAGGAACTTCGCCCCCTCAGTAATGTCCCGTCTAAATCAGAGACCACCGTTTGGTCTACTCGACCTTCGGAGCTGCAGTTCTGCACGGGCAAAAATGGCGAGACTGTCACCGTCGCCATGGATACAGATGCTCCAAAAGAAACAACTGTTGCAATTTCTTGCGCCGAATCCGGGTTTATATAGAGACCGCAGTGTAATCGACATGAATCTGTCTCGTTCGAGTGAAACAAAATGGGCGGAGACGACGATAGAACATGAGATTAAACCTAAGAATTTAATGGAATTTGTGTCCTCACGCAAAGTTGGATCTTTTATGAGGTTGGATATTACAATGTACTTAAAATAGCAAAATCCAATAATTTACCTCCTCGTCTAGGTTTTGGTAGACTCATGCGTTCGTTGGGAAAACCTAGATATGATTTTTAATTTATAAAACAATTCGCTCTCTTTTTCCAGTCCGGATTATAGAAGGCTTCTATAATGCGGATTGGAAAAAGAGAGCGAATTGTCTAGGGCAAATGCGGTATTCTATTGAAAGGAACAAGGATAAAATTCAATTTATAGAACAAAAATCTACGAGAGGATATGGCAACCAGAATCAAAAGTGATCAGCCAATGGCGAATATGACTTCTTTGGTACGCTGACTCATGGACTTTTTCAGGGCTACACGCCAAATTTATCGACATGCCTTCAATTATGCTTATGGCTTTATTTGGCTATTTATGAATATATTATGTACGAGGTTTTAACAAAGTAATGAGTGAGATGATCGAGAGTTTAAAACTTTTTCAAATAGATGTTCATAGGCTATAAAGTATATATAAAATTAATTTGGATAGATCTAATAGAGCAATTGTCAACAAAAATGCATGACTACTTAGCAATATATTGAAATAAAATATACATGCATTAATTTTTTTGAGTACATGAGGTTTTCTTTTGGTTTGATTCTCTCAAGTACATGAGGTTTTTTTTTTTTTTTTTTTTTGAGATTCTTTCAAGTACATGAGGTTTTCTTTTGGTTTTTGTATGTGATTTTTTCAAATAAAAATACTTTATCTTGGGACTTAAAGTAAATAAGTAAAATTTTAATGAATGAAAGTTAGAGGAATTTTTTTGTTTGTGTTTAATGTACTATAAAATTAGTGGTAGGTTTTATTGTTTCTTTAGAGAAAATTAACTTTCTTAAAAAGTTTTTATTCATCGTGAGGATAAAAAATGTGTAGCTTTATTTATTAAAGAGATAATTCAATATAGAGTTCACATTTTTATGAGTCATTAACACAATTTTTTGTTTCAATGTTTGCCTTCATATTCTTTTCTTCAACCTCAATTTCAAAGGTGAAAATGGGTCCATTGTTCTACTCAATAGTCACATATCATTAGACATAAGATCTCAATAACTTAACTCCTACACGAATCTAAACATTTTATAAGTCCAAAAGAATAGGTTGAGTGTTCTACTTTCAGCATGTTTTAGTTGAAGTGATTAATGTTTATAGTCTAAATCTGGGTCCACACCATCTCATAATCATTATCAATATGGGATAACCCATATGTATATTATGAAACAAGAGTGATCTTGTTTTGAATTGGAAAAACTTCTAGGATAAGTTATATCTTACAAATTAAATATATTTCACAATCACTATCAATGTGAGATAATACATGTGTATATTACAAAAAGAGAAGGATCTCTTATTTAAGGATATTTATAATAACAAAGACCATATAGTAGATTTGATATTACAATATTGAATGTAATTTTGCTTTTGATATCATAATATTATTAGTTATTGTATATCACACTTATTATAAGATGTTGATATTAATATTTAATTAGATATTTTGTCAAATTGTAAATGTTATGTAGTCATGTATGTAAAGTAATACTATCATGATTATGTAATTTTTATTACTAGTAAGAAAAAAGTTTAATTTTTATTCTTGATAATTTGTTAGTGATAGGGAGAAAGTGCAAGTCAAGAGTGAGCCTCACATTTTTTTTTTTAGAAAGCTACCAAGTGTTACATGTACAAGCAAAGAGCAAGCACCACTTATTTTTGTCCTAAATCTTAGGAGAAACTCAAAAATTAGTAAATTTATATGAAGAAAATTTAGGTAACATGGTAACAAAGTTATTTTGAAAGTCCTTGCTAGAATAAAGAATGTCCTAATTAGAAGTGTGAGTTTCCTATTTAGCAATAATAGGAAGAGCAAATCTATACCAAAACTTATATAGCTAGCAGCTACTACACTAAAGTGATTATCAATAATGTGATGATTGAGCATGATATTATGGTTCTTAATGGCAAAGGGTTAATATGTAAGTTTCATGGATATTTTTCTAAATATTTTTTCCTTATTATCTCCTCTAATTTAGAAATAAGAAATAAAATAATGGATGGTGGCCCTTGGTTAGGGGTAAATATGCATTATATGTAAGACCATGGAGTGAGAAATTTTCTATGGATGAAAAGACTATTAAAAGAATTCTAGTATGGAATAGGATTTTTGAACTTCCTTGTGAGCTCATCAATAAGGATATTTTGAAGAATACCAACAATACTCTAGGGAAGTTCATCGAAAAGGACCAACTGTTAAAGAGAGAAGGTATGTTGTATTCACTCGAATATGTATTTCCTTGGATATTTAAAAGTCTTTTTTATAATCTATTAGGATTAAATCTAAAACAAGTGAATGGAATCAACAAGTAGATTATGAAACATCACATTCTAATGTCAAATATTATGAGATCAGACATATGATAATACTACAAAGTAAAAATGATGAAGAAAGAGATGGTAAATTTTGAGCATGATACAAACTTCAATATGAAACAATGAGATCATATCATACCAGAATTGGAAAAAATAAATAATTTTCCACTCCTAAAAGAGTGGTGAGAAAAACCCCTCCACATAATTAAATACCAAAGGTTATTAAATTTTTACTTCAATCAACCATTAGGAATGGAAAATGACAAAAGGAAAAAGAAAGTAAAATATACAAGTTCAAATTTAGGAGTTAAAGGTGCAAATGAATATTCGGAGACAATTTTTAAATTGAATAAATTGAAGGATATCAAGTTTAATCTAGTAAATCATATACATTTTTCTCATGTAGCATAAAATCCCCTCCTTGTAATACAAATGAAAGTAATACAAAATGTACCCCTTACACTTTAGGGTATAAAGAGTAGCATAATAAATAAATGCATATGGAGTATACCATATCTATGGAACTTTAGGGTTTCCAATTATGAAAAGGGGAAAAGGTCTCAAAGGGACTCTCAAGGGATCCATCGTATCTCTCCATATTTAACTTCAAGGATAGGGATAATTTATTAGCTTAGGTCTTAGTATTTGATGTATTGATTGAAGAACACTTGCATTTCTTCTAAGATGTTTATTTAACACTTAACCCTAACCTATCCCTATTACAACATGCAAATGTAACAACAAGGTCTAAAACTAATATATTTTTTCTTTTTGATGATGAAGTAAAATACATTTTTTTTTTCTTTTGAGAGGCAAGGATGCAAAAAAAATGCATCAAACAAGTCCTAAATGCAACTAAATACAATTTTTATTCAATGCTAAAACTTAAATATTTAGTTGGTCCCATATTTGATTAAAGTGCTAAAACTAGTTTCTTCTTCTTATTTTACATATTTTATCATATAAATAGAAAATAGAAACTAATACAATAAATAGCATAGAGAATTAAGTATTAAATGATGAAATGACAAGGTTATGGAGTACAAAAACCTATTTCTACCATAAGATTAAAAAACTATCAGATTGCATAAGCATCATCGATGTTTTTGCCTATTGATGGCACTTTCACCTTCCTACAAAATGGAGAGAAAAATATAGAATCAGCAACAAATAGGTCTACCTAATATGGAAGAGAATATCAAACTCCCTTGGATAATAATCATGCCCCTATTTAGATAAATATAAAAAATAATAGAAATAAAAAGTGCATGTAATAAGTACTCTATGATAGAAGCACCATAGAGTTAACAATAGTGTTGCTAAAACTTTCACCTTAATTATGATGCTTTCACTCTCTATGTCTATGTACAAACCAAATAATAATAGCACCATCAAACTTGTAATCCAACAATTCTTTTGCTTCAAAAAATAGTAAAAAGAGATTAAGTACAAGAATGGATGCTTCAATGATAAATATATGAAGACCTCTAACTTAGGAGTATAGAGGCTCTATTAGAGAATATAAAAATAAATATTAAATGCTTAAAATATAGACTAATTACTAAAAAAATAAGATATCAAATTACATGCAAATGAGATATGTAAAGTTAGCTAATATACACCAACATTAAAGCTTAGAGTTGCAAAGCAAAAGAGTATCAAAATCAAGAATGGGAAAGGAACATAAACGAAGATGTTAAAATTATTAGAAGCTTTCTAGTTTGCTTATAGAAACTTTATAGCTTGAGCTTGGAGTGCTTTGATTTTTGGATGCTTCGATATTTGATGCTTGGATGCTTTTAAGTACAATAGCTTAACTGCTTGTAAGGATGAGAGTTTGAATACTTGAAAGATGATCTTCACAATATTATGGTAAAATTTTGGCATAACCTTGCTATGCATGAAGACAAATTCCTATGATTCTATAGAGAATTTAGCATAATTTTGTTGGTATGAAATATTATCTATATCAGTGATCGCACATGCTAGTTTTATAGTAGCCATGAATAATTGGGAAAAAATTACATTGAAGTTGATAAGATTGAAGATGATAATATTTTGAAATAGGATCAAGATGTCATTAATGGAGGAAGAGTAAAAATATAAAATCTTGAATTTGGGGTTTCTATTGGGAGTTTTAAATTGGATCTTAGGGGTCTAACCCATTAATGGTGGGTTTTTTGGAAGGTACCAACAATCAAATTTCTTGGTTTTGATGCATGACAATCAAAAGTGCTTAGTAGGAAAAAAGCATTGGCAACACTTTTGAGGTGGCAATTTCATCATCATGACCATTGGATCTCAAATTTGGGTATGAAATATCAGAGTCAAACTTTCATAAAATTTTTGCCCAAGATGTGAAAGTGTTGGTGGTGCTTTTGCTCATGTCCTAGTGATTTCACTTATGGATCAATAAATACTCTAAATTTGGGCACAAGGATAAATGATTATATTTGGGTAACTAATTAGCTAATTAATGAAGGGACTACCAAAATTGAAGATTAGGACTATGCATAATATAGGGTGTAAATTTTTTTTGATACACTTATTGCATAATAATTGCATCAAAAGCTACCATATATGCCCTAATTTTTAGAAAGGAAGATTTTTTATTGCTTGTGCTTATAAAAATGATTGGTGCCTTGATTTTCTACTTAGAGATGATGTTAAAATTTGTGTTTTGGGAAGCATTAAATATTTTTTTTCCTAATGTGCCCCATCAAGTTTTAGAGGGAAAATCGAGTTAAACCAAGGAAACTAGATGTGATTATCATTCATACTATTTTAGTGATGAAAAATGTGGACCACTAGCAAAAAATAGTTAGGGAGGCCAAGAGAAAAAGGGCCATGGTATAAAAATAAATTTATTTTTACCATAGATATAACAATAAAGAGAGCTTTGGAGTAGTAAACTTAAAAATATCTTCAATGACCCAACAAGCACATCCACCCACAATGGGAGGAGAAGGACTAACATCGCTGACTACTAAAAAACTAACCTTTTCATGCATTTCTAGCCTCAAAAATATGCTTATAGAAAAGGGAAATATTATCATGTAGTGTTGATGCTATTGCATGTTACTTTTGCACATCCATGGTACTTTTGAATATTGACAACACTTTTACCTTAAAAGGATATTATTTTTTCAAAGCAACACTTATGTTGTCTATTGGAACTTTGGCACCTACACTTTCTTTTACATTTTTTGCTATCTTTTTACAAAATGGTGAGGCTACTAGAGCTTTTGGCTTGGTTTGGATTTAGGATAGACTACAAAAATTAGGTTATAGAAATAAAGACCACATGCACTTAAGACCATTAAGAGTCTCTTAGGATTTGCTAACCATGCACTAGTAGTAGTAGTAGTAGTAGAGATTTATCATGTGGTCCTAAACCCAAATGTGGAGTTTTATTGGGTTTGATTAATAGCATTGGTAAATATATGGTACCTAGAGAGAAATACCCTCTTGCTACTAATGGAAAATATGAGCGTCACATTAGAGGATGTGTGGTGGACCCTAAGGATCCATATTAGGTAGACAAAGGTGAACCTAGGGTAGGACTAGCATAGGTTCCTAAAGAGTCTGACTAAGGATGCAATATTATTAATGGTGATGATATTAATACTGCTTATACCAAAGGTTATTTGGATAGACATACCACACTATTATGTGCTATGGTATCAATGTTTTTTATTTGTAACACAAGGAGGATGGTCCAGTGGGTTATTAGGATAACAATTAGAATTAATACCACCTACACCAAGGGTTATTTGGATAGATAGAACATACTATTGTGTGCTCTAGTATTAGGGTTTCTTATTGGTAACATAAGCAAGAGGGTGGTCCACTAGGCACATAGAGATTATGGCAGCCATATATCATAATTAAATGGATTTTACATAGAGTCTCATCATGTTGGAATACGTATATTAGTCCTTTCATCAAGTTACCTATAGGAGAGACAAGGTCTTAAGTAGATCAACAATACTCTAGGTATGGTCCTAGGAGCATATTAGAATTTTGAGATCACTAGAACTACCAAGGTAGATGAGAGACCATGAGGTACTAATTACCTATAAGTGGAATAAATAGTTTGATCTAAGGTAGAGTAGAACTCATAGGGGTATGTTGGTAGCGGATCAAAGGGGATAGGCAAGTTGTAGTAAGCATATATCATCTAGAGGCCATATAGGTATCATCTAATATAATAACATGGTGCCTACCATATTGCTCATGTCAAGTAGTCTATATGATTGGTGGGACCATGGGGGATCAATAGTTCCATAATGTTGACCGAGTGGTTTACCAATTTGATGCAATAAAAGAGATATCAATAAGGTTTTTATGGTATTTAAGATTCACTCAAGAGAGGGTATTCAAATGGTCACTAGACCTAGACTCATTTGTAGAGGTTATCCTAGGGTCACCTAGAATTACTATAGATGGTACCATATTATTCTACCAATAAGGGTCACAGTCCTAGGGCTATGACCTGTAAAGTAGTGATAGATATCGAGTAAGGCTAGATAAATAGTATCAATTTTGATGTAACACCATATAGAGGCTCAAATATGAAGGGAGTTATAGGTACAAGTAGTAGCAACTATGGGTCTCCACTACTTGCTCTATCGATGAGCATAGTCTATATGGAAATATGAAGTAGGTCATCTTAGTCAACTATCAAGGTGGAATAGGATACTTTTGCTAGGTAAGTGGAGATCTTATAGGTAGCTCTAGAAATAAGGATGGTAAAGAGGGACCAACTACTAGCATAGGTCATGGTGATGCAATAGACCATATAAATTCTAGCTATGGAGAGATATGTAGTGACAATGAGGACAATAGTAGTAGGAGGAGGATTTGAAGGGTACCAGGTTGTGCAGGATCTACTAGATTAGATGGTACAAATCTAATGGAACCTATAATCTAGGAGCACCTGGGAAATGTACTAAAAATTCATATACCATGTAGTTATCCTAGTCAACAAGCACTTACCATCATTAACTAGGATGTATTAACAAATCTAGTTGATGTTAGCTTTTTTAATGGACTAACTACAACAAACTTACACTAGAATCAAGAATGAAATAAATCAATGCTACTAACAATATCTCATAACAATGAATAACAATATCACACAGAATATAACTCAAATATACACAATATACAAATATTACATTAATGATACAACTTCATTACAATGGGATAATATTTACCTCCAATATATCCTTTTTCATAACTTTTTAGTACTCTAACTATTGCTCTTCCTCTTCCATCCGAGAATTGCAACCTTTCATATTACTCATAACGATAAATTTTATTTTACCACATATCATGTGACTCTTCATACTCTCTTGACACTTTGCACTTTTCTCATATTACCACATACATTATAAAATATAAATCATCTACCAAAATAATATTGCAATGGGGGACCAAATAATGTAATATCTCCAACACCCCCTAGTAATATATTATTTGGTAGGAATACTTTTTGACTTCAATCTCTAATTATTATTTTTTCAATATTTAGATTTGACTCTATCATAACCAGATAAATAATTTATGTTTACCTCTATAATAATGTATCTGAGTTACCTCTAGGTTTCTATCTCTGGGTCATTGCCACTGGTTCTACCTCTAGGTCTCTACCTCTGGGTCATTGCCTTCCACTAGATCACTATCTCAAGGTCACTATCTTTGGAACTCTACCTTTGGGTCACCTATGGATAATCATTATCTTTGGTTCATACACAATAAAATCATCATATATGTAGGATCATCACTATAGATATCATATTCCAAGCTATGCTTGAATCTTTTTATCTATGTCTATTATGGAACCTTTTTCTATGGGTCTTCTTAATATACTTTTCAATTTTTTATAGACTACCTTCTATTATGAATATATACGTGGAATAGGTAAAATCAATCTATCTTATACTTACCTTGAGTTGATTCTTTCTCAAAAAAATTGAAAAATTATTCTTCACTGGTTGTTATTCAACCTAGTGGTATCAATCCTTATATTCACTAGTTTTCTTTCAATATTGTGGTAATACTTATCTTTTACAAATTTCAAATTATATGTAAGTAAGCTTTAATTATACTTGGTTTCCTTATATAGAAACCATACAACATTATTTTCATTTTATCCCATTCATCTATGTTCATCCATCCATAATTAACTTTTATTCTATAGTCTTTCATTTCCTTTTGTAGATAAAACATTTGTGAATGATTATATCCTCCAAAAATTTTACAACTATGAAGATTCCAACATCTCTCTATTGTATGTCCATGTCTACCACAATGACTACATCTATTTTCTATTACAAAATTCCTTTTACCATTCTATCCTTTACTGCAATTGATTCTATCAAACCCTATCACTGATTTGATGGTTCTATTTCTTATCATAAACTTAGTTCCTTATTCCTTGTTACTAGTCTAACCTGTATATTCAATACCTTCATATCTTGGTCTTATTTCTAATATAATTGGTTATTTTATTCCCTATTCATGTTTTCCCAAACCTGTATCTTTATATCCTAAATATGTGAAGGGGTAAAACTTCTCTACCACATACAATTCTTGGTTGGATTCACAAGAGAGAGCCAAGGTGACCATGGGGGTATGTTGTTCTCTACACTTGGTGCTAAGGGGAAGGGTTCACCAAGAATAGTTTTAGGACTCACTCCAAGTCCTCAGGATATTCGGGATAGTTTGATGTATTCAGTTTAAGAAAACACCTAAGTTTGGCCTTGCTAGATCTAAACTAGAAAAGATAAAGGACAATGCAGAAAATAGAATAGGACAACTAAAAATAGAATGCAAGCATACAAGAGCTAGCCTAAAAATGATTCTTTATTTTGGATGCTCACTAACCTAGGGTTTTATTTCAAAAAAAAAATTAAAGCAAAAATATACAAAATAGATGCACAAAAATTATTCCTAGATGTAAACTAAATGCCTTTCACTTTTAGATGCCTAGGAATCAATAATTAAATCAAATATTCAATCAATAGAATTATTATAGAACTTATCTAGACCAGTGATTGATTTATCTCTTTCTACCTCTTGTCCAATGATATCAAAAATACCTGTTTCTACAAGATCACTCATGAAACACTGAAAAATAGAATTAGCATTAGGAGGGTTGCTTAGGCAATTGTGTAATAGATCTTGGAGGTGCAATAGTAAATCCCCCTAGGTCCTTTTATATGACATTTTAATACAAAAGTGAAAATTGACCTTTGGAGAATTAATCATAAAACTAAAATATAGTAACAAAGAATAAAAATAGAATACAGTAGTATGATCTAAATGCAGAATGGAATGCAATAGTGAAAACAGAATCTTGAAATTACCTCTGGTGTGCTCTACGATAAAATTACACCTTACCTAGAACAAGCACGATAATATAGCAAAAAAGTCATACCATGCCTATATGGGGTGTGGTTTCACTTCTGCAGATTGATTGACACTAATTAGGGCAAGCAAAGTCGTGCCTCGCTAATGTAGGCGATGATATCACTACAAAATAATGAAAAATAAAAAGTGAGTGCATAATATAAAATAAATACCAAAAATAAAGTGAGCAAACCCTAATGGACATCATAGAAGCAAGCAGAGAAGATTGAAGTATCCAAGCGGGCACTCTATCTCTCTGAACTACACCATGGATCCACCAAGTCACACATAAAATCAATCAAATCCACACAACAGAACATCAAATCCAAAATTCACACTTTGGGATTAGCTTGCATTAGAGAAAACAAAGGAATAAAAATTAACTATCATAAGGATTTTGAGCTTAATCAATAATCAGAATTTCACATTACTCATATATTGCATTGCACTTAAAAACTTCACATCTTATGATTTGGTAAGATCATTATTTCTTTTATAGACAAAATCGGAGGAGAAAATGTGGGTAAAATAAATCCAAAGTCGATGCTAAAACACACTATAGGATTTAAACCTGGGTCTAAGTGATCCCAAAAGAATAAAATTAAAATAAATTAAAAGTTAGGTTAAAAAAAATAAAGTCGTACCCCATCCTACCAGGGCGTGATATCGCTTGCACGAAGTCACGCCTCGTAAATATAGGGTGTGATTTTGCTAAAATATAAAATAAACTAAAAATGAGGGGTAAAGAGGTCTTCCCTTGCTCTTAGTAGGGGTTGAGGATCTCTTAGGGATTACAAGGAAGATTATCCACTGGAAGTGGATCAATTTTTGTGTCTACATTTTACCCCCTCTTTGATGCATTTATGGTCTATTAAATGCATCAAAGAAAGGATGTAGGCACACATTGGGAAAGAAAAAACAAGTGGAAATGGGGTGGCTAGGTTAGAAGAAAAGAGTGGTGCAAAAATGATGTCATTTCGTAAATTTTTTAATTTGCACACAAATCAAGCTATTAGGGATATTAATGCCTCTATTGGTTGGGGTACCCCCTCGAGTTTTTATGAAGAAGTGATATTTGATAAAAACTCAAAATAAATAACGTAGAAGAAGAGAGAGAGGAAGAGTGACAACCAATAAAAAATGGGTAAAAAGAAAAAGAAAAAATAGGGTTAAAAAGGTAAATAGGGGTAAAACCCTAATTCATTTTTATCGCAAGGAAGAGAGAAAATAGAGCTCTAGGAGAAAAAGACAATGGCACTTCCATTTCATCGAGTGATGACTACGAGGGGTGAGGAAAAGGCTTAAGAATGGGTAAGGATTACTTTTGACTCTCCTTCCACTTTATTTTACTTCATTTTTCATGATTTGATTAGGGTTCTAAAGGATTTTAAGAGGAAATCATTGTAAAAATTGGTGGATTTTGCACCATGACCCAGGTGTGACTTTGCAGTCTAGTCACAATTTCACCTTGGATGAAGCACAACGAAATCATGCTTGGCACTAGGTGTGACTTCGTGAAGTTGCACCTAAAAAACAACAGGTGTGATTTCGTGAAAGTGAAGTTGTGTGCCCTAAAAATGGGATGCGATTTCGTGAAAGTGAAGTTGTGTGCCCTAAAAAGGGGATGCGATTTCGTGAAAACTAAGGAAAAAGAAGAAAATCAAAAGGAAAAAGATAAAAAGGAAGAAAAGAAAGCAAACAAGTAAAACCTGAAGTGTAAATTTTGAATTGTAATTTCCATATGCTTAATAAATGATGTTGAATTAATTTTAATTTCTTTAACTTTATTATGGAACTGATTAAATTTTATTTTGTTTGGTGAATGTAGCTAGGTATTCTTGAGAGTCGAGAGTGGAGAGCAGGGGCTTTGCCAAAGCTAGATGCTCTGGGGTAGGAAAAGAGAGCTATAATGGAGGTAGTGGGGCTAGATCACATGGCTAGGATACCATAGATAGAGATGGACAGGGCTATGCTAACCGCCCTAGAAGAGCGGTCGTATCCAAAGATTTCTACTTTTTTTTTACCGATAGGGGATATGACCATCACACTGGAGGATGTGTGGTGGATCTTAATGATCTCCATCAGGAAGAATAATTTTTATAGGGCCTGCAGGAAGGCAACCACTCTATAGTGGTTTTCCATAGGTTTTACCCACCAGGTGTGAGAGGGCACCATAGCAGTTGATGACTTGGTCGACCACTACATAATAGACCCTCTTACCATAGTGCTCTCAAGGGTTGTGTCTAGTCTCTTGAACTGCCACACTAGAAGATTATACTTACCATGGGTAATGGAAGGAGTAGTGATAGACATGTGACATTAGAGGGTTCTATTTGCATGGGGTCCTTGTGTTGGCCCACCTATACAATACATTGTACAATGTCATGTATAAGCAGTATACAAGACTAGTGTGTACGACTTTGCTCCAAGTGTGGTTTTGGTAGCACATCACGGTGTAGAGACTGTTAGAACTATCGATACCATCACCTGATACAGAGTATCCAGTAGCATATAGATGGCTAAGATCCTTGGAGAGTACCATGAGGATCTATGCAGGGAATCTACCACTAGCAAGGTGGGTGATCGATGAGTTGTAGGATATGCAGCTCATCTAGTGACCATGGAGTCTTCATCTTGGTTGGGCAGATGATAGGACAAAGCTGGTAAGGGAAAAGAGGATCAGATGGCTGATGTCAAAGAGGGGAGAGCCAAAGGTGCTCAGGTTCGATCGAGTCCTATGGTAGTTCGAGATCTTACAAGGAATCCTATGTGGTTTGAGAGAAATTAGGAGCAAAAAATAGGAAATTAATATTGTATTCAACCTTAGGAATAATAGGTTACATTGGTATTTATACTCATAAAAATAAATGAACTTAGGAAATATAGGGAAGTTAAGGAAATAGAATAAATAAGGAGGAAAAGAGAAAGGGACATGAGTTGGTTCATCTTGCCACCATTGCCATCCAATCCTGCCCAATCAGCTGTCGTCCAAGTCAAACTTACCTGCCCAGCCAGCTGTCGTTCAAGGAGGTAAAAGGGGTAAGATCCAAAGATTACCATTGAAACAATTTTTTTACCTTTTTTACTCCTTTTTTCTCCTTTTACTAGCTTTATTTCCAATATTCTCCCCCTTAAATTTGAGAGGACTAACTATACAGTCTCTCAGCTTTATATATTGAGCTTTAGCTATACCTTTGGTGAAAATGTCAGCAATATTATCCAAAGTGTTACAATATTTAAGCTCAACTATTTGTTGTTCCACCATATCTCGAATGAAGTGATACTTCATATCGAAATGCTTTCATATGCTATGGTGGACTGGATTGTATGCCAACTGAATGGCACTTATGTTATCACAATACAGTCGAGTTGGACCACTCTAAATTTCTCCAATCTCTTCAAGAACTTTTCTTAACCATAGGGCCTAAGTACTAGCATGAGTGATGGCTATATACTCAACCTCAGTTGATGACAATGCTACAACAATTTGTTTCTTGGAACTCCATGTAATTAGTCCTAATCCTAGACTAAAACAATTCCCTGATGTAGATTTCCTGTCATCTATGTTGCTGCCCCAATCACTGTCACTGAAGCCAACTAATTTCACAGAATTACATTTTTGGTAATGGATTCCAAAATCCAATGTACCTTTTACATATCTTAAATTTCTTTTAGTTTCTTGTAAATGCAGCTCAAATGGACTAGCCATAAACCTTGAAGCTAGAGAAAAATCATATTGAATATTGGGTCTGGTGTTGGTGAGAAACATCAGACTCCCAACCATTCTTCTGTAAGTGGTCATGTCAACCTTTGATGCTCCATCGTCCTTGCTCAATTGGATCCCATGTCCAGTAGGAGTTGCAACTGATTTGCACCTTGCTCCATGGAAAATTTCTTGATCATGTCTCGAGCATACTTGTGTTGACATATAAAGATCCCTTTATTTGATTGATGCACTTCCATCCCTAGGAAGTATCACATTAAACCAAGATCTTTCATTTCAAATTGTTTCATCATGGAGTTTTTGAATTCCATATTCATTTTATTATTACTACCCATAAATATTAGATCATCCACATACAAACAAACTATGAGAATGTCTACTTCATGCTTTAGGTAGTACATATTTGGTTCACTTTTGCTTCTTGTGAATCCATACTCATTGAAATAGCCATCAATGCATGAGTACCAAGCTCTTGGTGCTTGCTTGAGGCCATAAAGTGCTTTCTTCAATTTGTAAACAAGGTTCTCTTTTCCCTGTTCTTGGAAACCTTGAGGTTGTTGAACATAAACCTCTTCTGTCAAGTATCCATTCAAAAAAGCACTCTTTACATCCATGTGTTGAACATTCCATAATTTATGGGCTTCTAAGAAAATAATTGATCCGATTGTCTCTTGTCTTGCAACAGGAGCAAAAGTTTCCTCATAGTCAATGCCATATTTTTGAGTAAAACCTTTTCTACTAGTCTCACCTTGTGCCTCTCAATTCTTCCATAAGCATTTTACTTGGTCTTGTAGACCCATTTACATCCAAAATATTTTTTACCTTGGGTAGCTTTACTAGATCCCATGTATCATTATTTTTTATAGAGGTTATTTCCTCTTTCATGGCTTCTTGCCATACATTTTGAGTACATGCCTTCTCATAGCTAGTCGGTTCTAGATGTGCACTAGCCAATAAAGCATAATTGACTACATATCCTCTAGGTTATTGGGAGTTATCATCCCCATACAATTGCAAATTCTCAAGTTGCTGCAGAACTGAATTCATTTCACTAGCTTGGCTTCTAGTGAATCTTCTTTGGAAATTTTGATCCAGCATCTAAAAGGAAGGATGATGTTGTAAAGTTCTTCTGCCTCTTTATGGAGAGTCAATGTCCATCGGTGAAGAATTTACTGATATCTATGGAGAAGGACTTGTACTGGTGGTTGATGTACTTGATGTAGTACTGCTTGGCCTTGGAGGGGGTGGTGTACCTTTCTTGGGAGACACCTGTTGTACCTACTGTATTTATGAAGAATTTACATTTTGGGACTCATCATCAACAAAAATTCTTTGATGACCCCATTCTCCCCCTTCATAAAAATTACATCCCTGGAGAGTATAACTTTATGAGTCTTGGGATTGTAGAGTATATATGCCTTTGTAGACTCACAATACCCTACAAATATACAAGCTTGACTTTTTGGATCTAGCTTCTTCCTTTTCTCATCAGGAATGTGTGCATATTCTAAAGAACCAACACTTTGAAGTGCTTTACATTAGGTTTCTTTTCGTACCACGCCTCATAAGGAGTGATACCATCTAAACTAGAAGTAGGACTTCTATTTAGAATATATACACTGGTTCTTATAGCCTCTACCTAGTACATATGAGTTAGATGCTTAGTCTGTAGCATTGATCTTGCCATCTCAACTATGGTGCGGTTTTTTCGCTCTACCACACCATTTTTTTGTAGGGTATAGGCAGTGGTAAATTGCCTTTTGATCCCACTTGATTTACAATATTTCAAGAATACTTTTGAGGAGTATTCACCTCCTGGATTTGTCCTAAGACATTTTACATAATTTCCACTTTTATTCTCTACATTGTTTCTAAAATCTATGAAGCAATCAAAAGCTTCATCTTTATGTTTCAAAAAATAAATCCAGCATATTCTAGAAAAGTCATCTATGAAAGTGAGAAAATAAGAATAGTTTTCAAGAATCTATGTTTGCATTGGTCCACAGATGTCTGAATGTACTAACTGAAGTGGATAGCTGCCTCTCCATGCTTGACCTTTCAGAAACTTTGACCTTGAGTGCTTTACCAAAGCACATCCTTCATAGACCTCCTTTTGTTCATTGATTTTGGGAAGTCCTGTCACCATAGCTGGAGAAGTTAGAAGTTTCAAGCTAGCGGAATTAAGGTGACCATATCACAAGTGCCAAAGCACACTTAGATTTTTTATAGCTATATTTGCAATTTGAGCTCCTCCTGGCTCATCAAATTTGAGAGGGAATAACATGTTCTTGGTCATGGGGACCTGTGTGATGACACAATTACAATTATTTTTATCAAAAATGATACATTGTCCTTCATTGAATACAAGCTTGTAATTGTTCTCCATCATTTACCCAACGCTTAGAAAATTGTGTTGGAGCTTTAGAGTGTAATAGATGTCATGCACTTTCTTTAGTCCTTATTTGGTTGGAACCTCCATGGCTCCAATACCCTCTACTTGCAATGTCTTATCATCCCTTAATTTGATTTGGAATTTATTAGTGGAATCTAGAGTAGCAAATAAATGTTCTTTGCCACTCATATGGTTTGAACAACTAGTATCCAGAATACATGTGTCATTTAGATTCTATTCTGATTGTCCATATGACAGAAAAATATTAGAGGTATCATCTTCTTCTCCATAATTACCATATTGACTATTGCTGCCTTGTGAAGATTTTGACCAGCAGTCACGAGTAAAGTGACCTGGTTTTCCATAGTTGAAACAAGCTTATTTGGACTTGTCACTTCCTTGCCCTTGATTTCCACTTTGTCTTGGATTTCCTCCTCAATTTTGATTTCCACCTCTTTGCTGATTGCCTCCTCTGTATGAGTTGCCTCCTCTATTGGAATTGCCTCCTCTATTTTGATTGCCTCCTATGTAGTTTCTTATGCCTCTACCTCTTTGATTACCTCTACCTTGACCTCTTCCCCATCCTCTTCCATTTTTTTCATTGGAATTGAAGGCCTTATCATCACCTCCATAGCTGGTTGAAGGAGTTTCAGGAAACCTCTCTTCATGTGACATTAACAATCTTATTAATGCATCAAATGTTAAAAGGGAAATATCCTTGGATTCTTCTATAATTATGGCAATATGGTTCCATTTCTATGTAAGTGTTTGCAACACTTTTGTTACAATTGTATCAGGCTTGATTACTTCACCTAGTGTAACCATTTTATCTACTATTGCTTTTACTCTAACACAATAATCACCGACTTTTTCATCATATTTCATTCAAATATTTTCAAAATATCTCTTTAGTGTTTGAAGCCTTACTTGCTTCACTTGATTACTACCTTGGAATCCATCACTCAATGCTTTCCATGCGTCTTGAGCAGTCGTACAAGCAACAATTCTAGGAAATATGCTTTTCTCCAATGCGGCTTGGAGATGAGAAAGAGCAGATGAGTTGCTCTTTTTCTCTTATTTTTGAGTTTTCTTGTCTATTGCATTAAGTGTGGTCCAGTCTGTGGTTTTTTTATAGCCTTCCTCTATGATGTCCCACAAACCTCTTCCTATGAGAAGGGTCTTCATCTTTATAGACCAATACTCATAGTCATAACCGTTAAATTTTGGGATAGGTAAGCTATTGTGTGAGGCCATAGTTACCAAAAAAATCTCTTTATTTCATGGTTACAAAAGTACTTTATTGAATGAAAGAAAGAAGAAGAAGGAAGAAGGAAGAGATTACAAATTTAAGTCAAATTTGACTTGTTCTACTCTATCATTGACTACTTGCTCCTCTTGATGTGGGGATGCGATCTCTTGATTTGCAAAGTTATCTACCACTTCTTCTTTGTCATCACTTATTGGTATGATTTTCGGTGATGGTGGTTCTAGTATTTCCACTAAAATGTTGTAGTGTGTGTACTCTGATTCTTGTGGTGCAGCTTGGATGGATTCTAATTGTTCAAATTGACTTATAAATGAATTATCTTCAAAATTCACTTCGTACCCTGAGTTATGATGCCTTTGATGTGCGATTACTACGTTTTGAAGTTGACTAAACACAATGTTGAGTCCATAACCTCTTACCTTTTCATCAAACCTTTCTGCACCTTCTCTTGCTAGAATTGCACATAAGGCATGATAACACCCATTAGGTCTGATCATCAAATGCCTTTTACAAAATACTAAGCCTCTTAGGCTTAGTACACACTCTTTCCTCATCAAATTCCTTTTACAAAATACTAAGCCTCTTAGGCTTAGTACACACTCTTTCCTCTTAGGAAAGTTATCAATTTCTCTTTCAATCTCTGAGTATTTCACAAAAAAGTGAAATGTACAATCTCTTTGTGGATGACAATATTAAGCCTTCAAGGCTTTTACAACAAAAGTTTAAAATTTAAACTTATTAAAAAATATTAAATATTCATATTTAATAAAAAAATAATTTTATAATCATTAAAACCTATGTTTTAAAATAATTATAAATTAATTTTTATTAAATTAATATTTAATAATTTTAAATTTCTAAAGTTTAAATAATAAAAAAAAATTAAACAAAAATTATCTCTAGCCCATTCGAACCCGTGACCTCTTGATAGTCACAAAACCTTAGACCAATGCACCATGGAGTTTAATTTAAAACTCAAAGGATCCGTGATCCTTTTCAACTATGCTTTCCAAGAGATTTCAAAAAAAACAAAACAAAATAGTACCCAGCAGGATTCGAACCCGTGACACCCAAATCACAAGTGTTGTGCCTTAGCCGCTTGAGCTACACCCATGGCTAAGTATGGAGGAGGAGGGTTTTGTATTTAACAAGCTCTTGTCACCGATTGTAAAGAAAAAAAAAACAATAATCCCACATTCAGTAGGATGGAGGTAATGCAAGGGTTTATAACCCTGGGCGTGCACCTTTTGAAATGATTGCCTTTGGGCAATCAGTGATTGCCCCTTTTGCCTCTGATTAGCCAATCGTTCCTCACCATGTTGTTGCCTTTGCTACCATGTTGTCTGTTCACATCAACATTTGAGTCATCTAGTCAGCATGGGTCTTGTTCTCCTCTCACCATGTGATGCTCTCTAATTGGTTCTCTTGCATCGCTTCTATCTTCGCGTGCTTGCTGTGCTGGACTGCTCCAAAATTTACCTCAATTTGTGTGCTTCAAGCTTCTCTCACCTTGATCTACATGCTACAAGCTCCACCTCGATCTCACTATGGGTTGTGTGTTATGGGCTTCTCTCTCCTCGATCCTCGGGCTTCCCTCGCCTTGATCCTCATGCCCTCTTGGCTTCGACTCTGATACCAGATGTGGTTTGAGAGAAATTAGGAGTGAAAATATGAAATTAATATTGTATTCAACCTTAGGAATAATAGGTTACATTGGTATTTATACTCGTAAAAATAAACAAACTTAGGAAATATAAGGAAGTTAGGGAAATAGAAGAAATAGGGAGGAAAAGAGAAAGGAAAAATGAGTTGGTTCACCTTGCGGCCCTTGTCATCCAATCCTGCCCAGTCAGCTACCATCCAAGTCAAACTTACCTGCCCAATCAGCTGTCGTCCAAGGAGGTAAAAGGGGTAATATCCAAAGCTTATCGTTGAATTTTTTTTTTTACCTTTTTTACTCCTTTTTGCTCCTTTTACTAGCTTTATTTCCAACATCCTAGACCTATGGTACTACTGGTATCGGAGGGTGACCCAGGATACAGCTGGGGTTGGATGTGAGCCAAACCTCACCAAATGGGCTAAGGAGGAAATATATTATCCTTCTTACGTCAATCCAAGGGTATGTGATATAGGGGTGGCCATCAGATATAGGTGGTGGTATAGAAGAGTTACACCCTAGAGGATCTCCCCATACATACTAATACAGAGGTGTCAGGTGATGGACCTAAGCATACAATAAGTATTCTAAGAGGTAGATTTTAGGGCCATATAGAGGGCACAAAAAAATCCTTTTGTATCAATATAGAGGTTGACATGGGTCTAGATTCGGGTGGTAGAGGAGACCATCCTAGGAGCAAGGACAGAAGATGGAGGGGTGAGAGATGCCCCACATAGGTAGAGAGGCTACAAGTTATATACCCTAGGGTAACATCCACATCAATAGCGATGGGAGGCCAGAGCCAAGGGATAGATGAGTTACGGGTACAACTAGCTTCTCTATAGATATAAATGACCCAACTATAGGTTGATACAGATATTGCACTAACAGAGGTTACCCGACTGCAGGGAGAGGTTGCCTAGATGGATGGAGAGTATAAGTGGGCCAGGGATGATGGGATGGCTACCATTGGTAGTAGCCAAGTAGGGGATGCAGTGCAACTCCTTCAAACAGAACTACGATGTACCAATGATAGGTTGGAGACAACCATTTAGGGAGCCATATTTTTCAAGATGGCTTACTACGCAACTATCCCACTAGAGGTGAGGATGTAGCCTCCTCCATCCCTTCAATCAGTGAGAAGGTGGTGATCTCGATCACAGGCACTGATGACATCTCAGTAGTCGATGGTACAGTTGATATTCCCTCCACCTCAAGGAGGACCAAATGGAGTTGGCTCTTAGAGCTAGGAGAGGATAGGCTAGGTATCGGGATGACGTACAAACTTTTTATTGTGTTGTGCATCCCTAGGTTGAGTGTATCGATTCTAGATTGTGGTACACCAACCTCACACGATGTACTCTCTTTTCCTACGAGTAATATATAGTTGTAAATATTATTGTGATTTTATGTGTTCTATGTGTAATGTTTTAATGCATGTTTTTATATGTTTTGCTTGTTTATTTTAAGTATTTTTAGGTCTACAAACTATCCTAATGCACACTACATGAGGATGAATGAATGCAAAAGAAGAAGAACAAGGAGAAGAAATAAGGAGAAACAAGATCAAGCAAGAGAAAACAAGAGAAAGAAAGAAAAGAAAACAAGAGAAATAAAGAAGAGAAAAAGAGAAAGATATAAGGAAGAAGAAAGAAAAGAAAGAGAAAAAAGAGAGAAGAAAGAGAAGAAGAGAAGGAAGAGAAGAAGAAGAGAAAATAGGGAGGTCCAAAGGTCAACCATCAAAAAAGGAGAAGAAGAAACAATCCAAAGTATAAGGCTAGCGAGTTGGAAATATGAGCAAGTTTTGTTGTCATTGATGTCAAGAGGTTGATGTCCAAGTTTTGTTGTCATTAATGTCTTCAAGTGGTTTTTCCAAAAAGGCAAAGAAGCAGGTTTAAAAGGAAATCCCGAGGAAGGAGAAGCAGTTTAAAAGGAAATAATAATATTATAATATTTCGGGTTATAGGTTGGTTTGAAGAAAAAAGAGGGCCAAGGAGTTATCAAATTTTAAATCCTCCAAAAGACCCATTTGGCAGATTTTGAAGACTATGGTTTAATTTATTTAAATTTAAATATTTTAACCATAGGTTAAAATTTAAATTTAAATAATTAATTAAGGCACCAAAATTTTAAATAATTAAATTCAAATTTCCTAAGTTTTTCGATAACTTGGACAATGTGGCATATGGTATAAAAGGGGGTAAGTTTGTTTCATAAAAAATTATCCATGTGAATTCTTAATGCCCAAAGTTTAAATCGTGCACTATGTTCATTAAAGCAAGAGAATAATATTTGCATGTGTTAAGGTTTAGAGGGCAGACGTGGCAATAAATATAGGGAGTGCCAACCAAGTTTCAAGGTGCTTGGTAGCGCAAGTGGCAGCCAAGGGCTGCGTTAAGACGTTTATGAGTGCGAGATCATGGGTTCGATCCACGCGATCGACTTTTGCAAAGGGGGAAGGCTTGTTTTGTTTGCACCGAGTCGAAGAAGAGATAAGACAAAAGGGAATCGTGCGCCCTTTTGATTTCGTGAGGGCACGTAGCCCAGTTGGTGGACGTGCTTGGTGTTAGGGCGCTTGGTAAGGTGAGGTCGTGTGTTTGAACTTCACCATGGTCATTTTGTTGGGCATAATAAAATTAAGGTATGCTTCTCACATTTTAATTTGCCAAGGTTTTGATAATTCAGAAATTGCATAGTGTGGAAATTAAAAGGTGGTTTGTGAGTTGTTGAGGGAGATATAAGGGATAATAAAATTAAAATATTTTATTTTAATTTTTGGTGGTTAGAATTTATAAAGTAGGAGTGATAAGGTATGCAAGGAATATTATATTTTGTATTTTGAAATAAAGCTATATTGTGTTAATTATTTTGAGAGGAGAAATAAGGTGCATAAAGGAATTTATTGAGAAAGTGAATTAATTGAATCTTTGCTAATTATTTTTAAGTTTGGAGATTATAAGGTGTACTTGAGATTTAATATTTCTGTATGGTGAAATAATTTTGAGGGAAATAATTGAGTGAATATTTTGAGAAGGATTTTTGTTATCTAACCTTTGAGATTGGCAAAGAGGTTGATTGTGATTGAGACAGGTTTTGAGGTCAAATATCCATCAAAACAAAAGGTATGGGCATATCATCCTTATGAGTGAAATATTATTTTGTTGAATGTTGTGAAGTGCAAGTTGGAGTGAAAAGGATTGTTGGAAATGTTTGAGTGATTTTTTCATATGCATGATTGGTGAATGTTTGTGAGTATCATTGTTATGTGAGATTTGGAATCATCTTGAGTCAAGGGTTTTAGTGTGAGTTGTTGGAAGCATTGTGAAACACTTGTTTAGGGTTTGTAAGCAAGATTTGTTTCATTGAGTGAATGGTTGGTTGAAGTTGATGAGCATTATTGATTGAAAGTATTGGAGTGATAGTTCAAGTTCTGTGAAACAAATTGTTCTTTATTCTAAATTGATTTGAAAGAGAGATTGAATGTGATTGAGAATATTGTGAGTGTGAAACATATTGAGTCTCTAACCATTCTCTATATGTTTTTATAAGTTAAACAAGATTCTGAGTGAAACTTGTTTGTGTGATTGAAGAGGTTTTCTGAAAGAGGTTAAGTTGAGTTGTGTATGCAAGTTTTGCAATTTATTTGAATAAGCTTTTGAAAGCTAGTGGAAGATTGAGTAAAGTCAGTGGACTTAGAAGCTTTTGAAATCTTATGAGCAGATTTGAGTAAGTCCTAGAGGGGACTTAAGGGAAGTTTAGCAAGATTTTGTGAAAGCTTGAGGCCAGATTTGTGTAAGTCCTAGAGGTGACTTAAGGATCAGAGTTGTAGGTAAGATTTTGTGAAAGCTTGAGGACAATATTGTGTGAGCTCCTTTGAGAATCAATATTGGACAAGTCTTGGTGAAGGCTTGTTGAGCAGATTTGACAAGTTCTAGTGAGGACTTGTTGAGTAGATTTGAGGTAAGTCTTGGTGAAGACTTGTTGAGCAGATTTGAGGTAAGTCTTGGTGAAGACTTGTTGAGCAGATTGGACAAGTTCTAGTGAGGACTTGTTTAGAATATTTGAGGTAAGTCTTGGTGAAGACTTGTTGAGAAGATTGGACAAGTTCTAGTGAGGACTTGTTGAGCAGATTTGAGGTAAGTCTTGGTGAAGACTTTTTGAGAAGATTGGACAAGTTCTTGAGAGGACTTGTAGATAGATTTGAGGTAAGTCTTTGATAAGAATTGAGAGTAGAGTTGATTTATTGATTTGTTCAAACCTTGAGTTAAGGTTTGGGGTAGATCTAGTAGAGTTGATTTGTGATTAGATCAAGCTTTGTGTTAAGGCTTGAGGATATAATTGAGGATAGATTTTGATGTATATTTGAGGATAGATTTGTGCTAGACCAGAGACAAACTTGTGAGCAAATTTGTGCTAGATTGAAGGACTATGTTTAGTGCAGATTTGAGATAGAGATTGAGTAGAGCTGAGAGTAAGCTTTGGAGGTGATAGAGCAGAGGATAGTAGTCTCTAGTGGATAGAGATCCATTATATAGGGTAGTGAGGATAGAGGTCTTCGGCCCACCAATGTAGTGGAGGCAAGGGGGTCTTTGGGGGGGGGGGCCCACCGCAGTGAGTGGAGGCAGTAGTCTTCTAGAGGATCACCAACTAGAGTAGAGGAGAAGGAGTTCTCTTATGGATAGAGATCCATGAACCAGAGAGAGGGATTGGTGTCTCTTGTGGGTTGGTGCCCATGAACCAACAAAGAGGATTGGTGTCTCTTGTGGATAGGTATCCACAAACTTGATTAGGGGATTGGTGTCTCCTTTGGATAGAGGTCCATAAAAATTGTAATAGGGAAGGATTCCCAAGAGATTTGTTGAGAAAATTTTAGTGAAATATTTTCTCCGTGGAGTAGCCCACATTGGGTGAACCACGTTAAATTGGTGTCTCTATTGTGTGTGGTGATTTATGCATTGCTTTGATTACTATTGTTGATATTGCCATTGATATATTGGATAATATTGTTTGAGAAAGAAAAATTAAAAAGTGGTCTTATACTATTCACCCCCCTCTCAGTATAAGCTTGTGTTCTTCAATTGGTATCAGAGCGGGTTCCTTCGAAAGAGTTTAATAGCTTGAAGGAAAATCTTACAGGAACACAAATGGATTCTCAAAGTGGATCTTTAGGGAATAAGGCACCATTGTTCGATGGGAATAATTATGCATTTTGGAGTGTGAGAATGAAGATTTTCCTAATGGCACTAGGAAATGATATATGGCAAGCAGTTGAGGATGGATACATACCGCTAGCTACTCCACCTATAGATAAATATGGTAAGCTCCTACAACTAAATAATTCAAAGGCAATGAATGGAATTTTAAATGGTTTGCGTGAAATAGAGTTTGTAAAAGTTATGCATTGCACATCAACAAAAGATATTTGGGATAAGCTGAAAGGTATATATGAGGGAGACAAAAAGGTCAAGATGACAAAATTGCTAAATCACAAGAAAATATTTGAAGACCTAAAAATGAAGGATGAGGAAGACATTGCTTCATACCTACTTCGTGTGGATGAGGTTGTTAACTCCATGCAAGGACTTGGGTTTAGAGTTGAAGAAATAGATGTTTATCACAATATTTTAAGGTCACTCCCCAAGAGGTATAGTGAAAATATTTCAGCCATAGAAGAGTCAAAAGATATTGAATTTTTGACAAGGGATGAGCTACATGGAATTATCACAGCTTTTGAGATGAGAATTAAAGAGGAGTCTATCCCCTAGAAAGAAGCAACCTTTAAAGTTACAAAGAATTCAAAGGGTAAGAAGTCAAATTCAAGCAATGAGTTATCCAGTGATGAAGAAGTAAACTATGGCAGAAGGAACAAGGACTCAAGAAAGTATAAAGGTATAAAATCAGTTAGGTGTTTTAATTGTGGTAAATATGGTCACTATGCATCTAATTATCCAGAGGCTGAAAGTAGCAATGATGATGAAAAATATGATCATAAGAATAGGAAAACAGGAAAACACAAGTTCCAAAAGAAAAGCAGGGATGGACAAGGCAAGCAAGGAAATAAGTTTTTCCAAAGGCATAAGAAGAGTTTTTATGCAGACAAGGCAAGTAAGAGTTCAAGTGACAGTGATGAAAGGTCCTCAGATAATGAAGAAGAAGAAATTCTTTTTTAGTAGTAGAAAAAGAAGATGTTAGAAAAAGGACACCAATAATTCTCAAGTGTTTTAGGTGTGGTAACTTTGGTCATCTTGAGGATAGTTGTACAAGGAATGAATTCAGTTTCAGTGAAGATGAATATGAAGATGCTCTTGAAGGTCCAAAAGAAGAAAGTCTACTTTTGGCAATAGAAGAAGAAGAAGATGGTCCTATTGAAGATAAATCATAAAGGAATGAAGATGATCTTAAAGAGGTAGAATCAGAGAAAGAAGGAGAAGTTGATCTTGAGGGTGAGCTTATCTCTACCCTTGATGCATTAAGGAAGGTAAGAAAGTATAACTCAAAACTCAAGCTTCAATTTCAAGAATGTGATGAAGAGAAAGGAAAGCTTATAGAAGATCTAACCAACTCAATAGCTAAGACAAGGAGATTTAAAGAGAGGTTAGAGGTAAAGGTTTTAGAATGTGAAATATTAGAGCATGAGGTAGCTCCACTAAAGAAAGAAGTAAAAAAATAGCTAAAAATAAACTACACAAGTTTGGGAGAAGCTCAAAGACCTTGGATAAGATTATCAAGGTACAAATATCTTCATAAAACAAGATATGACTTGGTTTTGAACAGGTACAAAGAGAACAAGGAGAGGAGTCAATCTCAAGCTCCAAAGAAGAAGAAGCTTCAGAAGAAGAGAGTGTAAGAGAGAGTGAGACTTCTGAGGATAAGTTGGACAATAGAAAGTTCAAAAAGGAAAGGAACAATGCACAAATGAGAAACAGATGGAACAAGAAACAACACAGGGTAGAAGAGACTAAGAGACCAATGGGGTCAAGGCAAGGTTTCTTCAATGGACAATGCTTCTCATGTCATAGGTTTGGGCACAAGGCTACACAATGCAAGACACATGAAAGATAGGAATATGGAAACTTTAGAAACATGCATCTCTTTCAAGGGTATTGCTACTCTTGTAATCAGTTTGGTCATAAGGTAGTTAATTGTAGGGTTCATGATAGGAATGGATATGGCTTCACCAGGAGAAACTTCAAGATATTTGCACCTTCAAGGAACCACAACATTAAGTGTTATAAGTGCAATAATGTTGGGCATATGGCTAAGTGGTGTAGAGAATAACTTCCAGAGACAAGTAGGAACATGAACATTTAGAGGAATCAGAAGGATCAGTTGAGGAAGAAGGTGGACAAAGGTAAAGATCAGTGTTTGATGGAGTAGAGATACTCCCACCCCAAAATTAACCACCTCAAGAGAGGAGGTGGGGGAGGGGCTAAGCTAAGAGTCTCATCTTTAGCCCCAAGCCCCAAAGGTGGCCCTTTGCCATTGATGTCAAAGGGGGAGAGATTTGAGTTAGGGGGAGAGCATTTAGTCAGGGGGAGCAGTTTCTTAGGGGGAGCAAAATTGAAAGAGGTAAAGGAAATGGTAAAAGGAAAATGGGTTGCCATCAATGACAAAGGGGGAGATTTTTGGAAATATGAGCAAGTTTTGTTGTCATTGATGTCAAGAGGTTGATGTCCAAGTTTCGTTGTCATTAATGTCTTCAAGTGGTTTTTCCAAAAATGCAAAGAAGCATGTTCAAAGTTTAAAAGGAAATACCCAAGGAAGGAGAAGCAGTTTAAAAGGAAATAATAATATTATAATATTTAATATTATAATATTCTGGGTTACAGGTTGGTTTGAAGAAAAAAGAGGGCCAAGGAGTTATCAAATTTTAAATCCTCCAAAAGACCCATTTGGCAGATTTTGAAGACTATGGTTTAATTTATTTAAATTTAAATATTTTAACCATAGGTTAAAATTTAAATTTAAATAATTAATTAAGGTGCCAAAAGTTTAAATAATTAAATTTGAATTTCCTAAGTTCGTCGACGTGTTGGACAATGTGGCATATGGTATAAAAGGGGGCAAGTTTATTTTATCAAAAATTATCCATGCGAATTGTAAATGCCCAAAGTCTAAAAATCGTGCGTTGCGTTCATTAAAGGAGGAGAAGAAGATTCACGTGTGTTAAGGTTTAGAGGGTAGACATGGCAATAAAGAGAAGGGGAGTGCCAACCAAGTTTCAAGGTGCTTGGTAGTGCAAGTGGCAGCCGAGGGCTACGTTAGGACGTTTGCAAGCGCGAGATCATGGGTTCGATCCACGCGATCAACTTTTGCAAAGGGGAAGGCTTGTTTTGTTTACATCGAGTCGAAGAAGAGATAAGACAAAGGGAATCGTGCACCCTTTTGATTCCGTGAGGGCACGTAGCCCAGTTGGTGGACACACTTGGTGTTAGGGTGCTTGGTAAGGTGAGGTCGTGTGTTCGAACTTCACCATGGTCATTTTGTTGGGCAGAATAAAATTAAGGTATGCTTCTCACATTTTAATTTGCCAAGGTTTTGATAATTCAAAAATTGCATAGTGTGGAAATTAAAAGGTGGTTTGTGAGTTGTTGAGGGAGATATAAGGGATAATAAAATTAAAATATTTTATTTTAATTTTGGTGGTTAGAATTTATAAAGTAGGAGTGATAAGGTATGCAAGGAATATTATATTTTGTGTTTTGAAATAAAGCTATATTGTGTTAATTATTTTGAGAGGAGAAATAAGGTGCATAAAGGAATTTATTGAGAAAGTGAATTAATTGAATCTTTGCTAATTATTTTTAAAGTTTGGAGATTATAAGGTGTACTTGAGATTTAATATTTCTGTATGGTGAAATAATTTTGAGGGAAATAATTGAGTGAATATTTTGAGAAGGATTTTTGTTATCTAACCTTTGAGATTGGCAAAGAGGTTGATTGTGATTGAGACAAGTTTTGAGGTCAAATCTCCATCAAAACAAAAGGTATGGGCATATCATCCTTGTGAGTGAAATATTGTTTTGTTGAATGTTGTGAAATGCAAGTTGGAGTGAAAAGGATTGTTGGAAATGTTTGAGTGACTTTTTCATATGCATGATTGGTGAATGTTCATGAGTATCATTGTTATGTGAATTTGGAATCATCTTGAGTCAAGGTTTGAGTTCCATTGTATGAGTTGTTGGAAGCATTGTGAAACACTTGTTTAGGGTTTGTAAGCAAGATTTGTTTCATTGAGTGAATGGTTGGTTGAAGTTGATGAGCATTATTGATTGAAAGTGTTGGAGTGATAGTTCAAGTTTTGTGAAACAAATTGTTCTTTATTCTAAATTGATTTGAAAGAGAGATTGAATGTGATTGAGAATATTGTGAGTGTGAAACATATTGAGTCTCTAACCATTCTCTATATGTTTCTATAAGTTAAACAATATTCTGAGTGAAACTTGTTTGTGTGATTGAAGAGGTTTTCTGAGAGAGGTTAAGTTGAGTTTTTGTATGCAAGTTTTGCAATTGATTTGAATAAGCTTTTGTGAAAGCTTGTGAGCAGATTTGAGTAAGTCCTAGAGGGGACTTAAGGACAGAGTTGAGCAAGCTTTTGTGAAATCTTGTGGGTAGATTTGAGTAAGTCCTAGAGTGGACTTAAGGACAGAGTTTAGCAAGATTTTGTGAAAGCTTGTGGGAAAATTTGAGTAAGTCCTAGAAGGGACTTAAGGACAGAGTTGAGCAAGCTTTTGTGAAAGCTTAGGGATATATTTGTATGAGCTTTTGTGGAATATTACAATCGTATTGACAAGTCTTGGTGAGGACTTGTTGAGCAGATTTGAGTAAGTCCTAGTGAGGACTTGTTGAGCAGATTTGAGGTAAGTCTTGGTGAAGACTTGTTGAGCATATTTGAGGTAAGTCTTAGTGAAGACTTGTTGAGCATATTGGACAAGTTCTAGTGAGGACTTGTTGAGCAGATTTGAGGTAAGTCTTGGTGAAGACTTGTTGAGCAGATTGGACAAGTTCTAGTGAGGACTTGTTGAGAATATTTGAGGTAAGTCTTGGTGAAGACTTGTTGAGCAGATTGGACAAGTTCTTGAGAGGACTTGTAGAGCAGATTTGAGGCAAGTCTTTGAGAAGACTTGAGAGCAGAGTTGATTGATTGATTTGTTCAAACCTTGAGTTAAGGTTTGGGGTAGATCTAGCAGATTTGATTTATGATTAGATCAAGCTTTGTGTTAAGGCTTGAGGATAGAGTTGAGGATATATTTTGGTGCATATTTGAGGACAGATTTGTGCCAGACCAGAGATAGACTTATGAGCAGATTTTTGCTAGATCGAAGGATTGTGTTTAGTGCAGATTTGAGATAGAGATTGAGCAGAGCTAAGAGCAAGCTTTGGAGGTGACAGAGTAGAGGATAGTAGTCTCTAGTGGATAGAGATCCATTAGCCAGGGTAGTGAGGATAGAGGTCTTCTGAGTGAGGATAGTGGTCTTTAGTGGAGAGAGATCCACAAGCCAGTGCAGTGGAGGTAGTAGTCTTCTAGAGGATCACCAACTAGAGCAGAGGAGAAGGAGTTCTCCTATGGATAGAGATCCACGAACCAACAGAGGGGATTGGTGTCTCCTGTGGGTTGGTGCCCACGAACCAACAAAGGGGATTGGTGTCTCCTATGGATAGGTATCCATGAACTTGATTAGGGGATTGGTGTCTCCTTTGGATAGAGGTCCATAAACATTGTAATAGGGAAGGATTCCCAAGAGATTTGTTGAGAAAATTTTAGTGAAATATTTTCTCCATGTGGAGTAGCCCACATTGGGTGAACCACGTTAAATTGGTGTCTCTATTGTGTGTGGTGATTTGTGCATTGCTTTGATTACTATTGTTGATATTTCCATTGATATATTGGATAATATTGTTTGAGAAAGAAAAAGTAAAAGGTGATCTTATACTATTCACCCCCCCTCTCAGTATAAGATTGTGTTCTTCATAGTGTAGGTTGCAGCAAACCAGTGTAGCTAGATACTAGAGATCGTATAAATGAAGTAGCTAGACCTGTTATGGGTATAGAACTTTCATTAATGTAAAAAAGTGTGTGGAGGTTTGACCCACTATGGGTGGTTGCTCCTTTATTGATTGTTGTGAGGTGATTACCCGCTAGGATGCATGTTGAGATCTACTGAAAATGACCAAGGATATTATCCTATAATGGGGTGTTGAGCTTGCTAAGTCAGAAGAGAGTATGACCCGATAGAATATCATGAATAGTGCAATACCCTCTAGGATGTATAAGTATCCCATATGGGGTGTAATATGTGTAAAAATAGTATGCAAGTGCTATCCCATATTAGGACTTTGAGAAATATTTTTGGTGCAATAAGAATTATCAACATCATGAAGAAATCGAGAAAAGAAAAGAGGTGATCATAAGAAGAAAATAATCCCTAGGGGGGATCTTGCTAGGCATCAGAGTCCTAGTGATAAGTGCAATGTATGTGAGCTATGACCTAACTAGGTATCATCACATGCCATTACTGCAAGATCCCCAATATATATATGAGCAAGCAGTCATGAACAATCAATCATGTATTTATGACAAGAATACATGAAATATTTTAGTTTATATGTCAATAAATCATGCAAGGATGACAAGAAAATAATGCAATATGAGAAAGTAAGAGAAAAATGCAATGGAAAATGTAGATGTGACTATATGAAAGTTGTTTTTCTTTATATATATGGTTGTTCCATGAGGTTTTGGATCAAATACATCCTCAAAATTATGGAGAAGCTCTTTTAAGGCTCTTCATTCAATATTTATGGAATGATAATCACAAAATTTTCTAATAGCACCATTCTTTTTAGCATAAAAGACATCATACAAAGATTCATCATTCTCTAGAACAAAAGCAAAGTTATATTTAGAACAAACAAAGCCAATATTACAAGACATTATCTTTGAAGGAAAATAAAAATTAACACTTTTATTATCATCTATTGACAACTTTTGATATTCCATATATTCTGCATAAGTCATAAGAAGATCATCATCCTCAAAAGGTAAAGGTTCATTCTTATTATGTATGAAACCTATATCACATCTTCCAGGCCAAATCTCAACATCCAAGGGCTCTTGAATACCCTTCTATTGTGGTCCCAATCCTTTATCTGCATATCCTATACTGGACAAGATCTGCTTAGGAAGGGGATAAGAATTAGTGAGATAGCATTGAGCAAAAGAATTCTCATTGAGAGATGGGTTTCTACCATGAATCTTCTCTTCAGAAGCCATACCTTATAATATAAAAGCATGTGTGCCAATGTGTACAACATCACCCTTATTATTAGGTAAGCCCATAGTTTAGGGTTAAGGTGGTAGCTTAGCTAGATCTAGAAGAGGCTCCTAAAGAAATTGATTATCATGATCCAAGGAGAGAGAATGGGTCTTATGTTCCTCACTCACTTTTAAAATTTGAAAATGCTCAAAAATTTGAGATGAGGAACATGAAGAAATTGTTGAATAAATAGAAGGACAAGAATAAGAATCTATTTGGACTAACTCTATATTTAAATAGAATTCAAATGGTTGAGGGTCGTCTGGAATGGTGATAACTTGATTCTTGAATTCAAACTTGAAACACTGATGAAAAGTAGAAGGGACATCCTTCATTGCATGGATCCAAGGTCACCCAAGAAGAAGATTAAAACATGCAAGATAATATACCACGTAAAACAAAGTATCAAATATTCTTGACCCCACTTTTAAGGGGAGAGATATGATGTCACAAGCCTCTTGGGACTCATTATTGAAATATTTAATGATGATATCAATTTCTGTTAAATATTCCTATTTTAATACAGTTTTTTGTAAGAATTAATATGTACACAAATTGAGGGGTGAACCATTATCAATCAAAACTTGCTTGATAAGGGTATCCCCAATAAGTGTGGTGATGTAGAGTAATGAATCTCCATGTAATTTTGAGGAAGGTTTATCATAATCTGAGAATGAGACATAATGTATCCAAAAAGAACCTACGATGTCGACTATAGCATCAGGAGGGATGTCTAGGGAAACAAATTATTGTTGTAAAATTTTATTAAAGCATTTTTGTGATCAGGATATGTCTACAAAAGCTCTAACACTGATATCTTTGTTTTCGTACTAGCTAACTGCTTCTGAAGATCAAATAAATTCTGTGATTGTGGCCTCAACACTATAGGTGGAATTCTTATAGCTGAATCTCTTCTCTGATTCCCCTTTAAAATTATATTGGGCTACAATACTAAACTTTTTCCTTTCTAATGTTGCTTATTCTAAGCCTGTTTCCTTGTAGTTACTCCAACCATACCAACCACATTGCTATGGCATAAGGAATCATCTTGATGAGCCACCTAATTTGTTGTTTGTTGCTCATGCTTAGGTAGAGGATCCTTAAATATCCCCATGTCTTGATTAATTATCGAAACTTGTTAAGTAGGAGTTGGATTATTTACTGATTGGAGATTTCCTAAATCAGTACATCATGTATCAATCAAGTCTTGAACCATATGCTTCATCTTCTTACAAGTGTTCATCCAATGTCCTTCTACCCTATTATAAGTGCAATATTTACCTAGCTTATACCAATGAGTTGTAGTGTCTAGATATCTTACTGGAGGTAATTCTATTGCTTTAGCATCCAATAGTTGCTTTAAAATTGCTTCCATAGGGATATTAAGTCTTGTAAAGTTTCTTTGAGGAGGTTTTTGAAGTACAATATTTTGTAGGTTGTTATTGACATTTTTAACAGGACTACTATCACTATTACCTCCTATTTTTTTATTCTTAGGTTGATACTTAATTGGATTATCATATTTAACCTTGAGTGACCTCTTCTAATGAGAGCTTGTTCCACTTTTCTTGCTAATTCAATTGCTTGATCTAAATATGTGATAGTAGTAGTTTCTAGAGCATAAGATAATTGTTCTTGTAAATTACCAATGAATATATCAAGCATATATTTTTGAGAAATAGGTTGTCTTAATAGGCCAACTAAAATTCTCCAACGAGCTAAGAATTTTGAAAAAAATTCTTCTTTACTTTTTTAAAAATCATATAGATCTCTCACAGTCACTTCATTTTTAATATAAGCACTAAACTAATGAACAAACATCTCTAGAGTCTTCTCAAAACTTTTCAAAGAATAACTGGGCAACCTATAATACCATTCTAATGCCACTCCAGTAAGACTCTTTGGAAATATTTTCAATAAGAGTATATCATCATAAATAATATCATGGTAAGCTATTATGAATCTCGTAAAATGCTCTATTGGATTTTCAATCCCTTTATAGATTGGAAATATTGGCATAGGAAAATGTTTGGGATAAGGTCTAGAAGCAACAATAGGATCCAATGGTTGACTACACATTTCTTTATAGTTTTATGTAAACCCTGAAGGTTGAATCATATCCATCATTGAAACCAATTGATTCACAACACTTGTCAAATTCTGTATTTCTAAATTATTATGTGTGTTCCCCAAACTTCCCAAAGGAGGAAAGTATGTATTTGAAACCCTAATATTGGATTCAAACTTTGAATACCTTGGTTGTATATGGAACTTTGTGGATAACTAATATTTGATGAAATAGAAGCAATAGTATCCACATTAGAGGATAAAGGAGGAATTTAAGAATAATTTTTTGGGCCACTACTAGTTAGAGGGACATGCAAATTCCCTCCAACATTGGTGGTATTAGTAATGGCACACATTACTTGGTTCTTACAATTGTTTTTATGCAAGGATTGGTATGTAGGAATGCCATGATGAAGAAAAGGAGACCTATTGATACGGGAAAAAATGAGCTTCTCATTCCACATATTCCAATAGTTTTTCCTTATGAGCTTTCATGAATTCTCAAATGTGATCAAATGATGAAAACGCATAACTTCCATTAGGTCCAGCAAAATTATTAGGATTAGTTTTAGTTTCCGTGTCTACCTCTTCTTGCTCTTCTGGATCTACTTTAGGGTCTTCCCTATCAATCTGATCATCTTCCAAAGGAACATAATCAGACTCTAGTTGTTTCCTCTGACTTCTAAAGAAAGGAGCCATTAGAAGTAGGGAAAAAAATAGGGGAAAACACTAACAAACAAATTTTAATTACTTAAATATTTTCCAAATAGAATAAATGATCTTGATTAGTGTTTAAAAGAAAAAAAAGTGTTCACATCTAGTTCACCAAAGATGCAAATAGGGAAAACTGCCCTACCGCATACAATTCTTGGTTGGATCTGCAAGAGAGAGCCAAGGTGATCATGGGGGTATGTTGTTCTCTACACTCGGTGCTAGGGGGAAGGGTTCACCAAGAATGATTTTAGGACTTGATCCAAGTCCTCAGAATATTCGGTATAGTTTGATATATTAAGTTTAATTAAAACACCTAAGTTTGGCCTTGCTAGATCTAAACTAGAAAATATAAAGGACAATGCAGAAAATAGAATAGGGCAATTGAAAATAGAATGAAAGAATACAAGAGCTAGCCTAAAAATGATTCTTTATTTTGGATGCTCATTAACCTAGGGTTTTTTTTTAGAAAAACCTTCAAAGACAAATATACAAAATAGATGCACATAAATTATCCCTATATGCAAACTAAATGCCTTTCATTTTTATATGCCTAGGAATCAATAATTAAATAAAATCTTCAATAAATAGAATTATTAGCGCACTTATCTAGACCGTTTGTTGATTTAGTTTTTTCTACCTCTTGTCCAATGATATCAAAAATACCTATTTCTTCAAGATCACTCATGAAACACTGAAAAATAGAATTAGTATTAGGGGACCTTCTTAGGCCATTGTGTAATAGATCTTGGAGGCATAGCAGTCAAGCCCCCTAGGTCCTTTTAGATGAACTTTTAATACAAAAGTGAAAATTGAACTTTGGAGAATTAATCATAAAATAGAAATATAGTAACAAGGAACAAAAAATAGAATACAGTAGTATGATCTAGATGCAGAATGGAATGCAACAGTGAAAACTGAATCTTGAAATTGCCCTCAGTTTGCCCTAGGGAAAATTGTGCCTCACTTGGAGCGGGCGCGATAATGCAGCAGCAAAGTTGCGCCCTACCTATATGAGGTGTGATTTCACTTCTACAGACTAATTTATCCTAATTAGGGTAAGAGAAGTCACACCTCGCTAATGGAGGGCATGATATCACTGCAGACTAATAAAAAATAAAAAGCAAGTGTAGAAGATGAAATAAATACCATAAATAAAGTAAGCAAAACCTAATGGATGTCATAGAATCAGGCAGATAAGATTGAAGTATCCAAGCGGGTACTCTATCTCTTCGAACTACACCACGGATCCACCAAGTCACACAATAAATCAATCCAATCCATGCAATAGAAGATCAAATCTAAAATTTGCACTTCAGGGTTAACTTGCAGCAAAGAAAATAAAGGAAGAATAATAAACTATCATAAGAATTTCAAGCTTAATCAATAATCAGCATTTCACATTACTCGCATATTGCATTGCACTTAAAAACTTTACATCTTATGATTTGGAAAGAACATTCTTCCTTTTATAGATAAAATTGAAGGGAGGAAGGTAGGTAAAATAATCCCAAAGACAACACCAAAACATACTATAGGGTTTAAACCTAGGTCTAAGTGGTCCCAAAATAATAAATTAAAATTTAGGTTAAAAACAATGAAGTCATACCCCATCCTAACGGGGCGCGATATCGCTTGTGCAAAGTTACACCTCGTAAATATGGGGTGCGATTTCATTAAAATACAAAACAAACTAAAAAGGAGGGGCAAAGAGGTCTTTCCTTGCTCTTGGTAGGGTTTGAGGGCCTCTTAGGGGTTACAAGGAATATTACCCACTGAAAGTGGGTCAATTTTATATGTCTACACTATCAAACTCTATCACTGATTTCATGGTTATATTTATTATCATGAACTTAGTTCCTTATTCATTGTTACTAGTCTAACCTGTATATGAAAGGCCTTCATATATTGGTCTTATTTCTAATATAATTAGTTCTTTCATTCCCTATTCATGTTTTCCTAAACATGTATCTTAATATCCTATTTTCTTCATCAACTTTGAACCAATTCCCTTATTATATTTTAAAAATGATCAATACAATAATTAGATTGATCTTTATCAATATCAATAAAATTTTGAGAATCACTATCTCTATCATCATTTGAATTTGTATCAACATTATATCTAATATCATTATCCTTTTCTAAGTAGTCATGAACTATATTCAAATCACTTGTATCACATATAACATCTATTTTCACAATAGGTTCTTCTATCTTTTTTATGAATTCTAAATCACTGGTGTCATTGTTTGCATCACAATATTTCCTTTCATTTTAAGAAGAATCATAATTTACATATTTATCTTTTTGAAGAAGATCACTAGTATCACAACATACATCAATCATCAATGGTTTTGATTCTATAGTATTACAACATGAATCTATCATCATGGGCCTTAAATCATTTGTATCACAAGAAGCATCGTTTATCACTGATTTGTTCTCTACTTCTTCAACCTTTTCTTGTTTTCTCATCTTAGAAACATTAAGAGTGATAATTCCTTTGTATATTATTCTCCATAGACTAACAGGTACAATAATACTATTTTCATAGTAATCATTAGTATCAATAAGAATATATTGTATACACTCTTGAACCATTTGAAATTTTTCCTCTTCTACTTCACTAATAATATCAATAATTTATTTTCCAAATTTGTTTTCATTTCTTATTGCTTTATATTCTTACCTTTTAAGACTTCATTAGAAAGTAATTCCATATACATTACTTTTCCTATATCATTAGGTAATGTGAAAACATCTTTGGAGTTTATTTTTGCTTCCTCAAGTTTTGAATCTAGATAATTTTCTAGCATTGCAAATCTTTCATTTTTGGCTTCTCTTACAATTGATTGCAAAACCCTATTTTCCTTCATTGATGTATTATCTTGTCTTTCAAATTTTTCTATCATATTTTGAGTATGATATTTTACTTTTTCTAACATTTTTTTAGTCATCTGGAGTGGATCATATTCAATTTATATTGGTTCTTCTTGTGGACATAAATTTTCTTCTTCAACTATTTTTTTGGTAGGTAAAAATTTTTATTTACTATTCGGGTTGAAGGGTCCCGTCCCTATTACATTGGGCATCGACAGTGCCAATAGTACAAAATTGACAAAATCTAAAAACAACAATCTAGGGGCCCATCCCCCTACAGACTAGACAGACCGTAGACAAAGACATTGAAAATAGAACCGAGTTGAAGCAATTACAAACAGAGGTAGTCCAACTGCCTGAAGTCACCTTCCCAGAACTACTGGGGTTCCTCTTTACCTTCCTACTTAGCAACATCTTTCTGATCAGAGGCCAGGAGGACCTTGAGCACTACAGGGAGCTCCTGGATTTCAATAATGGCGTTGGAGAGGAAAGAGCCAACCTCCCTGATGATATTGGTGGTGGACTTCAGGTGGTCCATAGCTTTGCTGATGTGATTGAGAGTGGTAGTGCGTAGGAGGTCTTCAACACTACTTGTCGCCTCTTCATATTCATCGTTGATGACCTCGGGGGACTGGCATAGAATGCTCATGTTCTTAGTCTTCAGCCGATGGGATTTCTTGCTCTTCTAGGTGGGGTGAACTACTTTTTGCTTACTTCTCAAGGTCGTGCCATGAGGGCGGTGGTCCGAAGGGATAGAGTCCTTGGGAGTGGGGGTAGGGGAAGCTTCCTTCTTATCGCTAGCTTGGGCAGGGGTGGAATTGATCGGGGGAAATCGATGGGAAACTCAGATAGTGAGGGAGTTTCAGTAGAAGTGGGGGAGAGGGGGGGCTCACCTCGACCTTGTGGGTGGATGCGGAGGAGGGCTCAGGGCTGGGGGAGTGAGCAGGGAGACCACCAAAAACCTGGTGCGCAAGGGTATGCTTGTAAAGGACAGAGAACAATCCTTGGTGGTGAGGGGGTTTCGAAGACTTGCAATCCCTGATGTTCGCAATAGTTATGTTGATAGACCAAAAGAGGAAGTCAAGGATATTAATAGGTTTTACATCATGAAGGTGGTTAACGAACATGAGGTGGTAAGCCCATAGGGGACTATTGGGATCATCGACGATAATGTATTGGATGACAGGGACGACAGTGGTGTCCCACAACTAGGGTAGGGATGAGCGAAGCACACCCTTTTTCTCCCACACTAGGTCCTTCCCCTTGTCGGGGAGATGGTCCATTTCATCTTTGAAGTTGTGTCTATCCCTTCAGATGACTCTACCTACAGGTGGTAAACCAGAAACTTCGATAATAGTGTGGATGCTTACCTCAAAGCGAAGCCCTCGAACCTGAACTTCACCTTCGTTCCAGGAGCTGACAAAGTCGTTGGTCACCTGGTCATCTATGCCAGTGAAAAGCTTGAAAAAAGGAATGAATCTCTTGGTATCGAGCAGGGCTTCAGTCATCGGATCGAGCTGGAGGTTCATGGGCTCCGTGATGGCCATCGTGCCACGAGAACTGGAACAAATAGTGCTGCTGCAATAACTTCTATCGAACTGAATAAAGTGCCTCAAGCGAATACTCATAGTATGGACAGGGTGGGGACTATAAGGCCAAAACCTTAGGCAAGAGGGGTAACCAATCGCCATGATAAATTTGAGATAGAATTGGGAACAACAGGCATAGAGACCGGTCTTATCAGGAAATGAGGGGGAAGATGACCAAAAAGGAAGGAAGTGAGGAGGTGGGTGGACCGAGTGGTGCAAGGAGTGGGTGAGGGTGGAAAGAGGAGGGGGTGACAAGTGGGCATCGAGGAGTGGGGGAAAATGAGGATGAAGGGGCAGAGGCATGAAGAAAGCGGAGGCCAGAGGGAAAGACTAGGCACTTTGGCACGAGCAGGGCAATCTGCATGATTGGACGTACAGACAATACTCCAAAAAATGATGAAGAGAGTTGAGTCCCAAAGAACCATGGTGTTGAGGGAAAACACCTTTGGTGTTGAAGAAACACCTTCGTGGCAGCAAGAGCTGCTAATAGTGACATTTTTCCATTTTTTCCTGGTGTTGAAAGAAAACACCTTTGGTGTTGAAGAAACACCTTCATGGTAGCTAGCGCTGCTCTTTATGGCTACACTCCACATCATGATAGGCTACCACAATAACATCCTAGGGGAAGACATCTTCCCAGATGATCAGGTTGGTTTGATTGGCCGCTCTGTTGGCCAGAAGGTCTGCCACCTTGTTCGCCTCTCTAAACACATGGTGAATCATGCTTTGTGGGCGTTGACGAAGGGAAGCTTGGCATTCTTGAATAATGTTATGGATATTCCAACCTCCATTGTTGTTGTTATTAATATGATTAACCACTATAGATGAATCACCTTCAAAAATGATAGGTTTAGTCAAAGACCTGCTGACCTCAATACTTCTCCAAAGAGCTCGGGCTTCTACGTAGTTGTTGGTTTGGACCCCTAAGTTTTCAGTGAAAGCCATAATGATGTTGCCATCATGGTCCCTGATGACACCGCCAACCCCTGCATCCCTCGGATTTCCTTTGGAGGACCCATCAAAGTTGACTTTAAGCCATCCTGGGGGTGGGGGATTCCACTTGACATTACTCCTAGTGTTGGGGGGATTATGAGTTCTGGAGCACTCGATGGAAATCCCCAGAGTCTTGATCAAGAAGGACTCTATCCTAGATGTAGGGAAGTCCATGCACGGGATGAGGCTGGCATTTTTGATAGCAAAGGACAAAGCTCTATTGGCCACTGTTTCTGGATTTTTGAGACTATCATTGAAGATGCGATTATTCCGCTCCAACCAGATTTGCCAAATCGCATGGTGCAAGAGGGCTTTCCAGAGGAACCTGAGCCTAGGATTCTTGAAAATAGTGGGCCACTAGGTGAACAAGTCAAGGATAGTCTTGGGCCACACCCATTTGACGTGGAACTTGCTGATCAGGGAAGAAAAAACATCAAAGGCAAAGGGGCATTCGAGGAGGAAGTGTTGGGTGGACTCCCACGCCTGAGTGCATAGATAGCATCTGTTGGGGATGATGACACCCCTCTTGATCAGGTTGTCAGTGGTCAGGATCCTGTTGTGGACCACGAGCCAGCAAAAATGGGCCACCTTAGGGATAAGGTGCTTGAGCCAAATGGTCTTGGTTGTGGTAGGGCTGTCAATGGTGTTGGGCCACTTAGGAGGACTGTCTACCAATCGAGAAGCAGATTTCATAGAGAATATCCCATCGTTGGTGCCTTTCCAATAAAGTTTATCTACCATCTAGATCTAGGGAATGAAATTTACCCTAAGGATAGACTGCAGGGACACCATGGCTTTATCTATGACTATGTTTCTGACTCTAAATTGGATCTGCTTCCACCTACGGCTATCTTGGTTGATAGCAATGAAGTCAGCAACTCTAGGGCCAAATCTATTGTCAGTAAGGTGTTTGATCACTGCAATGTCAGGGTCTTTGGTGAGGGGCTCATCCCTAGCCCACGGGTCATGCCAAAAATCAATGTCCTTATCGTCCCCAAGCTGCCATCTAATCCCTCATTGAAGAAGGTGCTTGGTGTGGGTTATGGATCACCAAAAATGGGATCCAGTGCTGGGAGTCCCTTCATCCCTGAAAGAGTGTTGTTGTAGATACTTTCTCTTGATAATAGAAACCCATTCCAAATTGGCATTGGTGACAACCTTCCATGCCTATTTGGCCAAAAGGGCCTAGTTCATGAAGTTGATCCTATGCAAACCGAGCCTACCTCTATCTTTAGGGGTGCACACTTTGTCCCAAGCCACCAGGTGAAACTTCCACTGGTTGTCAGTCCCTACCCATAAGAAGCATTTTTGAATCTTCTCTAAAGCTTCTCCCACAATCGTAGGGATTTTGAAGACTGACAGAAAATACATCGAGATGCTTTGGAGGATAGACTTGACCAAGGTGGCTTTGCCTGCTTGGGAGAGGAGGGCCCCTTTCCAACCTACCAGTTTCCTATGAATTCTCTCGATGACATTGTTCCACATGGTCTTGGCTGGTCTCCCTTGGAACATTGGGAGGCCAAGGTAGGTGGTTGGGAGATCAACAATGGTACAACCCAAGATGCCCATAATTTTGACCTGCCGCTTTATAGGAGTGTTGATGAAGTAGAGTTTGCTCTTGGTGAAATTGATCTTCTGACCAACAGCTTCCTCGTAGAGGTTGAGGATAGACTTGATGATTTTGGCTTCAAAAATAGAGGCTGAAGTGGCCAATAGGGTGTCATCCACAAACTATTGGTGGGTTGAAGGTTGGAGGTTGGAAGCAGCCTTAATACCGGATATCAACCCTCTAGTGCAGGAATATTTGATAGCCCTCCCCAGGCTCTCAACCAAGATGATGAAAAGGATAGGGGAGAGGGGATCCCCTTGTCTCAGTCCTCTGGTGCTAGGGAAATACCCTACTGCTGATCCATTGACAAGGATAGAAAACCAAGTAGAAGAGATGCAGTTTGAGATCAACTTGACCCAATTCTCATGGAAGCCAAACTTGAGGAGGACTTTGGCTAGAAAATCCTGGTCCACTCTGTCAAAGGCCTTATTCATGTCAAGCTTCAGGAAGAAGGCAGACTTGTTGGAGTTATGGGCTGAGTGGATAAGCTCGTGAATGGTGATGACACCATCAATAATATTCTAGCCCTTGACAGTACTTCCTTGGTAGGGGTCGATGATGGAAGGGAGGATGCCTATGAGTCTATTGGCCATGGCTTTGGACAGGATTTTATAAATGACATTGCACAGGTTGATGGGGCGGTAATCAGACAGGGACTGGGAATTGGGCCCCTTGGGAATGAGAGTGAGGAAAGTGGAGTTGACATCCCTAGGAATGGATCTGGTGAGTTGCATTTCAGAAATAGCTAGGCAAAGGTCGGGGTCAACTATGTCCCAGTAGGTTTGGAAGAACCTAGGGGAGAACCCATTGGGACCTAGGGCTTTATCTAGCTGCATGGAAAATAGGGCCTGGTGGATTTCTTTAGGGGTTAGAGGGCTGAGGAGGAGGTCATTCATGGCCTCGGGGATGGATCTGGGAATGTTCTCGAGAAGGGCATCCATGGCTTGATTGGAGGAGGAAAGGTGGGAACCAAGGAGGGATTCAAAATGGTAGACAACTTCATCCCGGATTCTGGTGGATATCTGAGGTGAAAGACCCATCTTGCTTGGTGAGGCCCTTAATCCTGTTAGCTCCTCTATGCCTGAGGGTGGAGATGTGAAAAAATTTGGAGTTGGAATCTCCTTCCTTAAGCCACAGCTATCTCAATTTTTGGTGCTAGAACATCTCTTCCTTTCGTAGGGTATTATGGTATTCTGAAAGTAGGACCCGCTCCTCAGCTCTGAGATTGTCATCCCCCTGCCCCTACTGGAACCTGTCCTCAATCTATTTGAGCCTACTTTTTATGTTATTCTTATTTTCAAATATATTCTTGAATGTCTCTTTGTTCCACACCTTCAATTTGGCTTTAATCGACCAAAGTTTATGTGTTACTTGGTTTATGATAGTCCCAGGGAACCTTTCCCCCCACCACTCGGTAATCTAATTTTTAAGATCTGGGTGCTGGGTCCACATTGATTCAAAATGGAAGGGGGTTTTGAACTGAGATCTATTTACCATTTCAAAAATTAGGGGGTTGTGATCGGATCCAATTTTTGGGAGTGCCTATAGACTGGCATCACCGAAGAAGGGGAGCACTTCTTGGGACAACAAAAAATGGTCTAGTCATTCTTGGATGAGGTCTCCACCCATCCTTCTATTGCTCCAAGTGTACTAGGACCCTCTCAGCTGGACGTCCATTAGTTCATTTGAATCTACAAAATATGCAAAGTCATTTGTGGTTTTGGGGGTTATGGCATTCCCACCTCTCTTCTCTGAAGGATGCAAGGGGGTATTGAAGTCCCCTGCTAGGATCCAGGGGACGTTGCTGAAAGCTTACCTCATATGAGTGAGATTATTCCACAGGATCGATCTGCCCTACATAGTGTTAGGGGCATACACATTTGTCATGACCCAGGAGAGTTGGGTGTTGGAGTCATGGAAGTAGATGTTGGATAGGCACCCTTCACCTGAGATGACTCTACCTTCAACCTTGGTAGGGTCCCAGAGATAGAGGAGTCCGCCTGAGGTGCCATATGTCGGTGTGTAGGTGAACTCACATTTTCTCCAAATGGTCTTGGCAACTCTCGGTGACCAGTGCTCACCTAATTTGGTTTCTTGAATAAGGAAAATGGTGGGATTAGATTCTTTCTGCATGGCAGCAGCCAGTCTTTGTTTGGCTGCCCCATTTAACCCTCTCGCATTCCAGGAGAGGACTTTCATTTGGAACTTTTGGAGGGTTTTTTGCCCCCTTTGCCTTGCTACGTGGGGGGTTTGGATCTCTTAGATTCTTCCCTGTTGGTGATCCCTAGTTCCTAGAATAGGGTTTTTGGGTGCCATTGGCTATATCTTCAGCTGTATCATGACTTCTCAGGTCAGCGCCAGAGGGCCTACCCTTTTTCCTATCACCTCCTACATCGATCTGGGATTTTTTGAAACTTCGAGTTTGTTTTGGACTCCATGGTTCTGGGGATTCTTGGGAGGAATCATCACTGTTAGTCTCGGCATCACAGGATTTAGATGGGGAGAGGGGTGACCCAGTCCCATTGGGTGGGGAAGATTTAGGTGGAGGATTGGGAGACTGAGGGGGTTTGGGGGGAGAGCTCTGGGATTCATGACCATTGTCGGGTGGGGAAGAAGGGCACGGGGGAGGAGGTGGAAGAGGGGTTTTCTAGGGGAGGTTGGCCTTGGGGTAGGGTTGAGTGGTTGGATTTGGGATCGGGAATTCCTCACAGGGAAGCTCCTCAACATAGATTTTATCATTAAGACCAAAATTGTTGAGTAAATTGAACTTGTTAGAGATTGTGAACAGACTACTTGCCTTATGCATATCATCGCTTGGAGGAGGTAGGGCCTGTTGCTTGCCCTTGTGGTTTTGGCTCTGTCCCGTTCTGGCTTTCATTTTCTGGTTTTCTCCGTGGACTGGGTGGGTCAAAGTCTGGGAATCGGTCTGTGCGCCTTTGCGATTCGGGCATTGGGATGAAATATGCCCTTGAGTTTGGCATTCGAGGCAAAAAGTGGGTTTATTTTCATACTCTAACGGCTGGCTCTAGTGGAAAGATCCATAAATTAGGTTAATATGGTCAGGGAGCTGAGTTTCCAGGTTGACATTGACGCATATGCAGGCCTACGTCAGATGAGTCCGGGTGCAAGAAGTTCGGGTGCCCGATTGCATCTCGAGGGCTATCCCCTAGAGCGCATCTTCGTGGAAGAAGTGTGAGGGAAAATTTAGGAGGTGGACCCAAATGGGAGCATAGTTTATGCTCTATGATTCTGGGTCGAACTCTGCTCCCCACTTGCGGAGGAAGAGGCTTCTTCTTCCGAAGAACCATGGTCCCCCTGATAAAATGTGGTCTGCATCTTCCTGAGTGTTGAGGTGAATCATGAAAAACCCCCTGGACATTGCAGACAGTTCCAGGCACCCTCGAGTTTTCCATTTGATCATCACCCAACATCGAAGTGAATCCATATCAGGTCTTCCGCCAACAAATTTCCCTACCAGGGAAAATGAATCTAGGGTAGCATACTCCTCCATGACTTGCTCTGGATAGAAGACATCGTAGCCCTGGGTTACAAAGGCGTTTGATGCCACAGGTAGAGGTTTAGGTTTCCCTTGGAGTGCTTCCACGAATGAAACCTGGCTGATCCTCTTGTCATCCGTTGCTATTTTATCCGATGGGTCTTTTCCCCTGTGGACTCCATTCCCATCATCTATCGTGCCTACAGAGGTCTTACTTTCTTGCTTCTCATCTAATGGTCTTTATAATCACTGCACACAGACACACCACTCCCCAAGCTCTTACTCCCGCCTTTTTGCTTCTCGCCCGTAGAAAAATTGAAAGTCGGATGTTCGCTCGCCATTCGCCTCAACTAATAAATTTTAATTCTGGTCTCTCTTCTTCAATGAATTTTAACAACTCATGAAATTCTGGTTTTTGTGTTTCTATTTTTGGATCACTTGTTTTCATTTTCATTTGCTTTTTCTTTACCATGTTATTTTGAAGTTGACTTCCTTATATCTCCTAAATTTCAAATATTTAACTAAATAAATTCTAAATTTCACAAAACTATGTTTTGATGTTGAATTCCTTATGGCTCCCTAATTGAAAATTTAGAAATTTAGAAAATGATATTTGCAAATTAATTGTCCTAATTTGATGTAGAAATCCTTATTTCTCCAAAATTTCTAATTTGCAAATATTTCAAATTGCTTTACAAAATCAAATAAATTAATTACAAAACATGTAATTAACTTCAACTTTTCAAATCTCTACAAAAAAAGCTTTCCAAATTACAATAACAATGTTTCTAGGGATTTGATTTTCACTTATATACCTTATTCCTCTAATAGCATAATTAATTGACGTAAAAATATAATAAATAAAATCAACCTTAAAACACCCAGGTGTTGTAGGTGAGTTGGAGAGGAGAGGGAAATCCTCCAAGAGAGGTCCCAGGTTCAAATCTCCACCCTACCAAAAAGTTGAATTGGGTGTCCAAAATCCAATTGATAATGTTGGTGCGGGCAGGGTCGGGTGTGACTCCCGGGTGACTTTGACGGTGTAGAACCCCCTATTCTTGGTCTCTCAGACCAAGACGGCCCCGCAAGGGGTTTTTCGCTTAAAAAAAAAAAATCAACCTTAAATAGGTGTGAGGTGTAGACCAATTGGTTCCCCCAAACCCCGTAAGGGGCACGGAGGTCCAAGATTCAAATCTTGGGCCTTGCCGACTGAACGCTTGTCCTTTTCTTGGTGCTTTCAATGGTGTAACAAGTTTAAAATAATCGTGGCACCGTGGTTTAAAGATTCAAACCCTAATGTACTTTGATATCTATATATTTTTTTTTACCTAAACGTCTCCCTAGTCAATAGGGGCAGTGTCTGACTCGCCATGTGTCCACTCTGCAGGCTGACTGGCCTCCCAGCGGTCACCCGTTTCAGGAAAGAACGGTCAAAAAATCATGCCCGTTGTTTGGTCTTCCTCCGACCATCTACTGAAACTACTGCAGCATCTGAAGGTTGAATTCAAAAGAGACACAGTACACAGAGAAATGAATCGACCGGCAGCGGCCGACTTGACGCAATCACGCGGTTACTTTTTTCTTTGTTCTTCTTGCATCCACATAACTCCCAAAACAATGCCAGCCATTTAAATAATTAAATTTGTCACCCGTGTGAATGTCAGACGCATTTGGGAGATAGTCGTTTTTGTCAGACTCATCTGTAGAGCAATCAAAACGAGCCTCTATAACGTTCAGAAAAATGGAAAAGGGGTTACACTGTAACGACTCAGGTTCGAAGATCACAAAGCGGCTCAAGAAGATTTACGGATTTGACCACGATGACAAACTTGTACGAGTACTGTCTGCTCCTTCACGGACGAAACTCTCTCCATATTGTCTGCTTATTACTGTGATAGGATGCGAAGAATGTTGCGTCCATGAAAAGTTTGAAACCAATCGGCCTTAACACTGTTTAGTCGACGGAGAACAATTGACAGCCAGCTGGTCCAGCAGATGTTAAAATGTGCTTTCTTCTTCCATTAGCCGCGGTTGATTCTGTGTTTGAATATGTGAACCGAAACCCAGTTTTTAAGTTGTCACTCCAGATAGCAATTTCTATGCTTCTCGGTGCTTCATATTCCTTCTTAAATGCTTCGTCTCTGATTCCTGCTCTAACTTTCTTTAGACAGAACTTTAAATCGTTTTGAATAGCTGCAATCTAATCTTCCAATCATGTGCAAATCATTTTGCTCATAGTCCCCATACTGGTTCTTTTCAGGCTTCACTTGTCCCTAGCAAATGTTGTCCTTTTCTTCTTCACTTTGTTGTCCAAGAAACTCTGTCTTCTTCTCCTTCGGTTTGCTGTACAATAACTCTTCAAATTCTGCCCCAAAAATCTGTACTTTTCTCCTTCAAATTTTAGCTTCCACAACTTTAATGACTGCCTTAAAAAAAAATCAATTGGTGGCCTCTTCTATCCCAAATTTTCGTGCTTTCAAATGGGCATGTCGTCGGATGACAAGATTGTCCCAAAACATCACTCAGATTCAGTGGCTCTGATACCATTGTTAGCTTTTGTAATGGATTAACTCACAACAAACTTACACCAGAATCAAGAATGAAACAAATCAATGCAACTAACAATCTCTCGTAAAACAACAATATCACAGGGAATATAACTCAAATATGCACAATATACAGAGATTACATTAATGATACAACTTGGTTACAATGGGAGGAGCTTTACCTCCAATATATCATTTTTCATGACTTTTCAGTACTCTAACTGTTGCTCTTCCTCTTTCATCCGAGAATTGTAACCTTTCATATTACTCATAAAGACAACTTTCATTTTACCACATATCATGTGACTCTTCATACTCTCTTTGATAATTTGCTCTCTTTCTCATATTGCCACATACATTATAAAATATAAATCATCTACCAAACTAATATTGCAAGGGGGACAAAATAATATAATATCTCCAACACTTGAGGTGGGTGAATCATCAATCATAGTGATCAGTGTGGATGCCACCACTTGCTAGAGCGGGTGGAGCCATAGGAGCACCAAACATAAGCTCCTACAACTAGCTATAAGAGCTATCTATAAGTGTGGATACCACGACTTGCAAGAGTGGGTGGAGCCATCGGAGCACCAAACACAAGCTCCTACAACTAGCTATAAGAGCTATCTATCATAAGATTGTAGGGAGAGAGATTAACATTTTACTATTTTGATTTATTTTGTATATGTATTATGATCATGATATACATACACATTGAGATATTAATACATATTACTTATTTTTATGGGTTTAAATTGTGTTATAATGTGATGTATGATGATGTTATGTATTTTATATTGATGTTTAATGTTAAGTTAATGGTTTATTTATGATGATGAATTAGATTATTATAATTGAATAGTTTATGATTTGATGTGAGTTGAGGATAAATTTGAGATTATATGTTTTACAAAATATGACATGATTATGGTTAATTATTAATTATTATTTTGTAATTATGATTTAAAAATGAAATATGAAACGATGAAAAAGAATGATAAAATGCACTAAGGACAAGATGGTTGGATGTAATATATTTAGATGCATGATGTGCCCAAGAGGGCACTGCTATAGTATATTTATATACAAATATGTACAAAGATATATACAAACATGTACAACTACATACATAGACATGCTTAGAGTTGCTCAAGTGGACTTTAGATAGCTTTGGTTAGAGGACTTTTGGTTAGTTTCTATGATACAAAGGTATGCACAAATAAAAGTTTTCCCTTTAAACAAATCTCTAAAGGAATTTTACTTTACCTATAGAACTTATAATTTACCTTTAAACAAATTATTCAAGGACTTCTTCTTCACTTGTAGAACTTTTGATTTAGCTTTGCCCATAGGATTCTTTTTTTTATCTTTGAGATTTACCTTTACAAAAATGTGCAAAGGGATTTTATTTTAATTGATTTTTCTCATAGATAACTGTTATAGAGGACTTATATTTGACTAGTGTGGCAATGAATGATGTCTCCAATTACGATAATGGATTCATTACTGACTAGTTGGTCCCATGTATGATGTGCATGGGATATAAGAGATGATATGATTGATCTTACTATTAGCATCTATGAATCTTGTTGTATTCATCATTTAAAATTTGATGAGATAGAAGAATCTAATTTAATTGATTTTTCCCATCAACAACTATGAACCTCATAGTATTTATCATGTAGCAAAGTAATTGTAGTGTGGAAGAATTAATAAAGATAATGTTTGAGATAAATTAAAATGAGAAAGATTAATAAAATTTGGTGTTGTGTAAACCCAGGTTTAATTTACAAATATGGCATTGGGAGGATCGAGTCACATTATTCATCTAGTGCATGAACTATCCTTACTAGGATCATCATTTGCATGTCATCATAGATCCCTAACTTGAGATGCAACAAGCAGTCTAGACAAAGAGAGGTAGGTGTAAGTAAGGTGCAAGCAAGAAAACATAAGCAACTAAAAGTTAACATGCAACTAATATAAATAAGAGAAGATATTTATTTAGAAAATAAAAAATAAATACCATAAGTTTTAATAAGAACTATGGATAAACTCATAAATAGGAATACAAAATGATCATGAACATGGTATCCCAAAATACTTAGGATACCAAAAAATATTTATTGAATAACTAATAGATCAATCTACTCCTAAATTTATTTTAATACGGGAAACAAAAATAATAAGTGAGGAATATAAGGAAGCATTTTTAAAAACTGGAATATGAGGGTTTCTCTAGTGATATCTGCTATGGGATATTAGGAGGTATTGCAATTGTATGAGATAATTATAAATGGATGGACAAGAACTAAAAGCAATAAATAGCTAGGTGATTTCTTTTCAAAAAAGAGGAAGATATAAAAAAATGAAATCATAAATGTACATCCTCCACGTATAGTAATTCTTCAAGATAGTTTTTGGAAGGACCTTAGTTTTTTCATGTAATATCCAATGATGAAGTACAATATTTGAATCATTGCAAAGGACTTCAATATAGTTTATATCCATGGAAAAGAAATAGGGTACTCCTAGTTGATCTAGATTAATAGGATATTTTCATTCCTTTGTCAATTTTAAATGACCTTTTGGATATTGTTTCTTTGAACTTTCAATATATGGGACAATAGATGTATTGGAAAATCTTGTTTGGTAGAAAGATAAGTTAGTTTTTAATATCTAATATTTTACTATGAGCAACATAAATAATCTCTTCATACTTTTTGTTAAGTGGACCAGATAAGAACCCATATTTTTTAGATATGATCTTTTCAATAATAGTCATCAAAATCTATTTTATTTCTAATACATGTGGATTCAAGACCCTGATTTATTCTAAATGTTATTTTGCAATGTAATAGAACAAAAATTAAAGTATTATATATGCATATATTTATTTAAAATTTAGTGAAAATTTAAACCTTTGGTATCATATTTAAAAGAAAAAAGGAAATTAAATTTAATATCAAAAATTTATGAACAATAGTGGAAATTAATAGAATTGACAAAAGATGCTTATGTGTAAGAAAAATAATTACCTTATGATTATCATAAAATATTTCTAAATAAATAGTCATACTTACCCCAAATCTAGGGAGAGATGACTAAAGAAATGTGATAGAAATACAAAGATTTTGTTCTACTTCCAAAAAAAAATTGTTCATTTGTCAAATCAAAAATATTTTAAATCCAGATGGAATAATTATTGAAGAAAAAAAAGATATCAAGAAAGAATAAATCAATTATTTCAAAGATATTCCATCACAAATAAATAGGACAATAAGGATCAAGATGACTTATTTTTTCAAACTATTGCATTAATTATCACACAAAGATTAAATGAAAGTTCAATAAGAAAGAAATTGATGGAACTGGAAGAGCTATGAAAAGCATTTTTTGATTAAAATATGTAAGATGAAGTTATTGGCCAAGGTCAATGTTGTATGATGCAATTATGTGTAAGACTATGAGCAGTTATTGTATGCTAGATTTAACATTAGTTTATATAATTAGTTGATAGTCCCATAGTTTAGCCCTATCATGAATAACTTTTACTAACCCTTTATACCTTATGTGATGCACACACAATTTCAATAAATTTTATTTAAAAAAATAAGAATATGGTATTTATAACCCTCAATAGCCCATCCATTGTATTAGTATCATTTTATATTGATCATTTTTATGAGTGTCTAAGGCCATCCCTTATATCTTATGTGTTATCACTTTTTCTCTTTGTTCTTTATATCTCTTGTTTTATGATTTGTGTTGATGTGTTGCCTCTATTTATTTTAGTAAAATATTAGGAAATATGACATGCTACCAAAGCAAGTATGGAGCAAAATTTATTGGTTGTTTAGAGATATCTATTGAAGCATCTTGTCCATCATTTGAACATAAAACATACAGGGAAGATCTTATCCTCCTCTTTTTTATATTATCGTTTCTTATTATTTTTTGAAGAATTTTTTTAGCCTTGTCCAAACATTATTTGTTCCCTTATTGGAAAATTGGGTAAATTTGCTTGTTTTCACCAAGTTCAAATCTTGTTATTCATATTACTTGAGATAAGTAAGTTGTCATGTTAAACATTATTAAAATACATTTATCCCATAATGAATTATTTTAAAGTATAAGATGTGCCAATGTATAATTTTGTATCCCTTTGAGATGTTGAACGTGTAATTTGATTCATTGCCAAGGACATTATTATATAATCTAATATTGGATAGGTCTAAGGGAATTTATTATACAATGTATTAAATTTACTATAATATTTTAATATGTAAGCCCTATGGGCTACGGTTAATCTTATTAAGGTTAAACCCACCAAACTTGTAATTAACCTTAAATCCTTTTTTGTTATGTCAACTTAAGGTTAAGTTCATTTATGTATTTGGAATTTTGGTATATGTATAAATTTCTCCTACCACTCCTCATTTTACTATTGGAGTGTTGTGATTCTACAAATAATATAGTGATTATTTATGGTTCTTACAAATGCCCACTATATATTTTTCTTTTTCATCATTTCTTAAACTTTCTATATAAGATTTGAGTCGATGGATTACTTTTTTTTTTATATAATATTGTGAATTTTGACATCATATAAGAGTGGGTACAAAGTTGCAATTCTTGGTCATGTAGAAATTTAATTTGAAGCCTTCATTTTTTCTTCTAGTTTTTAGGACACTTTACTCTTCAAATTTTCATTATTTTTTCTAGCATAAGTAAAGAAAATATTTTTTCTCATATTTTTCATTCATTTTCTTTAAATGTTTGGAAATGCTTTTTCCACTTTAAGGTATTTGTGAGCTTCCACATGCATTTTCAAAGTTGATTTGGTATAATTATGGATTTTTTAGACTTCTTTAAGTTTAGTATGGGAATTAGGTTGGTAAGAAGGTGTTGAATTCACATTTTTTTTAGAAATAAACATAAGTAATTTATTAACTCGAATATTATATAGAAAGTATAAATAAGGACAAAAAAAAAGAGAAATATATAATGGGCACTATAAATAATCACTATATTATTCATAGGTAGATTACACAACACTTCGATAATCAAATTATGAGTGGAAGGGATATTTATACTAATACCAAAGCCTTAATTACACAATAAAATTTGATCTAATCTAAAATAAGAAGAGGTCGTAAGGTTAATTACAACTTACAAAGTGGGTTTATCCATAAAAATATTATTTTTGGCCCATAGAGCTTATATGATAAAATATTACAATAAATTAGTACATTGTACAATGACTTCCTTTAGACCTATCAATATTACATCATACAATATTGGCCTTGGCCATGAATTTGATTATATTTTCAACATTCCCCATAATATAAACTAAGGGGCCATGGAGAGAAGATAATTCCCATCATAATGGATACTCTAGTGGGATTTTATAGTTGATGTAGATCCTTTGAAGTCTCTATCATCATTTGGAAGATGTCCATTGATCTTCAAGAACTTAGCTTCAATTCTTTGTAGTTTTATTATTGGATGCTCCTCCCTCTTATAGCATTTGTATATGGTCTTAAAATTATTTTAATACCTAACCTAGACCTTGAATCCATATGTCTTAGCCTCCTTGGATTCAAATTCCTTTACATGAGCATGCATTTGTAAAGTTTTTCCACAGTTTTGTGTTACTACCTAAAAATAAACTAGGAAAGAAAAAAATGATCAAGAGTAAGAGCCTTTTAGTTTCCAACATAGGAATCATATGAACCATTAGGTTCAACATCTTAAGAAAATAGGAGGTATTAGCAAGGGTAATCTTCACACATTCTACATTATCTTTATCTTTGTCTCTAGAAGATGTAATATCTTCCCTTAGTGACTTGAATCTTGCAATATAGTCCTCAATGTTATCAAAATAATTCAATTTAAAAGAGGAAATATTCAATTCCAAGGGGCTTACTTTAGTATTATTTACTTTCCCAAAACACTCATACAATTTTAACCATACTTTAAAAGGGTTACTCTCCTCTTTGATGTGAAAAAGTAACTCTAGTTTAATTAGCAAGGAAAATAGGCCAATAACCTCTTCTTTTTTATGGTAAGTTTCTTTATTAATAACAACGATTGTATCCTCTTGAAATATGAATGATAGGTTCTTACTACATAATAGAACATTTATTTGGGTTGACCAAATATTTTAATTCTTTTCCATTAAAATGAATAACTATGGATTTGCAATCCATATTATATAATTTGACACCTAATATCATAACATCCATAGAATGATTCCACCATTAAGTAGAACTAAAAATATCATGTGATCTGAAAAAGAGATCAAAATGCTTTCATACAAAAATGTAATGCCCTCTGAAATATTTTTCCTAATGAACCCAAAAGTACAAAAATTAGGTACCCAAACCTTAGAGTTGCAAGAGCCAATCCCAACTTTCCACTTGGTAAATTTAATTTGTTGTTGTGCTCTAATCATGTTTTCCACTTCAACTCCTCTACTTCATTGGTTAAGTGGCACTTGTCATCCTATAATTGGCTTATTGGATTTAAATAGTTGAAAAAGTGGATTAGGTGGTGTAGGGAGGTACCACATTGACCATAGGTCATTCTTCTTCAACTCACAATGTCGGTGGGATTCAATTATTAGTATTTTCTAGCCAACATACAAAGCATTGTCCAAGATAGCACAATCTCCATTAAGTGTCCTAAGCTAGTTTTTTTCACATGTTCACAGGTCATTGCCTTAATGAAAAATAAGATGTAAAATAGGGATTCAAACATGAGTTCTTTTCTCTATAATATCCTTAACTACCTTGGAGTAACAAACTAGCTAGGTCCCACCCTTGAGATGCTATAGCCAATTTTGTAAACAAAAGGTCTTTATATCCCTAACCTAAAAGTTGAAAGAGTGATTCCAAGATTCAATAACTCTCTTGGGTAAATCCAATACTCTAACACCAACCTATCTAGTTAGTCTACCATCAACCAATGTTACAGTAAAAGTGGCAACATATCTTTTATCATGTGTAAACTTAATTTAAATATGCAAAGCATAGTGTAGATTTGAATCCATATTGAGAAGAAGAAATGTATAAAAATATCCATTTCTAACCATCAACCTCAGTAAACGAACTTAGTTGAACATCCTTTCCTTGAATAAGAATGTCCTAACTCGATAATGCAATTTTTTAAGGAACACACATGAGAAGCACGAAAATTTTAAATTTAAATATTTCTCACCTTGCTTCCTCTTTGAAATTTTATAGCATCCATGGAAACAAAGCATGAAGACAAATGAATTTAATTTCATAGTTATACCTTAAAGGATAAGACACAAACTTTTTGATAGATTTGAAGGAAAAATATGCAATTCATGGAATAGATATTTCTCTTTGATTTTGCAATATTTTCTAGAATCCTTCCAAAATATGTGTCTACCACAATTGTATGCCAAAAATATGAAGATGCAATTAAATTATAAGAAAAATAAATGAAGGAAAAAAAGAATTAGAAAGTGGATTTCCTTGGGCACCCCAACATATCATATTTCACTCACAATTATCATCCAATGGATTTTCATTGAGTGGTATTTATAGTGATATCAAAACCTCACTGAGAGACTAAACCCAGGCCAATATTATCTTAACCTTGAGGTTGACGATACAATACAATAATAATAAATTACCCTCTATGTGAGTTTATCCAAAAATATGGATTACCAAATACCACTAAGGGTGAAATATAAAAGGTCCTTGTAGGATTATATAAACATACCTATAGGTTTACATAATAACATGCTCATAGGCTACATAAATGGTCATCATAATCACATCATTACACATTTGACTTTGACCTAATCAAGATCTAATTATACATATTTCAACACCCCCATATTCTAAGGTGAGAGGGTCAAGGAGAGAAGATATTAGAGGTAATACCTTCACCCATAATGAATACTCTAGTATACCTCTATTGTTCCTCCTTCATACTCATATTCATCATAAAAAATATTTTTTCCATCCCTCAAGAGTTCTATCTCAAACTTATTTAGCCTTGTAATGCAATTTTTGATGGAGTGTCCTTTTCTTTTACAATACTCACAAACATTCAACTTCTTTAAAACCATAGACTTTCTCTTGGGCACTTGAGTCTTAGATTACATTTAATTAAAGTATTTAAGATGATATTATGTATGATAAACAACTCCACAATTCTTCATTGTCATTTCATAATGAATTAGAAACTTGAAAATATCTTCAATAGAGATGTGTTGTGGTTCTTCCATAGTCATAACATTCACATAAAGAAACATTCTAACAATATAAAAAGGAGTAGAAATATTGGAAATAATATATTTTGCATACTCTTCATCACTCTTTACCTTAACTCCTACTATATTTAGATAAAATTTTAGAGCTTTAAATTAAGATATATAGTCTTCGATAATACTGAAATCTAATATCATGAGATTGGAGAACCATGTTTCTATTCTATATACTTTACTAGTACTTACTTTTCAATATATATATTTCAAGGTAGTCCACACATCAATAATATCAGTCCTCTCTAATATAATAAAGTGTGTCCCATTCCACTAACATGAATAATAGTAAAGGAGCCTCATCCTTTATCTTATTGAGTCCATGATCATTAAGACCTTCTTCTAACTCATCATTAAAGATGAAGTAGAGATTTTTTCTTCTTATTTATCCTAGCATTTAAACTAATCAAGTGCTATAATTTTTCCCATTGATGCAAGTAACAAAACTGAAGGAATAAATTTTGTACAAAAAATCCTAAGCATATTTGTAACAGGTCCATAAACTAATGCCTCCACTACTTAAAGCTTAAAAAATTATGCAATCTAAAAAAATGGTCCCAAATGCTTTTGAATGCAAATGATATGCCATCTAAAAGATTTGATAGAATTAGCATTCAAGTAAAAAAATCAAATTCTAAATCTTAAATAATATTTTGCTAAATCAACTATTGCAATGTGTCACCATTGGATTGGTTGTTGTATCTACAAATTGATATTTGACATGGTTGATCAATATATATATATATATATATATATATATATATATATATATATATATATATATATATATATATAAATTTGAGTAATTTATATTTTATTTTATAGATATTGAGCCTAGGATGGCTAGGTTTCAAGATAAGTATCCAAACCATTGTGCTACATACAAATTTGAGGTCACAAAGAAACCATGTTCTATTTAACATATGATCATAGTTATATTTTACTTGGAATAAAAGAAGACAGTTTTAGGATTTAAAACTATGAAATCCTAAATATAAGTTGAACACTCAACCACTATGCCACTTTCTAGTTCTGAGGCTAATGGATCCTTCCCTTTACATTAGTATGTAGCCTTTCACTTTTTGAAAGAAAAAATAAAATAGTTTTAGGTATTTGAACTATCAATGTGATGCTCTAATCAAATTGAATTATCCACTATGATACAATTGTAGGATGTGATTTAAAGGTATAGGAGGAGGTTATTTTATCCACTTCTAAGGAGAAAAAGTAAAAATAAAAAATGCCACTACTGGTTTCAACCCAATGACATCCTCTTGAGCAAGGAAATCCCATACCACCACACCACTCCCATCTAGCATGTGAGGCAATGAATCCAAATAGTATATGACTATAGAAAATTTGAAGATGATAAAAGTGGGATTTGAAAATCCTACCTCCTAAATAATAGCTTATAATAATGCCAACTAGGTATAAGGGAGCAAGTTATGTGTGAAGAATGGAGAGTCCTGTTATGAGTAGAAAAGTTTGGCACCAATCACAAATATGAATTTAAAAAATGAATTTGAAAATACAAAAGAGGAAATGAACCTATAAGGAGGTCGACAACTAATATTATTGCTTGAATGAGTGATGTATCTCTAATACCATGTTGTATTTTATAATATTTTCTAGAATATTTTCAAATCATGCATTCACCACAATCATATGCCAAAAATATGAAGAGGAAATTAAATGATAACAAAAATAAATGATGGAAAATAAACAAAGGGAAAAAACAAGAATTAGAATGTGGGTGCCAATAGGAACTCCAATATATCACATTTTATTCTAGTAATCATCAAATAGATTCTCATTGAGGGTTATTTATAGTTATACCAAAACCCTAATGAGCAGTTAACCTTAGGCTGACATTGTCTTAACCTTGAGATTAACCTTATAATAAATAATAATAAATTACCTATTAAGTAATGTTATCCAAAAAAGGTGTATTAACCATTACCATAAAGTATGAAATATGATAGGGATACATAGGCTTACATAAATGACGAATGCTTATAGGCTTACATAATCACATGCCCATAGGCTACATAAATGACACTCATAAGTACTTTATTATAATTTGAACTTCACCTAAACAAAATCAGAATACACATATTTCAACAAGAAATACTTGAAAAGTTTCAATAATAGGATCATCCTTGATTTCAAAAGAAGAATTGAAGACTCTAAGTACTCTTTTGTGTAACCAAGTGAGGTAGCTCCATACCCACATTGATACCATGTTGGAATTTACAATATTTTCAAAAATGAACAAAAGCAATCCAACGACTCAAATATTATAAAAAAATAAAGAACAAAAAAGAGAAAGATATAGTGGGCACCCATAAGCTCCATAAATAATCACTATATTATCTATAGGTAGATTTCCCAACACTCTGATAATTAAATGAGGAGTAGAAGGGGGTATTTATATCAATACCAACAACCCAATTACATAATAAAGTCTAACATAAGCCAACATAACAAGAGGGATTAAGGTTAATTATAAGTTATTAAGTGGATTTAACTATAACAAGGTTAACTGCAAGTCATAGGGCTCACATAATAAATATTATAATAAAATAATACATTGTAAACAAATACCCTTAGGCCTATCAATATTATATTATATAATGTCATCCTTGGCCATGAATCAAATTGCATTATCAATAGAAAGAGAAATTATTTTGTAAAATTTAAAATTTGAAATTCAATGCCAAAAAAATTCCACATGCTCTCTTTTTCATGTGTGTACTTTAGCATGTATTTTTTATTTTATTGAACATTTGATTTCATCTTCATAGAGAAAAAGGTGTACCATGATTGGGGTTGAAGCAATGTTGATATGGACAACAAGAGGGTCTTTAGGTCGTTCATAGTATAAGGTCATAGGTTCAAGCCTACATTTACTATTTTTTCTTTTGAGATATAAATTCATTGAATCATATTAAAAGAATTAAAAGTTAACTTCAACATGATTATATGGAAATATGGACAGCTAATTATGAGTTTGGGCATTAACTATGGGATATTTAAGGTTTGAATCACAATTTTGCATGCTCAAACAAGTTTTGAAGGGTTACAGAGCTATTCTTCATGGAGGTACCATCTATTTTGGACCCAAAAGGCATGTTGCTCGAATGATTCAAGTAGCCTTATTATGAAGGTTTTTTTTTTTTTGAATTTACATGGTGGAATCGGTAGCCGCCATGAACCCGGGCAGGCTGTCCAGCTTTTATGGCTGCCACAGTATTCTACGCTGTCCACCCTAGAAGCTACCACACAGATCTTCGCGCAGTCCACCCCTATAACCACCATGCCACAATCATTTTAAACCTTTTACGCCGCTGAAAGCACCAGGAAAGGGACAAGTGTTCAGTCCGGTGAGGCCCGAGATTTGAACCTTGGACCTCCGCATTATTATGATTTTTATTCAATATCTAACCCCAATTTAAAACATAGAAAATTAATTTTTGCTTATATGCTCATATGTATTTGCATTGCAAAGGATTATTTTTGAAGTTTTTTTTTAGTTTGAATCCATGATGACATGTTGGGTGCCATGGTTAAGGTAAAGTACCCAACACATGAGAGACCTAAGTTCCACTCTCCTAATTGTTAATTTCAAACTCTTTGGATGGATGATACTTTTCCAACTAACATGGTAGTCATCTATAACATCAATAATTTTTAGCATATTTATTCATCCTCAACCAATCCAAATATAGAAAGTGTTAGGATTTTTGACAATCAAAGGTGGCTAGGTAGCATAGAATGAGTGGCTATCAATGAATGAGTAGTCACCAAGTGGTAGATAGGATTTATTGTTGCTCTTCTAAGGCTTGAGGCTTTAATTTTTCTTTTTAAGGATATATTGAGCAAAAATTCCTAAGGCCATAACTTTTACATATAATATACTTTAGAGCTTATTTTTTTGAAATCACATCATTTTTTGAGCTTTACACATGGGTGGCATAAATTTGCAAATTTGTTCTAGTCTTAGGGGTCAAATTATGTGAAATAATTCTAAAATACTATTTATTTTTTTTGAAGGGTAATCTTATCATATTCTATGTAATCAAAATATTTGGCCTAATGTTTTAGGAGATATAGTTATATTTTATGATATCTACAACCAATTTTGAGTCTTTTAGAGGCTTATAGGAAAAGGACTAAAGATGTACTTAAATCAATCCCTCTTTCTCATTTAGGTAACTTATTCATCTTATTGATGAAGTTGAAATCATTCATGATCTTTTCCTTCTTTTCTTTCTTGTCAATTTACTCTTAGAAGTTTTTTATAGCTCTTGTTTGAAGTAGGATCATGCAAAACCTCTTTTGATGATAGAAATCAGGTGGTACAAGGGCAAGTAGAAGTTTTAAAATATGGTAAATTATGGGGTAAGAATAAAAAGTATACCTTCAAGTCATACCTTATGTGACGAAGGGTTATACATAGGAGGAAATGGTGAATTACCATAATTTTTCAAAAAAAGTTGAAAAATATTGGTGAATTTGACAGTTTTGGCCAGACTGTGTGGAAAACACGGTTTAGGATTAGACTGAGTGGGAAACACAGTTTGGGCATGGATCGAGTGAAACACATAGTCCAATCATGGATCGGGTGGAAATCATAGCCTAGCTATGGATAGGGTGGAAAACAATGTTTGAATAACGTATCAATTGAAAAACAATACCCAGTTAGAGGACCAGGTGTAAAATAATATCTAGATAATAGACCAAATGTAAAACAAGGCCTAACTGATGGATCAAGTGGAATGCAAGATCCAGTTTACAGACCAAGTGAAAACAAGGACCGACTTATAGACCGAGTGAAAAATAGATATCAACTAACAACTTGGGTATAAAACGAGGTCCTTATAATGGATCGAGTGATAAAAAAAGGTTTGTTTAATGGACCGAGTTGAATGCAAGTTCTATATTATGGATCAGATGAAAATGAGGTCTGGATAATGGACAAGGTGAAAAGCAAGTTTTAGGTAGCAAACCGGGTGAAAACAGAGATAGACCAATGGCTCAGGTGAAAAATAAGGTTCGACTAACGGATCGGGTGCACGATCAAGTTTATTTTTTATAGCCCAAGTAGAATACAAGGTCTATCACTAGACCAATATTTACTCTACCACGTGTCACACGATCGATCAACCTCATTGTATATCGAATGATATTCTACCATGTGTCTAAATTTGGTCATTTTTATCTATAAATAGACATCGACAAGTCATTTTTTTTGTTATATTTTTGTGATTGCACTCAAACCCTTCCAGATCCATCATCACCCCATACCCTTCTGAATCCAATTTCTCCTTTATCAACGAATAATATACAATGCTACCACCTCTACTCAAACTACCATTGGAAATTTAGTTTTCAAGAATGCTACTTGTACTACCATGATAGATTTGTCAACCACCCTTGGTTATGATAACTCGTGGCTATCTACATCAGTTTTGTAGCACTTGCTTACAATGTCGTAGTTCAATATCAACAAGCACCTTCTACAAACTATCATTGATTATTACGACCAAGATCGTGCAATAATGAATATGATAGTTTAATATAAACAACTATGATTCACAATCACACATTATGATATACAAAGGTTAACATATCTTCTACACAAGGGTTTTTTTATGTGTCTCCAAGGTTCTCTATGTCTCAATGTGATAAAAAGTACTTTGAGGATCATTACGATCTCTTGTGGAAAATGATTGAAGGTATAATTCTCATCAATGTTTTTCAAAATTTAACATCTTTTATTTCCAATCTAATTTTTTTGTGCACCTTCCATGGATAAGTGTAAAAGAGGCTTAACAAATAGTTGTGTTGGAAGTAAACATCTGAAGTCTATTATTAAGTTCTTCGAAGCAAGCCTATTTTTGCTTGGAAGAACGAGACTTTTGTTATGGGCAAAGGTATATATCGTTCACAAAATTCAAGGTACATAGTTTGACAGGTGCACATAAATTTTAGAATGCATCAAAATAGAGTTGCATAGCATTAGGATGGAGGAAGTTAAAATGGTGGCGACGGTTAATTTTATTTTAGATCTTTTTTATGAAAGTTTTCATGATCTGCAAAATACTGAAATACCAACTATATTGCATCCCACACTACTGAACATGGGTTTGAGACTAGAGGAGTTAAGGTTAATTCCATTCTTCACATCCATTTTTTATATATTTTAGCTCTATTTTTAGTTTTAATTTTTATATGCACCTAAATACAGAAAAAGATAGTGACAAAAAGTAAAAAATTGGATGTTGGCGTAAGGGGTCATATGCATGAGGCGTGTGGTGATTCTAAATACAATGAAGGTGATTCTAAATACAATGAATCAGAATCATCACCAATGGTGATGCCGTAAAAATGTACGCAAAAGGTTACTCCTCGGTCTTCTTCTTTTCCACCTGTATTTGGAAATCAACCTGAATCGAGTTAGATCAACCATCCTATACATAATTTTATCTTTCAATATTTTATTAGTATATTTGTTAGTATGCTATATAAAATTATTATAAGTTTTATTAAATATTTTCATATGTTTTCATAATTGTGCACCACCCTCGGCTGCAAAATTATACATGAGATCCAATCATCATCAGGTAAATCATTCTCTTTACTTGAAATTAAAATTTTTCTTGTCTTTTTTAATAATTTTGGCAATTTATTTTTTGACTATTTTTAGGCGGCTCTCAATATCAATTGGTGAGAAGCCAATATCAGCATGTCATGAGGCTATCACTAGCACAATAGCAACCATAGGTGCAGTAAATAAGAGGCCAAGTCAATATGGCCCATGGAAAGGGAAAAACACTTATGCAATTGAGATCGCGGGGGTTTTTCCCACCTTTCATTTAACACAAGTTACATACCAAAGGTATCAATAAAAAATGTTGGATTAGATAATATTACGCTTAATGAGGAATATTTTTTGTAGGGCAACATTTTGGGCTTTCAGGTGATAGATGTGCTTGAATATCCACATGTGAAAGTAGAACAAATAGCACCCCCATTAGCTGAGAAAATATTATCACCTCCTGCTAGGGACTCCCACTCTCATCCTCAATTCGAGGATGAGAAATTTAATCTTGATGTACAATATTTTATGAGTGATGGTATTGAAGAAACCCTCCAAGAAAAGGTTCTTCAAGATTTAAAAGTTATGAAAGACTGGGAAATTTGGGCTAAAGTCCTTATTAAGAAAATAAATACCCATTATAAAAATTATAATAGAAGGGAGACACTTTTTTATCAGTTTGAAAACAAACCAGAGAAGCTTAGGCCACATCAGTATTAGTGATGTGTAGGACTTCAGTTGAGGATGAAGTTTTAAATATAATGTTGAATAGAATTGAGAATATCAATGTTGAAGCCCAAGCATACTATAAGAAAACCATTGAAGTTGCTTTGGCTACAAGAGATGTGGCCGAGGTGAGAATCTAGTTGCATATGTTTTGTTTAAATTATATCATATAACTCTACTAAATAATTTTTTTCTTCTGTAGCCAAATTTTGAAAATTTGAAATTAGAAGTTTAGAGCATGCAAGGCAACATAGAGGTTGCAAAGAAATTTTTGGAAATGACAATAGGATAGTCCAACAGAAAGTAAGAGATAATAACATTTTTAAAAAATATTTGAGGGATAAACTTAAAGTGGATCTGGATCTCCTGATAAGGGAAGGGCTAGAGAAAAATCCTATTTTGAAAATGCTTCAAGATCCTACCCAAGAAGAAGTTAAACTATTAGGAAATTTTAACAAAGTAGAAGAAGGTTTAGTGAGATCGGTAGCACTACCAAAACCTAGTGTACACAAAGCAAAAAAAGCAATAGAACAAGTAGGTCCACGAGAATCATCAGCAACAAATTTCCAATCTAAGAATTAAGTTGAAAATTTTCCATGTTGACTGAATATTTTGTTGTATTTCAGTCGATAATTAAACACATTGTAATATATTCTGAATCTATATACGAAAAATGCATTTACAAATTTTGTGTCCACTTTTATTTTATGGTTGCTTTTTAGAATATTTTGATGTTTTTTGCATCTATGACAATGCAATTTCATATATTACATTAATATCAAATAAATAACAAATACAACAATACAAAAATATATGAATATTAAAAAATTACAAATGAATTCATGTTATCAAATGAATAAAAGTGTTTGACATAATTCATTTGATAACATGAATTGATTTGTAATTTTTCAATATTCGTATATTTTTCACTTCCACTGAAAACCCTCTCATCTTCCACTGATCCCAAAATTAGTGTTTGACATAATAAAAAAATATTCACTAATAGTATCTTGTAAGATAGTACTTGGATACAATTTTTTTCACAAGCGTGCAATGGAACCAGTCTCATTGATTTTACTCAAAAGTGATGTTTGCTCAACCATTGTTCTTCCAAAATGCAATGAATGTTGTTTTAAAAGATATTTATTGAGTATACCTTTGATTTCAACACCATTGACTTCCATACTTTTATTGAAATACTTAATAATTATGAACACTTATTTAATAAACAACTCATATGTAGAATTGTAATCAAAACAAGAACCCCAAAATATGGGGTTAACCACACCCATGGCCTCAAGCAACTCATCTCTTTGAAATTGTTCTCTTATCTCACTTATCAAATAATTTGCTATTTTTGATCAATTTGTCTTAGTTTTCTGTAAAACAACAAGAAATCTATTGTGTGTTACAGGAACTTCAACATCGTCCACAACTATACTTGATTGTCTTTCAAAATAATAAAGAGGTATCAACTTTCCATGAACATTAATACAAATATGATCATTGATGTTAAACTTCAAAAAGTTTTTTGGATCATTCACATTTATCAATGTATTCCAACTACTGAACAAAGGATCTGTAAAATCTTCTTTGGACACATATAACCTAGCAATAATTATACATACGTGTTTTCTCATCCTCATGAAATCAACAATATAGATGGATCTCTCTTGTGCAAGTTTAATCTATAGCATTGTAATAATACCACATAATGTCAATAGGATTTCAAAGTTAGTCAATGGAAACAACACATATTTTACCTTATAAATTGCCCTACGATTTGCATATATAAACCATGTTAATGATTGATATTCTGTAAAATATCTTAGTGCAGGTTGATACAATGAAATCCACCTTGTATCCACATCTTTTAACATTTTTTCCTTTTGTAACTCCTAGTGCAAACTGTTGAAATTCTATGAACCTTTTTTTACTACAAGAAAAATAAGAATGTATTTCACGAATGAGGTCTTCCACTCTCGTAACATTTTGAAAAATATTCACAATTTTATATGCAAGATTCACCCTATGAGCCATGCAATGAATGGGTATCATATATGAAGCAATTGTGGTTTAGAGTCAAACATAAAGACCTTTCTTATGCCCTTGCATTATAGTAGCACCATTAGCTCTAATGTATATAAACTTTGAGGCAACATTATAAATATTTTTAGCATGAATTTTCAACCATTTTATGTAATCCTAGAAAAATATGTTGCCTCACATTATCTTGAAATGTATACAAAAGTATTCAAATCTAGGATATGTTGTCCACAGTCATCACCTCATCAATAGAAAGTGAAATAAATCTGGCAAGTTTTACTTTCTCCCTCAGGTCCTCCTTCTCTACTAATGATAGATATTTTGCCATTTCCCAACCACTTCGATCTAACCAATGGGAATTAGGAATATTTTGTACATCATCTAGTTGAAATAGGTTCTTATAATTAATAAAATTGAACATCAATCTATCCTTATTGATAATACTATATACAATAGCAAACTGCAAACTTTTTGAAGCTAAGGTGGTCTTATGAATTTTATAAAATTGGGCTTCAATCATTCCACCTTTCTCAATAATAGATTGTTGTTACTTTAAGTGATTGTCATATTCTATTACATGTCTGACATGCATACATTTTGATGCATCCTTCCATATAACTTCTTTACTAACTTCATCATTACTTCTTGTAACTTTTACATAATATTTGCTAGCATGTTTTTCTACTGTATCTATCTTATTTTGCAGCCTATGTTCCTTACCAAGTTTCCAACTACAAATTTTATATCTACATACTTTATCATCGACTTGGTTGTTCTTATTAGAACAAGCTCAATCGAAGAAAATTGTTTTACCCATTGATTCTTAAATGTCCTTCCAATAGCCCAGTTAGATGCTTTTCTCTTTTTATATTTTTTTCTTGAATATTAAAAATGATTTTGTAATGTATTTGATTTATCACTTTCAATTTCAACTAGCATGTCATTTTGAGTATTATCTTCAAGTGCTTGTTGGATGTCATTGTTAAGATAATTTTTATTAGAAGGCATCACTTGGTGAGGAATATCTTCAGGTGGAGGTAAATCAAGGTTGATAGGGTATTCTAGATAGTAGCATACAATACTATTCTTAATTAGTTTTTAATTTAACAAAATAAACTAAGAAACCAAAATCTGATTTATATTATCATGCAATATGCTAGAGGCACAAACTGCAAATTAACCATTTGAGAAAAAAAACATTATTTAAACTAACAAAAACACCTAATTGTTTAGTAGTGAAAACTCATTTGTACCTTGAGTTTGCACATATATTGATGGCTCATAATATTTTAATGTATGGCTAAAATAATTCAGTATACTATTTTTAGCAGATAATTTGGCCCCCTTATTTGCATCGCCAGTAGGTGACATTTTACTTGTAAAGAAAATATTATTCAATTTACAAAAGTAATAAAATGTTGAAGATATCTTACTTCTGTGTATCCTCAAGATAATATTGTAATTAGAATAAACATATGGATGGTTGGTAGAAAATAAATACATGTTTAGAGGTATTCTTTATTGTGATTTTTTCAATATATGCAAATACTCTGATTTTTTTAGATAGCACCTATAACTTATAAGAACAAAAACATAATCATTTAAAAAATTCAAATCAGTGGAAAAAAAAAAACTTGTGTATGCGAGATATAATTAGAGATAAAAATATTGAAAAGTATAATATTTTAGTATAAAATGGACAAGAAACAAAGAATCAAAATATACTTAGAGAAATAAAGCATCACAATGTCCTTAGAGAACCAAAGCATTTACCTATTTATAATCTTATAACAAAAAAACAGATCTCAATAGAAACAAAGAATCAAAGAATTTTAACATAGATAGCAAATAGGGGAAAAAATGGAGAATAGAGCATTGACTTATTTACAGTACATGATAAAAAAACATCAAAATAAAAACCAACAATTAGATGGCAAAAAAATAGATCTTATTATTACAACTGTTACAACTACTATTCTCTATAAAAAAAACACAAGATCATAGATTCACAATGTCTAAAGAGAAATAAAGTACCTGGTGGAGTAAAAGGCTCAACTGACGGTTCGGTTGGACAAAGAGTTCTGGCAGTCGATTTGAGTGGGAAAAGAGACCCAATAGTTGATCTAGATGGAAATAGAGGATCTTCAGGTGGTCTGGATGGAAAATGTGGTCCTAAAATTGGGTCAGAGGAAAAAAGAAAACTGATAGTCAATTCAGGTGGAACTAATGGTCTGGAAATCAGTCCAGGTGGGAAAATCTCTATCAATTGTTCTGGGTGTAAAATAAGTTTGATAGTCATTCCAGGCAAAAAAGTTGTCTGACTTCAGTCCAGGTTGAAAAGGGTGTCTAACAGTCGGTTTGGGCGATAAAAGAGGCCCGGTAGTCAAACCGATTGGAAAATGAGGTTCAGATCCCATTTTGGATATATAACATGATTCGAATATCAATTCGGGTATAGAACTATAACCGACAATCGTTTCAAGTGCAAACAAGAGTCTAGTTTCAATCCGAGTAGATTTTTAATCTGAATCGATTGGTTTTCATACATGATTGAAGTTTGGTGGAATTATACAATAGATCGAATGTTTCAATTTGTCTTTTCATTGTGAAGGGTTTACTTTTTGCTAAACCTGCTCAATTTTATAATAGTTTAAATGTTTTAAATGAAAAATTATCTCTAGCGTGTTACTTATATATAGTGGTATAGTTGGCGAATTTGGTGGGATAAGTTAAAATTTTAAAAAAATTGGTGAAAATGGTCCATGACTTAGGCGGGAGTGTTGGTGAATTTTTAAAAAAATACATAATACTATTATCAATGCATGGCAAATCGACACCTAAAAATATTTTATCCCAAAAATTTCAGGCAAAATGGCCGATGTCTAGGGTCTCCCAAAATCACCAATTTGCTTTTTTAAAATTCTAATCACCCATTTTGTGATTATTTGCGACTGTGCATAACCCTGTACAAACTATGGAATATGGAAGGATCTTATTTTTGTATAAAGTGGTGATTTTGACTTCTCTTCATCATTTGAAGCCCAAACAAAAGTTTTTTTTTGGATGTATGTAGGAGTATCTAATAATCGGAGTGATGATTTGATCTAGCCTAAGGATACTCTTGTATAGGAAGTATTTTTGCAATAAAAAATTTTATATTATGATGGGGATTCATATGAGTTTACCTCAAAATGCGGAGGTCTACTAAAGCATCCATTATAGGGGAGATGTTATTATTATTAGTTTCTTCTCTCATTGGTCCCTTAGTTTAAATTTTTAGGGATTGTTGGAAGTGTAATATAATTCATGGCCAATTCAAACATTTTATTATATAATATTAGATAGGTCTAAGGGCATTCATTGTAGAATGTATCGAATTTATTGTAATATTTTATCATATAATCCCTATAGGCTACAGTTAACCTTGTTATGGTTAAACCCACCTTCTAAACTTGTAATTAACCTTAAACTATTTCTTGTTATATTATATTAAGGTTACCCAGGTGTTGTAGGTGAGTTGTAGAGGAGAGGGCAATCCACCAAGGGAGGTCCCAGGTTCGAATCTCCACCCTACCAAAAATTTGAATTGGGTACCCAAAATCCAATTGATAATGTTGGTGCGGGCAGGGCTGGGTGCGACCCCCGAGTGACTTTGACGGTGTAGAACCCCCTGTTTGTGGTCTCTTAGACCAAGGCGGCCCCGCAAGGGGTTTTTCGCTTTATATATATATATATATATATTAAGGTTAATTTTACTTATGTATTTGATGTTTTGTTATTGGTATAAATACCCCCCACCACTCCTCATTTTATTATTGAAGTCTTGTGATTTTATAGATAATGTAGTGATTATTTATGGTGCCTATGGGTGTTAACTGCATATTTTTCTCTTTTTTCCTTTCTTACACTTTATATATAATATATGAGTGGATGGATTGCTTCTGTTCATTTGTTTTAAAATATTGTGAATTCCAACATGAGAGAGGGTTACCATAGCCACTCGATGTAGGGTCAATATTTTCCTTTAATTCAAGGACTTCGGAAATTTAGTTGGCATGTGTATTGAGGATTATTGGTTGTTGTTTTTATGCTAGTTCTACTTATGTGCATTACTAGGTTTAAGAGTCATCAATATGTACTTTTTGCTTTGTAGTATTAATGATTCCCTACTTCGAGGAGTAGGGAACTTTCCCTACATTGTTGAGTAGTGTGACTTCTTGGCTAGATCAATTTCATATTAGGACCTTTACCTTCATGACCATGAGTTCAAGTCTTCTTCCATATTTTAATTTGCATCATATGTTGGGTGGACAACATTAAAGATAATATGGTTTATTTTTCACTCAATTTGTTGTCTTATCATTTAATATATAGGAGAAGAACATATGGGAACTTACAGACAAGAAATTTTGATTTCAAACCTCATGTTTTTCCTTTTGGCTAGCATGTTAAACAATGAATAGAACAATATTTACGATGGTAGTGTTGATGTTTTCTACCATGCCTTATCTTGATCCATTGGTTATGAGAACTATGCATAGGATTTGTGTGGCAAGTGGTTTGTTATTCAAAACCCATGCCTTTTCATAAAATGATATTTTTGAGGGTAATATTAAGAATTGGATGTGGTTGCCTTTCTATCTAGTGGGGGATCACTTTTGGTACTTGGCATCTCCTTTGAGCACTTGACTACCATATCTAGCTCAAGGTGAACCCTATGTGGAAGACTAGATTCAAACACCATGACCCCAATTTTTGGATTATCTAATAAGGCTTGAAAATGAATTGGTTAACATGGTGGTAAGTTTAGATTCCAACATCTATATATGCATATACATACATATTGACTATTTGTTTACTTTACATAGTGGAAAACATGTATTGAATGTTATGTAACATATGACAAATTCTGGTTCACTACATATTGGCTAAGTTCTAGTGGATTTAATTGCTTTAGACAAGAGGATTAATAGGGAAAAAAATTTAGAGGCCATAACTTATATATACATAAGTGTTTTAGGCCTATTTTTTAGATTGCATAGATTTCAGGGTCAACATAAATTTGTATCATTGATTCAAGGACTTGTTATATTATTGAGGATGAATTTAATAGAGATGGACTATTTGTAATAATGGAGAAAATTATAGTGCTTAATAAACTCAATGACCAGTTTATTGAGGAAAAAAAAAAACTATTTTTTGCATCTTTAAAACAAAATATCAAAATACTTTGATAAGAAAAATCTATCTTTTAATAAGGAAACTTTCCTAGGTCTATTTCTTATACGAGTTGAAGTTGACATACTTCTATATACTAGAAATAAGGTTAATATCACCAAGGTTTCAAAGAAATTACAAAACTTGTATGCAAAGGTTAATGCCACAAAGGTCAATAGATTTGAATTGAAATTGTTTTCCCTCAAACACTCATATTTTTATAATGTGAGGTCTATATCTTTAGGATGTAAAGTGAAGGATGGTGTAGAATATGTCAAGATTACTCTTACTAACATATATTCTCTATTTTAGTCTATTGGACCAATGATTCATGTTGTTCCTATGTATATGAAATATCATGTTTCTATAACCCTCAATGCTCTCTTATCTCTTGTTATTTACTTTGAGGTTGTGATGAGGATTTTTGGGCTTTACTCTTGGGTGTAGCCAATATAATTTTTGTATTAGATTGCAAGGATAATTGTAAGACTTCAAAGAAGGAAAATTATTATGTGAATATTATAAAAGGATGGGCACCTTATGAGGATAGAATTTAATAATTTATCTTGTGTATTTAAGTTGTAATATTTATGATATATATGCATTTTGATAAATGTTATTGTATGATTTAAATTTTTTTTTCTAATTTTTAAATAAATGTTACTTGTGGGTTCTTATGTACTAAAATATTACAATTTTACATGAATCTCATGAAAGTGTTGTATTCTTATAAGGTAAAAAGGTTACAGGTGATATACGAAATGCTACTACAAAACAACACACCTAGCACAACCTACATATGTAATCCATAGAATACAACTATAGAGGAGTGTGGATAAAAGTACCTACAGAAACAGTCTACGAAAACCACCTGGAGAAACAGTCTACACAAACCTGTTACTTTTAGCAAACATATTTTGTGCAATAAAAATGCCACACGTATTGATGTCATGTGTGTTGTTGAAGTCAGTCAAAGCAAGCATAGTTTTTATATTCTATAGTGGGATTATTGTTGACTTTATGTAATTTGTTAATTGGTTGAGGTTATGTAACTTGGAAGAGTAACAAATTTATCCTTTCCTTAAGAAAGGGATAAAATATTGTTTCATATTGTTAAATATGTTTTAGATTATTAAGTTACATAGATTATAGATTGTCTTGTTACACATTTTTAGTATCCAAGCCATATGGAGAAGATTTGTTCAAAACCGTGTAACAAAGGAAATGTTGGATTTTCTATTGTAAGGGAACAATGTAAAATTATATATTACAAAGCCCTCAATGATAGAAGGGCTTAGTCCATATATGCAGGAAAAGGAAGACTATTTCTTCAGCCATGTTACACTGTAAGATTTTATTTGGAATTGGAATAAAAGAGTAAATTAGAGTCATTTTGTTCATCTTCTATGGTAATGGAATTATTTATCTTTTGCATGATTTTTTTATATTTTTTGTAACTTTATTTCCTTTCCTGCACATATGAATCACTTAGTATAGAAATTAGTTTAAGGAATATAAAACCCTGAAAGAGTTAAAGTAGAGTAGAAAGAGGGGACAATTAATACTGACCTTGAGGAGGGGGGGCACTCCAAAGCGTTAGTCCCTATATCTCTTCCTCCTAAAGAACAGTAGATATAGTTAGAACGTAGAATAAAATTAGAATATAAATTTAATTAAATTGCATATTACAGAATTATAGAACCTATTAAGATAGACAATGCATTTTTAGAATCATAAAAAGTGGATCCATAAACCTAGTTTAATTCATAATTGAATCCCTTAAATTAAGCATATTTTCAATATTTTCATTTATTGCAAACTTTATTTTATGCAAGAAACTAAGAAAAAGTAATAAAAATCAATGATCAGAAGTATGGATATCTATACAGGATAACTATTATTTAAATCTAATCTTGGTTTGACAATTAATTGTGAGACATCACAACTCAACATTTTGGCACCATTATCAGGGAGAATAGTGCCATATATTATGGTTGGAGACTGCTGGAGTGCATGAGAAGGAGGCTTTACCTGCATGTAGGTCAGGAGTGGAACAACAAGTTCCACTTTCTTTATTTATTTCACAATTACGTTCCACTTTCTTGGTTTCAATTTCATTTTTTTTAAGTTAGTAATGTATGAAGTTTCATCTTACCAAACCCCATAGTAGGGATTGGGATTGTTTCCTTAATAATTCTATATTGCATATATAAAACCTCTATATGATTGAAGTAATATTTTTGCCAACCTCTTTCCTTGATTTTTAAATAGTCTCTAGCTAGGTTTTGTCCCTAACGGCAAAATAATAAGTTTATAATTTTGCAAGTATTGACCTTTATTATTATTTCCTTTATTAAAACTACCCCACTTACAAGAGGAACTTTAAATTTTCCTCACATCCTTAAAAAAAAATCTTTGTATTTTGTCTAATTTAGATGCTACAGTTACTCTCAAATTTGAAAGTGACAATAAATAAAATTATATATATATAAGATGATAGATTACAATGCATCCTTTATGAGTTGGATTGTTCTAGCCATTGTTAAAAACATTCATTTCCAACATACCAAACAAGATTTCATTTTATAAAAAATTGAAAATTAAATCTTGTTCATATTATTTTTTTATCAAGCTAAGGAATACTTAGATATGTTGATGGTGATTTTTTAACTTTAACCCCAAAAATTTACATAATAGTTGGTTGTAAATCTAGGGCAATCTTAATAAAAAAAAATCTTGGATTTTATCATATTAACCAACTATCCTAGAACCTTCTCATAACATGATAGTATTGATTTAAACTCCATGACCTTCATAACCAAGGGATGGACCAAAATAAAAACATCATCAATAAATTGAAGATGAGATTGGAAGGTACCATTTGCTACAACCTGAATAGCTATGTTGATTTTGCCTTCTAATTTTACCTTTGAAATAGTTGTTCGTAATGTCTTAGCAAGAATAATAAAGGTCAAAAGGAAATGGTGAGTCACCCCGTTGAAGTTTAGGAATGATTAAAAGTATCATGTGGAGGATCAATTAATCACAATATAATATTTTAGAGTGCTATAACACCTAGTCCATTCACACAACTTTAATCAAAAATTAAATTTTCTAAAATTATAATCACAATATAATACTTTAGAGTATCTAGTTGTACATGTATACTTGGTTTCTCATGGAATGAAGAGAATGCATGGCATTTTATGTAATGATTAAACCATAATAAATTTGCTTAACATGAGCAAAACACTCTGTATCTTTAAAGTGACATAACTTAGTATGTGTTTATCCAAAATTTTAAAATTATGTTGTAAATCATATTACAAATACTTATAGAACAAAAATTATCAAAATATTTGTCTCACTTATTTACAAACCAGCCCTTGATTTCACTTATTATAGCCTCTTATTTTATTTTTTCACACATGTGCACACCATATCCTAGTTTAAACATGGGCTTCTATGAAAAGAGAGCCCAAAACCCTAGCCACTACAATGTTCCATAGAGATGAAAATATAAAGAATTAAATTAGTGACACACATATCCTATCGTGGTTTAAACTTGGGTCTCCCGAAAGAGAGCCCAAAGCCCTAATGACTACCGTGTTCCACAATGACAAAAATGGAAAAAATGAACTTGTAACCTTCCCTTTGAGAAAAAAACCAAATATTACACAACTAATTCTCATAGGCATGAGTTTTTTTTTTTTTTGGTGTAATCTAGACAAATCATTTTCCTATATTCTCAATGTTTTTAAACCAATGACCAAAATTTTTATTTTAATACATAGAGGAATGAATAACACCATCACCATCTTGAAGACCACTATTATAAACCCTAGTCGGCTAGGTAAGATGAAATCAAGTCATTCAACAAATATTCGGGTGTTATCAACCAGCCTATCCCCTTCTAAATACATCATGGTTTAAACCTGGGTCTCTCCAAAAAACCTAAAGCCCTTACCACTAAAATGTCCTTAAACAAACCAAAAACTAAAATTACTTATTACATATAACTATGAAACTTTCAAATAACTATGAAACTTTCAAGGTTTAATTTTTTATATAAAAATTATAGTATATTTTAAAGTTTAAATGAAATGATAAGTTAAGAATGTTCGATACAAAGTTATCAAACAATTAAAAAAATATTTACTGTGATCTCATATCCATATGTACTACCAAACTTGCCTGGAAAGAAACTGACGGAATTTTTTACTGTCGAGGCTGTTGTTGGGAATATAGAATCGTGGAAGCATATACAATCTTTCCTCTTTAGATCTACAAATCGAGTTAAGAATGAATGTTGATGACGAGGCAAACGACATCGATAAGATGAAACAAACTAAGAAATAATTTTTGGTAGTTGTAAAGTATTGTAAATATTTGTTAGTAGGTTGTTTGATCGTTGGTTGGTAGGTTGTCAAGATTCAATTTTTGGATAGTAAAGTTTATAAAAACGTAAGAATTTAATTTAAAATAATACTTTATTATACAAAAGATGTTACCAATTTCCTTATACTAAAAAAATATTAATTTTTTTTTTTAAATCTAATAGAGGATTGAAATTTAAGGAAGGTGGGTCGAAGATGTCGTGCAAAGTTGTGGAAGATCAATCACATAGAAGATTGTGAAGATACCTATTGTTAACCTTTTTCATTGCAAAAGACAAAAATAATGTCTAGGTATCAAAGATTTTAATTGTTTGGCTTTCAATTTTTATAATATAAAAGTGTTTTATAAATAATATAAAAAAGAGTATTGTTGATGGCTGAAAGCATTTTTATGTTTGAACTGTTCAAAGTGTATGTTATGAAAAAATTTAGAGCATCCATGTGTACAAAAGATCAATCCGTTGAATATAATTCACATACGAATATTATTGAAAGACATATAAAAGTATAAACATCAAATCAGTTTAAGTCATTTGACTTATGGGTTTGGGTTTTTGGGTTTGTTGTATTATATATGAGTTATTATGGTTTTTATAAATTAAAGTATGGGTTGGATGTTGATAAAGATTTTATTGTTCAATGCAAACAATTCACATAGAAGTATTGACCTATCATCATGTATATTTTTTATATTACTTTTTGTTTTCATTATAGGAATTGATATAGTGTTAAATTTTGTTTTTGATATATTTATATTATTTTTTAGTAATTGTTAAGTGTTGTAGAGTTTAAATCACATGGGTTGCTCTCAACAAGTTTATACCATTTCGTTATTGTTGATCTAAAGTGAGGGAGACCATCAGTCACTTGGAATTTATATTATCGTTGTCAATTTAACGTGCACTCAAAGGATTCAGATCAAACTACTACCTTTGCAAACAAACAAAGCATATATCCAAGGTTTGAACCTAGGTCTCTTTTTGGTAAGTGTCTGTCTAGACAAGCAATTACCAATCCACCTAGCCCTTGGGGGTTGTGTAGTGTTAAATATAACTTTGAAGTTTTTCTTGTATGAGGTGAGTCTAGTTATGTTATTTATTTTTGTAATTTTTGATGTCATAAATAGTAGAAAACTTTTATATCTTAGAGGGAAGTTGCCTCCATAATTAAAACTTGATAACTTAAAAAATGTGGAGCTATATAACGTTTTATGGTCTATTTGTGTGATTTTAAAAATATTCAAAACAATTAATTGATAATTATGTATATGTTTTTTTCTTTGTGCTTTATTGATTTTAAAAATACTCAAAACAATTAATTGGCAATTATGTATATGTTTTCTTCTTTGTGCTTTACTATAATTTGTCTTGTTGATATTTTTATAGAATATCTAACATATTAGATGCATTCAAAAGGGTTACTATGAAAACTTTGAAGATTCTCTTATGAGGACTTCTCTTGTATTAAACGTGTTTCTCTCTTTTGGATTTTACTACAAATTTTCTTAAAGTATTTAAATGCCTTTAAGTTTGGATATTGTAGAGGATATTCTCATGCTTTTGATAATATTTTCTATGGAATGGATATCAAACAATTTTGAGGTTGTGGTATTCTTTAGGTATAACTTATGAATTTTTAGTGAAAATACATATACTACATCCAATATTGTATATGCTTAGATAATTCATAAGTTTTGTGCAGATCTAGAGATTCGTAGAATACCTGTCTAGAGGAGATGGTTAGCAAGATCATATATATTATGAGCAATGCATGTGCAGTGACATGTCACTATCTTGAAAATCATAACTTTAGAAGCTTTTAAAGCACTAGAATTAGTTTTTTGATGTCTTTCTAAACCCTTCAAATTTTGTCTAAGTTCCAGATAAGTGTTAATTGGTTTAGGAGTGATCTCTTGGTAAAATGGACTGATTGAATTATCGAAGTGAAGAGCTAGGAGTTTCGTGGTGAATTGCTAGCAAAGTCAAGTGATTCCCTCGCTTCATAGAGTGAATCACTTGTAGGCCTATAGAGGGGTAAAAATACAAGAATGGATATTGAGGAGAATATTTTGAAAAATAATATTTTAGCATGTAGTGGCACCATAATTCATCTTAGAATCCTTCTAATCCTTTTAAAGGTATGTAACATTTGGAGGTGCATAATTTTGTTAGAGATGCCTCCAAATTTTCAGTTTTACTAGAATGAATAGTTTTTCAACACAGGTAACTTAAGGGTAAACTCATACTATGAATAGCATTCATGGGCTCCATTATATTTTGGTCATGATAATTTAAATCTACACTTTGTGAAACCTATTGTCATATTTTATTGTCTCAATCAAAAAAAGCACACCTAGCATGGAGTAACATAGCAGGGCCACAATCGAGAGCATGGAGTTCGACTCAATCAAGGGCTGCTAGGATTTTTTTACAAGGTTGACTCCTTGTTAGGATGTGATCTTTGGGTGCAATTTGAGAGGAAAAAAGGATGTAAGAGAAAAAATAAAATAATTTAACAAAAATAAAAGGATGGCAATGCACCAAAAGAGTTGCTAAGATCTCCCTACACAATAGGCCTGAACGCTATGTGCCATCGGTGAACACTTCCTCTCCTTGACACAATTAAGCATAATTGATATTTATCAACATATATGCACATAAAGAAATGGTTCAAAAAATAACCATAGATGGTTAGTCCAAAAATTGATGTAAGCCTCGCACACACACATATGTAAGTAAAACCTAAAATAGAGAAAAACTATAGACACATACACACACAAAAATGGGTCAAAATGAGAGCCACAGATGGCTAGTTAGAAAAATTAATTCAAGCCTTCATATGTGTGTGTGCATACGTGCGTGTACAAATAATATTTTACAAGGATTGTGCCAAAAGTAGGGGTTCGATTTGCCCATAAGCCATTCAAAAATTGACTGCTCTACAAAAATAATACAAAATATTATAAATTCAAATTTGTCGATATTTTTTATAATCTAAACTACTAGTATTTATAGATTACAATTGGGATAATTTTCCTCCAAAATTATTTGTACATGGATCTGACGATTGATTCTAAAAATTAAATTAGTTACTCCTTAACTATCACAATTGTCAAATCTAAGACTGTGATCACCATACTTAGCTTAAACGAATCTTTGAATTACTTAATTAAGATATCATCTGGTAGGTGGTCTTTCTCTTTCTAGGCGAGAGTGAGCAACAATGGTCTAATTGTTCTATTGATCAAAGGAAACTTACAGTCTTATATAGGCTTTGATAGCCAAAATAAACTCTAACCAACTAATTCATAAATAGTCTATGTCTAGAATAGATTTAGAGAAATCCTCTAACAAATCAACTATTAATGACACTACCTAGGAATGCTAGGTAAATAGGAATCCTAACAACATTATTCTAAATAATAAATATTAATGCTTTAGAACTTAGGACTTAGGGAAAATTCCAATATTCTCCCCCTTAAAGTTGATAGGGCTGACCAAACAGTCTCTCATATTTAAATACTGAGCTTTAGCAACTCCTTTGGTGAAGATGTTTGCTATGTTGTCCAAGGTGCTGCAATGTTTTAGCTCAACCACATTTTTCTCCACCATGTCTCTAATGAAGTGATACTTCATGTTGAAGTGCTTTGACTTGCTATGGTGGATAGGATTATGTGCCAATTGTATGGCACTCATATTGTCACAATACAATAAGGTAGGACCACTTTGTCTCTCACCTATTTCTTCTAGTAATTTTCTTAACCATAAGGCTTGGGTACTAGAATTTGTGATTGCTATGTACTCAGCCTCAATAGATGATAGTGCTACAATATTTTACTTTTTCAAACTCCAAGTAATTAGCCCTGACCCAAGACTAAAACAATTCCCTGAAGTGGATTTTATTAGACTTGGAGGAGTACTTTCATTGCTATTCTTGTCAATGGGCTGCACTTGGGAGGAGCTTTCACCTTGAGATCCATCATCAACAAATTTTTTTATATGATCCCATACTCCCCCTTCATCAAAAATTACATCTCTTGAGATTACAAATTTGTGTATTTTTGGATTGTAGAGTCTATATGTCTTTGAAAACTCATTATGCCCAAGGAAAATGCATGCTTGACTTTTGGGGTCAAGTTTATTTCTTGTCTCATCAGGAATGTGTGCATATGCAAGACAACCAAAATTTTTGAAGTGCTTTACATTTGGATTTTTGCCATACCATCCCTCATATGGAGTTATCCCATCTAAACTAGAAGTAGGAATTCTATTCAAAATGTAAACACTTGTCCTAACAGCATCAATCCAATACATATTACTTAGTTTCTTTGTTTGAAGCATTGATTTAGCCATTTCTACAATAGTGTGGTTCTTTCTCTCAGCCACACCATTTTTTTGTGGGGTGTAGGCAGTCGTGAATTGCCTTTTGATCCCATAATATTTACATTATTTGAGAAATATATTTGAGCAAAACTCCCCTCCTCTATCAGTCCTTAAACTTTTTAGAACATATTCACTTTGATTCTCTACATTATTTTTGAAATCCTTGAAGCATTCAAAAGCTTCATCTTTAGTTTTCAAAAAATAAATCCAACACATTCTAGAGAAATCATCTATGAAAGTAAGGAAATAAGAATTGTTACCCAATATTTTGGTATGCATTGGACCACAAATATACGAATGTACCAATTATAATGGATGGCTTGTTATCCATGCTTCACGTCTTAGAAACTTTGTTCTTGAGTGCTTTCCTAAAGTACATCCTTCACACACATCTTTGTGCTCTTCAAATTTTGGTAATCCACACACCATAGCTTGTGAAGTTAATAACTTCAAGCTTGCAAAATTAATATGACAATATCTCAAGTGCCAAAGCACACTTGGATTTTCTATGGCCACACTAGCAAGTTGAGCACCTCCTTGTTCCTAAAATTTAAGAGGAAATAACCTATTATTTTTCATAGGTACATTTGTGATGACTCTATTACAATTTTTTTGTCAAAAATTACACATTTTCCATCTTCAAAAACAAGTTTATAGTTATTTTCCATGATTTTTCCAACACTAAGCAAATTATGCTTGAGGTTAGGAGTGTAATAGATATTATTTACCTTTTTTGTGCCTTCATTTTTTGTAACCTCCATGGTTCCCATACCTTCAACTTGTAGTGTCTGTTCCTCTCCCAATTTGATCTTGGACTTGTATGTGGAATCCATTGTAGCAAAAAACTCCTTTTTGCCACTCATATGAATTGAGCAACCAATATCCAAAATCTAAGTTTCATTGATATTTTGATTTGATTTTCCATAGGTGAGGAACAAATTTGATGTTCCTTCCTCTTCTCCATAGTTTCCATAATTATTACTTCTCCCTTATTGAGAAGCCTTGAGTCTACAATCTCTAGCAAAGTGACCAATTTTGCCATAATTATAGCAATATTTATTTGATTTGTCACCTCCTCTTCCTATTCCTTGGTAGCCACCTCTTGATCTACCTCTTGCTTTTCTCTTCCTCTTAAATATTGTCCCCTCATTTTTCCTCTTCCTTGTGTATTGCCATGAGTCTCACCTTCCTTGGATGAGAATGCTTTTTCATCACCTCCAAAGCTTAATGATGTAGAACCTTGGAGTATCTCTTCATGGGACATCAAAGAACCAATTAGTGCATCAAATGTGAGATTATAAAGATATTTTGATTCTTCAATAATGATTGCAATATGATTCCACTTATGAAGAAGTATTCTCAACACTTTCTTCACAACAACTTCATTTTTTACATCCTCTCCAAGTGTCTCCATTTTATTTACAATTGCTTTGACTCACACAATAATATCCCACTCTTTCATCTTCTTGCATTTTGAGATTCTCAAAATATCTCTTCAAAGTTTGAAATATCACTTGCTTCACTTGATTGCTCCCTTGATAACTATCTCTCAAGGCATTTCATGCTTCTAGGGTTGTTGAACAGGAAGCAATCCTAGGAAAGATACTTTTCTCCAATGATGCTTGGAGATGATAGAGAGCAAAATAATTCTTCTTTTAGATATCCTTCTTATTATTTCTATCAGTTACATTTAAGATGTTTCAATCATATGGTTCATTGTAGTCATCTACTACAATGTCCCACAAACCTTTGCCTATGAGTAATGTATTCATATTGATAGACCAATACTCATATTCCAACCCATTAAACTCATGAATTGGCAAATTGTTATTAGCAACCATTGATGCCAATCAAAAAAAACTTGTAAAATAATGAAAAATACCTCTCTGTAATTTGCTTGCTATTCTTTCACTGTGATCGTCCTATAATGGGCCTACAACTAGACCTGTATGTTTAGAAAAGGTTAATTATGAATGTCATCATGATTTTTTTTAATTTTTTCTTCTGCGCTCGCCTACACACAATATTTAGAGCGCATATGCTTAGTTGGACTAAGACTGCTGTAAGGATGATATGGCCTTGGTAGCTTAGTCTAGGGTAGTGGCCTGAATAGGTGATGCGCTATACCATCATGCTATAATGATTGGTTGCAACCTGCACGTAGTTGTGGTAGTTGTGGCCTATGCTGGTTGTAGCCTACACGTAGATATGGCCTACACTGGCTACAATCGATATGACTACACAAGGGGTTGCTACTTTTGGGTTGTGCAGTATCACACTATGTAGAGGCTCTTATCAGGGAGAAGGTGTACATAAATAAAAAAACTGGGGGAGGACGTACAAAAAATAAAATTAAAATTAAAATTTTTTCCTTCATCACAGGTCTGATTCGTGTTTGTCTGCATTTTTTTTTCAAGTGATTTTCTCTAGTGTATTTTTTTGCACGATTGATTCTATGATCGATGTTGAGGAGCTGAGGAGCTATAACAAAATAGGAATTTTAATCTCACGATAAAATATGCATTGTAGAGGGTCTACGCAATCAGTTGCACATAGGTTTAGGGGTCCAAGTGTAAGCCTGCATTGATGTGACTGCAGTATAGTGAGCCCTACTTAGCTATAGCCGGTTGAGTAGTAAATACCACAAGTAAAAAAAACTTTTTAAATGCAAAAATAGGTCTCGATGTCCTATGCAGTGGATTGGGTCTCATCCAAACTCGATAGTGTCCTTGTTGTCTCCCCATAGTCTAGTGGTCAGAAGTGCATCCAGCTGATCAGTTGACCAGATCTGACTCAATAGTCCAAGTAGTCTAATCACACAACAACCATGGACACTTCAACAAATTACATCAGAATATCCATTCTCCACCATCTATTGGTTCTGATACCAAATGAGCAACAATGGTCAAATTATTCTATTGACCAAAGGAAACTTATAGTATTATATAGGCTTTGATAGCCAAAATAAACTCTAACCAACTAATTCATAAATAGTCTATGTCTAGAATAGATTTAGATAAATCCTCTAACAAATCAACTATTAATGACACTACCTAGGAATGCTAGGTAAATAGGAATCCTAACAACATTATTCTAAATAATAAATATTAATGCTTTAGAATTTAGGACATAGGGAAAATTCCAACAGAGAGCACATTAATTTAACTCACCCACCTCTACCATAGTTCCACATGTTTTGACTTGACCAAGACGTTGGTGGTAGCTCAAAAAACATTTATGCGTCCTTGGTTCTTTTAAAATCTAAGGCCTTCCTATAGACTGGTTGATACTTTTGTTGATGGTAATAGTTGGAGATCACAAAAATTCTAACATCAGAGTTGCTTTAAGAAGGAAAAACTCCTCTAGGATCTAGCTTATTTCATCATCATTGCATATGTCAAAACTTTTATTTTCTTTACTTAACATATTTTGCATCACCTCTGACTGTTAGGAATTATCTTTTCTTTCTCCTCTTCAAGATATATTGTGTGCTTCAGGAGGAAAAGGTTATCTCCTTGACTCATAGTCTTTATAAAGTTGTTATTTTATGTGATTGGGAATTTTTCTTAGGTGTAAATCAGCAGTGAGAAGTCACTACAGTTTTGGTGTCTCATAGGGCCTTCTAGCCTGATTTAAGGAGAACTTAAAATTACCTTTATCCTTGGGCTTAGATTCAATTTTATAATCCTTTCAAATGAAGAACACAAAAATCCTAAAAGAAAAGTTAACAAAAATGATATCACAAGGAAGAGAACTTTCCAACACTTGCCTAATATACATCCATTCTTCATCTGATGAGCATTGGGTATACCAAAATTCATCATAGACTATGAGTACTACATATTTATCATCTTGGAAAAAGTCTTCTTTTTGGCTTATGACTTCATGCATTTACATCTTTAATTTTGCCAATGGCCCAACAACCTAAAATATTCCCTTTGCACTAGGGGAGCCCATATGTTCTTCAAGATCAGGGGAAAACCCCTTACGCCATTCAATAAAATCTAAATGTTCTTCCTTTGAACAAAGTTGACCATATTGTCTTCATGGTGAAGGGATATCTAATTGAATTAGAGAATTTTCCTCTGCTTTAAGTTTCTTGATGGTCATATTCAAGGTATTAATTTTATTGATGCACTACTTTTGTATCCATTCTTTTTTAAAAAGGCTAATAACTATTTGTACCATAGCTTCCCTATCTTGTATACATATAGCCATGATATTAGAATTAGGTATTTTGGCCAATTTAATTTGATAAATTTTGGATTCTTCTATTCTTGTGCCAATTTTTTTGAGGTCTTGTTTGACTTCCCCATCTATCTAGATACTTAAGAATGCAGTTGAATTTGTAATGTTGAATAGTGGGAATAATTTCGGTATAGTCTCACCAATATCATCCCAATAAGCACTTTTGGTTTGCTTGATGATATTTTTTATTTCAAGGCATTCCTCATCTTTGCTTCTCTACTTTAAATATTTGATTTACTTTAGTAGGGTATTTTTTTCTTGGTTAAACAAAACTTGTTGATTGACAAGTCTGTCTGAAAGAACCTTCAATTACCTCTCTTTCTCCTTTACAATAACCTCATATTTGTGTTCCTTTAATTATTTTATCAACATATTTATTTGATCCTTAAAGGTTTTTACCTCTACCCGAGAGCCCTTCAAGACCTTCTTGGTTTGTTCTATCTCCTTTTTAGCTTTTGATTGGTTAATTTAAAATCATATTCAACTATATTATTTGCCTCTATGGTGATCTTTATTGCATCTTGAGGTTGTACATCCTTTAAGTATAATCCAATCATGTTCACTCACCAATATTATTATATCCTAGCCTTTGCTAGCTTTGACACTAGTGGATATCTTTTTTAAAATAGTAGTGCTCTTTGTTGAGGAGAAAAATGATAATCTATCTAAGTAGTAGCTATTTGTTCTAAAAATTGGGTTTGTCTCTCTTGACTATATTCCATTGTCTATTGTTAAATCTTCTAAAAAAAATTCTAGGGAGACAATGTAGCCCAATTTTCCTATGTTTCTTTTTGTTGAGTTGAGAGTGATGAGAATGTCAATAATGGTTTGAAAAATGAACATGTTGTAGCACTAGATATCGAGGTCAAAACTAAGGTCAAGGGAGATATCCTAGAAGGGTACATAATTGTCATCTCTTCACAATCAGGGGAAGTTACTAAGTGAGTTGAGGATGATGTAATTTTAGTGGTAGGAGAATCTCAAACTTTTTTGTTAGGGTCTCTCCCCTTGATTTTTGAATCTTTTCTTTGGTTGTAGAGAGATAATGATGACTTGAAATTGAGATCCTACTGCTTATTTGTTCTACAAAATTTCTACTTTTTTATTTTGTTTGAACTACTAGGGATAGCTACGTATTTTGATTTTTACTTCTCCCTCTTTTGATCTCCTACCTTGATTATTCCTATTTTTATAGCTATTATATTTTTAAGAAAGGGGTTCCTTTCTCCCAAGGAGCGGTAATATTTGCACCTTCCTTTGGGGTCTCAAAGACTAGTTCCTCACCTACCTTTGTTTTGTCCTAGCCACCCTAATTTTATGAAGTTTCAATTTTGACCTTCTCCTCCTCATTAAATTGCTTTGATCTTGAGTTTTGTTTTATTTTTGGATGCTCCTAATTATACAATTCATTGAACATTGTATCCTCATATACTGAACTAGGTTCCTTTTTCCTTTTCAAATCAACTACCTCTTCTTCCACCATGCCTCTATCTTATACATTTTTCAATGCCTTCCTCGTAGCTCCTTTATATTTTCTTGACTCACTTTATCCAATGGGTTAAAGCTATATTTTACTTCATATAAGGATTCGTATAATTTTAGGTTTGGTGGTGGCCTTTCTTATTAGCTTTTTAAGACATATGCATAGGGAGAGATCTAACACGGGTCTAGATAATATGAAAGAAGTGAGTCTGCAATATGAATGAAATATACTATAAATAGAAAGTGGCAAAAATACAATGTAGTATGGAGGATAAGGTCACTCCATTAATATAAGCTAGAGAACTACATTGTGCTCCATACAAGAACTCTACCACAAACTACTCTCTACTACAATGCTCTTGATATCATATGCTACACCTTATGATCTATCACTATGAGCCCTTTATATAGTAAAAGATATTCATTGGCCAACACTCTACCTAGATATACAAGTGGACACATTGCACATTACAACATGTACATTGATACTTGTGCATTTATTACATTGCTTGAACTAGCTAACTTCTCCCTAAAGTAATCTCTACTCTAACTATGTACCAAAGGTGGTACATTTACATGACCCAAATGATATAATATAATCTAACTCTAACACCCCCATGTATTACATTATTTGGGTATTGAATATTTCAATCTTAAATATGGATCTTCTTCTTTGTCTTGAACATTATGTTCTCCTTCTATGTATTTTGTAACATGTTCAAGCAAGTAAATAGTCTCTTCATAACCTATTATTATTGCTAAAAGAGATTTCACTTCATAATCATCTATAGATTCTTGTAGTTCTTTAATTTCTTCTATCCTTTGAGCTAGGTGTCCTTTTTTATTCTCTTTTTGATACTCCAATTGGGGATAATTGGTTGGACGTTGAGTTCGCTATTGGTTTTGATATTGTCATGGTTGAAATCTGCTTCCATTGTTCATTTGATTTCCTTTATTTTGGTTTTTGGGGTTGAATCTGCAATAGTTAGTGCTATGACCTTTTATTTTGCACATCTAACAATACCTGTTATACCATGGTCTTCATCCTCTCGATGATGAAGCAATATTCCCCTATGGACTATCTTTTGATGTCATTTTAGTGTTAGTCATTTCATTTTTAATTGTATTCTCTACCTCATATTCCTATAGAATATTGATTAGATCATCAAAAGAAGTATCTTTACTTAGGACTTGTAAAGATGTAACCAAGTGTTTATAGCTATCTAGAAGTGCTCTCATGGTTACTTGAGTAAGAAGTTCATCTTTGATCTCTTATCCTAAGGTTAATAATTTCCCTTTAATATCTGCTACTTTCCTTAGGAATAGTTCTATGCTCTTACCATTGTTCATTTTTAGAGAATGAAGTTGAGTTTGAAGATGTAGGATAGTGGCTTTATTTTTTCCTTCAAATATTTTTTTTAAGTTTTTCCATGCTTCAATAGATTTCTTTGCTGAAATGATATAAGGTTGTATTTCATCAGTGATAGAAAAGGTTATTATCATTAGGTCTTTTGCATCATTTTCAACAAACTTCTGAATTTTGTTATCACTTGTGCTTGGTCTTTTGGCTATTCCTTGAGTTATCTCCCAAATTTTTTCATATACTAAAATTACTTTAACCTTATTTTTCTAGGATAAATAGTTTAGTCCCTTAAGCAATTAGGATTCTACAAGAAAGAATTTTTTTGATGCCATGATGATCCTTATAGTATTATTTTATTTTCCCTAGTACTGATTTTATGATGCCTTGGTGAACTTCTAGGTTTTGTAGAATGCCTTATGACTCCCTAGTGCTTTTGGATATGCTATATAATGGATAAAGTGCTTCTTGAGAATAGTAGTTCAATTTTGAGTTGATTTTGTAATGTTTTGTAAGTGGCAAAAATCAACTTCTATTACACCTTATTACTCCTATTGAACTTAAGCACTTTTAATTAGATGAGGTTCTATTGGTTGGATTTCTTTTGTCCCTTTAATATGGTTTGAGACAAGGATGCCAATTTATTTCCAAATATTGATTTCCTTAATAGACCTCCTTTATATCTTTTGATGTTTAATATTTCTAAATTACAATTACCTACTTTGATGTATTATTCCTTATAACCCCCTAACGTGGAATATTAGAAAATAATATAATATTTGTAATAATATGATTTTAATTTCCAAGTTGAAATTCCTTATTCCTCCTTTATTATTTACAAATATAAATATTTTAGAATATGCTTGCATAATATTTTACTAATGTTAAGTGAATGAATTGCAATAGTAAATATAATTGTCCTTATAACTCCAATATTCCTTAATTTATAGCAAGCAATAAATAGTTTACGATTTACCTTTGTATTCCTTTGTCTTGATTCTGTGAGGTGGTAGATTTGGATTCTTTGAAATGGTAGTCAATGCCCTCTATGACCGATGTTGTAATATCCCTTACGTAGCACTTATTTTCTTTGTAACCGATGTTGGTATTATCGGTCTAATATTCTATGATTTGCATGTTGTTATGATGTCTTCCTTGGACGAATTGGATGCTGGATTGCTGCTTGAATGAGGTGATGTCTTGGTTGATCTTATGATAGCTTCTTTAATGTTGGCATTCTCCTTCAAATGGTGCACAAGCTTGAATTAGCCTCTTCCTCTTCACACCATTCAATGCTGGTCTTCTCTTTGACCTTCGATGCTTTCCTTCTTCAATATGAATGCCTTAAATAGGAATGCTTCCTTATGACTTTCGAATAAGTGTCACTTTGAATGTTACTTAGTAGGCATTGATATTCTAATGTATATAATAATGAGGTTTGTGGTAGTGTAACTCCTGTTGGGTTAGCATTGGATTATTATCGAATGTTGGATGCTTAGAGCTACTGTGCCAAGTGGCACTCACGACTGTGCATGTAGATCTTTCTTCTAAAACTCCAATGGTAGGTGTTGATACCATATGTTTACCTATATAGTTGAAATATACATTAGCTTACTATATTTATTGAAACACAAGCATTCCCTCTTATGTTCATGCATTATCTTGATGAGGATATTGTATGGAACCAACTATATTGCTTCTTGGTTCTATGGAACTCTTCAATGGTAGTCTTATGGCACCTTCTTGTGCTCTTCAATGGCAGTTGTTATCTCTAAGTAGAAACCTTGAGTATTGCACTTCTTCCTTTGTATTTTTCATGCCTATAATATGTTGTTTGTATGTCTTTGATAACAACTGATTGCTAGCCTTGATGATGCTTATTCTACATTGTTTGAATGTCTTTTATAACAACTTATTGCTTAGCCTTTTTCTTGGATTTAATGGTGCTTCTTCTTATGTAGATAGTCTTCCTCTATATACTGCCCTTTTCTCTACGTAGACTTGGACGGTAATAGCTCCATTTTATGACTCCAATGTTGCAGGTGATACACTCTCTTCTAGGGCTTGGATTGGACATGGAGAAATGGTGTTTTTAAACACCTTGATTCTTAGACATGTGAGCTCTTTGGTGGCTCCTTCCTCTTGCTCAAATTCTATCCTTCAAACTACAAAATATGAAGACTACATCGCTCCCTGTAAATAAGATATATTTTGTCCTTTCAAAGGAACAAAAGAGGTGCTCTGTAATAGTTATATTTGCACCAATATAAAAGACATTTTTATGAAATATTTCTTGCCTATTTTAATATTCTTCCTTGGATATTTTAATGATAGTCAATCCAAGCTAATGAGATGTTATTTTTAAGTAAGAATTTCTACTCTCTGCACTTAAATAAAATCCTTATATTCTCCTTGAATCTTGAGACTCACCAAGTCTTGACTTGAGGTTTCCTTTAGGGATATTAATGGTGGATTCCTTCTTCACCTTTTGCTTGTAATGGTGGCTTCCTTTGGCCACATAGTGCAAATTCTTGTGCTAGTTTTGTGCTTTTAATAATACAAACTAATTTCTTGAGAGTAACTAGTTAAGAATCAACTAGTATAGTGCTATAATGGATTAATAATACACTTTTAATAATAATAAACTCTTAGAATAAATTTTAATGCACTTAATAATATTTTGCAATTTTTCACTACAATCAATATTGTAGGATGTAGTCTTCTTGCTTTCTAGATAGATAATAAGTAGATGATAATTTTATTTCTTTCAAAAATATCCAACTCCTATTAATGTGCAAACATATCTTAAAAATAATTCTCCTTTTTACACTTTTTGAAAGAGTATAATATGAGCCCTTCTTCTTGCAAATTTAATCAAAATATGGTGCTTAATGGAATTTGATAATGAACCCTAATTTAAGTCATGATTGCACCCTAGTTTCTTACCTTTAATGGATTTTGAAGTAGATGTAGATCTTGGTGTTTTTGTTTCACCAAGTTGCTACCTTGTATTAGATGAATTCATAGCTTCTTATTGGTTGTCCAAAATAGCTTCTTGCTTCACCAATATTTAGCCTCAAACTTTCTGTCTTGAGCTTTCTAGTGATATTTTGACTTGTAGTTTTAGAGAAATCCTTTATTTGAAATTGTGTCTTCTTGCTATGAGAGGCAATATCCAAGTCTCCTAGATTTGGTAGGTTTATTATGTCTGAATATTACTTCAACCTTCTTGTCAAAATCTATATTTAAACAAGATCTTCTTTTTCTCAATATTCTAAATGTCTTGAGGTATTCATTGGATTCTTCTTCTTGAATTTGGAACTCCTTGCCAAATTCTTCTTCTCAGATTTGTCACTCCATGCCAAATTCTTCTTCTCTTGGGTGTTTTGTTGGATAGTGACATTTGTCCCAAGTCCTTCACTATCAAGAACTTTTCTCCTCGATAGTGGATTTCTCCAATGAGTTCTCCTAGGAATTATTTTAATGATGATTCTATGAGCTATGTAGTAAGGCTCACCAAGCCTTCTTTTCTGCTTGAGACCTCTCCTAGGTATTTTATATTGCAGCTTCTTTGATCTTCCAACTGAGACTTTTTCTTCAACATTCTGCTTTTAGAAGTTTTGGTGATGAGATCTTCTTGGATCTCTAATTCTGCTACTTCTAGATTCTGGAATAGGACTTCTATGGTTATTTCTCTTTCTTCTACAATTTGTAGGCTTTTATGGAGATCACCAATCTCCTATTTCTTGGAATCTTCTCTGGAGTCTTCTTCTAAATCAGGAACTTTATATTATGAATTAGGAATTTTTTTCTAGAATTTTCTTCAAAAACTCTTCTTTGGAGTTTTCTTCTGAGTCAAAAATTTATCTTCTAAATTAGGAATTCTTCTCTAAAATTTTCTTCAGAATTAAGGCTTCTATGGCATTTTTTGGATCAAGGCTTCTTTGGACTTTTTTTCTTCTAGGCTTCTCTAGCCTATTCTTCTTCTAGGCTTCTCTGGCCTATTCTTCTTTTACACTTTTGTAGGTATTGATCTTGAATGGAGATCACCAATCTCCTATATCCTTCTTGAATTGACTTCTAGAGTCTCTTCTTCCTTGAGTTTGCTATGAGGTTGTTGTGGCCTTTTTCTTCACTTTTGCACTTCGCAAGATTGCAACTCTTGTAATGGGACCTTTCTCGAGGTCTTTGATATCTTCAGTCTTCCCATTGTTGTTCTAGGTGTTGTAATGATTCTAAGAAGATATTCTTACTAACTCTCTTGTAGGAAGCTTCCCAACGTAATCTTGGGTTTTCTTTTTCCTGCAACAAGTTGTTAGAAACTGGAACTAAAAAACTTATAAATCTAGAGATAATAATCTTCACTAGTTGATTTGTCAAACTAGTGGCTTGAATGTTGAGTCCTAGTCTTCATGAGTTTTTTTGCAACTCTATGGAAAGACTCTAGCCAAATATAATATTAGGTTTTCTACAACTGATATTTATTTCAATCCTCACTTTTCTAATCCTATTGACTATTGTGGATTTTCCTATCAATTAATCCTAATGGCAGCTTTTGCATACAATGACACTCAATGGTAGATCCAATTTGCAAATATGCATGCCAACAGTAGTAATTGTGACTCTTCCTATTCCTCTTGACCTACTAGACTTTTATTATGATAGATGTAGGTCCTCCTATTCCTATCTTGATTCATCGTGGCTATGATACCATTGTTAGATTTTGAGGATCTATGCAAAGGGAGAGATCTAACACAGGTCCAGATAATATAAAATAAGTGAGTCCGCAGTATGAATGAAATATACTATAAATATAAAGTTATGAAAATATAATACAGTATGGAGGATAAGGTCACTCCACTAATATAAGCTAGAGAACTATATTGTGCTTCATACAAGAGCTATACCACAAACTACTCTCTACTACAATAATCTTGATATCTATATGCTATGCCTTATGATCTATCACTGAGACCCTTTATATATGAAAATATATTCCTTGGCCATCACTCTACCTAGTTGTACAAGTGGACACCTTGCATATTGACACTTGTGCATTTATTACATTGCTTGAAGTAAGTAGCTAACTTTCCCCTAAAGTAATATCTACTCTAACTATGTACCAAAGGTGGTACATTTACATGACCCAAATGATGTAATATAATCTAACTCTAACAAGTTCATTGAGATGGTATGTTTTCTAAAATTTTCAATATTAGGTCTCTATTCATGGGTGAATTTTGGCCCCTTGATCTCATTTAAATGTGCAATGAATTTCCTTTTTGGGTCATACTTCCACTAGTATTTAACTTGTTCAAGTCTTAGCTTTTTCAACTTGTTTTCTAAAATTAAAGTCTCTTTCTTTCTATGTAAGGTGCCCTCTCTCAGGCTAAGTGGTTGCTTATAGTATCATGTCTCTAACTTATTACTTTTATAATTAAAGTATAACATGTCAATCTATCTAAAAGCTTCTAGAGCCAAGAATCAACCAGGGACATATTTTAGTAGAAGGTAAACATCAAAACTAAAACCATACATTTTGATAATTGTTCCTTATTTAGAAAATAACCAATCCCCAAGGACTATCCCTTCTGGAAATGATATATAATATTGTAAGATATTTTTTATCCTATTTTCCCTGATTAATACAATGGTTGAGGTGTAGAAATGCTCAAAAAAAATATAGTAAGAGTATCATATAATTAAGTCTCTCACCTAGGTATAAATTGGTGTATCATTTCCTTTCTCATCCCTCCATTGTAATTTTAGCTCAATGAATATTTTTTGGTTTTGAAACAAGATCAAGTATACTAGGAATTAAGAGTACCTAAGAGTCTTGGTTGATTGAAAATAGGTTAGGTCATCTCTCATTTGCTTAGTGACCAACTCAATGAAATCCAATGTCTGAATCCTACCTCATTTTGTACAAAATTTCTAGTTGGGCCATTTTGGTATTCCTATCATGATCCATGCCTAAGTGGAAGGTCATCATACTTGAGGTATCTCTTGAAATTTATTCAAACATATTGAGGGGTAGGGAATCTTAAGGAACTAGGTTATTTTTGCCTATTCCTTTACATTTTCACCTTAGAAATGCCATCTTTTTGCTTGGGAGTCTTTTAAAACTTTCATTTTCTTCTTTCTTGTTGATATGTACTTCTCCTTCAGATAGCAATAACATTTTTCTAATAATGGAACCATCAATCTTCACTGTCAATTATTTGCTTCGAGATTCGATCTCCTGGGTAGTAGGCTTATAGAAATTTGCACATATTACCACCAATTCATAACAACTATGTACCTTAGAGATGTACTATGCCAGGAAGCTGGTCCAAATTTTTGTCCCAAAACTTGAGGATTTGCTAACTTTATAACACTCTAAGGATCCCACCCTTAGAATTTTGGTTCTTTTCAAGGTTCTTAGGTCAAAGAGTCATTTATTGGATAACTCAATATTTTAATATTGGAGTAAGACGGCACATGTACTTATAGCATTTCTACTACATGGGAACATTTTGGCCTGGTCATACTAGACCTAGAAGTTTCTGCTCAATTGGATCCCTTTTTATTTTCCATTTGATTAGCTTCTATAAGTATGTACATCTTTGTTCTTTCTCTATCACTATCCCAAAATTCTGCTATAGAATATTCAAATGTCTCTTACTCCTTTTTGAAAGCATTGAACTTAAATGGTTAGTTTTATTCCTTGTTTAGTATGCTTTTTGCCTTTCCCATTTTCTATGCATTTATTATCCTTATTGATTCTAGGGAAAAATGTTTATTTTCTACCACTAGTGACCTCATAAATATTTCTATTTTTCAATGCATGGTTATCCATATGATCTTCTTGTCAGCCTTCAATCATGATTGAAGTGGGTGCTGAAGTTAGAATTTAATGTTAATCCCTAAACATGGCTACCAACTCTAGTCCCCAAGAAACCTTTGGTAGCAAGGATTTATAATTAATTTTTCTTGGCTTGATTGTTTATTAGATTTTCCAATTGATTTTGTTATCGGTGCCTTCATAACTATGAATTTGAATCTCAACCATTGGTTATTTTGATTGGTGAGGTTTGGTTCTTGTGCCACCTATTTGTTGGAGACATGGCTTCTATTCAGACCATACCTCTAACTTTTGAGCTTTCTTCCAACCAAAATGCCATACCATAATTTTCCATCAGTGCTTTTACCTATCTAAAGCGTAATGATTTTTAGTTGTCAGAATATTTGGCTTGGTTAACCTCTTTTTTATCATAAAATTTTGATCATGTAATACCCTTAAGATTATACTTTTGTAAGGGTTAGAGGTATCTTCCTAAGGCCATCATGTATATATTATGTTGATTGCAATGAGAGAGGGACCTCTAATTTGCTCCACTTTGATGTCTTGTATTTGCTCTTTCTTTCAAGGCCCATATATTTGCCTTCCAAAGTCAGTAGGGGTTAGCTTCAGATTAAAGTATTTTGTGTAGATAAATCTCCTTTTAATTTCTTTAGCATGCCATATTGGTAAATATACTTTATGATGACCAATAGATCATTCGTTGTCCTTGTATTGAGGAGGAAAAAACAAGGTTCTTGATTCTATTCGAATGTTTTAATTTGGACAAAAAATATTGGAGGTATCTTACTCTAAGGTCGAGTCATTAATTATTTTCACCACTTCTTCCTCCCTCTTCATTTTGAAATCCTCCATGAGTAAGGTAGCCAGTTGGTCCCATTCTATGATTAAATAAATGGAAAGAGATTCATATTTTTGGCATGCTTCTCCCTCAAGTGATGCTTCTAATAACCTTAGAGCCACGTCTTGCTCTATAATATTATGTTTCTGGTATATAAATACCATCTCATTTAAATGTTCTAGTGGATTAGTTATGCCCTCATCAGTATATTTTGGTAATATGGTGAGTATTGACTCTAGGAGATTTCTCCATACAACATCCGGCCTTGGGGGACATAGTGGACTTGGATTCTCCCATATCAAGGACATTTCAGCTAAGGCAATGACCATATATTGAATTTTGCATAATAGAGATATCAATAAAAGCTTTGATAATGGGTTTGCTTACATACCTCTAGGTTTCTTTGGTTGACATGGGGTCACCAGGTGAATATAAAATATGCTCTAGAAGTAGATATATTGAGGCCTTCACCATGTCCTTAGTCCAACCTTTAGCAGTGGTTTCTTCATATACTTATCCTAGAGAAAAGTTGCTAGGTGATTCAAGGGTACTTCAACAAGAAAAAATAATAAAAAATCCTCACCATGTATAGGACTAACTTATTGCTTGTAATTATGGGACCAATGGTATTTCATTGGGGTCCCACTAGGCATGTCATTAAAATTGTTATCATATTTGATTATCCCAATTAGAATAATCACCCCTCATGTAGAGTGACACAACAAGACCATAGTTGAGAGAACAAAGTTCAACTCAATTGGGGGCCTTTGGGAGTTTTTTACAAGATTGACTCCTTTTTAGGATGTGATATTTAGGTGCACTTTAACTCAAGGGGGAGGAAAATGTATGTGAGAGAAGAAACAACTCAACAAAAATAAAAAGGTGATGATGCACCAAAATATCTACTAAGATATACTTCCTCCCCTCAAAATAGTTAAGCACACATGATATTTATTGACATATATGCGCATATAGAAATAGGCCAGTGAAGAACCACAAATGGCTAGTCCAATAATTGATGTAGGCCTCCCACACACATGTAAGTAAAACCTAAAAAAATAAAAACTATAAACACATACACATACACAAAAATAGGTCAGTATGAGAGCCATAAGTGGATAGTGACAAATTGATGCAGACCTCCATATATATACAAATAATATTTTACAGGGTTTGTGCCAGAAGCAAGGGTTTGATTTTCCCACAAGCCACTCAGGAACTGACTGCTCTACAGAAAGATAAAGATTACAAAATATTATAAATGCAAATATAGTCTAAACTATTGGAATTTATAGATTACAATGGGAATAATTTCCTTCCAAAATTGTTTGTAGGTAATAATTTTAGCTACCTCTTCTAGGGATTCTAAAATTTAAATGAGGTACCTCTTGACTACTACAATTGTCAAATATGAGACTGCCATCACCATACTTTTATTGAATGAATTTCTGAGTCACTTAATAAAAATTTCAATTGGTAGGTGGTTTTTCTCCTCCCAAGTGAGAGCACATTAATTTAGCTCACCTACCTCTACCATAGTTCCACGCATTTCGACTTGACCAATACATTTATGGTAGCTCAAAATGTCTTTATGTCCTTGGTTCTTTTAAAATCTAAAGCCTTTCTATAGACTAGTCAAGACTTTTGTTGATGGTGATAATTGGATATCACAAAACTTCTGACATCGAAGTTGTCTTTAGAAGGAAAAAATTCTCTATTTTATTTCCTCATAATTGTATCTATTGAAACTTTTATTTCCTTGTAAATTTTGAAATTGGTGGGAAACCGATCATTCTTTTGCTCTCCATTAGTAGCATTGTCCTCTTGGAATGTAGAATGTGTCGTAATTGTCTCATAGATATATTGCCCATCTTGTCATTTACCCTTATAATTTTTTATCAATTAAATGGAAAAATTATTGTTATTCAAATAATCATGTGTTGATTAATCACACACATTCCTTGCTATAGTTACATTTGTATTTAATCTAAATCTCTCAAACCCTAAACTTCATAATTTAATTTTCATGCATTTTAAATTTTGCATCTTAATTTCATATGATTGGAGTAGATTAGGTTAGAAATTAGCAAGGATAGTGCAAAGAGGACCTAAATTTGAAGTTTGCAAGATGTCATAAATCCTTTCATTCGAACTTGTTGAAAATAAAATTGGGGTACATTTGAAATCACATTAGAAGTCAAATAATTCTAGGTTCAACATAAATTTCTAGCACACCTACTAGGATAAACCATTTGCTCCATAAAGAAACACTCATTGAAATACCTATAATGTACCATTCAACTCAAGTTTGTGCCATGTCCAATGGAATGAATCCTCATTATTTATCCCACATTAAGTATTTTAATTCATTATTTGGCTAAATTTCTCTATTTTGGTGCCAATTTTCTATCCTACCATGAGTGGGCATGACTAGCCCAAAATTGAATAATTTTTACTAAGTTTTAGTATAGGTAGTGGTTCACTTCAAATTTGGAGCTATCCGAGTCACTAAGCCAATTACTTGAAAAATAGTATAAGTCCAATTCTGGGAGTGATTCTCTCCATATACCTAGTCATTCACTTTGAATCTGTTAAATTTACACAACTTGAATCTAGAGTGATTCATCCAGCCTAGGAACTTGAATTATCAAGTCCAATCCCAGATTGATTTTAAATTTCACATCATTTCTCATTATTTTGTCCTGTTTTTATAGGTGCTTTAAAAATTCCAATGCCATTACAAACTTTAGAATCATAAATTTTCATGAAGCAATCAATCAAGATAACATCATATTTATAAGATACCTTAAATTTGAATCTAATTTTACATCTACCATAGGAAGAAAGCATTTTGGATCAAGTTTTGAGAAAATATTTCCCAAGATCAAATCAGTTGGTGATTCTTTCCTTTCAGACGTTGATTCACTCTAGAACAATAAGACTTCATCAAGTCAAATTCAAAGAGCAATTCACTTAGATTCTATGGAGTTATCCATTTTGAAAGAAAATTGTCTTCCTAACTCCTTGAAGGAAGAATGACACCCCAAAATCAAATCAATTTACTCTAATTGATTTGCTTGGATCCTCTAATTTTAAATTTTTCAAAGTTGAAGTTTTCTAGTGAAGAGTTTAAGTCTATTAGTGATTCACTCTTATTTTCTAGTGAATCGCTTCATAGACCAATTTTTTTAAATTTTTAGATTTTGACCATAAAGGTCTATCCATGTAGGTATATGCACACATAAGACCAAGCTTATGAATACATGCTCAAAATATAAAAAATACATAAAGAACATCAATCATTGAAGCTAATTGCATGCCAAAAAAAGAATGTGAAAGGAAAAATAAAAGAAAAAATTATTGCATGGTTATGTCTAGATGATGAGGTTGAGGAAATTATTATATAATCCTACTCTCTTAGAAGGTATATTCTAATATCCAATCTAGTAATTCAAAATGCTACATCACAAAAAATTAGTTTCCTATAATATCAACTTAGTTATTCATCCACTATAGCAAACCAAACTTAGGCAAATATTGGTCCTACTTCGACTAATACAAATCCCCTTTATGAAATTTATTTTGGTTTAAACAATCCCAATATATATTTTTTTGCCTTTCATAATACACTTAATACAAACTAACTTCCAACATCTAATATTCCATATTATGCCTCAAACTAGTATGGCTTCATCTCAAAGTCCACCTAAATCTAGTTTGCCTAACATATCCAATATTTCTCCCCAAAAAATTGTACATCCAAATGTAGGTTCCTTAGGATAAAAATTTATTTCTAACCAAAGTCAAGTATTTGGTCAAAAAATTTAAGTGTCGGTCGGTCAAATGGGAGCATAAAGTACTATTGGGGGAAATTCCTGCACCCTTAATATATTTGTCATGCTGCACGACTTCCCTGATCCAATCAGCACCATGGATTTTTGTGGATCCACCTCATTAACTCAGGAAAATATTATCCTAAGAATATAGATAGATTGAGTAGGGTAAGGAAACCCCAGAGGTGATCCTAAAATATTTTTTATATTCTCATGCTCATCCAGATTTACAAAAAAGAAATAAAACTGCAACATAAAATTTAACCAATTTTGAAAGTAACTCCTAGCTAGTGCTTAAATATGTAGACTGGTACCTTATCCATTGGGTAATTATAGCCAGACTTAAAGATGATGAATATAGAAGGGGGAGAAGATAAAACTGAGCCAATCACATCCATTCAAATAATGTAACAGAAATGATTCAACATTCCAAGTAAATAAGATGCCATTTACACATTCAAATGATGTAACATGTAAATGGAAGAACACACAAAATTGCACATAGAACTAAGGAAATAGGATTACATTAAACAATAGATCATTGAAATGGGAGTCTTATCAGAATAACTAGATCTCACTGAACCAGTTCAAATAAATTCTTCATTCAAATGATGCAATAGAGAATTGCAACTCTTTGTTCAAATGATGTAACAAAGAGCCTCCTAGCTTCTAGCCTCAACCATTGGAAATTATCTTAATAAATTGTACACCTCCTCAAAAAAACCTGCACAATAATAGGGAAGAAAAAGGGGTGACTAGATAAGATACACAAAGGAAAATACAACCGAAGAGGATGGGCACACTACTATACCTCTTACAAAATTACTATGCAAAAACTTGATGATATTTCCTATTGTAGCAACTCTATTAAATAGCTTGATCATTTGGTCCATAATTATGAAAACCATACCTACCTCGATGATGACCCATAATTGGAAATGATCCATAATAGCCACTATCTCCATCACCTTTAGGTTTTTTTTTTTAATTTTTTTTAGGGTTTAGGGTTTTGAGTTTAGGGTTTTCTGGTTTAGGATTTTTAGGTTTAGTATTTAGGGGTTTTAGGTTTAGGATTTAGGGTTTTACCCTCCTTTTTACAATGTGAGAAACCCTAAAACAAAACCCTACATATTAAAGCCCTAAAAATAAGAAATTGCTATGTATGAAAAATTTACCATTTTCAACCAAAAACAACCCTATTTTTAGTAAGTCACCAGAAAATCTCGGATGGTCCTAAAAATTATAACCCATAACCATATCACCCATATTAAGCCTTCTATAAAATATAAACACCTATCCATGTATAGAAGTAATTATTTTTTGGACGTTTCTAAAAAACCACTAAAATCCATTTTTGGGGCACTAGATGAAGGAATTAAAGATCGAAAAAATCTCAAAAATACCTAAAAATTGCAATCTAGGCCCCTTTGATACCTAACCACATCGTTTTCCTCATCATTATGCAAATCCCTATAAAATTTCAAGCTGATCCAACAGTCATATCAAAAGTTATGCCCACTGGAAGATAGGCTCTTGCATCAACCTTAGTTAGGCCAAACATTTACTAACAAAAATAACTTAGGAAAACCAAAATAAAGGCCTGAAATTGGTGACATAAAAACTTTCATTGCTCTTGGAGGGTGAAATAGGACTTCAAAAGAACCAAAAATTTACAATAATTGAAAAGGACTCAAGTGGGTATTGCAAATTTGAAAATACCATAGGACACCAAAAATTCAAAAAATTGGGGCAAACCCAAGTTGATTTTGAGGATCCAAAATAGGCTCCAACTGGGACAGGTGATGAAAAGAATTTTTAGCAATAAATTATCTGAGAAATCTAGAATCTCCAGCATACCACAAGGAATCAAAAACTAAACTAATCACCTAACCTGAACACCTTAATCACCCAAAAATAACACCTTAATCACCTAAAAAGAACACCTTAATCACCTAGAAAGAACATCTTAATAACCTAAAAAGAACAAGACTAAAACATGCATTTTTTTTTATGCTTCTCAAGCCCTCTGTACATAATGATGCAATTTCAAATTTTGGCCATTGATAGGAATTGAAAATTTTGTACCATCCAAAGTTTGCAATTTGTAAGTATGTTGTCCTACATTCTAAAGGATTTGATAGGGGCCAAGCCATTTGAGTTCTCACTTCCCCTTCTCACCATGATTTTAATTTTTGGGGTCCTAGTATAGTACTATATCTCCTCCCTGAAAAGGTTTACCCTTGGATTTCTTATTGAACAACTGCTTTGTTTTGTGAGCCTGCTTAACTTCAATAATGCATCTTTTCTATCTTCCTGCAACTTCATAATTTGATCAAGTCTTCTCTGTAAGACATTTGGATTATCATGATCCATAAGAAGCAAAGATAAAGCATGACTCTCTACTTGAGGAGGTAATATAGCATTCTCACTATAAACTAGTTTATAAGGAGATTTTTCAGTGCTTCTTTTGATATATATTCTATCAGCCCATAAAGCAAACTTTAGCTCACTGTCCCAACTTCTTTTGTTTCTGCCTAATGCTCTTATGATTCTTGTGATCAAATTATTATTTGAGGATTCTGATAAACCATTCCCTTGAGGATAGTAATTTTCAGAATGAGAAAGCTCTATGTTGTACCTAGCATAAAATTGAATCATCTCAAAAGACATGAAGTAGTTACCATTGTCTATGACTATCTTCCTTGGAACCCCAAATCTTGTCAATATGTGCTCTTCTAAAAACTTGATGACCACTTCTGTAGTGTATTTCTTGAGAGGTGCTCCTTATACCTACTTGGTAAAATAGTATGTTATTATAATGATCCACCTATGATATCTATAATAATTGGGGTTAATATCACCTATGAGATCTATTCTCCATTGAGTAAAAGGAGCTACCACAATGACTGGCTTCAGGGGTATGGCTAGAAAATTCTTCTTTCCTACAAAAATATGATAGTTATGACAACTCCTAACAAATTAGTAAACATCCTTAAATAGGGAGGGCCAATAATAACCATCTCTCATGATATTGTGAGTAGTAGCATTTTGAGCAAATTTACCCCCACAAAAGCCAAAATGATATTATTTCAGCACTTGAGTGATTTCATTTTCATACAAACAGAGAAGTAACACACCATATGGATGCCTCCAATACAATATTCCTCCTTGAATGTAATACCTTTGAGTCAATTTCTTGATGGACCTTTTTTTTTTTTGGGCATGTCTCACAGAAATGACAAGTTCTGAAGGTTAATGATAATGCCATCATACCACCTACAATTAGAATTATCAACTGCTCTTGGTTCTTGCTGCTCATTTACTACAATAGTGTTATTCATAGCCTCCCATTATTTGTTAACCATATTTTCCAATCCTTATCCTTTGACCATATGTACTACTTTGAATTCCATACCATACTGCAATAATTTAGCCATCCACCTTATAGGGCTTCTTAAAGGTTCAGTTTGAGTGAAAATATCTTTAATAACAATGTAAGGGATACAGGCTATTACCTTGTTGGATCCAAAAATGCACTTGAAATGATCTAAAGCTCTTATTAATTCATAAGCTTGTTTTTCCAGCAAATAAAATTTCAACTGAGCACCCTTCAATCCTGTACTCATAAAGGCTATAGGCCTTTCATTTTTTTCTTCATCTTGTTGAGCTAGAATTGCAACAATAGTGTGTTCTGAGGCATATGAGTAGATCTTGAAACCTATAGAATAATCTGAGAAATTCAATACTAGATCTTGATTAATTGCATCTTTGATCTTCTACAAAGCTACAATATTTTCCTTTGTCCATATTATTTCTCCATTTTCCTTGATCATGTCATTTATTGTCTTGGCAATATGAGCAAAATCAAGGATAAACCTCCTAATAAATTTAATCTTTCCAAAGAATTATCTAACTCCCTTAAGATTCTTAGGAGGGGAAATTTTAGCAATGGCTTCTACTCTTTGTATATCAATGCTAATCCCATATTTTGAAACAATATGCCCAAGTAGTTTACCTTGTGTGGCCCCAAACACTCATTTTATAGTATTCAAAGATATACCAAACTCCTTGCACCTATAAAATACTTGAGTTAGATGTGCAAAATAATCTTCAGGATTTTTTGAAAAAAATGTAATGTCATCAAGATATACTACCACTATCTTGAACATCAATCCCTTAAATGCAACATACATTGCTCTCTGAAATGTTGCCCCTGCATTCATCAATCCAAATGGTATCCTAAGATATTCAAATGTTCTCCATGGTGTAGTAAAAGTTGTTTTGTGTCTATCTTCTAGATTCACTACAATATTATTGTAACCTGAAAGGCCATCCAATAAATATATTCTTGATGACCCAACCACTGCTTAAAGCAATTGCTCCATATTTGGAAGTGGATAGTTGTCTTTGAGAGAGCTCTTATTCAAATTCCTTAAATATACACAAAGTTTGATATCACCATTATTTTTTCTAATTGGAACCAGGTTTTCCAACCAAGTAGAAAATCTTACCTTCCTAATTATCTTGGTATCCAGTAACTTTTGTACTTATTTTTGCATAATTGGATGCAAAGTGGAATTGAACTTCCTTTGTTTATGCCTAAAAGGCTTGGTATATTTTTGAAGGGGTATTATGTGAGTCATTACCTTTGTATTGAAGGTCTTCAGATCTTCATAACTCCAAGCAAAAATATCTATGTTATTTTTCAAAAATATGATATATTGTTGCTTCTCTTTTCCTGACAGAGCTTTATTGATCCTAACAATATTGGGCTCTTCCTATGTTCTGATATTAACTTCATCTACCTCAGATTCTTGAACCGAAGTTTTATATGCTCTATCAAAGTCATTAAACAAGATATCTAAATACACCAACCCCCTAGGAATCCTATTGGTCTTTAGTTGTATGACTTTTGTAGGCTCTCCAATAACATCCTTCAATTTTTCTTCATCACTTTCATCACAAATAACATCATAAAACTCATTTTGCATAGTCATAAAATCATTAATGTGTATTGTAGACACAAAAATATAGCCACTTGTCATCCATCCAGGTATTTCCACCTTTTTTTTACCCATTTATTTACATATATTTAGGTATATTTGTTTAATATATATTAAAATATTAATATTTAATATTATATTTTATATATATTTAATAAATGTATATATGTGTAAATTAATCCCAACCATCCATCTTAGCCTAATCCCAATTGTTCATCCACCTTGATCCACACCACTTACCCAAAATTAATCTCCATACTTCATCATATTTTAATCTTAACTACACATATTGTGTTGTTGAAACCCTAACGTACCCTAGGTAAGATGATAAGCAGTCATTTTGATGACTCAACCCCTAAGCAATCTAAAAATTTCCTAAGTATTTTACCCTGAGATTCCTAAGGAGTTCATCCATTGTCGCCCTCACCTTCACATCCACCATTGCATCCATCATAGTAGATCTCTCTCAAAGCAAATCTACTTAGGTAGACTCTTCCTTAATCCCTGAATGCCTCTCTACTACTCCCAAATGCCCATATGTTACTCCTGAGCACCTTTGGGCACTTTCCATCATTCTCAAGCACCCACAGATATTTTCTATTATCATCGAGCACCCATAAGCATTTTAGACCAAATTTCTATAGCCCTACTAACCCTCGGGTGTATCTAGGGCAATTGGCACACCATTTTCCTACAACAATAACAACTTCATATCAAAAAATGACAATTTCACAAGGTAAATCTTCTACTATTGTATTGATTTTATTATTTCCATGTTTACATGCAGTTTTATTACTTGATAGCTAGGGTTTTTATTAATTTTTGAGGGTCTCACACTATGGAGCCCTCACAGTTATTACTAACTCTCTTTTTTCATTCTCTGTGTGCAGATCTAGAAGTATACAAGCATTGTGCAGCTGCTTAAGCTGGAGTGGCCCAATCAACGGATATCTGAAGCCTACTCACTTCTGTTGGGAGCAAGGATGCGCTTTGACAACACCACCAGCATTGTTGGTTAGGATTTCAGAGAACCCTAGCATATTGTATTATTTGTATCAAATAAATACTGTAAACCCCTATTTGGGTCACAGTTGATTGTATTGAGATCCACCGACGATATTAATATAAAACTATTCTTTGTATAATCTTTTGTGTCACTGCTTATTTAGTATTTCTTGTTATATATATTTGGTGTTGTGTTTTTTTCTCTTAAAATGGTGATCATAGTGGAACCCCCTAAGGGTTTCTCATTTTGATTTATTTTCTTGACTAAATTATTGTTTTCTATCTTATCTTACAGGGTTTTCAAAAGCATAGATCACGTGATTTTTGTTGTATTAGGGTTTTTGAAGGTTTTTTGAAAGTTGCAGAAGGTACACAAATGCCTTGTGGTGCTTGAGGGACATCCAGAAACACCAAGGGGTATTTCATAAGTGCCCAAAGATTTTTTATAGAGAGTTAAAACAAAAACGTAGGCTTCTTTGTAAGTTTTCTATCAAACGCTAACCTCTCTATTTTTACGTATTCTGGTATTTTACGTTTTTTTAAGATTTTGGATTAAAAAGAACATCACTAATAAATATGGTAAAAATAATCATTCTAGTTTGCATTCTAGGCATTAGATTAGTCATTGCATTCATTCACACATTTCCATTTTCCATTTAAAGTTTCTAGTTTTCTGGTGTATTGCAATTGAAAAATCTTGCATTTTGGTTGCATGTGAATTATTAAATTGCATAAATTAGACTACATTATAGGGTTAGAAACTCCTCCTTTTGCTAATCTAAGTAGGAACATCATTAGTGTGTCAAAAGTATCCTTGCGTTGGGTGATTCCAGGTGGAGGAGTTGATGAACACCCCACTATTTAGAGAGAGATTTAAATGGTGTACTTCACATCCTTTGGATAAATTGATACTCTTAATGTTGGCTTTTGATTTAGACTAGTGAAATTAGTTGTTTCTAATATTGTATGTGCACCATAAAAAATAGAACCTTTAAAAGGAATTTTGCACACACTTCACATTTCACGTTAAACAATAGTGGTTGGATTTCATCACCAACCATTGCTTGAGATTTGGTGACAGTGGGTTTCATCTCCATCCACCAATCTATACCCCTAGACACCATAGGTTACCCCTAAGCAAACTTGTTGGATTTCATCACCAGCAAGAATCTTGTTGCCCTAGCCTAGCCTTAGTCTTCACCCATTTCTAATTCATATTAGCACATTGAAACACACAAAATCTAAATCTAAAAAAAATGAATTCACACTAAAACAAGATAATCAATGAATGAGGTAAGACACATGTGTTGAAAAAACTTAGCATTGATTATTTATTTTGATTCTTGTGAAGTTTCAATTTTGCATTTTATTTTATTGCATAATTTGTATCTTGGTTTAGTAGCTTATGGTCTTAATAATAAATCAAAAGAAAGCATTAAACCAAAATAATACATCTATGGACTGTTCATCTTCATTTCCTACCACTTCTATGGTAAATCTTGTTAGTGTGGTTCAGATAGATTGCACAGATTTTTTTGTGGGTCCATCACACATTGTGCAAACTACTGATATCTCGCATAGATACACCTCCACATATCTTCCACAAACTGAACCATCTTCAACCACAATTGACCACAACATTACCCACATTGACATGGCCAAAGTAGAGGCTTTCTAAAAATCAACTAATTGTGTCTTACAACCCATCCATAATACCCCGAATCAAGATCCTTCTTTACATCAGGAACTTGTTCCTTCCCATCCATCTAGCTTCACCTAGGTGTACACTAACCCTATTTTTGAGGCATCAATTGCACCTTCATCCCATTTCTCCATTCCCCAACCATAATGTGCTCCTAGCACTTCATATGTACCCACCTATACCAATCCCTTGTATGAATCACAAGTCAATGCTAATTCATAAGTACCTATTTCATCCAATCAAGTTATAATTCCAATTGTCACTTCTCCCCCATACGCATCAGCTATTCCATATTCATCCATACCTTCCAATGATGATATGGAAATTAATAAAGCATGGTAACATTTGAAAAAATTGCTTAAGAAGCGATAGATAACTCAATAGCAAGTTCAAGTGAACCTCAGGCCTCAACCAATTTCCACTCAACCTACCTTCACCACACAAATTCCATCATGGGAACCACAATCTTTGGTAGTTTCCATCCCTATACCTCCATCCACCCATACCCATTCCATTCCCATAGGCCAACCTAACCATAGTTCTCATGCATTTTCCCCTTTTTAACAATCACCATAATTTCTCGATCAATATCATCATCATTAATTCCAATCCACTATGCCTATCCATCATCATATTTTCACTCCATAACATATTTCAAATCCTTCACAGAATCATAAAGTGATTTAGGTCTTTCATATTCTTGATGACCCTAGAATCAAGGCCATGCAACAACAGATTGATAATTTGATACAAAATACTCCTAGTTACAATAATCAGAATTCAACTTTATGTTAATTAATAAATCAACCAATTCATCCTTCAATGCCATCACTGCCATATTTGATGGATTTCATGGTACCAAGGTTTGACAAGTTTGAAATAACTAAGGATCCTAAAGAGCACGTGAGCACATTTGTACACTCATGTTTCAAAATTCAAAATGACAATGCTCTCATGCTTCGAAAATTTCCTCAAACATTAGGGGGAGACAACATAGAGTGGTATAACCAATTTCCCAATCATAGTATTTATACTTTTGAAAAACTAGTTGACTAATTCTTTGAATTTTTAACCCTTAATGTGAGAAATAAGATATCATTATCTAATATCTATGTTTTAAGACAACATGATCATGAGTCTGTCTATGATTTTAGCAACCTTTGGAGGGCCATCATGACCAAAATGCCATTCACCCTACCAATGGAAGAGCTTATTAAGCTACTCACTAAGATTTGTTTAAAACCCATCTCTTTGATGCTTCAATTGCAAACACATCGCTCATGTGAGGAATCTCTTACCTAAGATAGTGTGATCGAAGAGATAAAAATACAAGAAGGTATACTTAATCCAAGAAATAAGGAATTGAAAAACAAGGGCCATTATAAAAGCAATTATTCTGGGAAAAAAAATCAACACAAGTCAATCTGGCTAACCAAGCTAATCACATCAATCAAGTGGCATGAACCAACCAACAATGGCTCAACAAAAACCAATGCAACAACCACCACAACAAATTTCCTATCATGTGGTACCCTTAGTAACCCAATCTATGCAAATCATAGTTCCAATTGTAGAGAATCACCAATATACCCCTTTAGCTGAGTCACATGCTTCCATATTTCAAAGATTGTATGACACCAACCAAATTGCTTTACCCGAGGTTAAACTAGATGATCCCACAAAACATATTACAAATTACAAGATACATTTATTTTACCCCTATCATAGGTAAAATGGGCACGATATCAATAACTGCCATGTATTTAAGAACATAGTACAAGACCTTATTGAGTTAGGGGTAATCAAGCTTGATAGTCCTCTAGCTCAACAAAACCAAAATCTTGGTATCTTCCAAAAACCACTTCCTCATCATGAGGAGGTGCAATCCACAATGGGAGGGTCTAACACCAAGGCCCCTCCCAATCAAGTTAACCATGTTTAACAATACCAAGGTTTTATAGCTACCATTCATGTGGCAACAAAATAATTAAAAATATACACGACAACAACTTGTTCAACAGCCCATGAACTCACAAGAAAGGGAATCTCAACCTATTCCATCACCACCCATACAAATTTCCCCAAATCCTTTTCCACCAATCCACATTCCCAATTATTGTAATCCTTCATGTCATCCCATTAACCGTCCCCCAAAGCCAACCATCTCCTTGAGTAGTTGGTTAACCATGAGTTTAAAAATGGCTTCATCAAAACTATCTATTTTGACCTAATTCAATAATCTCCCCAACATCATGAGCCATTAATGGATATCCTAAAGTCCATAAAACTCCAATGTCAAGATTCCAATGCCTTTAATAACTTTGAAGGAAGTATTCAAACATGTATGGAGTCTTCCATCACATTTTATGACTTTGATATTAAACTAATCTCATCATAATCAATAGATCCTCCATTGCATATAATGTCTCAAATAGACAGGAAGCCATTCAAAAGAGTTTTAATTGATATTGGTTCCTCCATTAATATCATCACCACATCTACCCTTCATCATCTCAATATTCCTTCATCTCATATCACCAAATCATCCTTCACCTTGAAAGCATTTAACGATGCTCTCTAATCTACAATTGGCACTGTTGTTTTACCCATCAAAGTAGGGGTAAAAATGTTGCATACCTTGTTCCATATCTTAGAATAATCCATGGCATACAATGTACTCCTTGGAAGACCTTGGATGAGGGAAATGAGATGTGTTCCTTCCATATTACATCAATGTCTAAAATATGTATACGAAGGGCAAGTACATTGCATACCTGCAGATGTTGAGTCGTCTAAGTATTGCAATTCCATATCGAATCCTTATGAATCCATGCTTCCTTCTATTCACCATTTTCTCACATCATCCACCACATCATCAATCACTTCATCCAATTCTTCATCAAAAGCTCCCATTCTTTAAGAGCTTCCCATTGCCAGTTCCAACCAAGAATCCACTTCTACACATTCATTATCATCATCATTGAATACATGTACATGTGGTTGAACCCAATCTATACCATACACATCATCATCCCCTTCATTGGTCACAACAATTCGTTCACAACCAAATCCATATTCGTCAGCCAATGTTTCACAAGTTGAATTGTCAAATTGTGAAATACCCACATCTTCCCCATCATCTGAGCCATTACCCAATCATGAGCATCCTATGTCCACTTCATCCTCATCATCCCAAGTTGAGGTCCACCTCACTAATCCTAGTAATTTTGAATATGTTGTCCAAGACATTACAATAACATCGCTCAATATCTCAACCACTAAGGATTTTAGTCACCCATGTGGCCCATATTATCTATAGGAGCGGTATATAATATGGGTTCAATGCCTAACAACATAAATTTTTTGTGTGGTAGGACTTACTCTTTGTCTAATCCTATTCCCCTAGAAGAGCCCAAACAATCAACACTTGCCAATATCCAAGAAATTATGGGTTTTATATCCTATTATTTTCACAAACATAATTGTCAAAGACATGGCCTAGGCAAATATGAATAGGGAGTGCCTCATCCTATTTATGCCCCATATCAAGAAGTGCACAACCATTCAAGTCTAGGTTATCATCCACTTCCCACCATATCTTCTTTTGAATAAGCATTTCAAAGGCTTAATCTGAATTCAGAAGAAGAAACCCTCCATCTCGATGACTATGATGAGGAAATGTACAAATAATTTGACCTCATGTTGATAGCTTCTGATGAATCTTATGAGGAATCAGAGCCCATCATTCCCCACACCAAACAAGATGAGTTTTATCTCAGAATTTTTTCCATTCATGAGCCCATATTTCGCTTTCTTCTTCCATAAGAGTGAGCCGAACCTATCGATGAACCACCAACTCCATATAATTAATACATCCCATCAACCAAACTTGTAAAATGTGTACATAACTTTAAAAAAAACACACAAAAAAATAGTGGTTTTCACCACTACAAAACAAAAAAATATCATTTTATTAGATTGTACTTATTTGCATTTATTTGTGTTTTTTGTTGTTTTCCAGGTTTACCAAGGTCCTAGCATTGATTCTAGGCTCTATCCATACCATCCATTTACCCTCACCAAGTCATCAATTTTTTTTTAATAAGTTAACATGAATCCTGCTGACTTATTCACCCCACTCCATAATCCATACAATTCAGCTAAACCAATTCCAATTGACATAAGCCTTATTGATATGGACTGGATTTCCTCATCTCCTTCCTTTTCTAAGTTTTTCCTATCCAGGTAATTGTTAAGGGCTTAAGCCAACTACATTCCTACATCCCCTCCACCTTCACCTTCACCTTCACCTTTACCTTTGAATCCTAAGGTTTTTCAGGTAAACATTGATAAGGATAAGTCAAAATATTTTGATGACATAATAGATGGCATTCATCTGATCCCAAATCCCCATCAACTTGAGGAAGGTTCTCACATGTCAATTGAAGATTCTATCGATGTGAACCTTAGTTCAGAAAAAGACAATCCCAAAATTGTCAAACTTGGTAAAATTTTATCCGTTGATGAAAAGAGCAGTTAATTTCTCTCCTCAAGAAGAAGGACATTTTTGCATGGTCCTACAAGGATATGCTTGATCTTGACCCTAGATTTGTTGTCCATTATCTCATATTACATCATGATGCTAAGTTGATCAAATAAAAACTTAGAAGGATGCATCCTACTATTGCACTCTTGGTCAAAGAAGAGCTTCAAAAGCTTTTAGACATGAACTTCATAGTTCCTATTGATTATCCTGAGTGGCTCTCAAACATGGTACCCATTCGTAAGCCTAACAAGGTGATATGCGTTTGCACTAACTTTCGAGATCTTAAAATAGCATGTCCTAAGGATGACTTTCCTCTCCCAAATATTGATACTCTTTTTAACATTTGCACCAACCATGAAATGTTTTCTCTCATGGCTGGTTTTTTAGGATACAACCAAATTTGAATAAATCCTGATAACTGACACAAAATATCATTCACTACATCTTGGAGAACTTTTTATTACAATGTGATGCCCTTTGTCCTTAAAAATGTAGGTTCCACTTATCAATGTGCCATGACATACATATTCCATGACTATATGTATAATATTATCAGAGATTATGTGGATTATCTCTTGTAAAAATTCAAAACTCGACAAGAACACATTGGTGCATTAGAAAAATTCTTTGACTGACTTCTAGAGCATAAGGTAAGGTTGAACCCCAAGAAATGTGTCTTTGATTCTACCTCTGGCAAGCTTAAAGTATTCATTATCTCCAAAAGTGGTATTAAAGTGGACCCAAACAAGGTCAAGGTCATTATGGAGATGCCTCCCCCAACAAACTTAAAGGAATTGCATAGTTTACAAGGAAATATCCAATCAATCCATCATTTTATTGCACAACTTTTGGACAAATGTAGGTCATTCAATCACCTACTACAAAAGGGGTGCCATTTTATTGGATAGATGAGTGTCAAAAAGCCTTTTATGATATTAAGCAATATCTAGCTTCTTTGCTAGTCTTAGCTCCTCCTCGTCCTGGGGTCCCCTTCTATCTTTATGTTTTAGCAATGGAATCTGCATTAGGGAAAATGCTTGCATAAAATAATGAATAAAATCAAGAGCAAGTTTTCTATTACATTAGTCGAACATTGGTAAGTTATGAAACCAGATACACTTATGTAGAAAATTTGTGCTTACCAGTGGTTTTTGCCACTAAGAAACTCAAACATTGCATGCTTAGTCACACAACATATGTCATAGCTAGAGAAAATCCTCTACGTTATATGATATCTCAGACTTACAATAACACCCACATCGCTAAATGGATAATAATTCTTACTGAATTTGACCTTGAGTTCATTAGCCAAAAATCCATTAAAGTTCAGGTCATAGTCGATCAACTTGTTGAAGCTCCACTACCTAGTGATCATCCTTTGATTATTGAGCTCCCAGATGATTTAATATTCACTATCACTGAACAAGAAGATGTCATTCCAGAGGAAGAAATTGATATCACACTATTCTTTGATGGTTCTAAGTGTGAGAAAGGTCAAGGTGTTGGAGTCATGTTTTATACACCCTAGGGGGTACCTATTCCCTTATCATTCAAACTAGACTTCCAATGCACAAACAACATTGTAGAGTATGAAGCCTTAATATTAGGTCTTCAATCAGCTATAGCTATGGGTATAAATCATATTAGGATATTTTGTGATGCTCAGCTTGTTGTTAAGCAAATCAACGAAGAATACCAATGTAAAGAACCTACCATTAAACTTTATCATGAAGTAGCAATGAAATTGCTCTTTATATTTGAATGGTATGAAATTGATAGTTTGCCATGTTCGACTAATATATTTGTAGATTCTATGGCCTCTATTGGATCATTGATTCTAAAATATACCCTAGGAGAGGTACAACCACTCATTATTTCAACAATCTCTAAATCTGTAATTATCAATGCTAAATATAAGGATGAAAAGGATGTTTGCTTATCCATTTGGAGTCATGTGAGTCTTGGTCAAGCCATATAGTGGCATTTCTCAAGTTTGTAACATTCCCATTAGATATGTATTAAACTGCTAAATATACTTTCAAGAAAAAATCAACCCTTTATTCTCTTGGGGACGTGTTGTTTAAGTGTGGTTATGATGGAATCCTCCTTCAATGTCTTGAGTCTAGTGAAGCACAAAGAGCCATAGCTGAAGCTCATGATGGTACTTGTGGTGGTCATTTTAGTGGGATGGCCATCACAAAGTGTATTATATTCATGGATTATTATTGGCCCACCATGGAATGAGATTGTTGCATTTATGTTAAATATTGTAAGAAATATCAAGAAAATACTAATTTAACTCATGTACCATCATAAGCTTTACAACATATTCAAATCCTTTGGCATTTCTCACAATGGGGTCTAGATTTAATTGAAAAAATCTCAGATCCTTCCTTAGGACAACATACATTTATCATCACAGCCACTAAATACTTCACAAAATGGGTTGAGGCAATTCCTCTAACCAGTATGAAATGACCTAGAATTGTGGATTTTTTACTTCATCATATCATTTGTCATTTTGGTATTCCATCAAAAATCATTTCATACAATGGCAAGTCTTTCAAGAACAAGTATTTTTGAGCACTTTGAAAGAAATATAGCATCCAACATAGTTTCTCAACTCCTTATTACCCACAAGCAAATGGACAAGCTAAGGCTACCAACAAGACCTTAATTGCTATTATCAAGAAACTTGTTAAATAAAATCATAGAGATTGGCATACACAAATTCCCTTGGCATTATGGGCTTATCGAAAAAGCATCCACATGCGTATTGGGACAATACCATTTTCATTGGTCTATGAAGTTGAAGCAATCATGCCTCTTGAGCTTAAGATTCCCTCGTGAATTACTTTGTAGGAATTCATAGATGATGACACTTCTAGACAAGCACATCTTGACCAACTCATATTTCTTTATGAGAGGTGAGTCAATACCTTAGAGCATTTACGAGTATATCAAGACCACCTAAAGCATGCTTACAATGCCAAAGTTCATCTACATGAATTCCAAGTAGGATATCTTGTCCTTAAAGATAACCAACAAAACACGAATGCATTGTCTCATCTTCATGATAAATTTATGGCTAATACATGGATATATATACATGGATAATACACAAAAACATTGCACTTCATACATTTCATGCAAAAACATTACATTTCATTTACACACATTTCATTGTATTTTTTTTTATAAGTTTAAAGTTTAATTCAAAATGGGTTTTGACAGGATCCCAAAACTTGAATACATCAGTAGCACCAAAATAGAGCACACAGACATAGCAGACAAAAGGAGAGGGGGACATAACCCCACAATAGTAAGATCAAGATACCCTTAAAAATAGTAAGAAAGGGCAAAGGAAGGAAGCCCTAAACTGAACAAAAACAAGCAACAAGGAGGCAATTAGACCTGCTCTATGTCTTCAATATCTACAAATTTAATCTCATCCTTCAGCTCATCCTCACCATCGTACTCATTATTAACTAAAGTAGCATGATCCCCATTAGCATCCTTCGCAACATCCCTAACAGTATCCTTGTCTCCATCCTCAAAAAACTTCTTGTTGAAGAATAATAGGTTTAAGGCATTGCGGAGGTTTGTGAATTAAGAAATATAGTTGGTGATGGAATTAATTATATACTACTTCAAAAACAAGTTAGAAGCATCATTGTATTCCTCCTCAGATTTAATGATCAGATTTTTCTTTTGATGCAATAGGTTTTTCAATCGAAGTGAGGATCTGACTCCCTCTGGTTTCTCTAGTGACTCCAACTTAATTTTCTTGGGTTCCTATCTTCTCATACTTTTTACAGCCTCCACTATAGCTCTTTTCTTAGTCGAAATTTCCAAGGAGTAGGGAGTAGAGGGGCTAGCCTGGGACTAGCTTGCCTTTGTAGGGATAGAATTGGGCTTACCTTTATTGGGATGAGTAGCAGAGATGAGGAATTAAAGCATGAGGTGAAAGGCCCTTGGATCAAAGCACTAAAAAAGACAAGGTTTAAGAAAATATCACAGATTATGAAGGTCTTAGAATAAAGAGGGCATAGATACCGATGAGGACCAGCCAAAAGAGAAATAAAATAAAAACAAAAATATTTGATACTATCACTAGTTAAAATTCAATTCTTGTTCCATGGTGTCAGTAATTTCTTGTGGCAAGCCACTTGTCCATACCTTCAGACTTGTGGCATTGACACCAAAGTTAGCAAGTTTGTCAGCAATCTTGTTGCTTTCCCTAAATGCATATTGGAAGATAATATCTTGCTAGCTTTAGCTTAGAATTATAGCTTCCTCTATACAATATTTGATCCTCCAAGAAGTATTTTTGTTGTTCTTAAAGTAGTTGATGGTATTACGAGAATCTCCCTCAACCATGAGCCTTCTAGGATAATATTTTGCAAGAATAAGGCCTCTCCACATAGCTCTGGCTTTCACTACTTTATTAGATTGGATTCCTAGGGGTTCTACAAAAGCAAGGATGACAATTCCTCTATGGTCTCTTAGAAAACCATCAACACCTACTTTACCAGGATTACCTTGGCAACCCTGTCAAAATTCAATTTAAACCAACTTTTAGGGGGGTTCCAAGAGGAATGGGTCCTTATATTAGGGGTATGCTGGGAGAGGTTTTTCAAAATAGGTAAATTCAAATATCTACTCAGGTAGACCTCAAAGCTAGAAGTAGTATGGTCAGAGAGAGAAATTTGGACAACATTTTCAGCAACAAAGCTTAGAATTTTGTAGGCAATATGGCCATGATTCAACATTTTATCAAAAATAATTTTACAATTTCTTTTGAGCCATATTTACCAAAAAAAATGATGAATACGGATTTGCTAGAGGAATTTGAGGTAGGGATTATGGAAAGGGTTGGGCCACTGAAGAAAGAGCTCAGAAATAAAGCAAGATCTAGCCCAAAGGATATAAAAGGTTTGGAAGATCTTGTTGAGGATAGTGGAAGAAAAAGGACAAGAAAGGAAAAGGTGGTGAGGGGATTTCCAATTAGCTAGGCAAAGATAACATTTATTAGGAAAAACATAGATTTTTTTAAGTAGGTTGTCAGTAGTGATAATTTTCTCTTGAATGGCTATCCAAGCAAAGAAGGCAATTTTTGGGATGAGATATTTGGGCCAAACAAGGTGTCAATGGAACAAAGGTTCTTTGGGAGGTAGGAGCAGACTGTAGGTAGACTTGAAAGAGAACTCTCCACTTTCTGTGAATTCCCAAAAGACCTTATCCTTAGCATTACCTTAAGGGATAATTGTGGAATTCAAAAGGAATTATATCTTTCTACATTCATCAGGTTGAATGATACTACTAATAGCCTTCCATATTTTTCTGCCATGGAGAGAGCACACAATGTCTAACACTTTCAAGCCAAAGGTGCTATTAGTGACCACTTTTAGACCTACTAGATTAGGATCATTGATAAGAGGTTTGATTCTAATCCATTTTTCATTACAGAAGTCAATCTTGAGACCATAACATAATCTCCACCATAGTACATTTTTTAATAGAGCTCTAGTGTTTATAATTTTCTTTTAGAAGGTCGATCCTATATGAGGAGTCGCCTCATTAAGAAAGTTTGTTTCTTGTAAATATTTTCTTTTTATAATGGGAACCCGATCATTTTCTACATTAATATTTTTCCACCAAGCTTGTTTATCCATGAGGACAAGATTAAGTAGGTGGACTCTTCTAAGGCTGATACCTCCCTTAGGATTTGGTTTACAAACTTTTTTCTAGGCCACTAAGTGAAAATGGTGTTTGGAATCAGATCCATTCCACCAAATTGTTTTTTGGATTTGTTTGATTCTGAAGCAAACAACTACAGGGAACTTGAAGATAGACATAAAATAAACTGGGATGCTCTGGAGGGAAGCCAAAGTAAGAGTGGCTTTAGCAGCTTGCGATAACAAATTTCCTTTCCATCCTGCCATTTTTTTTGGATTCTTTCTATCACATTGTTCCACATTGATACATAAGGTTTTCCAATGAACAAGGGAGGCCCAGGTTGGTGGAGGGAAGGGAAGACATAGAGCACTCAAGGATTATAGAAATTTTGATTGTACATATTGCATTTCATTTCATTTATACACATTTCATTTAAAACAAAAAATTGCATTCATATACTCCATTCACATTTCACATTTCATATTAGGGATCATTTATTCAGTTCAGATATTAATTGGTCCAATAAAGTCATGTTGCCTTAATCAGAGGCACATTCACAACACCATTGCATCATTCCACAAATCCAAATTGTCATTTGCCTCCATATACTTATAATTCCTAGGTGTTTTCGGTCACTCAGTCACTCCTAGTGTTTTAAGAAAACCACAAATACATGTTGAGTTATTTTTAGGACCATTACACATCTTCAATAAGAAAATATTGAGTTTCAAGAATTGAATCCAAAACATTCTTGAACCAAATACATATTCACATTTGAGAAACATCTTGTGTCAAATAGAGATAATACCATACATGGTTGAACCTCGAAGTGAAGATGGTATTCCTTTCCAGTCCCATCATGCAACATATTCCACAAAAATAGTGGTTTTCACAACTACCACAAATTTAAAAATAAAAGAAATAGTAGGGAAAAATCCCTACCAAAAACTATAAATATTTTACATCACACACCACTGATCATTGGGTTGTAAGGATCGTACTACATTTCCAATCAGACTATTAGGTAGTCATCTCCAAAACTTAAAAAAACAAAATTCTTGGACTATGGAGTTAGCCTCCATCAGAGCTATAGACGCTTGATTGGTAGTGGAGTATGCTCATGCATGGAAACACATATATTTTTAAGAGACCTTTGACCACACATACAGACAAGATAGCTTCTTGGTCTCATCCATAACAAGTTTACCCAATTTACTCAATATGATTTAATAAACTCACTTGCACACACATTGGTTCTTGATTGCCTTGAGTTATTACCATGCTCATGATTTGATAAATGAATTCACTGCACACGCATTTGTTGCTAGACGAATTAGGCAGTTTTAGTAATTTTCTTTGATGCCACTAGTATGTCTGAGTCTCTGCAAAAAAATCAGTTTTCCATGTCAACATCCATATATTTTTTCATAAGTCTTTCATTTCATATGCTGTCATTTTGGTGCCCCTGATTAAACAACAATGCTATAACATCACCAAGAAAAATCTAAACTATGAATGATTATTAGAAAATTTGCATTCCATACCTTGCATTAATCATTCATATAAACATGCATTCCACAAAAATCATTCACACAAACATTAAAAGCCATGTATATATATATATATATATAGATGTATAAATATTGTATGTACAATAAGTGCCCAAAAGCTACATACAATGGAGCACCAAGGCTCATATACAAAAATTTCATCTAAGCACTATATAAGCCCTCCAAGAGGATCAATGTGACCTATAAGGATCCCTAGACCTAGATCTATGTCTAGAATCGCTATGCCCAATAGCCTCAAACACAGATGAGGTTGGTGTATTTGAAAGTGGAATATGATGCTCCATCAACCTATCCTCCAATGCCTTAATATACCTTTATCGAGATCAAAGGTGAGCTATGTCAACATTATGATGAAACTCTCTCTCTAGAAGCTCTTCTTGGAGCCTCGTGATCCTCTCATACCTAGCCTTCACCATCACATCCCACTCTTCCACCTGCTGCTCCACCCATGTCGAATCCTCCTCGCTCTAACCTGGATACCCATCCAGAGTCTTCTCCACTCCCTGGATCCTTAATTACCACACCCTTAGCCCTCCTCCTTTGACAATCTAATTGAAGGTTCCTCTACTACTTAGGAGCCTCCTTGATCTTCTCAACCTTAGCCTCATCCCCATAACCACTAGTTACTACTTGAGTCGATGCCCATGGTGGATGTGTAGCAAACCATGCATCATACTCCATAGTTTTATTCGTATTATCCATACCAAGGAGATCTATCTCCTCATCACCCTCATAAGCCTCCCTCCATGGCTCAGCATAAGGTAACCCTGTATCCTCCCAATTCCTCCTATAGATAACTTGCTCATCAAGAATCCCCTACCTCAAGATGAACTATTGGAGCACCCGTGAGAATTGAATATACTTAGCCTCACTATGATACCTCCCAACCATCCACCTAGCCTACCTCACCCATTATATCTTCTCTCCATAACCTATCCACCTAGTTCCCTACCATGGCCTCCATATCACTTGGGTATGTGTCAATCCCACACACAAATTCCTGTACCACTCGCTCATCCATACAGGATGACTCGGTTGTACCTCCACTATCACTAACCATATCCTAGCATAGGGCTACTCCCTATCCCAACCTACAGCTGGTAGGCCTTCTAGTTGAACCATGCTGAAATGCTCCCATTCCCAGCACTGTAGTAACAAATTGTAACCCAATCCCTTTCTCCCCCACCTCCTCACCTCATATAGCTCTTGCTACATCTATGCCAATAAGGTAAGAGCCCATGCATACACCTGGGGTGTAGTGAGCATATCTCTCACCAACCCTATGAGGTTCCAAAGGAACCTACAACTAGTATTGTTTTGGGCCACAATTTTGGCCAACATGAACATTACCAAATCACAAAGGGCATCCAGTTCCTTTTCCACATACATGGACAAGTATGAAATGCCCCCACATGTCACTCACACACTCTTCCAGCTATTTCCAAATATCATCCTCATATTTATACCCTGGTTGTGTCCAACCTCAACACAAATCTCCTCTAGTGATAGCTTGAGGATGTGATATACATCCTCAAGTGTGATGGTCACCTCTCTAGTAGGAAACTAAAAGGTCCCCCTCTCTGGATCCCACCTCTCTGCCAAGGCAAAGAGGTACCCCTCATCCGCCATCACCACATCTATTTGGGCTATACTTGCTAGCCCAATAGCCTCAAACCAATCCCAATCCTCACTCTGTAGTGCCTTCCTCATCCTAGGGATGAGAGGTGAGAACCAGTGCCAAGCCTCCAAAATTCTCAGCTACATCACAACACAAAATATTTATTTTTAATACACATTCATAGTACAAAATAAAAAAATCACAAAAAAATCAATTTTTGCACAAGAACAAAAATATCCTCAAAGAAGAGCCTTACCTTGGTAAATCACACTCCAGCTCCAAATTTGTCCCCTGCATTTTCTCCCTCCACCACCATAGCTTTCATTATCACCTCACTCCACTTCACTCCACCCAATTCTCCCATACATAGCTTCACAAATTCATAAATGCACAAATGAGCTAAATTTTTACTCTATAGGCTATTTATAGTTGCTTCAAGCACCTTGAAGCACCCATGGGTATTTCCTAGTGCATTGAAGCACATTGGGGTATTTGTGAAGCACTCAAACACCGATGGGCATCTACACATGCCAAAAGTGCCAACCAAAATTTGGCATCAAAATTGACAAAAGGCAAAACCATTACAAAACAGTGGCTTACCCCCACCAAATCACTCCAAATTGCATCCATGCATCCATTTCATCATATTATCATGTTTTATGAAGGACCAAACTACTTTGGATGCCTAATTTTAGTTTACGTCCAAAAGGCATAAAATAACTTATCAAATTCAAATGTAGCCCCAAACGGTCCAAATTTTCTTAAAATGACCATGATCATCATTCTCATCATCAATACTTCATTTTCACATCATTTTTAATCATCGATCATAACATTTACATATTTTCCAATTTCAAACAACATTCAAGTGAACCTCGTATCTAGTGGTTTATTCTATCTACTTGGTGATTGTAGTTATTGGTATCCATACAAATCGGTAAGATGAATAAATCACCAAAATGACACTTGGTCATGTTCATCATCCAACATATCCTTGTTCAAAATCACAAATCACCTTTGGTACTTCATGTTTTGAGTGAAACCATGCAAAGAACAATATCTACAAAAGTTGTCATTGATGGCATAGTTCATGGGGCTTGAAACATGGAAAAAATCACATTTCATCATCTCCTGATAGTCATCATGGTGACTGGCCATAGCTAGGGTGATTGGTTCTAATCATAGGAATTATCTAATAGTCACTATCTGGCCCTCCAAAGTTGATTCTTTTTACTATGCATCTTCATCCTTGTATATCAATGATGCCCAAAAGGCACATTCTTCAATAGTTTTGAATCACCCCAAATTTAGGACAACCACATTTGGTTTTTATTTTCCCACAATGAGATACATCTTACATGATCATGGCATATACATTTGGCAAAAACCCCTTTTATCTGTTAAGGCAAAAAATAGAATCCATCACATGCATATTCTACCAACTTCCTTTCATCGTTGGGGAAAAAATGATATCACATTTACATCATTCATATCGTCCACAATCATGCCATACATTTCATACAATCATGTGCACTATTTTTTAAATTGACTTGTGAGATTCATTCATAAAATCATTCACCAATTGAGGGGGCAAGCTACGTAATCAAAATTCTTTTGTCTCCAAGCTCATTTCCACATCTCAACAAAGCTAATTTTGTATCAAGCTAAAATAGGTGTCTTGTGTTTCACGCAACGCAGTACAAAATGGGGCATCTATAGACACAAAAATCTAACCACTTATCATCCATATAGGTCTTCCCACATTTTTTTTACCCATTTATTTACATATATTTAGGTATATTTGTTTAATATATATTAAAATATTAATATTTAATATTATATTTTATATATATATAATAAATGTATATATATATATATATATATATATATATATATATATGTGTGTGTGTGTAAATTAATCCCAACCATCCATCTTAGCCTAATCCTAGTCGTTCATCGACCTTGATCCACACCACTTACCTAGACTTAATCTTTATCCTCTATTAGGTTTTAATATTGATTGCACATATTGTGTCATTGAAACCCTAATGTGCCCTAGGGAAGATTATAAGTAGGATTCATTTTGATGACTCAACCACTAAGCAATCTAATAATTTCCTACGTATTTTACTCTGAGCTTCCTAAGGAGTTCGTCCATCATCACCCTTGCTTTTGCATCCACAACCACATCTATTTCCATAGCCCTCAGTCGAAGTAGATCTACTTTTGTAGACTCTACCTCAATCCTCAAACACCTCTTTGCTACTCCTGAATTCCCGTCTACTACTCCTGAGTGCCTTTGGGCACTTTTTTCATCCTTGAGAACCCATGAGCATTTTCTGCTATCTTCAAGGACCCACAGACATTTTAGACTAGAGTTCTACAACCCTACTAACCCTAGAGTGTTGTTAGGGCAATCTGTGCACCATTTTCCTGCAAAGACAACAACTTCAGGTTAGAAAATAACAAGTTCACAAGGTAAATCTTCTAATATTGTATTGATTTTATTATTTCCATGTTTGCATGTAATTTTATCACTTGATAGCTAGGTATTTTATTAATTTTTGAGTATCTCACACTGTGGAGCCCTCACAGTTATTACTGACTCTCTTTTATCATTTTTTGTATGTAGATCTACAAGTATACATGCATTGTGCAGCTACTTAAGCTGGAGTGGCCCAATCAACGGATATCTGAAACCTATATTTTTCTCCTCCTTTGGTCTATTGATGCTTTAGGAGCATGGTATCCAACTCTTCTACCCTTTTGTGCCAAAAAGTTGTGTTGGACTAGGAATACTACAACTGCACTCGACATTTCACCAAAGACTCCTCAAGATCGATGATCTTAGCTTCTGCTTCAAAGAAGTGATTCTTATAGTGCTTGCCATGCAAGAACAAAGAGCTCATCTCTGCTTGAATATTTCCCACTATCTTTGTGGTATCGAGCTTGGTGAGGTCCTTGGTGATAATCTCATAACTATAATCCTCCGAAGTCATCTCACCCTAAGGCTTCTGAACCTGGGGAATCATCTTCATAGTATGGGCCTCCATGGTAGTGGGATCAAATGTGACCTACTTCAAGGGTTTTATTAGCACCATGGCTTCTCTCCTCTTCTTACTCTTCAACCACTGTGATGAGCTTAAGCGAGCCTAGTTGATTTTTTTCACAATGGGTTACACTGGTACAATCGCTATCATCGATTTAGGTACTACCTACAACTCTAAAAATGGGGTAAATGAAAAATGAGCCAACTATGGATTTGGCTCAAGGGAGGTGGAAACCAGTGTAGCAGTGGAAATGGAACTAGTGGTGGAAATAGATGCATGAGGTTTGGCCATAGTTACACTCACTCGAAGGGGAGCTTGTGTACTTACAACCATGGCAAAGGTTACTTGGGTGGATGATACGGGAAGTAAAAATGGATTTGGAGTGGAAGCAAAAGAACTGAAAGAAAGGGAAGTATAAGAAGTAGGAATAGAAGGAGTGGGAGTGGTGGTGACTGACGATTGGGAAATGGAAGGTGAAACTAAAGTTGAGGGTATACCAAATGGAGGGGATATGGAAGTGAAAACCTTGAGGAAGGGAAACAATAATCACCACTCGACTAGTGAGAGAAGAGATAGAAGAAAATGTACCTTCAAGCTCTAACACCTTTAGAGCGCGATGGAGATGTAGGTAGCTATGATACTCGGATCTTCCTCCACCCGGTCCATTGGTTCTGCTACAACGTCCTCCTCGATATTGATAAAATCAGCACTCTAAACAAATGGATTCACTCAAACCAAAGGGATAAATTCTAGTAACTTTGTATGCTCAACCGAAACTATAGGAGGAGGGTTTGATGAAATTGCCCCAGTTCTTTGCTTCTTAGAAATTTTAATAACCGGTAGCTTTTCCCATCTGCTTTCCTCCTTTCACTGCAATGACTCTTCTAACACTTGTTCCTCTTCCTCGAGCACAAGTGGCACTTCTTGGACCACGAGATGCTCTTCCTCGGCCACATATTCTTCACTACTTGACCTTTGCAAACTCTAAGGCACTATGCAAGTGAATGTAATCGACTGGTAACTAGAATAAAACTCATCATAAGTCTTCAAAAATATTCCATCCATTACTAAGCCATACGGTGACCCAGTTTTCCTTCGATGAGCTCGCATGATCCACCAATTTGTGATTTTCTCTTTGGACCAACTCAAAAGTTTCTCCTTCATCTGGATAAATAACCCTAATAGAGGAATCTAATTTTTATACACTAAAAGGGTTATATTCGACCTCCATTTCATAGAAATCGTGCCAAGGTGGAAGCGACATCATGTTTTCCATGTGCCACTCCAAGTCATGCCCCTATAGGTTATTTTGGTGCTTTTCAATATCCGGCCTTGAAAAACAGTGAAAGATCTTAACCTTGATGTGCTCAACAAATAGACCCAAAGGGTCATACTTCCATTGTTGTGGCAGCTCCACCATTTCAATGTCATAAAAGGCCTCAGTTATCAATCGGTTCTAGCCCACCTGGCTCACCTTGATGCCTCCAAAGTGAAAAGGTATATCACACATGGTTTTATTCCCACACCCTACTCCATACACGTCATTAATATAATCATGTTGTTGAACAACCTCCATAGCAAATAAATACCCTATGGCAAAATATGGGAGCAAAATTGGCTTACCAGTAAAGCCAAAAATACGGAGCACCACACCTTGTGTCAACAAAAATATATCGCCTCTTTGCTTTGAGATGATTTCTTCCCTCATTTCCCTTGGTACTCTCTCACTTTTACAATAAATTATCTCAAGGGCAGGACCAACAAATATACGATTGAAATTATAGAAGGACTCCTACCTTGACAAACTAGAAGTCCACATATACACAGGTAATCTTCTATTTTCTTTATCAACCTTCTTACTTGCAATAAAAGAAAACTTCTTATGCAGGTGGAAGAAGAAATACCAAACCAAAAAGGACATATGCTTGAATGCCTTCATTTCCTTGCTCTACATCTTCTCCAGTTGGGAATTCATTCTTCTAGAAATATAATCAACCCAGTCAAAGAAAATGGGATTCATCCTTTCTATCATCACTGCAAGAGCATAAAATTCAACTTGAGATATGTATTGCACTAATGCCGCCTACCATTTATGCATGGTTGAATCTGATGGGATACCCGCAACCCAAGCCACCATAGAGAACAAATCAGGACTCTTAAAATCTGACAATGATTTTGGCAACATCGATAGCTCACCATGTTGGGGTGTTTTTATCAACTGTGTCTCCATAAATCAGCGTAGTGTCATAGTTGACTGATATATTTCCTCTTGCTCCCCAACATGCAGTTTCTTGAAAATAAAATTTGTGGGCGGTGTTATTCCACAGGAGAATGCTTCCTGGACGTCTTCAGTGGTGATGGAAAACAATGCTTCTCCTTTCGCATTCTGCACCGTCCTGGTCTTCGTATTATAAAATTTTGAAATGGCATCAACCAATTTTGGGTAGTAGTGAACTGGAGTGCACAGGAACCAAAATATATGAGCATGGTATGCTATCGTGAGAGGACTCTATGGTGTTAACCCCTGTTGCACTGTAGTGTCCACATATTGGCATAATTTTTCAATGCCCTTGTTGGTAATTACGTAATCTCCCACCTGAGCAAGTGTATCCGAGTAAGAATCCAAGTCATCATTCTCATGGCACCTTGATTTTTTGGATTTCTTTCCTCCTTCCACCTTCTTCGGCTCTTTATTAGTAACATGTTCAACAATTATTTTCCCCATTTTCAATAATACTCGAACCTCCTGTATCTTCTGCAATAATATCACCTCAATGCAACAATACTCCAAAAAAATAAAATAAAATCTTTTACCTTCGCCTCGCGAGAACACCCAATTTATAACTACACCTCACCAACCAAATTAAATGCACATGGTAATTTTCGAGGGAATAGAGCGAATGTGCATCTTGATATTTATGCCAGGCATATTTTTTAATGATTTTTTAAATTGCCTTCGAACTTCATCTGCTCAAAATATTCCTCGATTTTTTCACTCTAGCCGCCTTCGATCTTGAAAAACACTTTATGGAGCTCAATGGGTAACCTCGGGAATGAACACTGCCAAGTGTCTACACAGGGCATGCCTCGAGGATGCAAACAAATCATCTTCTCCACTCTCAATCTCCAAAACTCCTTCCCATGGTAAAAGATAAATTTTAAATTTTCTTTGGGCATTTTTAATTTTGAAATGACCTCAAAATGCTTTCGAAATTGTTTCCTGGTGAATATGATCTTCCACTATCGCATTTTGCTTTGCAAAATATCTTCGGGTGAAAATAAACTACACTTCCCCCCTTTGTAATCAATTGTGCTTTCAAAGGCTTCTTTCCTGTAGTTTGAAGAAAACAATAGCAGGAGTGCTCTTTTTAAAACGTCTTTCCTCCTCTATTTGGCTTCGAAAAGTGCTTTCCTTGTAAAGGCTAGCTTTCTGCTTTTTCTTTCTTTAGAAAATTCAATTTCACCTTCTTGGATAATTAAGCCTTTTTAACTGAAACCTTTGCATGTGATTGTTTCCTTTATTTTTGCCTTTGGTGATTGTATTTTTTTTTTAAATAAAACTTTTTCGCTCCACTCTTAGAAAAGTTGCATGATAAAAAATCTTAGGGCAAAACCTTATTGCTTCTCTCTTCCTTTTTTTTTAACATACATCCAGAAAAAGGGGCACCCACGACTTTCATTTTCTATTAGAGCAAAAATATATTTAAATCCTCTATTGCCCTCAAATGGGGTGACTAAGACTTTCACCCCTTAAATGGGGCGAAAGCATTTTTTTTTTCTTTTTTTTTTTTGCTTTTTAGACAAAAATATAAACATAGAAATCCTTTTTGGAGCGAAATCGGGTTTTACCCTGAAAAATAATTTCAAAAGGAGACAAAACAAGACCATTCTTTCCTTTTTTCTTCCTTCTTTTTTTAATATATTATAATCATCTCTATTTGAGCACAATATACTTAAGAAAATAAAGGAGAAACTATACATATATACATACTTGAGCTCTAAGATTTTCAATGGAGGTAAGTCTTTAGATGAAGACCATTTACTAGGATCGACAACTCTCGACCATCCATGTCCTGAAGATAATAAGCATTAAAAGAATTTGTCCTTGAGATCTAGAATGGGCCCTCCCAAATCACCTTAAACTTGTGGTGCTTTCTAGGTTTTGATTTATTCGAGTTCCACTTCAACACTAAGTCACCAATTTTAAATGCCCTTTCGGACATCTTTTTCCTGAACCACTTATGTGTTGTTCTGGCATGCTCCATGAAGGCATTATATGCTTTTTCTCTTTCCTCTTCAAGCTACAATAGTTGTGCTAGCCTCGCACTCATAGGATCAATTTCATCATCTTCATTACTAAGCAACTACAAGTTTTGAAGGACCAAAAGTTCAATATGAGTTGGCAAAACTGCCTCCTTGCCATACACTAGAGAATAAGAAGAAGTTTTAATTGATTTCTTTATTGATATGTGATCTGCCCATAGAGCTTGGTATAGCAGCAGGTGCCAACTTCTCTTATTGCTCCCAAGTGTTCTTTTCAGTATCCGAAGCAGATTCTTGTTTGTAGACTCTGCCAAGATGTTTTCCTATGGGTAATAATTGGAAGATGCTTTCAAATAAATTCCATATCTACTTGCAAACTCAGTTATATTTTCTCCAGTGAAGGGAGTCTCGTTATCAGTCACAATGGCGTATGGCACACCAAAACGGGTAATCAACCCCTCAAGGAAGGAAATGATTGTAGCTTGGTCTACTTTTTTTGTTGGTATAGCCTCCGCCCATCGAGTAAAGTAGTCTGTCACTATCAAAATATACTTATGCTCAGTAGAAGAGTTAGGATCGATGACCCCAATGAAATCTAAGCCCCATTATTGAAATAGAGCTTCTACTTGGATCGGATGTAAAGGTAATGATGCCCTTTTACTCCTGCCAACATACCTCTGACAATTATCACAACTCTGACTCACCTTATGTGTATCTACAAAGAGGGTGGGCTAGAAATATCTAGCCCGGATGATCTTCAAGGCCATGGGCCTTCTTGCATAATGTCCACTAGACAAACTAGAGTGGAACTCCTCCAATATTTTTTGCTTTTCAGACTCCTTCACACATCTGAGGAGTATTCCATCTATATTTTTGTGGAATAATCCACTTGGTAATAGGATGTATTTGAGCGCCTATAATCTAAATCTTCTCCTCTGTGAGGAGTTGAGGTGAGAGGGATATCTTCCAAAAGTGAAGAACTCAACAAGGTCTTCTGTCCAGTCATGATCACCCACTACTTGGTTAGCAAGATCACTCTCACCGATAGCTTCATCGTATAGTGGTACTAGTGATTGAGAAGCTGCGCTTTTGGCCAACTCTTGACAAAGTGCCCGACCACGAACCAATTTGGTCGGCCAAATCTCCACATCATACTCTTGGATCTTTGAAACCCAACCTTCTCTTTTATCGCCAAGCTCTCCTTGTATAATAAAATTCTTGATATTTGGATGAATGACATAGACAATCATTTTGCTTTGAGATACAAAATGCCATAATTTCTTAAGAGATTTCATGACCGCATACACCTACTTTTCAATAAAATTATATTTCTCCTGATGCGGCTGAATAACTTGGCTTAGGAAAGCGATAGGTTGTTCCTCTCCATCATCTTGCTTTTGTGTAAGAACAATGACATAACTCTCCTGCTCACCCACTGCATAAAGAATAAAATCCTTGGAGTAGTCTGGATTGATCAATACAGGTGCTTGGACTATCCTTTCTTTAATTTCTTGGAACACCTGTCTCCTTTTTTTGGTCCATTTGAAATCCACATTTTTCTTTAGGAGCTCCATCATTGGTTTCACCACTTGGGCGAAGTCGGCAATGAATTTTTGGATAAAGTTGATCTGGCCAAAAAATGACTATAGGTCTTTTTTGTTAGTTGGCAGTGGTAGTTTTAGAAGAGCTTCAACTCTTGCAGGGTCAATGGCTAGTCCTTCCTTTGAGATCACATGTCCCAAGAGCTTTCCCTCCTTGACAACAAAAATGGATTTCTTTGGGTTAATGGAAATACCAAATTCTTGGCACTTTTTGAACACTTGTCTAAGATGAGAGACATGCTCTTCCCTACGATGTGAGAAAATAGTCATATCATCAAGATAAATTACAATAATCCAATTCAACAACTCACCAAAGGTGACATCCATGGCTCTTTGAAAGGTGGTGCCAGCATTTGAAAGATCGAAAGGTATTCTTTGATATGTGAAAGTGCCCCACTTGGTAGTAAACATTGTCTTGTGTTGGTCCTCATCCTTTACCTAGATCTGGTTGTAGTCAGAGAAACCATCAAGTAGTGAAAATATCTACGCTCCAATGACAACGTGAAGAATTTGATCAATCTATGGCAAGGGGTAATGATATTTCAAAGATGCTTGGTTCAGATTGTGAAAGTCCACGCACAGGCGAATATCTCCATTCTTCTTCCGAACCAGAACCAAGTTCACCACCCAGATCGAGTGCTTGATAGGGTAAATGATTTTCACCTCTAGCATTTTTAGCAGCTCTACTTTCATGAGTACCTCAATTTTTGGATTAACAGGCCTCTGCTTTTACCAAAAAGGCTTCACCCCTTCCTGCAACTCAATGGTGTGTTGGATTACATCTTTGTCATATCCTTTCAGGTCATGATAGCTCCATGCAATGATGTCGAGGAACTCACGACATAGTTATTTGATTCCTTCAAGCTCTCCTAGGAGAACAATCTATCCCAACTTTGATGACTTTTTCAGGTTCTAGCTTTAGCTCAGTGTATTCCTTTTCATCCACCTTGATTCGATGCTTCTCTGCTCTATCATTTTGATCAAAGAGACTTTCTAACGTAATCAATCCTTTTGGGATATGATTATTTCTGAGTTGGATCAAGCCTTCAGCTTCCTCTCCATCTAATGTTCTTCCCTCCACACTACCAACTTCTCTAATCAGAAAGTTTATAATTTGTTCATCATTATCAAAGACTTGCTAGTATATGTTCTTGTCAGGGACTGAAGGTCTATAAATCAACCTTACAGTCTTGGGATTTCGCACCACACTCTCAATAGGGGAGAAATTTGCACCAAGGGATGCCAGGATATCTGCATGCTTATTTCATTCTCGCAAAATCACCTAAATATTTAATGCATCAAATGACTCAAAAAGGTCCCATACCTTATTGTGATACGCCTTTAGGTAGTGCTACTTTGAAATGCACTTGTTGGTCACCTGGTTGACAATCAACTCGAAATCACCAAAAATATGCAATTGTTTAATCCTGAGTTTCTCTGCTTTCTTTAGGCCCAAGCATAGTGCTTCGTACTCGATGGTATTGTTTGTACAACTCCAGGTCAGTCAGTACGAATAGGTTTTTTGGATTCTTGAAGGAGAGATGAATACTACTCCAGCTCTGGCACCATTCTTGCATCGGGCACCATCAAAATACATTTTCCACAACTAGTCAGAGGTAGAACCTAGATTGTCAGCCATTTTCTCTTCGCCCTTCTCAGGTTTAGTGATGGTATAGCAACCGATCTCGGTTTCCATCATTGCATTGAAATCAAGCATAGAAAACTCATCCTCTAACCGGAGTTCATCCAAAGTTTCCTCCATCAGGTCTGTCTCTTCCAGCTCTTCGATCACCAGATTCATTGAGTTTACAACCTTTTCTTCATCTTCAATATTTTCAATATGGTATGTGGAGGGATTTTCATTATAGATCCGTATTCTCTTCCCCTTGAATGGAATCTCCAAGTGAGAATAGTCCAATGATAGGTAACCTCCCAGCTTGGCCGTAAATTCTCTAGATAAACACATACTGAAGTATGGTTCCAAGTCTACCACAACGACCTCTTGTATGATAGTAATCTATGACATGCTGTGCAAAACAATTGGGATATCCTTGATTACTCCTACTATCTTGACAGGGGTACCATCCAGCTGCAAGATACCTGGGCTACTTCTTGTATACTCCATTCCCATGACTTCGCACACTACCTTTGGCATTATATTCGTTGCTGCACCAGAGTCAATCATGCAATTATGTACGATCCATCCCTCCATCTTGAGAGATAGATAGAATGGGGGAGGTCTATTTTTCCTAGTGGATGAAGTGGGCAACGTCTAGGCCAACACTATCTGAGCAAGATTTTTCTTTTTATCCTTCACGAATTTCAATGATTCTTGCAATAGATCTACTTGTCTAGGTAGTTGTAGCACATCATAGAGGCTCACCTTGGCGGGAATCCTCTTTAGTTCCTCAATAATATTATATGACTGTACATTGGGCTCCTTTGATTCACCAACATCTTCATATCTACTCTGGTACTGTTGTGTAGCCTCCACCCTCTAGCGCTTGGTCAAATATGGGTACTTGAGCTTTTCCTTCGCTTGTTCTTTTATTTTGGTTTGCATTTGTGCAGCGGTAGGTTGTAAAGTTGAAGCTTTCACTTGCACTCTATCCTTTGCTTGAGTAGGCAACAAATATTTTAATAAAATAGGCTCATCTACTTTGGGTGTTGGCATAGGCACTTTCTCTTGGGGCTACCACTTTTCATTTTGTATCTTCTATTTGGTAGGTACCTTCAATGGCTCCATTTTAATTGGATCTACCATGACAGGTTTCTTTCCAGACCTTGTGAGGATAGAAACTTGTTCAACATATGGGACCATGAAGTTATGATCAATTTTTGAGATCATATTGACTTGACCATCGATAGTGCTTTCGACTAGCGTCTACACATAGTTCAAATGAACCATGTAGGTATCTTCACCATGAGGATCATTGCAGGTAGAACACCAATATGTTCACTCTGATATACTCACTTCTTCATTAACCAACATGGTTGTATTCTTCTCAGCACCCCTACTGGTTGAAGTTGCTTGTTCTCTAGTAATTGGTGGAGTTTGAAATCTTCTTGATTGAAACTCAGCCTCAACTTGCTTCTTCTTAACTATCATGATTTCATTTGATATTTTCCTTACTATTGAATTGATAGAATGCATCTCCTATAATAATTTTATGTAGGGATCTAGATTTGTAGGTGCTGGAGGTGCTAGAAAAGGTAAAGGTATTGGTGGAGAAGGTAATGTTGGGATAGAAGGGGAGGAGGTAATTGGAGAATGATAGGATTGGGTAATTATGGGATAGTTGGAGCGGGTAATTGTGGTACTAGAACTGGTGCAAGTTGAGGTGGACTTGAGCTCCATGAGGGAACGAGATACATAGAAGGCATAGGTTGTGAAAATGCACTAGAATATAGATGTTGTGGAAGATCAAGGAGGATAGGTATTGTTACCTTTGAAGGTAGCTTACCTATGGCAATCAGATCCACTTCGGCCTTTTGAGCTTGCGTATACAGATCTGGAAATGTGTGGACATTGGCTTGTCAAACCACCATACCAATATCGAAGTTGAAGGCTTAGAGATAGTAAAATGCAGCTTGTTCATGGGTCGACTAGAGATCGTCAGGGACTCTTTGCCAACTTTGAGTGAATCTAACGTTGAAATCTACTATTTCCTCCTATGGATGTCTTTGGATGTTTGTGAATTGATGCAGTAAGGAAAAAGGATCAACTTGCTCATGGAAATTCTTAATCAACAATTCTGCTAACTGGTCCCATGTGGTGATAGTAGTGGGTGGCAAGGACCGATACCAGTACAACAACTTTCCTCTAAGAGACAACACGAGCAATCGTACCATAATGTCTTCATCTGCAATGTCATGTATTATCGCCAAAGAAGCCACATCTTGGATGTGCTCATAAGCAGTCTTACCCATACCATCATAGGTAGGCAAAGCCTTCAATGCTGCTTGAGGGACTAGGTTTTGAGCTTGTAGATTTAACACTCCAGAGCTATTCCATGCCGGAAACTACCTTGGTGGTGGCTACTGTGGTGGTGGATTTTGAGCCATATGGATTGGTGTGTGTGGTTGGGGAGGTGGAAAACTAGTAGTTGTACTAGCAGGACTTGTAGGAATAGAAAACACACCAGCTAACTGAGAGGATGTTGTAGTGGATGGGACAACCAGAGGTACTAACCTAGGGTGTTCTCCTAGCTCTTGGATATCAAGTTCATAAAACTCAATAGGATCTTCAAAATTCTTGGCCTTCGATCTCGTAATCATGAAGAAAGCTTTTGCTTACTTCATGTTCGGAGGCTTCTAGGTAGAGCTGAGTCTCCAGATGTTCTAATCCTATAGTACAAGGTGAACATCAAACCTTAATACTATTTATAGTGGAACCTTTTGAAAGTCCCATCGGGCGTGCCAAAAATTGTTGGTCATGAATCTGCCTAGTTACAAGATCTATGCCTTGTGCACCCTAGACCCGACCAACATTGAAAGGCCAAAGGAAAGAAATGTCCTTCGGGCCAATCTCCAGAGAGGGTTGGCTCCCTTACTAATCCTACACTGGGTATAAGTTTAGAGAAACATGAAAGAAATGGGAAATTATGGAAAGATATGGGAAATATGGCTATAAGCCAACTAAATAGGATGGGGATAGACTAACAACAAAGCTTTCACCAAGCAACTAGCAGCATTCAATAGAAAACACAAGCAAAGAAACCTCTAACAATCATGCAAGAGAATAACCCTCAGAGTGCATTCCAGTGTTTACCCCCACACAAGCAAAGACTAAATTCAGAAGTAGAATTCACTCACAACAGATAATGGGAATAAAAGCCTTAAGAAATTACACACTCAAAACTATCAAATGCAAAATCATTTGAAGAACCAGGAGCCAAATTGTTTCTATTAATGCAAAAAACTTGGAGTATATTTCTGCAGAGTGTCCAACCTTCCATCCTTTACAATGAAAAATGATTAGTATTTTATAGAGGGATTTCACCTCTATCATTTAATGCATATACAACAAAATGTTGGTAGATCAAAAACCAGCGTGCATATTTTCCTCCTCGGCATCAGTGGTATTCTGGTCAAAATATTCTGCAAAGAAACCATGATCCAGCTTTGATGGGAGGAAATCACACAAAGAAGTCAATAGAAGTAAATTCTCAGAGCAACCTTGGGCGTCGATGCATTGGGACACAACAAAATCACCCAAAGATCGAGCATGAATTCGATTCACCTTGTGCCTTGGAAATTCACTTTCGCTAGAAAAGTCCACCGAGTATTAAATTTGCTTTGAAAATCATCATGGTTGATAGTCAATGCATTGGAAATGAGCAAGAATTACCTCTGATCTCTTAACATTGAAGAAGAATTTCTGGAAGTGCTACCTGCATCGCTCCCAAAATTAAATGTTATTCTTCCTTGCTTTCCTTCCAAAAAAATTATGAAAGCATGCCCCTAGGAGCCAAATCTCTGTTGAAAAATTGATTTCACCCAAATAAGGGGTGAAACAGCCTTGTCGGAGCAACAATAGGTGACAACATAGCCGGGATCGATATTCAAGTGCTTTCATCTCTTAATATTCTCCTTATAACTATCTTTTTCGTTGTCGCCTTGGAAGAAGGTGATAGGAACTTTCACCCTTCTGGAGAGGTGACATCACTTGCTTAATCACCCAAAATAAACTTTGAACTCTATTCACCCTTTGGGAAGGCGACGTTACCCGACGCCCCTTTATGGAGGCGACTTTGATTTACTACATTTTTTGAATTTATGCCAGGCGCTCTCTCTTATTTTTGTTTAGTTATGGATGAAATTGCCGATTAGCATAAGATTTTACGTCGTTAACTTGCCCTTTTTCTCTTAAAATCCTTTAAACTCCTCTTTCACCCCAAGGAAGGGTAACAATGAGCTTCATCCCTCTCTTGGGGTGAAAGCACCATTTTAATTTACCCGAAGTCGGGCCCATCGTGTTCTTCTTCTAAAATTGTGCTTAGGATATGTTTCGCCCCAAAGAGGGGTAACAAAGAATTTCACCCCTCTTTTGGGGCGATAATGTTTCTTAACACTTTACCCAAAATCATGGGTGCCCACTTACTTATCATTGCTTCCATTTTTCGCTTTTCATTGGACGTCGCCCCAAAGAGGGGCGCCAAGGAGTTTCACCCCTCTCTTGGGATGAAAGCATTTTTAATTTACGTAGCACCTTTTTATTTTCTTTGTCATGGTGGGCACTTTTAAAATGACTTTCACCCCAAAGAGGGGTGACAAGAGGTTTCACCCCTCTATTGGGGTGACAACGCCTTATTTCCTTTATTTTTCTCTTACAATCTTCATTTCTTCGTGTCGGGTGACTTCACTTCGAAAGCATCTTTAAACTCTGTTTTCACCTCCAAGAGGGGCGACATGGATATTCGCCCCTCGATTGGGGTGAAAATGCTTCTTCATTCCCTTCTTGAGATCCAAACATGATTTTAATATTTTTTGGGGTGAAACATCTTGGGGCAAAAGCACCCAACTTTGTCACTCTTCCTCCCGAAGCACTTCTTCTTTGAAAACAAACTCCTTGCCTTCATTTGCATTCCTTGGCAGTTTTAAAATAAAAAATTTCCATCATTGCTTACATGATTTTGATATTATTTACAATAATGCATTATTACAAAAATAAAGAGGCAAAAAATTAAAACTGCATTAAAACTAGACGCATTAAAACTGCAATGCCTTCATTGGCAAATTCATCAAAATTTTACAATCAGTTATCAAAACAAAATTGAAATGTGGTAAAGTTACAAACCTACCAACAAAAGTATACCAAATAATCTAATACAAAAGATGTTGGAGTTTATTACATACATTATTTGGTATCATAGAAGTACTTTGTAAAAATTATGTAAATGTTTTGTAAATATGTGGTGTGAAGAAGTCTTGTAAATGTTTATCATTTAGCAATAATTATAGGTTTGTTATTAGGAGGAAGTAAATAAATATATTTCTCATATAAGAAATATAAAGAGTCATATCTACCATGAGTTTGAGGATATGAAGATTTAGTTGAAGTTGAAATGTCAAGAGTCATTGTAAATTCTATTAGTAGTGAAGTCATTTAGTGTGAATGAAATAATGATGTGATATATTACAGTACTTCATTTTTTACTGGAATACCTTGTTTATCATCTATGGAAATATATTGAGTTTCTTTATTGATTTGAATACTTGATATATTGTGTGAGATTTGATAATTAAAAATTGTTGAAATAGCTTATATGTTAACATAAATTTTACTTTTTTATAGGAGCAAGAATAAGTAAGAAGTGAGTCCTTCCTTTAAAGTCCTTATTCTATAACTTTAATTAAATTTAAAAAATAAAGGATTTTCATAATGAAGTGACGAGTGACAAGAGAAAAATATCATTTAAAGAAGCCCTAGTTGAAAGTAATGATGATCTGGGTGGAAAAAATAATATTGTATTGATCAAGAACAAAGGGAATAATGAATATGTAGCAATCCCTATCCAAACAATAGATGATACACTTGAACTAAAAATAAAAGATAACATGATAAAGAATGATTTAATATTTTCTTTAAAACAAATAATTATATACAAGTTCAATGAATATTTATGAGGTTTTATAGAGATTCAAGTGGATTTTGTGGAAATGAGATTGAGCTTAAATTATTCATTGAATTTGCTTTTGAAATATTATATTCTCATTATCTTCTTCAACTAAAATATTAGAGATAAAATAATTGGTAGTTGCTTGTTATTCATAGATAGCTTGTTTAAAGCTACGGATTGGGGATTTTTTTATGAATACAAAATCTTAGAAAATACTTCTATTATAGGTTAGGCTTTGTCATCTACCATATTAACTAATAAATAATATTAGTAATATTTTAGGAAATTTCATCTAGTAGTGGTTAACTATTAAGAAGAAAAAGCATGTTATGTGAACATAAATATGTGTTGCCATGGAAATTTCTTAAACTACACCATAAACTATTAAGATTAGATTTGAAAAGCTATAATGGGATCATCTAATGGATTATAAAATTATTGCATATTAATTCACAAACATTTTGAAACTATAAACATGATGAAAAATTACAAAGTGAAAGCAATTGAGAAAGAGATAAAAACATCTAGTCATGAGATAACTCAAATATGAAGCAAAGGGGTAATTTTATAGTAGAATATAGCCTAGATCAAGAATTTCTAGTCCCAAAATATTCATAAAGAAAGATACTCTACGTAAACAAATGGAGAAGGTCATTATGGTTCATTTAGAGCACCAATTTGAAGAAATTGAGGATATATAATATGAGGAATCACATTGTATATGTTTCAACATAGAAGAAATTACAATTATAATGGAAGGTGTGAGGTTAATTTTTCAAGGCTAATATCAAGAATCAAGGCAACATCTCTCACTAGGGCTGTTTCTCACAAATAATTCATCGATTATACCCTTTTATTGACTAGGGCGTCGATGGTTGATGCCAAAAGAATTAAATACATCTTGCAACTCTACGAGGATGCTGCTGGTCAGAAAGTTAATTTCAGTAAAAACAAGTTATATTTCTTGAACACCCCCATTCAGAGGCAAGGATTGCAAAAATTTTAGGGTGTGATATAGCAAACCTGCCCACTTCGTATCTTGGTCTCCCTCTTTTCATTGGTTCTCTGGGAGAGTCAATGTGGGATAGGGTTATTGAAATAATTAAAAAAAACTTGCTAGATGGAAAGGTCATATTTTATCTCAAAGCTGACCCTCACTAAGGCCTCTCTTCAGAGCATTCTAGTCTATTTCCTCTCCATTTTCAAAGCCCCTGTGAAAGTTTTCCAGAAAATTGAGAAACTCCAAAAAGAATTTTTATGGACTGGATCAGAGGAGAAAAAAAGGATACACCTTGTAGGATGGACCAAAGTGTGCAGACCCAGGGAAAATGGGGGCTTAGGTCTAAGGAGAATTGCTCATATGAATTTAGCTTTACTAGCTAAGCATACGCGACGCCTCATTTTTGGTGAAGAAAATGAATGGACATATATCATCAAATGAAAGTATTTTCAAAATATGGAATTTATAAGTGACTCAGTTCCAATTAGAGGTTCTGCTTTTTGGAAAGCAATTCTCAATTGTAAGGAAATCATCAAAAAAGGTTTAAGATGGGTTTTAGGCAATGGTGAGAGGATAAATTGTTGGAATTACAGGTGGGCTAAGGATGAACCATTGATGCAATATCCTAACTTAGCCCGAATCATAGATATCACGGAAGAACTCATTGGTAGAAAAGTCTCCGATTATATGGTTGAGGACAGAGGCAAAATGAAGTGGAAACAAATAAGGATTTAGGGATTTCAAGCAAAATCAAATGATCTTTGTAACATTCTCGGGCAAAATTTTATCCCCATGAGACCCAAGGAATATCAAGTGACCTGGGCTCCTACGGAAAATGGCCAGTTCACTATTAAATCAGCTTACAAGCTTCTACTTGATGACAAGGATTTTGTCCTCCAAAAGGACTTAGTTTGGATAAAAATTTAATTCCAAAAATTGCAGTCTTTTCATGGTTGGTTATCCAAGGAAGAATTCTAACCATTGATAATATGATGCGTAAAGGTATTTGTATCACTAATCACTGTTATCTATGTAGGGCTAATTGGGAGATCATTTATCACATTTTCCTTGAGTGCCCTTTTTACTTGACTGTCCTAAGTGGGGTTTTTCAGGTCTTCAATATTTCCTAGGTTAAAAAAGCCATCATACTTGATTTATTCATCCAATGGCCTTACCCCTTTTCAATCCAAAGACTTAGATACATGTGGGAAATTTGTCTCAATCACTATCTTTGGCAGGTGTGGTTAGAAAGGAACCGTAGAGTCTTTAATGAGTCTATCCGTAATCATCAAACTATCATTTCCAGGATCCTATCCTTTGCCAAGGAGAATGTGAACCTTATCCCTTTTGATAGCCATAAAACTCATCTGTAGGAGACCACGATTGATCAATATTTAATCTTAATCTGAGTTTGTGCCTAGGGTAGTCAACCACAGAGCCAATGTTAAGTGGTCCCCACCTCTTACGGGTTGGTTTAAGCTTTATTTTGATGGAGAATATAAGGACAATTTTGAAAGAGTAGGCACTGGTGGCATTGTGCGAGATCATAATGGGAATATGATGCTTAGATTTTCCAAATATTTAGGAACAAGGATGAACAACAAAGCTGAAGCTAGAGCTATGTGGAGAGGCCTTCAAATGACTCAAGACTTAGAAGGCAATTTTATCGTAGAAGGAGACTCTATGCATGTTATAAATATCCTCAATAATTGGAAAACGCCTCCTTGGAGGATTAAAATGATTGTTGAAGAGGCTAGGATCCTTTTACAGGGAAGACAAGACAAAAAAGCCCAACATATCTTTCAGGAAGCTAACAAAGTTGCTGATAAGATGATCAATTTGGGTGTCGATGGTCACAGAATTTTCAAATGGGAACACAGTGTCCAAAGTGAAGTAGAGGAGCTTATTCAACAAGAATTCCAAGAATGATAGTTGAATTTACCAACAAGGAATGCACTGTAAGTTTGAAGGCTATGAGTATTCCCATATATTTTTGAAATGGACTCACAATAAAAATTATTCGAGCTGGTAGTCTTGGTGGATGTTGCTTGGAAATACCACAAAGACTAATGGGGATAGTCACATGTCAGATAACATGGCTCCTAGTCATATTAGTAATTTGAGGTTGGTTGATAATCATATGGTAGGAAAGAAATGGTAATATAAGACTTCGAACGAGAGGCACATGTACCACTAGATAGCCACCACCATAAATCTAGCCAACAGGTTCACTTATCCAAGGTTGATTGGCCAAGACGGGATGTGGTCCCAAAGCATGTCAAATACAGAAGAAAGCAATTACCAAAGAATTATTAAGAGTAACTATCAACACAGAGCTTGTGGGAGGTTTTTTCATTACTCTGCAATGTGTGTCTGCAGCTTTTTGTTTCTCCACTGTTTCAAGGAAGGGATCTGTGTCTGTTTATTTTTTTGTAATTATGATACAAGTGTGTTTTCTCAGGGTATACCCAAAATGTTGTATCAGAAGTTTATTTTTGATAACATGTTATGTGCCTTACCATATGTATGGCTTTGGCGGCATGTATATTTTACGTATATAGGATCCTTAGTAAGGACATGTTCATCAACAGCCCTGGGCTGATTTTTGTAAAAGGTTTTGGGTCAACCTGTAAAACCCGGTATTAATGCTATAGTATCTTATCTACCAAAAAAAAAAGTAAAGTAGATAAGGTAGAAGCAATTAATTTTGATCCAGGTAAATAATTTTCAATCCCATCAAATAGTAGAAAATTATTTCCTTAAAATAAAAATGAAAGTAGGCTAAAGGTTATCCAATTTAATTTATGAATTTTAAGAAAGCATAACATGGAAAATATGCATTGCACATTAGGATTTTAGTGTTGCATGAAAAATAAGATACTATGGATACTCTCTTGCACTTTAGGATTTTTAGGATAGTATTAAATAAGAGGGTATAACTAAAGTCATGTGTTGCACTTTATGTTCTCAAAGGCACTATAATTTTATGGATAATGAGTTAAATAAAAACATAAAAAAATAGAAGAGATTGACGAGGATAAAAGAATTAGTGGAAATATAAAATGAAGGAGAAGATACTCAAAGCATGAATAAATGGAAAAAGAAATTGAGAGGAATATTTATTTGGAAATAAAAAAATAAAAACCATAAGTGCTAATAAGAATTGAGGATAAGCTCACAAATAGGAATAAAAATTGATCATGAAGATGGTATCTTGAAATACTTAGGAACCAAAAAAATATCTATTGAATAACTAATAGATTGATCTACTCCTAAATTTATTTTAATACAGGAAACAATAATAATAAGTGAGGAATGTCAGAAACCATTTTTTAAAAATAGAAGATAGGGGGTTCTCTAGTGACACCTACTATGGAATGTTTAGGAGGTATTGCAATTGTATGGGATAATCATAAATGGATGGACAAGTACTAGGAGCAATAAATAACTAGGTTGTCTCTTTCCAAGAAAGAGGAAGATATAAAAAAATAAAGTTATAAATGTATATGCTCCAAATATAGTTATACTTCAATATAGTTATTGGAAAGACCTTAGTTTATTCATGTAATATTCAATGATCAATTACAATATTTGGATCCTTGAAGGGGACTTCAACATAGTTTTATCTCCATGAAAAGGATGGATAGTACTCATAGTTGGTCTACATTAATAGGATATTTTTATTCCTTTATCAATTTTAAATGGCCTTTTGGATGTTGTTCCTTTGATATTTTAATATATATTGTATAATAGGTGTTTTGGAAAATCTTGTTTCGTAGAATGATTAGATAATTTTTTAATATTTTATAGTTTACTATGAAAAAAGTATACAATCCCTTCATACATTTTGTTATGAGTGGAACTGGATAAGGATCCATATTTTTTAGATATAATATAATAGTCATAAAATCCCTTTCATTTCTTCTATGTGGATTCAAGACCCTAATTTCTTCCAAATTGTTATATTGCAATGCAATGAAACAAAATTTAAAGTATTATATATGCATGGGTTTGTTCAAAATATAGTGAAAATTTAATCCTTTGGTATCATATTTAAAAGAAAAGAGAAAATAAAATTCAAGATCAAGCATTTATGAAATATAGTGGAAATTAATAAAATGGAAAAATCCACATGGAAAAATAATTACCTTATGATTATCATAAAATATTACTAAACAAATAGTCATATTGGTCCCAAATCTAGGGAGATATGACTTACAAAATGTGATAGAAATACAAAGTTTTTTTTCTACTTCCAAAATAATTTTTTTCTTTTGTCAAATAAAAAACATTTTAAATCCATATGGAATAATTATTGAAGGAGAAGAAGAAGATATCAAAAAGGAAGCAATCAATTATTTCAAATATATTCTATCATAAATACATAGGACAAGAAGAATCTAAATGAGATTTTTTAAAATATTGCATTAATTATCACACAAAGATAAAATGAAAGTTTGATAAGAAAGAAATTGATGGAAGAGCTATGACAGACAATTTTTGTTGAGAATGTGTAAAATTAATTTATTGGCTGAGGTCAATGTTGTATGATGCAATTATGTGTAAGCCTATGAGAAGTTATTGTATGATGCACTTAACATTAGTTTATGTAATTAGTTGAGAGGCCCATAGTTTAGCCTTATCATGAATAACCTTTACTAACCCTTTCTACCTTATGTGATGTATGCATTTGTTAAGTAACTTGTAATTAAAAAATAAAAATTGGTATTTATAACCCTCAACAACCCATCCATTGTATTAGTGATATTTTATATTGATATTTTTTATGAGTGCCTAAGGCATCCTTTATCTATTATGATTATCACTCTTTCTCTTTGTTATCTATCTCTTGATTTATAATTGAGTTGATGTGTTGCTTCTATATATTTCAAAAAAATGTTATGAAATCTGACATGATACCAAAGCAGGTATGAAGCGACATTTGATTGGTTGTTTAGATATATCTCTTAAAGTATATTGTCCTTCATTTGGATATAAAATGTATAGGGAAGATATTATCCTCATTTTTTTTATATCATCATTTCTTATTATTTCTTGTAAAATTTTTAGCCTTCTCCAAACTTTTTATATTCCCTCGTTTGAAAATTTGGTGCATTTTCTTGGTTCCACCAAGTTCAATGTGATAAGTAAGTTGTCATGTTAAACATGGGGGCTCTATAGGTGACTTCCCATGGAAGTCCTATTCCACTTCCCTGCATCCCATCCCTTCCCTGGCCCTGTCCCAGATCCCTGATCTTATCCCAGCTTCCCTGGCACCTCTTTTCCCATCCTCCATGGCAGGAAGGTGTTGCATATGATCTCTTTGTTGTGGGAGATCACTATTACAATGTTCTACCCCTTTCATTTCCCTATGGTGGGGTTTCATTTCAATGTCTAGGTCCTATGATAGTTTTAGGTCCTATGATAGTTTTAGGATCTTCCCTAGGACTTTCCCTGAGTTTTTTGGGTTATTCAAGGTTTTTTCTTGAATTTCCCTATTTTTCCTAGGTTGTTTTTGGTGTCTTCTTGATGTTTGCCCTTGGAGGATATTCAGTTTTGGATTGTTGGTTCTATGGAAATATGGCTTCATGAGTAGTTTTGCACAACATCCTTTTGGTCTGGGGGGACCATGCACTTTCTATTATGACTCTGCTCTTTGGGATTGATGTTGTGGGTCTAGCATAATTTTAGTTTCTTTCATGGCCTTTTAGGAGGGGCCTCTGGTTTCCTTGCTATTTTATCCATGTAGGACTTCCTAATTTGTTTCCCTAAAGCTATTCTATGGTGGTACTGAAGGCTATTTAGGATTTTTGGTTGCTTCCTTTCTATTTGGGCTCTATCGTCTGTAGTTGGGCTTCCTCGTGACTCCTTCCTCTTAGGTTCCCATGGAAATTTCTCGTATATTTCCTTCAGAGTGTTGTCCTATTGTTTTTGCTTCCTTTGCTAGGCTAACATTTTTGAAGGCTTCCTTTTTAATGCATGAGGACTTCATGGCCTGTGGAGCTCCTCTTAATGTTGAACCACTATTGTACCACTTTCGAGGCTATTGATCCATTGCATGAGGATTTTGTGGCCTATGGAAATCCTCATTTTGTTGTTCCAACTTTTAGGATCATAAGGAATTTGGTCTTTTCTCAGCTTTTTTAGGGAGGATTATCTATTTTCTCTACTCCTCTGCTCCACCCATTAGTGCAGGGTGGTTTTTCTACTTCAAACTGGTTTTCCCCTATGTGGGATGTTGTTTTTCATTCGGTTTCTGGTCTCCCATGGGTAGTTTCTGGTTTTTCTGCCCTTGGGATGTTTCAAATTTTATATTTAGCTTTGGTTTCATTTTCCCATCTATAGGAAGTTTCAAAATGTTTTTTGGTAGGTTTTAGGTAGGCTTTCTATCCTTTTCTACCACCTTCTCCTTTCCCTCATGGTGGGCTTTTCAAAATTTTCCCTGTGAGACTTTCCTCTGTGCTGTTCCTGGCCACTTTCCTATTTTTTTCCTTAACGCTTTCATCAGAATTTTCCTGAATATGTTCCTCTGCGCTTTCCTGAATTTATTCCTTTTGGCTTTCCTCAAGCCAGTCCTTTTGTCCATCCTTGGATGTTTCCTTTTGAATTTTGAATTTTGATGTAATCAGGTTTTGGGATCCTTGATAAAAACCCACTTTTAATTTAACTTAACAAAAAAAAAATTGTCATGTTAAACATTATTATAATAAAATTATCCCAATATGCATGATTTTTAATCATAAGAAAATCCAATGCATAATTTTGTATCCTTTTGATATGTCAAAGTGTAATTTGATTTATTATCAAGGATAACATTGTATGATGTACTATTAGATAGGCGGAAGGGCATTCATTATACAATTTATTAAATTTACTGTAATATTTTATTATGTAATCCCTATGGATCACGGTTAATCTAATTAAGGTTAAACCCACCAAACTTATAATTAACCTTAAAGCATTTCTTGTTATGTCAACTTAACGTTAATTTCATTATGTATTTGGGATTTTTGTGTTGGTATAAATTCCACCACCTCTCCTCATTTTATTATTGGAGCATTGTGATTCTATAGATAATATAGTGATTATTTATGGTGCTTATAGGTGCCCACTATATTTTTTTCTTTCATCATTTCTTACACTTTCTATATAAGATTTGAGTGGATGAATTGCTTTTGTTTTTTTTTTATATATTGTGAATTTTAACATCATAGAAGAGTGGGTATAAAGAAATGTCACTTGGTCATGTAGAAAGGTAATCTAAAGCCTCTGATTTATCTTCCAATTTTTAGGACACTTTACTCTTCAAATTTTAATTAACATTTTTAGCATAAGAAGTAGAGAATATTTTTTCCCATATTTTTCATTTATTTTATAGAATTTTTTGGAAAATTTATGCCCACTTCAAGGTATTTGAGAGATTCTGCATGCATTTCTACATTTTATTTAGTGTAATTATGAATTTTTTAGACTTATTCAAGTTTGCTATGGAAATTAGGCTAGTAAGAAGGTGTTGGAATTCACAATTTGTTTAGAAATAAACATAAGTAATTCATCCACTCAAATCTTATATAGAAAGCATAAATAAGGATGGAAAAGAGATAAATATAGTGGGCACTAAAAATAATCACTATATTATTCATAGATAGATTACACAACACTCTAATAATCAAATGAGGAGTGAGAAGGGGTATTTATACCAATACCAAAACCTCAATTACATAATAAAATTTAATCTAATCCAACATAACAAGAGCGGTTAAGGTTAATTACAACTTATAAAGTGGTTTTAACCATAACAAGGTTAATTATGGTCCATAGGGCTTGTATGATAAAATATTATAATAAATTAGTACATTGTATAATGAATTCCCTTAGGCATATCAATATTACATCATACAATATGGCCTTGGACATGAATTAGATTACATTTTTAACACCTCCCATAATCTAAACTGAGGGATCAAGAAGAGAAGATTTTTCCCACCATAATGTATACTCTAATGGGCCTTTGTAGTTGAAGCAGATTATTTGGATTCTCCATCATTATCTAGAATTTTTCCACTTATATTCAATCCTTCGTAATTAAGCAAGATATTATTTATTGGATTTTCATCCTTATTATAGTATCTACATGTGGTCTTCTTCTTTGAAGACCTATCCTAGACCTTAAAACCATGTGTCTGGTCCTCCTTAGATTTGAATTTCTTTGCATGAGAATGTATTTGTATAGTTCCACCATAATTCTAAATTACCACCTAAAAACAAACTAGGAGAGAAAAAAGCCAATCAAGAGTAAGAACCTTTTTAGATTTCAAGAACATAGGAATCATATGAACCATCAGGTTCAATATCTAAAAATAAGAGAATATATTAGTAAGGATAATCTTCACATATTTTGCATCATCTTTATTTTTATCTCTAGAAGATGTTATATATTCTATCAATACCTTGAATCTTGCAATATAGTCCTCAATTTTATCAAACTTATTCAATTTAAGAGAGGAAAGCTCTAATTCCAAGCGACTTACTTCAATAGTATTTACTTTCCTAAACAATTCATGCAATTTTAACCATACCTTGAAAGTGTCACTCTTCTCTTTGAAGTGAAAAATAAGTCTAGTTTAATCAACAAGGAAAATAGGCCAAGATCCTCTTATTCTATTTGATAGCAAGTTTTTTTATCAAGAACAACTACTTTATCTTCCTTAGAGATGCATGACAGGTTATTACTACATAATAGGCCAATTATTTTTTATTAGATAAGAGAAGGGGTTTTAAAAGGGACCCTAAACCTTTTACAAAATGAACTGAAAGAGATCAACGCCAAACCCTAAAAATCAAACAATAAGGACACCAAAACAAAAAGAAAAACCCCCTAACTAAAGGCCATAAAACAACGACAACCAAAAATAGGGGGAGCTAACAACCCCATAGAACAACAACTAGATCACAATCCAAAATATGACATGAATCCTAACCCACAAAGACTAAACACCAAAGGACTTACTTGGTATTTGATACGTCCTTCTGATGTTGCACCATAACATGAATTTTTTTAATGTTGTGCCATACACATCCTTTTGATAGGCCAATTATTTGGGTTGACCAATTATTGTAATTTCACCTAGTAAGATGAATAACTAGGGCGTTGTGATCCATATTATATTGTTTGACCCCTAATACCATAAGGTCCATGAATTGATGCCACTAATGAGTAGAGATCAATATAATGCAATCTAAGAAAAGAGATCAAAATGCTTTCATATGAAAAAGTTATGGCCTCTAGAATATTTTCCATAATGGATCCAAAAGTACAAAATTAGATACTTAAACCTTAGAATTATAAGTCAATCTTGTCTTGCCACATAGAAATTTAAATTTTTTGTTGTGTTGTAATCCTACTTTACCACTTTAACTCCTCTACTTCACTCGTTCAATGAAAATTGTCATCCTTTGATTGGTTAATTTGATTTATATAGTTGAAAAAATAAATTAGGTGGTGTAAGGATGCACCACATTGACCATAGTTTATTCCATTCAACTCATGATGTCAATGGGATTCAAGCATTGGTTTTTGTTGGCCAAAATACAAAAGTATTGTCCAAGATAGCACAATACCCATTAAGTATCCTAAGCTACTCCCATTTCATATATTTATAGGTCATACATATATATAAGCTAGCAATAACTTAAAGAGGGTAAGGTCTAATAATCCACTTCATAGGTAAATACAGTTACAATATAATACTCCATATAAATTATCATGATTACAATGATAATATCATTTTTTTATACACCCATTGTCTAATTATACTTTGGGGAGTCGATTACTAAACTAGCATTCCACTATTAAATTAATAATATTATAATCAATTTTGTATTATGTGTGGTCCATTCCAACTATTCATAATACCCTTATACAATATAATATACCCATATATCTATTCCTTGTTACCATAGCATTCCACCCTCCTTACAAATTTTTCATCCTCAAAATATGAGAAACTAAATAATATGATCTTTTAAGAAATGCTAATAATTGGTACCAATATTGATCATCCATCCATCCAAGTGAAATATGTATTTGTGATAGTATTTGATGATGCCAAGCTACCATTGTACCACTTGAATATCCATAACTTCTTTTTTGGATTCATGCTTCTACTACTTTACTTTGATATATTGAATGATTGATTCTATTGTTCCATGATGATGCTACACCACTCTAAAATCAAGAGTTTCTAAGATTTTTCTACCAAACATTATCATAATTTATGTATTTCTAAATCCATGTCTATCTATAATGATATTCATGTCCTAATTCATACGTCCAATATTATTTTCACCCATGTTGGTGTGGATGGTGATATGCTACAACCTTAACTTGGTGTTCTGTGTTCTTTGATTTCTCATCATTTTGATCCTCTATTTTAAATTCTTCCTCATTCTCTTATCTCATGTGCCCTTCTTTTAGTGCATCCTTGTGCTCTTCCAATAGAGATTTCTTGATATTTGTTATTCCGTATTTCATGGAATCTAGTATTGTTTTTGTTGTAGAATCAGCTTTTGATTCCTCTATTGGTTCTTTAACTTGTTCCCCTTTCATACCTACTTCTTACTTCTCCTTGGATACTTGCTTCTTAAGTTGAGAAATATCTTGCAATGTTATCTACTTTTTCCTATACCATAACTTCATGAACTTATTTTACACATTAATGTTAACAGTTTTCAAAGAATCCAACTTAGGATAACTAAGAACAATATCCACATTATCCATCTAAATAACAAAAAAATATATATATATAACATATTTATAAATGGTGATCTTCAAATCTATAAAAGTATGAACATTCTAATCCTCAAGTAGTATGTACTTAATTTTTGTTACCTAAACCTGCAACCTCTTAGTCAAAGCAATATTAATGAAATTATATCTACTGTTGGGGTTTACATAAATGATAATCTTTTTCTCTGAATGCAGCCATGAACCTACAAAATATAATTTTTATATTCAAGTAAATCCCTTTAACCAATTTTTGGCTTATCTAACACCAAATATGTGGTTCCCTAAACTTACATATTATCATATCTATTTTTTCCTTTTATCATGTCGTCTTTATTCATTTCTTTTTGCTCCCCTAAAATTATTTTTATTTCTTCGTCATATACCTTAATGGCAACCTTCAAACTAGGTATGCTCTATTTCATCCCAAGTGCAATGCCCAAGTGATAGATATCTCAAATTTTATTTTAAAAAACCATGATTTATAAAATCATTACTACCCTTGTTCCAAATGACTAACTTATTAGGGTCGTATATCCCTCAATAGTGCTCAATTTCCTTTATATAACCGCTTATTTTAAAGATATTTAAATTTTGAAAAAAATGGCACAAGAATTATCTAAATCATATAGTTTTAAACAAAGATATGGATTCTAAAAAAATGAAATATTTTTTGAAAACAAATTGCCAAATTTTTGCAATCCACAAAACAATTCCCACTTTGCCAAAATGGTTGCTCTGATACCACTTGTATGAAACTTTATTTTCATTAACAAAAATCATTCACCAATATGCATAAATATCAAATAATTCATCCACAAATAATATTCCATGAAGATAATTCACACAATGAGACACAAAAATAGACGATACCCTTATGGTAAGGCAACACCATTAATACTCTTTAAGGAAGGAAGATTCCACCGAATATCCTAATATGAGAGAACGCCTAGAAAGGGTAAGGTCTCATAAAGCACTTCATGAAAAAATATTATTATGAGATAATACTCCATATGAATGATCATGGTAACAATGGCAATATCCCTTTTTTAGAAACCCATTTTCTAATTCTGCTTTGGGGAGTCAACAACTAAACCCTCATCCCACTCATTATTGTAATATAATATAATAATATAATCAACCTTAGATTGTGTATGGACCATTTCAAGCATACATAACACTCTTATATAATATAATATTGTGTCCCTGTATACCTATTCCTAGGTACCATAACTTCTTTAATCACTTGATCCATTGTAAAGATGTCAGCTTATCTTGATTATTTGTGTAGGTATATTTTGTAAGTATTATAACTCTTTATTTTTTATCTAAATATCTTTCTTATGATGTGAATTGATTCACTATTTCTATCCATTCTATCAAACTAGCATAAAATCCATAAAATACTCTTTCCACCCTAACAATTCACCTAGTCCTAATGATGGATTTAATATACTTTTCTTTCAAAAAAATTGGGATGTGTTGAAGAATGAGATACTGATCATGGTTTAAAAGGTTAGGAAAAGGAAGTCTACAATAACTGAAATCAATGTTACCTTTATTTTGTTGGTTCCAAATAAAGGTGAGACAAAACATTTAAATAGTTTTGCATCTCATGTGCCTTTGTAGCATTATTTAGAAGATAATTTCAAATTTTATGAAAAATAAATTAGAAAACATTATATATTTTATAATATTAGATGAACATCATTGTTTTGTTCATGCCAAGAAAATATTTTATGGTGTAATCATTGCATAAGAGGTGAAATATTCTCTTTTATTCATGAAAAATGTAATTATGCTTATAAAATTAGATACAAACAAAGCACATGATAGGATTTATTAGAGTTTCAATGCCGCCATTATAAAAAAAAAATAGTTTGTATCAAGAATTGTATGAATGTTGTATAATTAAACTCAAAAATATTATATTTTGGTCAATGGGACTTGTATATGATACTTTGAATCATCTCATGGTCTGTATTAGCATTACTCAAAGGGAATAGGCTTAGAATAGGCTTTCTCAAAGGGAAGAACGAAAGGTAAAATAAAATGTTTGGTTAACTGCAATAAATGATCCCTTCAAATATCATATCCAATTTGATGATGAGACTTTTCTATAAGGTCATCCTTTAATTAGTGAGGTCATGCAACTTAAATCAATAGTATGATGTTATGATAAGGCTAATATAAAATTGATTAATATGAAATATCTATGATCCCTTTTATCAACATTTCTCTTGATTTACAATTACTATTTCAAATATTTCAAGGTTCAATATTGTAACTTTTACATCAATATGTTTGTGTGTTTCATTACCCGATACAATAAGGAAGAAGGAGCTTTAGATACTAATTTTGGATAGAAACTACTCTTCTCTAGTTTATTGAAAAATTTAGTTATTAACCATTGGTGAAAATTTAAATCATAAAGGCTATGTGTTGAAACATGTGTAATTTGATCCTATTAATCCAATGTCAAAAGTGTGGAAGAAGTATTTATGAGCAGTATTAATATATCCTATAGGCAAGTGTATATGTAAGCCTGTGGACATTCTTCATATAAATCCTTTGGGTATCATTTATGTAATCCTATGAGCATGTTCATGTAAGCCTAAGGGCACCCTTCACATTTCACCCTTAGTGATATTGGTTAATCCACCTTTATGGATAACCTTGATTAAAAGGTGTAATTTATTATTATATTATTGTAATTTAACCTTAAATTCAAGTTAATTCCAGTTTGAGGTTAACCAGTAATTGGGGTTTTGGTATCACTATCAATACCTTCAATTACTAATTAGGGTTTTGAAACTTTGAAAACTAAAATTGGATTTGATGTCAACTTTTCCTCCCATATCACACCGTCCATGCTTTTTGAAGTCACATACTTTATCCATATATAAATTTGTTCCTACCCTCTTATTATTCGTAATAATAACTAAGAATTAACTGAGAAGGAAAACACATTGGTAATGATATTGTTTTCTTGCCAAAAGGTCATGATTTCCATGTCAAAAAAATTTGTGTTGACTTTTATATTTATATTTCCTCCTTTCCATAAGGAAACCTATCAATATCTCATTTGCACTAAAGTGAATGGAGTGATGGAAATGATGTTGGCTATCAATGCATGTGTCTCGGGATTGAGCTTTATATTGAATGATTTTTGCATGGTTTTTTATCCTACAAGGGCATTTGCTACAGATAGCATTGGGACTTTCCTATATGCCTCTTTTTACCTTTCTAGAAATTTAGTAGGTTCATTTAAATTAATCTCCATCTAGTGGCTATAGCATAAAGGTTTGAAACCTTTTTTGTTTGTTAGAAACCATTAATTTGAATCCTAATAATAAATGTCTTCTAGCAATGCTATCATTTTAAAATGTATGGAATTTATATTTTTTTTCCTCCAACCAAGTACAGTGGTGTAATGATTGGATAAATTATTTGTAGCATTTGGGTCAACAATTTGATTCCCATAAGAATTAATTTTCTTGAAGAAGTTATTTTCTAGGTGACATATGGCATACACATAGTCAAATGATAAAAAAGTCTTCTTCCAACTCTAGTAGTTGTATTGGCATATACAATGGTAAATTTTTATGGAAGTCAAGTCCTATGGTCAAACCTTGGTGCTAACCCCCTTTTCCAAGGTATGATACACCCAATAAATATTTTCTTTAGAATTATGTTTGCTAGCTTTCAAAAGCACATGTGGCACATTGGTATACTCACTCACTTTAGTGGACAAGATCATTGGTTTAAGCCCTATTGGCTATAAACCTTATAAAACTCACACACACACACACACATACATACATACATACATAGATAGGTAGGTAGGTAGGTATGTAGGTAGGTAGATGTGAAGATCCTTTGTTAAATATATAATTCAAAGTGTTAATCTATGATTCATCAATCAAATAAGGTAGTATCTAATATAATTTAGACAAGTTTCAATAGAGAGATTGTTCCAAGTGGCCTTTGATTTAGCAATTTTTTCTATGGTTTAACAATTTAATTTTTTAATCAATTTTAAGTGTTCATACACCAAATATTTCAGAGGCCATAAATTTTACATATGAAAGCATTTGATGCCCAATATTTTTTCAAGATTGTATAGTTTTTCGATCTCTATACAATGGTAATATTGTTTTATCAACTTCTTATAGTTTTGTATGGGATTTGTGTGCAAAATAGATTTCATAAATTATGTTACTTGTCCTATAGGTGAAATTATATCACTTGGTTAGCTCAAATGGAAGGATTACTTAAAATAAATAATATTTTATTTATCTTTAATGATGAATAAAAATAAAGTCTTAGTGATCATGAACTTTGTAAGAAGAAAGAATAATCCCTAATATATTTTTCATGTTAGTTGAACTAGATGTACTTTTTCATATTAGAGATAAAAATGATCTCATTCAAGTATAGACCACTCTCGAGGATCTCTATGGAAAAGTAAGTGCTAGTGAAGTTAAATAAATAGAGACAGAGCTTTCCAATCTCATAATTTTAGATTTTACTAATGTTGAAGACTACATTTCACACTTCAAAGCCCCAAAATTTGAATTAGCTATAGCAAGAGGCTAATATATCTCCATGCTTCAATGATCTTTACATCATAAGTGAAGAATATTTAAGTATAATGCTTCGCCAAATGTGGTGTAATTGTTATCCATATGAGGATAGTAGCCATCTTAGACTCATGGTCCTTATGAAGCACTTTAAACTAACTTAGCCAAGTTTCTTATGAGGGGTAGTTGGTAACTACCCTAATTATCATACCATCTAAACTATGATAAAATAATTCCTAACATTCTTCCCTTATTATATCATAGTTTAGAATTTCTTGGAGAGGAAATTTTGGAATGCTTCAAACTTGATTCATCCATGTGGCTTGATGAAGATGTCTACATGTTATCTCTAGATTTAGCTCTTGGTTCTAAAACAAAGGGAAATTCCCTCGTATTTATGATGACCGATGTATGGAATGAATCAAGAATACTTAAGCAACAGTAGAATTGACCTCACTTTTATTATCTAAGGATAGGTATGATTTCTTTTATCCATGGTTGAACACATATTTTTATGCCCATAACTTATTAATGGGATACACAATCAATCATAGATTATCAATCAGATTGGTCCTTACTAATTTTCATCTTCTTGTGAAATGGTGACATGTGTTAACATTAAGCGAGGCATATGCCTTCACTTGTCCATATATTTGTGAAATTTTAATTGTTGGCTTTATTTTATTTTTCAACTATGAGTGTCATTCATTTTCTCATGTCCTTGAATAATATTTAGTAGCCCTATGCTTATTGAATACAATCTATAGCTATTAAGTGCAGTATTGCACATTGAGAAGAATTAATATTTTCCCCCTCAATGTGAACTCTACAATATTAAGGAGTATTAAGTACCACCAAACATGCACTCCTATTACATAATATATTATTCATCATTATTTATTTTACATTTGCAAATAGGGACCACTACTATTCACAAAGAATCAATTCAAGAAATATCTACTCCTCCAATGCCTTCATGGGGAGGATTTTCATCAAGTAATTTGCATATACCTATAGTTGATGAGACCTTATGTTATAACAAGTTCTTCCACCATGCATCTTGTAATGGTAGTTGTAATGGCCTATCATCATTTCCTATATTGAACATCACTTACTGCTATGAGATTTATTATCTCTTGCTCTTTCTTCTTTATTGTTATGTAGTACACCATTGACAAAAGTGGTAGAATATTAAGTTCCTTATGCAGGGGCTCTTGGATTTCTCATTGGCCTCTTTTAACTTTAGATAATCTCCATTGGAGTTTATTATCTCAAGGTTGTTATCTCTAGGTTACCCCTCGATCTCTATATCTCAATCATTACCTCTAGGTTACCTCGAGACTAGGTTGTTACCTTTGGATTACCTCTAGGTCATTTCCACCTCTAGAAATTACCACTAAATTATATTTTTGGAATCCTCCACATAACATTCCACTAAAAATCCTATCACTATAGGTCTTACAAGAATTGCTTGGGTTATATTCTTTTGATATTTATTTCAAATTTTCCAAGATATGTTTCCATGGGAAAAATTATATTATTCATATTCAACAAACTTCATCTTTTCATGCTTTATCCCATTATAAGACACTCATAAACTAAATTTAGATCTATTTTATCGATCACTTTCTCTTTGTGCCAAAATTTTCTTTTGGACTGATTATTACCTCCACAAATTTGACAAGAATACAAGTTTCAACACTTGGCCGTCACATGTTTGGATCTTCCATAATGACTGCAATAACTCATCCTAGGAACTTCTACATATGATTTCTTTCTTCACAAATTTAGTCTCATGATTTTTGCTTGACCATAAACCTTTATTTTTTGGCCTTATACTTGCCATTATGGGAATTTTCATAGCTTACCCATATCTTCCCAAACTTGTTGTCAATCCTTTATTTTGGCCTTGTCAAATTTTATTTGCTCTTCCTTTTCTTCCTTAGAATAGGTAATTGACCTGTCTCCAAATTCCCATACTTCTTAAAACTATAACTAAATTTTTATTTTAGCCTTCCAAGTAGAATAGTTGTCCTCTCATAGCAGCTAGGAGACAAGCACCAAGAACCTTGGTGCACTACTAGCCATAATAAATATTCACAAAAGTGGAAAATTTCAATTCCCCTAGATTGTCTTTGAAAAATTCTTTTCGATGAGTATATATAAGCCTATTATCATTATTTAACTAATGACTTGAATTGTGAGATAATTAGTGTCTTATTAAGCAAAAATATAAATAAAGGGAATATTCTTCCTATAGGGAATATTATTTGAAATATTCTAATTCTTCAAAAAAATATATGCTTATTCTCCTTTTTATTTACATCAAATAAAATGAGAGCTTTTGCTATTATAGGCTATAATAAGCCTACCCACAATTTGTGTGGGATAAATGAATAATCTTTTTTGGTAGTAAAGTCTTCTTTTCTATACCTCACATTCTTTGAATATTCTCTAGATCGTGCATGTCTTGACAAGATGAACACTGTCATCGATGGCTTATGTCTACATGTTTATGGGTCACTGAGTGGGTGGCAAGATCATACCCATATCATGTGCTCCTTAGAATAAACAATAGGCCTAGGTATCCCCTAGAATTTACTACAAGATAAAATAAATCTTCCAAGATCTCTCATTTACATTAGAATTCTGGTAACCAATGAGGCTATCACAAACTCTTAATCTTGTAAATGAAAAAAAAAACAAAAATAGATAGCAAATAATAAGCTTGGCATCTTGCCATGTTGGAGATCTTGTTGGAAAATGGATGCTATGTTGATATCTTGAAATAGTAGAGGGGAATCTTGAATTTGGGATGGTAATATGAATTCCTTATCCCCTTTTATCATTCAAAAAATCCCATCCACAAATATTTTGATACGTTCCTCTAAGGGTATCACTTACTTTACAGATTTTTGCTCTCATTGTTTTTGCATTTCATCCTAGTGTTGAATGTATAAGAACTTAGTATTTCCCTTGCAATCTTCTCATACACTCCACATGCAAATTTTAGATGATTTTTATGTAAATTAGCAAGTTTTCCATCAATGAAACATCTCATTTTTGTTAATGCCTCTGAGTTTTTTAAGTTTATCAAGTATTCTATAAGAGTTGTAAGTGTCATCTATCAAACTTAAAACAAGCATCCATTCATAAAAAATAATTCTACTTTCATAAAATACAGGCTCAAACATTGCACACAACCTCCAAAATTAGAGCTCAACATGATGATGGCATACAAAATCCAGTTGAATTACCTTCAAATATTTCCACCTCCATTACAAGCTCATTGTTCTCAATATTCAAATTTTGGAGAGACTATTGGAGTTAAGAGGACGCAAATATTTTAGCGTCTTTCATAATCTTCTCTCTAGGGAAAAAATCTCTAAATCTCAATATAAATCTAGTATGCTTCTTAATTTATTTCTAGTTGAAAAAATGAATTTTTCATCTTTGTCTTTTCCTTAATTATGGCATTGAAGAGAGTATCTAAAGGAAACTCTTCTATTACCATATTTTCATTGGTGTCATAGGAAATACATATCTTCATCAAATTGACACTTTTACTTTATCTAGACATAATTCTCTTAATTTGAAGGTAGCATTTGCTTTAAATTGATAATGCTTTCACACTTGCACTACCCTTGATTGGAAAATATCTTCACCTAAATTTCATTGGATTTGTCATGTTTTCTTCTGTTCTAACTTCTTTGCTTTTTTGCACATAACTCACACTAACAACAAGGAATACAACGATGGTGGAAGAATTATGCATGAAGAAATATTTTCCATAGGGATTTATATTCCAATATTATTTATTGAATATATATAACCTTACTTCCTTTAGCTTCCTCTTTGCCTCATCAATGGGATGAATGTCATAGAATTCATTATTATCGTCTTTATCTAAGTGAATCTAAGTTCTCATATATTTTGTCAAACATATCCTTTGAGAGGATTTTCAATGTAAAGTTATCCTTAAATATCGCATCTTCCAATTGCACACTTTTGCTAGGAAAATAGGAGCCAATAGACAAAATTTGAATTTTTTTGACCAACTTTTTTACATCGATCCACTCTAAGTCAAGAAGAGCATTGACTTATTTTTATTTCTACTCATATTATGAAATATTCATGGACTACGACTTGCCTAATTTAACTAGTCCATGCGTTGAGTTGCTATATGTCATGGCTTGGTTTAGAGATAATACTATGATGAGCACCTTGGACATTGCTTATGCTATATGTTACAAGTTGTTTCCTGAGTTATGATAGTTTCTCTTGTAGAATTTAGTTCAGCTTTCAAGTCATTAATTTTAAAGATGAAAAAACTAGTTTAAGGATACTCGACCTCATGATTTTCCATGAGGAGTTTGTTGAAAATTCCTATGATGACATAGGTTCCAAATGGAATTATTTTCTCTTTTATCTATTCTTAGCATCTTCTATTTTGAGAATGCTTGCTTCTTCCTAAGGTTCTATCCCTAAAATCCACTTATTATATGTCTTGGGATTGAGTCTACATTTCTTCCTCTAGAAATGGCTAAGCTCTTATCCTTGCATGAACTTGAGGGAGTATGCAAAATTCTTGAGTAAGGACATCAATGATACCATAACTAAAATATACATGATACCTTTATGGCCTGTTACCATAACTAGAGCTTGTTTTCGTCCTTGATTTACATGAATTTTATAATTGCAAATTAATTTTCTCTAATAATATTAGGGATAAATTTAGTACCTCTTTGTTTTTTGCTTCAACTCATGACATGATATCTCAAGAAATGTATTGAACTCGATGACTTGTATCCCTCAAAAATATTTTATTATGGTGTTTGAGTGAATCCAGCTTTCCTATTCCCTAACATAGCTTTATAGTAATTTTTTATTAGCAAGCTTGACCCCCTTCGTTAGAGGAATTGCTTACTAATGTGTATTTAGAACTTGTCTTTCCAGAAGGAATAAGTTCCACCCTCTCAATCCACTTGAGTGGAATATTTATTAGCGGAATTGATCTAGACTATGGTAAAGTATTCTCCAATATTTCAAAGTTTCTAACATATTTTAGATATTTGACTTATATGATCACAATATCTACATAAGATAATAATTTAATACTAAAATATTCATAGGAATTTTATTCCATATTTCTCTACATCCTTCTCCTTTGGTTTCTTTTTCTTTTTGGGTTATCCATTTGTGCCTCTAGTGGGTGATTAGTTTCTATTCTCTTTAAAAAATAATTTTATAAGCTTACGTTGAACCTATTTTTTGGGTAACCTTTTTGTCCTACAAGGAGTTTCTTTTGAAATGTCTAATTTATTAATGGAGTGCTTCTGTAGATTCTCTAGATCAAATCAAGGGAAGGATTAAAAGGATACTTGGTTCTTCCTTCCACTTGATCTAATACCACCCTCTCAATCCACTTGAGTGGAATATTGATTAGTGGAATCAAGCTAGACTGTGGCAAAGTGTTCTTTGACCTTTCAAAGTTTCTAACATCTTTTAGATATTTGACTAAGATGATCACAATATCTACATAAGATAATCATTCAATACTAAAAACTTCATTGGAATTTTCTTCCATATTTATCTATATCCTTATCCTTTGGTTTCTTTTTCTTTGTGGGTTACCCATTTTTGCCTCTAGTGGGTTATTAGTTTCTATTATATTTATTTTTTAAATAACAATTCCATAAGCTTAAATTGAGCCTATTTTATAGGTAACCTTTTTGCCCTGTAAGGAGTTTTGCAATGTCCAGTTTAGTAATGAAGTTCTTTTGCAAATTCTCTAGATCAAAGCAAGGGAAGGATTGAAAGGAGACTTGGTTCTTCCTTTCACTTTCTCTAATACCACTAATATATTTCCATACTTCAATGATATTTGTATTACAAGTGAAGAATATTTAAGTGCAATTTACCAAATATGGTGTAACTACTATCCATGTGAGGACAGTAACCATCTTGGACTCATGGTCCTTGTGAAGCACTTTAAACTAACTTAGCCAAGTTTCTTGTAAGGGGTAGTTGATAACTACCCTAATTATTATGCCACCTAAATTATAATGAAATAATTACTAACAAAGGAAACATAAAGGATGATGAAGAGTATGTCAAATCTATCACTTCTAATATTTCTCTTCCTTATATTATAGTTGGATCAATTCTTTGTAAGAATGCTATTATAGCAATAACAAATATTAGAAGAACTTAGATTATTAACTAGAATTGCATTCATATTAATTGAAAGATTACAAAGCTTAAATAGGAGAATTACTAACAATAACCTAAAAAGCTTAGGAAGAATAATAGGGAAGAAGGAAAATAGGGAGGAAATAAAAAATGAAGTTAGGAGTCAAACTCCCTGCCATCCATGTCATCCAATCCTGCTGACTCACTTGTCGTCCAAGGAGGTAAAAGGGTAAGGTCCAAAGCTTACAGTGGTAAAACAAAAATTTTACCTTTTTTACCCTATTAACTTCCAAAATTCTCCCCCTTAAAGTTGAGAGGTCTGACTATACAATCTCTCAGCTTTATATATTGAGCTTTAGCCATGCCTTTGGTGAAGATATCTGCAATGTTATCCAAGGTGTTGCAATATTGAAGCTCAACTATCTACTGCTCCACCATATCTCGAATGAAGTGATACTTCATATCGAAATGCTTTGATCTGTTATGGTGGATTGGATTGTATGCCAACTGAATGCACTTATGTTATCACAATACAGTCAAGTTGGACCACTTTGAATTTTGCCAATATCTTCAAGGATTTTTCTCAACCATAAGGCTTGAGTACTAACATGTGTGATGGCTATATACTCAGCCTCAGTAGATGACAATGCTACAACAATTTGTTTCTTATAACTCAAAGTTATTAGTCCTGAACCTAGACTAAAACAATTTCCTGATGTAGAATTTCCTATCATCTATATTGCTGCCCCAATCACTATCACTGAAGCCAACTAATTTCATAGAATTACACTTATGGTAATGGATTCCAAAACCCAATGTACCTTTTACATATCTTAATATTATTTTAGTTGCTTGTAGATGCAACTTAGATGGACTTGATATAAACCTTGAAACTAGAGAAACAACATATTGAATATTGGGCCTTGTGTTGGTGAGAAACATCAAACTCCCAACCATGCTCCTGTAAGTGGTCATGTCAACCTTTGGTGCTCCGTCGTCCTTGCTCAATTGGATTCCATGTCCAGTTGGAGTTGCAACTGATTTGCACTACTCCATGGCAAATTTCTTGATCATGTCTTGAGCATACTTATGTTGACATAAGAAGATCCCCTTATTTGATTAATTCATTTCCATGCCTAGGAAGTATAGCATTAAACTGAGATCTTTCATCTCAAACTGTTTCATCATGGAGTTTTTGAACTCCATATTCATTTTATTGTTACTACCCATAAATATTAGATCATCCACATAAAAACAAACTATGAGAATGTCTACTCCATGCTTTAGGTAGTACAGATTTGGTTCACTTTTGCTTCTCGTGAATCCATACTTGTTGAAATAGTCATCAATGCGTGAGTACCAAACTCTTGGTGCTTGCTTGAGGCCATATAGTGCTTTTTTCAATTTATAAACAAGGTTCTCATTTCCTTGTTCTTGAAAGCCTTGATGTTGTTGAACATAAACCTCCTCAGTCAGGTATCTATTTAGAAAAGCACTTTTCACATCCATGTGTTGAATGTTCCATCCTGTATGGGCAGCTAAGGAAAGAACTGATCTGATTGTCTCTTGTGGTGCAACAGGGGCAAAGGTTTCCTCATATTCAATGCAAAATTTTTGAGTAAAACCTTTTGCTACTAGTCTCGCCTTGTGCCTCTCAATGCTTCCATCAGCATCGTATTTGGTCTTGTAGACCCATTTACATCCAACACATTTTTTTTATTTTGGAAGCTTTACTAGCTCCCATGTATCATTATTTTTTATAGAGGTTATTTCCTCTTTCATGGCTTCTTGCCATACATTTTGAGTACAAGCCTTCTCGTAGCTAGATGGTTCTAGCTATGCACTAGTTAATAAAGCATAATTAACTACATCTCCCTTAGGATATTGGAAGTCATCATCCCCATACATATGCAGATTTTCAAGTTTTTGTAAACTGAATTCATTTCACTAGCGTGGCTTCTAGTGTATCTTTTTTGGTAATTTTGATCCAACATTTGAAAATATGGATGATTTTGTAATGTTCTTTTACGTCTTGATGGAGAGTCAATGTCCATAGGTGAAGAACTTACAGATATCTATGGATAAGGACTTGGAGTGGCATTAGATGTACTCGAAGTACTCTTGCTTGGGCTTGGAGGGGGTGTGCCTTTGTTTTTCTTGGGAGACACCTGATGTCCCTGCTATACCTGTGAATAATTTACATCTTGGGATCCATCATCAATACAAATTCTTTGATGACCCAATTCTCCCCCTTCACAAAAAATTACATCCCTTGAGAGAATAATCTTATGAGATTTGGGATTGTAGAGTCTATATGCTTTCGTAGACTCACAATACCCTAAAAAAATGCAAGCTTGACTTTTGGGATCAAGCTTCTTCCTCTTCTCATCAGGAATGTGTGCATATGCTAAAAAACCAAAAAATTTGAAATACTTTACATTTGGTTTCTTTCCGTACCACCCCTCATAAGGAGTGACACCATCTAAATAGAAGTTGGACTTCTATTTAGAATATATACATTGGTTCCTACAGCATCAACCCAGTACATATTAGTTAGATGCTTAGTCTAAAGCATCGTTATTGCCATATCAACTATGGTGCGGTTATTTCTCTTGACCACACCATTCTGTTGTGGGGTATAGGCAGTGGTGAATTTCCTTTTGATCCCACTTGATTTACAATATTTCAAGAATGCATTGGAGGAGTACTCACCTCCTCGATCTGTCCTCAGACATTTTACATAATTCCCACTTTGTTTCTTTACATTATTTCTGAAATCTATGAAGCAATAAAAAGCTTCATCTTTATGTTTCAAGAAATAAATCCAGCACATGCGAGAGAAATTATCTATGAATGTGAGAAAATAATAATTGTTTTCGATACTCTTTTTCTGCATTGGACCACAGATATTTGAATGCACTAAATGAAGTGGATAGCTGGCTATCCATGCTTGTCCTTTTGGAAACTTCGACCTTGAGTGCTTTCCCAAAGCACATCCTTCATAGATCTCCTTTTGTTCATTGATTTTGGGAAGTCCTGTCACCATAGCTTGAGAAGTTAACAGTTTCAAGCTAGCAAAATTAATGTGACCATATTGTAAGTGCCAAAGCACACTTGGATTAGTTATAGCTACATTTCCAATTTGAGCTCCCCCTGGCTCACCAAATTTGAGAGGGAATAATTGATTCTTTGTCATTGGGACCTGTGTGATGACACGATTACAATTTTTTCTATTAATAATGATACATTTTCCTTCATCAAAAACAATTTTGTAATTATTCTCCATTATTTTCCCAACACTTAGGAGATTGTGTTGGAGCTTTAGAGTGTAGTAGATGTCATTCACTTTCTTTAGTCCTTTTTTTGGAACCTCCATGGCTCCAATACCTTCGACTTGCAAAGCTTTATCATCCCCTAACTTGATTTGGGATTTATAAGTGGAATCTAGAGTAGAAAATAGATATTCGTTGCCACTCATATGGTTTGAGAAACCAGTATCCAGAATCCATGTGTCATTTAGATTCTGTTCTAATTTTCCATATGATAGAAAAATATTAGAGGTATCATCTTCTTCTCCATAATTTCCATATTGACTACTACTGCTTTGAGAAGTTTTTGACCAATACTTGTGAGCAAAGTGACCTAGCTTGCCATAGTTAAAACAAGTTGTTTTGGACTTGTCACTTCCTCGTCCTTGATTTCCACTTCCTCCTGGATTTCCTCCTTGACTTTGGTTTCCACCTTTGTTTTGATTGCCTCCTCTATTGAAATTACCTCCTCTATTTTGATTATCACCTCTGTAGTTTCATCTGCCTCTACCTCTTCTTTGGCCTCTGCCTTGATCTCTTCCACGTCCTCTGCCAATATTTTCATTAGATGTGAAGGCTTTATCATCGCCTCCATAGCTGATTGAAGGAGATTCTTGTAACCTCTCTTCATGAGACATTAATGACCCTATTAATGCATCAAATTTTAAAGTGGAAAGATCTTTTGACTCTTCTATGATGATGGCTATGTGATTCCATATTTGAATAAGTGTTTGTAACACTTTCTTTACAATTGTTTTAGGCTTAATTTCTTCGCCAAGAGTAACCATTTTATCAACTACTGCCTTGACTCTAACATAGTAGTCACCAAATTTTTTGTCTTATTTCATTTTGATATTTTCAAAATCTCATTTTAGTGTTTGAATCCTTACTTGCTTCACTTGATCACTTCCCTGGAATCCGTCTTTCAAATCTTTCCATGCATCTTGTGCAGTTATACAAGCGGCTATTCTAAGAAATATACTTTTCTCCAATGCTGCTTGGAGATGATAAAGAGCAAAAGAGTTTCTCTTTTTTGCTTATTTCTTTATTTTATTATCTATGACACTTAATGTTCTCCAGTCTATGAGTTCAGTGTAACCCTCTTCAATTATGTCCTACAATCCTTTTCCTATGAGCAAAGTCTTCATTTTGATAGACCAATACTCGTAGTCATAACCTTTGAACTCTGGAATTGGTAGATTGTTATGTGAGGCCATTATTACTAAAACACTCTCTTTATTTATCGAATACAATAAAGCACTCTACTTTTTCAAATAAGGAAGAAGAAATAAGAAGAAAGAAGATATTATAAATTTAAGTCAAATCTGACTTGATTCACTCTATCACTGATGGCTTGTTCCTCTTGTTGTGGTGCTGCTATTTCTTGAGTCACAAAATTTTCTACTACTTCTTCTTCATCGTCACTGATCAATATTATCTATGGTGATTCTGGTTCTAGGATTTCCATTGAATTATTATAATAAGTATATTCAAATTCTTGAGGTGCAATTTATATGGATTCAGATTGCTCAAATCTACTCTCAAACAAATTGTCTTCAGAGTCTGCCTCGTACCCTGAATCTAGATGTCTCTGATGTGAGATTACTGCATTTTACAACTAACTAAACATAGTATGAAGCCCATAAGTTCTCACTTTTTCATCAAATTTTTTAGCATTCTCTCTTACTAAAAGTGCACAAAGTGCATGATAACATCCTGCGGAGTGAATCATGGATTTTGCCCTTCAATATGTCTCTTTTACAAAATTCTAGTCCTTAAAGTTTTGCCTCTGTCATACTTTTGGAAAGAAATATCTAAAGCCCTTTAGGTCTTTTACACAATATTCTATCACCTTTTAAGCCTCTTAGTCACAATTTTGCAATTTTGATTCTGCTTACATAAATTGCCTCTTAGGCAATGTCCTTTTTTTTTAAATATATTATAAAAAAATATCTATATTTGTATTTAATAAAAAAATATAATTGCTTTAAAAAATAAATTTAAAAAAAAAACAATTATTATTTAATTTTTTATTAAATATAAATATATATATATTTTAATATAATATAATAATAAACTTTATAAAAAAAAGAACAAATTAATAAAAAAATCTAGACTCTGTAGGAGTCGAACCCGCGACTCCTATCTGCCAAGCAAAGCCTCCTAGCCAACTCGGCTACAACTGCAGGTGGAACCTAAACAACATACACTACTATTTCAAGATAATCGGGCAAATTTCATAACAAAAAAAAAAAATTAACTTGCAAAACCGCCGAGTTTCGAACCCGTGACCTCCTGGAGGTGTGCGGCTTAAGGCTGGTTCCTCAAGCCAGTCGAGCTGTGTGGCCATGCACAATGAAAAAAAAATGTTCAGGGACTTTAGTCCCACATGCGTTGTGCAAAATAGCGCGAGGCTTTTAAAAGCCTCAACACGCCCCTATTCAGTCGATTACCTTCGAGTAATCAGTGACTGCCCTTTTTCCTTCTATTCAAGCCTATCACTACGTGCCATGTCAACATTGCCCTTTGTCTGCCACATCACATCCCACATAGCCTATCTACCACGTCACATGTTTGCTTTGGTCCACGTGTTCGTCTTCATCCACTTGCCACGTGTCACCTTTTGGTTAGCTCCTCGATTTGCATGCTCTCTACGGGCCTTTCTCGACCTCACCTCGATTCATGTGCCTTTTTTGGACCCTCTTTGACCTTGCCTCGGTTCACATGCTACGGGCCTCTCGACCTCGATCTATAGGCTTCCTAGACCACCTCGGGATCTGTGTTCACTTGTCAATATCCTCAGGCTTAGCGCCTCACCATTCTCTCGACCTCAACTCTAGCTCCGATACTAGATATAACAATCATGAATATTAGAAGCAATTAGATTATTAACCAGAATTTCATTCATCTTAATTGAAAGATTACAAAGCTTAAATAGGAGAATTACTAACAATAACCTAGAAAGCTTAGGAAGAATAATATGGAAGAAGGAAAATAGGGAGGAAAGGAAAAATGAAGTTAGGAGTCAAACTCCCTGTCATCCATGTCGTCCAATCTTACTGACTCACTTGCCATCCAAGGAGGTAAAAGAGTAATGTCCAAATCTTACAGTGGTAAAACAAAAATTTTACCTTTTTTACCCTTTTAAATTCCAACAACCTATCTCTCTTGAAGTAATTTTCAAGCTTATTATTCACCATAAAGTTATAATAAAAAATTATGAAGATCTTTCTCATATATATACTCATCCAAATGACTTCAAAGTAGTGGAATCTAAGGTTTAGTTTCCTAAAGGTAATCCTAAGATTTCAAAAAAGTAAAATAAATATGAGTATTGCAAAATATGACACTCCATTAAAAATTACATAAGATTGAGATATAATTATTGAGAGATGGACAAAAGTTTTTTAATAATGAATATGAGGATGAAAATGGTAAAGTAGAGGTCCATTAAAGCATCCATTATAGGGGGAGTTGTTACCTCTAATATCTCCTCTTCTTGGACCCTCAACTCAAATTATGAGGGGTGTTGAAACATGTGTAATCTAACCTTGTTAGGCTAAGACCAAAAGTGTATAAGAAGTATATATGAGCACTATTAATATATCCCATGGGAAAGTGTATATGTAAACCTATGATAACTCTTCATGTAAAGCCTTCAAGCATCATTTATTTAATCCTAAAATTATGTTCATGTAATCCTAAGGTCACCCTTCATATTTCACCCTTAGTGATATTGGTTAAGTACTCCTTTATGGATATTGTTGATTAAAAGGTGTTAGCCTCAAATTCAAATTAATGTTAGCTTGAATTTAACCACTAGATGTGATTTTGTATCACTATAAATACCCCACAATGACTTATTTATTTTATTAGTGTGTAATATGTGAAAATTTTGTGGGGTGCTTATGGGCACCCATCCCATATTCATTTTCTCAAATTGGATTATTTATCTCTCTCTCTCTCTTTCATTTATCACTGCTAAATTTAATATGCTCTTGTATCTTTTATGGATATGACCATGGTGAATGTATTTTTTAGAATTTTTATGGAAAGCATTGTGAATTTCGACACTATATTACATTTTATCCTCACATGATGTCACTTTCAATATTATTAGCAATCATAGTATTTGAGTTTGATAAAAGTTAAAGAGAATCTCTTTGGAAAGGATGTGAGGAGAAGTTAGGATTTCCTCTTTGTAAATGAGATAACACCTATAGAGGAAATTATATTGAAGAAGCATGATTGTAATTTTATAGATTTAAAATTTTGTAATTAAGAGAATATTATTCAAATATCAAGAAAATAATTCAAATATTACTTCAAAAATTTATAAGGTTTTATAGACACAGTAAAATTGTTAAGTAAACCTTGCCTGTGGATTTCATGTCAAAGTGTTTAAAACCTATACAAAAAAATATTATATGGTAAGTTAATTAAGGGATTGTATAGTCTTCTGGTATTATTCTTGGTTTAAGTCATATCCTTTTATTTCTAGTCTAAAATAGTGATCATTGACTTGGATGATAGGTGTTGTAATTGTCTCATTTTAATTAATTTTTATGTATTAATATCGATCGTTGTATAGACTTAAGACTCTTAATACTTCAAATATTTGTCCATTTTTTCAAAGAGTTTACATAGGTTTTTATGAGGGGTCCTAGTCCCCTTATACTAAGTGGGGTTTGAACCTTGTACCTCTCAAAGAGAGGCCAAAGCCCTTACCACTACAATAAGCTTGTAGCTTAAATATTATGTCCATTTTAGCTTACCTTTGTATATAATTAATATGACTTAAACTTTAAATTATTTAGATGTATTTTTTAGTATTTTTATGAAAATGGGTAGGATTATGCGTTTCTAATTTTATTATGTCTAGGAATTGCTAACCTTGTTGTTGAATGAGTATCCCTTAAAATGTTGTTGTAGGTGGATAGTCACTATAGAATCAATTACTGTTATTAAAATGGAAATTACTATAGAAAAGGAAGTTATTAAAGAAACCATATTTGCTAGATATTTATTACAACCAACACACTAAAATTTGATTTATTTGGTTATCCTACTATCTCTCGACTAGCAAATCTAGCTAATGGAAATGCAAAATTTATTTTGTTGCAATTGTGCCATATTTATCTTCTACAACAACTAAAATTAGTTTATGGTTTGATAATTAGAATCAATAGGAAAAACTAAAAAAAATTATTTTTCAAGTTGTTAATATGGTTTGACTATCCTTTTCCCAAGAACGATTAGTTAGTAATTAATTTTTATCTATTTTCCACATAAAATGGATTTCTATATATTTTGTTCCATATAGATGGGATTTTCAAAATTCAACTCACAAGTATATATAGAATAATAAGTTGTACATAAGGTTTCTTAGTACTAACAAAGTCTACAAGATTAAAATTATTGTTTATTGCCATCAATTAAGTTTTGTAGTAGTTAATCCCTAGTAATGGAATACCACAATATAGAATAAATAAAATTTCTTTAATCCCAAATGTTATAAGAATATTTGAATTGAAGAAGGAGATAACCTTGCCTCTTTTGAGGAAGGACTTACTGTAGTTTATAAATATTATAATTTTAATATATATTTATATTTATTTTGTTTATGCATATATTTGATTTTATAATTTCATGTATGGATGTTCTATTTTTGGCATTTGTATTAGATATGTTATTGAATGGTATAGTTTCAAATCTATGATAATATAGTGATGAATAGATCCCTTGTCTTTCTTAATTAATTAAATTTTAATTAAAGTTTTCGAAGGTATTAAATATGTTCCTTGTATTATGTGTTGTTTATAACTTTAATTTATTTCCTTCTATATTTTTAGTATAATCTCCATTTTATTTTATATTTTTCCATATTGTTGGTTGATTCTAAATGTTTTAATAGGGTAAGTGTCATAGGACTTAATGTAGTTGGGATATTCCCAAGTGTTGAACAAATATTTTCTATTCTCATGCACTTATAAAAGTATGGGAAATTTTTTGATAAAGGGGAATTATTAACCAAGAGGTTGGGGTCAATGGCGATAATTGTTGATTTATATCTTTGAATTGTTAGAGATAGACCTTGGTCTTCTTTAGACTCTTAGCCTCATCATTACTTTATTTATTCTCTTGAATCCCTAATAGGATTAATATCATTTTTTTATTTAGTTCACACTGGTATTTTTGTATGTCTCATATATAATCGATGTCACCTTATAATCCTTTGTTCCTAGATTGATAATAATGAAACGAAATTATAGTAACACATCATTAGGATTATTTGGTTTATAGAGTTTTAAAAGTAAAAAGTTATATTGACATGAGAAACAATTCCAAATCTTGAATTTTTGTTAAAAAATTAGTTGAGTGATAGGACCTCAGGAGGTGAAATCCAAAATTATGCTTGAAGAGTTATATTTTTTATTATTATACGAAATGATATTTTTGGATTCTATCAAAATATGGTACATTGTTGAGTTTGAATACAAGTATTTAGAGTAATCATAATTTCCTACTCCTAAATATTTCCATTAGAAGTGTTCATTTGCTCGAGGCCCTCTATAAAACCTCAACATTTATGTAACAACTCTAATATAGTCATGTTAGCTATCTTTAGTATTGTTAGCTTAGGTCCTAGGATTTGGTTAGTCATCCCTTGAGCATTAGGGTTAGGGTTATTAGTTATTTTACTCAATAAAAATAAGAGCTCTATTATAGTTATCTCATTCATTCCTATTTGTTAAGTCACCTCTAATGTGTATATGAGACTTCACTATCTCCAAGTGAACATGATACATTACCCTCTCTTAGTGGATTGAATTTAAATTGATTTGGAATCTAGAATCTGTTACTTACAATATTTTATTTCCTACTATAATATTTGAATTATTCTTCCATTACATTAATTTCTATTTTATATTTCTAAGTTTGGTACAACTAATGCTATTTTTAGAATTTGTTTTCTTACAAGTGGTATTAGAGCCTCGATATTAGCTCCTTATCAGGGTGCAAAATCTTAAGGGTATGTGAGCTACTCTAGAATCTCTTTAAACTTGGTCTACATTTTATTGTCTCCTATCATCCAAATAAATTTTGTTAATTTTGTTGGTTCCATATTCTAATGCAATTTTCTTCTTTAATATTGTGATTGTTTTGTATCAAACTTTATTGAAAAAAAAAATACTATTGGGGCATTGGGACACTTGTGGGAGACCTATCCCATTTTTATTGTTTCATCAAGATTTTCAAGATAAGGTGTACCATTTCTAACACTTATTTTGTAGTGCTTGATGGTATCATTAATATTTTATTAGTTTGTAGTGTATAATCAAGCCCTTCACATATGTTGGATAGGAATGAGTAAATGGATGTTTGTAACATAAAAATCCACCTAAACAAGCTTGCATGATTAGAAATTTATGAAAACCAAGGCATATAGGTAGGTACCATGATGTCATGTATTACATCAATAGATTTGATCCAAGGGATCTTACTACTTTATATTCCATGAATACCCCTTCGACTCCTTTTAGTGAATCTCCTAGTCCCTTTTTATTGACCATTTCTTTTAAAATTTATGATTTTTTACCTCATGAGTATGTTAGGATGGATGCAAGAAAATTCAATATTGGTCATTCATAGTGTTTGAAGTAAAGATAACTTAATACAATTGAGGAAAGGTTAGGATAATTCAATTCAATATAATAATTATTTATCTTGCTAGTTGAGTAACATGCCTACACTCAGCATTCATAGAACAATAAATTTTGACAAATTTTTGGGAACCAACAACATGATAAGTACGAGACTAAATCTTAGTTGGCTAATACTTATTCTATCAAAACCTTTAGTGATCTCCTTATAGGTATGATCCATGGTCTTTCCAACATGTAGACCGTGAATACACCCAACATCCTCTCTTGAGTTACAATTCTGGTATCCATCATTCAAGATACACGCATCCTCACACTATCATCAGTAAGTCTTCAAACATGGGTGGGCTTTACTTGGAATACATTTCTAATGTTGATCCATCTGTAAGAGGTACTATGTTTTTACTTAAATGGACTTATGATGTTCCTATCACAAGAATTGATATTTTGACCTTTAAGGATATGGATCCACATGGGTGGATATCCAATATACATGGCCTCAAGCACTTGTACTATGGTCTTAAATTTCAGAGGGCATAAATTTTGATCCAACCATCATATTGGCTTGTCATTGCTAGATCACAAGGGGATCTAAACCACCATTTTTAGGCCTTTTAGATATTTTTTCGAGCCCTAATTTCTTCATCTAGTGCCCCAAAATAGATTTTAGTATTTTTTTAAGTTTTCTCCCAAATTACATAAAAAATGTCTTTGGCTAAAAATGACAATTTGCCAAAAATAATAATTTATTATCTTTAGGGCTTTAATATTTAGGGTTTCTCTTGGGATATATATTCCCCTTGTATTGCATTATTAATAGTGGATCTAAGAATAAGAAAATAAAATCATTACAAGTTTATTTTTTAATTTATTTATAAATTTCATGTGATTGGAGGTATTTGTTTTGATCTCTTGTAGTTGGATTTACACTACTTAAGGAAAATCATGTTACCTTGACCTCTTCTATGATCGGTACCTAGTCTCAAGGTTATGCATAAGGTGAAACCCAAAATATATTTATAAAAATGAGGTAAATTAGTTTCAAAAATCGAGGCAAATTATGTCCAAACTCATGTAGGAGACATGGTGAATTACCTTTTTTCCACCAAAAATTATAAAACTATGATGAATTTTTCAATCGTGACAAGTGATGCCAAACTATATTTGATAGTCTCTTTCCTACGAACAATAAGAGTATAGACAATAGACTCTAGACTACATAAATAACACAATATCGATACATTTACGACTACCGATATCTATTCATTGATAATAGAATCTTGATTACTGATAACAAGACAATGATGATAGGCTTTCAACTAAAATGTTGATAGAATCTTGACAATCGACTACAACCCTACTAAAATATTGATAATTGATAGAAATTTTTTTTGACAATTAGTTGCAATAGAGTTGTCGATTGAAGATCGGTTGCAACAAATATATCGATTGATGATTGGTTTGAAAATTAGATAATTTGATTATAGGTTGCAATAAATATGTTGACTGATGATCGGTAGCAATAAATATGTCAATTAATGATTGGTTTCAACAAGGATTTTGATTGACGATCGGTTTAAACAAGGATGTGGATTGATGATTGGTTGCAACAGGAATGTCAATTGATGATATGTTGCAAAAAAAAATTGTTTTATGATTAGTTGCAACAAAAATATTGATTTCCAATCAATTGCAACAAGAATTTTTATTGATGATTGCTTTCTATAGGAATATTGATTGATGATTGGTTACAAAACAAGATTTTTTGATGATTGGTTGCAACAAGGATATCAATTTTTGATCGGTTGTAACAAGAATATCGATTGATGATCGGTTGTAACAAGGATGTTAATTGATGATTGGCTGCAACAAGAATGTCGATTGATGATCAATTAAAAAATAAGATCATTTAATGATAGGTTGCAAAAAATATGTTGATTGACAATCAATAGTAACCTAATAATAGTGAATGATCAATAACATCACCTACCATAGCTCTAGTTAAATATTACCACGTGTCAAACTTGCATTTAATTTATGCATGCAGATGGCTATAAAAAGGCATACATATTTATTTTTCAATATTTTTCAAACATCAAGCATGTCAAAGCAAAGTAGACAACATCATGCATATTCCAACTTGTTACATTGCATCCTACACCATAATCCCTCTAATCTTACCCAATTTTCTAACAAATACAACAATGGTGAGCTCTTCCTCCCTTGTTCCTTCAAAAATTTCTTTCAAAAACCTTGTTTACCCCCTTACTTTTGAAATATTAACCACATTGGAATATGACATGTTATGGGTTCAAGACTCTGGTCTTTAGGGTTTAGTGTCAATATCACAGTATCACACATACAATAATTTATTGCTAGAAATTATTAACTCATTCAATAATGATGGGTCGATTGTGAAACTCACAATCAACAACAAGAATCTCTCTTTCACTATAAAACCCTCAGACGTCTAGAGATTGACAGGTTTGCCACAAAAGGATTTTGATACCATTACTCCAAAATTCATTTTAATTTATGATGACAAAGCATACCTATAGACCAACTATAGAGTCCCTTAAAATTTTTGACAGGTATAACTCTCCATATTTCTAGTCTTATTCAAAGTTGAAATTCCTAGTTTCTCAACTAAGTTGAAATTCTAGAAAGGGCTTGACTGTTGAATCTGTTCAAGACAAATTTCTTAGATATTGTATTGAATTCTTCCAAGAACGACTTGTTTCGCAAGGAAGAATGAAGAACATTTTATTCTAGGCATTGGCCTATTTGGTTTGGTGTCATGGCCATGTAAAATTTTACTGGTGTATCTATGTTGCGAATCGCATCAAAATAGATCTCCAGAGCATCCAAACAAATACATCTACCTCTGCCTCCACATGCAATTATATACTTTCTTTTTTTATGAATCTTATTATAATGTACAGACTACTACAAAACCAACCTCATTGCATCCAAACCTAGCATCTGTTGGTATGTCATTCAAACAGATGTATGTAAAAATGAATTTTTCAATAAAGTAATAATTTTTATATTAAAATACATTTTTTAGTAAATATATTTCTAATATGAATGTTTGGGAAATCTCTCTATTTTAGTTTTTTTATTTTTTTTATTTGAACTTAAATGTATTGAAGAGCATACACTTATTCTACAAGAAGGTATGTTTCAATAAGTGGTCATATGCTAGAAGCCACTAGAGATTTTGACACATAATAAAAAATGACACCATTATGTAGAAGATCTATAAAATATTTGATATCTTCTACCTCTCCTATTTCTCGTCCACCTCTACCTACACATCATGTGCAAACTGATGTTGAAGAAGTTAGCCATACCATACCTACGATATGTAAACTTACTATTTCAAGCTTTGGTTCAAGTAATTCATTTAGTTAAAATTATAGTTACTTTTATTGAATTTTTTAATATGTTTTCAGAGCAATGTTGCACCAAGCTGTTGTTACAGACTAAATCTACCCAACATGTTTCATCTTCATCGAGTAAGTGTAATTAACTTAAATTAATATCTATTTAGTTAATTAAATTTTATTGCATCACATTTTATAAAAGTTTTAACAAAATTTTATTGTAATATTTTTTAGGGACGTCATTGCTATTATTCCAAAAAATACAATATATGATGGTATCACCGCTGCCTCCACTACAATAACAATTTATGAGAGGCAAACGTATACGTGGAAAATAATTATTTTCTTCAAGAATACAAAGAGCACCAAGCCAAACTTTATTAGATTTTTTAAATCTTTCTTTTCAAAATATTTCGAGTCTTCAGGGAATTTTAGCATTAGATAATCTTCCACTTGATGAGGATTATATTTTATAGGGCAACATTCCTAGGTATTTTAAAGTGACATATGTGCTTCAAGATCCATATAAATAAGCACAACAAACTAAGGAATTAGTTGTCATTCCCAAAACATCATCCCCTCCCCTTAAAATCAGTGACCCTTGTCCTCTAACTGGGGATGAGAAAGTAAATTTTTTTGAAGATATTTTATTGTCTGATAATTGTGAAACAAACATCAAAGATACAATGCTTCAAGATATTGTGAAAATTAGGGATTGGGGTTATCAGGCCAAAGTTTTGATCAAAGAAATAACTGCCAGATATTAAAAAAATTAAAAAGATATTTTTTATTTGGTTAAAAATGAACCAGAATAGCTTGATGTCTTACTACATCAATCTAAATCTAGCACAGTGAAGGCCCCCTATTTGTATAATTTTAGATATTATGTTGAATAGGTTAGAGAACAATAATGCTGAAGCTTAGGAATATTTTAACCAATGGGCTTCTGACAAGAAAAAAGTTGAATTTGTTGAGGCTGCAAAAGATGTAGCTAAGGTAAGTCATCTTAATTTGTTTATTCTCTTTTTTCATACAATTGTCAAATGACATATTTTGCTTATCTCTTTTGCAATCCAAATTTTGATAACTTACGTAAACAGGTGAAAGATCTACAAGTTTATTTTAAAATGGCAAAGAAAAACCTGCAAGGAGCTATAAAATTTAAAGTGTAAACAAGAAAAATGCATGCATCCATAAAACAAAGAAATAAAGATATTATATTATTGAACATTTTTGATACAAAGAACCCTCTTGGGGCTTTACAATGGAGTCTCCAAGGTGGAGGACTCATTTCTTAACAATATTACGCAATGACCACTAGGATGCCTTCACAATGTTCCTTTTGATCACAATCGTATGCTAATGGGTTTTTAGTGACTACCATTGGTTGCATAGAGCCTCCTGATGTCTACACACATGCAAATAACCAATAGATTAATAGCACAAACCATTTTATTAAGTAAAATAATAGCCACAACAATCAAAGAGAATATGAACATACATATTTTAATTCTAGAATAATCTCAAACAATTGTAAGAAGGAATCACTTGGATCTCAACAACGCTTCAGTAGTATTTTTCTAGATCGTCGAATGGAGGAAAAAGATGATTTATTTATAGGACTTGTGGGGGGAATGGATGAGGGGGATGACTTGTCTAGTTAAGTGGTATGATGAGGAGTTTTTCTTTAGAATTATCAATAAATGTGCATGCATTGGAAATATCACAAAAGGTGTACCTGCATATTGAAATAGATGTGCATATATTGGAATTATCACCAAGGGATATGCATGCATTGGATTTATCACCAGATGTGTATGCATTGAAACTGTCACCAGAGGTGTACACATCAGAATTATCACCAAATGTGCACACATTACAATTTTCACCAGATGTGTGTGTGCATTTTGAAATATCTAAGGAGAGGTGATAGTGGAGGTGAGACTAAGAGATATTACAACTAAAGTGGATATGGGATAAGGGTGAATTGGAACTGAAGTGGACTAGAGTGATGTGCACATGAAAGAGGAACTATCTCATGATGTTCATAGGTTAGGTATAGGAGGGTATTTTAGGGGTTAAAATGGTTAGGATAGCCTAGATAGGATAATGTATACTAGTGAATTTTTAATTAATTAATTAGTATTGTATAAATGTGTTTATTTTAGGTGTCTAGAGATTCCCCTTTTTGTGTCATGTTGTGTGAAAACACAATGGGATACAAAAATAAATGACACAAGTTATAGATTTATGATGAATAATGATGAATGAATGATGATGGTTGACAAGTGATGAAAATTTCTCTTGGCTTGAGAAGGGTGATGTAAGATTATCTCAAATCAAGGACAATGTAGGATGCCCCAATTATGGAAGTGATAAATATATGTGAACCTTGTCATTGACAAACTAATGAGCACATTTGAAATAACTATGCTAACAACTATACTAATGAGACATGGGCTTTGAGCCACTATGCTAACAACTATGCTAATGAGACATGGGATTTGAGCCACTATGCTAAGAACTATGTGATGAGGTTTAATATTAGCTTAGGTTTAATATTTTTTTATTTTCCTAAGTTTTATTGTCGACATGCTCTGCCGACATGTCTTGCCGACACGACTCGACACTTAGTTTGTTATGCCAACATGACTCGACATTGATCCTATGCATGTCGATATGTTGCAGCTTATTGCTCTGCTGTACTATTCTATTTAAACCCCTGTAAATAAACATTATGCAGTTTTGATTTTAGTTCCATATTATTGGTATCAGAGCTAGAAATTAATTAGGGTTTTGGGTTATTGTCGGCCTCAGTTGTCTATATCATGTCAAAACTCTCCTTTGTTGCGTAGTTGTTGTTAACATTCAACAATTTTTGTAGTAAAACTTATTGCCTGTTAGTGTACCTGCACTATCTTACCTGTCCATCCTTTTGATCACTATGTTGACGTTGCTTACATGCATCGATTGTGTTTGCAACTTGCCACTGAAGTCCGCTGCTTGCACGCATCGATCGCTTTTGCTGAGCAATTTTTGCTTTGATCGATGCCCTCAACGTTGTGTCCTACACGACAGTCTATGCATTCATGTTGAAGCAAAACTATTTCCAGTCGTTGTCGATTCTTGTTGTTCTGCTGCACAACGCCCAGTTTCCAACTTGTGACTTGAATACTGGTGATCTATGTTAGCTGCTCGTCCAGTGTGTGATGCCCAGCACGCTCGAAATTGACCTCTCTTGCCTGTGATCGATGACATTTCCCTTCAATTTGTGTGAGTGCCAATTTATTTCTATGGAAGAAATGCAACCGACATTGTTGCTTAGTCTGCCTTCTACCATCTGCATGAACCCTGCATTTTTTGATGTTGTGTTGCATTTTATGATCGCCCTAGTGCTGCCATTGACTGTTGATTGCTACGCCATTTCTTGTTGTTTTATAGACATCCTATAACTTGATAAATCTACGTCTGTGCTTGACGTGCCCTGTGACTATTCCAGTCATGCACAGTTGTCTAGTTTCAACAGGACTCTAGTTTGCACTGTCTGAAGATGCATCACGGAGTTGTTTTGTTTTGTGAAGGTCTAAAATGCACGATCAAATTTTGTATCTATGAATAATAATCCGATGTTGATTTTGTGCTACCTATAACAAATTCCTACCAGATCACCTCCTGATTCCACGTGATTTTTGTGTCAAAGGGTTCATTTCATTTATGGAAGGAACTTTACGTGCCATTGTGTTGAATTTGTGCCAATCACCTGCCTAGGACATGCATTGTAGATCACACCAACATGGTCAACGTACGCTATTGACCGCCACACGTGTTGAGGACTCCGTCGTGACCCAGCCATCAAGGATTGATGACGTGGTGATAATATTTTGTAGCCTAGGTTTTTGCCACTGAATATTGTGCCCTTTTGCTCCTGAGTCACATACTGAGTCACACCACCCGCCTACATGATACCACGTAGTTCCCTACTTCTAGCCATTGTCGCCTTCTTTGTTGCACGTGCCTGATTTGCCACCACGGACGTTGTTTGATGCCAATTGGTATTTGGGTAAGCGCACAAATTTTAAAATCTTGTTGTCCTTCAAAATATTATAAAAAGGGGGCCGTGTTATAAGGAAATTTCAAAATTTAAAAGGGTTTTTCTTATATATTAAAATGGGACATTTTCAATTTTTGTAAAGGTCCATTTACTTTAATTTTTCAGCCTTTAACAAAAACATATGCTCTTATCATTGTAAAAAAAAATTGCATTTTATTTTGCAATTTTATTTTAGAGCATTCAATACCCTTTTCTTGTATTTCAAAAGCTCATAAAAACATTGTGTAATTGCATTTTCCTTGCAATTATTTTGAGCTTTTTATAAACCCCTTCCTTTGTAATATCTCATGGCGACTACTCGGGCACAAATGGCCTCGAAATTGGCTGACAAAATGGCCCAACTCACACAACTTGTGAGTGTTTTGGCTGACAAAGTGACCACACAGGAAACTCAGCCCCAATGTGAAGTTCCCATCTATAGTGGTTCCAGAGATCCGGAGGTGCTCAACAGTTGGATTCTGGATATGAGCAGCTGGTTTGAGTACACCAAATTGGAAAAGGATCAACAAGTTGCCTTTGGAAAACTAAAATTGTCTGGCATTGTGAAGATCCTTGTCAGTGATCGCCAACGCACCCAAAATCCTATCGACTCATGGGATGAAATGCAACGCGTGTTGAAGAGTAATTTTTACCCTTCCAACTACGTTGAATATTTGGAGATGTGCTGGCTTCATCTCCGCCAAAATTTTAACATGAGTGTTAGTGATTATGTTGTTTTGTTTAACAAATTGCGCATTTTGAATGCAGTACAAGACAATGCCATTAAGTTGGTGATCACATTCAAGAGTGGATTGCAGGAGTCTCTCTATCGCAAGCTAAAATATAAGACCATTATGAGCATTGATATGGATTTCAATCAAGCCCTTCTTTCTGAGGAAGAGATACGTGACGCATCATGAGGGACTCGCTCTTCTAGATCGGGAGGAAATCAGAATCAGAAGACTTCCAATAATTCTCCAAAGGCATCTAAGTCTTCTTCTTCTTCTTCTTCTTCCCCTTCTTTATCTTCTTCTTCTTCTTCTTCTTCTTCTAACAAAGGTTCTTCTAAAACTACTATGGAATGTAGTTATTGTAAAAAGAAGGGACATCAAAAGCATCAATGTTACAAATTGCAAAATATGAAGAAGAAATCCCTAGTTGTAAAGCCTTCTAATGAGGAAACCCAGGAGGGTCCCATTGAGGCTACATGGGAAAAGAAGACATACAAGGAGTTAGCAGGGTTAAACAAACTAACCCTCATGAATACTTCTCAAAGTGATCGTGAAAACTTGTTTGTAACCACGGTACACTTGAATGACTCTTTTGTGATTGATTGTATCATCGACAGCGGTTCGTAGAAGAATTTTATTGCGAAGTCCTTTGTCGACCAACTAAATATGCCTATGAACCCCCATCCTCATCCGTATCCATTAGTATGGAAGGATAATGGGATCTCATCTGACATCACACACACTTACACTGTGAATTTTGCTTTCAGTCCTACTTTTGTGGATACTGTGGTGTGTGATGTAACTCCTATGGACTGTTGTGGTTTATTGCTTGGGTGACCTTATTAGTATGATAGAAGGTCTATTCATGATGGGTACAACAACACTTTCACTTTGCACAAAGATAAGGCCCACATAATTAGAATCACACAACAAACACCACACAATTTGATGTTAAGTTGTAGGCAAGAAAGGAAATTTGTTAATCAAGCAAAGGAATTAGCACTCATCTTCATCAGGCCACTTAATGAAGGAACTCATGCACCTAAGCAGTCACTTGATAGGCACTCTTCAGTAAATTCATTGCTTCAATCATATTCTGGTATTTTCAAGGAACCTTCCAGCCTTCCACCTGAAAGACAGATTAATCATAGCATTGAAATTGTTCCTGCTGCCCCTCTTCCTAATGTTTCAATGTATAGACAGTCAATAGTGCAAATGGATGAAATTAAGAGGTAAATTCATGATTTTTTAGCTAAAGGTTTCATTAAACCTAGCACTTCTCCTTGTGCTTCACCTATTTTTCTTGTATTGAAGAAATATGGTACATGGAGGCTATGCATTGATTTCAGGGCACTTAACAAAATAACCATAAAAAATAGATACCCACTTCCACGGATTGACGATCTCTTGGATCAGCTCCAAGGAATGAAGTTTTTCTCAAATATTGATCTCAAAAGTGGTTATCATAAGGTTAGGATTCAAGCTTAGGACACTTGGAAAACATCATTCAAGACCAAAATGGGACTTTTTGAATGGCTTGTCATGCCCTTTGGTCTCACAAATGCACCAACCATATGCATGTGGCTAATGAATGAAGTATTCAGATATTTCCTAGATCAATTTGTAATCATCTATCTTGATGACATCCTTGTATTCTCTCCTACATGGAGAAGTCATTTAGAGCACTTAGAATCTGTTCTTCAAACTCTTCAGAAGAACCAATTGTATGTTAATCTTCCTAAGTGTTATTTTGGGTAAACTTCCATTGCCTATCTTGGTTTTGTAATCAGTGATAAAGGGATTCAAGTGGATCCTACTAAAGTTGAAGTCATGATAAAATTGCCAACTCCTACTTCTATCACAAAGTTGAGAAGTTTTCTTGGGCTTGCTAATTTCTATCACAAGTTCATTATAGGATATTCCACCATAGCCGCTCCCTTACATCATCTAACCAAGATCAAAATTGAGTTTTAGTGGACAAAGGATCAACAAAATGCCTTTGACACTTTGAAATGTAAATTGTGTACTGCACCTATTCTTGTTCTACCAGATCTTGTTCATCCCTTTGAGATTGAAACAGATGCATCACAGTTTGCACTTGGAGTCGTGCTCAAACAAAATGGCCATCTAGTGGCCTATCACTCCGAAACATTTTCAGAGGCAAAGAAGAATTATTCTACATATGATAAAGAGTTGTATGCTTTGGTTCAATCCATCAAGTATTGGAGGCATTATCTTCTGGGAAAAGAAATAGTAGTTCACACAGATCATATGCCACTCAAGTTTCTTCAATCACAAACAAAAATTGAAGAAGCTCGACACATGAAGTGGGCATCATACTTGCAACAATTCCATTTGGTAATTAAGTACAAGAAGGGACAGACTAATGCAGTGGCAGATTGTTTGAGTCGTCCACCTTCAGCCCTTGCTTTGACTATTGTGACTACCTCCCACATTGGCTTTCAAACTTGGCCCACTCAGTATTCTTCAGATCCTGATTTTGGTTTAGTTTTTCAGCAACTTTCACATCCTTCTACTTCCAATTTGAGAGCTCTTCAAGACTTTCACCTTAAGGATGGCATGTTGTATAAACTAGAAAAATTATGTGTACCTCATGAGCATAGGGAGTCTCTTTTGAAAGAGGCTCATTCTACTCTCTACGAAGGACATTTTGGCAAGCATAAAACTCTTCATCACCTTTAGAGATTCTTCTTTTGGCGTCACATGTAGCGAGATATTCTTCAGTTCCTACGACAGTGTGCTATATGTAACCATTCTAAGTATTCTAACAGGAAATTGGGAATGAGCATGCCTTTGCCCATTCCTTCTCATCCTTGGGAAAGCATTTTCGTGGACCTTTTGAGTGGTTTTCTGATGAAAGTTAGACAGCATGATTGTGTTTTTGTGGTTGTGGACCAATTCAATAAGATGGCCAAATTCATTCCATGTCGTAAGACGATTTCTGCACAGGATTTGGCCTAGCTCTTCTTTAAGATAGTTTGGTGCTCATTTGGTCTTCCAACTAGCATTGTTTCTGATCGCGACTCACATTTTATGAGTCACTTTTGGAGATCTCTTTGGAAGATATTAGGAGTATCCCTTAACTTCTCTACTGCTTATCACCCACAGTCTGATGGGCAGACAAAGGTAGTTAATCGTACTCTTGTTCAGAGTTTGAGGATTTATCATCATTCCACTCCTACTAGATGGGATTTGAGCCTCACTCACATTGAGCATGCCTACAACATATCAATTCATAGTTCTATAGGACACTCTCCTTTTGAGACTTATTTTGGATTTTAGTCCTTGGCTCCATATGAGTTGCCTTTGTCTTTGCCCTATTTTGCTACATTGCACAGTCAAAAGGAGCAAGATAAGGCTAACTCTTTTATACAGCATTTACAGAGTCTTCAGTCCAAGGTGGTTCAGATTCTACAGAAGACTCAATAAAAACAAAGACAATGGATGGACCGACATCGCACTCCTCATCACTTTCAAGTTGGTGACAAATTTTGGTTTTATCTGGATAAACGACATTTTGCAGACAAGACTCATAGCAAGATCAAACCTCTTTGTTATGGATCCTATACCATTGTTCAGCAGATTTCTGAGAATGCCTTTTGCCTTGATCTTTCAGCTCATATTGGCATTCATGACGTCGTCAATGTTGATCTCCTAAAGCCATATTATGATTCTACCTTAGAATCTTCTCCAGCTATCAGTCATCCTGTTGATGTGGTTCTAGATGCACAGCTTTTGCTTCACACTGATACACTCTTTGATACAAAGACTCGGCAAACTCGCCAGGGTACTTCTACTTCTTATCTAGTGGCCCATCGTGGCCAGCTTCTGCATCAGGCTCACTGAATTTTTGCTCATATTCTGTCTTGAGATTTTCCCTCTTTGTTAAAAACATTAGAGTCCAATGCTTCTTTTGTTGGGACAAATGATGAGGTTTAATATTAGCTTAGGTTTAATAAAAAAAAAATTCCTGTTTTATTGCCGACATGCTCTGCCAACATGTCTTGCCGACACGACTCGGCACTTAGTTTGTTATGCCGACATGACTCGACATTGATCTTGTGCATGTCGATATGTTGCAGCTTATTGCTCTAATGTACTATTCTATTTAAACCCCTGTAAATAAACATTATGCAGTTTTGATTTTAGTTCGATATTACTATGCTAAAATGATATTATATGAATGATAATATCAGACAAGATTCTGAGATAGACATAGATTCCAAAAATGGGTGTTTGGTTATTTAACTTGTTTGCGATAAAATTTTATGGGTATTATCTACCCTCTCAAGTGGTAAGTGGGTGGAAGAAATAGGTGAAAACCATGAGCCGATTGACAAAAGTTAAAATGGGATAAAGAGTGGAACATGATGTGAAATGGGAGGATTTTTTTTTAATGTGGCATGAGATGTATGGATGGCATGAGGTATGTGTGTAGGATATTTAGATTATTGTGCTTTATGGAGTTATGTGATTGGATAGATGGGACATGACATGGATTTGATATGTTGAAGTGATGGAGTATGATGTCAGTATTTATGAATGATGAATGTGTAAGATGATTGAAGTATGAATAGATAGAAATGGATGATAGTGAATAGAATAGATGTATGCATACACATTTAATTATCATTTGAAAACTGCTTAGACAGGTATCACTACTCATGATTTTAATAGATTAATCAAGGGCATCAACATAATGGTACTGATATAACTATGGTATGGATGGGAGTGGATATGATATGATGTATGCAAGAGATGGGTAGATTATCGAAGCAAAGGTGACATGACTTGTCTTGTTGCATATGTTAGAAAGAAAGAATCGACAAGTGATTTTAGGAAGCTCAAAAATCCTAGTGACATCAATCAAACTCATCTACTAATCAAATAGAAACTTGAATATACTACAACTAGCCAAGTGATTCAAGTATATAAAATACCAAAGTGTGTGCAATGATGTTCATTTCCAATTTGGAGTAAGGTAGGAATGACCAATTATGACTCAAGACATTATATGACAACTCATTTGTGAGTATATATAGGTTTGTACAAAAAATATCGCTAATGTGACAGGCGTGTCACCATATGAAGATCTTACTCCACTATCAGTCAAGTTTTTATAGCCCCAATGGAGATAACCCTATAATCCTTCTATGTTGCTCCACTACTAGCTATGCATCTATAGCCCCTATGGAGACGTCTAAAATACCCAAGGATCCATGATGGAGCATTAAAATGATTTTGTGTTGTTTCTTTTGTGTCTTGCTTCTTTTTATTTTTTGACATAAATGTTATTTGGATTTTTAAGTTCATATTATGCACATGATAGGATAAGCAGAGGAAACCGTTCACTTTATAGGGAGAGGGACACTAGGTTTGACCTTTCCTAGTCTCAAAATATGATTAAAATGTGATATATGTGCATGGTCCTAGAGAAAACATATGGTAACCAGGAAGTCCTATAGTAATCAAGGACTAAATGACATTTAATGGAGGTTGGTTGAGACACTAGGTATGGTTGAGTGACCAAAAGAATCCAAATATTTTCCAAACCTAAGATAGAAAAGAGACAAAGCATGACAGTAGATGAATGTGGAAAAAATGGATATTAAGGAAAAGTGCACATAAAAAGGGGGGAAAAATATGATTATAAATATGCCCTTGATTAATACAACAAAATCCTTTGTGATGATACATGCCAAACATAACCGAATGATGGCCAAATGAGCTTGTAGTTTTTTGATCTAGCATAATTTACTATTTTGGTGATTTTTCTTTAGTTTTTTTTTAAGAGATGAACTCCCTTAGACACAAAATCAAGTTGAAGAGAGGGGAAAATAATGAAAATAAGAGGGAGGGAGGAAGAGGTGAATCTATGAGTGATGGGATGATGACAATGGTCGCTGATGGATGTAAAAGGATGAAATGACACTTGAGCAGGAGACTTAGGATTATCTTGAATTTTGACCAATGTGAGATGCCCCAGTGATGGAAGCAACAAATATCTTTGAACCATGTCATTGATAACTTGTTGGACCATTTGACTAAATTAATATGTATTCTAAAACTATGCTAATGATGATTGGATGGGTTTGATGATGTCCCAGTAGACAAAGGGAGCAACTAATGATGATTGGATGGGTTAGCTCCTACCCCAACAAACAAAGGGAGCGACTAATGTAATCAACTAAGCTATGAAATTAAAGACAACTATGTTAAATACATCAAGGGTGGCTAGTGATAGTCTCAAGCAAGGTTCTTCGATAGATGCATATTCCAAAAATGGGTGTTGGGGATTGATCAAATTTATGATAACAATGATTTGGTGGTGTTGTCCAACTGAAGTGATAATATGATTTGTGATGGTGTATGATTTGGGTGTATGAACTCAGTTGATGGTTATGTGTGATATGTAAATGGATGAAAGAGATGAGTTGATAAAGAGGAAATAATGAAGAAGGAATGATATTATTGAGAGGGGATCATGAGAGTGAGGTGTTTAATTCCCCACGATCAAGAAGATCTTGCACTAGACCTTGAAATTTTTGACAATCGTCAATGTCATGATCCTTTTAATGATGATAGATACAATAGTGATGTACCTTATACCACTTGTTTTAGGTTTGTTAGGGTATACAAGGCATATATCAGGTAAAGAAATTGTTCTTACATCCTATAAGTTTTGAAATATTGTGAACAGTGGATTTAATAGGGATGTCTAGGTATGAAACTGATGAGGTGGATGACGTAGATGAGGTTTATTGGAAGTATGAGATGAAAGTGAAGTGGAGGAAGATGTTGTAGAGGAGGATTGAAGGGGTTTTGTAGAAATGCATTGGTGGCTCAACTATAGCTCAAGGTTTATGATTTGATGCAATATTTTTTGTAGGGTAGGTGGACGTGGACGTGGACGTGGACATGGATGAAGTTGATTGGAAGGTGGAGATGAAAGTGAAGTGGAGGAAGATGTTGTAGAGGATGGTTGAGAGGATGTTGGAGAGATGTCTTGGTGACTCAATTGTAGCTCCAAGTTTGTGATTCAATCCAAGATTTTTTATAGGTCAGGTGGAGGTGGAGTTGGATATGGAGTGGTTGGAATAGGATTGAATTGGCTAAGGGTTTGGTTAGGAGCAAGGTGATAAGGATGAGGATATAAATATGGGAGGTGGGGAGGAAAGAGATAAGGTGAGTGATAGAGCTACGAGCATTGGGCCATGTGAGGAGGATGGGATAGAGGATAGGATGTTGAAATAAGAGGTGGTAGATATGGGGTTGGAAGAAGAGGTGGTAAAGATGATGGGGCTGGAAGAAGAGGTGGTAGAGAGGGTTTTGGAATAAGAGGTGGTAGATATGGTATTGGAAGGAGATATGGTAGATATGTTGAGGTTGGATGTGAGTTTTTCAAGGTATTTTTGTGATAATACATGGGTGAAATAGTTGGAGGGACCTGATGTGTTAGGCTTGAACATGAGGGCCCTGAACAATCTATTGCATGAGGGGGGGAGAATGGTGAGGCACAGATGGGGTATGTGGTGAGATAGGGGGAGTCTCCTTTGAATAAGTTGAAGGGACATCAGGTGGGAAAGATATTTTCTTGGCATTTGAGGTTTCAGGGGAAGTGCATGGATGGTGGTAACTTGGAGAAATTTTGGAGGAAGCAAATAATCATATTCAAAATTGATATATTAATCATAATCATCATCCTTAGGATTAAGAGTAAGACATTAGAGATCATTTCCAAGGAGTACCAATGAATTTTTATGATACCCTAAACTAGATTTGTTCATCAATAGTTGGTAGGAAGGATCAACAATAGAGTGCAAACCCTGTTCATATCAACCAAGGCCAAATCCATACCATTTGAAATGTTGAAAATATTTCATAGCAAAGGACCACTTGGATAGATAATTAATGTTACCGTAACATGGTGATATAAACTCAATAGAAATGGATGGCTCAAAGGAAGCATCAAGGCCCCCATAGACAAATTTGGTATAATTGGTGGAAGAACCAATGGGGATGACAACACCAACAGTTAAGGGGATGTCACGAGGGTGACCAAAATCCTTAACTGACTTGATAGCAGGTGGAGAAACAATGACATTATCCCCAAGTCAAAACTGGATGTCTAGATAGAGACAAGAGGGGACTCTTTGTTGAATGAGTAGTAGTGAGACTTCGAGTGAGGCTTCTTGGAAGAAATGAAGGGTACAATACTATAGGATGAGATCTTAGGCAGAGTGGAGGAAGAGTATGGTGGTTTAGATTGAGGGGATGACAAATTGGAAGAGAATCTGGATGGAGTGGGTTCCAAAGATGATGCTATAACATGAAGAAAATAACTAGTTGGAGTAGATGACATAGAAAATGAAGTTGAGGAGGAAATGGATTTAGTAACTTGTGCTATGGTATATGCAAAAGTAGATGGAGGAGGATTTGTTAGTTGAAATTCATGTCGGATAGTGCACTACTCCCAAGATTGATGCTCTTGAGGAGTGGCAGAAGGGATGGATGAAGTAGGAGTAAAGTGGTTATGACTTATCATTCCCACAAAACCTTGGTAATATGGGACATTGTTGATATGATTAACTTGATTTGGTTGAGTTGCAAAATTTGAGGCCCCATTATTTGGTTGTGTTGTCCCATGTTGCGGTAATGGATCTTGATAAATTCTAAGGTTTTGGTTAGGAGGGGCTAAAGGGTTATCAATGATAATGGTCCCTCAATCAATCATATCTTGTACCAGGTTATGGAATTGTTGATAATCATTGAGATCATGACCCCTTTGGTGATGGAATACACAATAGTGATCTTATCTATACCCTCTAGATTTGGATTTATGTGGATCATTTAGCCTTATTTTGGGTAAGGAGATTGCCTACACCTCAATTTTTTTTTGAAAAATGGTTGACAAGGGCTTTGAGATAGGCGTGAAGCTATGAACGGGCCAAGGAGGAATGTGTATGACATGGGAAGTGGGCTGGTTAAGTAATTGAGGTGAAGATGGCATAACTTGGTATGTTGACGGTTGGGGCTAACATGAAGGTTTTTGTAGTGGGTATTAAGGTTGTTGAGGTTGGTATGTTGGTAGCTAGGGCTGATATGAAAGTTGTTGTGGACGTTGCTAAGGATGTTGTGGTTGATATGAAGGGGGTATGAATGATATGGATGAGGTTGGGAATATGGGTAATATTGGTATAAAATGGTGGAAGGTGCTTGGGAGACTTGGGGCGGTTGGTAAGATTGGTTATAAGCATTGGTTGGGTTTGTGGGTGGTTGGTAGTTGGAGGGTTGATGATACATAAGGGGTGGTTGATATGGATTGGGTGATGGTTGATATTCCATGGGAGGGGGTGGATGATGGAGAGATTGAGGTTGTTTATGAAAGTGAGTAGGGTGAGATTACCATTAATGAGGGGAAGGATGATACTAATTGGGATCATATTGCGACTATTTTGGTCGTATGTGGTATTGATGGGGTAATGGTTGAGGATTTTGTGGTTGTGTCGATGACCACTAATGCAAATTTTGATGTGGGGGTGTGTTTATTGCCAATGGATAAGAAGTCCATGATGGATCATGGGTGAAATAGGAACCTTGAGGGGGTGGTGGTTGATGAGGAGTTGGTCCTTGAGGTAGTTGTTGAGGAATATGAGTGTTATGTTAGGCACAAGGGTGTTGATGGAGATTATTAGTAGGCACTTGCTACACAAAGGGTAACTAGAAGAATGGGTGGGTGGAGGTTGATATTGAGGTAAATAAGAAGAAGAAGAACAAGAAGAAACTTGCATTGTTTTCTTTTCTTTTCTTTTCTTTATTTTTGGATTTTTGTTGGTCTTTTTTGGATTTGTTTTGGTTGGTTTTTGCAATTTGACTTTTTTTTGTTGGTGTGTTTGGTTTAACCTATCCCTAGGACTAAAAATAGGGTGGATGGAGTGGAATCTATAGAGGTGTGTTTATGCATACTCTTATGAAAAGTACACAAACAACTAAAAAAAACTTCTTAGGATGGTGGTTGTGGCTTTGGGTATCCTAAAGGCGACCAAAAATAACCTCTCGAGGGAGATCACACTAAGTCCTACTACTGGCCTACCCAAGCTTTTGCTTCACCTTCGATTAGACTTAGACAAAAACAATAGCTATGAGCCGACTGATTATTAGACCCAATGAACAAAGGTCTATCTTACCTAACCTACCCTAAGGTAATATCAAGAGTAGGGGATTTTCTAGTGATAAAGTCTAGAAAACTACTCGTGGGACCTACTGCAGTGTCTAGGGGGTGAGCCAATAAAAGGAGATGAAATCCAACATCGTTGGTCTCTATTGGGGGTTGGTGATGAAATCCAACCTTACCAATGTGTGAAAACCATGCAAGTATGTGGGGTTTGTTTTGATTTTATTTTTGTTTGTATTTTTTTTTTATGTTTGTATTTTGTTTTTGTTTTTGTTTTTGGTAATTTTGATGCCTATTTGCAATGCAAAAAATAAACTCAAAAGGCAAAATGTAAAATTTTTCTAAGCTAAATGCAAAGAATGCAAATATTAATTCTAAAGATGTTTTTTTTAAATGTCTACTTAATATGGAAATGCAGCCAAATAATATCGTGTAACTAATTATTAAAAAGGGCTCGAAGTTAGCTCCACAATGCAACTTACGGATCTGAAATCCGACACCCAGAGGAAAAATTTATACTAAAAAATTTGTTTTGTATTTTATTTTTTTATTTTTTTAATATTTATTTATTTATACATTATTTTTATTTATTTATTATTATTATTATTAAATGTTTAATTTTTTTAAAGGTTTTATTTAATTTTTTTTATTTGGTTGACTAGGGGGGTGACGTGGGGGGTGGGAGTAGGTGAATGGGTGCAGGGAGAGGGGTTGCACGGGGGAGAGGGTGGGTGGGTGCAGGGTTGGGGGTTGACATGGGGGGTGCACGGGATCCATGCAGTCGAGGGGTGAACAAGGGTATGGGGGGCAAGGAAGAGTGGGCTACACAGGGGGTTAGGTGGGATCCACACGGCCGAGGGGTAGGGGTACACATGGCCACAAGATGCGGGTGGGGTGCATACAACCACATGATGCACAAGGGGGTGGGGGGTGGGGTGCACAAGGGGCTATGGGGAATTGTTGGGGGTTTTTTTTTTTTAATTATTTTAATTAATAACAATTGGAAAAAAATTAATTTTTTTTTTAATTTATTTATTGGTAAATAATAACAATTGAAAAAACAACTAATACTAACAATCGTATTATAAAAACTAATAATTTTTTTCTTTTTATATATACTTATAATAATCATAAAAGAAAACTTTTTTAATTTTAAATCAATCAATCAAAAGTAATAAAAACTCTTTCCTTTTTTTTTAAACTGAACCGAAAAAAGAATATAAAAGCTTTATTTTTGTGGTTTTTTTAAAATCAATTGCATAGGATTTTTGCGGGTACTTGCCTATATTTTTAGTCTCTTGGATACTATCTAGAATTTTGATAGGTTTTGAACAACACTACAACCACAAAAAGCAAAGGATTAGTTTTTATGAAAACACTAACAAGCTAAAAACATATTAACCATTTATCATGATCATCATTTTGTAAACAAGAAAAATACATGCATCCATAAAACAAAGAAATAAATATATTATATTATTGAACACTTTTGATACAAAGAACCCTCTTGGGGATTTACAATGGAGTCTCCAAGGTGGAGGACTCTTTTCTTAACAATATTGTGCAATGAACTAGGATGTCTTCATGATGTTCTTCTTGATCACAATCGTATGTTGGTGGGTTTTTAGTGACCATCGTTGGTTGCATAGAGCCTCCTGATGCCTACACACATGCAAACAACCAATGGATTAGTAGCACCTACCAATGTATTAAGCAAAATAATAGCCACAACAATCAAAGAGAATATGAACATACATATTTTAATTTTAGAATAATCTCAAACAATCGCAAGAAGGAATCATTCGGATCTCAGCAACACTTTGATAGTATTTTTCCTAGATCGTCGAATGGAGGAAAAGGATGATTTATTTATAGGAATTTTGGAGGGAATGGATATAGGGGATGACTTGTCCAGTTAAGTGGTGTGATGTGCAGTTTCTTCTTTAGAATTATCTATAAATGTGCATGTGTTGGAAATATCACCAAAGGTGTGCATGCATATTGAAATGGATGTGCACACATTGGAATTATCACCAAGGGATGTGCATGCATTGGATTTTTCACCAGATGTATTCATTGGTATTTTCACTAGATGTGTACACATTGGAATTATCAGTAGATGTGCACACATTAGAATTGTCACCATATGTGTGCATGCATTTTGAAATATCTAAGGAGAGGTTAGAGTGGAGGTGAGATTCACAAATGTGGCAAGTGAAGTGGAAATGGGATAAGGGTGAATTGGAACTAAAGTGGACTGGAGTGATGTGCATATGAAAGGGTAATGATCTCACAATGTCCATAGGCTAGACATAAAAGGGTGTTTTACAGGGTGAAAATGGTTAGGATAGCCTAGGTAGGCTAATGTATACTAATTAATTAGTATTGTATAAATGTGCTTATTTTAGGTGTCTAAAAAAATAAATATTACAAATCACAATTAAATAGAACAATGCTTTCAAGAGGATCATAAAGGAACACAATTTAGATCCTGATATTTTTCTCAAGTAGAAGGAGAAAGAAATACTTTCAATGATACAAGAAGATCATGCAAAAGAAGAAATGGCATTGTTGGGGATTTTGGAGATAGTAGAGGAAGGCCTGATAAAAAATAGTACACTACAATGGAAATTTTTTGATCAAGGACATGAGGAAAAATAACCTCAAACTCAATAAGAGTTTAAAACTACCTCAGGCCCCCAATATCAAGACTAAAAAAGTGAACACACAGTTCACTAGTTGACTACAAATTTTGTTGTATTGTAGTCAACAATTTTGTACAATGTAATGATATATTTTCAAATTAATAAAAAAAATTTCCATAATTTGTGTATTATATTTTTTAATTATTGTTTCCATGTATACTTGTGTACTAGTTTAAAATTGATGATAATGCAATTATGTTTATATTGGACTTTAAATTTACAAAATAATTATTTGCAAAATAGATGTACCTAGGGGGACTTTAAATGTACATTAGACAAATATCCAAGAACTTAGTTGAGACATATAGTGCTTTCTATAATACATACAATACATACATGACTTTCTATAATACAAATATTTACAAAGGATACATGCATGCATGGGTTTAAATTTATTCAAATCCAACCATTGTTTACAATGCTCAATCAAGCAAAACAAGGCTATGATATAAAACATAAAATTTTATGAATGTAGATAGATAATTCAATAACAAGGCTATGATATAAAACATAAAATTTTATGAACATACTATTTTTTTATACTTTTAGTAAACTAGAAAGCCAATTTTGATAACCACATAGACAATAAATGATAAAAAATACTATCAAATATATCAATATTTTTAAATCTTAGAAATATTACAATGGAGGAAGCTAAAACAAACACTTATTAGCTTGTCCAAAATCACTTGTATGCATAACATATCTCTATGTCTCCACAATTTGATCACTACAAGTATCATTATCCTCATTATCATGAGTATTAGTGATACCTATTTTGTCTGCTAGATATTTTCAATATGCCAAAGCTTTGTCATAAGGATACTTATCCAACTCATAATATGACACATATATTCTCAAACAATTTATCAATTTTTTTTCCAAACTGTTATGAACCTTAGATTTCATAAAAGATAGTGCACTAAAAACACTTTCATCTTCTACAAATCCCAAAATCATTGTTTGACATAATTCATATAAATAAAAATATTCATTAATTTTATATTGTAAGATACTACTTAGATATAATATTTCCAAAAACATGTAATAGAACCTAGCTCATTAGAGTTACTCAAATGTTATATTTGGCCAAACATTGTAAATCCAAAATAGCCTGATTGTTTTGTCAAACGTTCTTTGTTGAGAATAGCATTGACTTCCACACTTCTAGTGAAATGTTTAACAAGAGTGCCCATTTTTTTTATAAACAACTCACTTGTAGTTTTGTAGTCAGTACAAGGATCTCATAACATGGGGTTAACCACACCCATGTCCTCAAGCAACTCATATCTTTAAAAATAATTTGTTATTTTCCTTGTCAATGTTTCTTCTATTTTTCTCAATTTAATCTTTGTACTATATAAAACTACATAAAATCTGCTATGTTATGGGCTTTTATTCAACATAATTTATAACTATATGTGATCACTTTTCAAAATAATATAAAGGTATCATATTTTCATAAACATTAATACAAATATGATCGTTGATGTTGAACTTCAAAAAGGTTTTGGATCATTGACATTAGTTAAAGTTCTCCAACTATCAAACGAAGGATCTGTAAAAATTTCTTTGGATAAGTATAACCTAAAAATATGCATAAAAATTTGTTTTCTCATTCTAATAAAATTAACAATATAAATGGGTCTTTTTTGTGCAAGTTTAATCAAAGAATTCATTTCTTGCAACATTGTAATAATACCACATAATGTAAGAAGTGTTTCTAAGTTAGTCATTAGGTATAGCAAATATTTTTCCTTATCAAATGCCCTATGATTTGTAAACATAAACCTTGCTAAGGATTGATATTCTGTAAAAACTCTATATGTAGGTTGAAATAATGAAATTCACCTAGTATCTACATCTTTTAACAATTTTCTACCTTCAACAACTCCTAGTGCAAACTATTGAAACTCTACAAACCTTTTTGGACTGCACAAAAAATAAGCATGTATTTCACGGATGAGTTCTTCCACTCTCACAACATTTTCAAATGTGCTCATAATTTTGTATGTAAGATTTATTTTATGATCCATGCAATGAATGGAGATCAAATATAGGGTAATTGATGTCTTAAGTCATAAAAAAATGCCATTCTTGTGTCCTTGCATTATAGCAACACCATCACCTCCAACACATGTTAAATTAATGGCTATTTCTATATCATCTATTCCTAAAATAGCCTTTAAACTAGTTATAATAACATTGTAAAGATTTTTTGCATTACAGTTTTCCCCCATCTTCTGTAGTGCTAGTAAATGAAGTTGTCGTAAATGATTTTGGAATGTGTAAACATGCATGCAAATTCAATATGTGTTTTCAATAGCAATTACCTCATAAATTGAAAGTAAAATGAATTTGGCATATTTTACTTTCTCTTTCAAGTCCTTCTTCTCAACCAATGATAGATATTTTACCATTTTCCAACCACTTTGATCTAACCAATGGGCACTAGGAAGGTTATGCACATCAGTTAGTTGAAATGAGTGCTTATAACTAATAAAATTAGACATAAGTCTACCCTTTTTAATAATAGTATATACAAAAACAAACTATAAACTTTTTGAAGCTAAAGTGGTCTTATAAATGTTTTGATATTGAGCTTGAATTGTTCTATCTTTCTCAACAAGATTTTGTTGTTGTTTCATTTTTTCATATTCTTGTGCATATCTGACATGTGCTTGCATCCTTCCACCTAATTATTTTCTTAGTTGTTCCATCACTTTATTTTACTATCAAATAAACTTTTCCACAATGTTTTTCTAGTGTATCTAACTTAAGTTGCATCTTATGATCCTTTCCTAATTTCCAACTATAAATTATGCATATACATTTTTTTGGTATGTCATTATTATTATTTGGCTGCTTGACTAAATAAATGGATATGTTGATGACCATTCAAGCTTAAATTTCCTTCCAATAGTCTACTTGGTTAACTTTCTATGTTTAGATTTCTGACTAGAAGATTCTCTAGAAGTCTGCATTTTATTTGAATGATTGCTTTATTTTTTGGTTGGCATGTCAATTTTAGTAATCTCTTCAAGTGGTTGTTGCGTTTCATTATTATTAAAATTTTCATGTGGAGGCATCTCATCCTCAATAATAGCTTCAAGTGGAGGCATATAAGGGTGAATAGTGTTTTTCACATACAAAGGTACTCTATATCATTTTTGAAATAACTTACAAAAAATAACTATTTAGTAGGTAAAATGCATTTGTACCTTGAATTTGTGCAGATGTCTATGGATCAATCGATTTTGATATATGGCTAAAGTATATTAGGATACTCTTTATTTTCATTTCTAGTAGGTGATATTGTACTTGTAAAGAAAAAAAAAATTGATGTTAGAAAATGAACATGATGTTGAACAAAATTGTAAAAATTCTACAACTAGTATAAGGAAATTCATGGTCTACTACCGATCATAGGATGTCTATTTCTTACACCGCTCATCAAGTTTATTCAATATTTTTGTAGTTTGTTATGTTCTTTTTTGTCTTCTCTCTTTTTTTTTGTAACAAATCGTCTCTCTATCAATAGATTGATCCTCTACAACTGATATTCTTCTTAATTTTCTCAATTGATAATCATTTTCTCCATCGATAGAATAACCTCTACAACTAATTGACTCTTATATTGATAGAATATCTAATGAAATTGATGGTCTTCTTATAATATCCTCAATCGAGTCTTGATTTTGTCGATAAACTATTCTGTAAATATACTGCTCCTTGCAACTATTGACTCTTCTATCAATAGACTGCTCCTCTATAACCAATCATCTCCTTATTTTCCTCTATTGATAGTTCTTGCTCTTTTCAATATACTAAGCCTCTATAATCAATTGAATCTTCTCTCAATAGAATTCTCATTGCAATCAATCAACTCTTCTATGGATATACTTCTCCTTACAACTAATCTACTCTTCTACCAATATATTGCTCATTGCAAATGATTGAATCTTTGGCCGATAGACTTTACCTCTCTTTCTGTTGATAGACTGATCCTCTACAATTTATTGTAATAGATTTTTACATATCATTTTTTGTTGCTAGAGGTCATTTTTTTATTTAGGAGTATGATTGTCATGTTAGGTCATTTTTAGCTATTACAGGTGGTTTTTTGTTGCTACAGGTTATTTTTATTAGAGAATGAATGTTTTACATGTATGAGTATCACAGTCACATTAGGTATATATTGGTGGTATAAGAGGTAAATTTGGTGGGATAAATAAAATTATTTATAATTTTAGGGCAAAAAGGTCCACGATTTAGGTGGAAGTGTTGGCGATTTAAAATAAAAAATAGTGAAATTATTATCGTGGGGCAAGTTGACCCAAAAAAATATTTCCACTTAGAAATTTTGGGTGAATGAACCCCGATCAAGGGTCCACATATTTGCCAATTTCAAATTTTAAAAATCCTAATATTTTTCAATTAATTATGATTCATTGCTATGCATAACCCTACCTAGTCTTATTAACAAATTCTCTAGGAATTGAATCATGAAGGTCACCATTTCTTATGGTCATAGTTTAAGAATATGTTCCTACAAAATTAATATGGTCCATTTGATGTATTCCAAATAGATAAGATCAATAGAAGACTATTACAATGAGTTCATGGGCATATTCACATATACCTATCATATGGATGCAATAGTAGTGGTGTCATCCTTTAACCATATCCTTAAGGATGACATAAAATGGGAGGTTGATATGCTTGATCCATATGACCTCCATGCAATAGAATGTTTGGCTTACATATATGAAAACAAGCCTTAGCTACCTTGTTCCCAACCTTGATGTGATTTAAATTCTAGATGACCATATTTTAATAACCATAATGAGGAGAACCCATTATTTTATTTCAAATGCAAGCTATGTCATATTTATTATTAGGCTTTTGATAAATAACATAACTTCCACTTGTAAATTGAGGATGAGGTTGTCTTAAAGGAGGAATATTAGAATCCTCTATAGCAAATATCATCCATTGAAGCAAGGAATTTTAAGCAAGATTTATATACCATGGTCCTTTTAGTATTTTTCCTAATGAGGCTATAACTCTATCACACCATCAAGGTATAATAATTAATTAAATTCTACTTCAAATAGTATTCATGATTTTATTGACTACTAGAATTCCAAAACTTTGGGTTTGTACATTAATAATACTACCCAAGACAATTTTTAAGTGTTGATTGCCAAAGGAGGCATGACTTATTGTGTAGATTATATTGGAAATATTAGTATTCAAATAAATCCCTTTACATGGTCATATCATATTTATACAATAAACATATATAGTGTAGATGTCATCTTAGGGTTTTAATGCCTCTCTCACCTAAGAGATGCTACTCTTAATCTCTAGCAATTATATATCCAATGGATGAAAGATGATAAATTCATTTATCTACAAGGTATTAAATATCTTCTTCTCATGGTTATCAACTCCCACAAAATGGAAAAGATACTAAATAAGGAAATTAATGACTTATTTTCCTAATGCATGGAACTGAAATCCACTAAGCAATCTCCTACACCTCTTTCTTCTTACATACAATATCTTATGGATCACTATGTGCCAATATTTAGTGAACCCATGGGTCTTTCCCCTAATCATATGCATGATCATGACATCCACCTTGTCTTAATTCATCATTCATCCAATGTTTATCCTTACCACTATCCCAAACCCCAAAAGTATAATAAGAAGCTAGTTCATGAGGATGACATAGTAGGATATCATCTAGTTGAGCATTAATTCTTATGATTCCCTAGTTTCCATGGTTTAAATTAAGGATAATTCATCGTACATGTGTCTAGGTTTTTTCCCTCTCAACGAGATTATCATATAAGTTTATTATCCCTATTATTTTATTGCATGAAATGTATGGTGGTAAATACTTTACTAAGCTTAAATTGTGTTTGGGATTCCATTGAAATACAGTTACAAAAAAGGATATTCACAACTTCTTTTTGTATATATGACGGTCATTATGAGTTCTTATTCATGACTTTTGGTATTAGTAATTCTCCCTCTACTTTTTTTATCCTCTTAAATTTTGTATCTTGTCATTTTATTTAAAATTTTGTGTTAGTCTTCTTTGGTGATTTCTTAGTTTATAGTAAGTACTAGTTCATGTTGAAAATGATGGCTTTTAAAGCCTTAATGTTAATGTAAAACTCACATGATCAAATATAAGATAGTCATAATATAGTAAAATCAATAATATTATGTAAATAGAATAATATGAGCCAACTAATATGTATGTCAAGGCTTATAATATATCAACTAACATTCATTAATAAGAAAAAATGTATAAATGTAATAGCCTGAATCATACATGTACAAAGCATGTAGAAAAACTTACAATATTAGTTGCTCAAATATATGCAATATTTATTACTCCTCTTTCTCTTACAAATGTATCATATAAACTCTATTACAATAATGATAGATACACTTGCTATCTTCACTATACTCACTATGCTTGATGTGTTCTCTATGCTCACTATGATTTCTATTGATCTCCATGGAGTAATATATAGCCATATTAGAATGACTCTTTGTATACTTTACTATTCCTTTCCTTATGCCAAGTCTCATGACTCTTGGCTTCTCTACTTGACACTTGCATACACATGACTCTATCTTGTATGCACACCTAGACATGACTCTTCACTTAGCACTCCTAATCTAAAGACACTTGTGCACACTTACATATAAGAAACTTGTGCACATATACTCACACAACACTTGCACACTTACTCACATGACACTTGTACATTTCTTGCATATTATTACATTACATAAAATATTACTCACACTCTAATCTAAGACATAACCCTAATCTAATATTTACAAGATATACCATTAAGGTATCATGGGGGTATATTAGCATGTATAAAATAGTATAATATTATTCAAAACCCCCCTGTATTAAATTATTTGGATATTGAAGACTTTAGTCTTCAATCATGGTCTTCATCTTCATGTGATCCTGGAACCTGTTCTTGTTATGTCCTCTTTTTGCTTTCTTCTAAATTTTTTGATCTTTTTCTGCTTCTTTAGTATGTTGCCTTTTTGTATCCTGATAAAATGAATGGATAGTATCTTTAAAAATATGTGAGATAAATTCATCTTCATTGATTATCAATTTTTCTAAAATATTTTTAAATTTTTTTTCTTCAGTAGTCTTTTCCAACTCTTGAATTTTATGAATTTCTTATTCTAGATGTTCTTTTTTATTTCCCTCTATATATTGTAACTAAGGTTGACTATATTGATACTGAGAAGGATACTAGCGTTAAAACTATTGTTTTCATTGTGGAATGTATTGAGTTTTATATTGTCTTTGTTGTATCGACTTATTTTGACCATTTTGATTCTGATTTCCTCGAGACTGATTCCTTGGATTGCATTTACAAAACTTTGTGCTATGGCTTTTTTTCTTACATATTCCACTTGCATCGATATCTTGGAGTTGAAGCAGGATTCCCTTGAAAAACTCAAATCTAATTAATGATGAATACATTATTAAGCATTCTTCTAAAGAAAATATAATAGTGCTTTGAGAATTCCACCATGTTCTTAAAAAAAATCATGAAGATAACTTATAAGTGTTGTAAAATTTTCCTCTTTTGCCTCCTTGATAAACAAAGACAATTTCCCTTTTAAATCATTAGACATTTGTTTCTTTTCATCAAATTTATCTATTAAGTTTTGAGAATAAAACTTAAGTATGTGCAACATTTCTTCACTATCCTCATTAAATGCATTCTTAACAATTTCTTCCATGATATGCAATCAATATCAATAATATATTTCCTTTGATGTAGGCTACCTTATATCTCCCTAGGTTTAAAAAAAATTAAAACCTATGAAGTAGTAATCCTTATGTCTCCCAAATATTAGAAACTAAAAAATAAGAATTTGCAAATTTAATCTTTCCTAAGTTTGATGTTGAATTTATTTTGACTCCCAAATAAGTAATTTGCAAAAATTCTATGGTCTATTATTTCAAAAAACTAATAAATCAATTTAAACTTCAAATTCACACAATTTTCTTATCACTCTTAAAACTTTTAGAAAACCTTATTACTCCTAAAAACATTAAAACTTTCAAAAAAAATCTAAAAACTTATCACTCCAAAAGAATTATGAAAGCTTTACTTTCCTTATTACTCCTATGCTTTAAAATAAATCTAAATAACTTTACTATTCTTCTAACCTTATTTCCTCTATAAACTTGATTATTCAAAAAATAAATTAAACCCTAAATAAACCTTGAATATTTTTGCACGCTCATCTTTGACTTAGTTGGACTGCATGAACTACCTCCAAAGTTAGCTTGGCAAACTCATTTAACTTGCATGCTTTAATGCAACATGGTCAAAGAGAATGTTCTAACTTATGATGATTGATTATTCACTTCCAATGTTCTCATATCTTCAAATTTTATGCTAGAAATTATCTCCCCTCTAGCTATTTTTTATTAGTAAGAGGAAGGGATTTTGAAAGGATCCCCAAACCTTGTACAAAAACATGCATCAAGGGAGTCTATATCCCAAAAACAAAAAGGGACAACAAAAAATAAATTGAAATAGACTTTGAGAGCAAGACAACAAGTACACTAAAGAGGGGGTCTCCAAGATAGGGAGGACCACCTAAACAAGTAAATAGATTATCACTAATTTAAACCCATCCATGAAATAGAGACGTTTCAATTGTCAGTCCTAGAAAAAGGGAGTTAGCAATGTCCAAATGTTAATCACCATCAAACTGGTTGTAGAGCTCTTCCAAGATAATAGTAGCCTGTTGCAGCAGTAAAGCATTCATTTAAGTGGCTCTTGAAATTGCGCTCATGAGATTATCCAGCTCCTGCACAAAGCCCTTCTTGGTGATGAAGGAAATTCATGCATGTTATTGGTTGTGGTTGGATGACTTGGAGGAGTTGCACAAAGGAGCTCATTTTTTAGAGGAGTATCTCATTGGGGCATCTTCACACTTTATTTTATAAATCCTAGTGAGAGAATATTCAAACAATTTACTCTCTTGCTCCAAAATTAGTGAATACGTACGCTTCCTAGTTTGGGACTTGTTTCTAGTTGAGTGGTGGAGACCTTCAAATTTGGTAGTTGAAGGAGTGTCACAGCCTTCAACATTGAACTCTAGCATTTGGCTAGCCTTAGGAGAGGCCGCATTTAGAGCAATATCTTCAAGAGAAATAGGGGAGGGCTTTTACAGTGACTTGACATTTGAGGAGGGGTTGAGGGGCTAGCAATACAAGAGATTATTACTTTATGCACTCCCTTTGAAGGATATGTTTGTAGATGATAAGGTAGAGGCCTTGGTGTACGGGAAAGGAGGAAGTTACTTTCTTAACATTATGGATGGATCGCTCGATAGATCTAAAAATATACTTCAGGATTTTAATGACTTTTTTTCCATGAAGATAGTTTAGGAAGGCAAGGTGGAAACTCTGATGGATGGAATTAGGGTCATCCATTGTAAAGTATTGAAGTATCAACACCATGACTCTATTTTAGGGCTTGGTAAGAGACTCTATAATCATGTCACCCTTTTCCTTCCCAAGCCTCTCTCCCTTCTCAGTGAAGTAGGATAAATCACTAGAAAGGGAGTGTTTTTCGTGTTGCACAATTTCTCCATCATTGGGGAGCCCAAAAAATTTTGTTGATAGATCAATGTTAATTATGAATCGAAGCCCTATGATAGATACTGCACCATATTCCCATTATTGGGCCAATTCTAGGGAAATCTCCTTATCATTTCTATGGAAATCCTATAGGAACATGAGAAGGCCATGTTCTCTTAATATTTATTCCATAGTAACATCCAATTGAAGAGTCTCTAACTCAAATTTATAGTCACCCATGGTCATAGGAGGGGGAAACAGAGTGGGTAGAGGGTCACTAATGGAAATATGATAGGGGGTGGGTATGGAGAAAACATGGATAGTGATAGTATAAGTAAGGGTGGTGATGGGGAAACGAGAGCAGTGACCAAGGCTAATCTGCACAGTGTGAATCTCCACAGACCACCATGCTGAAAAAGGATAAAAGTGAGCAAAAAGGATAGAAGTAGCCTAGAAGTGTCTATAGCAATATTTGAAGAAAGTCTAGGCCCAAGGTGATCTTAAAATATTTTCATTTCCAAGAGCTATAATAGTCAAGAACAAACCATTGTGCTTATCAGGGTTATGCATAAGGGGTCACACCCGAAATGTACTTGTAAAAAATGAAAAATATATTTTGAAACCCTGGTGAATCCTGGCCAATTTCATGTAGGAGGACATGGTGAATTACTTTTATTTTTCACCAAAAATTATAAAACATTGATGAATTTAATAGTTTTGATCAGATCGGGTGCAAAATAGGGCCCGACCATAAACTGGGTGCAAAAAAGAGCCCGAATGTGAATCGAGTGCAAAAAAGAGCCCGAATGCACACCAGGTGCAAAATAGGGTCCAGATGAACTTGGGTTATAACCTAGGAAAAAAATTAGTTTAGAGGGTGCAAAATTGGGACTTCCCAGGAGGTCACCCATCCGAGTACTACTCCAGTTGAGCATGCTTAACTATGGAGTTTTTGATGGGTTGGAAAACATCAAGTCATCTTGGTTTTTTGAATTTTTTGTTGTGGTTGTGAGGAGGTCTAAAAAAATAAAGGAGTCATTTTTTTTTGCTTACCTTAACCCTTGAAATTCTATTTTTCTCCCCTTTTTTTTCTCCTGCCCGCATGACCCAAATTTTGCACCCAGCCCGCTTCACCTCACCCGGACCATTTTTTACACCCGGCCTGCTCCACCTCGCTCAGAACAATTATTGCACCCAAACCACTCCACCTTGTTTTACCCATTTTATGCACCCATCCTGCTCCACCTCACCCGGACCAATTGTTGCAACTATTTCGCTCCACCTTGCCTAGACCATTTTTTGCACCTAACCCGCTCCACCTCGCTCGAACCAATTTTTACACCCAACCCGCTCCACCTTGCCCAAATCAATTTTTACACCTGTTCAACTCCAGCTCACCCAGACCAATTTTTGCACCTATCCCGATCCACCTCGCTCGATCCAATTTCTGCATCCATCCCGCTCCATATTTCTTGGACCTATTTTTGCACCCATTTCGCTCCACCTTGCCTAGACAAATTTTGCACCCATTTAGATCCACCTTGCCTAGATCAATTTATGTACCCATATTGCTCCACCTCTCCTGGACTAATTTATGCATTCGTCTTGCTCCACCTCGCCTGACCCAATTTCTACACCCATTCTGCTTTACCTCGTCCAACCCAATTTTTGCACCCATCCCACTCCACCTCACCTAGACCAAGGTGCATAAAGTGGTCCAGATGCGATCTGGGTGTAGAAAGTGGTCCAAATGTGGGTTGGGTTCAAAAATTGGTTTGGATGGTGCCCAATCCAACATATGCATACCGCACTCTAATGTTTTAGTTGTATGGGAATGGTTGTCATGTTATGTTTACATCCTACTATAATAAACAAATTTGGTGGGATAATTAAAAAATTTATAATTTCAAGATGAAAAGGATCCTCAGTTTAAGCAGGAGTGTTGGCATATTTTAAAATATATATATAATATTATTATAATCACGTAGCAAACCGACCCCTAAAAATTTTTGGTCTCAGGAATTTTGGGCAAATAGGCGAACATCTAGGGTCCCAATTTTCACCAATTTTCAATTTTGAAAATCCGAATATTCACCCAATTTGTGAATATTCACCACTGTGCATAACATTGGTGCTTACCAATGCTCCTAGTAGAAAAGAGAATTTGTAATTGTTGATGATATTAATGTCGTAAAAACATATTTGACACTAGCATCAGAGTTGAAAAGGATGAAGAGGTGGACTTCACATTTTGGTAGTCAATAGAAGACATGATATTCATAGAGCACGTCCTAAAAATTTACACACTTGAGAATACACAAATGATGTGGGATGCCATGAAGAGGCTTGAGGTTTATAATTGAAAATATTGATGCATGATTGGGTATGATTACCAAGTGGGTGGTGTAATATTACAAATAGCCCAACACGAGTAAAGTAAGCAACACTACAAATGATGAAGAGGACAAGACCAATATAGGAAATATTTACACATCGTTGATTAGGATTAACACCCCACAACAGGCTTCTAATATCAAGTGGTGTAAAAGTACAACAAATAAAAAAAGTGGGACACATGACAGGGGAAAGAAAGCCTTCACATATGAGATTGGTGAGGGACATGGAGGACCAAAACACCAAATGATTGATGTGGATTTAAGAGGGTTTGACCCAAATATCGATAAAATAGGAATTGAACCACATCAATAGAATTAAGGAGATGATCCACATCATAAAAAAATGTTATCAACAAGTAAGGGAACCCAGACCATAGTTTGGAGGATTAAAACAATGAGTTGCATATACTAGTATAGCCCCTAGGCAAGGATTGGGGGAAATTGTTATGCCATATATGGAGACTCTCTTGGGATAGACCCAAATTGGCCATGACATCCATGACTTAGTTCCCTTCGTGATATATGTGTTGGATGACATGGTTGTTGAGACTTCATAAGGATTTTTTGAACTCCTCGATGATATTGTTGATACTCTAGGAGAGGGGGTGGATTCCATTGAGATTATTGATTATGTTCATGGAGTCACCCTCTATGATGAGAATAGTTGAATGGAGGTTATTTATAAGATACAATCCTTGGTAGAGGGCTCTGGCCTCAGCAAAATTATTTATTTGAATTTTGATATTTTCAATATAGGCGAGAATAATTTTACCTTGAATATCCTTGAAGACTAAAGAACACAAGCTTATACTGAGAGGGGGGTGAACAGTATAAGAGCACTTTTTACTTTTCTTTCCAAATCAATATTATGCAGTGTATAGATAGCAGTATCAATAGCAGTAATCAAAGCAATGCACAAAACACCATACACAATAGAGACACAGATTTAACGTGGTTCACCCAAATATGGCTACCTCCACGGAGAAAATATTTCACTAAAATTTTCTCAATCAATCTCTTGGGAATCCTTCCCAATTACAATGTTTATGGACCTCTATCCAAAGGAGATGTTGATCCCCTAAATCTGGTTTGTGGATCTCTATCCATAGGAGAACTCCTTCTCCTCTGCTCTGGGTGGTGATCCTCTAGAAGACTACTGCCTCCACTACACTGGCTTGTGGATCTCTCTCCATCGAAGACTCTTGTCCCCACTCAGAAGACCTATCCTCACTACCCTGGCTGATGGATCTCTATCCACTGGAGACTCTGTCCTCTCTACTCTATCACCTCCAAAGCTCTATCTCAATTCTGTACTAAACACAGTCTAATCGGTCTAGCACAACTCTGCTCAATCTCTTGCACTAAACATAGTCCAGTCGGTCTAGCACAAGTCTGCTCAATAAGCTCACTCAAATATGCACTAAACATAGTCCATTCGGTCTAGCACAAATCTGCTCAACTCTTGCACTAAACACAGTCCATTCGGTCTAGCACAAGTCCACTCAAATCTGCACTAAACATAGTCCAATCAGTCTAGCACAAATCTTCTCAATAGGTCCACTCAAAACCTACTCAAATCTGCTCAATAGTTCCACTCAAAACCTGCTCAAATCTGCTCAATAGGTCCACTCAGAACCTGCTCAAATATGCTCAATAGGTCCACTTAAAACCTGCTCAAATCTGCTCAATAGGTCCACTCAGAACCTGTTCAAATCTGCTCAATAAGTTCACATAGAACTTGTCTAAATTTTCTCAACAAGCTCACACAAAACTTGTCCAAATCTGCTCAACAAGCTCACATATAACTTGTTCAAATATGCTCAACAAGCTCACATAGAACTTGTCCAATCTCATAGAAACATAAAGAGAATTGTTAGAGACTCAATATGTTCTTTACTCAATGCTCAATCACTTTCTCAACTCAAATCAATCTCATAGAAACATAAAGAGAATTGTTAGAGACTCAATATGTTCTATACTCAAAACTCAATCACTTTCTCAACTCAATCTCATAGAAGCATAAAGAGAATTTTTAGAGACTCAATATGTTCTATTCTCAAAACTCAATCACTTTCTCAACTCAATCTCATAGAAGCATAAAGAGAATTGTTAGAGACTCAATATGTTCTATTCTCAAAACTCAATCTCAACTCAAATCAGAATATAGAATAGTTTGTTTTATGGAACTTGAACAATCACTTCATACATCCACTTGACTAGGCTCAATCAACTCTACTCAACCAATCACTTCAAGAAACAACTCTTGCTCACAAACCCTAGTCCAAGCATGTATCATCCAACTCAAAATGTTTCCAACAATGCTCAACAACAAATCTCACATAACAATGATACTCATGATCTTTTCAAACCCTAGTTCAAGTTCTTTGTATAACAACTCACTTCAACAACCATGCTTATCAAACAAGGTTTTAAACACAACTCTCAATTTTAGAAAACCTTGAAGCATTAACTCAAACACTTCACTCAACCAATGATCTCAACAACAATGCTTATAAAACAAGGTTTTAATCACAACTCTCAATTCAAAAAACCTTGAAGCATCAACTCAAACACTTTCGAAAAGGAAACCCTAATCAAATCCTTTTCACTCCAAACTTAATTTTCAAGTAAGCCAATCAACCAACTCAACCAAGGAAGAATTTGCCCATACCTTTTGTTTGACAAGGAGTTGATCTCACAAATCTGCCACACTCACAAATTTCTCTTTTCCAATCTCAATAAGGGTTAGAAGACTTCAATCAAATCACAATACAAAATAATGACCCAAAATACACCTTATTACTCCAACTCAAAAATAACATTCACCATAGTCTTCTTTAAATGGAAAAACCCTTATACAAAAATAATGCTCAAAAGTCTTAATAAGAAATTAATAAGACTTTACTAAAACTCCTTATTACTCCTAAAATAATAAATCTCAAATATCAATACCTCCACAATAATCCTCAACAAACATTCACCATAAATTTCAAATATCAAACCTTCCACAATAATCCTCAACAAACATTCACCATAAATTTCATGCCTTAATGTATAAAAATAATAATCACTTATGCACCCTTATTCCTCCAACATTAGGCAACTAACAAAATTTAAATCAAAATTAAATACCTTGTCCTTGGAGGGAATCGAACCCTCAACCTCGTCTCACCACAAGCGCCTTAACCATGGCCAAAGTCACCGCACGAGCCAAGCGCTCACTTGAGATTAAAGAAGCACCATGTGCTTCTTAATCTCACACCACCTTCCACCAAGCAAAAGGTCATGCACCTTGGGCGCCTCAAACAACACACCAAACAATGCACGCGAGGATTCGAAACGTCAACCACCTTGCTGCCAGCGCCTTTGCACTTTCCCAACTACCACTAGGCCACGCTTGCCCAATGAAACTTGAGGATGGAACCTTCCTCCTCTATGCCTTTCGCTGCCACATTTTTGTAAATCACAAGCTCTCTTTTTGCATGCCACCGATTTATTAATTCGAGCAAGGGTAACTTTCCAATGGTTTTGGCAAAGTATTTATATGCATTATATTTGCTTTGGACACGTCGGTGCTAGCTCCTCCATGATGACGTCGATGGAAATATAGAGGCTTCGAAAGCCTTTTTCTTTAAACCCCAACTTTGGGTTTAATTTACTTTAAACTTTGCACTTTGAAATATTTTTCCCTCCAAAACCCAACCTTAGGGTTTTATAAAAAATAATTAATTGTCCTTTGTAAACCAAATAATATTATAATTAAAATTATAATAATTTATTTGGGTTTTTCACCACCTTGGATAAATATTATAATAAATATTATAATATTATATCCTTCCATTGCTTCGGATATATTTGCTTCCAAAGGAGAACTGAAACCATTTTCTGAACCATTCTTTTGGGTGTAAAATAAAAATATTTTAACCCATTACAACTTCCATTGAACTTTGCACTTGAACTAGAGAAGAACTATCACTGGCATCTTGACATCAATGACAACTTTGGCTTAGGGACTCAAAATGTCCAACAATCTCCCCCTTTGTCATTGATGGCAACCCACATTCTTTTTACTAAAACCTGACCTTTCTTTTTCTTCTGCTCCCCTTGGGACATTGCTCCCCCTGGCTCAATGCTCTCTCAGATATCAAATCTCTCCCCATATCAAATCTCTCCCCAATACACAAATCTCTCCCCCTTTGACATCAATGGCAAAGGGTCACCTTTGGGGCTCGGGGCTAAGAATGAGCCTCTTAGCTTAGCCCCTCCCCCACCTCCTTTGAGGTGGTTAATTCTGGGGTGGGAGTATTTCTACTCCCAAAAGGCATTGTTCTTTGCCTTTATCCTCTTCCCTTCTTTTCTGAATTTTTTGATTCTTCTGATTGTTTCTATCCATGTCATCATTCCTGTTCCTGTCATCATTCCTGTTCTTGTTTCTGTTCCTATTCTCATCCATGTTCCTGTTCCTTTCATGTTCCTATTCTTGTTCCTATCATCATTCATGTTCCTGCTCATGTTCTTATCCATGTTTCTATTCTTATCATGTTCCTATTCCTGTTCATGTTCCTGTTCTTGTTCATATTCCTGTTCCTATTCATATTCCTGTTCCTGTTCATACCTATTTTTGGAATATTTGCTCTACACCATTTTGTTGTGTGACCATCATTATTGCACTTATAACACTTAATGTTATTATTCCTTGGAGGTGCAAATGTCTTAGGATCTCTTCTAGTGAAGCCATATCCTTTTCTATCATGAACCCTGCAATTCATTGCCTTGTGACCAAACTCATTACATGAGTAGCAATACCCATGAAAAATCTATCCTTTCCCATATTCCTGTCTTTCATGTGTCCTGCACTATGAAGCCATGTGCCCAAACCTGTGACATGAAAAACATCTTCCATTGAAGCTTCCTTGTCTTGACCTCATTGGTCTCCTATTCTGATTGTTGTTCCATCTGTATCTTTTCTATGCATTGTTCCTATCTTTTTTGAACTCTTTATTGTCCAACTCATCCTCTGATGTCTCACTCCCTCTTACACTATCTTCTTCTGATGTATCTTCATCTGAAGTTTCTTCTTCTTCAAGACTTGAAGTAGACTTTTCTTCCCATTTCTTTTCAACCTGTTTGGAACCAAGACCTATTTTGTTTGTTGCTCCTCTTTGTATCTTGACTATTTTATCCACACTCTTTGCACTATTTACATACTTGTATAGCTTATTCTTGGAGTCTTCTACATATTCCTTTAGTAGAGCCACTTCTTGTGCTAACTTCTCACATTCCAAGATCTTTGCTTCTAACTTATCTTTGAACTTCTTTGCCTTAGCCTTTGATTTTTCTAAATCCTCTATGAGCAATAATCTTTCTTCATCACATTCTTGAAACTGAATTTCAAGCTTAGAGTGTTGCTTTCTTACCTTCTTTACCATGTCAAGGGCATAGATGAGTTCTCCCTTGAGATCATAACCATTCTCTCCTGAATAATCCTCTATTTGTTTACCTTTGTCCACATCATTACTTTCTTTTGGCTTGTCTTCTATAGGATCACTCACTTCTTCTTCTAATGCCATTAGAAGATTTTCATCTGGTCTTTCAAGTGCATCTTCATAGTCATCATCACTGAAACTATAACCATCCCTTGTGCAATCATCTTCAAGATGTCCAAATTTACCACATCTAAAACACTTGAGAATAATTGGAGTCTTTTTCTTAACTAGTTCTTTCTCTTCAATCATAAATAGGACTTCATCTCTATCATTGTCTGAAAAGCTAGCATCACTATCATTTGAGTACTTACTTGCATTATCCGCATAGTAGCTTCTCTTTTGTCTTTGGAAGAACTTCTTTCCTTGTCTGCTTTGTCCATCCTTGCTTTTCTTTTGATGCCTATATCTTTCTGATTCCCTGTACCTGTGATCCTATTTTTCTTCACCATTGTTGTTCTTTGGCTCTTTACAATCTATTGCAAAATGTCCATACTTTCCACAATTGAAACACTTAATAGATATTAGATCTATGGGCCTTCTGGAACCTTTATCTCTTCTACCATAATTAGCTTCTTCATCACTGGATGACTCACTGCTTGATTCTGACCTCTTACCCTTTATCTTCTTGTTTGCTTTGAATGCTGCTTCCTTTTTGGAAGTAGGATCTTTTGTTCTTATCTCAAAAGTTGTAAGCATGCCAAGTAAAGAATTTCTTGTCAAAAAATCACTATCAATTGATGTTTCTATAGCAGAAACCTTTTCATTGTACCTTTTTGGAAGAGTTCTCAAGATCTTATCACAAGCATCAGATTCATCGACCTTCATTCCAAGACCTCTCATCTCATGTACAAGTTCATCAATCTTCTTGAGATAGTCACGAATGTTTTCATCATCCCGCATTCTTAAGTTTTCAAATTCTCCTTTGATATTTTTGATCTTAGCTTTCCTGACACCTTTATCTCCTTCATATATGTTATGCAATAGTTCCCACATTTCTTTTGTTGTTTTACAATCCATAACCTTCATAGATTCTGATCTACGCAAACCTTTTATAATTGCATTCATAGCTCTTGAATTTGCATGCATTAGAAGCTTACCTTCCTTATCTATAGGAGGATCGACTGTTGAATCATATCCAAGTTCCACTGCATCCCAAACTTCATTGCCAAGTGCCATCAGGTGAAATCTCATTAGCATACACCAATACAAGAAGTCACTTCCATCAAATACTGGTATTGTATTATTGATGGACCCATCCCTTTGATCCTTTTGATCCATTGTGTTCTTGACCACTTTTCCTTCAAGCTATCAAACTCTTCTGAAGGAACCCACTCTAATACCAATTGAAGAACACAAGCTTATATTGAGAGGGGGGGTGAACAGTATAAGAGCACTTTTTACTTTTCTTTCCAAATCAATATTATGTAGTGTATAGATAGCAGTATCAATAGCAGTAATCAAAGTAATGCATAAAACACCATACATAATAGAGACACATTTTTAACATGGTTCACCCAAATATGGCTACCTCCATAGAGAAAATATTTCACTAAAATTTTCTCAATCAATCTCTTGGGAATCCTTCCCAATTACAATGTTTATGGACCTCTATCCAAAGGAGATGTTGATCCCCTAAATCTGGTTTGTGGATCTCTATCCATAGGAGAACTCCTTCTCCTCTACTCTGTATGGTGATCCTCTAGAAGACTACTGCCTCCACTACACTGGCTTGTGGATCTCTCTCCACTGAAGACTCTTGTCCCCACTCGAGAAGACCTATGCTCTACTCTGGATGATGGATCTCTATCCACTGGAGACTCTGTCCTCTCTTCTCTGTCACCTCCAAAGTTCTATCTCAATTCTGTACTAAACATAGTCTAGTCGGTCTAGCACAACTCTGCTCAATATCTTGCACTAAACATAGTCCATTCGGTCTAGCACAAGTCTTCTCAATAAGCTCACTCAAATCTGCACTAAACATAGTCCATTCGATCTAGCACAAATCTTCTCAACTCTTGCACTAAACACAGTCTAGTCGGTCTAGCACAAGTCCACTCAAATCTACACTAAACATAGTCCAATCGGTCTAGCACAAATCTGCTCAATAGGTCCACTCAAAACCTACTCAAATCTGCTCAATAGGTCCACTCAGAACCTGCTCAAATCTTCTCAATAGGTCCACTCAGAACCTGCTCAAATATTCTCAATAGGTCCACTCAGAACCTTCTCAAATATGCTCAATAGGTCCACTTAGAACCTGTTTAAATCTGCTCAACAAGTTCACACAGAACTTGTCCAAATCTGCTCAACAAGCTCACACAGAACTTGTCCAAATCTGCTCAACAAGCTCACACAGAACTTGTTCAAATCTTCTCAACAAGCTCACACAGAACTTGTTCAAATGCTTCTAACAAGCTCACACAGAACTTGTCCAATCTCATAGAAACATAAAGAGAATTGTTAGAGACTCAATATGTTCTTTACTCAATGCTCAATCACTTTCTCAACTCAAATCAATATCATAGAAACATAAAGAGAATTGTTAGAGACTCAATATGTTCTATACTCAAAACTCAATCACTTTCTCAACTCAATATCATAGAAGCATAAAGAGAATTGTTAGAGACTCAATATGTTCTATTCTCAAAACTCAATCACTTTCTCAACTCAATATCATAGAAGCATAAAGAGAATTGTTAGAGACTCAATATGTTCTATTCTCAAAACTCAATCTCAACTCAAATCAGAATATAGAATAGTTTGTTTTATGGAACTTGAACAATCACTTCATACATCCACTTGACTAGGCTCAATCAACTCTACTCAACCAATCACTTCAAGAAACAACTCTTGCTCACAAACCCTAGTCCAAGCATGTATCATCCAACTCAAAATGTTTCCAACAATGCTCAACAACAAATCTCACATAACAATGATACTCATGATATTTTCAAACCCTAGTTCAAGTTCTTTGTATAACAACTCACTTCAACAACCATGCTTATCAAACAAGGTTTTAAACACAACTCTCAATTTTAGAAAACCTTGAAGCATTAACTCAAACACTTCACTCAACCAATGATCTCAACAACAATGCTTATAAAACAAGGTTTTAATCACAACTCTCAATTCAGAAAACCTTGAAGCATCAACTCAAACACTTTTGAAAAGGAAACCCTAATCAAATCCTTTTCACTCCAAACTTAATTTTCAAGTAAGCCAATCAACCAACTCAACCAAGGAAGAATTTGCCCATACCTTTTGTTTGACAAGGAGTTGATCTCACAAATCTGCCACACTCACAAATTTCTCTTTTCCAATCTCAATAAGGGTTAGAAGACTTCAATCAAATCACAATACAAAATAATGACCCAAAATACACCTTATTACTCCAACTCAAAAATAACATTCACCATAGTCTTCTTTAAATGGAAAAACCCTTATACAAAAATAATGCTCAAAAGTCTTAATAAGAAATTAATAAGACTTTACTAAAACTCCTTATTACTCCTAAAATAATAAATCTCAAATATCAATACCTCCACAATAATCCTCAACAAACATTCACCATAAATTTCAAATATCAAACCTTCCACAATAATCCTCAACAAACATTCACCATAAATTTCATGCCTTAATGTATAAAAATAATAATCACTTATGCACCCTTATTCCTCCAACATTAGGCAACTAACAAAATTTAAATCAAAATTAAATACCTTGTCCTTGGAGGGAATCGAACCCTCAACCTCGTCTCACCACAAGCGCCTTAACCATGGCCAAAGTCACCGCACGAGCCAAGCGCTCGCTTGAGATTAAAGAAGCACCACGTGCTTCTTAATCTCACACCACCTTCCACCAAGCAAAAGGTCGTGCGCCTTGGGCGCCTCAAACAACACACCAAACAATGCACGCGGGGATTCGAAACGTCAACCACCTTGCTGCCAGCGCCTTTGCGCTTTCCCAACTACCACTAGGCCATGCTTGCCCAATGAAACTTGAGGATGGAACCTTCCTCCTCTATGCCTTTCACTGCCACATTTTCGTAAATCACAAGCTCTCTTTTTCGCATGCCACCGATTTATTAATTCGAGCAAGGGTAACTTTCCAATGGTTTTGGCAAAGTATTTATATGCATTATATTTGCTTTGGACACGTCGGCGCTAGCTCCTCCATGATGACGTCGATGGAAATATAGAGGCTTCGAAAGCCTTTTTCTTTAAACCCCAACTTTGGGTTTAATTTACTTTAAACTTTGCGCTTTGAAATATTTTTCCCTCCAAAACCCAACCTTAGGGTTTTATAAAAAATAATTAATTGTCCTTTGTAAACCAAATAATATTATAATTAAAATTATAATAATTTATTTGGGTTTTTCACCACCTTGGATAAATATTATAATAAAGATTATAATATTATATCCTTCCATTGCTTCGGATATATTTGCTTCCAAAGGAGAACTGAAACCATTTTCTGAACCATTCTTTTGGGTGTAAAATAAAAATATTTTAACCCATTACAACTTCCATTGAACTTTGCACTTGAACTGGAGAAGAGCTATCACCGGCATCTTGACATCAATGACAACTTTGGCTTAGGGACTCAAAATGTCCAACAAAGACACCAGCAGCTCTAGTGTGACCAGGGTTGCCTTTGGCTACTCCATCAAAATTAAGTTTAATCTAGTCCAGCAAAGGAGGTGTCCACCTAATTGTGTATCTATCAACATAATATCTAGTGGGGGGAGATGGAGGGAGGGGGAGAGACCAAAGGAAATAGTTTTCCAAGCCTCCTTTCTAGGAATAAGAGACTTTAACAAGGGGACTAAGAGAGAATTTTTAGTAGCAGCGAAGAGAATACGGGTCCTGACTGAAGTAGGATTTTTGGAGACATTGTGAAAGGCTCTAAAGTTTCTCTCTCTCCACATTTCTTCTTTGGATACTTATATTACTCTTCAATGTAACGTTATTTGACTACTAATTGTTCCTCAATGTGTTTGACCCTTCAACTATATTATAATGCTAAGATTTGCATGCCAAACTATCAATACCTTTCTCAAACAATGTTTGATAACTATTCATACCTTCGATATTCTTTCTCAAGTTCTTTTCTTATTCATATTTTGAATCTCAAGTATTGTTCTCAAGTGTCATTTTGAGTGTTACCAATTAAGTCTGTTGTTTGAAGTGCCCTTTGGAAATTTGCAAAATGGTGCACTGTAAGCACTATCTACTTGGTTGCTTGATGGATAATGCTCACTATACAATGTTCTTTGGTTTCATGTCTTCTGCCCTAATAATGACACTCTTGGTCTTAACATATTCTGCCCAAATATTATGCATACTGACCTTGATATATTTTACACTGAAGATAGTCCTCTTCATTGCTCTAACAAATGAATACTACCTTGAGAAAATTTTCCTTTAATTTTCTTGAAGAGTAGGCACTCTAGTATTTTTTAAGCTTCTTCTAGATAGATAGGCACTTTCCACCACATTGTTATGCTCTTGAATATTTCTCTGTTAAACTTTGCACTATTACACTAATATTTTCTATGTATCTTAAGAATCTTACCTTTCACTTAGCTTCTATGTGCAAGAAAATTAGATGGCTAGATGACATGGTTGCTTGAAGTTGTTTAGATGTCCTTCCAATGTTGTTCGAATAACCTTTATTCTACTCGTTTTCCAAATATATTCTTGTAGACTATTCGACTTATCTTTCCTTCCTACTATAGCTATCTAAATGGAGCTTATTTCAATATGAACCTTTTTTAATATCATGGGCCTTTCTCTAATGGCATCTCAGTCAAATTTATACAAACATCTTTTCTTCTTATAAGGACCTTTCTTACTCGGACCTCTTTTCTCAAAGGTTGTCTTCCTTAAATATGACCTCTTGGACCAACGTCAATGTCAATATGACCTGAATATTATAAATACTTTGCAGTATCTTATCAATACCAATCCAATAGGCTCTATATAAATATTTTATCTCTATCAAGGTCTCACTTCAAGACCTAAAAAACTCTTATGTCAAGGTCTGTAACTTAAATCAATCTATGCTTCATGAAAGCTTTTTGCTTTCTCTTGCACTTAGAAGATGAAATTCTAATTTATTTATTGTAGGAAGCTTCTCATTATTTTGATGATTAATATCTATTGTATATGTCTTAGGTCACACCTAAGAACCCAAAATAATTATCTTCCTTACTAGAGAACCCAATGTGAGGATGGCTCTTTCTTGAATGACCAACTATCTTGAGAGTTGATTCTATCTCAATATTTAATCTACAAATATTCAAATAAATGTTAGGGTTGGCTCTATCCATAAATTATCAACTATTTCTAATTTTATTCACCTCTAATATGATTCCTTGTCTTCACTGGTTATCCTTCAACCAAGTGGAAAGACTCTATGGTTGAGTCCTAGTCTTCACTAGTTGTTCTTGCAATTGTGAAAAGACTCTAACCTTTCTACTTAATTTGATCTCACAATAGAGTCTAGGTATAACTCCCTTTGAATTAGATAGACTCTAACTAATTTTTTCAAGCTAGACAAAATTGATTTTATATGTAGCTAAACAATTTTCTATGCAATAAACTACTTGCAGTAGCTCTGATACCACTGATGGATTTTGAAGCCTTAATGTTAATGTAAAACTCATAGGATCAAATATAATATAGTCACAATATATTAAGATCAATAATATTATGTACATAGAATAATATGAGCCAACTAATATGTATATCAAGGATTGTAATATATCAACTAGCATTCATTAATAAGTGGAAATATATGAATGTAACAGCCTAAATCATACATGTACAAAGCATGTAGAAAAAATTATAATATTAGTTTCTCAAATGTATGCAATATTTATTACTCCTCTTTCTCTTATAAATGTATCATATAAACTTTACTATAATAATGATATATACATTTTCTATCTTCACTATGCATGTTGTGTTCGCTATGCTTGCTATACCCGTTATGGATCTCCATGGAGTAATATATAGCCATAGTAGAATGACAATTTGTATACTTGACTATTCCTTTCCTTATGCCAAGTATCATGACTCTTGGATTCTCTACTTGACACTTGCATACACATGACTCTATCTTGTATGCACACCTAGACATGATTCTTCACTTAGCACTCCTAATCTAAATACACTTGTGCACACTTACATATAAGACACTTGTGCACATATACTCGCACAAAACTTGCACACTTACTCACATGACACTTGTGTATTTCTTACATATTATTACATTACATAAAATATTACTCACACACTAATCTAAGATATAACCCTAATATAATATTTACAAGGTGTACCATGAAGGTACCATGGGCGTACATTAGCATGTATCAAATAATGTAATATTCTCCAATAGAAAAAATCCTCCATCTATTACAAAAGGAACATGTGTTTGTTAAGAGGTCTAAATATTATTTTGGGGTTTCATAGATTGGATACTTTAGACATATTACATATCAACAAGGAGTCAAGGTGGATTCTACGAAGATCAAATCCATGCAATATTGGACTTATCTGAAATCCATCAAGCAACTTCAAAGATTTTTTAATATTATAGGATATTAAAAAAAAAATATCTACCACTAAAACAAGGTTGTAGCTCCTCTTACTACTCTCTCTAAAAAATATACTTTTTCTTGATCAAATGTAGCTACCATAACCTTTAATTCCTTAAAATAGGTTATGTGTACCACTCCTATATTTGTTACTTTTGACTTCAGCAAGCCTTTTGTCATTGAGTGTGATGCTTTGAGAACATATATTGAAGTTGTTTTCATGTAGGATAGATGCCCTTTGGCATTTGAATGTAAATTCTCAATAAGAATCTAGGTTGATCCACTAATGAGAATGAGATGTTAACCATTTTTCATTCCATGGAGGAATGGAAGCCTTATTTATTGGGTCATAGTTCATTGTAAAAATTGACCATAATGGTATTTCCTAAAATAATGTCCCTTTTATCTCAAACAAATAAATGGTTGACCAAGTTGTTGGGTTATGATTTTTCCATTGAATATAATAAATAAAAGGAGAATGTGGTGGTCAGTTCTCTTTATTGCAAATATGAGGATATAGTGTTTGTTAATGTTATCTTTAGTCCCCTTCCATAATGGCTCTAATAGCTTCAAGAGGAATGAGATTCAAATCTTGAGACTATTCACATCATTCATTATGTGGAGGCTAGTAACTCTCACTTCCTAATTCTCATATGTTAATGTAGTCCTTTGATAGAAGGATTGTATTTATCTCCCTCAATATTCCACAATCAAGAGCAATATTCTACAATAATTCCATGCATCTCCATTGGTCGAGCATTCTATATTTTTAAAAACTTATCAGCATGTGAAGAAGTTATTTTATTATAAAGAAATAAAAGCAAATGTTAAGGAATTTTATGGCCAAATATGAGGTAATCCAAAGAAACAAGGGGCAGATAGTCAAATATCCTCGCTTGTTGCAACCCCCACCTATTCCCAATTGCCAATGGGAGAATGTCATATCCATGGATTTCATTAAGGGTCTTCCCAAATTAGAGGGAAAATTTGTGCTTTTTGTGGTGTTGGATTGCCTTTTGAAGTATTTTTATTTCTATGACCTAAAATACCCTTTCATCACTAGCAAGGTAGCCAAGGTCTTTCTTGACTTTGTCTTCAAACTATATGGTATGCCTAAGTTAATTTTCAATGATCATGACCTAGTTTTCACCAATGACTCTAGGAAGGAATTGTTTATTGTAAACGGTACTTAGTTGAATATGTCCTCTTCTTATCATCCTTAATTGGATGACTAAACATAGGTTGTGAAAAAATGTTTGGGTACTTACCTTAATTGTTTTTCTAGAGATAAATAATATTAGTGGGTTCATTAAATTTTCTTAGTGAAATAGTGGTATAACACTTTTTATCATTTTTCCTTTAATATGCCCGTATTTAAGGCATTGGCAAAAAACCCTATCTATGGTAGACTATGTTCCAAAATCCTCCATGGTGGCTCAAGTAGATGATTTGCTTTAGTAACGTCAACTTGTTCTCCAACTTATTAAAGGTAATATATGCCAGGCCCAAAACAAAATGAAACAAATAGGACTTACACCACTTGGAATAGTCATTTGTGGTAGGATATATGGTTTTTTTGTGACTCTATCCTTATAAATAGTTGTAATTGAAGATCAAGTTAAAAAGTTAGCACATTAGTTCTATTTCCCATACAAGGTGTTTTATCATATTGGAGAGGTGGAATATTAGTTGGAGCTTCCTCTACCTTCACCCATTCACCCTACTTTTCATGCTTATTGTCTTAAAAAAATTATTGGTTAGAAGATATGGTCCTAGATAGAGCTTTTAATACTCAAGAAACAAGGGAAGATCAATATCCATATTGAAGTAGTTTTACAATATTATATTCTTAATCTAATGTATTGTTAGGTGTAAGGGTTTCTTATCAAGTGGAATATCTATTAAATGAAGATGTGACATTGGATCCTGTGAGCTTTTTCTAATCATTTTTAGCTTAGAGGATAATTATTTTGAGGGGGAGTCATATAATGGCTACTACATGGTCATGTCATCTATCTTTATTATTGTTAGTTCCAGCCCTAATATTAGTTTAGTCATCCCTTAAGCATTAGGTTTAGGGTTAGTAGTTGTTTTACTCTAGAGTATTTATTTTGTAGTTGTCTCATTCATTCGTATTTGTTATTTTAAGTCACCTCTAATGCACATATGAGACTTTCCCTCTTTGAGTGGCTAGGACTTGTACTGATTTGGAATATACACTTTGTTACTTATGATATTTGATTTTTAATTATAATATCTAAATTATTATTTTAGTAAATGATTTTTATTTGATTATTTTAAGTGTGTTGCTACTATTGCTATTTTTGAAAGTTTCTTTATTAAAATTTCTCCGGTTAGTAATCCAAAATAAAATCTTACAAGTGAAAATTTATAAAGAAGAGGATATCATGGATCTTTTATGTGTTCCTTAAGTAAGGAGAAGGGAGAAACTTTAGATTATCTACTTGTTCATTTTTCCTTGACATGGGATACTTAAAAAAAAAATCAAAATCTATTGGGTTGCTCTATCGACATTGGAACAATTGATTAAATGATCGATAAATAGCCTAAAGCTAAAGAATTAAGTATTATATGGAGGAATTTTTAAAATTTATGGATTAAAATAAATAATAGATACTTAAAATATAAATTTCAAAATCACACGCAAGGTAGAATTCATATTGTTGCCTCTCTTATAGAATATTTATAGGCTTGGTGTTGATCATAGGAAGTCTCATATATGGAAAAAGATGTCGTACCCGCTTGGTTATAATATTTGAAGATAAATGGAAGGGTGATCAACAATGGAGTTAATGAAAAAGGACTTATATCAAATCATGGAAAAATAAAAATATCCAAAATTTGGGCTCATCAAACTTAATTTTGAGGTACTTCCAAAGAAAACCTTGGAAAAGCTAGCCAAGGTAGTTTTCTAAAAGATAATCAAGGAAATTTTCTCATCACCTACTCAAAATCATATGGAAATCCAATGAAAATTTATTTAGAGGCTAGAAATCAAGATGACCATAGAAAAATAATGAAGACATATTTCAATTAAGGGGGATTTGCCAATTTAATAATATTGTTTAAAAATAATGTAGGGATTGGATCAAAAATGGAATTATTTAGATGCTCAATTTTCATTAGAGAATATCTTAGAAATGCAAACATATCTACTAGGAATAAAATTAAGTGGTATACATTGTAGCTAATTATGGGTTTGATCTTCATCTTAACAAAATTAAAAATTTAGAGGGCAATCAACCACAAGGAATTCTATCTCATAATAAAAACAATATCAGACAATTTAATAAAGTAAAATAAGTGGTTTGAGAGATGGAAAACTAGATTTGGTCTAATTGACCTAATAGTAGAAGTAATGTTTTCTTTTGATGGAAGTGTCCTCAATGGAATTCACTTTCAACTTAGTAAAATAGTAATAACAATATTAGTATAATTATATATATATGAATTTTACAAATATAAAATATATCAGATATATCCTTCTTTGTACATTTTAACCAATGATCAAATTTGAAGTTATCAATTTGGACCAATGGCCTTTTAACTTATCATAAAAGGTCTATGGTTAAAACACACTAGAAAATAATATAAAAATAAAATTCTTCTATCAATATCTAAATATTATTTAGATTAATAATATTTTAAAGAGTCAATATTGAAATTGTTCTTCAATGCAAAAACCTATAAATTAATATTAAATTAATACTAACCAATTAAAAATAACATTTGATAATAATCCATTGTCGGTTAACTATACTTATGGAGTGAAGCCTAGTGTATTTTACTCAACCCAATGGTGATTTAGTGTCTACTGCAGATCACAGTGGAGTTTCCATAAGAGAAGTGCAATCTAGGTAGTGGCATCAGAAAGGTACATGGAGTGGACGTTCCACAAGAGGAGTGGGATCTGTCATGACCCTCCCTTGGTAGACTTTTTATTTGAGTAGATTTATGTTCTTGCTATGTGTCTTTTTGATGAAATGATTGGCTATTTCATAACTAGAAATGCAAAAACATATATTTTATGGAAAATGTGATATATTTTATACGTAGGTGAATGACTATATTTTGATTTGTTTCTACAAGTATATCCTTATGGAAAATATGGTGCCACTAACTATAGATTGCACTTTTACAGAGATAGATTCCTCATGAGGATAGAAATAACTAATCAATACATAGTGGAAAGAGTGTGGAGAAATGTTTTTTCTATCATGTGGTGTAGGAGAATGCTTTATCAAGTTGTTGTTGTTGATAACTTACCATAGAACATGCTTGATGTTCAACATTACTTGCTAAGCAATAAATAGGAAACATTATTATTCTTGTGGTAATGTAATGACTCCATTCGGTTAACAAGGTGAGTATTGGCACTTGGAAATGGGCCATATTAATGGTATGAATTGGGAGAAGAGTTCTCCTAGAATTTTGGTCTAACAGTAGTATGGAAGCTAAGATAAGTTGTTTATATTTACTTTGGTAATGAACATGTTTGGGGGAGCATTGAAGGAGACGTGCATTATGGTCAAGGGAGTGAGGAGATCTATTATCGATGAGTTATAGCACAAGAAAAAAGGAAGTAGACATTCTTGGACAAAGTGGACTCTCTGTGCTATCAAGGAGTTACAATGCTAAGCAAAATGAAGTAGACGTTCTCGAATGAAGTGGACTCTTTGTGCTATCGAGGAGTTACACCACCAGGCTAACAAAGGTAGAATTTTGTCAAATTAATTAAACCTTCAATCCTTCAATGTGGAGAAAAGGGAATCTTTTGTTGTATATCATTATCATATATTGATTTGTATTATTGGAAACTTAATGTCAAACTGGGGATATTATTGTACCAAAGAAAATTATTTTAGATAGGTTGGTGTTTTATTTGGGTTGATATGATATTATCAAGAGGATATTATGGAAAAATGATGGAAAAAATCAAATCCATAAGCCTAGAAATTTTTAATAGTATGTTTATAAGATTTTCTTTAATCTCGTAGTTTAGCTTTCTTTGAATAGCTTTGACGTCAGACTCCTAAAATAGTTTAGTTTAGCCTCTTGTGATGTTGGTGTTACTTAGAAAGGAGTCTACATATTTAGAATTTGACTGTGGATGCCTAAAGCTCTCCATCCATGTTACTGGGATATAGGATAATAATTTGGGTAATATCTATGCTTTCAAACTATAAATAGCAGGTAGAGAGATAGTATTGTCAAAGTAGTCTTAGTTTGTCATTTACTAGGAAGAGCTATGGGAGCCTGAATATGTTACCTTTCCATGGAATGAAGGGAGAGAGATGTTGTGGAGGTTTTTATGTGACAAAATAACTCCATTTACTCATCTTGCTTCCTATTTGTTTGGAAACTTTAATTTTAATTATGTTGTAGTTTAGCTATTGATAGTAGGATTGACAAATGTGAATCTAGAGTAGGGTAGAATGGGTTATAATAGGAGTAACCCATTCTTGCTAAAGGAATTTGATCCTGTTTCGAATAGTGGGTCGTTCATTTTGTTTTAGGTTCTATTGTCGTTCATGAAAGAGAAATACTAGTGTGTATTGTTGTGTTTAGGTTTGAGGGAATCTCATGGAAGTATTGTCTTATGTTAGCTATGGTTGTGCGTATTGTACAAAATGTTAGTGGAAGAGCCAAAACCTTTAGGAGGAGAATAGTTGGAGGTTTTCTGGTAGTGAACCATAGATGATGTTATATATATCTGACATGGGATGTAAATCCTATGCTATTCAAGGATGAATGTAGAAGTCTCAAGTAGTGCTATGAAGGAATATTCCTTGTAACAATATCAAATGGGCACCGGGTTGGGTGTAAGACTTTGTCCATAGCTTTTGGATCTGTGCAGATATGATTTTTATATTTGCTACCCCAAAGGGATGAATTTATTTCAAACAAAATAAGCTTAGGATTTCATGGGTTGTATGAAATGTATTGATCGGTTGGAAAAAGAAAACAACATGTTGATTGTGTTAGTCCAAAGAATGTGAAGAGGCAACATTACTTTGAATTTCATTGTAAATCAAAGGGTTGTGCCTATTGTAAAACAGAATGTCTAGAATTGTTAATAGTGGAAAAGGTATCATGGAATGCTTTATTCCCAAAATAGAATTTTACTGTGAAATATGAATTAAGTGATTTTTTCGTATTGTAATTATAAGGAGCCTAAAATATCCTTGGAAGTAATTTAATACATTTTGGAATGTTTTAGAAATATTGTAAAGAGATAATTGACCTATGAGATAATGAAAAGAATTGATTTCTTGTTGGGTTTTCCCTTCGGGGTTTTCTCCAATGGTAAACAAAGTGTTATGTGTGTGATTATTGGTGTGGATTATATTTTGTAATAATGAATGCTTTAAAGGTATTAAATAATGTTGTGTTTTATTGTTAAAGAATGAACATGATGCCTTTGGAATTGTTGCATAATTAATTATAATAGTTATGGAGTTTGGATCCATGAATTAGTTAATATTTAATCATGTTATAGCTTGTTTCCACATGAGGATAATTGCACATTGATATTATAAGGAAATAATAATGTAATAGTAGTTAATGTTATTCTTTCATACTCATTAGTTCTTATGAACCTTATTTATTTAAATATGACATTTTAGGGTTAACCATTGATTGATGATCAATAAAATATGGAATGGTATAGGCTTGTGATGCATCTTAATAAACAAAGACAAGTAGCATACTAGGAAATAGATCAACCCTTCATAAAGTAAAATAGAAGAGTATGACTATGGATGATTAAAAGACATAACCTCCTTAGGTTATAAGAAGTAAGTTCAATACATAAAGGAACTTACGTTATGCTTTAATTGATTTATGGAGCCATTAAAGATGTAATATTAATGGCTATTGGTATAGCTTATTTGGGTATTATTCCTAATATACTATAGGATTTTGAATGGGTGGAGTTAAGGAATGTCCCATATGGAAAATAAGGGAACATATCTTTATCCTCCATAGTGGTAAACCTAAAGGGGTAATGAATCCTAAAACTAAATGAAGAGTATGGTTAGCCATGATGTTGAACCCATAAGAAGGAATGTAGAATGAGGCTTATGAAATGACTAGCTCAAACGAACATGAGATGGATAGTCAATTCCCACATGCACATACCAACTGCATAGAAGGACTTATGCAGAGTATAGACTTGGCATGCACCTTTCGAAAGAATGAAGGGAAGGTCAATGCTAACTCATTGAATCCATGAGATAGATAGTTTTGATCGTAAATTAGAACACCTAGTGCTCTTACATAGCTGGACGTATGTATAGAGTAAGGATGGGTATACCTCAAGGAAGAACTTAGGGAACTATTAGTTGATCCTGAACATAGAATCTAGAACCATGGTATATTTGATATAAAAAAAAAATGGGCAAAATTATGGGTTGTGACAAGATCTAAGCGACATTAGAGGTGCATGGAGTGGAGGCTCCATAGGAGGAGTGGGATATAAGTGGTGTTAGAGGTGCATGGAGTGGAGGTTCCAAAAGAGAAGCGATATTTATAAATAATATTTTTAAAATATTTATTTAAAAAATAAATAAAAATCTCAGCATCAGAAGTGCATGGAGTGGAGGTTACATAAGAGGAATGGGATCTAAGTAGTGGTGTTAGAGGTGCATGGAGTGGAGGTTCTATAGGATAAATTATTATTATTATATGCAACTTAGGGTTTCTGCATAATAGAACCAGATGTTTACTACGAGTAGATGAGCAAAGCTTTTGATTTGGAAAAGCATGAGAAGGTGGTTTTTTAAGGTGAGTGAGCTAGTGGAGTGGAGGATTTTGATATACCCTAGAAGTTCTTTGGTGTTGGTGGTTTATCAGTTGTGGAAGTGGTTGCTTTAGTAGCATATTTTGTGAGTATGGGATCTCGAGTGGTGTCTGTAGAAGGCATGAGTGGAGTCAGTGAGGTGGCATGTCAGGAGGGACCTATGGATCATGTAGTTAATCATGGGTTTACTATTATCACCTATGAGGGTGGTGCCCATAACTTGGGGTATCAAGCACTTCTTAAGCCTTTTAACACAATAAATTTGTTTTATTTGATGGCGAAATGTGGTAAGAGCTATAAATTGGAGTGTCTTTTTTATCTCTCCCCGATCCAGAATAAGATTAGGGTTCCAATGGATTTTTTGAATATTATATTGAATGAAGGCACTTGGAACCTGGTGGGAAAGTTTCAATGGGGTTGACTAGATCTAGATTCCATCTAAAAATGGGCAATAACCAAATGGAAGTCATTGGGATCATTGGAAATAAATACAACACCTAATGCTTTCTTTAGTATTAAACTAAATTGTGAAGAGAATTCGAAGCAAATTCTAGATGGAGGCCCCTGGTTCTTTGATTAAAAGGGACTATTTATTATAAAATGGGAGATCAAATTTGACACAAATACCCAAAATATTAACTTGGTTTCTCTATGGGTTAATCTCTCGGGTCTACCCTTCCACCTATGGCATGAGGATATTCTTAGGGGTATGGCCAAGGTAATAGGGTGTTGCGGGCCAAACAAGGTTAACTTCTTTCCTACTTTTGTCACATGCCCGTGCATTTAATTTATCAACCCAGGGAGCTTCGTAAACTTGCGAAGGGTCTTGAACAAGATTGCTTACAATACCACTTGAGATGAGTCCGCTAGTTCTACTATTGGGGGGTGTTTCAAATGGTCGTCAATCATTCATACACTCCTCAATAATTTACGTAAAAATAATTAAATCTACAGAAAGGAAATATTCACGCATTCCTGGAAATAAACCTACTGCAATACTGGAAATAACAATGCGATAAACAATCTTATAAAAGCGGTAAACTAATCTAGAAAACACAAGAAAAATAGGGGAAGAAATACTGGCTTGGAGTGGGCCCAGGCTCCAAGCAGCTTCCTCCCAGCTGAACACGCACTTAGAAACTCTTAGAACTGTATTATAATTATCAAAGTATTACAATGCTTCTTCTATATATCTCTCTATAATTACTATCAAAATATTCTATATCTTTCAGAGAGGTCTACGTGTGTTTATATAGCACACCCACAGATCTTCTATTACAAAGAAGTTATAATAGTCGATTCATTCCATACTAAACTAAGATAGTCTGGTAAATGTGATCGACGTCTGCTAAAATTGGCATTCATTTCTAATGGTGGCATGTTCACTGATTGGTTTGTGCTTCACCTGGCATTGGTAGGACATTCTCATACATCGGTGTGATCCCCAATTTAACTCTACATGATGTAGAGTTGGAACTGCACCAGTCTTTGTTGTCCACGTCATGCTTGTCTGGTCAACGGGCGAAGAATAGGGGTGCCTTCCCTATGAGGAAGGTGCCTAAGTATGTCGGGCACCTTCTCTATGTGGAAGGTGCCTTACTACCATTGGCGCCTTCCTGGAAGAGGAAGGCACTTATCTTCTATTGGTGCCTTCTTGTGAGAGGAAGGCGCTTGCCTTCTAGTGGCGCCTTCTGCCTTCCTTATGAGAGGAAGGTGCTTGCCTTCTAGTGGTGCCTTCCTTATGAGAGGAAGGCGCTTGCCTTCTAGTGGCACCTTCCTTATGAGAGGAAGGTGCTTGCCTTCTAGTGGCACCTTCCCGTCGGTGCCTTCCTTATGAGAGGAAGGCGCTTCTTTTCCTTTGGCGCCTTCCTGGAAGAGGAAGGCGTTGGCCTTCTATTGGCGCCTTCCTGGGAGAGGAAGGCGCTTGTCTTTCCTTGGCGCCTTCCTGGAAGAGGAAGGCGCCTACTTACGCTTGGCGCCTTCCTGGAAGAGGAAGGCGCCTACCTTCTCTGCATTGATTCCAAAAGAAACAAAGTGCCAGGTCCATGAAAAGACCTCGACTGATCCAAATCTAACTAAATCAACTACAATTCCACAAAAACACACTGAAAACACATGAATTAGATAACACGCATAATTTCATCAAATAATTATATAATCATTCATAAACATATGCAATCCTTATTATACAACCGCATAATAATCAAGAAAATGTATACAAAATATGAGCATTTCTGATGCTCATCATCCCCCCATGCCTAACATATGCCATGCCCTCATGGCATCAAAACTATAGGTAGCCCTATTGACCCCTCATCATTGTCATTTCTTGGTGGATCCGATTGTACCTACGGCCCGTGTCTGCCTCTTCTGCATGCTGGCATCTGGAGGTGTGGCTCCTCTTTTTCTATGTGGAGCTAAGGGTGCTGTTGTCGGCTGTGCTTTCCTCATCCTGGCCGCTATCGGAGGTGATCTAACCAGCATCATCTCTGCTACCTAAAATGCAGCTTCTATAGCTTGCCATAGGTCAACGTCCGGAGGTCTGACCACTGCAAGAGGGATATCTAAATTATCCCTCTTGAGATGAACTACTTGGGCTTTGTACAATCGGGCTGCTTCAGGAGTAAGCCCTACGTTCTCCTTTGCAATGGCAATGGCCTCCAATTCGGGGCCATATACCCCCCATCATTCAAAATACCTTCTTATCATGGAGGGTCATCCCCGGATGACCCATAAATCTCCTAGAACTGGTTGTCCTCTATCGGATTGACGTAGATACTAGAGTCCCCCTGCATCCTCGAGGTTGCCTTCCTAGTCTCCTTAGCTGTTGTCATCTCTTTGAGCAGTCGTTCAAACTATTTTTGCCTCTCTATGAATGGCTGCATATCCCACTCATCTTCTTCTAGCTCGACGAAGGTCACCTTCACCTTCTTTTGAGCCATCCTAGGCCCTTTTCCTTTGGCCTCTATAGAAAATGCGATGGCTCGAATAGGGGTTTTCCCTTTCTCCCTTTGAGGGACCTGCTCTGCGGTCCCTGGAGCATTCTCTTCACTCTGTGCTATCGTCCCTGGGGATGCTTCTTCATCCCCCTGTCTGTCCTGTGTCGACCCCTTAGGTTCTTCTCTTCCTTCCTCAGGTCCAGGGAGTTCTTCCTTATCCCTCGGTCCTGTCTGCTACTGTTGGCCCTCGTCCTGCTCTGTATCACTCAAGACGATGATAGGGGATGTTGTGGGACTTCTTTCCCCTTCACTCCCAAAAATAGAGGAATTCTCCCCTACCTCCGGGCTGCTCTGTCAGGCGTCCGATCGAAATTCTCTCAAAGAGAATACTCGTTCTATAGATGTGGGAGAATTCATTGGGACCTCTTTTTCCCAGTCAGTTTGGGTCGATGCATCCCTTCTTTCTGTTCCCCTATCCTGGAGTAGCTGGTTCTCCTCCCGCAACTATGGACCAACTGCTCGAGCTAGGTGATTCATCTTTCTCATTCTTTCAATTCCCCTCTATGCTTGTTCTAGTAGTCCTCCAAAATTTGTTGGGCCATCCAACAATTGGTTTGCCACTCTAGCACTTCCTCCAAGGTTACGTCGACCTGATCATTGCTCCTCGAAAGTCCCTACATCTTGTGGGCTCTGGTTTGTCAATTCTTGAAGGGTTTGGGCTGCAATGTCGACTTTCGGGTCACTCTGTTCTTCTTCTATCGAGAGGAGGAGTCATCACAGGCATTTCCTCCTGGGGACTGGTTCTAGTGGCCGAAACTCGGCCTCATTGCTAATAAGCGGTGCTCCTTCCTCTTCATACTCGGGCACTAGGGAATGCCCTCTTTCCTCTGTGCATTCGAGCACTGGTGAATGCCCTCTTTCTTTCATGAAATAGGGCAATGCCAATTTCTCGATACTTGCCATCTCCTCTGTAGGGCTTCCCTCTTCTTGCCCTATTTTGGCAATAGCATCCTGTTGCCTTTCTTGGCCGCCATCTCCCTCTCGTCGGGGTTCTGCCTCTATGCTTCGCATGGTGGACCATGCTGATATCAGCCCATGGTGGGCCAAGGCGGATGGTGCTCCCTTCTGGTACCTAGCCACTTCTTCCTTCAGGGCATTTTCTAGGTAGAAGGGCATGTTCAACTTCCTTCCATGCACCAGGTGATTCAAAAACTGCACATGGTTAGCGTGCAAATGGGTATACTTCTCGGTGCATGTAAAGAATCGAGCAACCTGCTTGAATATCTTCCATAGATTCATGGGAAGGCTGCTTTTGGGTAGCCCTTCCTTATCTATCTACACATTTTCTCCTGGCAGTAGCACTTCGGCGTACGGCTTCAGCAGTTCCCTTTGTATATGCATTCCCCTGTGAGGGGCAATCCAGTCGCCTGCGAGATGTATTCGGGGGTGACTAGAATTTCTACCCCTCGCACCTGAGCTACGTCACCCCTCAAGGAGGTAACGAATTCCTTGGCTGCCTCCATATCCTAGCCCTAACTAACTAGGGTACAGTATTCGAACCATCCCTCGGCCTCGAACTATGTTTTTACCGCCCCTCGATTCCTTTCGTATCACTCGGCTCATTCTTCTTCACCGCATGATTCTTCGACCTTCCTCCCATGGCGCCTTCCCTTACTACTACATTTTTTTCTGTCCTTACTTCTTCAGGAAGGCACCTTCTTATAGGGAAGGCACCTAACCTTAGCATTTAATTCTAGGGTACACCTTTCGAGCCATATCATTGGCACGTGGTTTCGGCTATGGGGGGATATGATTTTTATGACGACAATATTTTTTTGGTACTGCATAATTTATAAATAATTATATAAAAATTTGAGTTAGTATGCACGTACCTTATTTGGTGTTTCATGCATCGTGAAGAGCGTTGATTCACTGATTTGTGACATGAGGGAGGGGTATGGTCATCTGATGCCGCTCGTTCGTGTGGTGATTTCATTCCGATCGAGGCATCCGGGAGACTTAAGTGTTGGTTGTACATGGAAGGCGCTCTTTGGTACCTTCCCAATGTGGAAGGTGCTTATGTGGCACCTTCTCGATGTGGAAGGCACTTATATGGTGGTTTTAATGGATGCGCCTTGATGATGGTGGAAGGATTAGATGTGGTGGAATGTGCCTTTCGGTGGTGGAAGGCACCTTTTTGATGATGGCGCCTTCCTGCTATGGAAGGTGCTTCTAAATGGGTGCGCCTTCCTGATGTGGAAGGCGCCTCAGTTTGTATGCACCTTCCCAATGTGGAAGGCGCCTGGGATGGGATTTTTTTGTGGCGCCTTCCACAGATGCTTTTTTTTTTTGTGTTTCTCTATAATTTAAGGTGCCTTCTTTCGGGCACCTTCTTTATAAGGAAGGCACCTTCTTCTTGGGTGCCTTCTTTATAAGGAAGGCACCTTCTTTTTAGCGGGGTGCCTTCTTTATAAGGAAGGCGCCTTCTTGGTGCCTTCTTTATAAGGAAGGTGCCTTCTTACGGAAGGCACCTTCTTCTTGGCAATCATGTTGCGATTGACTGGGAAAGGGTGATCAAGCCTTCTCAGTCTCGCTTCACGCTGCCTCAGCTTCTACCTATGAGTGTCGGTGTCGGAATGCTGAGCCGAATCAGGCCTGGTTTCCCAGATACCTATTCCTCGTGTTGTCAGGTCTTCCACCTACAAAAAGCAAATGAAAAGAAAGAAAAATAAAGGTAGTTAGATGCATTCCATGCCTGTTAGGCCCTGGATTAGGATGCCTGCAGCTTGCATGCGGGCGTCATCCCTACAAAACACATCGTAAGAAAAAACTAAATTAACTAATTTTGGTGAGCACCTCCATGCCCACCGTTTTGCCTATTAAGAGTTTGGTCCGGATCTAACAAGATGGGGTCTCCCCCATGTCTATTCTGGATTCCACCTGTAAGGTTTTGGATGTGTTATAGGGGCGCAGCCGGTGGCCATTGACCGTTAACATGGTGTTGCTACCATCAATTGTTCTAACGTGCACTACCCCATTCTTGATGAGCTCTACCACCTCATACGGTCCCATCCATATTTGCATTAATTTACCTTTTCTTTCCTGGAATCGAGAATCGTACAACAGCACCCATTCTCCTTCTTGGAACTGCTTCAGTTTAATGTGGCGATCATGCCACCACTTTCTTTGCTTTTGTATGATTTCCGTTCTCTGCAAAGCATCCATTCGGATTTCGTCCAGCTGATCTAGCTATCGAATCCTTTCTTCTTGAGCATCATCCAAGCTCAAGTTCAATTCTGAAGCCGTCCTCAATGTCTTGATTTCAAATTCAATGGGCATCATCGCACTCTTCCCATAGACCAGTTGGAAGGGTGTGAAGCCTGTGGTGGATTTCCACGTGGTATTATATGCCCAGACTACCTCCGACAACCGTGTAGCCCAATATTTTCTGTGTTGCTGCATGGTCTTCGTCAGGATGTTCTCTATTTCTCTGTTCGTCACTTCCACTTGCCCATTTGCCTATGGATGGTAGGGTGTAGTTTTATTGTGCCAAACTCTGTATTGCTCCATCAGCTCCTTGATCAACCTGGAGGTAAATTGAGGCCCTTGGTCTATTGTTATCTCTCTAGGGACCCCAAATCATGTAAAAATGTGGGCAAATAAGAAATCGATGACTGTTCTTTCTTTTGAATCTCTCAACGCTTGAACTTCAACCCATTTGGTGACGTAATCTATACAGACCAAAATAAACCTCCTCCCTATTGAAGGTGGATTAATTGGTCCCACGAAGTCCATGCCCCACTTATCGAAGGGTTCCAGGTGTACCTGAGGCTGGAGGGGCATTTCATCTCGATGGGTTGGTCTACCCATTCTTTGGCATTCATCGCACTTGCTGGCGTACGCAGCCACATCCTTGAATAGAGTGGGCCAAAAGTACCCAACCTGTAGGATTTTGTAGGCAGTTCATTTCCCTGCAAAGTGTCCTCTGCATGGTTCGTCGTGACATGCTTTGAGTACTTCTGAGAACTCCTGCTCTGCTACGCATCTCCTTATAATCTGGTCACGTCCTATTTTGAACAGGAGGCCATCAATCCATAGGAACGATGCACTTTTCTCTATGACCACCTACTTTTCTCGAAAAGAGAGAGCAGGTGAGGTTCTTTCGGTGGCCAAGTAATTGGCTATATCTATGTACCACGGGATTTGCTCACTAATGGTGAACAAATGTTCATCCAAAAACTGGTCTTCCACTGCTGTATGGTCTATCGGTATCAATCTGGATAGAAAATCTGCTACGACGTTGTCCTTGCCTGGTTTGTCGACTATTGTGATGTCGAATTCCTACAGTAACAAGAGCCACCTAATAATTCTTCCACCAATGGCTGGCTTGCTCATCAAGTATCTGATAGCCGCATGGTCCGTGTGGACAAATACCTTATACCCGATGATATAATGGCAGAATTTGTTTATGGCATGCACAACTGCAAGGAACTCCTTCTCCGTCACCGTGTAGTTGAGCTCGGCTCCTGCCAAGTTTTTGCTGACATAGTAGATGGCATAAAATTCTTCGCCATCCTTCTATCCGAGGACTGCTCCAATCGCATCGTTGGATGCATCACAGTAGATATGGAATGGTATGGCCCAATTTGGTCCTCTTAAAACTAGTGTGGATATCAGTTTCTCTTTAAGCAACTAAAATGCTTCTTCGCAGTCTTCCATCCAATTGAACTCCACATCTTTAGATAATAGAGTGTGCAGTGGTTTTGCAATTTTGCTGAATTCGACGATAAATCATCGGTAGTACCCGACTGATCCAAGAAAACTCCTCACCTCTCTCTATGTTCTAGGGCTGGGTAGGTCTCTCGATGACCTCAATTTTTCTTTTATCAACCTTTATTCCTTCTACGGAGAGGTGGTGTCCCAAGTACGATGCCTTCTTGCATCATCATAAAGCATTTCTCGTTGCTCAGGGACAAATTGTTTTCCTTGCTTCTTTCGAGCACTCTTTCCAAGTTCGTCATTGCTTCATCAAAGGTTTCTCCATAGACGGTGAAGTCATCCATGTATACTTCGACCGCGTCTCCCATCATGTCTAAAAATATGCTAAGCACCACCCTTTGAAAGGTGGCAGGTGCGTTGCACAATCCGAAAGGTAATACCCGATAGGCAAACGTTCCCCATGGGTAGGTGAACGTTGTCTTATCCTGATCCTCTTCTCCTATCTGGATCTGGTTGTATCCACTGAATCCATCCAGGAAGGAGAAATACTTCCTCCCTGAGAGTGTATCCAAGACTTGATCAATGAACGGGAGCGGGAAGTGGTCCTTCTTGGTCGCTTTGTTTAATGCTCTGTAGTCCACATAGATTCACCATTTCCCATTCTTTTTAGGGACTACCACTAACGGTGATACCCACTCACTATCAAAAATTGGATAGATGAATCCGATAGTCAAGAGTTTTTGTAGTTCTTCCTTGACAATGTCTTTCATTGTCGGATTCATTCTTCTCTGTGGTTGCCTGCTTGGAGTTGCTTGATCATCGAGGTATATACGATGGGTACAGATCTCTGGGCTGATACCCTTCATATCCGAGTAATCCCATGCAAATGCCTATTGGTGTCTAACCAGGAGCTCTTCTACTTTCATCAATTGTGTGGGAGTCAACCCACTGCTGACATTCAATGTTCTTCCTGGCCCGACGTGTATCTACTGAACGTGGTGATCTTGGGTGCCAACCAATGGTGATCCAGGTGCGGAGATGGAGGACTCCCCATGGAGGAACTCCACAATAGCACCATCTTCATCTTCTTCTGCCAACTCATCCAACGTCATCATCGACTGGATCATGGATAGCTCAGGATTTTCATGCTCGATCAACATGGGTTCTCCTACTGAGTCGACGGACTATGCTGGGGGTGAAATAGTCAACCTTTTAACATTTCGTCCATCGAATATGGTCATCAGCCCATCCCGATAGCTGATGTAAGCATCGACTATTGCCAGCCATGGCCTTCCCAAGATGAGCGGGTAACCGCCCAACCTAGTTTTAGATTGCAAGACTAAAAATTTGGTTGGGTATTCCCATGCACTGACTGTCACTATTATGTCTTCCAACATTCCTTTCGGTGCCATGGTCGATCGATCGACCAGCTACAACACTATCATAGTGGGTTTCAGGTTCATGAGCTGTAGCCTCTGCATGGTCTCCTGAGGCATTACGTTGATGGCTGCTCCGAGATCGACCAACGTATTGGATAGGGAATGTCCCTCAATTTTTATAGTCAGCATCGGGCTACCTGGGTCTGCATACTTAGGATGGCACATTTTGCCCATCATCAAATCTGCTAGTTTACCCATGACATTGATAGTCTGGGTTGCTCTTCGTCCCGGCTTCCTTAGACACATCTCTCTTATCACCTTGGTATATATCGAAACATCTCGGATGGCTTGAAATAATGGAATTGTCATGGTGAGGTTCTTCAAGCTAGACAAGATATCGAACTCTGGCTGCGTTACTTTCCTCTATTCTTGCAACCGGTTGGGAAATGGAGCCTTTGCTCTCTCAGGCATTTCTTCTATCACCTCTTCTACAAGAGGTGTTTCTCCTACCTCTTCCTCCTCTTCTACTAGTGGAGGCGTTCCTACTCCTAGCTGTCTACCAGACCTAAGCTGAATATGGTACATCGGATACATCTCACCCTCCATGTTGTATGTTGGTTGGTTCACCCTGTTATTCAGATTTGTCATCGGTTGTGCGGGTAGCTACGCAGGTCTCACTACTGGCAATATCGATAAATTCTATTGGGGGTGAGCTGGTGCTACATTCTATGGAGCCTGATTCCATGTAGTGTGGCCTCTCCACTGCTGCCCAGGATATGGATATGGCATCCATGGCTGCTGGTTTGGGAATGCTGTTGGGGGTGCGTTGGACCAGGGTGATGGCCCCCACCACCCCATGTTAGGTGGTTGAGGTGGGCCTTGGTGCATGTATGGTCCTCCCCCATATGACGACATTCCGGTTGGCATATTCCCCGTAGGGGGTTGTGGCCAACTCTTTCGATTGCCTATGAAATAGGCATCCATGCTTTCAACATCCTCCTGATTACTGGGCAGTTATGGGCACAATCAAGTTTTATGGTTCAGCCTACAAACTATGCATACTCTGACTTTGTTCTCTGGGCATGCATTCTTTGCATGCTTCCCTCTGCATTTTGGATAGAAATAAGCCAATGCTGCTTCATTTTCTTGCTTCTTTTTCTCTAACAGTAGCGTATCCATCTGCAATGCTAGAGATGAGAGCATTTCACTCTTTAAATCTTCCAGCATGTTACCTATTTCTGTCTTCATGACTCAAGCAGTCACTTTCATGGTTCTAGAAGTGGTCTTGCCTCTCCTTCTTGAGTAGTTCCGGCATAGTTGTCGGATGTCTTCCATAGCGTGTCGGTAGACATCACCTCCAGAAATCATGTTAAGAGCCTCCAGTGATTCATTGGTAAGTCCTCTCAAAAATATGCTTTTGAGGGACTTATCAGATAGTTTCATGTGAGGAGATCATTGAAGATTGAAGTTGAATCTCTCCCAGTATTCCTCGAGAGACTCATCTTCTTTCTGCGTCATGCTCAGGACCTCTTCTCTGGAGTCTCTTGCTCTCCCAAAATCTTGGTATTGCTCTAAAAAGAGCTTCTTCATTTGATCCCAAGTGGCAATGTGTTTGTCTCCCAGACCGATGAACCACCGCAGAGCTGCATCGTCCAACGTGGAAGGAAAGAGTTTCAGCTTCTGCGTATCATATTTGTAGTCCACAGACCCGCATAAGACATCAAACTTAAATAAAAATAGGTTAGGGTCCTCAGTTGGGTATCCTCTGAAGGTCGAAAGGTGAGCAGGGGATATGTTTTTCATTTTGGTATCTCCTACTCCTTCATCAATCGGGAAACTAAATCCAGATGAGACTTCTTCGTTGTCAGCCATTTTTTTAGGAAATGTGGTCTCTAATGCAGTATTTATGGCCTTACGGTCATTTAAGACTTTCTGAGTCAAGGCTCTAAGGTTGTCTGGTGTTATCGTCCGATCTTCTACAGCTTTCCACAACAGGGCTTCCTCTAAGGGTGTCCTATTAAACAGGGGATTTATGATGATTCGTTCTTCCCCACGTTGATGGGATGAGGAGGCACTTTGCACAAAGTGTGGCTCCTCACTCCAATGGATTGTTGGAGGTGGGTCGGGTGAGTCTAATTCAAATTCAGAATGTTCGGCTGACTCAGGTTCTGATGGATTGGTTTTTATAAACCGACCGTCAGGTCCTCTTCTTCTCGAAGAACTCATACAAGGTCGATGGAAGGTTTCCAGGTATTGTAAATAATCTAGTTGAGACGCTTCCCCAGAAACGGTGCCAAAATGTTGCGGGCCAAACAAGGTTAACTTCTTTCCTACTTTTGTCACATGCCCGTGCATTTAATTTATCAACCCAGGGAGCTTCATAAACTTGCGAAGGGTCTTGAACAAGATTGCTTACAATACCACTTGAGATGAGTCCGCTAGTTCTACTATTGGGGGGTGTTTCAAATGGTCGTCAATCATTCATACACTCCTCAATAATTTACGTAAAAATAATTAAATCTACAGAAAGGAAATATTCACGCATTCCTGGAAATAAACCTACTGCAATACTGGAAATAACAATGCGATAAACAATCTTATAAAAGTGGTAAACTAATCTAGAAAACACAGGAAAAATAGGGGAAGAAATACTGGCTTGGAGTGGGCCCAGGCTCCAGCAGCTTCCTCCCAACTGAACACGCACTTAGAAACTCTTAGAACTGTATTATAATTATCAAAGTATTACAATGCTTCTTCTGTATATCTCTCTATAATTACTATCAAAATATTCTATATATTTTAGAGAGGTCTGCGTGTGTTTATATAGCACACCCGTAGATCTTCTATTACAAAGAAGTTATAACAGTCGATTCATTCCAGACTAAACTAAGACAGTCTGGTAAATGTGATCGACGTCTGCTAAAATTGGCATTCATTTCTAATGGTGGCGTGTTCACTGATTGGTTTGTGCTTCACCTGGCATTGGTAGGACGTTCTCATACATCGGTGTGATCCCCAATTTAACTCTACATGACGTAGAGTTGGAACTGCACCAGTCTTTGTTGTCCACGTCATGCTTGTCTGGTCAACGGGCGAAGAACAGGGGTGCCTTCCCTATGAGGAAGGTGCCTAAGTATGTCGGGTGCCTTCTCTATGCGAAAGGTGCCTTACTGTCATTGGCGCCTTCCTGGAAGAGGAAGGCACTTATCTTCTATTGGCGCCTTCCTATGAGAGGAAGGTTTCCTTATAGAGGAAGGCGCTTGCCTTCTAGTGGTCACCTTCCTTATGAGAGGAAGGTGCTTGCCTTCTAGTGGTGCCTTCGGTTCTAATGGTGCTTCTTATGAGAGGAAGGTGCTTGCCTTCTAGTGGTGCCTTCTTATGAGAGGAAGGCGCTTATTTTCCTTTGGCACCTTCCTGGAAGAGGAAGGCGCTGGCCTTCTATTGGCACCTTCCTAGGAGAGGAAGGCGCTTGTCTTTCCTTGGCGCCTTCCTGGAAGAGGAAGGCGCCTACTTACGCTTGGCGCCTTCCTGGAAGAGGAAGGCGCCTACCTTCTCTGCGTTGATTCCGAAAGAAACAAAGTGCCAGGTCCATGAAAAGACCTCGACTGATCCAAATCTGACTAAATCAACTACAATTCCACAAAAACACACTGAAAACACATGAATTAGATAACACGCATAATTTCATCAAATAATTATATAATCATTCATAAACATATGCAATCCTTATTATACAGCCGCATAATAATCAAGAAAATGTATACAAAATATGAGCATTTCTGATGCTCATCATAGGGGATTTTATTTTGATTGATTCAGCCACTGGAGCAAAAAAAAAGATGATCACGGTCTGAATGTGCATGATGGCAGACCAATAATGTGATATCCCCTCCTTGTTTGAATTATAAAACCCTCTTGGATCCTAGACTCAGGTTATTGTATACAAAATAAACCTAGTGTCTATTTTGGATGTAAAATGTGAGGTCATTCTCTAGAGCACTATTCTCGATGAGGACTAGGGTTGAAACCTAATGTAGGGGGGCGAATAACCCTAACAAATTGATCCAAAAATCCTTCAAGAAAACTGTGATTCATAGAAACTTAGAGAATAAAATAGGTGGCCCAAAATCCACTAACCCTAGTATTTCTCCGACCCTAGAGCTACAAACGATAGTAGAGGAGTACCACTAGTTGGGAGATACGGTCCCCAGGAATAGAAATGGGTGAAATTTGGTGAATGACACAGTCTAGGAAGTATCAAGTGGGGTGTCTAATGATGACTTGGTGCTCCCAACCCAGTAAAATTTAATTTCTTTGGCTCTTATTTTTGAGGTAATCCCTTCAGACCTTATTACTGAAGTCTTGGTGTCCAACTATCTCCTCCATAATTCTTTTGGTTGTTTGGGGAAGAATGAACCTAATGTTTAGATGGTTTCTCATCCCTCTAAGTTGTTGGATGGTTCTCCAAAAATCAATCTGGTTAAGGGATATTTGGGTCCCAAAACCCATAGCCAAAGTAAATTTTCGGTCTATGTCAGAGTTGAGAAGAAGGTTGGGATACCTTCCAACAAATACCTTAGGAAGAAAGAGTCAAATTCAGATATTGTTGATGTAGGCAACAAATCCACCTCCCAGAAGAAGAAAAAGTAATCCATGGATTTGCATAGTTTTGTTGAATTTTGCTCAGTTTTGATTTAAATGTACGAGTGTCAAATCATACAAGAAGAGATAAAAATTTACAAGGTTGCACATGTACGATGTGAAATGAAATGAAATGAAGTTGGAATGTGCATTTGGGGTTAATTTGATAAAAATCGAATTAGACCTTAATAAACCTTGTAAAAATATTTGTTTTGGAAATCCGTTGGGAATGGCAGTTGTAAATGATGCGATGCTTCAGAAACCACTTTGGAATGGTCTAGGCATGCATTATATAGCCCCCCTTATCCATTTTTTGTGGTTCATTGTTGTTCATTCATGTTCATTAATTGTTTATTGTTGCAATATCAATATAGAATTCATGGAGTATGGATTGTGGAGTAGAATTGTTGTTCATTGTTGATATGGTAATGAATGATGGAATAATACTGATAATATAAATATGATAGCCATTTTCCTTAGTTCCTTGTCCTTGTGAATTTCCCCATATGTTTTGGTTGTTGCAGGTTGTGTAGTTAATGTTTAGCACATAACTTGGCATGTATATGGATGGAATTGCATTGTGAATAATCTTGGTTAACCTATAGACTTGGTGTGAAGCATGGAGTGGATTATAAGATGAGTTATAGCTGTATTTTGATGTTTTCCAATAGTTGTACAATTTTTGGAATCATCCATGGTAAATATAATTCATTGCTAGTGAATTAGGGTTTGCATGTTATGGAGAATTGGAGCAATTGATGCTTAAAACCTTCCCAAAATATATCTTGGAAGAATTGGTTGTATCAAGTGATAGATCTAGAGGATATTTGCAGCAATATTTCATACAAACCATACAAGGGTTTCTACCAAATCGTACAAACTATCGTTTTACCCGATTTGGTAATTAAGGCCGCAACCCAATTCTGCCAAATAAGGAAATAATGCTAGTTTGAGGAAATTGATTACAAAACTGATCGATTTGACTTAAAAAACTTTTTCTAGTTAGTTGGCTGTGTACCAAATCATACTAGGTATAGTTTTGTATGATTTGGATCATACAATTGTATGATTTGGTGACCGTACAAGCTATTTTGGTAAGTTGAACTAGTGTATGATGGAGACCGTACAAGCTATACGATTTGTACAAGTTGGGGTTTGAGATCTTGGGAATCATTTCCATAGCTTCTAAACTACCTCCCCATAAGGAATACTACACTTCTACCATATACATTTGGCATCATTGCCTTATCAAACTTTGGTATTTTTGTTAAAATGGGTCAAAAAGTGTTGTAGTCAAGAAGATCATACAAGTGATAAACTTGAGTACACAAATTGGAGGTGAATGATAGACACCAGTCTACAAAGGTGTAGGAGATGGGATCAAGGAGAGGAAATCCTAGTTAGAAGGAGCACAAGGATTTCTCAAAGGAGGAATGGGAACAACGTTGAACACAATACATATGAACCAGTGATAGAGCAAGTATGGACATCTGACGAAGCAGAGATTGAGAGGTTGGATACAATGTTGATTGACATGGAAGATGAGGAACAAGAAGCACCCAGAGTCGAGATGAGCATTGATGTAAGAGAAGGCGTTAATGAGGGAACTGTGCAAGAGTGAAGGGAGTGGACGGTAACACCTGATAAAGTGGTGGACTGGTTGCAAAGGAGTGTGGTGGACGAGAGTCAGGCACCAGAGCAACAACACACGAGGTCTCAAGAGGAAGGACCAAGGCCATGACCTACACACCAATGAAGGAGGTCATGGAGTGAAGATGCATAAGAGATCAGTAGATGACTGTTCGATGAATATAATATTCCTCGAGTAGATGATTATGACGAAGACCAGTAGAGTGAGTCACCTATAAGGTGGAATCAGTCAAGGATTCCAGGTGATACTTCATCAAGTGAAGAAGAAGAAACACCACCAATGGCCCATGTAGGCAATCATGTAGGAAAACAAATATGCCCACCCTTTATGGGTGAAGGTAAGGAAGACTCGACAAGACACATCAAGATATGTATAACCATATGGAGAGCAAATGGTGTAGATCAACCAGATGAATGGTTACGACTATTTCCTACAACATTACGAGGACTGGCCATAGATTGGTACCTAAAAAGGTAAAACACACCAAACTTCCAAGCATGGAATACAATGAAATATGAATTCATTGAGGAGTTTCACCCCTTGAAGGATGATGGAGATATCATCACTAAACTTTGTGCTACTAAGAAGAAAGCTGACGAGGATGTGAAGTCATACAACCATCGATTGAAGCAGTTGGTGGACAAGATGCAAATACCTTTGGTGGATGTGCTAGTAAAATGATGGTTTGTAGATGGGTTGCTACCTAGATACAAGAAGAAGATGAAGGTAGTACCATCAGTTACATACGAGGAAGCCCTAAAATATGCAAATAATTTTGAGAGTGAGGCCAAACAAAAAAATCATGGGGATGATAACACATGTAAGACGTGATGATTCAGAGAGTGAGGAAGATGATACAATCCAATAGATAGTGCAGTCATTTTGAAAGGAATTTGATAAAATAATTAAAGAGGCAAAAGAGAAATTCAAGCAAGATCGGAAGGACATATGGTGTACATATTGCAAGACTAAAGGTCACACAAATGTGACTTGTCCTCGCAATGATTATTGCCACATTTACAATATGCTTGGACATGAAGTGATACAATGTCCATTTAATGCAAAGGTGCATCCATAGGTTCTCTCTATCCAAGATCAAGAGGAGAAACTAAAACCTCAAGTGAGTGGCTAACAAGCCACCAGTGGTGGTTATAGGAATAATCGTAGAGGGGGAATACAATATCAAGGCAACCAATAAGGAGGACAAAGCCGCTTGTAGTATGATTCAAAGGGGAGACCAATCATACAATGTCACAATTTCCAAGAATAGGGGCACTTTGCAAAGAACTATCCTTTACCCCAAAAATAGGAGATACAACAAACAAACACTACACACATGTGTAGATGGTGTGGTCTAGGGAACCACAAGGAAGTAAATTTTCCAAAGTAAGTGAGTTCTAGTAACCCGTAGAACGTGAATTTTTTGGACATAGAGGTACCTCCAGTTAGTGAGGAGACCAAAGAAGTGCTAGTCGTAACAAGGAATCAGGCTAGGAAAGACAAGTACCTAGAACCTACCAAAGAAAAGAAGCGATGGAAAGTGGCAAAGAAGGTACTTGATGAAGAAGCAAAGAAGGCAAGATAATTGAGAATAGTAGAAGAAAAATAGTTAAAGAAACCATTAGAAGACACAATGGTTGTGCAAAATTTGGCAGCACAAGTTTTAAATACGACTATTGAAATTAAGATGGCAAGATTACTAGAAGCCATCCCATCATTGCATAAAGTGATGGCGAAAGATTTGAAACCTCATAAGGTGATGGAGGTAGAAAGCCAACCAATCAAAGAAGAGGAACAAAAGAATTATTTTATGGACCCCACCATATTGATGATTGATGTTGGGAAGAAACCCACATTGGTCCATATGGAAATCTTAGAGCACATATTGACGCAAGTCATAGTAGATGGAGGATCTAGCATTAATGTGCTACCTGAGAAGACTTGGCAAGAACTTGGTGCTCCATCCTTATGGGCACCTAGCTTCCGGTTATATGGTGCTAACCAGTATGGAATAGAGACAAAGGGTGTCTTAACCACACAAGTCAAAATAGTTGACCAAGATTTTGTCTTGGATTTCATTGTGATTACAATGCAAAATCCAACATACGATGCTTTGTTGGGGAGAGGATGGCTAAGAATAGCCAAAGTTAATCACAACTAGGGAAAATATCAGATCACTTTTAAGAAAGGATAGAATAAATATATGATCAATTTGAATAACCAGAGGATTAGTGAGGATATGGCCATGACTGATGAGTCGGGCAGTTCTTCTGGTGATGAAGGTTACGAACCTAATGAAGAAGGTATGTTGTACCTAGAATACTGTAGTAAAGATGAAGCTCGATCTAATAGTAGACCACTCCATTGGAAAATGGAGGAGTACAAGGTTTTTCAACCCACTTGCCTCTGTATTAACACAAAGGAGACCATGGAAAAATAATATGAGATGAAGGTCAACTCGAAACCTCAGAAAGAGGAAGAGGAGAAATGATCATTTCCTAAGAGCTTTGCAGAATACACAATAGGAGATGCTGAAATTGATGCGAGACCAATGCATCCTATGAATGTGGAAAAGGTAACGATGGAGCCTACAAATATTAAGTATGAAGGACCTCAGATGGTGGATGTAAACCTGGGAATAGAAGGAGAGCCTAGGATGATCCACTATGGCGATGACTGGGACCCAGTACTAAAAGCAATAGCCTTTAAGATATTATTGGAGTACAAGGATGTCTTTGCATGGACGTATAAGGACCTAAAGGGGGTACCACCTAAGCTATGTGTCCATAAGATTATGCTAATTCCCGGGGCACAACCAATTAGAAGAAGACCATATAGGATGAATCCTAAGTATGCAACATTGGTAAACATAAAAATTGAAAAGATGTTGGAGGTAGGCATCATTTTTAGAGTCATTACCAGTGAATGGGTTTCACCTATTGTGGTTACCCTAAAGAATGAAGTGGATAAAATCTTAATATGCATAGATTTTAGGAGTCTGAACGTAGTCACAATTAAATATCCCTTCCCTATTCCCTTCATAGACTCCATTCTGGAAGAGGTCACAGGACATGAAATCTATTCATTCTTGGATGGGTTTTCTGGGTATAACCAAATAAGCATCGGCAAGGAGGATAAACTAAATACCACATTCATCATGGAGAATGGCATCTATGCATATAATCGAATGCCATTTGGGCTATGTAATGCCCCTACTACATTTCAGCGTATTATTCTGTACATCTTTGATCAACTAGCCATAAGAAATTTCAAGGTATTCCTGGATGATTGGTCCATCTATGGAAAGATCAAATATCATTTACCTGGTCTCAGTGAGTGCATGAGTAGGTGTAGGAATGCACAAATCTCCCTAAATCCAGCAAAGTGTTTTTTTATGGTACCGTATGGGAAACTATTGGGACATATAGTATGCAGCGAAGGGTTGAAGACCAATCTTGATAAAATCCATGTCATACTACACATGGAGGAGCCATATGATGTGAGCTCTTTGAAAACCTTCCTAGGATCTATAGGATACTATTGAAGGTTTATCAAGAATTATGTGCACGTGTCCTACCCACTAGATTCTTTAACCAAGAATAATATTCCCTTCAGATGGACGAAGGAGCACCAAGGAGCCTTTGAGGAGTTAAAGGCTAAGCTGGTCAGTAGTCCCATTTTGGTGTTCCTAAATTGGGATAAAGAATTCCATGTCCATATTGATACCTCAAACTTTGCAGTCGGATGTGCATTGGCATAGGAAGGATAGTTTAGACTGGATTAGCCTATATTCTTTGCAAGCTACCTATTGTCAAGGGTAGAGAGAAACTATAGTACAATAAAATGAGAAGCTCTAGGGATGGTATATGCAGTGCAAAAGTTTAGGCATTACCTATTGGAAAACTCTTTTGCCTTCTACATGGACCACCAGGCCTTGTTGTACTTGATCAATAAGCCATTTATACAAGGACAATTTAGCAAGTGGCTCATCACCTTGCAAGAGTTCATATTTTGAGTAGTGGTGCAACCTGGTAAGAAGCATGTAATTGCAAACCAGTTGTCTCGAATACGATCAAGAGAACCTACAAGAGCGAGAATTCTAGATGAATTCCCTAATGCCCAGTTGTTCACGATTAATATTGTGCCATCATGGTACAAGTTGATTGGACAATACCTATCCATAGGTGAGTTGCCACAAGAGATGAAACAAGAGAAAAAAAGGTGATCATAAAGTTAGCACCTTTCCAGTTGATAGCGAGATTGTTGTACAAATTAGGAATTGATGGTATCTTGAGAAGATGTGTAATGGATGAATAAATTAAAGTCACACTAAAAGAAGCTCATGAAGGATTGGTAGGTGGACACATGGGGACTAATTCCACTGCTTGAAAAGTACTCTTAGCAGCACTATGGTGGCCCACAATGTATAATGATGCAAAGAAATATGTGAAAGCATGTGATACTTTCCAAAGAGCAAGAAAGCCAGTGCGAAGAGACTTTATGCCATTACACCCATCACAACCCAAGGAACTATTTGAGAGGTGGGGGTTGGACTTTGTGGGACCACTGAGAACAACTTGTAGGAGGAAGTTTCAGTATATCATGGTAGCCATTTAATACCTAACAAAATGGGTTGAAGCACGAGAACTACCAGATAACTCGACAAAAAGTATAGCATGATTATTGTATGAGCAAGTAATTACAAGATTCGACATCCCACTACAAATAACGAGTGATCACGAAGGTCACTTTGTGAATGAGATCATCAAAATGCTAATGAATAAATTTCGAATTTTGCACTCTTTGTCTAGTCCATATTACCCAAGAGCTAATGGATAGGCGAAAGCGACTAACAAGGTATTAGTGTCAACATTATACAAAACCTGTGGAATAGAGGGAGCATATTGGAAGGAAAGGTTACCATCTATTCTTTGGGTATATCGAACTACCTTTAAGACAATGATAGACCATACACTATTTCATCTAATGTATGGTTAGGAGGTAGTAGTGCCAGTTGAATTCTTGGTACCAAGCCTATGGATAGCAGTGGAGCATCGCTTAGGGGACCAAGAGAGTATGGAAGAATGACTAACAACACTGATTAAGATGGATGAGAGAAGATTCATGGCACAATGGGTGATTGAAGTGGCCCAGAAGAGAAGAAAGTTATGGCATGACAAACATCTTCAAAAATTAGAACTCAAGCAAGGCGACTTAGTTCTAAAGTTTAATGGAAAACGAGAAATCAAGACGGGTAAGTTAAAAACCTTATGGCTTGGTCCCTTTTGAGTTGTGGAAGTAAGGGATAATGGTGCAATGAAATTACAAAACTTGAATGGGATGGAAGTGCCAGATACTGTAAATGGTTCAAAGTTAAAACCCTACAAAGTACAATGTCTATTTATCATTGCAGAAGAAGTTGAACGAATGCAACAAGCCTAGTCTATGTTGGACATTTTGAGTCCCTATGCTAAAATGTTGTCATTGATGTCAATAGAGCATTAAATGTCAAAAGGATCTATGAAGGGTTTTTGTGAAAACCAAGGTAGGGAAAATAAAATGTTTTATTTAAAATCATGGACAACATATTTTATCTAGGTTTTTATTAAAACCCACATTGGGCTTTCGTTTTGTCGAAAAAGGTGCCCCGGTGATGGAGTTATTTGAGTTTTAATGTTTGGTTTAAATTTTAATTATTTAAAATTTAAATGGAAATTTTCCCGTCGATGTCATCATGCAAATACAATTTTAATATTTTTGTCGACGTCTTCAAAGTGTTATTAAACACTATATAAAGGGGTGGCAATTAAACCAAATAATCATCCTTGCTCTCGTGTGTTAATTGCCTTGGAATTTGAAAGAGCTCGTGCGAATTGTTGAAAAGGAAGCAACAAAGAAAGCACAACAATTTGTAAATATCAAACACGGTATGAGGCATGGCGTATTGGTGTATCGATTTTGCTGAGACTGTGGGCAGCGCAAATATCAGGGATCGAATCCCCTTGATGGCAGCGTGGGAAGCGCTTTGGTGCTTTGTCCTTTGCGGTAGGAAGAGGAATATTAAAGACCCTTTTGGCCTTTGCTTTTCCAATGAGTTCTTTGGCTCGGTTGTAATCTTAGTCATGGCTAAGACGCTTGCAGTGTGTGGTGGACGAGGGTTCGAATCCCCTTGAGAGGTATTTATGTTTTTGCCTTTAATAATTTTTATTAGCCCTAAAGTTTGGAGTTATAAGGTATTTAATGGGAATTAAATTTTATCATTAGGGCTGTGATTATTATTGCAAAAGCATATTTGATTTATGTTTTATTTTGATAGAAATGGAGAATTGATTTTAGGATAAATAAGGAGTTGTTGTTAAAGTGATATTGAGAGATTTATTGTGGGTTATTTTTAATAAGGGTTTTTTATTAAAAGAGACTTTGGTGGATGTGTTTATGAAGTTGGAGTGTAAAGGGTGTAAATTAAGTTATGTTTTTATTGTGATTATTTAAAAGACCACTAACCCTTATTAATATTGAAAAGGAAAGTTGTGATTAAGTGTGGTAGATTTTGTGGACAATTCTTTGGCATAAAAAATGTATGGGCACATTCTCCTATTGATTTTTTGTGGTGGTTGATTTCTGAAATATCATTGGAGTAAAAAGGATTAATTGAAGTTTCCTTGGTGAAGATGGGTGGTTGAATGCTTCAAGGTTTTTCTGATTTGTGAGTTTTATTTAAACCGTGTTTCATTAGCATTGTTTTTGAATCCCATTGATGAGAAACGAACTTGAACATGATCTAGAAAACAACATGAGTATAATTGTTATGTGAGATTTGAGATAAAGCATTGTTGGAAATATTTTGAGTTTGTTGATACATGCTTGAACAAGGGTTTGTGAGAAAGGGTTGTTCCTTGATGTGATTGGTTGAGTTGAGTTGGTTAAGCCTAGTCAAGTGGATGTGTGAAATGGTTGTTCAAGTTCCATAAAATAAACTATTCTATATTCTAATTTGAGTTGAGATTGAGATTGAAGAATAGGACATATTGAGTCTCTAACAATTCTCTTTATGCTTCTATTGAGTTGAGATTGGGATTTGAGTATAGAACATATAGAGTCTCTAACAATTCTCTTTATGCTTCTATGATATTTATTTGAGTTGAGATTGAGATTTAAGAATAGGACATATTGAGTCTCTAACAATTCTCTTTATGCTTATATTAAGTTGATATTGGGATTTGAGTATAGAACATATAGAGTGTCTAATAATTCTCTTTATGCTTCTATGAGATTGAATTGAGATATTGATTGTGCTTTGAGCTTAGAACATATTGAGTCTCTAACAATTCTCTTTATGAATCTATGAGATTGAACAAGTTCTGTGTAAGCTTGTTAAGCAGATTTGAGACAAGTCTTTGAGAAGGCTTGTGGACTATTTTGAGTTAAGCTTTTGTGAAAACTTGCTTGAGAAGATTTGAGCAAGTCCAAGAGAGGACTTATGGAGCAGATTTGAGCAAGTCCAAGAGGGAACTTATTGAGAAAATTTGAGCAAGTCCAAGAGAGGACTTATTGAGCATATTTGAGCAAGTCCAAGAGAGGATTTATTGAGCATATTTGAGAAAGTCCTAGAGAGGATTTATTGAGCATATTTAGACAGGTTTTATGTGAACCTATTGAGCAGATTTAGACAGGTTTTGTGGGAACCTATTGAGTATATTTGAGCAAGTTCTGAGAGGACCTATTGAGCAGAATTGTACTAGACCGACTGTACTGTGTTTAGTGCAAGATATTGAATAGAACTGTGCGAGACCGACTAAACTGTATTTGGTACAATATTGAGACAGATCTTTGGAGGTGACAGAGTATAGAGGACATAGTCTCAATGGATAGAGATCTAGCAGCTAGGATAATTGTAGATAAGATCTAAGTGAGAAGTCTTCAAGTGGAGAGAGATCCACCAGTCAGTGCAAAGATAGAGACAAAGTCTTCTAGAAGATCACTAGCCAGAGCAGAAGGGGAAAGAGTTATCCTGTGGAAGAGATTTATGAGCTTAAGATTAGGGTATTAGCATCTCCTTTGGATAGAAGTCCATAAACATTGTAATTTAGGAAGGATTCCCAAGATATTGATTGAGAAAATTTTAGTAAAATATTTTCTCTATGGAGGTAGCCCACATTGGGTGAACCACGTTAAAATGGTGTCTCTTATGTGTGTGATGCTTTGTGTGATGTTTATGGTTTCATTAATGTTGATGCTTCTATTTGGGAAAAAAATTATGTTATACTGTTCACCCCCTCTCAGTATAAGCACATGTTCTTCAGTCTAACGACCAACAAAGTAGAATTCAAGGCTTGCCAAGGGAGGACCTTGACAAGGGACTCACATGCCTATTCATATAAGGAGAGAAGATAGAACCAATTATTGAACAAGAAGAATTGGTACCTTGACCCGATGAAAGAAGGAGAACAAGAATCCATGTAAGTTTTGCAGATGGGATTGGAAGGCTTGAGCAATATAACAAAAGAGGGATTTCTCCAAGAGAAAGAAGTAATCCAAAGAATTAAGGGATGGTATATCTATATTTTGAGTATAGCAAATTACCCCAACCATCATAATACCGAAGAATAATGAGACTAACGGTTCGATATGCGGATAGTAGAGATAACTTTGATATCGAAGTGCTCGAAGAGATAATAGGTGACACCATTGGCACGGATAGGATTATTGCAATAGAGGATGTGGTACAAGATACGTCAGTTGCAAGAGGTGTATGAAACATTGTAAAGTCACACTACAAGAATTTGAGAATGAACTATCCAAGACTTGGATGATACGATGGAAATGATGGAGGAGCAAAGAATAGTGAGGTCACAGGAAGTAGAAGGCAAGAGGAAATAACATGAGACAACACCACAAGTGAGTAGTTCATGACATGATAGTGCAAGTATGATTAAAGGAGAAAACTCATAGAGAGCACCTCGTGGGATGCCCAATGAACTATCAAGAGAAAAATAATATGAGAATATAGCTTGGCGAGACATTGAAGAAGACATTCCACCACCTAGACTTCAAGGCAGTATCTACAAGGATTCAAGCAAATCTAGTAATGGGGCATTGCCTTGTCTAGTAAGAGAATAAAGTTTCAATAGTGGTTATGATGAGTTATTATAACTACTGATACCTCATGTGCATCCTGATCCTAAGACCTATGTAATCGACTATGGGTAATTGAGGCAACAAAGGAGAGAAGTACGAAGACTTCAAAGATTAATGTCCTTACTCATAAATTAGTCAGAGTAGAGAGATGACAATTGTAATGATTCTAGTTCTGAGTCTAATTTCTCAAAACCATATAGGGAGACTCTGGAAAATATGTCTCCACAATGATGTTGGAAGCAAATGTGATGGACACGTCAACTATTACATGTGGATAGAAGAGTGATAGCATTACAACAGTTGTTACCTATAACACAAGGAAATGAAGGTCACTTGGCCAATATAGAATTGGTGGATATAACCCCAATAAGAAACTAGCAAGAACCCCCAAGACAATAGTAAGGCCATGGATGGGGAGTACATGGATTAAATACTGGGAGGGGTAGAGGATATTTTCCACCTAGAGGAGGTAGAGGATGAGGAAGGATTCAACCCCCTACTCCTATATGGTTTAGGGATACACCATTAGCCTATTTGAATTGGACCAAGAACCTGCAAGGTATTCCCTGGTTGAGAGGGATTGTACCCAACCTGAGAGGAAGACAACCATGGGGATGACCTCCACTAAACCAACCTGGACCAAGAAGAGTGGAAATTGGAAGAAGATGGGGCCAAGAAAGGGAAGTCTCATGGAATGTTAATAGAGGTCTTGTATCAAGAGGATGTGGTCGAGGAAGACTTATGCAAGGAAGAGGCCTTGCTAATAGAGGAAGAGTACGCTTTATCGATGAAAGGAGTCAAGGACTACAAAGAACTTGTTCACCAGGATTAGAAGTTGAATTGATACAAGGAACTTATTTTGCTCAGAAGCTTAGATATCAAGGGGGAAATTGCTTTGTTGCTTTATTGTGAAGTAGGGTTACCGATGTGAAGAAGTGTTTCCAAGAGGAAGTCTTGCACATTGTAATTGCATGATTCCAAACTATACACATGGCAATAAAAGAGAATGAGATCGAACAGAAGGTCAGTTGGCACCTAATGACATGATCACCCGTAATGTAGAAGTGGGTAACCCAACTGATGAGTCAACATATGGTATCGTACAAGTGAATGTCACTATATGATTCCCACAATGATAAGCATCAAAATAGTTATTGAAAAAAAAATAGAAAAATATCTTAATTGTTAAAATCCTTCAAGATGCAATTAAGATGAAAGCAGTTGAAAATTGGAAATGGTGGCCTCTTCTAAGAAAAAAAGAAGAGAAAACAGAAAATTATCTTAATTGTAAAAATCCTTCGAGATGCAATTAATACGGAGGGTGGTTGAAAACCGGTAACAGTGGCCCCCTCTAGGAAAAAAAAAAAATAAAAAGAAATAAGAGGCAAGAAAAGGACAAAATAAGGAAAAGACAAAATCCCATGCACCAATGCGATGAGTTATCGATAATCAACATGCATAGGAGCTAAGGTGGTGGAATTTATGAATTAATATGTTAGGGTTTGAAAAATAATATAAATCAAGCGCCATGCAAAAATTTTCTTTCTCGCTCGCAGATCGTACAAGGCAACATTGGAATTTCGAAGAATCAAAGACAAAAATTGTGCAACTGAAGAAATTTTCTATATGGGTAGTGGAAATTCACCAACTTAATCAATTATTTTGTGACCCATTTTAATTGTGCACCACAACAATTTTTATTTTCAAAAAAGCAACCCATTGGGAGGAAAAAGCTGCCACAATTAGGGTTTTACTCCGAAGAAAATAAGTTTTTTTTTAGAAAATGAGTTGTAGGTAACAAAAATTAGTGGTACGAGTGAGGGTTTGAGGAAATTAAGTGCCCAATAAACCCTTAATACATAACAATAGAGCTAGGGTTTTATTTTCCAAGAATAGAGAAGGAAAAGTTACATGGAGAGAAAACTAAGCAAACCCTGGAGGAGGAATTTGCAATAAAAAGTATGGAAATGATTTTTTAAATATGCATGTGTGAATAATTCTAAAGGGATAGTTGTAAAATGCTTCCATACTATAGGAAAAATCATTTTGGAAGAATATTGCACCAAAGGAAGGAGAAATTGCATGTTTTGCCCTAAAATTGCATTAAACAAGGAGATTGAAGGATTCCGGCAAATGGGTTGCACAGATTTCATACTTGGGGAAGAAAACGAAGTTTTTTGATTAAGTGACAATTTTTTAGGTTGTATGTACAATTTGGAGCAGTCATGGTACGATTCTGAGATATATTGTATGGATTCCAGGCTCCCGGTGACCCATTTTGTGCAGTTTTGAAGGCTTTTATATAGAATTTTTCGTAGTGATACAAACCTTGGTGAGGTTGTACAAAACCCTTATATGATTTTACATTAGTTTTTATGATTCTATTTTACACGTGTATGATTTTAAGTGCGAGTTGTACAATTTGTTGCAAGTATACGGAATCAGGTGTGATTAAACAGATCCAACTAGAGTTGTACGATATGGGCAGGATTGTACAGTTTGAAAGCATACATGTACAACTTGGTTAAGGCCTTTTACGATCCTAAAAAAAATTATACATTTTTTATATGGCCATATAGACTTTTGTAATGATTTTTTGTAGTATTTTCCTAAATTGCCAAATCAAGGAAAAGGTGTGCAAACGAGGGTTTCACTCAGCGATGGCAGAAGTATGAGCTCACGATGGGAATATTGGGATCATTTTGATCACATTACGACATATAGGGTTGATAGATCACCAGGACCATTGCACCAAATAGAATCATGACCCAGGTGAACTCTCCTAATTTACCCCATTCAAGACCAAGGACAATTATTTTAGTCACCCAGAAGGCATGGTACTTATCCTTGGAGAGGGAGAGGACAAAGGCCATGGAGGGGTCAAAGGCACTGGCATGGTGGTAGGGAAATATCACCACTAAAATATAGGAGGGAAGAAATGGAACCACCTCGGGCACCTCGAATATAACTCCATAGTGAAGTTCATCAAGAAAATACTCCAGAAGAATAGGACCTGCCAAGTGAAATAGAGGAGGAGCAAGTGGACATCAAGGATGTCACTTTTAGGTATCCAATGGGAGAATTTTATAGAAATTTATGGGTGAATGCTAACAACAAAAATCCATTAAAGGAGGCACTAAATAAGGCTAGAGTGAGTATTTTAGTGCAGATCCCACCACAAGATAAGGTATTTTTCAATGAATACTTGTTGTAGATTCTCCAATCGTACGAACCAATTGAGAACTACATGATCGTACGAGTGGGTAACATATATGTTAAGGTGGAGTTCACGGTAGAGGTATTCTAATGGATATTTGGATTACCCATGAAAGGAGATCCAATTATGAAAATAATAGTTGATCCCATTGAGATGCACAGGTTTATCACAACACTCACATCAGTGAAGTCACCTATGGCAGTCAAGATTTTGGGTACTAGAACCCGTGGGATTAAACAAATTCAGTTAAATATGGATGAGTTGGATTTCATAAGGAATGTTGTTATGGCCCAATTTTCTAGAGAATTACAAACATTGGAGATACCAATCTATATGGCACAATAAATGGAAGGTGTTTACAAGGGCATGAAGTACGATTGAGGAGTATTCTTACAGGAACAGATGCAAAAATAATTGGTAGTGAGAAGGAAGATGTTCACCATGACCTTTCATTCCATTTCATTGTTATTGGATGTAGTGTCAATATTGGGAATTCACTTTCTAGGAAGACACCAACTGATGGGGATAGTACCTGATCAGCCAACCATACTACAATAAGGCTAAAAGGAGTACCTTTATCGAAAGCCACTCCAGATAACAAGAAGGCTAAAATGAGTACAAAGCAACCAACACCATCGATGCAAGATGAGTTTGAGACTACATATGATGAATACATCCATCCAAAGAGAAAGATAAGGTGATATTTGGAATTGGCCTTAGAACAACAGACCCAAGTCCACAAGATGCGGGAGTAGCATAGCTCTTTTTCAAGGAGGAGAAAGTAGAGCAACAACCTAGCCCTATAAATATTTAGACATGACGACAAAGGGAGAAATAGGTGAATTCCACACAGAAAGTACAACCTGAGTTAGAACAAAAGGAAGGGTATTCTGATTCGGAGGGGATAGATCTACTGAATTTGAATATACCAAATTTGGAAGGAATGGGAAAAATAATGGGATCCCCAAAATTACTCTAGACCTATGATTTTGAACTTCTAGATTCATCCAAATACTTGACCAAAATGGTGATAGTACCACTAGTTGCAAAAGCAAAGGTCATGCTGGAGGTGCCATTGGAAGCACCTAAGGAGACAAAGAGAATAAAAATCATGATGAGAGGTGGTCACATCCAATGGAAGTATACAAACATGCAGGTGCCACAGGAAGAGCATGTTCCTGACCAGATGGTTGTAACTCAAAGGGGAGTGCACCCAAACCCACAATATGAAGGGTTGATGGGCCAGTAACAAGATGAATTGCCCAAGTTGTAGGAGGAAGTCCAAATATTGGTGGAAGAACAATAGTATCAAAAATAAGCCATTAATATCAAGGAGACGCAATCACCAACAAAAGAAGAGATGAGTAAGGTGGTAGCACACAGTTTGACCACGAGAGGGAACAATAACCAACATGACAAAATAAGTTGGAGGAAGTTATCATCCACAGGGATGAAGAAGGACAAACCCCACCACAGGATAACATTGAGGAGCTTCGTACAAGCTTCCTAGTGGAAGTACCTCACTTTGATCAGGTGGAGGATGTGGGTGAAAATACCAATGAGCAGGTGGAACACTTCTTCTGATAGGCTAGTGAGATATTTTCCATCACCATATTGTATTGTATTGGTGACATTAGGCAATTGAAATAGTGGATGGAGAAAACCTTCACTGAACTAGAAAATATTATGGAATGGGTGTGCAATGAGGATCATACGAGGTAGATAGCACACATCCATTCACAACACCCATGGTTATTACTAGGAGGATACATAACCATGATGCTTGGTAGAAAGGATTTACCAGAAGGAGTGAAGACCAATTACCGTACAACTCCACGAGTGTATTTGGATAGGACAACTTGTCAAACCTATCCATTGAATACAACGGGTATAAAATTTCGAAGAGTACCTTGGGAGTTGGCCTTCACCATGAGCAAATTAAATTTCCTAACATACTGGATCGAGTGGCTTAGCTTGGGTCTTGAATAGGTTTACCAGGATAAAGAAACACAATGAGAGGAGGTAGAAGCTACTCAAAAGGAGATGGTTGCGATGGAGGAAGAACTAACATGCAACAAAACCATGGCTGAGAAAAGAATAAAGAAAGTGGAAATAGAGTTAGCAAGCATGAAGTAGACTTATGAAGATCAGCTCCATTCATAGGAAGAAAAAAAATAGCTTGTGATCCAACAGGTAGAAGAGCATACAAAGTAGTTGGAAGCTCAACTAGCAGCACATAATGAATAGTTGGCTAACTAGGCTAATCAGTGGAAGATGGTAGAGGAACAACTACAGGAAAATATTCACAAAATTGAAGATATGGAAAAGGATACCACGCACTATAATGAAATTATTTTGGATCATAATACTATACTAAAAGTTAAGGATGAAACTATGGATAAATTGAAGCCGACCTTCATCAGCATCTGAAGGTTATTACTAAAAATAATGAGTTAGCCATAGCAGTCTGAATGAAATCCACGTTAATGAAAAATCTACACAAGGGAGCATCCAAGCGCGAGAAGGATTTGGGAATATTACTATCCATCGTAGAAGAGAAGGCTAATGAGTACATGTTGAAAACCCTAGAAGTTCATCAGTACGCAGCTCTCTTGAAGGATGAGCATACCACCTTGTAAATTTTTCTTGCTGATTACCATAAACAGGCTTCATAAAAGACAAATCAAATTGATATAGTGAGGACACCACCTAATTTAAAGGGGAGGGCAGATGTAGGTAACAAATCCACCTCCCAAAAGAAGAAAAAGTAATCCATGGATTTGCATAGTTTTGTTGAATTTTGCTTAGTTTTGATTTAAATGTGTGAGTGTTAAATCATACAAGTAGAGAGAAAATGTACAATTTTGCACATGTACGATGTGAAATGAAATGAAATGAAATGAAGTTGGAATGTGCATTTGGGATTAATTTGATAAAAATTGAATTAGACCTTAATAAACCTTGTAAAAATAATTGTTTTGGAAATCCGTTGGGAATGGTAGTTGTAAATGATGTGATGCTTTAGAAACCACTTTGGAATGGTCTGGGCATGCATTATATAGCCCTCCTTATTAATTTTTTGTTGGTTCATTATTGTTCATCCATGTTCGTTAATTATTTTACTATTGCAATGTCAATATAGAACTCATGGAGTATGGATTGTGGAGTAGAATTGTTGTTCAATGAGTTATAGGTTAGTGAATTATGGAATACTACTAATAATATGAATAGGAAATCCATATTCCTTAGTTCCTTGTCGTGAATTCCCCCATATGTTCTGGTTGTTGGAGGTTGTGTAGTTAATGTTCAACACATAACTTGGCATATATATGGTGGAATTGTATTATGAATAATCTTGGTTAACCTACATATTTGGTGTGAAGAATGGAGTGGATTATAATAAGTGTTACATCCATATTTTGACGTTTTCCAATAGTTGTGCAATTTTTGGAATCATCCATGGTAAATATAATTCATTGCTAGTGAATTAGGGTTTGCATATTATGGAGAACTGGAGTAATTGATGCTTAGAACCTTCCCAAAATATATCTTGGAATAATTGGTTGTATCAAGTAATATATGTAGAGGATATTTGCAGAAATATTTCGTACAAACTGTACAAGGGTTTCTACCAAATCATACAAACTATCATTTTACTCGATTTGGTAATTAAGGTTGCAACCCAATTCTGCCAAATAAGGAAATAATGCTAGTTTGAGGAAATTGATTACAAAACTAATCGATTTGACCTACAAAACTTGTTCCAGTTAGTTTTTTGTGTACAAAATCATACCAGGTACATGGTTGTATGATTTGTATCACACAAATGTATGATTTGGTGATCGTACAAGCTATTTTAGCAAGTTGAACTAGTGTATGATGGAGACCGTACAGGCTGTATGATTTGTACAAGTTGGGGTTTGAGACCTTGGGAATAATTTCCATAGAGTCTAAACTACCTTCCCATAAGGAATAATACACTGCTACCATCTATAGTTGACGGGTCCTAGACCACGTTAAAAGCAAATATGGGAAAATATGTGGGATTTAAGCAACTTAAAATATAATCACTTTGCCAGAAAGCCTTAGTGGCTTCGAGAGGTAAGAAAAAAGTCCCCAAAACCTATAAATTAAATTATTTTCATGGAATATCAAGGGAATTAATAGTCCTACTAAACAATTTTTGGTTAACTCTATCAGAAGGGAGTCTTGTCCATATATTATTTTCCTCAAAGAGACAAAGATGAAGAGGGTAATATAGATTTAGTAAGAAATATTATTTGGAAGGAGGTAGGTTTTGTAGCTAGGCCAACCTAGGGTGCTTCTAGGGGTATTTTTTGTTTTGGAATCCTAAGAAGCTTGATGGTTATGTCATCTCTTCTAATGATAGAGTTATATTTTATTTTTTTGCAAGACCTCTGGATGAAGATGGGTAATGTCGAATATCTATGCTCCTAATTCGATAACTGGTAGAAGTCTTTTGTGGTCATCTCTAAGAACTATGAAAGAGGTCTTTAGGTCTGAAGCTTGGGTCTTGGTTGGGGATTTTAATTCCCCCTTATTTTTGGTTGATAAGAAAGGGGAAAATCCAGCCTGGTCTAAGGGAATGGAAGAGTTCCAGGATTTTTTTTTCAAAAAATAACTTCTAGATATGGACTTGAAGGGTTCTAAATACACCTGGAGTAATAGAAGAATAGGCTCTCAACTCATTCAGATCAGGTTGGATAAAATTTTACTTTCTAGGGAGTGTCTTTCTTTCTTTGGGGATGCTACTCTTTGTTCCCTCCCTAGAATAGGCTCAGATCATAGCCCTTTGTGGTTTGAGTCACAATAGGATGTGGATTTCTTCCCTAGGCCTTTCAAGTTTGAGGCTATGTGGTGTGATCATCCAGACCTTGAACATAGAGTGAAGGAGTGGTGGAATGTTGTAGTTTTGGGTCCTAAAGCTTTACAAGTGGTGTTTAAATTGAAAGTCATCAAGTCCAAGCTCAAGGAGTGGAACAAAGTCATTTTTGGTAATGTTACTATAAGGAAAGAGTCACTAAAATCTAAACTCAAGCTAGTCGAAGTAGAGGTGGAAGAAGGGACCTTTTCTGAAGATACCCGAATCAAAGAAAAATGAATATTGGTGGATCTTCATAATACGTTAGCATAGGAGGAACTAATGTGGAAATAGAAATCAAGACTGTGTTGGCTTAATGAGGGTGATAGAAATACAAAATTATTTCATGCATCCACTTTGAGGCATAGAATTGCTTATAAAATCAAGGAAATCACAAAGGAGGATGGGTCCAAAGTGTCTAAGGTCTAGGAAATTAGAGCAGAAGCAGTCTCCTTTTTCAAAGCTCTCCTTGGGGTCAAATATGATGGGGACAAAGAGGTAGAGGGTAACCTTCTTAGGAATATTCCATCTTTGGTGACTCTAGACATGAATTCTTCACTAACTACTCCTTTTAATGATGAAGATATTAGAATTGCAGTTTTTCTATGGAGGGGTTGAAGGCCCTTGGACCTAATGGATTTCCCCCTTTGTTTTTTAAGAAGTATTGGCACATTTTGGGAAATAAAGTAGCAGAGGCCTTAAGAGAGATTCAGAGGATGATAATTATTCCCTATAGGGTAAATTCCACTTTTTTGACTTTGATTTCAAAGTCGGTTGAGGTGAAATACTTCAGAGATTTTAGACCCATCAGTTTATGCAATACTCTCTATAAAATCTTGACAAAAGTTTTGGCTAATAGGTTAAAATTGCTTTTGCCTATTCTAATTGATGAAGCCTAGTCTAGTTTTGTTCCTGGGAGACAAATTTTGGATGGTGTCATTGTTGTTCATGAATTGGTGCATTCTATGGATAAAAGTGGGAGACCAGGGGTATTCTTAAAGCTGGATATGAACAAAGCATATGATAGGGTGTCCTAGGATTTTTTGTTGAAAGTGTTGTCCAACTTTGGGTTTTGCCTAGATTGGATAAATCTTATTAAGGCATGCTTATCTTTTGTAAAAATTTTAGTCATCATCAATGGCTCCCTAGCGGGTTATTTTAGTAGTTGTAGAGGTATACGACAAGGGGATCCTATCTCTCCATATCTCTTCATCCTTTTGGCGGAGGCACTAGGAAGATCCATTAAGGCATCACCTCATGTGGAGGGTATAAAAATTGCTCTTTCTCTAAATCTAATTTTGCATTATCAGTTTGTGGATGACACTCTCATTTTCTTTTTTACCTTAGTCCTTCAGGCTAGAGCGGTGAAGAATATTTTGATATCGTTTGAGAAAGCAGCAGGTCAAAAAATTAATTTTTTGAAAAGCAAGATTTTCTTCTTCAATACCTCGATGACTAGATAGAGAAGAATCACCAATATCTTGGGGTGTGAGATTGCAAGCCTCCCTTTTGTGTATCTTGGGTTGCCTCTATTTAAAGGTAGATTCAAAGAGAGCTTTTGGGATCCTATGATTGATATATTTAGTAAGAAACTTGTTGGGTGGAAGGGTGCTCTATTGAGCTCTGTGGGTAAGGCTATGCTTGTCAAATCCTCCTTATAGAGTATTCCAGTGTACTTTATGTCCATTTTCCATATTCCAAAGAAAATCTTGTGCAAGGTCAAGTGCATCCAAAAATATTTTTTGTGGTCAAGGGTCGATGATAGAAAATGAATCCACCTGGTTTCCTGGGAACATGCCTGTAGTAGTAAGGTTCAAGGTGGGTTGGGCATCAAGAAGATCCATTTAATGAACAAGGCCCTCCTGGCCAAACAAGCATGGAAATTAGTTAGTAAAGAGAATGTTGGTTGGGTCCAAATTATGTTAGCTAAATATTTATGGGATGATGGTGATTTTTTTAGGGAACATATTCCACCCTTGGGTTCTTTTTGGAAAGGATTGCTAAAGTTGAGGTCTACTATTGTTAATGGGAGTAGATGGTGTTTGGGAAATGGTTGAACCATTGATTTTTGGGATGACTCTTGGTTGTTGGATCAACCTCTTTCACTCTATGATAATCTATCTTGTGTGAAACCTATTACTAGAGCTTACCTTGGGGTCAAAGTGGATGAGTATTTAGAAATAGTCAATGGTTTGAAGAGGTGGAAGTCCTTGGATACATCTACCCTGAATCAGATGGAGAGAGAGGCCTGGTGCTTTATTTTAGGTAAGTTAAAATTTTAGGTAAGTTGAAATTTTAGGTTATTAAGAATGGGGAAGAAGAGGATTTCAAGTTTTGGAAGGGAGAGAAAGATGGTTCATTCTCTATTAAATCAACCTATCTCAGCTTGGATTCTAATCCTAGGCACTGGTTTCCTTTAGTTAAAATTTGGATAAAAGGCATCACTCCTAAAGTTAACATGTTCTTTTGGTTGGCTATTCAAAACAAAATTTTGACTGTGGATAACTTGCAAAAAAGAGGAATGTATTTTTCAAATAGGTGTTATCTCTGTAACTTGGAGGAGGAGTCAGTTACCCATATTTTCTTTCAATGTCCCTTTTTGCATGGGGTGTTGACTTCTATGTTGAATTCTCTAGGAGTTTGTTGGATCCCTATGAAATTTTCTTAGACTATTGGGAACAATGGCTTACTCTTTTCTCGGCTTCGAGGTTAAAATTAATATGGCAATTTTGTTTCCCATTTCTTTTCTGGAACATTTGGAAGGAGTGGAATAGAAGGGCCTTTAACAATTCTAGTAGAGATATCACCATTGTATACCTCATAATGATGTCAACTATAATTGAAAATATATCTTGCATCAAGGTGGACTTAAATGGAGGTGGGGAGGATGAGATAATATTGGAGTTGGCTCTGGATCTCAAACCAAGACCGAGGGTTGGTAATACTCAACCCAAATCGAGAGATTATGTTAAATGGGAACCACCTCCTCTAGGATGGGTTAAGTTAAATTTTGATGGAGCCTCAAAGGGGAACCTAGGGTTGGCAGGTGTAGGGGGTGATCAGGGATGATAAAGGGGCTCTACTTCTAGCTTTTGCAAAAAACCTGGATATCCAAACCTATCATTTTGTCGAGGCTAGAGCTCTTTATTAGGGCCTATTTTTGTTGAGCTCTCTAGATATTAGAAGAGTTATTGTTGAGGGAGATTCCCTTAATATTATTAACACCATGAAAGGGTCCCAGACCCCTAGTTGGAATATTTCAAACATAATTTGGGAAGCTAAGAGATTGATGCACTCTTGGGTTGATGTTCATCTCCAGCATATCTATAGAGAAGGAAATGGTGTTGCTAATTTTCTTGCTAACCTGGGGACATCTCAGTCTAGTCTCGTTGTATGGAGGAGGGACTTCCCTCTTGGTCTTCTTCATCTAATTGATGACCCTGTTCTATAGTTTGTGTTGGGTTGGTCTATCTTCTTGGGACCTGAGTGTGGTTCATCCCATTTTTTTTGGGATCTCATTATGGTGCTATTGCGAATGGGATCCTAGCCATAACTACCATTGACCCTTGTTGCTTTTTCTACCATCATGGGTCCTTGAGTGGATCCAGAGTATTTCTAGTTTTATTCAGATGTTGGGTCATTTTGTGGATCCATAAGTTTTTTAGATTTTGTAGATGTTGGAGCTTATTTATCTTGAGTTAGGGAGGGTTGGATTTTCCTTCTCAGTTATTAAATTTGGGGGAGGTCTCTGTGGCTCTTCTCTCAGAACCTCTTCCCTTGGAAATTGGTGGATTCAATGGTGTTTCAGTGTAGTATCCATGTTGTTGGTTGCTATTTCAAATTTTAAGGATGTGGTTTTTGGTAGTAAAAGTTCTTGTGGCCTTGGGATGTATGCCCAATGGTTGGTGGAGCTCTCTTGGTGAGCTAGAATTTTTTTTGGGTTTTGTGTTGCAGTAAGTCCCTTGGCTTGGTTGGTCCCCCTTTCTTGTGGGTGGGAATCATGCCTTTGGACTTCTTTGAATTTTCTTGGAGCAGATTTATATTCCTAGCCTTGGCGGGATTTGTATTTTTTTTAATTTCAAATTATCGTTGGATGGCATCCCTTTTCAATTTGAGGTGGATTGGATACAACAAACTTAGTTTTCATCGGTTGTGGTAGTGTTATTGTTGGGTTGGGAGCCTACATGGCCTGGATGGCCTATTCCTCTTATGTTCTCTATAGTTGTTGTTGTTAGTTGGAGTGTGGTTAGTGGTTCCTTCGAGGAAAGTTGGCTTCAAAAAATTGGTTGTTGGATTGTTGGTTAGTTTTGTTGGGCTGTGAGGCCTACTGGTTTTATGGGGAACCTCTGGATTCATCCTGGGCTGCCCAGTGCTCCATATTTTGTAAATAAGTTTTTTGGGGTTCCTTTCAAAAACCTCCCTTATTTTTTTAATGTCAAAACCCCCTTTATTAATACCATACCAAAAAAATGCATTTGATAACTATCTAATTTCTACCTAAATTGAAATTAAAATTAAGATAGTCTCGTAAGGGATACCGTAGTGGTATGTTTTTGGGTTTTCATATAGGATATCCAAGTTCAAACTGATACAAGGTGATTGAGGCCCCTTTCAAAAACTTGTGATTTACCTTAAAATTTTACCTGAAAGGGATAGACCAGTTGGTGGTAGTCGAGTGCTTGCTAGGAGACTACCCAATTCAACTCCCTAGACTGCAAGGTCTTATTGGCTTTGTCTTTACCCAATGGGCTAAGGCTTATAAAGGTGTTCTTAACCAATGATCTAAGGCTTATAAATGTGTACTTACCCAGTGAGCTAAGGTTTATAAAGGTTCCTTAATATTTTAATTGAAAGGGATAGGATAGTTGGTAGCAGTCGAGTGCTTGCCATTCGACTACCCCAGTTTGACTTCTTAGATGGTCAAGGTCTTATTGGATTCATATTTACCCAATAGGCTAAGGCTTATAAATGTTTTTTTACCCAATGAGATAAGTTTTATAAAGGTTCCTTACACAAAAAAAAAGAAATAAAATAGACAAAGTTGCTTAAAATTTGATATTTAAAGGCCAAAAGGCTAATGCTTAAATCTTGATTTTTTATATTTTCCTAGATTTAGAATGAAATTTAAATATAGATTGAATGGACAAAGTAATTGGAAACGACATAGGAATAATAGTTGCATCATATATGGATACTACATAGAAGGTTAGAAGTTGGATTGTATCTACTACAAAGGCAAATACTATATGGAAAATTAGTGAGATATATTAATACCATCTTAGTGATTGATTTCGGGTAAATTTGATTTAGATAAAATAAAATAAGAATCATCAAGACAAAAATGCTTTTATTCCAATCTTTTCCAAGAAGCAATTGAGTATGCCAATTCATGTGAGATATTAAGATGCAACCCCTCTTTTCAATACTCAATTCAACCAAAAGAAAACTCATGATGCTAATAGATTTAAGGTTGATCTTTAAGATATTTTTTCTATTAATTATTTATTTACCATGATTTTTTCTTAATTTTATATTATTATATTTAAATAAAAAGATAAAATAAAAGAAAATTAGTCTTTAATATCTATCGAGTCATACATGATATATAAGATTTTTTTATTTATACAATGTGACAAACCACCTATAATTTGGTTAGTAGTCTATTTTACAACCCTATATCTTTCCATATTTAAACAATAGACCTTCTATTTAAAGTTCCAAAATCTTCACTATTAGATCCACTTGAAATAATAAATATTTGACATACCTTTTTATTCTTAGGTGTTGGGCAGTCCATCAAAGCTAATCAAAGTATTCAAGGTTTGAATCCAGCCCAATCGATAGATCCCATATCCCATCACCAATTCACTTATGATATGCTTCTTTCCTTCATGGCATCAATCCCTCAGGCTAAAGCGGTTAAATAAATTTTGGTAGATTTTGAGAATGCGGTAGGGCAGAAGGTAAATTTGAGAAAATTTTACTTTTTTTATTTCACACCTCGATTGATAGGCAAAGGAAGATTGTAGATATTCTGGGATGTAGCATTGGTTCCATTCCCGTGGTTTACCTTGGGATGCCACTATTCAAAGGTGCATCAAAACCATCATTGTGGGATTTAGTAGTTGAAAGAGTTTAGAAGAAGTTAGCGGGGTGGAAAGGTGCCCTTTTAATTCATGCGAGGAAGATTTTATTGGTCAAAGACACTTTACAAAACATCTCAGTGTACTTCCTCTCCTTGTTCACTATTTTAAGGAAAGTTATCGATAAGTTAGAGCAAATCCGTTGATCCTTCTTATGGTCAGGGACTGAAGAGAAGAAGAGATTCCACCTGGTGGCATGGGATAAAGTTTGCAATAGGAGAGAAGTAAGAGGCTTAGGTTTGAGAAGGCGAAGAATTTTGAACAGAGCCTTGATTGCAAAACAATATTGGAAATTAGTTCAGGATGACAATGTCAACTGGATTAAGATTGTGAAGGCTAAGTATCTTGGCAATGGTAGCAATTTCCTGAAATCCCAAGCTCTCTTGGTGGGGTCTACTTTTTGGTTCAACATAGTTGGTAGTTGGGTAGATGTGTGTAAAGGCCTTCGTTGGGTGGTGGGGGATGGTTATTCCATTGATTTTTGGGGAGATTCTTGGGCCTCGCCATCCCCTCTTGAATATTGCCCGACCTTTTCCTGTCTAAATCCAATCATAAATAGGTTCTTTGGTCCCAAAGTTTGGCTTTTTAGAATTATTCAATGGTCATCTTTGGTGGAAGTCCTTTGACTTCCCAAATATTTCTTAGAAGGAGAAACTTGCTTTTATAAATTTAAAAAACTCCATAAAATGGTTTTTAACCCCGGGTATTAGTCTTCATTATAGGTTGGTTTGGGGTCCTGAGAAAGATGGCCAATTTTTATTTAAGTTTGTTTATGGTTTCTTGGACTATGATTCAGGTACCTGGTTCCCAACGAATCAAGTTTGGATTAAAGACCTGACACCTAAAGTCAATGTGTTCTTCTGGTTGGTAATTCAGGAAAAGTTCCTTACTCTTGATAATCTTCAAAAATGGGGAATGATTTTCCCTAATAGGTGCTTCCCGTGCAGTAGGGCTTTTGAATCATCTTTCCACTTATTTTCCCATTGTGCCTATACCCTTGAAGTCTTCTGTCAGTTATTTTTGGAGTTGGGTGTTGCTTGGGTTCATGCCAACTCACTGGAGGACCTATTTGTTTAATGGGTCTCCCCCTTCTCCTATCCCCACCTATGCCAGTTTTGGAAATTCAGATTACCCCATATTTGGTGGTGGGTGTGGAAGTAAAGGGATTCCTGCACATTTAAAAATATTTTCCATCTTAAGTCATCGGTCTCATCGAGGGCCATTGTAGATACAGTGGAAAATGTGAAAGCTGTAAAACTAGATTCAATAACTTGTGAAGGGGAGATAGATTTGGAGAGATCATTGGGTTTTTTAAATCATCCTCAGAATATAGTGAGCAGGGTGAGTCAAGATAGGGCTAGCACAATTTAGGAACCCCCTCCATCAGGTTGACTAAAATTCAACTTTGATGGAGCTTATAAAGGGAACCTAGGTCCGACGGGTGCAGGGGGTTTGTTTAGAAACTTAGAGGGCAAAATCCTTCTTGCCTTTGGTGAAAACTTGGATCATAAAACGAGTCATTTCTCTGAAGCTTGGGCATTATTTTAGGGTTTTTCCTAACTAAACTAGGTGAATTACAGAAACTAATCATAGAAGGAGATTCACTCAATGTTATCAACATGATTAATGGTAACCAAAATTCCTCTTGGACTATTGCAAATTTTATAATTGAAGCCAGGAGAATGATTCAAAATTTAGAAGAAGTCCAATTCAAGCATCGGTTTAGGGAAGGTAACAAAGTTGCAGACTTCCCGGCTAATCAAGGTCTTATGCAACAAGATCTTCACATTTGGACGAGGTAATTTCCCAAATGTCCTTAGATCATTGGACAATGAATTCAAGCAAAGGTCAAACTCGAGTCAGAATACTTAGGGTGGGTGGTTGGAACCCTCCCCATTAGATGTTGCTTTTTGAATATTTTGGTTGAGCTCGCATGCCCGCTTTTTTGTCTTTGTTTATCCATGTGGATCTGCATACCTAGATTTTATCTCTATTTGGCTTATGTGTCTGGGTTTGTTCGGCTAGTATATGTTGGTCTAGATGTAGGTAGTTGTATCCAAGGGTTGGTTGGCTTTAATGTTTGAAGTATCCTCAGTCTCCTAGTGGCTGGAGATTAGCTTCTTTTTGTTATAAGGTTTGGAGGTCCTTTCAAAACTCCTTTTGTCCAACTAATAAAAAAAAATTAGAGTTAAGTGGGAAATAAAAACTTGGAATTTACATACGGAAAAAGATTGAGTTGTAAACCCTATAATCCACATATGGTGATATATTAACTTATTTTACTTTTAAATTTAAAGTAAAAAAGGTTTTCTCTTGAAAGATGAGCAATATTTTATGTTTTCAATAAGGAATTGAAAATGCAAAGTTATCCCTTCAAAGTAAAATGTTGATAACCATTTCAATTGGGACATTGGTCTCAACTAGTGCTAGAATTTGATGGCCACCCTTGCCCATCAAAGGTAACTTAGATGAGAAGAAAATTATTGAAGTATCCTTTAATATTACAATAGGGGTATAATATATATTATCAAAAAAATTATAATTAGTTATATATGAATATAAATTATGTGACTTTTACCTTTTGATTTATTATAAATTTGTAGGATAATATGTAATATTTTTATGATTATAGTCTATATTTTATTATGGGTTTATGTTCTCTATTTATTTTTTTAAAAATTATATATGGATTTTTTTGGGGCCACTTCTATCAATATAACAAAACATTACATTTACTATCATGTCATTTATACTATATTGACCTTGCATTTTTGTTAGATATACTCTTCATATTCCTCGAACTATTGTGTCTTGTATAAAGAGAGAATCTTCCTCAATTAGGTGTCTTCTAAAATTTGAACTTTTCAAAGAGGAAGATCAACATTATGATTAGAAATATTATCTTCTACCCTATTTTATTCTTTATAGCTATACTAACATTTCCAAGATATTGCATGCATCAATTAGTGGATATAAAAAAAGGCTAATGTTATTATATAAATACAATTCCTACATTTATTTTTTAACAATATTAATAATAATATTTGTAGACCCTCAATCAAAATATATCTCCATACTTTTTCAATGGCAATCGTGAATCTTATAAGAAGCACTCTAGCCTTTCCATAGTTATTAGTTGAAGTTCCATAATATTTTGAGTAGGTAAAGAGAATTCTTTCGTTATTCTAAAAAAATATTATGAACCTCGATTCTCAATAAAAAAAATCCATTAACCAATTTACAAAAATATTAAATTAAATAGCCACAATAAATAATCCATACTAAATACTCGAATACATAAAATATGAAAATACCCGTGGTCTACCTGCAAGGATGCCACTTGCATTATTGGTGATGTGACCGGGTTCAATCCTCATGGTGGATGTGTATAAGAAGTATTACTAAAAAAAAAAATTAGGGCCACACCAAGGACACTCCTTCAAGAAGGAATCACTCCATAATATGTCTAAGTTCCATGAGTCAAAATTATTTACAAGAATACCTGATATCATTCTATTTCCACCCATGCCTTTATAGAGGCTCTTCATCTACCCAAATCCTAATGCTCAAGGGTAAGTCCACATGCAAGTGGGGAACTTGAGATTTTAACTTCTAATAAAAGAAATGGTTATATCTTTACTAATGAATAATGATTACATCATAGTAGGTCCATATTAGGGAATATTTTATTTGTCGTAGATTAATATACACTATAATATAATATTATTAAGTACCTATCTTGGGTACTTAACATTCCATCCCTCTTACAAAATGTTACGTCCTTGAAACACAAGAAGAGACTAAGTACTATGATCTTCTAAGCCATGTTGTGTACTAGTCTTGATATCGATCATTCATCCATCCCAATGGAACTCTTACTAGCGGTGCTCTTCACTGATGTCAATATGTCATTGTGTCACTTGGGTATCTAAAAGTAATCCTTTGGTTCTATGTGCTAGTAGCATCTTTTTTTCGGTCATAAATTCCAGTCTTCTCCATGCATACTTGTTTTCATTTGTGATTAATAGTATATCCAATGTTTTGGCTCCTCTAGTTTCCTGTATGTCCCTCATAGTCTTTTTGTTGCTTTAAGCTTTGTCGCCATGATTGTTGCCTTTCAGGGTGGTGTGGATGGTGATATGTTCCAACCTTAGCCCAATGTTCTAATTATTTTGACTATTCAACATATTGTTCCTCTATTTTGTGTTCTATTTTCATGCTCACATTTTCTAGTTTGTCCTTGGAATCTACTTTTGTTTCTTCCTTGATTTCTACAACTGCCTCCTCCTTAGACTTTGCTTTATGTTCTTCTACTTCTTCAAGAGTTAGTTCAGATTTTCTTTGAACTTTACTACTATTTTTCTATAGCTCCCTTGAACCTTACTATTGCTTCTTCTAAGTACTTTGTTTTTGCTTCTTCCTTAATTTCTACTACTACGTCCTTAGATTATAATATATTTGTTTGTTCTTCACTTTGTTTCCCTACAACTTCATGTTTTTCATTGGATCCTTACCTCTTGCACTGAGAAATATCTTGTATTGTTATATTTTTTTTCCTATACCAAAACTTTGTGAACTTCTTTTGTACATTAATATTAATAGTTCCCAATGAATTTAACCAAGGATATCCTAGGACAATATCCCTATTGTTTCTCCCAATGGCATATGAATATGGATGTAAAACTTCAAATCTTAAAAAATTTGAACATTCTTACCCTCAATCTTTCTATCTTTAAACTTTTCCTTGAACTTACAACCTTTTAGGCAAATCAATATTAATAAAATTATATTTGCTACTAGGGTTTATATAAATAAACATATTTTTCCTCTAGATGCAACCATAAACCTACAAAATATTTTTTTTGGATACGAACAATTCTTCTTGATAACTACTTGGATTATCTATCATAAAATTTGTGCTTCCTTCCGTCTACATATTATTATCCTTCTCTTTTCCTTCAGCTAATTCTATGTAAATTAACTCCCCCTTAAATTCCTTTTGTTCTTTTTTAGGCTTGTTTATTTCTTCTACATAGCCTTTGAGTGTATTATTTAAACTAGCTAACTTTTCATCCTTTTTCATAGATTTCCATTTGTTTAAAAATGCTTTTTCAAATTATTTCTGTGTAAATATAACTTAATGGACATGAGCAAATTTTATACACCAGGATGAAGCTTCCCCTTGTAAAGAAGAAGAAAACTTAAATTGCCATTCAAATAAGTTAATTTAAAATATTTTAAATTTTCAACCATTTCTTAGCATCAATATCATCATTTGCAAATAATTTTGGCAACTCCATGTCCTCAAACCTCCCAAATTGATTGATAGATATCTAGTTTCTCCGACCTAAATTGGTACTATAGGGTTTCTGAAAACACATAATTTTTTTCTTTTTTTCTTACTGATAATAACCTATAGACTCTGTACTTCCTACACTCAGCCTATAAACTGTTAATAGCCTACAAACAAGATACTTCCTACAACTAAGAATGGCTTGATCTAAGGACTATCTCTTTTGCAGACTACTACCAAGTTGTTGAATTTTTTTAGGCAAATTACTACCAAATTGTGGATTGGGTATTTTTTGCACTCACTTGCAACTATCTACTCTGTTGACTACCATTGATTGTTCTAATTTTCAATATGGAAAATATAGGGCAAGATGTGTTTGGTTCTATAGGCTTTTTAATATACTCTCGATTGTGATTAGTGACCAACCCAATATCTCAAATCTCTAACTATGGAGGGTTCCACCAGACTTGTAGCTATATTATCCATTTTTTAGTGTACCATAAGAGTAACTTCTTAGTATGTTATTTACTAGTTCACCATAAAACGCAAATGATTGATATCTTCCTAGGGCTGAAGGTTTTTCCTAATTCTAAGGGTTTTCCCTATACACCCAATGGTATGTGAGAGTTCATCATTGTATAAGGGTGTTGTATGAGTCCTAGGTATTGGGGTCTAATCATCCCTCACTTCATTAAATGTTTTATGGACAATCTATATTAGCCAAAAATTCTAACTTTGTGATATTTTAAAATCCTTTGCATAGATTTCCTAACCTATTCTACTAAATACAAAAAAAAACATGTTATTTCTTGTAGGGAATTTTAAACAAAATTGAGTAGAGCAAAAGAAAAATACACCAAATAGGGAAAGGATGGACATAAAATATGTTATTTTCTTGCAGTTTTTTAAACAAAAATGAGCAAAGCAAAAGAAAAACTATATCGAACAAAGAATAGATAGCCACAAAATAATTGTAGCTTTTGTAGTTAAATACACCCCTAAAAAGTGCTCTAATACCACTTGTTATGAACCTCAATTCTCAATAGCAAAAAATCATTCACCAATTTGCAAAAATATTAAATAAAACAACCACAAAAAATCATCCATACAAGAATACTCAAATACACAAAATATAAAAATACCCTTCATGTAGGGCCACACCAAGAGCACTCCTTTAGGAAGGAATCACTCCATAATATTTTCAAACTCCATGATCTAGAACTATTTTACAAGAATACTCTATATCGTTCTATTTCCACCCATGCCTTTATATAGGGTCTTTATCTATCCAAACCCTAATGCTCAAGGGTTGGTCCACATGCAAGTGGGACACCCGAGTTATTAAATTTTAATTAAAAAACAGTTATAACTTTACTAATGAATAATGATTATATTATAGCGGGTCCACATTAGCCAATAATTTATTTGTCTCATATAAATATATAATACTATATTATATTATTAAGTACTTATCTTTGGTACCTGACAAAAAACACCATCTTTGTCATGTTTTTCCATATTTCCTCTCTTGAAAGCATCATCAAAATTAATTTTGATAGACCCAATTTTTAGATACTTTCATTTTATCCTAGATCAATACAGATCCTTTATGTTAACTCTAGTCTTAAAGGTGACCCTTGTATGTGTATTTAAATCCTATAACTAAGAAGATGACACCATTTTTCAATAGTTGAGACTTCCAATGGTAACCATCATGACTATAAACATTATGCAAGAAAGGCCATAGTACAATTCCAAACTTAGATATGATCTTGAAATTTATTTTTTCAAGCCATAAATTTTATCAAATAATAAGAGGACCAGTCCACAAAATGTATAATATTTTAGCTTTGAAATTAATTCAATATTTCACTAACTCTTCAAATCTTGAGGTAGCTACAAAACTTTTTTTTTAAAGAAAAGTAGCCACAAATGGTGTAAGCAAAGGGACATTATAGATGGTTTGATGTTTATACACAAGGCACATTTATATAGTCCATGATATAATCTTCTTTGCAAATTGTCACTTGAAAACTAATTTACTTTGGATTGATAACCAAAGGAATGGTGAGGCCTTAAGGAGGGTCCTACATGACCCAACATGTTTCCAAGGTAAATCCTTAGGAATGGGAAATTTTGATTGTTCCAAAGCCTCACATATCATCTTGACCAAGCATACACTATCTTTTAATAAATTTCAAACTAAATCATCCTTCCACCCTTAAAAATAAGAAAATAGAACTTTTGAAGCATCTTTAAAAGCTTATTTATTATTTATTTGAGGTCCTCTTTCAACCAAGTTTCTAATAGAAATTAAAAATCGAGATAGTGGATCACCTTAATGAAGTTTAGGAATGATTCAAAGTATTATGTGGAGGATCAACTAATCACAATATAATATTTTAGAGTGCTATAACAATTTTTAGTCCATTCACACCCACTTTAATCAAAAGCAATTTTTTTTAAAGTATAATATAGAAAATACCTTTTCATATGTTTTCTTCATATTTAGTTGTACATACATACTTGATTGCTCATGGAATGAAGAAAATGTATGACCTCATATGTAATGATTAAACTATAATAAATCTGCTTAACATGAACAAAACACCTTGTATCTTTAAGATGACATAACTTAGTTTGTATTTACTCAACATTTTAAAATTATGTTATACATTATATTACAAATACTTATAGAACAAAAATTATCAAAATATTTCGGCTTGCCTTTTTTATAAACCAGCGTAATAAGGTAACATTGATTTCACTTATTATAACCTTTTATTTCATTTTATTTTGTAACAAGTTTACTCACACATACACACCACGTTGTAGTTTGAAAGTGAGTCTCCCGAAAGAGAGGCTAAAAGCCTAAAAGGCTAACCACTGTAGTGTTCCATAGTTTAAACGTGGATCTAGTGAAAGAGAGGTCAAAGGCCTAGCCACTACAGTGTTCCACAAGGACTAAAATGAAAAGAGTTGATCTTGTGGTATTCCTTATGAAAAAAAACAAAATACCACACAACTAATTTGTGAGAATTGTTTTTTTTAATCTTGACATGTCATTTTCTTATAAATCTCAATATTTTTGAAAACCAAGGGTCAAAGTTTTTTTTTTAAGTTTTTGTTTTTATACATAAGGGAATCGGCAACACCTTGCACGCAAGACAACAAATCAGGCTCGGACATGGCCACTGTATAGCCAATCGACAAACACTCGAATGTTATCAATCAACGGTATATTATGGTTTGAACGAAGGTCTTCCTAAAAAATTCAAAACCCTTACCACAAATTTATCCTTGAATTACATATATCTTAAATGACTATAGGACTTTAAAATTATTATATAAAAATTATAATATATTTTAAAATTTTAATGAATTAATCAAATATTTTAAAAATATTTATTATGATCTCAAATCCATATACAACCAAACTTCCTTAAAAAAAACTGACGGAAATTTTTACTCTCGAGGCTGAAGCATATACAATCTTTCCTCTTTTAATCTACAAATCGAGTTTAGAATGAATCTTACCTTTGAGGGGGCTTGATGATGAGGCAAACGACATCGATAAGACATGAGATGAAATAAAGTAGTTTGCCTGCTTGGTTCGTTTAAAAAGCTATACCCAGCTTAAAAGAATAGGTGGTCCCTAATTGTCGATTGTTTGTTGATAGGTTGTTTCGATACGAATTATTAAAGTTATGGTTACAATATAATATAGAATCATACCCCACATCAAACAAAATATGTCGCCAACTCTTTATGTTAAATAAATTATGACTTTAGTTGAGGATTGGAATTTAAGGAAGGTGGGTTCAAGATGTCGTGCAAAGCTGTGGAAGATCAATCACATAGAAGATTGTGAAGATACCTATTGTTAACCTTTTTCATTGCAAAAGACAAAAATAATGCTAATATACCACATATTTTAGTTGTTTGTCCTTAAGTTGTTTTTAACTTAAAATTATTTTATAAATGATAGTAAGAAGAGACATTGAAATATATATGTATTTCAATTGTTGATATTCACATGGTTTTTTAAAATAAGTAATAAAGTTTCAGTGTTTTTGTATGCAAGGTTTAAGATTTAAACTATGGTGTATATATAATAGTGTGTTGTGTGTTTTAAAAAAAATAAAAATAAAAAGGGACGTTTTTTAATAATAAATTTAATAAAAAATTATGTAAAATATTTTTTTTAGCAAGTTTTTCTACACAGTTACATATATATATATATATTAGATTTTTGAAAGAAATGCCAAACCCTTAACTATTGTGCTATCTGATAAGAACAAATATTTTTTTTAAAAGATGGAAAGTAGTTTTTTAACAAATGCAAGAAAAATATGAGATAAATAATTATAAGGGTTTAGTTTGATTATTTTTAAGTGTCTATAGTATGGGCTAGCAACATATTAAAATTAAAATAAAAACAAATAGAAAATATTAAAAAAAAAATGATTATGAGCAAAAATTAAAATCAAGATTTAATTTACTATGAAATACTTTTATAAAAAATGTACTTTCCTAGAAAGATCTATGATCCATATTTTAGGCTATGAAGAATTGAAAGTTTAGATGGAAAAGACAATAAATGGATGAACGGATGAGATTTTAAATTAACTAATTGTCCAAATAATAGCAAGGATATAAGGTGTATGTTTGAAAATATAAAAAATGTACTTTCCTAGAAAGATCTATGATCCATATTTTAGGCTATGAAGAATTGAAAGTTTAGATGGAAAAGACAATAAATGGATGAACGGATGAGATTTTAAATTAACTAATTGTCCAAATAATAGCAAGGATATAAGGTGTATGTTTGAAAAAATTCAAAGCATCTATGTATACAAAAGATCAATCCATTGAATTTAACTCATATGAATACCATCAAAACACATATAAAGGTACAAAAAAATGTACTTTCCTAGAAAGATCTATGATCCATCTTTTAGACTATGAAGAATTGAAATTTTAAAAGGAAAAGACAATAAATGGATGACCGGATGAGATTTTAAATTAACCAAGTGTCCAAATAATAGAAAGGATATAAGCGTGTATGTTTGGAAAAATTCAAAGCATCTATGTATACAAAATATCAATCCATTGAATTTAACTCATATGAATACCATCAAAACACATAAAGGTACAAACATCAAATGAGTAATGTCATTTGGCTTATGGGTTTGTTGTATTATATACGAGTTATTATGGTTTTTATAAATTAAAGCATGGATTGGTATGGACTGGGTGTAGGCAAAAATTCTAGTGGTTAATGTAAGCAGTCCATATAAAAGTATTGACCATGTACCATGGCTATCATCTCGTAGATTTTTTATACCATTATTTGGCTTCATCGTAGAAGTTGTCATAACGTGTTCTTTCAAAATATAAATATTTTTAAAAAAATTCATGTAGTGTTAAATATAACTTTGAAGTTTTTCTTGTATGGGATGAATCTAGTGATGTCATTTATTTTTGTAGTTTTTGATGACATAAATGGTAGAAAGCTTCTATATTTTAGAGGGAAGTTGCCTCCATAATTAAAACTCATAACTTTAAAAATATGTGGTTCTGAATGTTTTATGGCATATTTGCATGTGATTTTGAGAATACTCAAAAAAATTGATTGTTTATTTTGTATATGTTTTTTTTTGTGCTTTACTATAGTTTACCTTGTTGATTATCTCATAGAATATCCAACATAGTAGATGCAATCAAAAGGGTTATATTGAGAACTTTGAAGCTTCTCTTATGGGGACTTCTCTTGTAGTGTATTTATAATCAAATGCATTTTTCTTTTTAGGATTTTACTACAACTTTGCTTAAAGTATTTAAATATATTTAAGTTTAGTTATTGCAATAGTATATTTTCATGCTTTTAATAATATTTTCTATGGAATGGATATCAGAAAAATTTTATGGTGTGGTATTCTTTAGGTATAACTTATAAATTTTTAGTGAAAACACATATACTACTTCCAATAATGTTTATGCTTAGATAATTCATAGGTCTTGTGTACATCTATATATTCGCAGAATGCCTGCTTAGAGGTGATGATTAGCATGATCATATATATGATGAATAGTGAATGTCTAGTGACATTTCACTGCCATGGGAATCATAATTTTGGAAGGTTGCAAAGCACTAGAATTAGTTTGTTGATGCCTTTTAAAACCCCTCAATTTTTTCTAAGTTCAAGACAAGTGTTAATTGGTTTATGAGTGATATCTTGGCAAAGTGGATTGATTGGTTTATTGGACTGAAGTGCTAGGAGTTTCTTGGTGAATTTCTAGTAAATTCAAGCAATTCCCTCACTTCATAGAGCAAATCACTTGTAGGCCTATAGATGGGTAAAAATACAAGCATGGATCTTGAGGAGAACCTTTTGAAAAGCAACATTTTAGCATTTAGTAGCACCATAATTCATCTTAGAATCCTTCTAAGACTTTTAGAGGCATGTAACATTGGGAGGTACATAATTTTGTTAGATATGCCCCCATATTTTTACTTTTAATAGAAGTAATAGTTTTCACCCCGGGTAACTTAGGGGTAAACTCATACTATGAATAGGAGTCATGTGCTCCATATAAACATCTTTTGACCATGAGAAATTAGAGCTACACTTTGTAAAACCTGCATTGTGATCTTGTAACTTATAAAATTGATAGAAAATTGATAAGTATTTTGCTCTCAATTAGTGGCATTGTCCTCTTAGAATGTAGAATATGCAGTGATTATGGCATAGCTCTATTGACCATCTTGTCATTCACCCTCATAATTTCATATCAATTAAATTGGAAAATTATTGCTATTCAAATTCTCATGTGTTGATTGATAATACACATTCCTTGCTATAGTTACATTTGTATTTACTTTAAATATTGCACACCTTCAACTTCACAATTTAATTTTCATGCATTTTAAATTTTGAATTTACTTTTTGTATTTTAATTTTATGCAATTGGATTAGACTAGGTTAGAAATTAGCAAGGATATTGCAAAAACAACCTAAAATTAAAGGTTGCAAAAGTTCATAAGTCCTTCCATCCAAACTTGTTGAAAATAGTATAGGGATACATATGAAATCACATTAGAAATCAATAATTTCCTAGTTCAACATAAATTTCTAGCACACCCAGTGGGACAAACCATTCACTGCACAAAGAAACACTCATTAAAATAACTATCATGTAACATTCAATATAAGTTTCTAGCATGCCCCGTGGGGAAAAACCTCATTATTTGTCCCACATTGAGTATTTAATTCATTATTTGGCTAAATTTCTCAATTTTGGTGCCAAATTTCTATTCTACCATGAGTGGGAGCAACTAGTCTAAAATTGAAGAAAATTTACTAAGTTTTAGTATATATAGTAATTCACTTCAAAGTTGGAGCTATTTGCTCCACTTAATCCAATTACTTGAAAAGTAGTATAAGTCCACTTATAGGAGTGATTCTCTCCATATACCTGGTGATTCACTTTAAATCTATCAAATTAACACAACTTAAATATAGAGCAATTTGTTAGGGCTAGGGACTTGATTATCAATCCCAATCCCAAATTTACTCTAAATTTCACATCCTTTCTCATTATTTTTGTCCTATTTTTATAGGTGGTTTGTGAATACCAACTCGAGTACAAACTTTAAAACCATAAATTTTCATGAAGCAAGCAATCAAGACAACATTATATCTCTAGGATACCTTCAATTTAACTCTAATTTTACATCTACCATAGGAAGAAAGCATTTTGGATCAAGTTTTGAGAAATTTTGTCCCAAGATCAAATAAGTTGGTGATTCTCTCCATTTAGCCAATGATTCACTCTAGAATAGTAAAATTTCTTCAAATCAAATTCGAAGAGCAATTCACTTAGATTATGTGGAGTTGTTCATTTGGAAAGAAAAATTTCTTCCTAACTCCTTAAAGTAAGAATGACTCACCTCAATATCAAAGCGATTCACTCTGATCAATTTTCTTAGATCCTATACTTGTCAAATTTTTCAAAATTGAATTTTGCCAGTGAATAACTTAAGTCTATTAGTGAAGTCTAAGTGAAAGCAATGCCATATACATTATACTACATATATCAATAGGTATCATAATATCATACTTAGAATTATCAATTGTTTCAACAAGTTTTGAATGTAAATAGTATTCAAATATCTCAAAACTTTCATCCATAGCTTCTCTATAGATAAATTGTATTGTCATATCTAGCTTACCCTTAGATTTTTCAATCAATTTTCCAATGCCATATTTTATAACTTCTAATATTTTCTTTCTGATTATGAACTCCATATTTCCTTCTATAATGATCAAATTTTGTAATTCAATTCCTTTTAAAGTAGTAAACCTTATATCTCCCAAGTTTAAGAAATAACTCAAATAAAAATTTACAAATTTTAAATTTTCTAACCTTTGATGTAGAAATCCTTTTAACTCCCTAATACATTATTTTTTTTAAGATTTTAATTTTTTCAAAACTTCAAAATACTTTTAAAAACTAAAAATGCTTCAAATACCTTTAAATAAAAATAAAACCCTTAAAATCTTAAAAATATTCAAATAACTTAGCTCCTTTTAACTTCTTAAATCTCAAATTTTCAAATACTTAAAAACTTAATAAACCTTCTAATCTTCAAATCCTTTTTAAATATAATCTATTCTCTTTCAAACCTCATAAAAATAAACCTATGTAGTAAACCTTATTACTCCATATCTTAAAAAATATAAATTCAAAATAACATTTAAAAAAATATTAATGTGCATAAACCTTATAACTCCATTTTAGAGCAATGTCAAATTCATTGCTTTCCCTCCAAAATTAATATTATGCACCAAATGTAATATCTACACATTACTTGGGAATGCATCAACGAAATTGTCATCGTCCAACACCACTCTCAATGCAATGCTTATTGCCACTCCCAATGCAATATCAGGTGATAATTAGAATGTTTTATTTCTCCAACATTCCTTAACACTTGGTTTTTCTACCTGATAGCTTACTGAATTCCAACTCTATTGTTAGATTTTGCCTAGTTTGTGTATTGCATCTATGAGATGAGAAAAAAACTTTGTTTTTGGTGGCTTCAATCTATTATTACATTGGTGACCATGGATGTCTCCTAGTAGCTCTACTTTAGATCATTTTTTCTCTAATGGATCATCCTTCGGTGACCCATTCTCTAGTGGATCAATTTATTATAGCTTACCCTTTCTTTGATGGCTCATTCTCCTGGCAGCTTGTCCTTTGGTGGCCTGTTCCTTGGTGGTTCGACCTCTGATAGCTCACTCATTCTCTAATGGCTCATTCTCCTCACAACTTGCATTTTGATAGCTTACCCTTTGGTAGCATGTTCTCAGGAGACTCATTCTTTGGTGACTTGTCTTCCTGGAGATTTGTTGTTTGATGGTTTGTCCTCTTAGAGATTCATTATATGATGGCTTGTCCTCTTGGATCTTCGTTCTCTAATGGCTTATCATGTTTCCTCTAGCACTTTGTGAGTGCTTGTTATTCTTCTCTAGCACCTTATGAGTTCTTCCTTTAACACCTTATGAGTGCTTCCTCTAGTGCTTTATGAGTCTTCCTATAGAACCTTACGAGTGCTTCCTCTTATTCCTTATGAGTGCATGTTGTTCTATCTCTAGTGTCTTATAAGAACTTGTTGTTTTATCTTCAATTCCTTATAAGAGCCTGTTGTTCTCTATCTAGTGCTTTATGAGCACTTGAATCTATACAATATTTTGTTGTAAGTAGATATACTGTTGTGTACTCCAATTATAGTCTTCCTACTCATGTTGCCTCTCAATATTGGCCTCTATAAAATGGACTATTACTTTATATTTACTTAAATGTTACACTAAATATTATCCTTTAAAGAAATATTATTCCAAGGTTAAGACCAAATTGATATTTTCAGTCAACCTAGTTCTTCAATATTTTCTTATCTTAGAAAGTGTATAATATTTTATTCTTCTTCTCTTCTCTGTTATTTACTTAAACTTTTTTCTATAGAAGCTTTGTATTTATTCTTATTCTTTGAAAACTTAATTGCTCCTCTATCCTTGGAAGCTTAAATCCTCCTCTATATTTAGAATCTAAAATGCTTATCTATCTATCTCTTGGAAGCTATGATGTTTCTCTATCTCCTAGAAGCTATGATGCTTCTCTATCTCTGGTAACTATGATTCTCCTTTATTTGAAATATTTATTTAATGTCTTAGGTCACACCTAAGAACAAAATATGATTTTTCTTTTTTTACTAGAGAACTCAATATCAATGTTAGAGTGACTATGAATGTCTCTCAATTATCAACTTTCTCCTGAGTTTGTTATTTCTCAATTTTCAATAGTGATTCTCCTTTTCTTCTCTAAAGAATCCAAAATATTATCAAGGTGACTTTGAATATCTCTGAACTTCCAACTTTCTTCTGAGTTGGCCCATAATATTCTTAGCTAAGTTGTAGTCTTCGTGGGTTTTACTTAAACCAAGTGGAAATACCCCAGCATCCAAATCAGGGTGACTAAATCCTTATCCCCTCAATATCTACTCAATCGGACCTTTAAAAATAGAGTCCACTTCTTCGTTGTCTTCAAAGTAGATGGACTCTAATAGAACTCTATCAAGAATGGACAGAGTTAAATGGTGGCTATTAAAATAACTCTATCAAAAATGGATAAAATTAAGTGGTATCTTTGATGCCTCTATTGGATTTTAAGCCTTACTACCATAGGATATCATAGGTCCAAATATAGAGAAGCCACAATATTAAAAGTCTAAATATTAATATTCAACAGTAGAATAATATATGTGAGCAATTAAATGTATATTTAATACACTATAATAATAATATAGCATTTACTTATAGTATCAAATATGAATGTAAAATGGCCAAAATAATTCATGAACAAGCATGAAGAAAACTTATAATATTAATTACTTAGAATATATATATAATCTTGCTTATTTAACACCACCTTGTTTATATTTTCTCATGTTTTATTGTATGGATCTTTGACTCCATAATATAGACATAGTAATGTGACTCTTCACATATTTGATTATTGCTCTCCATATGACAACTCTCATGACCTTTGGCTTGTCATATTTCCACTTGTATACTAGACTCTTCATATTTAAAGGCCAAAAGGCTAATGCTTAAATCTTGATTTTTTATATTTTCCTAGATTTATAATGAAATTTAAATATAGATTGAAAGGACAAAGTAATTGGAAATGACATAAGAATAATAGTTGCATCATATATGGATACTACATAGAAGGTTAGAAGTTGGATTGTATCTACTACAAAGGCAAAGACTATATGGAGAATTAGTGAGATATATTAATACCATCTTAGTGATTGATTTCGGGTAAATTTGATTTAGGTAAAATAAAATAAGAAACATCAAGACAAAAATGCTTTTATTCCAATCTTTTCCAAGAAGCAATTGAGTATGCCAATTCATGTGAGATATTAAGATGCAACCCCTCTTTTCAATACTCAATTCAACCAAAAGAAAAATCATGATGCTAATAGATTTAAGGTTGATCTTTAAGATATTTGTTCTATTAATTATTTATTTACCATGATTTTTTCTTAATTTTATATTATTATATTTAAATAAAAAGGTAAAATAAAAGAAAATTAGTCTTTAATATCTATTGAGTCATAAATGATATATAAGATTTTGTTATTTATACAATGTGACAAACCACCTATAATTTGGTTAGTAGTCTATTTTACAACCCTATCTCTTTCCATATTTAAACAATAGACCTTCTATTTAAAGTTCCAAAATCTTCACTATTAGATCCACTTGAAATAATAAATATTTGACATACCTTTTTATTCTTAGGTGTTGGGCAGGTCCATCAAAGCTAATCAAATTATTCAAGGTTTGAATCCAGCCCAATCGATAGATCCCATATCCCATCACCAATTCACTTATGATATGCTTCTTTCGTTCATGGCATCAATCCCTCAGGCTAAAGCGGTTAAATAAATTTTGGTAGATTTTGAGAATGCGACAGGGCATAAGGTAAATTTTAGAAAAGTTTACTTTTTTTATTTTACACCTCGATTGATAGGCAAAGGAAGATAGTAGATATTCTGGGGTGTAGCATTGGTTCCCTTCCCTTGGTTTACCTTGGGATGCCACTATTCAAAGGTGCATCAAAACCATCATTGTGGGATTCAGTAGTTGAAAGAGTTTAGAAGAAGTTAGCGAGGTGGAAAGGTGCCCTTTTAAGTCAAGCGAGGAAGATTTTATTGGTCAAAGACACTTTACAAAGCATCTCGGTGTACTTCCTCTCTTTGTTCACTATTTTAAGGAAAGCTATCGATAAGTTAGAGCAAATCCGTTGATCCTTCTTGTGGTCAGGGACTGAAGAGAAGAAGAGATTCCACCTGGTGGCATGGGATCAAGTTTGTAGTAGGAGAGAAGGAGGCTTAGGTTTGAGAAGGCTAAGAATGTTGAACAGAGCCTTGATTGCAAAACAATCTTGGAAATTAGTTCAGGATGACAATGTCAGCTGGATTAAGATTGTGAAGGCTAAGTATCTTGGCAATGGTAGCAATTTCCTGAAATCCCAAGCTCTCTTGGTGGGGTCTACTTTTTGGTCCAACATAGTTGGTAGTTGGGTAGATGTGTGTAAAGGCCTTCGTTGGGTGGTGGGGGATGGTTATTCCATTGATTTTTGGGGAGATTCTTGGGCCTCACCATCCCCTCTTGAATATTGCTCGACCTTTTCCTGTCTAAATCCAATCATAGATAGGTTCTTTGGTCCCAAAGTTTGACTTTTTAGAATTATTCAATGGTCATCTTTGGTGGAAGTCCTTTGACTTCCCAAATATTTCTTAGAAGGAGAAACTTGCTTTTATAAATTTAAAAAACTCCATAAAATGGTTTTTAACCCCGGGTATTAGTCTTCATTATAGGTTGGTTTGGGGTCTTGAGAAAGATGGCCAATTTTGATTTAAGTTTGTTTATGGTTGCTTGGACTATGATTCAGGTACCTGGTTCCCAACGAATCAAGTTTGGATTAAAGACCTGACACCTAAATTCAATGTGTTCTTCTGGTTGGTAATTCAGGAAAATTTCCTTACTCTTGATAATCTTCAAAAATGGGGAATGATTTTCCCTAATAGGTGCTTCCCGTGCAGTAGGGCTTTTGAATCATCTTTCCACTTATTTTCCCATTGTGTCTATACCCTTGAAGTCTTCTGTCGGTTATTTATGGAGTTGGGTGTTGCTTGGGTTCTTGCCAACTCATTGGAGGACCTGGTTGTTTAATGGGTCTCCCCATTCTCCTATCCCCACCTATTCCAGTTTTAGAAATTTAGATTACCCCATATTTGGTGGTGGGTGTGGAAGTAAAGAGATTCTTGCACCTTTAAAAATATTTGCCATATTAAGTCATCGGTCTCATCGAGGGCCATTGTAGATACAGTGGAAAATGTGAAAGCTGTAAAACTAGATTCAATAACTTGTGAAGGGGAGATCGATTTGGAGAGATCATTGGGTTTTTTAAATCATCCTCAAAATACAGTGAGTAGGGTGAGTCAAGATAGGGCTAGCACAATTTAGGAACCCCCTCCATAAGGTTGACTAAAATTCAACTTTGATGGAGCTTATAAAGGGATCCTGGGTCCGATAGGTGCAGGGGGTTTGTTTAGAAACTTAGAGGGCAAAATCCTTCTTGCCTTTGGTGAAAACTTGGATCATAAAACCAGTCATTTCTCTGAAGCTTGGGCATTATTTTAGGGTGTTTCCCAACTAAACTAGGTGAATTACAGGAAACTAATCATAGAAGGAGATTCACTCAATGTTATCAACATGATTAATGGTAACCAAAATTCCTCTTGGACTATTGCAAATTTTATAATTGAAGCCAGGAGAATGATTCAAAATTTAGAAGAAGTCCAATTCAAGCATCGGTTTAGGGAAGGTAACAAAGCTGCAAACTTCCTGGCTAATCAAGGTCTTATGCAACAAGATCTTCACATTTGGACAGGTAATTTCCCAAATGGCCTTAGATCATTGGACAATGAATTCAGGCAAAGGTCAAACTCGAGTTAGAATACTTAGGGTGGGTGGCTGGAACCCTCCCCATTAGATGTTGTTTTTTGAATATTTTGGTTGAGCCTGCATGCCCAGTTTTTTGTCTTTGTTTATCCATGTGGATCTGCATACCTAGATTTTATCTCTATTTGGCTTATGTGTCTGGGTTTGTTCGGCTAGTATATGTTGGTCTAGATGTAGGTAGTTGTATCCAAGGTCTGGTTGGCTTTAATGTTTGAAGTATCCTCAGTCTCCTAGTTGCTGGAGATTAGCTTCTTTTTGTTATAAGGTTTGGAGGTCCTTTCAAAACTCCTTTTGTCCAACTAATAAAAAAAAATTAGAGTTAAGTGGGAAATAAAAACTTGGAATTTACATACGGAAAAAGATTGAGTTGTAAACCCTATAATCCACATATGGTGATATATTAACTTATTTTACTTTTAAATTTAAAGTAAAAAAGGTTTTCTCTTGAAAGATGAGCAATATTTTATGTTTTCAATAAGGAATTGAAAATGCAAAGTTATCCCTTCAAAGTAAAATGTTGATAACCATTTCAATTGGGACATTGGTCTCAACTAGTGCTAGAATTTGATGGCCACCCTTGCCCATCAAAGGTAACTTAGATGAGAAGCAAATTATTGAAGTATCCTTTAATATTACAATAGGGGTATAATATATATTATCAAAAAAATTATAATTAGTTATATATGAATATAAATTATGTGACTTTTACCTTTTGATTTATTATAAATTTGTAGGATAATATGTAATATTTTTATGATTATAGTCTATATTTTATTATGGGTTTATGTTCTCTATTTATTTTTTTAAAAATTATATATGGATTTTTTTGGGGCCACTTCTATCAATATAACAAAACATTACATTTACTATCATGTCATTTATATTATATTGGCCTTGCCTTTTTGTTAGATATACTCTTCATATTCCTCGAACTATTGTGTCTTGTATAAAGAGAGAATCTTCCTCAATTAGGTGTCTTCTAAAATTTGAACTTTTCAAAGAGGAAGATAAACATTATGATTAGATATATTATCTTCTACCCTATTTTATTCTTTATAGCTATACTAACATTTCCAAGATATTGCATGCATCAATTAGTGGATATAAAAAAAGGCTAATGTTATTATATAAATACAATTCCTACATTTATTTTTTAACAATATTAATAATAATATTTGTAGACCCTCAATCAAAATATATCTCCATACTTTTTCAATGACAATCGTGAATCTTATAAGAAGCACTCTAGCCTTTCCATAGTTATTAGTTGAAGTTCCATAAGATTTTGAGTAGGTAAAGAGAATTTTTTCGTTATTCTAAAAAAATATTATGAACCTCGATTCTCAATAAAAAAAATCCATTAACCAATTTACAAAAATATTAAATTAAATAGCCACAATAAATAATCCATACTAAATACTCGAATACACAAAATATGAAAATACCCGTGGTCTACCTGCAAGGATGCCACTTGCATTATTGGTGATGTGACCGGGGTTCAATCCTCATGGTGGATGTGTATAAGAAGTATTACTCAAAAAAAAAAGTAGGGCCACACCAAGGACACTCCTTCAAAAAGGAATCACTCCATAATATGTCTAAGTTCCATGAGTCAAAATTATTTACAAGAATACCTGATATCATTCTATTTCCACCCATGCCTTTATAGAGGCTCTTCATCTACCCAAATCCTAATGCTCAAGGGTAAGTCCACATGCAAGTGGGGAACTTGAGATTTTAACTTCTAATAAAAGAAATGGTTATATCTTTACTAATGAATAATGATTACATCATAGTAGGTCCACATTAGGGAATATTTTATTTGTCGTAGATTAATATACACTATAATATAATATTATTAAGTACCTATCTTGGGTACTTAACATTCCATCCTTCTTACAAAATGTTACGTCCTTGAAACACAAGAAGAGACTAAGTACTATGATCTTCTAAGCCATTTTGTGTACTAGTCTTGATATCGATCATTCATCCATCCCAATGGAACTCTTACTAGCGGTGCTCTTCACTAATGTCAATATGTCATTGTGTCACTTGGGTATCTAAAAGTAATCCTTTGGTTCTATGTGCTAGTAGCATCTTTTTTTCGGTCATAAATTCCAGTCTTCTCCATGCATACTTGTTTTCATTTGTGATTAATAGTATATCCAATGTTTTGGCTCCTCTAGTTTCCTGTATGTCCCTCATAGTCTTTTTGTTGCTTTAAGCTTTGTCGCCATGATTGTTGCCTTTCAGGGTGGTGTGGATGGTGATATGTTCCAACCTTAGCCCAATGTTCTAATTATTTTGACTCTTCAACATATTGTTCCTCTATTTTGTGCTCTATTTTCATGCTCACATTTTCTAGTTTGTCCTTGGAATCTACTTTTGTTTCTTCCTTGATTTCTACAACTGCCTCCTCCTTAGACTTTGCTTTATGTTCTACTTCTTCAAGATTTAGTTCAGATTTTCTTTGAACTTTACTACTATTTTTCTATAGCTCCCTTGAACCTTACTATTGCTTCTTCTACGTACTTTGTTTTTGCTTCTTCCTTAATTTCTACTACTACGTCCTTAGATTCTAATATATTTGTTTGTTCTTCACTTTGTTTCCCTACAACTTCATGTTTTTCATTGGATCCTTACCTCTTGCACTGAGAAATATCTTGTATTGTTATTTTTTTTCCTATACCAAAATTTTGTGAACTTCTTTTGTACATTAATATTAGTAGTTCCCAATGAATTTAACCAAGGATAACCAAGGACAATATCCCTATTGTTTCTCCCAATGGCATATGAATATGGATGTAAAACTTCAAATCTTAAAAAATTTGAACATTCTTACCCTCAATCTTTGTGTCTTTAAACTTTTCCCTGAACTTACAACCTTTTAGGCAAATCAATATTAATAAAATTATATTTGCTACTAGGGTTTATATAAATAAACACATTTTTCCTCTAGATGCAACCATAAACCTACAAAATATTTTTTTTGGATACGAACAAATATTCTTGATAACTACTTGGATTATCTATCATAAAATTTGTGCTTCCTTCCGTCTACATATTATTATCCTTCTCTTTTCCTTCAGCTAATTCTATGTAAATTAACTCCCCCTTAAATTCCTTTTGTTCTTTTTTAGGCTTGTTTATTTCTTGTACATAGCCTTTGAGTATATTATTTAAACTAGCTAATTTTTCATCCTTTTTCTTAGATTTCCATTTGTTTAAAAATGCTTTTTCAAATTATTTATGTGTAAATATAACTTAATGGACAATGAGAAAATTTTATACACCAGGATGAAGCTTCCCCTTGTAAATAAGAAGAAAACTTAAATTGCCATTCAAATAAGTTAATTTAAAATATTTTAAATTTTCAACCATTTCTTAGCATCAATATCATCATTTGCAAATAATTTTGGCAACTCCATGTCCTCAACCCTCCCAAATTGATTGATAGATATCTAGTTTCTCCGACCTAAATTGGTACTATAGGGTTTTTGAAAACACAATTTTTTTCTTTTTTTCTTACTGATAACAACCTATAGACTCTGTACTTCCTACACTCAACCTATAAACTGTTAATAGCCTACAAACAACATACTTCCTACAACTAAGAATGGCTTGATCTAAGAACTATCTCTTTGCAGACTACTACCAAGTTGTTGACTTTTTTTAGGCAAATTACTACCAAATTGTGGATTGGGTATTTTTTGCACTCACTTGCAACTATCTACTCTGTTGACTACCATTGATTGTTCTAATTTTCAATATGGAAAATATAGGGCAAGATGTGTTTGGTTCTATAGACTTTTTAATATACTCTCAATTGTGATTAGTGAGCAACCCAATATCTCAAATATCTAACTATGGAGGGTTCCACCAGACTTGTAGCTATATTATCCATTTTTTAGTGTACCATAAGAGTAACTTCTTAGTATGTTATTTACTAGTTCACCCTAAAACGCAAATGATTGATATCTTCCTAGGGCTGAAGGTTTTTCCTAATTCTAAGGGTTTTCCCTATACACCCAATGGTATGTGAGAGTTCATCATTGTATAAGGGTGTTGTATGAGTCCTAGGTATTGGGGTCTAATCACCCCTCACTTCATTAAATGTTTTATGGACAATCTATATTAGCCAAAAATGCTAAATTTGTGATATTTTAAAATCCTTTGCATAGATTTCCTAACCTATTCTACTAAATGCAAAAAAAAACATGTTATTTCTTGAAGGGAATTTTAAACAAAATTGAGTAGAGCAAAAGAAAAATACACTAAAAAGGGAAAGGATGGACATAAAATATGTTATTTTCTTGCAGTTTTTTAAACAAAAATGAGCAAAGCAAAAGAAAAACTATATCGAACAAAGAATAGATAGCCACAAAATAATTGTAGCTTTTGTAGTTAAATACGACCCTAAAAAGTGCTCTAATACCACTTGTTATGAACCTCAATTCTCAATAGCAAAAAATCATTCACCAATTTGCAAAAATATTAAATAAAACAACCACAAAAAATCATCCATACAAGAATACTCAAATACACAAAATATAAAAATACCCTTCATGTAGGGCCACACCAAGAGCACTCCTTTAGGAAGGAATCACTCCATAATATTTTCAAACTCCATGATCTAGAACTATTTTACAAGAATACTCTATATCGTTCTATTTCCACCCATGCCTTTATATAGGGTCTTTATCTATCCAAACCCTAATGCTCAAGGGTTGGTCCACATGCAAGTGGGACACCCGAGTTATTAAATTTTAATTAAAAAACAGTTATAACTTTACTAATGAATAATGATTATATTATAGCGGGTCCACATTAGCCAATAATTTATTTGTCTCATATAAATATATAATACTATATTATATTATTAAGTACTTATCTTTGGTACCTAACAAAAAACACCATCTTTGTCATGTTTTTCCATATTTCCTCTCTTGAAAGCATCATCAAAATTAATTTTGATAGACCCAATTTTTAGATACTTTCATTTTATCCTAGATCAATACAGATCCTTTATGTTAACTCTAGTCTTAAAGGTGACCCTTGTATGTGTATTTAAATCCTATAACGAAGAAGATGACACCATTTTTCAATAGTTGAGACTTCCAATGGTAACCATCATGACTATAAACATTATGCAAGAAAGGCCATAGTACAATTCCAAACTTAGATATGATCTTGAAATTTATTTTTTCAAGCCATAAATTTTATCAAATAATAAGAGGACCAGTCCACAAAATGTATAATATTTTAGCTTTGAAATTAATTCAATATTTCACTAACTCTTCAAATCTTGAGGTAGCTACAAAACTTTTTTTTTAAAGAAAAGTAGCCACAAATGGTGTAAGCAAAGGGACATTATAGATGGTTTGATGTTTATACACAAGGCACATTTATATAGTCCATGATATAATCTTCTTTGCAAATTGTCACTTGAAAACAAATTTACTTTGGATTGATAACCAAAGGAATGGTGAGGCCTTAAGGAGGGTCCTGCATGACCCAACATGTTTCCAAGGTAAATCCTTAGGAATGGGAAATTTTGATTGTTCCAAAGCCTCACATATCATCTTGACCAAGCATACACTATCTTTTAATAAATTTCAAACTAAATCATCCTTCCACCCTTAAAAATAAGAAAATAGAACTTTTGAAGCATCTTTAAAAGCTTATTTATTATTTATTTGAGGTCCTCTCTCAACCAAGTTTCTAATAGAAATTAAAAATCGAGATAGTGGATCACATTAATGAAGTTTAGGAATGATTCAAAGTATTATGTGGAGGATCAACTAATCACAATATAATATTTTAGAGTGCTATAACAATTTCTAGTCCATTCACACCCACTTTAATCAAAAGCAATTTTTTTAAAAGTATAATATAGAAAATACCTTTTCATATGTTTTCTTCATATTTAGTTGTACATACATACTTGATTGCTCATGGAATGAAGAAAATGTATGACCTCATATGTAATGATTAAACTATAATAAATCTGCTTAACATGAACAAAACACCTTGTATCTTTAAGATGACATAACTTAGTTTGTATTTACTCAACATTTTAAAATTATGTTATACATTATATTACAAATACTTATAGAACAAAAATTATCAAAATATTTCGGCTTGCCTTTTTTATAAACCAACGTAATAAGGTAACATTGATTTCACTTATTATAACCTTTTATTTCATTTTATTTTGTAACAAGTTTACTCATACATACACCACGTTGTAGTTTGAAAGTGAGTCTCCCGAAAGAGAGGCTAAAAGCCTAAAAGGCTAACCATTGTAGTGTTCCATAGTTTAAACGTGGGTCTAGTGAAAGAGAGGTCAAAGGCCTAGCCACTACAGTGTTCCACAAGAGGTCAAAGGCCTAGCCACTACAGTGTTCTACAAGGACTAAAATGAAAAGAATTGATCTTGTGGTATTCCCTATGAAAAAAAACAAAATACCACACAACTAATTTGTGAGAATCGTTTTTTTTAATCTTGACATATCATTTTCTTATAAATCTCAATATTTTTGAAAACCAAGGGTCAAAGTTTTTTTTAAGTTTTTATTTTTATACATAAGGGAATCGGCAACACCTTGCACGCAAGACAACAAATCAGGCTCGGACATGGCCACTGTATAGCCAATCGACAAACACTCGAATGTTATCAATCAACGGTATATTATGGTTTGACCCAGGGTCTTCCTAAAAAATTCAAAACCCTTACCACAAATTTATCCTTGAATTGCATATATCTTAAATGACTATAAGACTTTAAAATTATTATATAAAAATTTTAATATATTTTAAAATTTTAATGAATTAATCAAATATTTTAAAAATATTTATTATGATCTCAAATCCATATACAACCAAACTTTAAAAAAAACTGACGGAAATTTTTACTCTCGAGGCTGAAGCATATACAATCTTTCCTCTTTTAATCTACAAATCGAGTTTAGAATGAATCTTACCTTTGAGGGGGCTTGATGATGAGGCAAACGACATCTATAAGACATGAGATGAAATAAAGTAGTTTGCCTGCTTGGTTCGTTTAAAAAGCTATACCCAGCTTAAAAGAATAGGTGGTCGGTAATTGTCGATTGTTTGTTGATAGGTTGTTTCGGTACGAATTATTAAAGTTATGTTATAATATAATATAGAATCATACCCACATCAAACAAAATATGTCCCCAACTCTTTATGTTAAATAAATTATGACAGGATTGGAATTTAAGGAAGGTGGGTCGAAGATGTCGTGCAAAGCTGTGGAAGATCAATCACATAGAAGATTGTGAAGATACCTATTGTTAACCTTTTTCATTGCAAAAGACAAAAGTAATGCAAATATACCACATATTTTAGTTGTTTGTCCTTCAGTTGTTTTTAACTTAAAATTATTTTATAAATGATATTAAGAAGAGACATTGAAATATATATGTATTACAATTGTTGATATTCACATGGTTTTTTAAAATAAGTAATAAAGTTTCAGTGTTTTTGTATGCAAGGTTTAAGATTTAAACTATGGTGTATATATAATGGTGTGTTGTGTGTTTTTAAAAAATTAAAAATAAAAAGGGACATGTTTTAATAATAAATTTAATAAAAAATTATGTAAAATATTTTTTTTAGCAAGTTTATCTACACATTTATATTTATATATATATATATATATATATATATATATATATATATATATATATATTTTAGATTTTTGAAAGAAAGGCCAAACCCTTAACTATTGTGCTATCTGATAAGAACAAATATTTTTTTTAAAAGATGAAAAGTAGTTTTTTAACAAATGCAAGAAAAATATGAGATAAATAATTATAAGGGTTTAGTTTGATTATTTTTTTAGTGTCTATAGCATTGTATAAATATAAAGTATGGGCTAGCAACATATTAAAATTAAAATAAAAACAAATAGAAAATATTAAAAAAAAATTGATTAAGAGCAAAAATTAAGATCAAAGATTTAATTTAATATGAAATACTTTTATCTATGATCCATATTTTAGGCTATGAAGAATTGAAAGTTTAGATGGAAAAGACAATAAATGGATGAACGGATGAGATTTTAAATTAACCAATTGTCCAAATAATAGCAAGGATATAAGGGTGTATGTTTGGAAAAATTCAAAGCATCTATGTATACAAAAGATCAATCCATTGAATTTAACTCATATGAATACCATCAAAACACATATAAAGGTACAAAAAAATGTACTTTCCTAGAAAGATCTATGATCCATCTTTTAGACTATGAAGAATTGAAATTTTAAAAGGAAAAGACAATAAATGGATGAACGGATGAGATTTTAAATTAACCAAGTGTCCAAATAATAGCAAGGATATAAGGGTGTATGTTTGGAAAAATTCAAAGCATCTATGTATACAAAAGATCAATCCATTGAATTTAACTCATATGAATACCATCAAAACACATATAAAGGTTCAAACATCAAATGAGTAATGTCATTTGGCTTATGGGTTTGTTGTATTATATACGAGTTATTATGGTTTTTATAAATTAAAGCATGGATTGGTATGGACTGGGTGTAGGCAAAAATTCTAGTGGTTAATGTAAGCAGTTCATATAAAAGTATTGACCATGTACCATGGCTATCATCTCGTAGATTTTTTATACCATTATTTGGATTCATCGTAGAAGTTGTCATAGTGTGTTATTTCAAAATATAAATATTTTTGAAATTTTTCATGTAGTGTTAAATATAACTTTGAAGTTTTTCTTGTATGGGATGAATCTAGTGATGTCATTTATTTTTGTACTTTTTGATGACATAAATAGTAGAAAGCTTCTATATTTTAGAGGGAAGTTGCCTCCATAATTAAAACTCGATAACTTTAAAAATATGTGGTTATGAATGTTTTATGGCATATTTGCATGTGATTTTGAGAATACTCAAAAAAAATGATTGTTTATTTTGTATATGTTTTTTTTTGTGCTTTACTATAGTTTACCTTGTTGATTATCTCATAGAATATCCAACATAGTAGATGCAATCAAAAGGGTTATATTGAGAACTTTGAAGCTTCTCTTATGGGGACTTCTCTTGTAGTGTATTTATAATCAAATACATTTTTCTTTTTAGGATTTTACTACAACTTTGCTTAAAGTATTTAAATATATTTAAGTTTAGATATTGCAATAGTATATTTTGATGCTTTTAATAATATTTTCTATGGAATGGATATCAAACAAATTTTATGGTGTGGTATTCTTTAGGTATAACTTATAAATTTTTAGTGAAAACACATATACTACTTCCAATAATGTTTATGCTTAGATAATTCATAGGTCTTGTGTACATCTATATATTCGTAGAATGCCTGCTTAGAGGTGATGATTAGCACAATCATATATATGATGAATAGTGAATGTCTAGTGACATTTCACTGCCTTGGGAATCATAATTTTGGAAGGTTGTAAAGCACTAGAATTAGTTTGTTGATGCCTTTTAAAACCCCTCAATTTTTTCTAAGTTCAAGACAAGTGTTAATTGGTTTATGAGTGATATCTTGGCAAAGTGAATTGATTGGTTTATTGGACTGAAGTGCTAGGAGTTTCTTGGTGAATTGCTAGTAAATTCAAGCAATTCCCTCACTTCATAGAGCAAATCACTTGTAGGCCTATAGATGGGTAAAAATACAAGCATGGATCTTGAGAAGAAACTTTTGAAAAGCAACATTTTAGCATGTAGTAGCACCATAATTCATCTTAGAATCTTTCTAATACTTTTAGAGGCATGTAACATTGGGAGGTGCATAATTTTGTTAGATATGCCCCCATATTTTTACTTTTAATAGAAGTAATAGTTTTCACCCCGGGTAACTTAGGGGTAAACTCATACTATGAATAGGAGTCATGTGCTCCATTATAAACATCTTTTGACCATGATAAATTAGAGCTACACTTTGTAAAACCCGCATTGTGATCTTGTAACTTGTAAAATTGGTAGAAAATTGATAAGTATTTTGCTCTCAATTAGTGGCATTGCCCTCTTAGAATGTAGAATATGCGGTGATTATGGCATAGCTCTATTGACCATCTTGTCATTCACCCTCATAATTTCATATCAATTAAATTGGAAAATTATTGTTATTCAAATTCTCATGTGTTGATTGATAATACACATTCCTTGCTATAGTTACATTTGTATTTACTTTAAATATTTCACACCCTAAACTTCACAATTTAATTTTCATGCATTTTAAATTTTGAATTTACTTTTTGTATTTTAATTTTATGCAATTGGATTAGACTAGGTTAGAAATTAGCAAGGATATTGCAAAAACAACCTAAAATTAAAGGTTGCAAAAGTTCATAAGTCCTTCCATCCAAACTTGTTGAAAATACAATAGGGATACATATGAAATCACATTAGAAATCAATAATTTCCTAGTTCAACATAAATTTCTAGCACACCCAGTGGGACAAACCATTCACTGCACAAAGAAACGCTCATTAAAATAACTATCATGTACCATTCAACATAAGTTTCTAGCATGCCCCGTGGGACAAAACCTCATTATTTGTCCCACATTGAGTATTTAACTCATTATTTGGCTAAATTTCTCAATTTTGGTGCCAAATTTCTATTCTACCATGAGTGGGAGCAACTAGCCTAAAATTGAAGAAAATTTACTAAGTTTTAGTATATATAGTAATTCACTTCAAAGTTGGAGCTGTTTGCTCCACTTAATCCAATTACTTGAAAAGTAGTATAAGTCCACTTCTAGGAATGATTCTCTCCATATACCTGGTGATTCACTTTAAATCTATCAAATTTACACAACTTAAATATAGAGCAATTTGTTAGGGCTAGGGACTTGATTATCAATCCCAATCCCAAATTTACTCTAAATTTCACATCCTTTCTCATTAGTTTTGTCCTATTTTTATAGGTGGTTTGTGAATACCAACTCCAGTACAAAATTTAAAACCATAAATTTTCATGAAGCAAGTAATCAAGACAACATCATATCTCTAGGATACCTTCAATTTAACTCTAATTTTACATCTACCATAGGAAGAAAGCATTTTGGATCAAGTTTTGAGAAATTTTGTCCCAAGATCAAATAAGTTGGTGATTCTCTCCATTTAGCCAATGATTCACTCTAGAATAGTAAAATTTCTTCAAATCAAATTCGAAGAGTAATTCACTTAGATTTTGTGGAGTTGTTCATTTGGAAAGAAAAATTTCTTCCTAACTCCTTAAAGTAAGAATGACTCACCTCAAAATCAAAGCGATTCACTCTGATCAATTTTCTTAGATCCTATACTTGTTAAATTTTTCAAAGTTGAATTTTACTAGCGAATAACTTAAGTCTATTAGTGATTCATTCCTGGTTGCTGGCAAATTGCTCCATAGACCAAATTTTGCAATTTTGTAGATTTTGGCTCTAAAATTCTATCCATATAGGTATATTCACACATAAGGCCAAGCTTATGAATTCATGCTCAAAACAAAAATATTGCATAAAGAACATCAATAATCAAAGCTAATTGCATGCCAACAAAATAATGTAAAAGGAAAAAGAAAAGAATAAATTATTGTGTGAATACATCTAGAAGATGAGGTTGAGAATTTTTTATATCTAATACTACTCTCTTAGAATGAAAATTCCAATGGTCAATCTCATTAATCAAAACCCTACAACACAAAAAATTGGTATCGTTGTATATCAACTTAGTTATTCATCCAGTCTAGCAAACCAAACTTGGAAAAATACTGTTCCACTTTGACTGATACAAATCCCCTTTATGGAATTTCTTCTGATGTAAATAATACCATGAATAATCTATATTTTATGGCCTTTCGTAATGCACTTAATTATTTTGTCTTTTAAGCCTTACTATCATAGAATATCATAGGTCCCAATATAAAGAAGCCACAATATTAAAGGTCTAAATATTAATATTCAAGAGTAGAATAATATATGTGAGAAATTAAATGTATATCTAGGCCAATATAATAATGAAATAACATTCACTTATAATATAAAATATGAATTTAAAATGGCCAAAATCATTCATGAACAAACATGAAGAAAACTTACAATATTAATTGCTCAAAATTTGTATACAAGCTTGCTTATTTCATACCTCCTTGTTTGTATTTTCTCGTGTTTTATTGTATGGAGCTTTGTCTCCATAATCAAACATAGTAATGTGACTTTTCACATACTTGACTATTTTTCTCCATATGACAGCTCCCATGACCTTTGGCTTGTCATCTTGCCACTTGTATACTAGACTCTTCACTCTCTTCTTACATGCATACTTGAACCTATGACACTTGCACACTTCTACATGACACTTACTCTTCTACATGCACTCCTAGTATAATATACTTGTGTGCATCCTCTCTTTACATATTTGCACACTTACATACATAACACTTGTGTACTTTCTCTCAATACACACTTGCACTCTAACTTACATGACGTTTGTGCATTTCCTACATATTGCAATCTTACATGACACTTGTGCATATCCTGCACTTCACAATTTTATATGACACGTGTGCATATCCTACACATGGAAACTTACATAAAAGGGTAAATATAAATCACTCATATAAACTAAAGACTCAACTCTAATCTATTACATATTTTCATTTGTACCATAAAGGTACCATGGGGGTACATTCGCATGTACCAAATAATTTATTATTCCTCAACACCCCCTATATTACATTATTTGGTTATTGAATACATTAGTCTTCAATCTTGGTCTTCATCTTCAATCTTTGTCTTCATCTTTAAGTGATCTTACATTGTTCATGAACCTCTGCTTGAGATTCATCTTCAACTTCATTCTTGAGTTTTGTTTTGAGTTCTCCTTCATCTTCATTCGTTGGTTCTTCAGACTTTGTATTTTCTTTATCTGATTCACAAAATGCTTGAGTTTCTTCTTTGATATTTGATATATATGTTATTGATTTTTTTCATGAGTAGCTTGAAATTTTTCTGTCTTTGGCCCCTGGATCATGTGCTTCATTATGATAATCTTGATGTTGACCTGTAACTTCTGAACATTCACTTAGTGCATCATAATAATTTCTTGAATTACATGAACTTGGAATGTCAATATTGCATGTAGAATGAAACATTATTTTTCGATATGATTTACTTATATTAATATATACTTTCCTTTTTAGAGTCTCAATCAACTCCTTTTATTTTAGATTTTGATCTTTATGAAGTCTAAGTGAAAGCAATGCCATATACATTATACTACATATATCAATAGGTATCATAATATCATACTTAGAATTATCAATTGTTTCAACAAGTTTTGAATGTAAATAGTATACAATTATCTCAAAATTTTCATCCATAGATTCTCTATAGCTGAATTGTATTGTCATATCTAGCTTACCCTTAGATTTTTTAGTCAATTTTCCAATGCCATATTTTATAACTTCTAATATTTTCTTTCTGATTATGAACTCCATATTTCCTTCTATAATGATCAAATTTTGTAATTCATTCAATTCCTTTTAAAGTAGTAAACCTTATATCTCCCAAGTTTAAGAAATAACTCAAATAAAAATTAACAATTTTTAAATTTTCTAACCTTTGATGTAGAAATCCTTTTAACTCCCTAATACATTATTTTTTTTGAGATTTTAATTTTTTCAAAACTTCAAAATACTTTTAAAAACTAAAAATGCTTCAAATAACTTTAAATAAAAATAAAACCCTTAAAATATTTAAAATATTCAAATAACTTAGCTCCTTTTAACTTCTTAAATCTCTAATTTTCAAATTTTCAAATACTTAAAAACTTAATAAACCTTCTAATCTTCAAATCCTTTTTAAATATAATCTATTCTCTTTCAAACCTCATAAAAATAAACCTATGTAGTAAACCTTATTACTCCATATCTTAAAAAATATAAATTCAAAATAACATTTAAAAAAATATTAATGTGCATAAACCTTATAACTCCATTTTAGAGCAATGTCAAATTCATTTCTTTCCCTCCAAAATTAATATTATGCACCAAATGTAATATCTACACATTACTTGGGAATGCATCAACGAAATTGTCATCGTCCAACACCACTCTCAATGCAATGCTTATTGCCACTCCCAATGCAATATCAGGTGATAATTAGAATGTTTTATTTCTCCAACATTCCTTAACACTTGGTTTTTCTACCTGATAGCTTACTGAATTCCAACTCTATTGTTAGATTTTTCCTATTTCGTGTATTGCATCTATGAGATGAAAAAAAAACTTTGTTTTTGGTGGCTTCAATCTATTATTACATTGGTGACCATGGATGTCTCCTAGTAGCTCTACTTTAGATTATTTTTTCTCTAATGGATCATCCTTCGGTGACCCATTCTCTAGTGAATCAATCTATTATAGCATACCCTTTCTTTGATGGCTCATTCTCCTAACAGCTTGTCCTTTGGTGGCCTGTTCCTTGGTGGTTCGACCTCTGATAGCTCACTCTTTCTCTAATGGATCATTCTCCTCACAACTTGCATTTTGATAGCTTACCCTTTGGTAGCATGTTCTCAGGAGGCTCATTATTTGGTGACTTGTCTTCCTAGAGATTTGTTGTTTGATGGTTTGTCCTCTTAGAGATTCATTCTATGATGGCTTGTCCTCTTGGATCTTCGTTCTCTAATGGCTTGTCATTTTTCCTCTAGCACTTTGTGAGTGCTTGTTATTCTTCTCTAGCACCTTATGAGTTCTTTCTTTAACACCTTATGAGTGATTCCTCTAGTGCTTTATGAGTGCTTCCTATAGAACCTTACGAGTGCTTCATCTAATGCCTTATGAGTTCATGTTGTTCTATCTCTAGTGTCTTATAAGAACTTGTTGTTTTATCTTCAATTCCTTATAAGAACCTGTTGTTCTCTATCTAGTGCTTTATGAGCACTTGAATCTATACAATATTTTATTGTAAGTAGATATACTGTTGTGTACTCCAATTATAGTCTTCCTACTCATATTTCCTCTCAATATTGGCCTCTATAAAATAGCCTATTACTTTGTATTTACTTACATGTTACACTAAATATTATCCTTTAAAGAAATACTATTCCAAGGTTAAGACCAAATCGATATTTTCAGTCAACCTAGTTCTTCAATATTTTCTTATCTTAGAAAGTGTATAATATTTTATTATTCTTCTCTTCTCTGTGCTTTACTTAAACTTTTTTCTATAGAAGCTTTGTATTTATTCTTATTCTTTGAAAACTTAATTGCTCCTATATCCTTGGAAGCTTAAATCCTCCTCTATATTTAGAATCTAAAATGCTTATCTATCTATCTCTTGGAAGCTATGATGTTTCTCTATCTCCTAGAAGCTATGATGCTTCTCTATCTCTGGTAACTATGATTATCCTTTATTTGAAATTTTTCTTTAATGTCTTAGGTCACACCTAAGAACAAAATATGATCTTTCTTTTTTTACTAGAGAACTCAATATCAATTTTAGAGTGACTATGAATGTCTCTAAATTATCAACTTTCTCCTGAGTTGGTTATTTCTCAAATTTCAATAGTGATTCTCCTTTTCTTCTCTAAAGAATCCAAAATATTATCAAGGTGACTTTGAATATCTCTAAACTTCCAACTTTCTTCTGAGTTGGCCCTTAATCAATCTTAGCTAAGCCATAGTCTTTGTGGGTTTTCCTTAAACCAAGTGGAAATACCCTAGCATCCAAATCAGGGTGACTAAATCCTTATCCCCTCAATATCTACTCAATCAGACCTTTAAAAATAGAGTCCACTTCTTCATTGTCTTCAAAGTAGATAGACTCTAATATAACTCTATCAAGAATGGACAAAGTTAAATGGTGGCTAATAAAATAAATCTATCAAAAATGGATAAAATTAAGTGGTATCTTTGATGCCTCTATTGGCTTTTAGACCTTACTACCATAGGATATCATAGGTCCCAATATAGAGAAGCCACAATATTAAAAGTATAAATATTAATATTCAACAGTAGAATAATATATGGTAGCAATTAAATGTATATAATACAGTATAACAATAAAATAGCATTTACTTATAGTATCAAATATGAATGTAAAATGGCCAAAATAATTGATGAACAAGCATGAAGAAAACTTATAATATTAATTACTTAGAATATATATATAATATTGCTTATTTAACACCACCTTGTTTATATTTTCTCATGTTTTATTGTATGGATCTTTGACTCCATAATATAGACATAGTAATGTGACTCTTCACATATTTGATTATTGCTCTCCATATGACAACTCTCATGACCTTTGGCTTGTCATATTTCCACTTGTATACTAGATTCTTCACTCTCTTCTTACATTCATACTTGAACCTGTGACACTTATACACTTCTACATGCACTCCTAGTATAAGAAACTTGTGTACATTATCTCTTTACATATTTGCACACTTACATACATGACACTTGTGCAATCTCTCAGTACACACTTGCACTCTAACTTACATGAAACTTATGCATTTCCTGCACATTGCACTCTTACATGATACTTGTGTATATCCTATACATTACTCTGTTACATGACACTTATGCATATCTTACACATGGATACTTACATAGAAGGGGAAATATAAATCACTCATCTAAACTAAATACTCAACCCTAATCTATTACATATTTACATTTTTACCATAAAGGTACAATGGAGGTACATTTGCATGTACCAAATAATGTAATATTCCTCAATAAATACAAACCAAATTCCAACATCTAATTCCTAGATCATACCTCCTACTAGTATGGCTTCATCTCAAAGTCCACCTAGATATAGTTTTTCTAACATATCCAATCTTCCTTCCAAAAAATTTGTACCTACAAATGTAGGTTCTTTAGGATAAAATTTAATTTCTAACCAAATTCAAGGCTTGATCAAAACTTGTAACTGTTGATCGGTCAAATGGGAGCATATAGTACCCATGGTAAATGCTACCTCCAACTAGCCAAATACAACAAAATATACAACAATACCCTCATCCTCCAAACCAATAATTTTCTTCACATGCTTGAAATTCTCTTCCATTTCCAAATATGCAATCACCTTTAAATCCACAATGGGCTTATCCTAATCCTTCACATCCTCTCTTCTAAATTTTATATCCTCCTTTTATTCCACCTTACTATACCCCATATTAATATCCCTAAATGCTTTCATATCCACATTAGGGTTATTTAGTATATTCTTATCCAATGAAACAACACCATGATCAACCTCCATATAATAATCTAGCACCTCAACCATCTAGGCCTCAAAAATAAACATCTTGATTAGACCTACCAAGGGCCATTGAATTTAGGATCATATTCGCCTATTCCATTTACCACTATCAAAGCATTACCTACCTTTGATGAAATTGGACCTAATATGGAATTGGATCATCTCAATTGGTAATCTACACTCAAATCAATTTAGAGATATCATGGTATGTTTATAGATATATTCTTTGTCTGATATAGTTGAATTATGGTATAAAGGTTTACTTGACAATTTTATTATTGGGTGGGAATCAATTATAGAACTATTTATGCATAGTTTTGGTAGTATGGATAACGTGTATTCTATTTTATTCTAATTAAATGCTATACAAAGCCACCCTCATGAAAACATTCATGATTATAATACTAGATTTATGAGGACTTTAAATTTGATTCCATATAATGTTGGGCCAAATGAAGAACAAGTTAATATCTAAGTTGGTATTACCATATTGTATCAAAGGATTTCAATTTGACTTGGCTTTGAAGGTTTATAATACTAACTACAACACTCTATTTATAGCCTTTAAATAAGTAACTCATGTAAAACATGTTTTTTTTAGGATAATAAAGTTACCACCTATCCCACCAATGGCCTATGCCCCCATGTCACCCAAAATTTACAAAGTTTTGGATCTATACCCTCCATTTTTTCCATTCCAAATATTCAACCAGCTACTAACCCAATGCCTTCTCCATATGTTGTAATGCATCTTGGTAAAAACTCATCATCAATCAATACATTCATTCTAGACACAATTGACATCCCTACCTACTCTACAATAGTCTAATTATGACACCTCTATCAAGCTTGAGATGAGGTAAATATTGGAAGTGATCAAGACCATGATAAATTATAATAACACTAAAAAATGGTAATAGCAATAGACTTAATATCCCATAAAAAACCCATTACTTACCAAGGAATAGATGCTTTGATAAGACACTAATTAGGGTGTAAACCAAGTTTAGAACACTGTGATAATGCGTGATAGCATAGCTATATTTCATTTCATTATTAGGCTATATTGTTATTCATTATTTAGCATGTTTCTAATCTCGCTTATTAGCTCCATAACTGACGGGCTAATCTAAGCTCTATGTATGCTATATATTTCATCAATGATAATCAATTATTGTTCCACTTCTCACATGGTATCAGAGCCTATGTTGAAGGCTCAATTTTTGAGGTCCTAATTTCTTGGACTTGGACACGAAGGTCGAGGGCTGATTGTTGTGTCTCAGGACCCACAAACAACCATCAGGCTGACGGGACTGGACACAGGACACAGATCTATCTCTCGGACCTGATAGGATCCGATGAGACTAAGTGGCAGACATGGACTAAGAGGGCGGAGGACTGTAGATCTGGCGATCTGAGTGGTGGTCTGACCTAGACATCGATGCGGACACTGACCTAATAGGACACGTGGCATTCTACCACTGGACGGACCGACTCGGACGTGACCGAGACATCTGACGGGACACAGGCTCAAAACTTTGGGCAACGATAGCAGCATAGCGGAGGCGAGGAGAAACGGAGGCGAACAAGGGTGGTGCCCTCCCCAAGCATGGTAGCCGAAGTGGCCCCACGTGGGCAAGACTCCACCGCCCTCTCGGGCAGTGTCTCCCCGAGAGGAGACACTTCAATAGGGAAGTGTCTGCGCTTATAAACCTCCATACAGTCGACCTCCCCACGCATGTGGGATTAAACTTTCAATTTTCTCACTACACACCTGCGCGACGTCAACCTGACTAAAGAGCCAAGTTTGGTTTGTTCCCGGACGATCGAAGTTGCAGCCGCTCAAAGGAGAGACGTCACTACGATGAGCGATTTTCCATCGAAGGAAGCACCAATATGCCTTTGATATTCTGAAGAAGCACGACGGACGTCTGATGCATTCTGGCGATCGGATGCATTTTGGATGTTTTTAAGCCGAGATCGTGCTTGCCACCAAAATTTGTTGCAGTCGTCGCTTGGACAACAAAAGGTGTTAAAGGCCATTGGATCTGCAACAGATTTTTTATCTTCGTTGCATTATTAGAAGAGGAAATCCAGCACGATCGGGAGGAAAGGCTCAAGGAGCCTTGTCAAATACAAGGGCCTCCCCTGATCTGAGCGGATCAGCCCGCTAGCCCACTTGGTCATGGGCTGAGCGGTAGGGCTCAGGGAGCCCCGAGGTCACGGGGTCAAAACCCATCGACCCCCCCCCCCGACGTACCATAGGTAATTTTTTTTAATTATTTTTTTCATAGTTTTCTTTTAATAATTTCTTTTTTTTAATTTAATTAAAACTTTAATTTAATTATTTTTTTCTATTTCAAATATTTTTTTTGAATGTAGAAATGATAATTAAATGCTTAATTAAATTTTTATAAGAGGAATTGTTTAAAAGGGCTTGTGAAAAGATTTTTTTTAAAAACTTAAGGGGAGGCCTATTTATTTCAAAAATCAAAGGGGGAAAGTGAGTAATTTTTTCAGCATTGAAAAAGGCAATTTGGCATTATTGTAAAGGTGCATTTTCGGTAGCGCCCGACACCTATGGGTTTATTTCTGTGGGCACTTTTCTGATGTATGTCGCATTTTCATTCCTTTATGCACTACTTCATTAAAGTTAAAAATCAACATCACTCCCTAAGTCCCCAGAATAAATACAACCTATCTGTGCAATTTATTGCACTGCAACGTTCGGTATTTGTGATACCTCTGGCCAGCACTTACAGGTAATGTTGTCGTGATTGCGCTACTGTATCCGCCACCTAATATAGCTGCCAAAATGATGTCTGAGCTTGTTCTCTATCAATCGTCGGGGAGGAATAAGTACGCCATTTTTGCATTTTTTTACTCCATCCACTACCCTAATCGTTCTTGTGTTTAGACGTAAATCCTGATGAAAGTACTGATATCCAAAGTGTTTAGGGGAAGTTACGCCCCGTGCATGAGGATTGATGACTTTCTATGGTAGGTGTCATCAACGAGATGATTCCCTTTCAGTACCGCCTAAGTATCACGTATCGTATAATCTTTGAAATTACCTATAGTCTCCCTCACGTAAGGGCGGGTAATTTCTCTAATTTTTCAAAATACCTATAGTCTCCCTCACGTAAGGGCGGGTATTTTGTATGGTATAACGGCCTGGAATTAAGGTATAAAGAAAGGGGGACCATTTGGTGATATAAGGAACCTTCACTATGTCTGCAAAATTAATGACTGATGCTCATCAGTTGTTGAAAGGTCCTAACTATACACCATGGAAAAATAAGATGAAGGCAATTCTAGAAATGGATGCCTTATGGGATGTTGTATCTGGAGCAACAACAAGACCTTCATCTGCTGCTGGAGCTACAGCTCCCTCTGCTGATCAGAAAGCCTTTGACAAGAAAGACAACACAGCCAAAGTGCTCATCTTGCTTGTTGTTTCTGATGAAGTTCAACCCCATATTGCTGACTGTGAACATAGTAAAGAGGCATGGGATGCCCTTAAAACTATCTATGAGGGAAATAATGATTCCACTATTCTATTTCTTCAATCTCAAATGCACAGTCTAAGCATGAAGCAGGGAGAGACAGTTGAACTCTTTCTTTGCAGAGTGTCTGAGTTGAAAGCCAAATTGAGTTCTTTGGGAGAAACTATTGACGATAAGCTCCTTACTTCAGTGGTATTGAGAGCTTTACCTGATTCTTATAGGGTGTTGATCACCTCACTTTAGGTGTCATAGAGAAAAGTTACCTTTGTTGAGTTGGTCAATTTGCTTCAAGAAGAGGAGGCCCACCAATTTCAAAGAGATGATTCTTCTAATTCCGCCCTATACACCAACAGGTAGGGTTCTAAGAAGAAGGGTCATGTTCAGAAAGGAGGTAACTCTCACAAGGATTCCAAGGGCAAACAACCTCAAAAAACGAAGAGATATTGCAAAATTTGTCACAAAGACAACCATGACACAAATAGGTGTTGGAGTAAGAACAAGCAACCTAAGAACAAGGGCCAAAACAAACCACAAAACAAAAACAAGCAACCCCAGGTGAATGTTGTTTTTGAAGAATCTGACTCGGATTCTGAATGGGCACACAAGGTGCTCATGACTACCACAACCTCCAAGCAGAAGGATCCTATCTGGTATGTCGATTCTGGCGCTAGTAAGCACATGACTGGCGACAAATCATGGTTTGAAACATATAAGGCCAAGGAGGGCAAACCTGTCACTATTGTCGATGATAAAACCTACAAGGTTCAGGGAGAAGGTACTATTTCCGTCACTCTTCCTGATGGCAAGTGTCAGATTGAGAAGGTCCTCTATGTTCCAGGATTGGCAAACAACTTATTGTCAGTCACACAAATTCTGGACAAAGATATGGTTGTAATTTTTCGTGTTGAGGGGGGCAAGAAGTGTTGTTCAATCACCAGGAGAGGTAAGCACATTGCAACCGCTTCATATAAGCATGGCTTATTTGCCCTAAATACTATCTCTTCTCCAGATGTAGCCATGCTTGTCTCTACAAAGGAGGCAACTTCCCTGTGGCACAAGAGATATGGACATATGAGTTCTGGTTACTTACTTGAGTTAAGTAAGTATGAGATGGTAAAGGGTCTTCCTTCCCTTTCTACCACATTGCCAGTTTGCTCTGACTGCTTGGCAGGAAAGCAACATAGAGTACCTTTCGAGAGAAGCTCTACAAGAGCAAAGAAACCTCTGGAGTTGGTTCACACCGATCTATGCGGTCCTTTAACACCCAACAGTTGTGGGGGTAAGAGGTATTTTTAGTTATTCATGGATGATTACTCATGAAAGATGTGGGTATTCTTTCTTCAACTGAAATCTGAAGCATTTGGCTTCTTTCAACAATTCAAGAAATCTGTTGAAAAGGAGTCAGGGACTTCTATAAAGACCCTCCGCTCAGATCGAGGGGGGAGTTCACCTCTAAAGAATTTTTTGCATTCTTGTCTAAAAATGGGATCACACGATAGTTGACTACTGCTTATACTCCTCAACAAAATGGAGTGGCTGAAAGGAGGAACCGTTCCATCATGGAAATGGTTCGTTGCATGCTCACAGGAGCTAGAATTGGGCAACAGTATTGGGCATAAGCTGTCACCACAATAGTATATCTGTTGAATAGGGCACCCACAAAGGCCCTACAAGGAATGACTCCACAAGAAGCATGGAGTGGTAGGAAACCTTCCATCTCTCATCTACGCATTTTTGGTTGTAAAGCATTCATGCACATACCGAAAGAAAAGAGGAAGAAGCTAGATGAGAAAACATTGAAGTGCATTTTTCTTGGGTATGATGAGCACTCTAAGGGTTATCGATTGATTGATCCCTTAACCAAGAAGATTCACATCAGTAGAGATGTTGTTTTTGATGAGGCTTTCACATCACAAAGCACATCAGATGTATACCTAGATCTTGTGGAATCTAAAGTTGAGAAGTCTCCTTCATTACCAAAAATTGGAGGACCTTCTTCATCTTCTTCATCACCATAGAAGAAGAATCCAAAATGGTATACAAGTACAATCAGAGACTCCAAGTTATCCACTCCACCAAATTTGACTTTGGATAGACCTCGTACTCGCAGTATGGCTCGACAGGAAAGAGCAACAGAAGAGACTACTGAGGTTGATGATCTTTGTCAATATTTTGAGGAACTCTCTGTAGATCCAGATAGAGAAATAGAGGATATGGATATAGATGATGACAGGGTGTTTATGTCCTCAACGAATGAACTTGAACCTGCTTCAGTACAAGATGCCCTTAGTGAGCCACAATGGAAGGCTGCTATGGATGTTGAGTACATGTCTCTGAAAAAGAACAAAACATGGAAGCTTGTCAATCTGCCACAAGGAAAGAAGCCCATAGGATGCAAATGGGTTTACAAAGTCAAGTACAAGGCATATGGGACAATTGATAAGCATAAGGCCCATCTTGTTGCAAAGGGCTATGCTCAAAAGGAAGGCATTGACTATGAGGAAACGTTTGCACCTATTGCTCGGATGACCACCATTCGAGTTCTTTGTGCTATGGCAGCACAGTATGGGTGGAAAGTTCACCAAATGGATGTCAAGAGTGCTTTTCTGAATGGTGATCTCCAAGAGGAAGTCTACATGACTCAACCTAAAGGATTTGAAGTGGAAGGCCAAGAGCAGAAAGTTTGCAAGTTGGTCAAATCCTTGTATGGTTTGAAACAAGCTCCTCGAGCTTGGTATATAAAAATGGATAATCACCTCCTGCAACATGGATTTAAGAGATGTCCATCAGATGCAAACCTCTATTTCAAGAAACAGGGTTCTGAGATAGTGTTGCTTGTACTCTATGTTGATGATCTGCTCATTACAGGGAGTTCAGAAACAATGATCTCTGCTGTCAAAAGTGACTTGTGTACATCATTTGAGATGACAGATCTCGGACTTCTCCATTACTGTCTTGGTCTAGAAGTGAGCCAGAAGGAGCACTACATCAAAGTGTCTCAGACAAAATATGCCAAGACATTGTTAGAAAAATATCGCATGACTGATTGCAAGCCAATGGCAACACCGATGGAATCAGGACTTCAGTTATCATGGTATGATGATTCACCTCAGGTAGATAGTACTCTCTATCACAAACTGATTGGGAGTCTCATATATCTGATGAACACTAGGCCAGATCTTGTGTTTGTTGTCAACTATCTTTCGAGGTTCATGCAGGAACCTAAGACCACTCATTGGAAAGCAACAAAATGTGTTCTTCACTATGTCCGTGGTACTATGGAATATGGCCTAGAATACAAGAGGAATGGTAAATTCTTCTTGCAAGGATACATGGACTCCGACTATGTTGGGTCGTTTGATGATCGCAAGTCAACTTCAGGATATATTTTTCATCTTGGATCCGGTCCTGTCTCTTGGCACAACAAGAAGCAACAGGTGGTTGCTATTTCATCTACAGAGGCAGAGTATCACGCCGCACGTGAAGCTATGTGTGAAGTAATATGGTTGCATCGCATTCTGACAAGTATGGGTCATCCATCAAAATCTCCAATACACTTGTTCTGTGACAACCAGGGTGTTCTGAACCTAGTCAAGAATCCAGTGCATCATGAAAGAACCAAGCACATTGACACACAATGTCACTTCATTCGAGATGAAGTTCCCCGACATCAAATTCAGCTTCAGTACATTCCCACCAATGCTCAAGTTGCAGATATTTTCACTAAGGCACTTGCACGTGTCAAATTTGAATTGTTTCGCAGCTCTCTATGTATTGCAAAATGATGTAATCAAGGGGGATGTTAACATACCTAGTAATTTTCCTATTACCCAAATAATGTAATAAGGGGGGATGATAGCGTAGCTATATTTCATTTCATTATTAGGCTATATTGTTATTCATTATTTAGCATGTTTCTAATCTCGCTTATTAGCTCCATAACTGACGGGCTAATCTAAGCTCTATGTATGCTATATATTTCATCAATGATAATCAATTATTGTTTCGCTTCTCATAATGCCAACTTGGATATTAACATATTATGGTGTTTTCCATGTAATGCAGGGCATTATTCTATAAATGGTGTATTAAAAATTAGATATTCAAAGCTAAATCAATATGACCAATAATGACAATCTCAATAGGTCACCATCTTGGGTCAAATGACACAAACAATAAATCATTCCTCTTATTAGTAACCTCAAATATAGTAGTCAATCCTTACCTTAAAAAACCCTAAAAATGTAATCTTTTTTAATTTTAGCTCTACTAAAATGAATGAAAATTTGACATCGAAGGATGATTCTATATATGTAAATTAAGGGATTGGAACTAGAGATAAAAGAAAGCATCCCAGAAGCAAGACTTGACTCAAAGATAAATTAAAGCAAACAAGAACACTACAATACTCAAGAGAGAAAGACTATTATTACCCTAAAACTATAAGGTTCTAGTAGCAATTTTGTAAAAAGAATAATAAAATGGGAAAAGCACTACTAATATATCCCAAGCATGTGCACAAGCTAGTAAGGATAAGCAAATGGATAAATGAAAAGAACCTAAAATTGAAAGGAGGGATAAATTAAAAGTAATTAAGTTCATAGAAAGTAGTGATAAGGAGATTGATCATATTTAGGAGGAAAATTAATTTTTCAAATATCCCTCTCACTAGCGAATGACATGCAATAGCTACTAGGAAATATTGAAATTTTATTACATATAGAGAGTAGTTTAATTGATTTTAAATTTAACATGTTAAAGAGATAAACAAAACACTTTCTAATATGATCATGCTAGAAGCACTAGATATTCCTAATCAAAGGTATCTACTTCAAGAGGCCCTCAAAGAGGAAGAAGAAATGCATGCTAACAATGGACAACCAAAGCCTATACAACCCAATCTAGCTAAATAATAGAACTTGATAGTTAAAATTCCATCTAACATAACATATATCAAGAACACTCCAAAACATAAAATATTAATGCCACCACTATTCTTTGTGACTCTATAAATTAAAAATATATATTAATAAGTTGCATAGTTTATGTAGGGGCAATCATGACAGTATTGCCAAATGTAGTCTACAAAGAGATGAAGTTGACCTATATCAAGAAAACTAGGCATACAATCTAGATGGATGATATTAGAGTAAATATTATGGGATTTCTAAAATATCTAATAATGACCATAGCAAAGAATCTATATTTTGTGGTAATACAAGAGGTAATGGTTGTCAATATTCCTCTATATTTTGGTATGTTGTCTAGAGAATGGACACCTAAACTATTTGGGATGGATACTTGGCAATAGACTACACTCACATGAAGGTTCTAATTAGGGATAAGAAAATGATTCAAATTGGGACCGATCCCCCTTGAAATTACCTCTTACACATACTAGATGAATATGACATCATAAATTGGAATGAGATCTCAAAATTTAGGGATATTGAAGCATCAGAGGATGACCAAATATCTAAGATAGACCATAATAATTTGAGTGTTTCAAGATGATAAAGCCTTAAAGTTAAATTTTGAGGATATTGATCTTGGGAACCACCTCATATTATAATAGCCATCCAATATGCCAACTCTAATGATCCAAAAAACATAAGGATCTAACAAATCATGGATAATGCACTTTAATAATGAAAAATCTAGAAATAGAGTAGGTGCATGTATTCTATTCATCAACCCATAATGTACATAAACTAATTTTACATGTTTATTGCTATTCAATTGTACAAACAATGTTGCTAAATATGAGATATTATGGACTGGCTTGGGGAAGGCCAAAATATGGAGATCAAGAACTTGAAGATATTTGGCAACTTTGAATTAGTCATAAACCAAGTTAAAAATCAATGTACCACAAAGAAAAAACATTTAAATTTATACAATCATCAAGTTTGGAATTTGTTATAAAGCTTCAATGCTTATGAAATCAAGGTAGTTCCTAAGGAATTAAATTCTAAAGGAGATGATCTAGTAGAAATTGCAACAAAATTTGATATTATTGCCAACATTTGAGATAAACCAAAGGGGCTTGAAGTGATGTTCAGGCTAGCACTACCTAATAATTTTGATTACTAAAAAGCCTTCAACAATTATGAGCAAATCATCAAGTTCCTAATTAGATAAACTCAACAAGTTGAATACAAATAAGTATGAGGATAAAATCAAAGATGGCATAATCTAATTAAAGAGAAACCAAATACCAAAATGGTTGATAACCCTAGAGATTTTGTTCAATCTAGATGACAATATGAAAAAATATAGCATCAAGATGAAAACCTCTTCATACCAACTTTTTAAAGTTGATAAAGAAAATAATTTTTTACTCAAGAAAGAGGATACTAAAGAATAAATTAAAAATTTTAAAGAGCTTCAAGATAAATATAAAGATATCATTGCTTGGTCAAATTAATATCTAAAGGTATACAATATGAATATCATACAACATACCATTGAAATAAAACCAAGTGCAAAACCTTTCCAACAAAAATAGCAGTCAATGAACCCTAAAATTGAGAAAATGATAAAAAAAGAACTATTGAAGCTCTTAAAATCCCAAATTATCTTTTTTATTAGGCATCCCATTTAGTTTGCTAATGTAGTCCTAGTCCACAAAATAGTAATCATATTAGGTTGTGCATAGACTTTAGAAGCCCCAACAAAGAATCACTAAACGATCATTGTCCCTTACTTGTTATATTTTAGATTTTACAGAAGGTGGAAGGTTCGTAGATGTTGTCATTCCTAGATGGTTTCTTAGGGTATAAGTAGATTTTGGTAAGGATGATGATCAATATAAGACAACCCTCACCATAAAATTGTGAACCTTCACCTACCAGAGGATGAAATTCAGATTATCAAACATAGTATCTACCTTCTAACAAGCCATGGGTATTCCCTTTACAAGGCTAGTTGGTGAGATCATTCTCATATATCTTGATGATTGGAATATGTATTCAAAATATGTGAATAAAAATATTTAACACCTAGATTTTATATTTCATAGGTGTAGGGAATATGATATCTCACTTAATCATAATCCTAAAAATTCTATATTGATAGTTCAAGAAGGTAATTTATTAGGTCATATGGTGTCAAAATAATGTTTAACCATATATCTTGATATGATAAAGGTTACTCATTATCCTTATCTACTCATATTAGTCAAAGAATTTTGATCCTTACTAGGTCAAATCTAGTTTGTTGCCAAGTACATAACTAATTTTGCACAATTTATCAGACCAATCGACAAGATGTGGAAAAATGATGTCACCTTATTAGATTTCACACTATTGTATAGTCATCACTACCACTATCAGATACTCCCATAAACATACAAATAGCACTTCTACTAAGACTCCAAATGAAGAAGATAACTCAAGAGTATCACCTCTAAAGAAAAATTGCTTCAATATTCTATAGTCACATGAGGTAATACTTGGAGGTACAAATTTCCCTCTTACAACATACAAGACCTTATAATAATTCATGAACAAGCATGAAGAAAACTTATAATATTAATTACTTAGAATATATATATATATATATATATATATATATATATATATATATATATATATATATATATATATATATATATATAAGCTTTCTTATTTCACACCACCTTGTTTATATTTTCTCATGTTTTATTGTATGGATCTTTGTCTCCATAATATAGACATAGTAATGTGACTCTTCACATACTTGACTATTGTTCTCCATATGACAACTCTCATGACCTTTGGCTTATCATATTTCCACTTGTATACTAGACTCTTCACTCTCTTCTTACATTCATACTTGAACCTATGACACTTTTACACTTCTACATGCACTCCTAGTATAAGAAACTTGTGCACATTCTCTCTTTACATATTTGCACACTTACATACATGACACTTGTGCACTCTCTCAATACACACTTGCACTCTAACTTACATGACACTTATGCATTTCCTGCACATTGCACTCTTACATGATACTTGTGTATATCCTATACATTACACTCTTACATGACACTTGTGCATATCTTACACATGGATACTTACATAGAAGGGGAAATATAAATCACTCATCTAAACTAAATACTCAACCCTAATCTATTACATATTTACATTTGTACCATAAAGTTACCATGAAGGTACATTTTCATGTACCAAATAATGTAATATTCCTCAATAAATACAAACCAACTTCCAACATCTAATTCCTAGATCATACCTCCTACTAGTATGGCTTCATCTCAGAGTCCACCTAGATATAGTTTTTCTAACATATCCAATATTCCTTCCAAAAAATTTATACCTCCAAATGTAGGTTCTTTAGGATAAAATTTTATTTCTAACCAAATTCAAGGCTTGATCAAAACTTGTAATTGTCGATCGGTCAAATGGGAGCATAAAGTACCCATGGCAAATGCTACCTCCAACTAGCCAAATACAACAAAATATACAACAATACCCTCATCCTCCAAACCAATAATTTTCTTCACATGCTTGAAATTCTCTTCCATTTACAAATATGCAATCACCTTTAAATCCACAATGGGCTTATCCTAATCCTTCACATCCTCTCTTCTAAATTTTATATCCTCCTTTTATTCCACCTTACTATACCCCATATTAATATCCCTAAATGCTTTCATATCCAAATTAGGGTTATTTAGTATATTCTTATCCAATGAAAAAACACCATGATCAATCTCCATATAATAATCTAGCACCTCAACCATCTAGGCCTCAAAAATCAACATCTTGATTAGACCTACCAAGGGCCATTGAATTTAGGATCATATTCCCCTATTCCATGTACCACTATCAAAGCATTACCTATCTTTGATGAAATTGGACCTAATATGGAATTGGATCATCTCAATTGGTAATATACACTCAAATCAATTTAGAGATATCATGGTATGTTTATAGATCTATTATTTGTCTGATATAGTTGAATTATGGTATAAAGGTTTACTTGACAATTTTATTATTGGGTGGAAATCAATTATAGAACTATTTATGCATAGTTTTGGTAGTATGGGTAACATGTATTCTATTTTATTCCAATTAAATGCTATACAAATCCATCCTCATGAAAACATTCATTATTATAATACTATATTTATGAGGACTTTAAATTTGATTCCATATAATGTTGGGCCAAATGAAGAACAAGTTAATATCTAAGTTGGCATTACCATATTGTATCAAAGGATTGCAATTTGACTTGGCTTTGAAGGTTTATAATACTAACTACAACACTCTATTTGTAGCCTTTAAATAACTAACTCATGCAAAACATGTTTTACTTAGGATAATAAAGTTACCACCTATCCCACCAATGGTCTATGCCCCCATGTCACCCAAAAGTTACAAAGTTTTGGATCTATACCCTCCAGTTTTTCCATTCCAAATATTCAACCAGCTACTAACCCAATGCCTTCTTCATATGTTGTAATGCATCTTGGTAAAAACTCATCATCAATCAATACATTCATTCTAGACACAATTTCCATCCCTACCTACTCTACAATAGTCTAATGATGACACCTCTATCAAGCTTGAGATGAGGTAAATATTGGAAGTGATCAAGACCATGATAAATTATAATAACACTAAAAAATGGTAATAGCAATAGACTTAATATCCCATAAAAATCCCATTCCTTACCAAGGAATATATGCTTTGATAAGACACTAATTAGGGTGTAAACCAAGTTTAGAACAATGTGGTAATGCCAACTTGGATATTAACATATTATGGTGTTTTCCATGTAATGCAAGGAATGATTCTATAAATGGTGTATTAGCCATTAGATATTCAAAGATAAATCAATATGACCAATAATGACAATCTCAATAGGTCACCATCTTGGGAAAAAAGGATAAAATGACTCTTCTTTTTTTGAATTCCCACCTAGGAATTTTCATGCAAAAATTGAATTTTGGTCGCAAAGCTTCCTGAAGCCATAACTTGTAATATGTTTTTGGAAATCATGAGAGATCTACAGTAACTTAATTTATGTAAATTTCATCCATTAAGGAAATTGTTGGTTTAGTGGCTAACTCAAGTGAAGGGAGCTGAATGGTAGAGACGTTTTTCGCAGGACTGCCCAAACTGCCGAACTCGTTTCGGCCATATCTCACTCATCCGAACTCGGATTGAGCTGAAATTTTGAGGGTAGATGCCTGAAAAACCCTAGAACGTCTCCACCAATTTTCATATCATTTGGAGCAACACAGATCCTAGCGCATCCCTATGTGTGAACGATATATTTGGCAAGCGGCTATGCGAGGGTTTCATCTGGGTTGAGTGCAAGCAGCTCCAGAGGTTGGTTTTTAGGGCCTTCGGGCCCTAGCGGCCAATATTTTTGTGGTTTATGCTCAATATTTTAGCAAGAAATGTTGCAGGGGATACAATATGGGTTAGAAATTTGTCTTTCAACAGATCATACTGTGAACTTGAGTGACAACGGCTTCCAATTTGCTGCACAAAAGAAAAGTGAAAACCATACCTTTCCACGGCGTCTAGGGCAAGGATTAAAGAGACCACGAAATAAGTTTCAAGCAGTTGATCAAAAAATGGCTCATATCTCAAGTGAATCTGGTGCTAAGGTGCACCCACAAAATAATTCTACTATGAAAACCCCTGTCAAGGGTAAGAATTTTGAAGACTCAGTCCCAAAAATGAATTTTAGGGATGCCCTTCATGGTGGACAGCCTCAACCCAATGCTAATATCAATACTAGGGCTTCTCATAAACCTCTAAGAATGCCTAAGATTGATCCCAGGAAAATGGAGTCAGGATGTCTTAAAGCAGCTGATGGAACTCCTATTGTTAAGCTTGATATGGGTAACATTCAGATTGGCATTGAAGATTTGGAAAAAAGAGGACTAATTTGTCGGTTCGTGGGTTTTCGTCCGAGTCTATCTGCTTTCAAAGTCTGGGCTGCAAAAAGCTGGAAAACTAAAGGTGAGTTACAAATCTCTATTTATCCAAATGGTTATTTTCTTGTTTTATTTGCTAATAATGAAGATAGAGAGAAAACTTTTCAAGGGGGTCCTTGGTTTTTTGGAAGGGCAGTGGCTTTTCATGAAGCCCCGGCATACTAAATTTAAATCCGAAGAAGAGATGCCTTCTATAGCTCCCGTGTGGGTTAGACTCTTTGGCCTCCCTATTGAATTTTGGAATCCTACTATTTTTTCTTCAATTGGAAACTCTTTAGGAACTTTTATGATGACTCGCTGATTGTACTCAAAATTTTGAACATATTATTTATGCTCGAATTTGTGTTTTAATGGATTTTGACAAACCCCTACCTAAAAAGATCACATTACAATTTGGGGAAGACACTTGGGAGCAAGTAGTGGACTATGAGAACATTCCTTTTCGTTGTAGAATTTGCCATGAATATGGTCATTTGGCCGTTGCTTGCCCAAATAAAATTCCCGATCAAAAGAAAGAAGATATAAACTCAAGCAGGTTTCCAAATACCTAAGAAGAAGAACACTCGAAAAAACCAAGTGATGAAGGATCAATCAAAGTCATTTGCTAATATGTTTGAAATCCTTTCCACAAATGATGTCCCAAGTGAGGAAGAGGAAATAATGGAAACTGAAATCTTAGAAACACAATTTAAATATGAAGGAAAGAACTCGGAGACAAACCAACAAATCAAAGGTTTTCAACAAAAAAAAAAGGAGAAAATTTACACAAGAAAAACAATATTTCAAATGTCAAAACTTCAAATAATGCAGGTCCCAATATAGACTCCATTGAACCATCTAGTAAAATTTTGGCCGTGTATGAGCATTCTTCAAGGTTAGAAGCCATCTCAGATTCAATTGGAATAAGTCAAGAAACAGGAAAAAAAAATTGAAGATGGATTCTAATCAAAAAGTAGGTCGCAAGACCAATCAATATCATATGGTAAAAGAAGGTGAAAAGCTTGTAGAGGAAGGTAAGATTAATGCCCTTCCCAACATTTTTAGCCCTGGTATTAATGAAGATCATCACTTGGAATATTAGAGGACTCAAAGGGAGTCTTTCAAAACAAAATGAAATTAGAAGAATGATTCAGATAAATCATCCACATCTTGTTTTCCTTCAAGAAACAAAAATGTCAATGGAGGATATGGACTTAATTGCCATAGAAATTTGGCCAGCTAGAAAGTGGTTTCCCCGGCTCCCAAGGGACTTCGGGTGGCATTGCTTGTCTTTGGGACCCAAAAGAGGTAGTTATTCACCATATGGTTGGCAGTTGGGGTTTGTTGGCTATAGCTATTCAAAGTAGACATTCCAACCAGATTATGCTCTACATTACTGTTTATGCCCCGACTTCTTTGGAGGAAAAAAGAAGACAGTGGAAGGATATTACTCATATTATCTCTCATTTTCCTAAAGCTTGGATCTTGATCGGAGGAGATTTCAATACCATCCTCTCTCTGGATGAGAAAAATGGGGGAAATAGAAATTTGGACAAAAGTACTGACCTCATGAGCGAATATATTGCAAACCTCCATCTTGTGGATATCCAACCAGATAATGGCCTTATGACTTGGTCTAACAGAAGGCAAGGCTTAGCTTGTATAATGGAGAGATTGGATAGGTTTTTGCTCTCTGAAAATTTCTTAATCCATGGTCACATTCCTAAAGTGAAGACTCTTAATAATGTTGGTTCGGATCATTGGCCACCATGGTGGAAATGTGGAAAACCAATGTGAGTTTCTCTCCTTTTCGTTTTCAATTAATGTGGCTTAGAGACATTTCCTTCAGACCTCATGTGCAACAATGGTGGAAGGAAGGTAAACCTAGGCATGGGACTAAGATGTTCTGTTTTGCCAAAAGACTGCAATACATTAAATCCAAAATCAAGACTTGGAACTGGAAAGAGTTTGGGGATGTTCATAAAAAAAAACATGAAGTTATTGCTCATCTTGAAAATTTGAATAAGAAAATCCGTTTAGATGGCCTCACAGAGAAGAGAAGTGCAGATGAAATTAAACTCACAACTCAGTTAGAGGAATGGGAAAAAGAGAAGAAATCTTATGGAAGCAAAAATCTAGAATTCAATGGCTCAAAGAAGGAGATCGAAACACAAATTTCTTCCACAAATCTCTTCTAGCTCGAAGATCTCACAACTTTATTTCTTCCTTAAAATCAGATTCTGGAGATGTTGTTTATACTTGGGATGGCATGAACTCTATTGTTGTTGATTACTTTTCCAATATTTTTGTCGCTACTCCTCTTGACTCAGCTTCTCAACAAAATGTTCTTCAAGCAATCCCTTCTCTTATAACTTCTGAGAAGAACTCTATTTTGACTCGCTCCTGTTACTATCAATGAGCTTCAACAAGTAGTTTTTAAAATGCAAAAAGGGAAAACCCCGTGTCCCGATGGTTTTCCTATTGAGTTCTACCAAGAGTTCTGGGATATCCTTCATGTTGATTTATTAGAGGTGGTGGAAGAAGCCAGGAAATCCAAAGAAATTTTGAAGGTTATCAATAAAACTTATATTACTCTTGTTCCAAAAGCTCAAGAGGTTGATCATATCTCAGCTTTTAGACCTATTGCTTTATGTAATGTTCTTCTCAAAATTATTACTAAAATCATGGCAAAAAGGTTGAAGCCTCTTTTACATAAGATTATTTCCCCGAGCAAGGGGGATATGTGGAAGGACGTCAAATAGTAGATGAGATAGTTCTTGCTCAGGAAGCCATCCATTCCATGGATATGCAAAATTCTCCTTCTATGTTCATCCGGTTAGACTTATCCAAAGCTTATGACAGAGTGGATTGGCACTTCCTTATCAAAGTTTTGAGGCAATTTGGTTTCTCTAAGGATTGGATGGATTGGATTATGGGATGTATCTCTTCAGTTTCCTACTTAGTTCTTATCAATGGCAGGCCTTCTCAATCTTTCCCAGCTTCCAGAGGTATCAGGCAAGGTGACCCGCTATCCCCTTATTTATTCATCATTCTTGTTGAATGCTTGGGTAGGACTATAACCAAAAAGAGGGAAAACAAAACCCTTGAGGGAGTTACCATTGCTCATGGAGCTAGACCTATCTCTCATCTTCAATTTGTGGATGACTCTACCCTTTTAGGTAAAGCTACAGCTAAGGAAGCTTCTAATTTTAAGCAAATCATTAGCTATTTTTCTAAGGCTACTAGGCAGCTTGATCAATGAAGACAAATCTAAAGTTATTTTCTTTCACCGCTCGCTAGACAGGAAGCCATGGTCTTGGATAAATTAAGATATAAGAAGACCTCTCTTCCAATCACTTATTTAGGTATTCCCATAAATATTCAAAGGCAGAAAAATAAAGATTGGAATTGGTTGTTGGACAAAGTCAAGAAGAAAATTGGAAAGTGGACCAACAAGTGGCTTTCTTCTGGGGTAGAATCACCTTGGTAAAATCAGTCCTTCAAGCTATTCCTATTTATGTTTCTTCCATTTTGAATATCCCAAAGGTTGTTCTTCGAGAATTGGATCAAATCAGTCATCGTTTCCTTTGGAGTGGTACTAAGGAGAAAAGAAAATGGGCCTTGGTGAAATGGGATACTTTATGTCTTCCTAAGAGTGAAGGGGGGTTAGGATTCCGGTCTTCAATTAATAACAACAAAGCTTTAGCTGCTAAATTATATTGGAGGATGTTGCATAACCCCAATGCTCTTTGGGCCAATAATCTCCGTGCTAAATATGCCGAGAACAAAAGTCCCGAAGACCTTGTTCGCTATCAACTTCCTACCAAAGGTTCTCCCATTTTAGCAGCTTCTTAAGACCGGTGAGGATTTGATAAAGAAAAAATTATTTTGGATCATTCATAATGGTCAACATGCAAATTTTTGGACAGATTCTTGGGATGGTCACAAGCCTTTGATAACTCGGCTTCCCGATTGGAGGCCTTGGATGGAGGAGCTTCACCGAGCTAATTGGATAAAGGTGGCTAATTACTCGTCGGTACCATACCGGTAATTCAAAGGTTGGTAGATATTGGATCCCTATTGAGGACTCGGCCTATTCAAATCCCAGAAAGGCAAAGACAAGATATCCAAGGCATCCTTCATATGAGATCCCTCTCTTGGTCCCATGAAAAAGATTGTTTTGGATGGAACGACACTACTAAGGGTGAGTATTCAGTTGCTCAAGGTTATTTGACCTTATGCCATAATAATCCCAACCATTCTTCTGACATATTTTCTCAATTGTGGGCTCAAAAGCTCTGGCCTAAGGTGAGGTTCTTTAATTGGCTTTTATTGCATCGTAGGGTGCTTATCGGTGAGCAACTTATGAAGCGTGGTTTTCATGGCCCTTTTAGATGTGAAATGTGTGAAGAGAATGTAGAAAATATCAACCATATTTTTATTGAGTGTACTTTAGCCTCTGAGCTATGGAGGAGAATGGCAACTTTACTTGGCTTACAAGTGGTCCAATTTTTTCACTTTTGAACAACTTTGGAGGGATTGGCCTAATCAAGAGGGTGTTGATCATTTTATTAGGCAGCTTAGTTTGGATGGGTTCTACCATTCTTCTTTGGAATATTTGGAATGAAAGGAACAACCAAATTTTTAATCAAGATAGGAAGGATATTCACTATATTTGGCAAAAGACCATAGCCAACTTAGTTGAATCAGTCCATCATCTCCTTAATCACCCCCAAAACTCCCACCAAAGATGGGATCAAGTGATGCAAAGATTGAAGATTAAACCTTCTAAGGGCAACCAACTTAAAGGGAATGTGAGTATTAGTAAGATGGATAGGACTAGAAATTGGCAACCTCCTCCTAAGGATTTTGGAAAAGTCAATACCGATGGAGCCTCTAGAGGGAACCCTGGAAAAGCCAGTGTGGGAGGAATTGGTAGACTTTCGAATGGCTCCCTGGTTTTTACTTTTGCTGAGAATTTGGGTATTCTTTCCAATAACCTTGCCGAGGGGTATGGTATCCTTAGAGGCCTTCAGGAGGCTACTAAGGTTGGATGGGAAAAGGTGTTAGTTGAGTCTCGACTCTCAACTTATGATTAATCTCTTGAAGACTCCTTCTAAGAATCATAAGGTGGATTGGAGAATAAAAAGAATTATTGAGAAGATTCAGTTAATCCAGATGGGATTTTTGAAAGTTGATTACAATCATGTGGTCAGAGATCAAAACAAGAGTGCTGATGCTTTAGCTAATTGGGCTTTGGACAAAGGTGATCTTACTTGTTATGGCCACCCTCCTATATGGTGGGCTTCTCAAATTAGGGAAGCTCTTCTTTCTATCATTTCTTTGGATGGCTCCAGCTTCAAGGTACCTAGTTTCTTCTTGTTTTTTTTTTTGTTTCTCTTTGGTTCATTCAGTTTTTTTAGTTCCCTAGCTCATTCTATTCTTTATTTTGTTTCCTCCGTTGATTCTTGCATTAATAGTCTTCTAAGTCTAGATAGGTCATTGTTTTGTTCATTTTTTTTTCTTTTGTCTTCTTTGTTTTTTTTGTTTAGTTTTTTAAGGTGGGTGGGTTCTTTTGTTTTGTTTTGTTTTTGTGTTCTTTGTGTTGTTTTTTGTTGTTCTTGTGTTTTTGTTGTTTTGTTTTTTTTTTATGTTTATTGTTATTGTTCTTGTGTTTTTTTCTGTTCTTGTTCTTGGGTTTCTCTTTGTTTGTGTTATTTCATTTTTTTATGTGTGAGTGTTTTCTATGTTTTTTGTTTTTGTTTATTGTCTCGTTGTTGGTTGTTTTTATTTTTATTTTATTTATTTTATTTTTTAGGTTTTGGTTGTGTTTATTTTTCATGTTTTTTTGGGTTATGTCTTTGTAGTGTTCTCGTTGTTTTTGTCTTGTTTGTGTTTTGTTATGTGGTTCTTGTGTTTTTCTATGTGGTTTGTGTTGTGGTTTCTTTTATCTTATTGTGCGTGTTTGGTTGTGCTTTTGGTTTTGACACACTCAAGGAGTTTGTTTTTTATTTTATTTTATTATTTTTGTTGTTATTTACTTTTTTTAATTTGGTTTTGTGTGTTTGTTTGCTCCTTGAGTATGTCAAAGGTGGTAGGCCAGGTCCGAGTCCTGGGCGTTTTTGGCGGAATGGATACCCCTGCCTCCTTGGGTCTTACCCGAAAGTGGCATCCCTTTTGGGATGTTTTCCACAAAAAAAAAAAAAAATAGGTCACCATCTTGGGTCAAATGACATTCACAATAAATCATTCCTCTTATTAGTAACCTCAAACATAGTAGTCAATCCTTACCTTACAAAACCCTAAAAATGTAATCTTTTTTAATTTTAGCTCTACTAAAATTAATGAACATTTGACATCTATGGATGATTCTATACATGTAAATTAAGGGATTGGAACTAGAGATAAAAGAAAGCATCCCAGAAGCAAGACTTGACTCAAAAACAAATTAAAGCAAATAAAGACACTACAATACTCAAGAGAGAAAGACTATTATTACACTTAAACTATAAGTTTCTAGTAGCATTTTTGTAACAAGAATAATAAAATGGGAAAAGCACTACTAACATATCCCAAGCATGTGCACAAGCTAGTAAGGATAAGCAAATGGATAAAGGAAAAGAACCTAAAATTGAAATGAGGGATAAATTAAAAGTAATTAAGTTCATAGAAAGTAGTGACAAGGAGAGTGATCATATTTAGGAGGAAAATTAATTTTTCAAATATCCCTCTCACTAGCGAAGGACATGCAATAGCTACTAGGAAATATAGAAATTTTATTACATATAGAGAGTAGTTTAATTGATTTTAAATTTAACATGTTAAAGAGATAAATAAAACACTTTCTAATATGATAATGCTAGAAGCACTAGATATTCCTAATCAAATGGATCTACTTAAAGAGGCCCTCAAAGAGAAATAAGAAATGCATGCTAACAATGGACAACCAAAGCCTATACAACCCAATCTAGCTGAATAATAGAACTTGATAGAACTTCCATTTAACATAACATATATCAAGAACACTCCAAAACATAAAATATTAATGCCACCACTATTCTTTGTGACTCTATAAATTAAAAATATATATTAATAAGTTGCATAGTTAATGTAGGGGCAATCATGATAGTATTGCCAAATGTAGTCTGCAAAAGAGATGAAGTTGACCTATATCAAGAAAACTAGGCATACAATCAAGATGGATGATATTAGAGTAAATATTGTGGGATTTCTAAAATATCTAATAATGACCATAGCAAAGAATCTATATTTTGTGGTAATACAAGAGGTAATGGTTGTCAATATTCCTCTATATTTTGGTATGTTGTCTAGAGAATGGACACCTAAACTATTTGGGATGGATACTTGGCAATAGACTACACTCACATGAAGGTTCTAATTAGGGATAGTAAATTGATTCAAATTGGGACTGATCCCCCATGAAATTACCTCTTACACATACAAGATGAATATGATATCATAAATTGGAATGAGATCTCAAAATTTAGGTATATTGAAGCATCAGAGGATGACCAAATATCTAAGATAGACCATAATAATTTGAGTGTTTCAAGATGATAAAGCCTTAAAGCTCAATTTTGAGGATATTGATCTTGGGAACCACCTCATATTAGAATAGCCATCCAATATGCCAACTCTAATGATCCAACAAACATAAGGATCTAACAAATCATGGATAATGCACTTTAATAATAAAAAATCTAGAAATAGAGTAGGTGCATGTATTCTATTCATCAACCCATAATGTACATAAACTAATTTTACATGTTGATTGCTATTCAATTGTACAAAAAATGTTGCTAAATATTAGATATTATGGACTGACTTGGGGAAGGCCAAAATATGGAGATCAAGAACTTGAAGATATTTGGCAACTTTGAATTAGTCATAAACCAAGTTAAAAATCAATGTACCACAAAGAAAAAACATTTAAATTTATACAATCATCAAAGATAGTATAATCTATTTAAAGAGAAACAAAATACCAAAATGGTTGAGCACCCTGGAGAGGTTGTTCAATATAAAAAAAATATAGCATCAAGATAAAAACCTCTTCATACCAACTTGTTAAATTCGATAAAGAAAAGAACTTTCTACTCAAGAAAGAGGATACTAAAGAATAAATTAAAAATTTTAAAGAGCTTCAAGATAAATATAAAGATATCATTGCTTGGTCAAATTAAGATCTAAAGGTATACAATATGAATATCATCCAACATACCATAGAACTAAAACCAAGTGCAAAACCTTTCCAACAAAAATAGCAGTCAATGAACCCTAAAATTGAGAAAATGATGAAAAAAGAACTATTGAAGCTCTTAAAATCCCAAATTATCATTTTTTTTAGGCATTCCATTTAGGTTGCTAATGTAGTCCTAGTCCACAAAATATTAATCATATTAGGTTGTGCATAGACTTTAGAAACCCCAAAAAAGAATCAATAAAGGATCATTGTCCCTTGCTTGTTATATTTTAGATTTTATAGAAGGTGGAAGTTTCATAGATGTTGTCATTCCTAGATGGTTTCTTAGGGTATAACTAGATTTTTGTAAGGATGATGATCAATATAAGACAACCCTCACCATAAAATTGTGAACCTTCACCTACCAGAGGATGACATTCAGATTATCAAACATAGGATCTACCTTTTAACAAGCCATGGGTATTCCCTTTACAAGGCTAGTTGGTGATATCATTCTCATATACCTTGATGATTGGACTATGTATTCAAAATATGTGAATAAAAATATTCAACACCTAGATTTTATCTTTCATAGGTGTAGGGAATATGATATGTCACTTAAAATTAATCCTAAAAATTCTATATTGATAGTTCAAGAAGGTAATTTATTAGGTCATGTGGTGTCAAAAGAAGGTTTAACCATATATCTTGATATGATAAAGGTTACTCATAAACTTTATCTACTCACATTAGTCAAAGGATTTTGATCCTTACTAGGTCAAATCTAGTTTGTTGCCAAGTACATAACTGATTTTGCACAATTGATCAGACCAATCGAAAAGATGTTGAAAAAGGATGTCACCTTATTGGATTTCACACTATTGTATAGTCATCACTACCAATATCAGATACTCCCATAAACATAAAAATAGCACTTCTACTAAGACTCCAAATGAGGAATATAACTCAAGAGTATCACCTCTAAATAAAAATGGCTTCAATATTCTATAGTCACATAAGGTAATACTTGGAGGTACAAATTTCCCTCTTACAACATACAAGAACTTATAATAATTCATGAACAAGCATGAATAAAACTTATAATATTAATTACTTAGAATATATATATAATATTACTTATTTCACACCACCTTGTTTATATTTTCTCATGTTTTATTGTATGGATATTTTTCTCCATAATATAGACATAGTAATGTGACTCTTCACATATTTGATTATTTATCTCCATATGACAACTCTCATGACCTTTGGCTTGTCATATTTCCACTTGTATACTAGACTCTTCACTCTCTTCTTACATTCATACTTGAACCTCTGACACTTGTACACTTCTGCATGCACTCCTAGTATTAGAAACTTGTGTACATTCTCTCTTTACATATTTGCACACTTACATACATGACACTTGTGCACTCTCTCAGTACACACTTGCACTCTAACTTACATGACACTTATGCATTTCCTGCACATTGCACTATTACATGATACTTGTGTATATCCTATACATTACACTCTTACATGACACTTGTGCATATCTTACACATGGATACTTACATAGAAGTGGAAATATAAATCACTCATCTAAACTAAATACTCAACCCTAATATATTACATATTTACATTTGTACAATAAAGGTACCATGGAGGTACATTTTCATATACCAAATAATGTAATATTCCTCAATAAATCATAACCAACATCCAAAATCTAATTCCTAGATCATACCTCCTACTAGTATGGCTTCATCTCAAAGTCCACCTAGATATATTTTTTCTAACATATCCAATCTTCCTTCCAAAAAATTTGTACCTCCAAATGTAGGTTCTTTAGGATAAAATTTTATTTCTACCCAAATTCAAGGCTTGATCAAAAATTGTAATTTTCGATCGGTCAAATGGGAGTATAAAGTACCTATGGCAAATGCTACCTCCAACTACCCAAATATAATAAAATATACAACAATACCTCATCCTCAAAACCAATTTCACATGCTTGAAATTCTCTTCCATTTCCAAATATGCAATCACCTTTAAATCCACAATGGGCTTATCCTAATCCTTCACATCCTCTCTTCTAAATTTTATATCCTCCTTTTATTCCACCTTACTATACCCCATATTAATATCTCTAAATGCTTTCATATCCACATTAGGGTTATTTAGTATATTCTTATCCAATGAAACAACACCATGATCAACCTCCATATAATAATCTAGCACCTCAACCATCTAGGCCTCAAAAACCAACATCTTGATTAGACCTACCAAGGGCCATTGAATTTAGCATCATATTCCCCTATTCCATGTACCACTATCAAAGCATTACCTACCTTTGATGAAATTGGAACTAATATGAAATTGGATCATCTCAATTGGTAATCTACACTCAAATCAATTTAGAGATATCATGGTATGTTTATAGATATATTCTTTGTCTGATATAGTTGAATTATGGTATAAAGGTTTACTTGACAATTTTAATATTGGGTGGGAATCAATTATAGAACTATTTATGCATAGTTTTGGCAGTATAGGTAACGTGTATTCTATGTTATTCTAATTAAATGCTATACAAAGCCACCCTCATGAAAAAAATCATGATTATAATACTAGATTTATGAGGACTTTAAATTTGATTCAATATAATGTTGGGCCAAATGAAGAACAAGTTAATATCTAAGTTGGCATTACCATATTGTATCAAAGGATTTCAATTTGACTTGGATTTGAAGGTTTATAATACTAACTACAACACTCTATTTGTAGCCTTTAAATAAGTAACTTGTGCAAAACATGTTTTTTTTAGGATAAGAAAGTTACCACCTATCCCACCAATGGCCTATGCCCCCATGTCACCCAAAAGTTACAAAGTTTTGGATCTATACCCTCCATTTTTTCCATTCCAAATATTCAACTAGCTACTAACCCAATGCCTTCTCCATATGTTGTAATGCATCTTGGTAAAAACTCATCATCAATCAATACATTCATTCTATACACAATTGCCATCCCTACCTACTCTACAATAGTCTAATGATGACACCTCTATCAAGATTGAGATGAGGTAACTATTGGAAGTGATCGAGACCATGATAAATTATAATAACACTAAAAAATGGTAATAGCAATTGACTTAATATCCCATAAAAAACCCATTACTTACCAAGGAATAGATGCTTTGATAAGACATTAATTAGGGTGTAAACCAAGTTTAGACACTATGGTAATGCCAACTTGGATATTAACATATTATGGTGTTTTCCATGTAATGCAGGGCATGATTCTATAAATGGTGTATTAGCCATTAGATATTCAAATATAAATCAATATGACCAATAATGACAATCTCAATAGGTCACCATCTTGGGTCAAATGACACAAACAATAAATCATTCCTCTTATTAGTAACCTCAAACATAGTAGTCAATCCTTACCTTACAAAACCCTAAAAATGTAATCTTTTTTAATTTTAGCTCTACTAAAATGAATGAACATTTGAAATCTAAGGATGATTCTATATATGTAAATTAAGGGATTGGAACTAGAGATAAAGGAAAGCATCCCAAAAGTAGGACTTGACTCAAAGATAAATTAAAGCAAACAAAGACACTACAATACTCAAGACATAAAGACTATTGTTATGCTTAAACTATAAGGTTCTAGTAGCAGTTTTGTAACAAGAATAATAAAATGGGAAAAGCACTACTAATATATCCCAAGCATGTGCACAAGCTAGTAAGGATAAGCAAATGGATAAAGGAAAAGAACCTAAAATTGAAAGGAGGGATAAATTAAAAGTAATTAATTTCATAGAAAGTAGTGATAAGGAGAGTGATCATCTTTAGGAGGAAAATTAATTTTTCAAATATCCCTCTCACTAGCAAAGGACATGCAATAGTTACTAGGAAATATAGAAATTTTATTACATATAGAGAGTAGTTTAAATGATTTTAAATTTAACATGTTAAAGAGATAAATAAAACACTTTCTAATATGATCATGCTAGAAGCACTAGATATTCCTAATCAAAGGGATCTACTTCAAGAGGCCCTCAAAGAGAAAGAAGAAATGCATGCTAACAATGGACAACCAAAGCCTATACAACCCAATCTAGCTGAATAATAGAACTTGATAGTAAAACTTCCATCTAACATAACAGATATCAAGAACACTCCAAAACATAAAATATTAATGCCACCACTATTCTTTGTGACTCTATAAATTAAAAATATATATATTAATAAGTTGCATAGTTGATGTAGGGGCAATCATGATAGTATTGCCAAATGTAGTCTGCAAAGAGATGAAGTTGACCTATATCAAGAAAACTAGGCATACAATCTAGATGGATGATATTAGAGTAAATATTGTGGGATTTATAAAAAATCTAATAATTACCATGGCAAAGAATCTATATTTTATGGAAATACAAGAGGTAATGGTTGTCAATCTTCCTCCATATCTTGGTATGTTGTCTAGAGAATGGACACCTAAACTATTAATGATGGATACTTGGCAATAGACTACACTCACATGAAGGTTCTAATTAGGGATAATAAAATTATTCAAATTGGGACTGATCCCTGTTGTGGCTGATCCACAACACACCCCAAAATTGGGGATCCACCTTTTTTTTGCATGCTTTCAAAGAAAACTGCAGTAGCCCAGATGCTAAAAAAAAATCATGGAAAAAGCAAAAAATTTCACAAAAGAGAAAAAGTGTCGCGATATCGTGACATGTCGCTTTGTCACGGCCAGAAATGAAAAGTTGTCGCAATATCGTGACATGTCGCTCCGTCGTGGCCAGAAATGAAAAGCATCGCGATTTCACGACAGAAAGCAAGCAAGATGGTGCAAAAGAGAAAAGCGTCACGATTTCATGACAGAAAGCAGCGAGACAGCCCAAACGAAAAAGTGTCACGATTTCACGACAGAAAGCAGCCAATGTGTATGGAATGAAAGGGTGTCACGATTTCGCGACAAGAAACAGCGAGATGGTACGGAATGAAAAGGTGTCGCGATTTTGTGACATGTCACGTTTTTGCGGCCAGGTAGAGCAAAACACAACAAAATGAAAAGGCATCACGATTTCGTGACAGGTTGCATCCTCGCGGCCCGAAAAAGAAAAACGTCACGATTTCGCGATAGGTTGCACCCTCGCGGCCCGAAAGAGAAAAACGTCACGATTTCACGACAAGTTGCAGCGAGATAGCCCAAAACAGAAAAGCGTCGCGATTTCGCGACAGGTTGCATTTGCACGGCCCGTTGACAGAAAATTGTCACGATTTCGTGACATGTCTTATTTTCGCTGTGCATGAAGGCAGACAAGGTTGCGGGCAGAAAATTGTCGCGATTTCGTGACATGTCTTATTTTCGCGATACAGGTAGAAGAGCAAAGCTGCATGCAGAAAAAACGTCGCGATATCGCGACATGCTATTTTTGGTCACGATTTATAGGGGGTAGTTACGGAACATGCAAAAAAGCATGGAACACGTGGCATAAAAGTGTAAGGGCTACAGAAGCGTTACAGTTCATAGAGAAGATCAAGCGTTAGACATCGAACAGGAAGTCAAAGACAACGATGAGACGGGGAATACGAAACGATGCAATCCGAGAAGATGAAACGAAGCGTCACAAGGCAAAGCAGAGAGCCATAGCAGAAAGTTTAAAGGCACAAGCGAAAACAGGCATAGAGGTGGGAAACCGCTGAGAGCAGGGTTGCAGAGCCGAGGGTGATGAGCCATTCTGGACCTGCTTTGGAGTGCTTTTCTTCCACTTTTTTTGTTTTGGAAAAACCAGAGATTCTGCTATTGTAAAATGACAAATATTTAATGCAGATAACATTTCAAAAATTTGCATCTTATGGGCAAGAAAGAAGGAGTCATTTTCTGCATGCAAGATTAAATGTCTATTTTCCCTTTTCAGATTTTAGGCTTGTAAATGTAGTTGATACAAGTTTTTCTTGGTTGTCTGCATGCGAATGCTTAAATCTGAAAACCTCATTCAAATCCCTAGAAGCTAGCACTTAGCTTATCGGGATTGTGCATGTTTTGCAGGTCCAATAGGTTAGGTTGCATGCATGGAAACCTCATATCTTCGGTTTTGTCGAAACAGGATAGCATCAGATCGAATGTGTTCTATTTTTAATTTTCTGCATTTCTTTTTCATTTTATTTTATTTTTCCCGAAGGTTTAATTTATTTAAAATGAACATTTAAAAATTACAAAATCTAAAAAAAAAAACAATGAACAATCACTAAAGTTTCATGGTGAAATAAACCAACATTGCCCCTTGTTTACAGTTACTTGCAATCACTAAGGTGTTCCAAGCATTTAAATTGATTATCTTTATTTGAGATTACTAATATACATATGCAAATGCTAATACAGTGGAGACCTTGGAGAAGTTGTTTGTTTGACTTCTTTGCAAGAGGGGATTTGGGACCCAAATCCTAAAGGAGAGTTGTACTTTCACAGTTGGGTGAAAATACCACTCAACATTTTGGCGCTAGAAGGAGGGCATGAAAAGGTTTATTTTATCATGATTTTAGATGCTATAGGTTTATAATTGTTTAAGAGCTTTACATTGCTAAATATTTCAAGTCCATTTGATTAGCATCTTTCCTCCTCTAACACCACTCAACATTTTGGCGCTAGAAGGAGGGCCTGAACCGGTTTATTTCAGATTGATTTAAATGCTATAGGGATTTAAATTTTGAATATTTCATGCCCTATTGATTATTATCTTTAGCCCTCTTTTAACAATACAACTTTGTACTGTTAAAAGGAGGACATGAATTGCTATGCACTGTTCTAACGCTTTGATTGTTCATACAGGAATAATGTGATTTAATTTAATTAAAAAAAAAAAAAATTGATATTAAAGTTGTATTCTTTAAGATACACTAATGGCTATGTTTTCACCATGGATGCCAGGTAGCCCATTGAACATACCGGGAGTTCAACATTATTTTCCCGTTGGTTTTGAGAGATGTCTTCCTCGATTTTCGTCTAACGGGACAAATATTGCAGAAGAACACATTCAAGCATTCAAATTCTGTGCCAATCACTTAACAAGTTGGTATGATGATGTTGCTTGTAAAATGTTCCTGTACACCTTGGACAAAGTGGCATATGATTGGTTTACAAGTCTACCTTTAGGGTCTATCACTTCTTGGGCTCAACTAGAGGCAACATTTCTTAATCAATTCAACAAAAAGCAAGTTGACTCAATCCGCATGTATGAGCAGTTTTTCACTATTAAAAAAGGACCAAGTGAAAATGTGAAGTCATTTTCTGAAAGGTTCTTTGGATTATATACTCAATTAGTGACATTTTATGTTCTGCAAGAAGAAGTGGCTCTCCAAATATATGTCAATGCTCTTGACCCACTCACTTCCACATATTTGCGAGGGATGCCTCTAATCACATCTTTGTCACAAGCCTATACTCAAGCAATGGCAATTGAGCAACAATTGAGTTGTCAAAATTATGGTGTGGGTTTTGGATCATATAATTTTCAATCATTTAATACCTCCTTTACCCACCCAATGATTTATCCACCTCAACCGAGTTCAAGTTTGAATCAATTTCAGAATCAACAATCACTCCCAAGCTTCAATCAATTTCAAAATCCTCAACCTACTATGCAAGATCAACCATCTTTCTTAAGTATGAATCAACTTCAAAATACTCATCTTGATTCAAAAGATGTTTCTAAAATCAATTTCAATGATTTTCATAATAATATGATTTTAGGCAAGGGAGGAGTACTAGATCCAACTAGTATTGAAACATGTGACAGATTGGGAACCCTTGACTCACCAAAAGATGAATTCTACGAGGATGAATCTATTTCGGATGACATGTTGGATGACATTGTTGAAGATAATGGCCAAGAAAATTCACACCTTCCAAATTATGTTAAACTTGAATCATGGGTTACACATGTGGATTATGATGGCCTTATCAATTTGAATACAAGCAATAACCCAATTTTGGAAGTAATTGAACCATCTAAGGAAGGTGAAGATAAATTTGATGAGAAACATGTTGATGAATTAAAGGATGATGAAGAAATAGTTGAGCATCACAATTTGATTTTGAAAGATGATCATCATGATTCTAGGGAAGAGTATGCTCACTCCAAAACTGCTAATGAAATTTGTGTGCCTATTGATATGCGGGATAATACAATTGCCCTTTCATATGAGGATATTACAAGTCCTGTACAATCTAAGAATGTTTTGGAAGAAGGGTTGGAATCTCATCAAAAGTTGGAGAAGGATAATGATTCTACTACCATGGATAAAGAAGGAGAATCAATTGATTTTGTTCCCCTTGAGGGGCAAGAAATCAAAAATCTTGATCCACCTATTGTTTCTACAATGTCTATGCCATCTCAAAATGATGAAATTACAAAGCCTAAGTGGTGTGGGTTTGATACTATTGATGATCCTAATGAAAATATGGATTTTGAGGCAACTCAAGCCATTGATCATGGAAAGGTGTCACGCGACACATATCTTGAAAAACTAGGCTCTTGTTTTGAAAAATATGGACGCATGTTTGATTGGGTGCCTAACTTTGGTGTTTTTGAACAGGTGTTGGATGATGAAGAAGACAATGAGGAAAAAGAAAAAGCTACTAACACTCATCAAGTTGTTGTAAATTCTAATCATGATGGGTTGAGTATGGGTGACAAGGTGAAATCTTTACCTTTGGTAGTAGCTACAAAAATTTTAAGTGATGGGTTACATGATGTCCCTTTGGATGCTAATGTCATTAATGATGAAATGTCAAATCTTGGTGATGTTTGTCAAGTTTTGATTGATTTTGATTGCTTTAAAATCTCAAAAAATAATTTGAATTCAAGACTTTTAGAAATAGGCTCTTGTTTGCAACATCTCACATTTGAAAAGGAAAGCCTACTTCTAAATCATGAATGGAATGATGAAACTTGCACTTTAAAGAATAGACAAAATAAAATTGAATACCAACCATTGTCTAATCAATTTGATTTGAATCTCACCTATGATGTTGGTAATAGAACTAAATCAAATTGGTATGGTGAGCATGGCAAGTTGAAATTTGTTGCATTGCTTGGTTTGATCTTATTGTTGTTGGATTCCTACAACATTTGGCATGTGTATTGTGTCATATGTCTTTTGAAATGTTCTAATCATGTTTGGGATCCAGGAAAGTAATAGTCCAAGCTTGGCATCATCTTGTACAATAGTGTATATAATTTTTGGTTTTTGGTTTTGGTTTGTGTTTTCAAGTTTCCTTTTGTTTGGGATTGTTAGTTTAATCATGGTTTAAGTTGTGTGTTTATTTGACATGTTTGGTTTGTCTAAAAAAAATAAAAAATGATGAAAAGTTGTTATTTGAGATGTCAACTCATGCCTAAGATCAGGAAAATATGAAACATCGGAATTGTATTGCAGAAAGCTCCACGAATATTGCAAACACATTAAAGAATATTGTTTGGAACTTGTGATGCATGAAGTTGTCAGTTTTTCACATTATGGTAAAGTAGGTGATGTATACTCCATTAACATTTCAAAAGAAGCAATGCATTCATATCTCATGTTATATTCCACACTGCATATATATTTCATCTTAGTTGCATCTTCATGTCATGTACAATCATTGAAAAGGTGTTGAATCCTCTTAGGGTTATTCTATAACATAAAACATAAAAAATCCTAAGGTTGGGAACTGATGCCCGAACTATCTTGAACCAAGCACGTTCTACGCATATTAAAGAGAGTCTTGAGCAAAATGGTTAAAACCATACTTGGAAGAAAAGGTGAGGCGAAAGGAATAGTCCATGTCTGTCCTATCATGCAACATAATCCTTAAAACAGTGGTTTTTACCACTCCCATAATGCTTAAAGCCTAAAATCAAAGTAGTAAGGATAGGGTTAAATCCTCATCTCGCTTAGGTTGAGGATCCAATTCCCCAAAGCTCTGATTTGACCTTCATGGAGTAGTAAGGATAGGGCATAATTCTCATCTTACCTAGGTTGAGAATCTGATTCCCCAAAGCTTCCATCTTTCATTTTATCATAAAACTTGGATGGGAAGGATCGTACTACATGTCCTCTGCAAAGGATGGGTAGTCATCCCAAAGGTCCAAGAAATAAAAATTAATGTTTCCCATTTCATCTTAATATTGGATTGGAGGGATCGTACTACATGTCCCTAGCAAGGATGGGTAGTCATCCCAAAGGTCCAAGAAAAAAAAAAAGAGAATGAATGAAGCCAAATCATGGATTATGGGGTTAAGTGCTCATGCGTGGCATCATGTCTTGTCTAAAAGCAAGACCACTGATTGCTCATATGGATAGACTAGCTTGACAATTTCATCCATAACTGGTTAAATCATTTTGTTCAAGATGAGGTAATGAACTCCAAATCAGAATAGTAAGGATAGGGTTAAATTCCCATCTCGCTTAGGTTGGGAATCCTATTCCCCAAAGTTCTGATTTCACTCACACTTGCACATGGGTTCAAGATGGTAGTGACACATAACCAACTTTGGGATCTAGTAAATTAATTCAAGTATACATATATTTGGTCCTAAGAGGGTTTGACAGCTTGAATATGTTTGTTCATGATATTAGAAGGTTTGAGCCTTTGTAAAGCAGGTTGTTATGTCTCTAGCATCTTCATCATGCATCAAATCCTGCACAAATCATTCATAGCCTTGCATACAAATCATAAGTAAAACTGACAATGGAATGTTGATCAAGTTCAAATGATAGGGAATGAAACACATTGCACACACCGAGCTGATACTTATGATTCTGATGTTTCATGTATTTCTGATCTATCGATATTTGTTTATCTTTATGTGCTGATGCCTGTATCTAAGCTTGTATATTTCAGGTTGGGTTCTCACCAAAATGCTCAGGAGCATTTGACAGTAGAGTCACCATTTGTTGTGGCTGATCCACAACACACCCCAAAATTGGGGACCCACCTTTTTTGCATGCTTTCAAAGAAAACTGCAGTAGCCCAGATGCTAAAAAATCAAGGAAAAAGCAAAAATTTCACAAAAGAGAAAAAGTGTCACGATATCGCGACATGTCGCTCCATCGCGGCCAAAAATGAAAAGTTGTCACGATATCGTGACATGTCGCTCCATCACGGCCATAAATGAAAAGTTGTCGCGATATCGCGACATGTCGCTCCGTCGCGGCCAGAAATGAAAAGTTGTCGCGATATCGCGACATGTCGCTCCGTCGCGGCAAAAATGAAAAGTTGTCACGATATCGCGACATGAAGCAGCAAGATGGTACAAAGAAAAAGTCGATTTCAGAGAAGAGAAAAGTGTCATGATTTCGAGGGATGAAAGGTGTCAGATTTTGTGACAAAAAAGAGATGGAGAATGAAAAGTTGTCGCGATTTCGAATGTCGCTAGAGAAAAAAAAAAATGAAAAGTGTCACGATTTCAGACAGTTGCATCTCGTGGAAAAGAAAAATTTTGAGAAAAAGTCGCGATTTCACGACAAGTTGCAGCGAGATAGCCCGAAATAGAAAAGCATCATGATTTCGTGACAGGTTGCATTTGCGCGGCCCGTTGATAGAAAATTGTCACGATTTCATGACATGTCTTATTTTCGCTGTGCATGAAGGTAGACAAGGTTGCGGGCAGAAAATTGTCACGATTTCGTGACATGTCTTATTTTCGCGATACAGGTAGAAGAGCAAAGCTGCATGCAGAAAAATGTCGTGATATCGTGACATGCTATTTTTTGTCATGATTTATAGGGGGCCATTATGGAGCATGCAGAAAAGCATGAAACACGTGGCATAAATGTGTAAGGGCTACGAAACGGTTACGATTACATGAGAAGATTAAACGTTTAGACATCGAACAAAAGTCAAAGACAATGATGAGCGGGAATACGAAATGATGCAATCTCGAAGATGAAATGAAGCATCACAAGGCAAAGCAGAGAGCCGTAGCAAAAAATTTAAAGGCACAAGTGAAGACAGACACAGAGGTGGGAAACCGCTGGGAGCAGGGTTGCAGAGCTGAGGGTGATGAGCCATTCTGGACCTGCTTTGGAGTGCTTTTCTTCCACTTTTTCTGGTTTGGAAAAACCAGAGATTCTGCTATTGTAAAATGACAAATATTTAATGCAGATAATATTTCAGAAATTTGCATCTTATGGGCAAGAAAGAAGGAGTCATTTTCTGCATGCAAGATTAAATGTCTATTTTCCCTTTTCAGATTTTAGGCTTGTAAATGTAGTTGATACAAGTTTTTCTTGGTTGCTGCATGCGAATGCTTAAATCTAAAAACCTCATTCAAATCCCTAGAAGCTAGCACTTAGCTTATCAGGATTGTGCATGTTTTGTAGGTCCAATAGGTTAGGTTGCATGCATGGAAACCTCATATCTTCGGTTTTGTCGGAACAGGATAGCATCAGACTGAATGTGTTCTATTTTTAATTTTTTGCATTTCTTTTTCATTTTATTTTATTTTTCCCGAAGGTTTAATTTATTTAAAATGAACATTTAAAAATTACAAAATCTAAAAAAAAAACAATGAACAATCACTAAAGTTTCATGGTGAAATAAACCAACATTGCCCCTTGTTTACAGTTACTTGCAATCACTAAGGTGTTCCAAGCATTTAAATTGATTATCTTTATTTGAGATTACTAATATACATATGCAAATGCTAATACAACGGAGACCTTGGAGAAGTTGTTTGTTTGACTTCTTTGCAAGAGGGGATTTGGGACCCAAATCCTAAAGGAGAGTTGTACTTTCACAAGTGGGTGAAAATACCACTCAACATCCCCCATGACATTACCTCTTACACATACTATATGAATTTGACATCATAGATTGGAATGAGATCTTAAACTTTAGGGATATTGAAGCATCAGAGCATGACAAAATATCTAAGATAGACCATAATAATTTGAGTGTTCCAAGATGATAAAGCCTTAAAGTTCAATTTTGAGGATATTGATCTTGGGAACCACCTCATATTAGAATAGGCATCCAATATGCCAACTCTAATGATCCAACAGACATAAGGATCTAACAAATCATGGATAATGCACTTTAATAATGAAAAATCTAGAAATAGAGTAGGTGCATGTATTCTATTCATCAACCCATAATGTACATAAACTAATTTTACATGTTGATTGCTATTCAATTGTACAAACAATGTTGCTAAATATGAGATATTATGGACTGGCTTGGGGAAGGCCAAAATATGGAGATCAAGAACTTGAAGATATTTGGCAACTTTGAATTAGTCATAAACCAAATTAAAAATTAATGTACCACAAAGAAAAACATTTAAATTTATACAATCGTCAAGTTTGGAATTTGTTATAAAGCTTCAATGCTTATGAAATCAAGGTAGTTCCTAAGGAATTAAATTCTAAAGGAGATGATCTAGTAGCAATTGCAAAAAAATTTGATCTTATTGCCAACATTTGAGATAAACCACAAGGGCTTGAAGTGATGTTCAAGCTAGCACTACCTAATAATTTTGATCACTAAAAAGTCTTCAACAATGATGAGCAAACCATCAAGTTCCTAATTAGAGAAACTCAACAAGTTGAATACAAATAAGTATGAGGATAAAATCAAAGATGGTATAATCTAATTAACGAGAAACCAAATACCAAAATGGTTGATCACCCTAGAGATTTTGTTCAATCTAGATGACAATATGAAAAAATATAGCATCAAGATGAAATCCTGTTCATACCAACTTGTTAAAGTCGATAAAGAAAAGAACTATCTACTCAAGAAAGAGGATACTAAAGAATAAATTAAAAAATTTAAAGAGATTCAAGATAAATATATAGATATCATTGCTTGGTCAAATTAAGATCTAAAGGTATAAAATATGAATATCATACAACATACCATTGAACTAAAACCAAGTGCAAAACCTTTCCAACAAAAATAGCAGTCAATAAACCCTAAACTTGAGAAAATGATGAAAAAAGAACTATTGAAGCTCTTAAAATCCCAAATTATCTTTTTTATTAGGCATTTCATTTGCGTTGCTAATGTAGTCCTGGTCAACAAAATAGTAATCATATTAGGTTGTGCATAGACTTTAGAAACCCCAACAAAGAATCACTAAAGGATCATTCTACCTTGCTTGTTATATTTTATATTTTACAAGAGGTGGAAGGTTCGTAGATGTTATCATTCCTAGATGGTTTCTTAGGGTATAACTAGATTTTGGTAAGGATGATGATCAATATAAGACAACCCTCACCATAAAATTGTGAACCTTCACCTACCATAGGATGACATTCAGATTATCAAACATAGGATCTACCTTCTAACAAGCCATGGGTATTCCCTTTACAAGGGTAGTTGGTGAGATCATTCTCATATATCTTGATGATTGGACTATGTATTCAAAATATGTGAATAAAAATATTGAACACCAAGATTTTATATTTCATAGGTGTAGGGAATATGATATCTCACTTAATCTTAATCCTAAAAATTGTATATTGATAGTTCAAGAAGGTAATTTATTAGGTCATGTGGTGTCAAAAGAAGGTTTAACCATAGATATTGATATGATAAAGGTTACTAATGACCTTTATCTACTCACATTAGTCAAAGGAATTTTATCCTTACTAGGTAAAATCTAGTTTGTTGCCAAGTACATAACTTATTTTGCACAATTGATCAGACCAATCGATAAGATGTTGAAAAAGGATGTCACCTTATTATATTTCACATTGTTGTATAGTCATCACTACCACTATCAGATACTCCAATAAACATACAAATAGCACTTCTACTAAGACTCCAAATGAGGAAGATAACTCAAGAGTATCACCTCTAAATAAAAATGGCTTCAATATTCTATAGTCACATAAGGTAATACTTGGAGGTACAAATTTCCCTCTTACAACATACAAGACGTTATAATAATTCATGAACAAGCATGAAGAAAACTTATAATATTAATTACTTATAATATATATATATATATATATATAAATAAGCTTGCTTATTTCACACCTCCTTGTTTATATTTTCTCATGTTACATTGTATGGATCTTTGTCTCCATAATATAGACATAGTAATGTGACTCTTCACATATTTGATTATTGCTCTCCATATGACAACTCTCATGACCTTTGGCTTGTCATATTTCCACTTGTATACTAGACTCTTCACTCTCTTCTTACATTCATACTTGAACCTATGACACTTTTACACTTCTACATGCACTCCTAGTATAAGAAACTTGTGCACATTCTCTCTTTACATATTTGCACACTTACATACATGACACTTGTGCACTCTCTTAGTACACACTTGCACTCTAACTTACATGACACTTATGCATTTCCTGCACATTGCACTCTTACATGATACTTGTGTATATCCTATACATTACACTCTTACATGACACTTGTGCATATCTTACACATGGATACTTACATAGAAGTGGAAATATAAATCACTCATCTAAACTAAATACTCAACCCTAATATATTACATATTTACATTTGTACCATAAAGGTACCATGGAGGTACATTTTCATATACCAAATAATGTAATATTCCTCAATAAATCATAACCAACATCCAAAATCTAATTCCTAGATCATACCTCCTACTAGTATGGCTTCATCTCAAAGTCCACCTAGATATATTTTTTCTAACATATCCAATCTTCCTTCCAAAAAATTTGTACCTCCAAATGTAGGTTCTTTGGGATAAAATTTTATTTCTAACCAAATTCAAGGCTTGATCAAAAATTGTAATTGTCGATCGGTCAAATGGGAGTATAAAGTACCCATGGCAAATGCTACCTCCAACTACCCAAATATAATAAAATATACAACAATACCTCATCCTCCAAACCAATAATTTTCTTCACATGCTTGAAATTCTCTTCCATTTCCAAATATGCAATCACCTTTAAATCCACAATGGGCTTATCCTAATCCTTCACATCCTCTCTTCTAAATTTTATATCCTCCTTTTATTCCACCTTACTATAACCCATATTAATATCCCTAAATGCTTTCATATCCACATTAGGGTTATTTAGTATATTCTTATCCAATGAAACAACACCATGATCAACCTCCATATAATAATCTAGCACCTCAACCATCTATGCCTCAAAAACCAACATCTTGATTAGACCTACCAAGGGCCATTGAATTTAGCATCATATTCCCCTATTCCATGTACCACTATCAAAGCATTACCTACCTTTGATGAAATTGGAACTAATATAAAATTGGATCGTCTCAATTGGTAATCTACACTCAAATCAATTTAGAGATATCATGGTATGTTTATAGATCTATTCTTTGTCTGATATAGTTGAATTATGGTATAAAGGTTTACTTGAAAATTTTATTATTGGGTGGGAATCAATTATAGAACTATTTATGCATAGTTTTGGCAGTATAGGTAACGTGTATTCTATGTTATTCTAATTAAATGCTATACAAAGCCACCCTCATGAAAAAATTCATGATTATAATACTAGATTTATGAGGACTTTAAATTTGATTCAATATAATGTTGGGCCAAATGAAGAACAAGTTAATATCTAAGTTGGCATTACCATATTGTATCAAAGGATTTCAATTTGACTTGGATTTGAAGGTTTATAATACTAACTACAACACTCTATTTTTAGCCTTTAAATAAGTAACTCGTGCAAAACATGTTTTTTTTAGGATAAGAAAGTTACCACCTATCCCACAAATGGCCTATGCCCCCATTTCACTCAAAATTTATAAATTTTTGGATCTATACCCTCCATTTTATCCATTCCAAATATTCAACCAGCTACTAACCCAATGCCTTCTCCATATGTTGTAATGCATCTTGGTAAAAACTCATCATCAATCAATACATTCATTCTAGACACAATTGCCATCCCTAACTACTCTACAATAGTCTAATGATGACACCTCTATCAATATTGAGATGAGGTAACTATTGGAAGTGATCGAGACCATGATAAATTATAATAACACTAAAAAATGGTAATAGCAATAGACTTAATATCCCATAAAAAACCCATTACTTACCAAGGAATAGATGCTTTGATAAGACACTAATTAGTGTGTAAACCAAGTTTAGACACTATGGTAATGCCAACTTGGATATTAACATATTATGGTGTTTTCCATGTAATGTAGGGCATGATTCTATAAATGGTGTATTAGCCATTAGATATTCAAATATAAATCAATATGACCAATAATGACAATCTCAATAGGTCACCATCTTGGGTCAAATGACACAAACAATAAATCATTCCTCTTATTAGTAACCTCAAACATAGTAGTCAATCCTTACCTTACAAAACCCTAAAAATTTAATCTTTTTTAATTTTAGCTCTACTAAAATCAATGAACATTTGAAATATAAGGATGATTCTATATATGTAAATTAAGGGATTGGAACTAGAGATAAAAGAAAGCATCCCAGAAGCAAGACTTGACTCAAAGACAAATTAAAGCAAACAAAGACACTACAATACTCAAGAGATAAAGACTATTATTACGCTTAAAGTATAAGGTTCTAGTAGCAGTTTTGTAACAAGAATAATAAAATGGGAAAAGCACTACTAATATATCCCAAGCATGTGCATAGGCTATTAAGGATAAGCAAATGGATAAAGGAAAAGAACCTAAAATTGAAAGGAGGGATAAATTAAAAGTAATTAAGTTCATAGAAAGTAGTGATAAGGAGAGTGATCATATTTAGGAGGAAAATTAATTTTTCAAATATCCCTTTCATGAGCAAAGGACATTCAATAGCTACTAGGAAATATAGAAATTTTATTACATATAGAGAGTATTTTAATTGATTTTAAATTTAACATGTTAAATAGATAAATAAAACACTTTCTAATATGATCATGCTAGAAGCACTAGATATTCCTAATCAAAGGGATCTACTTCAAGAGGCCCTCAAAGAGAAAGAATAAATGCATGCTAACAATGGACAACCAAAACCTATACAACCCAATATAGCTGAATAATAGAACTTGATAGTAAAACTTCCATCTAACATAACAGATATCAAGATAACTCCCAAACATAAAATATTAATGCCACCACTATTCTTTGTGACTCTATAAATTAAAAATATATATAGTAATAAGTTGCATAGTTGATGTAGGGGCAATCATGACAGTATTTCCGAATGTAGTCTGCAAAGAGATGAAGTTGACCTATATCAAGAAAACTAGGCATACAATCTAGATGGATGATATTAGAGTACATATTGTGGGATTTCTAAAATATCTAATAATGACCATGGCAAAGAATCTATATTTTGTGGTAATACAAGAGGTGATGGTTGTCAATCTTCCTCCATATTTTGGTATGTTGTCTAGAGAATGGACACCTAAACTATTTGGGATGGATACTTGGCAATAGACTACACTCACATGATGGTTCTAATTAGGGATAATAAAATGATTCAAATTGTGACTGATCCCTCATAAAATTACCTGTTACACATACTATATGAATATGACATCATAAATTGGAATGAGATCTCAAAATTTAGGGATATTGAAGCATCAGAGGATGACCAAATATCTAAGATAGACCATAATAATTTGAGTGTTTCAAGATGATAAAGCCTTAAAGTTCAATTTTGATGATATTGATCTTGGGAACCACCTCATATTAGAATAGCCATCCAATATGCCAACTCTAAAGATCCAACTGACATAAGGATCTAACAAATCATGGATAATGCACTTTAATAATGAAAAATATAGAAATAGAGTAGATGCATGTATTCTATTCATCAACCCATAATGTACATAAACTAATTTTACATGTTGATTTATATTCAATTGTACAAACAATGTTGCTAAATATGAGATATTATGGACTGACTTGGGGAAGGCCAAAATATGGAGATCAAGAACTTGAAGATATTTGGCAACTTTGAATTAGTCATAAACCAAGTTAAAAATCAATGTACCACAAAGAAAAAACATTAAAATGTATACAATCATCAAGTTTGGAATTTGTTATAAAGCTTCAATGCTTATGAAATCAAGGTAGTTCCTAAGGAATTAAATTCTAAAGGATATGATCTAGTAGCAATTGCAAAAAAAAATGATCTTATTGCCAACATTTGACATAAACCAAAGGAGCTTGAAGTGATGTTCAGGCTAGCACTACGATCACTAAAAAGTCTTCAACAATGATGAGCAAATCATCAAGTTCCTAATTATAGAAACTCAACAAGTTGAATACAAATAAGTATGAGGATAAAATAAAATACGGTATAATCTAATTAAAGAGAAACCAAATACTAATATGGTTGATCACCCTAAATATTTTGTTCAATCTAGATGAAAATATGAAAAAATTATAGCATCAATATGAAAACATCTTCATACCAACTTGTTAAAGTCGATAAAGAAAAGAAATTTCTACTCAAGAAAGAGGATACTAAAGAATAAATTAAAATTTTTAAAGAGCTTCAAGATAAATATAAAGATATCATTGCTTGGTCAAATTAAGATCTAAAGGTATACAATATGAATATCATACAACATACCATTGAACTAAAACCAAGTGCAAAACCTTTCCAACAAAAATAGCAGTCAATGAACCCTAAAATTGAGAAAATGATGAAAAAAGAACTATTAAAGCTCTTAAAATCCCAAATTATCTTTTTTATTAGGCATTCCATTTGGGTTGCTAATGTAGTGCTGGTCCACAAAATAGTAATCATATTAGGTTGTGCATAGACTTTAGAAACCCCAACAAAGAATCACTAAAGGATCATTGTCCCTTACTTGTTATATTTTAAATTTTACAGAAGGTGGAAGGTTCGTAGATGTTGTCATTCCTAGATGGTTTCTTAGGGTATAACTAGATTTTGGTAAGGATGATGATCAATATAAGACAACCCTCACCATAAAATTGTGAACCTTCACCTACTAGAGGATGACATTCAGATTATCAAACATAGTATCTACCTTCTAACAAGCCATGGGTATTCCCTTTACAAGGCTAGTTGGTGAGATAATTCTCATATATCTTGATGATTGGACTATGTATTCAAAATATGTGCATAAAAATATTGAACACCTAGATTTTATCTTTCATAGGTGTAGGAAATATGATATCTCACTTAATCTTAATCCTAAAAACTCTATATTGATAGTTCAAAAAGGTAAGTTATTAGGTCATGTGGTGTCAAAATAAGGTTAAACCATAGATCTTGATATGATAAAGGTTACTCATTACCTTTATCTACTCACATTAGTCAAAGGATTTTGATCCTTACTATGTCAAATCTAGTTTGTTGCCAAGTACATAACTGATTTTGCATAATTTATCAGACCAATCGACAAGATGTTGAAAAAGGATGTCACCTTATTGGATTTCACACTGTTGTATAGTCATCACTACCACTATCAGATACTCCCATAAACATACAAATAGTACTTCTACTAAGACTCCAAATGAGGAAGATAACTGAAGAGTATCACATCTAAATAAAAATTGCTTCAATATTCTAGAGTCACATAAGGTAATACTTGGAGGTACAAATTTCCCTCTTACAACATACAAGACCTTATAATAATTCATGAACAAGCATGAAGAAAACTTATAATATTAATTACTTAGAATATATATATATATATATATATATATATATATATATAAGCTTGCTTATTTCACACCACCTTGTTTGTATTTTCTCATGTTTATTGTATGGATCTTTGTCTCCATAATATAGACATAGTAATGTGACTCTTCACATATTTTATTATTGCTCTCCATATGACAACTCTCATGACCTTTGTCTCATAATATTTCCACTTGGATACTTACATAGAAGGGGAAATATAAACCACTCATCTAAACTAAATACTCAACCCTAATCTATTACATATTTACATTTGTACCATAAAGGTACCATGGAGGTACATTTGCATGTACCAAATAATGTAATATTCCTCAATAAATACAAACCAACTTCCAACATCTAATTCCTAGATCATACCTCCTACTAGTATGGCTTCATCTCAAAGTCCACGTAGATATAGTTTTTCTAACATATCCAATATTCCTTACAAACAATTTGTACCTCCAAATGTAGGTTCTTTAGGATAAAATTTTATTTCTAACCAAATTCAAGGCTTGATCAAAACTTGTAACTATCGATCGGTCAAATGGGAGCATAAAGTACCCATGGCAAATGCTACCTCCAACTACCCAAATACAACAAAATATACAACAATACCCTCATCCTCCAAACCAATAATTTTCTTCACATGCTTGAAATTCTCTTCCATTTCCAAATATGCAATCACCTTTAAATCCACAATGGGCTTATCCTAATCCTTCACATCCTCTCTTCTAAATTTTATATCCTCCTCTTATTCCACCTTACTATACCCCATATTAATATCTCTAAATGCTTTCATATCCACATTAGGGTTATTTAGTATATTATTATCCAATGAAACAACACCATGATCAACCTCCATATATTAATCTAGCACCTCAACCATCTAGGCCTCAAAAACCAACATCTTGATTAGACCTACCAAGGGCCATTGAATTTAGGATCATATTCCCCTATTCCATGTACCACTATCAAAGAATTACCTACCTTTGTTGAAATTGGAACTAATATGGAATTGGATCATCTCAATTGGTAATCTACACTCAAATCAATTTAGAGATATCATGGTATTTTTATAGATCTATTCTTTGTCTGATATAGTTGAATTATGGTATAAAGGTTTACTTGACAATTTTATTATTGGGTGGGAATCAATTATAGAACTATTTATGCATAGTTTTGGTATTATGGGTAACGTGTATTCTATTTTATTCCAATTAAATGCTATACAAAGCCACCCTCGTGAAAACATTCATGATTATAATACTAGATTTATGAGGACTTTAAATTTGATTCCATATAATGTTGGGCCAAATGAAGAACAAGTTAATATCTAAGTTGGCATTACCATATTGTATCAAAAGATTTCAATTTGACTTGGCTTTGAAGTTTTATAATACTAACTACAACACTCTATTTGTAGCCTTTAAATAGTTAACTCATGCAAAACATGTTTTTTTTAGGATAAGAAAGTTACCACCTATCCCAACAATGGCCTATGCCCCCATGTCACCCAAAAGTTACAAAGTTTTGGATCTATACCCTCCATTTTTTCCATTCCAAATATTCAACCAGCTACTAACCCAATGCCTTCTCCATATGTTGTAATGCATCTTGGTAAAAACTCATCATCAATCAATACATTCATTCTAGACATAATTGCCATCCCTACCTACTCTATAATAGTCTAATGATGACACCTCTATCAATATTGAGATGAGGTAACTATTGGAAGTGATCAAGACCATGATAAATTATAATAACACTAAAAAATGGTAATAGCAATAGACTTAATATCCCGTAAAAAACCCATTCCTTACCAAGGAATAGATGCTTTGATAAGACACTAATTAGGGTGTAAACCAAGTTTAGAACAATGTGTTAATGCCAACTTGGATATTAACATATTATGGTATTTTCCATGTAATGGAGGGCATGATTCTATAAATGGTGTATTAGCCATTAGATATTCAAATATAAATCAATATGACCAATAATGACAATCTCAATAGGTCACCATCTTGGGTCAAATGACACAAACAATAAATCATTCCTCTTATTAGTAACCTCAAACATAGTAGTCAATCCTTACCTTACAAAACCCTAAAAATTTAATCTTTTTTAATTTTAGCTCTACTAAAATCAATGAACATTTGAAATATAAGGATGATTCTATATATGTAAATTAAGGGATTGGAACTAGAGATAAAAGAAAGCATCCCAGAAGCAAGACTTGACTCAAAGACAAATTAAAGCAAACAAAGACACTACAATACTCAAGAGATAAAGACTATTATTACGCTTAAAGTATAAGGTTCTAGTAGCAGTTTTGTAACAATAATAATAAAATGGGAAAAGCACTACTAATATAGCCCAAGCATGTGCACAAGCTATTAAGGATAAGCAAATGGATAAAGGAAAAGAACCTAAAATTGAAAGGAGGGATAAATTAAAAGTAATTAAGTTCATAGAAAGTAGTGATAAGGAGAGTGATCATATTTAGGAGGAAAATTAATTTTTCAAATATCCCTTTCACGAGCGAAGGACATGCAATAGCTACTAGGAAATATAGAAATTTTATTACATATAGAGAGTATTTTAATTGATTTTAAATTTAACATGTTAAATAGATAAATAAAACACTTTCTAATATGATCATGCTAGAAGCACTAGATATTCCTAATCAAAGGGATCTACTTCAAGAGGCCCTCAAATAGAAAGAATAAATGCATGCTAACAATGGACAACCAAAGCCTATACAACCCAATCTAGCTGAATAATAGAACTTGATAGTAAAACTTCCATCTAACATAACAGATATCAAGAACACTCCAAAACATAAAATATTAATGCCACCACTTTTATTTGTGACTCTATAAATTAAAAATATATATTAATAAGTTGCATAGTTGATATAGGGGCAATCATTGTTAGAGTATTATTATTTTTATAATGTGCACTATGCCTATAATTGACAGGTTGACATTTATCTTTTGCCACTTGTCCCTGTCTTCAATTTGAGTTGGAGTGGTGTCTTCTGAAAGACACTTGGAGTGGAGCTTATGACACTTGTCATATCTCCTTCCTAAGCTTGATGCTTATATATTGTAAGATAACTTGTAAATAAAGTGTGCCTTATATATTGTAAGATAACTTGTATAGAGCAGTGAGATCCACCTTGGGATTTTTTGGGGTTTGAGTATGGATTCAGGGAGTATGCTCTCCACTCATTGAGTGGATCAGAAACTAGAAACTCCATTGTTTTTGAGTGGAGTGTGTAGATTTTTTGGAGTGCTAGTTGAGTGTTATGCTGAAGTCAGTGTCGTGGATTGTTCGAAGTATTTTTGGATATCTCCATCTTCGCAGAGCTGAGCAGTCTACTGAGCCCTAGACGAATTTGATGTGGCTTGTAATAGTTGCGTTGAGCATGTTTTTCAAATGATTTCAGTGAGGCATCTTCGACCTGAGCATTTTTTTATTTTTTTCGATAGACCTGGAACAAACGTGAGATTTTGTGAGCTGCTAGCTATCATGTTCGTGATGCGGTTCAAAGAAAATATGATGCTCAGTTGCAACGGTGCGGTGATGGCCTGAAGATGTGTGTGTTTGACAGAAATAAAAAAAAGACATTGAATTTTCTCCAACGGTTTCTTTTATTGTCTGGAAGGGAAATTCCATAAATTTTTGAGAAATTAATACATTGAACCGCTTTGCCACAGTCCAATAGACCTGTTTTTCGTGGAAAGTCCAGGGATTTTGCAGAAATTGCAGAATACATCGAATATTGTCTAGTTTTTGTAAAAGTTTCCATAGACATTGAAGTTTGTCTATTTTATTGGGGTCGAGTTAGCTTATGTCCTAAAATATACTGGAAATGTTGTAGAATTTGCAGAAGCCATTGATTTTCTTTAGTTTGTTGCAGTCCAGTCAGTTTGTTCTTTCGTCTAGGTGGAATTTTTGGAAACTTTGTATAAATTTCAAAAGTCACTGATTTTTCTCTGGTCCACTGCAGTGGAATTGGTCTGTTTTGTCGTCTACAATAGAAATTCTGGAAATCTCATAAAAATTGCAAGAGAGATTGAATGTTTTCTAGTCTGCTGTCGTCCCATCATAGAAATTTATGAAGTATTGAATTCTTTCCAGTTCACTGCTGCTGAATTGAGCTCTTTTGTTACCTGGTGTGGAAATTTTGGAAAATTTTACAAAACTCGCAATGGATTGACAGAGAAGTGAACATCCTTTGATCTTTGGAGGTTCAAATGTCGGTGAAGCCTTTACATACACTATTTTTTGAGCATAATGAATGCTCCTCGCTATAATGTTTCTTCGTATGCGGAGGTGGAGAGAGTGTACAGAATAGGAGGAGGGGAACTGCGGCAAAACAACAACAATAACAAGCGTTCATATGTTGTAACCTTGGGCTCTTCATGTCGCTGGAACCACGTATTATATTTTCTGTGATATCTCCATGACTGTTTCTTCAACTCTCTTGCTGTTAAATACTGTTGATATGTATTCTGTTGATAGTAAAAAGCAAAAATAGGGTATCTATGTTCAATTGTGCCCAAAAGCTGGGATTGTCAATAATAGGACCTTGAACCTGAGGATAGCTTGGCGGTGTTTGAGCAGGATGTCTTGGCACGTAACACCTCAAGCGCTCTGAATCCAGTTTTGATTGCTCCAAAACCTGTTGCTTCCGGATTGTTGGTGGACTGTTAGCGGAAGAACCTGTTGCTTCCTCCACCTGTACGCTGCAAAGAGTCCCACCTATTTTCCCTTTATTGTAAGGAAGTGTGGTTCAAAAGAATCCTGGGACGCGGTGGTTCAAAAGAAACTTTATTTACTTATAAACTTCAGTTGATATTTTAATTCCAGTGAGGAAGGTTGATTTTTCGACAGCACATATTATAGAAACTCCTAAGTCAAGCATTATTTTGTAGAGCACAACTCGGATGGGTGACCATTTGGGAAGCCCCGGAGTTTTTTAGGGTCATTGTTTTTTTGTCATTTTTGAAGCATCAACTTGTATCTGACTATAAGCTTATTTATAGTCGTTGGAACGAGAATTTCGAGGGGAATCCATTGGTGTAGTTTATTTTCCATTTTGAAATCATTTAATATGCTAAATGGAAGTTTAAAATTGACATTGTAATTTGGAGTACATTTTCGGTAGTATCCAACACTCCTTGACAAAATATTTGGCAAACTTGTGGGAATCTCAATTTTAAGTCTTTGGGGGGGACATTATGCCAAGTCATTCATTGAATTTGGTAATTTTGAAGGGAATCTTGTAAAAGAAGGCATTGATATTGTCTCATATTTTGGAGGCACATTTGGGGCTAATTTTTTTTTAGCCAAATACAAATCATCAACTTAAGGGGTGATTTAGGCCCCCTTGTCCCTTGTCGATGGATTCATTTTTTGGCACTCTCTTGGCCACTAGGTGTTTGTTGCTTGCATCTTCTATTTGGGCTTTGTCTACATTTTATGCTTGTTATTACCCTTGCATGACTTTGGGTTTTATAATTGTAATCAAGTGTAGTTCCATTTCATACACACTTGATACTAAGCCATATAGCAAATTCTTATAAAGCAATAATACATTGGCACATCTATTGTAACAATTCTACAAAAAAAAAGCAAGCATCACATTTTTATAACCGCCTATGTTCCACGTATCAACTGCTAAAATACTTATAGTCTCCTTCACGTAAGGGCAGGTATATTGAGTAGTTTCGTATAAAGGTCTGGCAGGTTATTCCATTTCAAAATCGCCTATGTTCCACGTATCAACTTCTCAAATGCTTATAGTCTCCCTCACGTAAGGGCGGGTATATTGAGAAGTTTGGTATAAAGGTCTAGAAAAATTCTAATTCTTACTCTCTTTGGATAGAAAAAGGCACTTATGTTCAACTTAACCCTCCCACTTGTTGGAATCACTTGAAGATTCGGAGTGGAAAAACTAGGCGAACCCTCCTTTGGATCTTCAGCGGTGTACCCTAGATTTTTTTGAGGGCTCTAATTTGGCATTTGTCGTTCTTACTTCATCCTTTGTTGAGCTCCCTTTTCTTTTGATCCTTTTCTAAATCATGGCTACTACAAATCTATTAAGTGGACTTACAAAGAAACTTGAAGGAGCACAAAATTTTGCAAATTGGAAGTATGAGACGGAATCAATATTAATGATGAATGACATGTGGGACTTTGTGAAAGATAGGCAAACTAATGAAGACCCCCTCACTGCACCTACAGACCCTAAATAAAAAGCACAATTTGAGAAGAATTCCAATATATCTTTAAGTCTAATCAAGCTAGCTACAAGAATTCAATGCAGAGAAACTGTAAGGGTTGCAAAAACACCTAAATAAGCATGGGATGCTCTCAATAGATTGTTTGATAGGCCAAGTCAAGATAATATTTTGTATCTCAAACAAAAATTGCACAATCTATATATGAAAGGCTCACTTACCGATTATCTTATGGAAGTCAAGTCTATTAAGAATGATTTCTTAGCTGCTGGTAAAACCCTAGATGATAATGAGTTAATTCCAATAATGTTACATGGTCTTCATTCAAAGTTTCGCTCCTATGCTACCATGTTAGACTTGAGTGGTAAAACAATGAATTCCACACTTGAGGATATTGAGATCCTACTTAAGAAACATGAGCAAGCCCTAATCAAAGATGAAGAAATGGAAGCCAAATCAACAGGTTTTGCCACCAAGGCAACTTTACAGCCTAAACAAAACAAGGGTCAAAATCAGCATAATCAGAATCAAAGGGGTAGACAACATCAGAGATACACATAGTACCAAGAGTAGCCAAATCAACAATACCAACAGCAACCACGTTAGCAATAGTACCAACAACAACCAAATCAGCAGTACCATTAGCAGCCAAATCAGCAGTAGTACCAGCAGCAACCGAGATGGCAAACAAGACCTCAAGGGGGTCAAAAAAACAATCAACAAGGGTGTGAATATTGTGGAAAATGGAATCATAATGTTGCTAATTACTATAAAAGGCAAAGAGAACAGGGAGAACAAAAAAATAATAATCTGAACACATTGTATGCAGCCAACCAAGTTAATGTTGAAGATAAAGAATGTTGGTATATTGATTCTAGAGCAGCAAAGCACATGACCGGAAGGCAAGATTGGTTGACCAAGGTTCAACCTACATCAAATCAATTCATTATTTTTGGTGATGAAAGTGCTCTACCCATTGAAGGTGTTGGGGAGGAACCACTTGCTTTACATGATGGTAATAATGTTCCTGCAACAAATGTTTTGTATGTGTCTGGTCTTAAAAGGAGTCTTCTTTCTATTGGACAACTTACAGATAAGGGCTATAATGTCTATTTTGAAAAATACAAATGCTACATTAAGGAACCCAATGGCAATGTCAAGGCCATGGGAGTGAAAAAGGATGGTGTTTACTACCTCCTTACAAAATATGTAACACAAACATCTTTGCATACAACAACTACTTTCTCTTTGGAGTACATGTGGCATGAAAGATTGGGACATTTAAATTTTAATAATATTCAAATGATGGCTACAAAAGGATTAGTTAAAGGACTTCCACATATTAAGGAGTCAAAATGTTTTTGTGAGCCATGTGTAATAGCCAAACACCATAGGCAACCATTTGAAATAGGAAAGGCATGGAGAGCCAATAGACCTTTGCAATTGGTTCATTCAGACATTTATGGGCCAATGTCTATTCAATATTATACTGGGGCTAAATACTACATCACTTTCATTGATGATTACAGCAGAAATGTATGGATATACCTAATTCAATATAAGTGGCAAGCCCTTGATAAGTTCAAAGAATTCATCGCACTTGTTGAAAGAGAAAGTGGCTATCAAATATCCACTTTAATATCAGATAATGGTGGAGAATACCTTAAGATCATATAATGGTGGAGAATATGTCTCCAATGAATTCTTTAATTTTTGTAAGTATCATTGGATAAGGAGGCAATTTACAACCCCCTATACCCCACAACAAAATGGAGTTGTTGAGAGGATGAATCAAACAATCACAAATAGGGCAAAATCAATGTTACATGTTGCTATATTACCTAACTCATTTTGTGTAGAAGTTGTTATTACTGTTGCATACTTGACTAATAGGTCATACACAAAGGCCTTACATGAAAGAACACCTGAAGAAGCATGGAGTGGAAGGACGCCCTATGTGGGCCATTTGAGAATCTTTGGATGTGATGCCTATGCTCATATTCCTCATAAGAAAATGAAGAAGTTTGATGATAAGAGCCAAAAATGCATCTTTGTTGGCTATAGTGATAGTGCCAATGCATATAAATTATATGAATATATTTCCAAGAAAATAATTTTATCTAGGGATTTTACCTTTCATGAGTATCCCCCATATAATCCTCCTAAGGCCCCCACTTTAGAAATAACTAATGAAATAGTTGCTTCATTCATGCATACAATATCATCTAGTCCTTCTCCTTCACTCATAAATCAAGAAATTTATCCACAAGAAGAACTTCCTACAAATGATCCATGTCCTCCATCTCCTCCTCCTAATGATCAAGAAACATCATCCAATCCTTTACCCAAGTGGGTTCAAGCCACAATAGATGAAGCCCAAAATCATTTGCCCACCTATATAGGTAAAAGGCCTTCAGCCCTAAGACACCAAGTGAATTATGCCCTAATGGCCAAATTCCTTAGCCAAACTGAACCTTCTAATGTCAAATAAGCACTTGGTAATCCTAAATGGGTTCATGCCATGGATGAAGAATTAGATTCCATTGAAAAAATCACACTTGGGAGTTAGTTGATTTACCCAAAGGAAAATATACCATTGGCACAAAATGGGTATACAAAGCAAAATATAAAGCATATGGCTCACTAGATCGCTACAAGGCTCGCCTAGTAGCTCAAGGCTATAAACAATAAGAGGGAATTTATTATGAAGAGACCTTTGCTCCTGTGGCTAAGATGGCTACAATCAGGACAATTATTGCTATGGTAGCTCAAAAACATTGGCCAATATATCAAATGAATTTTAAAAGTGCATTTCTCAATGGTCATTTGAAGGAGGAAGTGTATGTGAAACAACCACCAGGGTACACAGTTGAAAGCCAAAACAACAAAGTCCTCAGATTAAAGAAAGCTCTAAATGGGTTGAAGCAAGCACCCCGAGCTTGGTATGCAAAGATTGACTCCTATTTTCTCAACCTTGGTTTCATTAGATCTGCAGCAGAATCTCCTCTCTATGTGAAACATTGGAATAACCACATCATTTTGGTTACATTGTATGTGGATGATCTTCTCATTACAGGTGATGACATAGAAGGAATAAGGTTGCTCAAGGAGAACTTATGCAAGAACTTTGAGATGACAGATTTAGGCCTCCTCCACTATTGCTTAGGAATAGAGGTATGACAATAGCCTGGTAAGATTTTTATCTCATAGGCTAAGTACATTCAGTCTATTTTGGAGAGCTTTCACATGGAGGAGTGTAAGCCATCTCTAACTCCCATGGAAACTAGATTAAAATTGGTAAATACTGATGAATAATAAAGGGTTGATGGTACACTTTATAGGCAACTAGTTGGAAGTTTGATCTACTTAACTTCAACTAGACCAGATATTTGCTATTCAGTTGGCCTTATTTCCAGATTCATGCAGGATCCTAAGAAGAGCCATTGGATAGTAGCTAAGAGGATTGTGATATTCCTAAAGGCCACACCTCATCATGGACTTATGTATAAATCAAGTGATAATTTTTCTTTGATTAGATACATAGATTCATATTGGGCCAGTTATCCTGAAACTAGAAGATCTACATCAGGTTATTGCTTTCAATTAGGCCAAGGCTCTATTTCATGGAGCACAAAGAAGCAGTAACACGCTTCACTATCTTCAGCAGAATCATAATATAGAGCAGCAGTTTAGGCAACTAAGGAGGCAATATGGTTGAGGCAATTAATTCAGGATATTGGGCTATTCATACATGGTCAACATATATATATTGTGACAATCAAAGTACCATCAAGATGACCAAGAATCCAGTTTTCCATGCTAGAACAAAGCACATTGAGATCCATCATCACTTCATTAGATAAATGGTCCAAGAAGGCATTATCCACATGAAGTATGTACCAACTCAATATCAAGCAGCAGACATCTTCACCAAGTCACTTGGGAAAGACAAGTTTTCTCAGTTTAGCAATTTGTTATATCTATGTAAAAGAAGTCAACATTAAGGGGGAATGTTATCTAATGTTGACTTATCTTTTTAGGATAGTGCACATTAAGGGGGAATGTTAGAATATTATTATTGTTATAATGTGCACTATGCCTATAATTGACAGGTTGACATTTGTCTTCTGCCACTTGTCCCTATCTTCAGTTTGAGTTGGAGTGGTGTCTTCTGAAAGACACTTGGAGTGGATCTTATGAAACATGTCATATCTTCCTCCTAAGCTTGATGCTTATATATTGTAAGATAACTTGTAAATAAAGTGTGCCTTATTTTTCAGTCCCATCAATCATGACAGTATTGCCAAATGTAGTCTGCAAAGAGATGAAGTTGACCTATATCAAGAAAACTAGGCATACAATCTAGATGGATGATATTAGAGTAAATATTGTGGGATTTCTAAAATATCTAATAATGACCATAGCAAAGAATCTATATTTTGTGGTAATACAAGAGGTAATGGTTGTCAATCTCCCTCCATATTTTGGTATGTTCTCTAGAGAATGGACACCTAAACTATTTGGCATGGATACTTGGCAATAGACTACACTCACATGAAGTTTCTAATTAGGGATAATAAAATGATTCAAATTGGGACTGATCCCCCATGAAATTACCTCTTACACATACTAGATGAATATGACATCATAAATTGGAATGAGATCTCAAATTTAGGGACATTGAAGCATCAGAGGATGACCAAATATCTAAGATAGACCATAATAATTTGAGTGTTTCAATATGATAAAGCCTTAAAGTTCAATTTTGAGGATATTGATCTTGGGAACCACCTCATATTAGAATAGCCATCCAATATGCCAACTCTAATGATCCAACAGACATAAGGATATAACAAATCATGGATAATGCACTTTAATAATGAAAAATCTAGAAATAGAGTAGGTGCATGTATTCTATTCATCAACCCATAATGTACATAAACTAATTTTACATGTTGATTGCTATTCAATTGTACAAACAATGTTGCTAAATATGAGATATTATGGACTGGCTTGGGGAAGGCCAAAGTATGGAGATCAAGAACTTGAAGATATTTGGCAACTTTGAATTGGTCATAAACCAAGTTAAAAATCAATGTACCACAAAGAAAAAAAAATTAAATTTATACAATCATCAACTTTGGAATTTGCTATAAAGCTTCAATTCTTATGAAAACAAGGTAGTTCCTAAGGAATTAAATTCTAAAGGAGATGATCTAGTAGCAATTGCAACAAAATTTAATCTTATTGCCAACATTTGAGATAAACCAAAGGGGCTTGAAGTGATGTTCATGCTAGCACTACCTAATAATTTTGATCACTAAAAAGTCTTCAACAATGATGAGCAAATTATCAAGTTCCTAATTAGAGAAACTCAACAAGTTGAATACAAACAAGTATGAGGATAAAATCAAGATGGTATAATCTAATTAAAGAGAAACCAAATACCAAAAAGGTTGATCACCCTAGAGATTTTGTTCAATCTAGATGACAATATGAAAAATATAGCATCAATATGAAAACCTCTTCATACCAACTTGTTAAAGTCGATAAAGAAAAATTTCTACTCAAGAAAGAGGATACTAAAGAATAAATTAAAAAATTTAAAGAGCTTCAAGATAAATATAAATATATCATTGCTTGGTCAAATTAATATCTAAAGGTATAGAATATGAATATCATACAACATACCATTGAACTAAAACCAAGTGCAAAACCTTTCCAACAAAAATAGTAGTCAATGAACCCTAAAATTGAGAAAATGATGAAAAAAGAACTATTGAAGATCTTAAAATCCCAAATGATCTTTTTTATTAGGCATTCCATTTGGGTTGCTAATGTAGTACTGGTCCACAAAATAGTAATCATATTAGGTTGTGCATAGAATTTAGAAACCCCAACAAAGAATCACTAAAGGATCATTGTCCCTTACTTGTTATATTTTAGATTTTACAGAAGGTGGAAGGTTCGTAGATGTTGTCATTCCTAGATGGTTTCTTAGGGTATAACTAGATTTTGGTAAGGATGATGATCAATATAAGACAACCCTCACCATCAAATTGTGAACCTTCACCTACCAAAGGATGACATTCAGATTATCAAACATAGGATCTACCTTCTAACAAGCCATGGGTATTCCCTTTACAAGGCTAGTTGGTGAGATCATTCTCATAAATCTTGATGATTAGACTATGTATTCCAAATATGTGAATAAAAATATTGAAAACCTAGATTTTATCTTTCATAGGTGTAGGGAATATGATATCTCACTTAATCTTAATCCTAAAAATTCCATATTGATAGTTCAATAAGGTAAGTTATTAGGTCATGTGGTGTGAAAAGAAGGTTTAACCATAGATCTTGATATGATAAAGGTTACTTATGACCTTTATCTACTCACATTAGTCAAAGGAATTTGATCCTTACTAGGTAAAATCTAGTTTGTTGCCAAGTACATAACTGATTTTGCACAATTGATCAGACCAATCGACAAGATGTTGAAAAATGATGTCACCTTATTGGATTTCACACTGTTGTATAGTCATCACTACCACTATCAGATGCTCCCATAAACATACAAATAGTACTTCTACTAAGACTCCAAATGAGGAAGATAACTCAAGAGTATCACCTCTAAATAAAAATTGCTTCAATATTCTATAGTCACATAAGGTAATACTTGGAGGTACAAATTTCCCTCTTACAACATACAAGACCTTATAATAATTCATGAACAAGCATGAAGAAAACTTATAATATTAATTACTTAGAATATATATATAAGCTTGTTTATTTCACACGACCTTGTTTATATTTTCTCATGTTTAATTGTATGGATCTTTGTCTCCATAATATAGACATAGTAATGTGACTCTTCACATATTTTATTATTACTCTCCATATGAAAACTCTCATGACCTTTGGCTTGTCATATTTCCACTTTTATACTAGACTCTTCACTCTCTTCTTATATTCATACTTGAACCTATGACACTTGTACACTTCTACATGCACTCCTAGTATAAGAAACTTGTGTACATTCTCTCTTTACATATTTGCACACTCACATACATGACACTTGTGCACTCTCTCAGTACACACTTGCACTCTAACTTACATTACACTTATGCATTTCCTGCACATTGCACTCTTACATGATACTTGTGTATATCCTATACATTACACTCTTACATGACACTTGTGCATATCTTACACATGGATACTTACATAGAAGAGGAAATATAAATCACTCATCTAAACTAAATACTCAACCCTAATCTATTACATATTTACATTTGTAACATAAAGGTACCATGGAGGTACATTTGCATGTACCAAATAATGTAATATTCCTCAATAAATACAAACCAACTTCCAACATCTAATTCCTAGATCATACCTCCTACTAGTATCGCCTCGTCTCAAAGTCCACCTAGATATAGTTTTTCTAACATATCCAATCTTCCTTCCAAATAGTTTGTACCTCCAAATGTAGGTTCTTTAGGATAAAATTTTATTTCTAACCAAATTCAAGGCTTGATAAAAATTTGTAACTGTCGATCGGTCAAATGGGAGCATAAAGTACCCGTGGCAAATGCTACCTCCAACTACCCAAATACAACAAAATATACAACAATACCCTCATCCTCCAAACCAATAATTTTCTTCACATGCTTGAAATTCTCTTACATTTCCAAATATGCAATCACCTTTAAATCCACAATGGGCTTATCCTAATCCTTCACATCCTCTCTTCTAAATTTTATATCCTCATTTGTTTCCACCTTACTATACCCCATATTAATATCCCTAAATGCTTTCATATCCACATTAGGGTTATTTAGTATATTCTTATCCAATGAAACAACACCATGATCAACCTCCATATAATAATCTAGCACCTCAACCATCTAGGCCTCAAAAACCAACATCTTGATTAGACCTGCCAAGGGCCATTGAATTTAGGATCATATTCCCCTATTCCATGTACCATTATCAAATCATTACCTACCTTTGATGAAATTGGAACTAATATGGAATTGGATCATCTCAATTGGTAATCTACACTCAAATCAATTTAGAGATATCATGGTATGTTTATAGATATATTATTTGTCTGATATAGTTGAATTATGGTATAAAGGTTTACTTGACAATTTTATTATTAGGTGGGAATCAATTATAGAACTATTTATGCATAGTTTTGGTAGTATGGGTAACGTGTATTCTATTTTATTCCAATTAAATGATATACAAAGCCACCCTCATGAAAACATTCATGATTAAAATACTATATTTATGAGGACTTTAAATTTGATTCCATATAATGTTGGGCCAAATGAAGAACAAGTTAATATCTAAGTTGGCAATACCATATTGTATCAAAGGATTTCAATTTGACTTGGATTTGAAGGTTTATAATACTAACTACAACACTCTATTTGTAGCCTTTAAATAATTAACTCATGCAAAACATGTTTTGTTTAGGATAAGAAAGTTACCACCTATCCCACCAAAGGCTTATGTCCCCATATCATCCAAAAGTTACAAATTTTTGGATCTATACCCTCCATTTTTTCCATTCCAAATATTCAACCAGCTACTAACCCAATGCCTTCTTCATATGTTGTAATGCATCTTGGTAAAAACTCATCATCAATCAATACATTCATTCTAGACAAAATTGCCATCCCTACCTACTCTACAATAGTCTAATGATGACACCTCTATCAAGCTTGAGATTTGGTAAATATTGGAAGTGATCAAGACCATGATAAATTATAATAACACTAAAAAATGGTAATAGCAATAGACTTAATATCCCGTAAAAAACCCATTCCTTACCAAGGAATAGATGCTTTGATAAGACACTAATTAGGGTGTAAACCAAGTTTAGAACAATGTGGTAATGCCAACTTGGATATTAACATATTATGGTATTTTCCATGTAATGGAGGGCATGATTCTATAAATGGTGTATTAGCCATTAGATATTCAAAGATAAATGAATATGACCAATAATGACAATCTCAATAAGTCACCATCTTGGGTCAAATGACACAAACAATAAATCATTCCTCTTATTAGTAACCTCAAACATAGTAGTCAATCCTTACCTTACAAAACCCTAAAAATGTAATCTTTTTTAATTTTAGCTCTACTAAAATCAATGAACATTTGAAATATAAGGATGATTCTATATATGTAAATTAAGGGATTGGAACTAGAGATAAAAGAAAGCATCCCAGAAGCAAGACTTGACTCAAAGACAAATTAAAGCAAACAAAGACACTACAATACTCAAGAGATAAAGAATATTATTATGCTTAAAGTATAAGGTTCTAGTAGCAGTTTTGTAACAAGAATAATAAAATGGGAAAAGCACTACTAATATATCCCAAGCATGTGCACAGGCTATTAAGGATAAGAAAATGGATAAAGGAAAAGAACCTAAAATTGAAAGGAGGGATAAATTAAAAGTAATTAAGTTCATAGAAAGTAGTGATAAGGAGAGTGATCATATTTAGGAGGAAAATTAATTTTTCAAATATCCCTTTCACGAGAAAAGGACATTCAATAGCTACTAGGAAATATAGTTTATTACATATAGAGAGTATTTTAATTGATTTTAAATTTAACATGTTAAATAGATAAATAAAACACTTTCTAATATGATCATGCTAGAAGCACTAGATATTCTTAATCAAAGGGATCTACTTCAAGAGGCCCTCAAATAGAAAGAATAAATGCATGCTAACAATGGACAACCAAAGCCTATACAACCCAATCTAGCTGAATAATAGAACTTGATAGTAAAACTTCCATCTAACATAACAGATATCAAGATAACTCCAAAACATAAAATATTAATGCCACCACTATTCTTTGTGACTCTATAAATTAAAAATATATATAGTAATAAGTTGCATAGATGATGTAGGGGCAATCATGACAGTATTGCCGAATGTAGTCTGAAAAGAGATGAAGTTGACCTATATCAAGAAAACTAGGCATACAATCTAGATGGATGATATTAGAGTAAATATTGTGGGATTTCTAAAATATATAATAATGACCATAGCAAAGAATCTATATTTTGTGGTAATACAAAAGGTAATGGTTGTCAATGTTCCTCCAATAATTGATTGTCATTACGAGGCAACAAGTTGTGACAGATGGAGCAGCAAGGAGGAGGAGCGAGAGGTCTAGGGGCATCAAACCCTAGGTGTGGGACTTCAGAGGGCAGATCAGCAGACGCGGCAGGTGGGGGCTCTGGCGAGATAGAAGGCCCCCAGGCGGAGGATGTGGACAAGGAAGTTCTATTGGAACCGGTCCAAGGGCGTTGGGCGGATGCGGTTGAAGATTTCTCTGAGGGGGACCAGGACTCTATGCGTCAGGATCAAAGGAAGACCCAAGAAGGAGACAAAGAGAAACCTGGCAACTGGAGACCTTCATATCTTAATGCTCTTCGCGGTAAGCAAAAATTATCCGACTCTTGTTTTAATCTAAAATCTATCAATGGTAGGTTGCACGTCCCAGATTCCTTAGCTCAGCATGTGGCTATGGAGGGCAGAACATCTTTGGTGGCTAAATTTATGGGGGTGAGGCCGGACATGGAAGTCATAAGGAGATGGGCCATCCAAAAATGGCAGCCAAGGGCCGGTATGATGATTAAGGCTTTACCCAAGAGTTTTCTTTTGGTGACATTTCAATGTGAACAGGACATGGAAAGGACTCTCCAAGGAGGTCCTTGGTTTTTTGGGAAAAGGGGCTTGTATCTCAAGCGTTGGTCCCCCGATTTCAACCCCCAGACTCAAGTGCTGGATTTGGCTCCTATTTGGGTTAAGATGCCGGGATTACCTCTGCTTTTTTGGAACGAACAAATATTGGCTGGGATAGCTACAGAGATTGAAGAACTAATAGCTATTGATCCTGCAACCTTGAGCAAAACAAGACTCATGTCTGCTCGCATGTGTGTGTTGGCGGACCTGAGTAAAGAGCTCCCTAAATCCATTATTTTGTCGTCTATGTTTGGCCTTCATACTCAGGTATTTGAATATGAAAATATGTCTTTTAAGTGTAGTGTTTGTGGGAAGGTAGGGCACCAGGGTATCCACTGCATTTCCAAGAACCAGCCCCCACTCCAAAATACTGATCCTCAAACCCAGAATAATATCCCTCCCCCGCAGATCTCCATTCCTACCCAACCTGGGCCTCAAGGACGTGGAGCTCGAAATCCGAATATCAGAGACCCTGTTCGCCCTATTGTAAGCAAGAGGCAACGTTTTAACCCTCCTCCCAAAAATTCCTATGCCCCAAAACCCTCTCACAGGGGAGCTGGTCCCTTTGATGGGAACCCTCAAGCTCAACCTGCTCCTAAGATGATACAGCAAGCCTCAGATCCAAATCACAAAGGAAATAACCCCATAGATCAATGCCCTGGGGCAAGTAAGTTTGATTGGGTGATACGGGAGGCCTATGGAGGCTCGGTGGAAGTGGTCCCATGTACTGCAGAGGAATTTATGGGAAGAAATTCCAAGGAGATCAACATCCCAGTGGAGAACAGTTTTGATGCATTAAATCATTTGAAGGGAGATCAGATGGACAGCCAAGAAGTGGAATCTGAGGTAGAGGAGACTCAAGAGAAGGATTTAGAGGAGAAAAATCAGAGGAAGGAGCAGGAAACTAATAATACGAGCAAGGATACTCAGGAGGAAGAGGTGAACCACCAAGATCAGTGTAACCCCAAAGCAGGGAAAAAAGAATCTACTAATCAAGAAGCTAAGAGCACGGAATCATCTCCACTGTCAAAAAGACCAGTTAACCTGGAAAGCCAGATTGTTACCCCAAATACCAAGACTGACCTACCCAAGATGGTTACTAGAAGCCAAGTGAATCCCAAGGAACTTCAACCTAGAGCGGATGTATGGGGATATGGTTCGGTAGGAAGAGGGAAACCTAGCAATGCTGCCTTAAGGCAGAAAGAAGCAGAGCGAGGAGTGGCTGATGGCACTCAAGCAGTATTGCTCTTTGGGGCGAAGGCTCGAGGATCCAAAGCCCATAAATGAAGATCCTTTCATGGAATATTCGTGGGAGTAATCCTGCAAAAATAAGAGCTTTGTATGCTCTTAGACAAGAACACAAACCGGATATGATTTTACTGCAAGAAACTAAAATGGAGGAGAGTAGAGTTATTCCTTTTAAGAATAGGACTTGGCGAGAAGCTGAAGTAGTAGGCCAAGAGGCCACTGGAACAGCAGGAGGGTTACTGGTTATGTGGAACAAAAATGTGATTGATAGTAGAGTGATTCTGATGTCTAGTTGGTTTATTTGTCTCTTATGTGTGGATAAAACCACACAGGAAGAGTGGATCTTAACGAATGTATATGCTCCAGTTAGACAGGGACTGAGAAGGGTTCTTTGGAGTCAGCTAGCTAAATTGAGGGAGACGGTCCCCAACTACCCTTGGATTATGGCGGGGGATTTCAATTGCTACCTTAATCCTGTAGATAAATTGGGGGGCTCTCAAAGAATAACTGCTGATATCTACGAGTTTAGAGATTTTGTTGAGCAACATGAGCTGATGGATGTGGACCTGCGTAGATTCTCCTATACATGGTCTAACAAAATATTGAAGGAAAACCAAATTCAGATAAGATTAGATAGGTTTCTTCTTTCTCAAGAATGCCTGGAGAGGTTTGGGGACTCTTCATTAACGGCACTCCCAAGAATCGGGTCTGATCACAACCCAATTCTGTGGGAAACAGGGGAGGACTCTAAGAAAAGATACATCAGACCCTTTCGATTCGAACTTATGTGGTTCCAACATCAGGATCTCAAGGATCTGGTTGCCCAATGGTGGGACAAAAAGTATAATGGTTCGAAACTGGCCCAAGTGGCATGTAAACTAAGGAATGTGAAGGCTAACATTAGAGAGTGGAACAAAACTTCCTTTGGCAATATTTTTGTTAAAAATGCAGAACTAAAAGACAAGATCAATGAACTACAGGAGAAGTTGAAGTCAGAGCAGCTTACAGAGGATCTGAGAAACCAGGAGAGGGAGCTGTTAGCCGAATACCACACGATGCTAGGATTTGAAGAAACCTTTTGGAGGCAGAAATCCAGACCGCGTTGGTTAAAGGAGGGTGACAGAAATACAAAGTTCTTCCATGTCTCTACTCTTCGCCACAGGAGTACTAACAAAATTAAGGAGATCAAGATGGCCGATGGGTCTAACACCAAAGATATGGAAGACATAAGGAGGGAAGCGGTTGAGTACTTTAAATCGTTGCTAGAAGATGTAAATCCGACTATTGAAGAAGAGGACTCTCTGTTGGCAGCCATTCCACCCCTCGTAACTGATAATCTTAATGGATTCTTACTTAGTCCTTTCACAAAGGAGGAAATCAAGAAGGTCGTTTTTGACATGGATGGTAACAGCTCCCCAGGACCGGATGGCTTCCCTGCAGCTTTCTTCCAAAAGTTTTGGGATATCCTAGGCAATGATGTAGTGGAAGCTATAATTGAGGCTCAAAAGGACATGGAAATCCCAGAAGGAGTTAATGCTACTTTTTTAGTTCTCATCCCTAAACTAGTGGGAGCAATGGAATTTTCCAGTTTTCGCCCTATCAGTTTATGTAACACTCTGATGAAGATTCTCACAAAAACAATCGCCAATAGGCTGAAGGTTATCCTTCCTTTCATCATTGATATGAACCAAGGTGGCTTTGTGAAAGGGCGACAAATATTGGATGGTATCATCACAATTCATGAGGTTATTCATTCAATGGTGACTAGTAAGGAAGCAGGTATGTTACTAAAGCTTGATATGAATAAAGCCTACGACCGGGTCTCATGGCGGTTCCTCACCAAGATTTTGGGTAAGTTTGGTTTTTGTCCCCAGTGGATTAAGTTGATTTTTAGTTGTATCTCTACTACAAGATTTTCTGTCATGGTGAATGGGTCACCCTCCGGTTACTTTAAGAGTGAAAGGGGGTTGCGACAAGGAGATCCTTTGTCTCCATACTTGTTTATTATTTTAGCGGAAGCATTGGGTAGGAACATTTCAGCAGCGGTGGCAGATGGTCAATTGGAAGGTTTTAAACCAGCCTCAACAGCAGGGCCAGTGTCTCACCAACAGTTTGTGGATGATACAATCATTGTGTCCAAAGCCTCGGTGCCTCAAGCTAGGAAGTTGAAGAGAATTCTAACCAAGTATGAGACAGAAGCAGGACAGTACATAAACTATAAGAAGAGTAGCATCTATTTCTTTAACACGCCTGGTGGGAGGGAGGAAAGAATAGCTAACCTCTTCGGTTGTGGAAAGGAGCTTCTACCAGCAACTTATCTAGGCATGCCTATGTTCGAAGGAAGAATGAAGGCTACTTTGTGGAACTCAGTCATTGACAGGATCTCCAAAAAGTTAGCAGGGTGGAAGGGCAGCCTTCTCAGCTCTGCAGGAAAAGCCTTATTAGTTCAAACTACTTTACAGAGCATTCCAATTTACTGCATGTCTCTATTTAGAATGCCTGCAAAGGTCCGAGCTACATTGGAGCTAATTCAACGCAACTTCTTGTGGTCAGGTTCAGAGGAGAGAAAGAGAATTTCGTTGGTAGCATGGAATCAGGTGTGTGCAAGCAAGGATCAGGGGGGCCTGGGGTTAAAGAGAATGAAAGAATTGAATCAAGCTCTGATTGGCAAACAGGTATGGAGATTTATCAATAATGATCAATTGGGATGGGTAAAACTTCTTAAGGCAAAATATATCAGAAATAATCAGGACTTCCTGAAAGGTGATAATCTTCCTAGAGGATCCTATTTTTGGAATTGTTTGCTCGAATGTCGGGAGGTAGTCAGGAAAGGCATCAGATGGAGAATTGGTAATGGAAGACAAGTGGACTTTTGGAAAGACCCGTGGTTGGAAGAGGCCCCTCTGAAAGATAACTTAGACCTTCAGGTCCTCCAACATAAACTTTCGAAGGAAATGGGAGGAAAAGTAGGGGATTTTATTGCTGTAGCACAGGAAACTTCTTCTTGGAAGAAAATCACAGTTCATAATCTGTCAGAGCAAGAGAAGGTGGCCCTAACCAAACTCAATGATGCTTTAAGGGTGTTCCCGATCATTCCTGGGGGAGGAAGAGACAAGGCGATTTGGGGCAAAACTACAAGTGGGATCTATTCAGTTAAAACTGCCTATAAGTTAATCCACTCAGGATTCAATGGCTGGACTCCGACTTCTGTTATTTGGTTAAATAATTTAACCCCAAAAATAGCTTTCTTCTTTTGGTTGGCAGTTCAAAATAAGATCCTGACAACAGATAATCTGCAAAGGAGAGGTTTCCAATTCATCAATCGATGTATCTTGTGTGAGAAAGAAATAGAATCTATAAGTCATATATTTCTAACTTGTGGTTTTTCTTGTACAGTCTTCCAAATGATCCTGTCCAAATTTCATATAGATTGGGTCTGTCCAAATAGCATGTCTGACTTCTGCATACAGTGGGCTTCCCCTTCCGGGCAAAGCTTTTGACTTGGCTCTGGAAGCTCAGCTTACCCCATTTTTTATGGGGGATATGGAATGAGAGAAATAAGAGAGTATTTAAAGGACGTAAGAAAGATCCCAGGTTATGTGGTAGAGGTTATGTGGTAATAAAATAATCAGAGCTTTGAAAGAAAACTGGAAAACTTTCTTCTTCAAAAATGAGACCATGTCTCTAAGGGAAAGGAGGATTTTGCGGAACCGGGGAGAGGAACTTCCGGACCTAGACATTACAAAAAACCCACGGGATGGTGTCAAGTGGATACCCCCCACACAAAAGTGGGTTAAGTTTAATTTTGACGAGGCAACTAAAGGAAATCCGGGGGCTGCAGGAGCAGGAGTTTTGAGAAATGAGGAAGGAAAAGTGGTCCTTGCCTTTGCAGAGCCTTTGGGAACTCAAACAAATCATTTTGCAGAAGCCCGAGCCCGCATGCAGGCAATGAGAATTGCCAGACTTGAGGGTTATAAGGAAGTTATCTTTGAAGGGGATTCGCTTAATATAATCAAGGCAATTAAGGAGGATAAAGACCCCAGTTGGACCATATTGGAGCTTATCCTAGAAGCAAAGATTCATAAATCTCATTTGGTTAATGCCCGAATCCAACACACCTTCAGAGAAGGGAACCAGGCGGCGGATCTAATAGCAAATATTGCGGTTTCCGTTGGGGAGATGCAAATTTGGAAGGATAACTTCCCTCAAGAACTATTGGTGTTGGTTGCTAGAGAAGAGCTAAGATCAAACATGTTAGAGCATCAGGAGATCGGAGGGGCTGATGATGAGTAATCCGACGAGATGGAATTAGGCGAGAAAAGGCATCCCATTTGCTCGGGGCCTGGGAGGTGACAAGTGTACGAGACAACAACCTAGTGTTAGTAAGTGCTAGGTGTTGTTTGGTTTTTGTTTTATCCTGAATAGTCAAGCGACAAGTATAGGATTGTGGACTCTAAGTATGGCTTAATGTGAGTCTTAGAAAGATCCATTTTGTATTTTGATTATACGGGCTTGATGCTAGAACCAGCCCATTTTGACTTTGTAAAAGGTTTGTGGACCTTATAACCACCTCTACCTTATACCAAAAAAAATGTTCCTCCAATAATTTGGTATGTTGTCTAGAGAATGGACACCTAAACTATTTGGGATGGATACTTGGCAATAGACTACACTCACATGAAGGTTCTAATTAAGGATAAGAAAATGATTCAAATTGGGACTGATCCCCCATGAAATTACCTCTTACACATACTATATGAATATGACATCATAAATAGGAATGAGATCTCAAAATTTAGGGATATTGAAGCATCAGAGGATGACCAAATATCTAAGATAGACCATAATAATTTGAGTGTTTCAAGATGATAAAGCCTTAAAGTTAAATTTTGAGGATATTGATCTTGGGAACCACCTCATATTAGAATAGCCATCCAATATGCCAACTCTAATGATCCAACTCACATAAGGATCTAACAAATCATGGATAATGCACTTTAATAATGAAAAGTCTAGAAATAGAGTAGGTGCATGTATTCTATTCATCAACCCATAATGTACATAAACTAATTTTACATGTTGATTGCTATTCAATTGTACAAACAATGTTGCTAAATATGAGATATTATGGACTGGCTTGGGGAAGGCCAAAATATGGAGATCAAGAACTTGAAGATATTTGGCAAATTTGAATTGGTCATAAACCAAGTTAAAAATCAATGTACCACAAAGAAAAAACATTTAAATTTATACAATCATCAACTTTGGAATTTGTTATAAAGCTTCAATGCTTATGAAATCAAGGTAGTTCCTAAGGAATTAAACTCTAAAGGAGATGATCTAGTAGCAATTGCAACAAAATTTGATATTATTGCCAACATTTGAGATAAACCAAAGGGGCTTGAAGTGATGTTCAGGATAGAACTACCTAATAATTTTAATCACTACAAAGTCTTCAACAATGATGAACAAATCACCAAGTTCCTAATTAGAGAAATTGAACAATTTGAATACAAATAAGTATGAGGATAAAATCAAAGATGGTATAATCTAATTAAAGAGAAACAAAATACCAAAATGGGTGATCACCCTAGAGAGTTTGTTCAATCTAGATGACAATATGAAAAAATATAGCATCAAGATGAAGATCTCTTGATACCAACTTGTTAAAGTCGATAAAGAAAATAACTTTCTACTTAAGAAAGAGGATACTAAAGAATAAATTAAAAAAATTTAAGAGCTTCAAGATAAATATAAAGATATCATTGCTTGGTAAAATTAAGACCTAAAGGTATACAATATGAATATCATACAACATACCATTGAACTAAAACCAAGGGCAAAAACTTTCCAACAAAAATAACAGTCAATGAACCCTAAAATGTAGAAAATGATGAAAAATGAACTATTGAAGCTCTTAAAATCTCAAATTATCCTTTTTATTAGGCATTCCATTTGGGTTGCTAATGTAGTCCTAGACCACAAAATAGTAATCATATTATGTTGTGCATAGACTTTAGAAACCTCAACAAAGAATCACTAAAGGATCATTGTCCCTTGCTTGTTATATTTTAGATTTTATAGAATGTGGAAGGTTCGTATATGTTGTCATTCCTAGATGGTTTCTTAGGGTATAACTATATTTTGGTAAGGATGATGATCAATATAAGACAACCCTCACCATCAAATTGTGAACCTTCACCTACTAGAGGATGAAATTCATATTATCAAACATAGGATCTACCTTCTAACAAGCCATGGGTATTCCCTTTACAAGGCTAGTTGGTGAGATCATTCTCATATATCTTGATGATTGGACTATGTATTCAAAATATGTGAATAAAAATATTGAACACCTAGATTTAATCTTTCATAGGTGTAGGGAATATGATATCTCACTTAATCTTAATCCTAAAAATTCCATATTGATAGTTCAAGAAGGTAAGTTATTAGGTCATGTGGTGTGAAAATAAGGTTTAACCATAGATCTTGATATGATAAAGGTTACTCATGACCTTTATCTACTCACATTAGTCAAAGGAATTTGATCCTTACTAGGTCAAATCTAGTTTGTTGCCAAGTACATAACTGATTTTGCACAATTGATCAGACCAATCGACAAGATGTTGAAAAATGATGTCACCTTATTGGATTTCACACTGTTGTATAGTCATCACTACCACTATCATATACTTCCATAAACATACAAATAGCACTTCCACTAAGACTCCAAATGAGGAAGATAGCTCAAGAGTATCACCTCTAAATAAAAATTGCTTCAATGTTCTATAGTCACATAAGGTAATACTTGGAGGTACAAATTTCCCTCTTACAACATACAAGACCTTATATGGAAATTACAACTTTCCCTCAGACCACCTTTTTTTGTTAGCAAAAGAGGATTTACCTAGACCTTTTATAGAAATTCCTTTACAAACTTCTACGATTACCTTGACAAGAAATAAAAGGATAAGGAATTGACTAGAGCACATTCCAAATCCTTATTTTGTATTCCTCTAAAAGACTCAAAACCTACTACAACTATCACAAATCTAATTGTATCTTCCAAAAGGATAAACCAAAGATTCTAATTGCATTAAATATGGTAAATTTTCCATTTTGAAATAGGTCTATAGTGCTTGAGTACTATTATGCATAATTTGGCCCCTAACACTAGAACAAGTTTATAGATTAATATCATCAATGTGTAGAGATCATAAAATTATACAATTTTAAAAAATGGCTTAAATGCTTCTACATGTAAAATTTATGGCCTCTTCAAGTTTTTCCCTAATAGACCTTAAATACTAAAATTAAATTTCTAAACCTTAGAGAAGCAATAATCAATCACATGATACTAGTTGGCATTCTCTAATTTATTGGTACCCTTCAATTTGTTGCCACTTTAGTGCCTCTGAGATCCTACAACTTTGACACTTGCCTCAACTAGATTGGTTGATTGGATTTTAAGATTTGAAAATAGGAATTTATGGTAATCTAAGTTATCATGTTTATTTTCAAGTCATCCTAGTTTCTATAAATTTCCTTATATGCCAAAAGGTTTCTACTACATGGGGTTCAAACTCGAACCTCTCATGGCCTAAACACCATGGTCTAGCCAAGGTAGCAAGGCATATTTTGAGGTGCTCAATACATTTCCAAAATTATATACCATAGTTCATTTGTACTTCATTTAGATTACAAAAGGAATCCATGGAGGGATTAAAATATGCATTGAATGGTTCTCCAATACTTGCATAATTTTTATATAACTAAATTGCTAGAAGTCCAAGTGATGTCCAATTCATCAAATCTTTTATTGATAACATATCCCAAAGAAATAATCATGGGATAAAAAAATGGTTGTGATGAAAACTCTAAACATATATTTTTCTATGCCCAAAATCCTATAATACTGACCAACATGCCATATTCTTAGGTGAGATTTAGTCACACTATTCCCAGTTTTTACCTATGAAGGCTTGTAAAAGAGCATATTAGTAGTTTCAAACCCATGACCAACTACACAAAACACCTTAAGGAATGTGGTAGGGTACCTAGGAATAGATATTTGGGGATATATTATTATATTGTATAAGGGTTGGCATGGGCCACACATAACCCAAGGTTGATTGTATTATAATATTATATTATATTTTAATATAATATACTATTAGTAGTAGGCTCTCCAAAGTAGAATAAGAATATGGATATATAAAGAAGAGATATTTGTCATTGTAAGGATATTGATATCATTGAAGAAGAATCTTATGCAATTGTCGTGCCCACGAAGTGGCCTCTCATATTGGGAGATCTTGTGGAGTTATTCCTTCCTTAAGGATTATTATTGGTGTTGCCCTACCTTAAGGGTATTATCTATCTCTCTCATTTGTGGATTGTTATTGTGGATAATATATTGTGGATGAATAATTTGATATTTTTGCATATTGGTGAATGGTTCATGTTTAATAATAAAAGTTATGTAACAAGTGGTATCAGAGCAACAATTTTGGCAAAGTGGGGATTTTTGTGTGAAACCCTAGAATTAGGGCAATTTTTTTTTGAAAAACATCTCATCTTTCAGGAGCCATATCTCTGTGCAAGTTTATCCGATTCAAGTGATTCTTGGATCAGATTGTGCAGAATTTGAAGAGCTTTAAAATGAGTGGTCATATGATGGAATCTGAGTAATATTGATGGAGATACGACCTTTTGAAGTTAGTATCCAGAACAGGGATAGTGACGAATTTCACAGATTTTTTATGGAAAAACGTCTCATATTTCAGAAGCCATATCTTTGCGACAGCTAATCCGATTGAGGTGATTCTTGGATTAGATTGTGCAGAATTTGAAGAGCTTTAAAATGAGTGGTCATATGAAGGAATCCGAGCAGTATTGAGGGAGATACGATCTTTTGAAGTCAGCCATCTGGAACAAAGAAAGTGACGAATTTTCAAGTCGCGAATTTTTCAAAAGACAATTTGTTTAGTTTGGGTAAGCAAATCAGTTGCACTTTATTTTGTTTGGAAGAAAAATTGCAGATGTAGTTGTCTTTGGGATTTTTAGCTTCAACTTGGTGGGAAGATATTTTTTTTCCATAAAACCCTAGTTTGCATTAGGGCATGATATTTATTATCAAAAAAAAACCCTAGTTGCATTAGGGCATGAACAATGGTACTCCAAAGTTTTTCTGGAGAAGATGATATTGATGCTAGAGAATGGTGGAAAAATTTTAGATCTCTATATTGTAATGTCTCATGGGGGAAACCCATGCTTGGTATATGTCTTCAAGGGAAAGCTTTGTTTTGGTGGATAAAGTTTTGTGAAGAAAGGAATAATGAATACACTTGGGATGAAATAGAGCATGCATTCTTGATTAAATGGGACCCATATTATGTAGATCGCATAATAAATTTCATCGAAGACCTTGAAAAGAAACTACAGGAAACTCAAAATGAGCGAAATACAATAAAAGGAGAATGGGAAGTTTTCAAGAAATAAAATGAAGACTATGAAAAAGAAATCAAATTACTCAAGAAGAAAGAGGAAAAGGTCAGGGAAGATAAACAAGATGTCAATATGCAGACAAAGGAATTTGTTTGAATATAAAAAGTCTATTTTGTAGGTTCTTGGAAGCATTCAAAAGGAGTTGGTTATTATTTCCATTGACCCTGGTAGCAGATTTAATTTTATTAATATTGCTTTGGCTAAGAAGTTGCAAGTTCAAGCAACAAAAATTAAGGACATACAGCTAGAGGGTGAGCATGTTCAGATTTTTGAAGATTTGAAGATCACCATGGATAAATATGTTTTACATTTAGATTTCTATGCTATTGAGATTGATGATGAGGATATTTTTCTTGGTTATCCTTGGTTAGATTCTTTGGGTACTGTTAATATTAATGTGCAAAAGAATTTTATGAAGTTATGGTACAGAAAAAAGAAGATAACATTGCAGGATATTTCTCAACTTGAGGAGCAAGGATACAAGGAAAATCAAGAAGTGGTTATAGAAGAACAAATTGAAGAACATGAAACAGAATCCAAGAAGGCAATAGTAGCAACAGAGTCCATGAAAGAAGTAGCAGTAACTAATTCAATGGAAATAACATTGCAGGATATTTCTCAGCTTGAGGAACAAGGATACAAGGAAAATCAAGAAGTGGTTGTAGAAGAACAAATTGAAGAACATGAAATAGAATCCAAGAAGGCGATAGCAGCAATAGAGTCCAAAGAATATTTGATAGATGAGCACAAGGACACACCAAACAAAGATAACATGAAAGAACAAGGTGTAGAAGAATTTAAAACAATGAAGCCAAAGGTTGAAAAGTCAAAGAAGGTAGAACATCAAGTAAAGGTTGCACCATATCGCCATCCACACCATCAGGAGCGGAAACAATATTGGAGGCATTGTTCAAGGCAACAATATTATGGTTCTACATGTAATCATAAGGGCACCAACTATGGCGTTTTTGGCAAAGAAAGCATAGTGATCATGGTTTTCATCATGGTTCATCAGCATCAAGGAACAAGTGGACCCATAATTCAAGTTATCAAAATATAGCAACAGAAGTGTGGAGCCAACGAAGCATATTTGGATACTCAAGTAACAAAATGGCGTACCAGCATCATCGGGTTTCACTTGGATGGATGGATGAGCGAGATTGGTACCAATTGCTAACATTGCTTAGCAAATCATACTATCAAGTTTCTTCATATGTTTCGAGGACAAAACATTTGTAAGGAGGGTGGCATGGTAGGGTACCTAGGAATAGATATTTGGGGATATATTATTATATTGTATAAGGGTTGGCATGGGCCACACATAACCCAAGGTTGATTGTATTATAATATTATATTATATTTTAATATAATATAATATTAGTAGTAGGCTCTCCAAAGTAGAATAAGAATATGGATATATAAAGAAGAGATATTTGTCATTGTAAGGATATTGATATCATTGAAGAAGAATCTTATGTAATCGTCGTGCCCACGAAGTGGCCTCTCATCTTGGGAGATCTTGTAGAGTTATTCCTTCCTTAAGGATTATTATTGGTGTTGCCCTACCTTAAGGGTATTATCTATCTCTCTCTCATTTGTGGATTGTTATTGTGGATAATATATTGTGGATGAATGATTTGATATTTCTGCATATTGGTGAATGGTTCATGTTTAATAATAAAAGTTATGTAACAGAATGCACACTTAATCATCATGATGTGTTTCTTGAGTGCACTCGATTATGCATCACTTCCTTTGAAGAGGGTGATGAGTGATTATTTATTACATATTTTTGTATTAGAATCACTTCATTTACCTTATTAATTGATATGTTTATGAAATTTATTATTAATAAAATGTGATTTACTAGCAAAAATGATCAATTATGGTAATCTAACATTTATGTGTGATTTATATCAAATTTGCTCGAGTTTTGAGTGAAATGCAGGGAAAAGCATTGATGATTGATAAATAAATCATAGAACCTTTGGAATGCACCTCGGACGAGAAGAAGAACCATAGCAGTTCAGTAAATGATAGTAATTGATATTACTGAAACATATTACCAAAGCATATTACCGAAGCATATTACTGAAGTATATTACTGACAATAGTTACTAAAGGTAACTACTGAAGGTAACTACTAAAAGTAATTATTGAAGGTAATTACTGAAGAACAATTACTGGAGGAAGTTACCAGCAATTACTATTGATCGAGGATAACATAATCAAATGGACGACACATTACCATGGATGGCAATAGATATCTTCTTGCTTCTCCATAATGGCTATGAGAATATCTCCAGTTGATAAAGTTTTATAAAATATTTGTAATGATTTGATTTGCAAATTGTAAGACTGTTAAGACTTCCTGAAATAAAGGAAATAAAAGTCTTAGACAACCATCTTGCGAGTTAGTTAGACAGATAGTATCTTGATAAGATTTTATGTAGATGCCACTTGGACCAATAGGAATAATTATAAGTCCAAGTCAAAATAAATATTATTAGGTTTTAGATTATCTTTTGATCTACGTACAGTCACCATTCCACAAATCAAGCATGACAAATACGTGGAAAAAGAAGTTGTTCGTATTGTATTAATTTAGTATAAAAGTACATAGAAGACCTAGAAGAAGGTCTGGGTTGTTCTGCGTTGTTCTACTCTATTCTGGATTATTTTATAGTTGCAGTTTATTCTGAGAAGCATGTACAGTTGAAACTCCAACAATAAAACAATATTTTCTTCAAATATGGTATTATGTATCAATTATGTAGCTTGTTTAATTTCTATTTTGTAAATTGTAGAATTGTAACCTGCATTCATAGCATATGTACAAATATTAGTATGAATTATAAAACTTAGTTACTGATAAGGTAAACTAGGGGAGAAAGACTTACACTACCACTTAGGAGGTAGGGCCCACTCCTAATAGACAGTCCCTGAGTTCTCTCGCCCTTGCATTAGATTAGGATTAGTTAGAATTGCATTCTAAATATATAAAATAAACATATTGCATGAGGATCCTCATATCATAAATTAGTTTCTCACACTTAGATTAAAACATATCATAAATTAGTTGCAAGTAATCAGATGCATTAGTAAATTACATCATTAGTAAAAGTTAGATTGCATTTATTTATCATATCTTGCATAATTCATCCCTGCATAATTTTTATATTTTTTTTGTACACGTGTACACATGAAATCTGGATAGGAAATTGAGCTAGACTTAGTATTAACTCCTACGATATAATCTATATGGGATTGCTACTTTTTAAATCTAACCTTGATTTCCCTCGGATTGATAAAATTAAATGTAATCTTCTACAACCGATCATTTTGGCGTCGTTGTCGGGGAAAGTAGCGTCGTAGTAGTTGGTCAGAAAAGTTGCTTGGTAGTGCAAAGCGAGTGGACTTACTTGTACGCATGAGATCATGTGGACACATGGGCCCTTGGTGTGCATACAAGTCAAAGTAGATATTTACGTAGATGGTACACATGAGACCTCCCTACTGTAGATAGGCTACAAAGAGCCCCGCATTACGATGTTGCCAGGTTCATTTTTCATAAGGATTTCATGTTTTACTGCTTTCATAGATTAAATTTCAATTTTTGCAAATTTTAATTTCTGCAAATTTCTTGCTTTGGGTAATTATTATTGTTAAACTAGTTAGGACCTATAAATAAAATTAGGAAGTAGGTGAACACCGAAAGTAACACCCTATTTTTATTCTATAGGAAGTAGTTACATTGAGTGACACAATTGTAATGAAATCCTCCTATCCAAGAAACAATAAGAAGTTACCTTTTATTTCAACAATTTTATTTTCACCTAATTATTACTAAAGTTAGTTGTATGGATTCATAGACCGTGGATCACACTTAATTTTAGTAGCATTAGGTCATACTTTTTCCCTAATTTTACTAAGTTTGGTTGTATGGATTCATTGACCATGGATCGCACCTGAATTCAGTAGCATTAGGTTTTCCCTAATTTTGCTAAAATAGGTTGTATGGATTCATAGACCATGGATCGCATATTATTTTAGTAAGCATTAGGTCTATTTAAAATTATACATATTTATTTTCTTTTTCATTTTGTTAAAAGTAAAATTCTGAATTTTATATTTAAGTAAATAGTAGGATTGAAACAGAAAAACAAAATCACAAAACTTTTGCACAATCAAAATAGAAATTTACAGCTCAACGGTGATCCTAGAGTTTTGCCATTATGATCTAAATATTGTTAGGGTTTTACCACGCTAAACCGCAACCTCGCAATTCTTAGCCTACAAAGACAATAGTTGATCTCATTAGAGGTGATCCTACTTGACAAGTAGTTGATCTGCTAAGTTGTACACTTCTTGTCTTGTTGTGCAAACCAAAAAAAAAAAATCTCCTAAACCAGTATAGATAGTCACAGGGAGAGATTGTTGATTACCTCTCATACTTGAGAAGAATGGAATTCCAGAAGATAACACCAGTCTCAAGAGATAACAACATCAGCTTCATAGAACACACTAAAATGCTTGAGGCTAAAATAGTAGAATTGCAAATAGAACTTGAAAAGCAAAAATTATACATTGCACAATTACATTCACAATCAACAACAAACAATGTAGTTTAGGAAATAGTGCCTTGTGATTCTTCTACCTCCCTTGATGAATTCCACCAATTTGGACAACCTTCCCTTCCATTTGTTCAAACTATACCTAATAAGGTTGAAGTGCCCCTATCTAATAACCTGCCATATGAGTCTGTAATACCTTTGCAGTTCCATGCTCCCTCTAAAGAACAATATTCTCAAGCTGAACAAAATCCTTATATCTCAAAAATATTCGCCAATTCAATATTCACAACTTTGATGAAGTCAGATTTTTCAGTGTTCATCTTTGTCATGATAACAAATGGATGGTCATTTTTGTCTACCCTTGATGAATTACCAGTTTTTGAGTTGATTTCATACTTAAAGTTTCAAGCATATCATGAGGAAGGACTATGCTTTCTCTATGGTGATGGTTTTGTGAGATATGCTACCTTACAAGAAGGGAGTACTGAGCAGCATCACAAGCACACTTATGGAGCAGTGGAAATTCACAAAATTCATTGGGTTTGTAGTTTTCCAAAAACAAAGAGGGTATGGATCTCCTAGAAAACTTGGACAACAATGAGTTTCTTGACATATGGTATGATGTTGTTTTCCAAGTTTCAACACTTTTTAGAAACTATATTGATACAATGGAAAGGTCCATACAGACTCAAGAGCATGTTCTGACATCATTTGTCCCTTCAACCATAAAAAAATAATAAAAAATTAAAAATAATAATAAATAAATAAATAAGTAAATAAATAAAAATAAATCTGACTTTGAAAACCTTCTCGGAGGTAAAGTTAGATAGGGTATAGGTGAAAACTAGCATAGTTGGCAGTCATACTCTGATATATATATATATATATATATATTATTAAAAAAAGGAACAGTTAATATATATAAATATATATAATAATATAATTATTATATAAAAATGATTATGCTTCCTTTATTTCATCATGAAGTATCTACATTCTTTTCTATTTTTAGTCTTCAAAATTTTTCAAGAAAATTTCTTATTACAAACTCTGTAGAGAAATGATGACCACATGATATATAGTACCTTGTTGCTAGATGAAATCTAAGTATTTTTCAAATATTCAAATTCTATCTGGTATATTGAACAAAATTCTCATTGAAAATAGAACAAATATTTTGAAATGTTATAAGTAACTTCTAGATGATTAAGTTTTCTCTTTTAACCACACACACATACACATTTAAAAGACATTGTGACGTTTTGGAAAATTAACTCATGTATTATATTTGCCATAAGTGAAAAGTTTCCCTTGCTCATCTATTTATACGCATGGTCTAGATTACTAATGAATTGGCAAAAGGACAAGCTCGCCCTCTCCCATGAAAAAAGAAAAAAAAATTCCCTTGCTCCTCATCTAATTGAGCAAGTATCCCCATAAATTCTTGTTCTCTATAAAATAAACAAGAATCCTACAAAGCAAAATATATACTCTTGCTTCTCCTCTAAATAAGCAAGAAGCTCAAAAAACATTACAAAATCCCTTGCTAAGCAAGTATCCCAAATAAAGTCTAAAAAAAAAGGGGCAAAAAGAGCTTGAATCCCTGGAATTCTTAGTATTTCAAATACCATGGGATATTCTTTATCAAGATATCCTTACGTATTAGCAATAAGTCTGGACAAGACCTCTAGATGCTTATAAGATCAGCTAGCTTTTGGCATGTATAATCCTTGTTGTTTTTAATCCTTACTCATAATGGGGAATGAATCTTCACTGCACACACAAGTTGGTTTTGGAGGAAAACTTGAACATACTAGGATAACTTTAACACTAAACTGATTTGTGATAGAAGTAAATGGAGTTTATTTCAATATACCTAGAATATTGTTTGATGACCTTGAAGACTCAACTTAGACACATCATATGCAAAGACCAATAGTGAAACATTAAGACAGTACTATGCTTTCAAAATTTTCTACAAAACCATGGCTTATACCTATTATATCTTCCTTTCTAAAGCCTTAGTATTATCCATGTTTTCTAGATGACTGACAATAGAAAATTCTTAATGACATACAGGAAGCATAATCCCAAAAACTTATACATCCACCCCATACCTAAAAACAATCCTCTACATAAATAAATAAGTACTTTTCCTTTGTTTTGGCTATATAGCCAAAATTAAAGTTTGGGGGAGGGAATAAGTAAAAATGTATGTAGCTTATAATATAGTTTGGGGGAAGAAAAAATAATATATATATATATATATATATTTCTAATAGTGGTTTTTGTAGATACCTTCCATAAGTGCCTTTCGTAAGTATCTTTCGTAAGTGCCTTTCGTAAGTGTCTTCCATAAGAGCCTTCTGTAAGTATTCTCCGTAGACACCTTCTGTAAAATAATAATTGTTTCCGTAAACTTTGTAATATTTTATAATTATTATTTGTTAAAATCTGATGTATATTATTTATTTAAATTTTAATAAATAATCATGAAAATAAACATTTTTTTTAACACATATTAGTATATATAACTTAATATATTTTATATAACTATTTATATAATAAATATTAATATTATATTTAATAACATATATTATAACACATATTATGTGATATACTATAGGACACGATAGTATAGTTTAGGATATATTATATTATAGTTATATATTATAACATTATACATATGACACATTATCCCGATTTTAATAACACAATAAAACCTATTAGTTGTCGCAAACAAAGGAAGGTGGCATAAATTACACGAGCCACGTGTCAAATTCTAATACCTGACCACGTATATGCATGCAGAGCAATACAAACCATTGATCTTATAACTTAATCAACGGGCTATATTTATCATTTCATTTTTTGTCGACCAATGAAATGCAAGTACGCAGATAAGGTTTCTCTATCGTTGATTGCGTAAAGATCGATGGTCATTAATTAACTTGAACAAACACAAAGGCACATGTGATTACAATTTTATCACCGTTGATTGTAGGGTTAGGTGGGTTAACAAACAACCTACACCATCGATTAAATCTGGCTTAAACTCAATTTCGCATCATCGATTAAAACTGACCTAACTTCGATTTACCTTAGGGTAAATCCTCAGTCGATGATTAAAAGCTCGATGAAACCTCCGTCGTCGATCGTAGCCAGGGTAAAGGGTGATAAAAACTTAGGGTAAAAGGTGGCCAGAGTTTTCACCGCCGAGCATTCACTTCTATTTCTCGACGCTGCATGTGGCCATGCAGACGAAAGTTACTAAAATTCTTACCAGTCTCTATCAAAAATCTTAAGATTTCTTGCAATTTGATTGATGTATTCTAGTTTTACACCCCACAATTCTCTGTATTCGGATAAAATATGGAGGCTGGTAACAAAAAGGTGATTAAAAGCTAATTACATAAGGTGGCCAAGCCCTTTTTCTACGATTACGATAGGCGACAGGTAAAATCACTTTCTTTTTCTTTATTATTTTTTTTGTCTTCTTTATTATTAAAAAATGATTTCTTGTTCATAATTAGGATTCTCTGAGGATTAGGCATAGTAATTTATTTTTTTTTCTTCCAAGCAAATTCGAAATCTATCATTAGGGTTTCTACGAAAATATTAATTAAAAAATAATATTTAGGGCATAGTTTCTGTTTTAGCCCTAAAATTGTTCGAAATTTTTGAAGTATTTAAAAAGCCCTAAAATTGTTTCCCTGAAACTTCTTGAAAACCCTGAAATTATTTGGGGGAAAATGGAAATTTTGTACTTTTTACTTGAAAATTTGTTCTTTTGACAAATTTTTCTTTATTTCTGGGCAAATTTCGATTTTAATTTGGGAAATTGATGAAAAATGCATAAATTTAGGACAAATTCACAGACAATTTGCTTGAAATTCTTTATTCTATACTAAATTAGCAAATTTCTTTTAGAAAAATGTGAAATTCTTAATTTAGATTTATAATTAGTTGTTTTAGGTAAAAATTTAGGTAAATTCCTTAAATTAATTAGGGATTATCTGATAATTCGTTATTCTCTGGTACAATTAAGCCTTGTTTATAAAAATAAAATAGAAAATACATTCTAGGGTTCGTTTTCCTGAATTAAAAAATATATATTTGTTTGGTTTAGTTAATTTGTAAGAATTATAGATTATGTATTGTATACCTTTCTCATACATTATGTATATTTTATGTAATTCCACCTTCTGTACATTTTACATTTTTTTTATATCTTTTCCTATAAAGTTGTACTTTGTATATCATTCCCTGTATATTCTTGGTATTAGCATAAAAAAAAACTCATAAAAATATATATATATAATAATAATAATAAAAAAAAGGGTTATATATATAAAAAACGGATTCCTGCTGGCCTCTAAAACAAATTTTGTGTCTTCAAATATTGCAGGATCTCTGTGACCACAATGCCTAAACCGGTATTTCAAAAACATAGTGAACCATCCTCTGTTGACACACAAAGTCCGAGTGACTCTGTGATTGAATTATTTGAAAATGCTCACTGGTGGGAGGCACTTACTAAATTTAAAGGTCACGATGAAGGGGTAGCAAGACAATTTATTTTAAATTGTAACCCTGATACAATGATCACCCATGTTGGAGGTTTGCAATTAACGTTAAACCCAAGTCTGATTTCTGAAATTTTAAACTTACCTGAGGTTGGTGCACTGTTTTATAAGAACTCAAAAAGCGTCACTCAGTTGGTAAAAAAATTTGATGAAAAATGCATAATTTTAAGGGATAAAGAAGGGTCAATTAAGGGGATTGCAACCTCTACACTCCCTCTTCTTTGGTAGGAGGCAGTTGTCCTCATTATCAAATTTTTCACTATCGAAGGACGAATGTCCATTCTGTTAGCCTATCATATTCGAATGTTGCTTAATTTGAAATACCCTGACAAAGACAATTGTGTTATTAATCTTCCCTATTTCATGTTTCAGTCGTTGAAATCAATAGTTCTAAGGGTTAAACCAAAAGCTCCTAAGGAAAAACCTAAGCTACACTTGATTTCTCACCATGGTCTGATTAAGTTAATTATCTTGAAAAAGGCTCATGAAGTAAAAGTATCTTGGAGCCGAATTGTGGAAGAATCCAATGTACCTGAATATTCGGAGTCTTCTGAATCCGAAGATGATCAATCTCCAGAAGAAGATGACTCTGACAGCCATGATGAAGAACCTGAAAGCCCAAAGAAAAAATGTAAAGATATGAGATTTAAAATTCAACCTAGAAAGAAAACAAAAATTATAGAAGATTCTGAAGATAAACAAGAGCCAGAATTGCCTGTAAATGAAACTGTTGTAGAAACCCTGTCATATCTCAAAGCACAAAACACAGTTCTTCAAATGAAAATTGATAGGTTAAGAGAAGATTTTACAGAATAGTATAAAATTGTACAACGTGCTCTTTCTGTTCAATTTGAATTAATTAAACAACTTTTTGTGGATAAGACTACGAGACCTGTGGACTCTGTCAACCGGCCGCCACCTATTGAAACTTCCCCACCTAAAAGTTCTACCTCCAGGAAAAATCCTAAGAAATCGGTCAATTTTAGTAAACAGATATCTACTAATAAATTAATTGACTTTTCAAAGGTTCTTGAAGAGGATAGTTCCCAACAAATTCATAATTTTTCTCAACAACATCAATCTATAAAACCGAATGTGCCAACTAATATAGGGAATGCATTAAAAGGCCTTGCCTTGAATGTAGGGATGCCTTTGGAAGATGATCTGATGGTACATAATGAAGAACTCCATTCTTCACAAGTAAAGGATGCAGAGCAGAAGGGAAGTGATCAGGAGGTCGAACATATTAAGACAATTATGGTGGAGATGCCAGTTACAGCCACTACAGCAGCTATAGACCAGAGAGCTAAGGGACAGGTACAATAGGTTAAAAAGGAACAAAAACTACCGGGAACAAGACCCCGATCTTCTAGAATTTCTTCTAGACTCTTATCGCAACAGGCTCAAAAATAGTAAAATAGTGACAAAGAACTTTTATAAAAATCAGACTTATATTTTTTATATATCTTTCATTTTTGTATGATATTGGAAACAATTTATTTGTATATTTGTATATAAATGGATGGATAGTTAGTACTTGCAAAAGACAAAAATATTTTCTTTGCTATATTATATTTCATTTTTATTAGTTATGATTATTTTGTGTGTTTTTCAGAGAAAAAAATATATAAGTCTATATATTTATGCAGAGTGTTATGATTTTAATATATATTCTTCTGGAGATTATTATGGTTCTGATTAGATTACTGTATTTCGATTACTATACATAAAATAGATTATGGATCTGATTTTTTATTTGATTAGAAAATAAATATTCAGATTATTATACATCTATTTCTGTGTGTGAACTGTCTTGAAATTCTGACACAAAAATATGCATGTTTTTCTGATTATAATGTTACTTTTCTGAATAAGCAATGCATGTATAAAATTGTTATTTCCCTTGTATTTACATTTTTCTGTATGCATGAGGACATGCATAAACTTCAGTTTGGGGGAATGATGAGTGGTTATTTATTACATATTTTTGTATCAGAATCACTTCATTTACCTGATTAATTGATATGTTTATGAAAGTTATTATTAATAAAATGTGATTTACTAGCAAAAATGATCAATTATGGTAATCTAACATTTATGTGTGATTTATATCAAATTTGCCCGAGTTCTGAGTGAAATGCAGGGAAAAGCATGGATGATTGATAAAGAAATCACAGAACCTTTGGAATGCACCTCGGACGAGAAGAAGAACCATAGCAGTTCGATAAACGATAGTAATTGATATTACTGAAACATATTACCGAAGCATATTACCGAAGCATATTACTGAAGTATATTACTGACAGTAGTTACTGAAGGTAACTACTGAAAGTAATTACTGAAGGTAATTACTGAAGAACAATTACTAGAGGAAGTTACCAGCAATTACTATTGACCGGGGACAACATAATCAAATGGACGACACATTACCATGGACGACAATAGATATCTTCTTGCTTCTCCATAATGGCTACGAGAATATCTCCAGTTGATAAAGTTTTATAAAATATTTGTAATGATTTGATTTGCAAATTGTAAGACTGTTAAGACTTCCTGAAATAAAGGAAATAAAAGTCTTAGACAACCATCTTGCGAGTTAGTTAGATAGATAGTATCTTGATAAGATTTTATGTAGATGCCACTTGGACCAATAGGAATAATTATAAGTCCAAGTCAAAATAAATATTATTAGGTTTTAGATTATCTTTTGATCTACGTACAGTCACCATTCCACAAATCAAGCATGACAAATACGTGGAAAAAGAAGTTGTTCGTATTGTATTAATTTAGTATAAAAGTACATAGAAGACCTAGAAGAAGGTCTGGGTTGTTCTGCATTGTTCTACTCTGTTCTGGATTATTTTACAGTTGCAGTTTATTCTGAGAAGCATGTACAGTTGAAACTCCAACAATAAAACAACATTTTCTTCAAATATGGTATTCTGTATCAATTATGTAGCTTGTTTAATTTCTGTTTTGTAAATTATAGAATTGTAACCTGCATTCACAACATATGTACAAATATTAGTATGAATTATAAAACTTAGTTACTGATAAGGTAAACTAGGGGAGAAAGACTTACACTACCACTTAGGAGGCAGGGCCCACTCCTAATAGACAATCCCTGAGTTCTCTCGCCCTTGCATTAGATTAGGATTAGTTAGAATTGCATTCTAAATATATAAAATAAACATATTGCATGAGGATCCTCATATCATAAATTAGTTTCTCACACTTAGATTAAAATATTTCATAAATTAGTTTATAAAGTAATTGGTTGCATCAGTAAAATTACATCATTAGTAAAAGATAAATTGCATTTATTTATTAGATCTTGCATAATTCATCCTTGCATAATTTTTATATTTCTTTTTGTACACGTGTACGCATGAATTCTGGATAGGAAATTGAGCTAGACTTAGTATTAACTCCTACGATATAATCTATATGGGATTGCTACTTTTTAAATCTAACCTTGATTTCCCTCGGATTGATAAAATTAAATGTAAGCTTCTACAACCGATCAGAGGGCACTATGATGTGCTTAGAGAAAGAGCACCAACAATTTGGCATGTATTCCAAATTTGATTTTGAAATTTTGGTACTATTTTTCAATCCAAAGAGAGTGTTGTTGATTATCTACAATGTCATAAGAGGATGATGTTGATCCAAACTCAAATTTATATCCAAGGAATCTAAATAATTTGATGACAACCAAGTAAGTCATGGAGTATGCAAAAAATATTTAAACTATTCAAAAAAGATGATGAAGAATGGTATAAGAAAACTCCTCTTTACTCCTTATGCTAAAAATTCTTATGAAAACCTAAGTAATTTGCTCTAAGAATTATAAGAAATATTGGAGGCTATGAATAAACTTTTTGTATGACCAAGCAATGCCACTCCATACCCGCTCTGATTCCATGTTGGATTTTACACCTATTTGTAGAAACAAATACAAGCAATCCATCCACTCAAATATTATACAAAAAGCATAAAAAATGACAAAAGAGACAAAAATATAGTGGGCAACCATAGGCACCATAAATAATCACTATGTTATTTATAGATAAGAATCACAACACTGATGCAATGTATGAAGTGGTGGGGGGTATCTATGCCAATACCAAAGCCCCAATTACATAAATAAGTTTAACCTAAGATAGCATAACAAGAAGGTTTAAGGTTAATTACAAGTTCATTAGGTGGGTTTAGCAATAAAAATGTTAAATACAGCTTATAGGGCTTACATAATTAAATATTATAATAAATTAAATACATGTGTACCATGATTGCATATAGGCTTATACAATTCTGCATCATACAATATCAACCTTAGCCATAAATTAGATTAGACTTTCAACACACCCTATCTTGGATTGATGAAGATATAATATCCTTTCAAGACATTAAAGATACCATTGTTGTTAGGACCCTATCCTAACACAACTATTGTGATGTACTTGTCTAGTGTTGGTTTATGTTTACACCTTGGGTTCCTAGTGTGTATGGGCCCATTGTGATGTAAAATTTACTTTTATTATAAGTAGGAGTTTATATCTTGAGTCCCCTCTTTCATGTGGTCTAACCCTTGAGAATTAAGGTTAAGGTAAATAAGAGCCTATATAAGAAGATTGGCTTAGAGTAGAATGTTTCTCATATTTTTTTAATTGTATTGAAGCTCTCCTTCCAAGGTTTCCTCCTCAAAGAGACCTATGATATTTATTTCACTTGATTAATATAAGTTTTTTCTATCTCCATCCAATTATTTTCTCGAGCAATTCTACTATTTTTATATTTATGGTCATCTACTTTATAAGCATTTCCATTCATTCATGCATTGTTGTTGTGGCTAATTTTATTTATATATCAAGGTTCCTAACAAGTGGTATCAAAGTTCTTTCTAAAGTCATATTCTATAGCAACAACAATATTTCTTCTCCTTCTATCCATTTTTCTATTTTATATTTTTCATTCTACTCATTGTCCATTTAAATATCTTTCTAGAAAAACCATAATTTTTTTGTTTGTAGTGGATTAGGTTAGAAACCCCATTTTAAAGGTTTTAAAATATCATGGAGGAGCTATAATTGTTATCTAAGCTAGATTGCCCATAAAGCATCTAGTGAAGTGGGATGTGTTCAAACGCAAATACCCAAGCCTTAGACAACACCCATATATGGATACAAGCTCCAACATACCTTGGGTATATAGGAAGACTCCATAGGAATAGGAGAAGCCTTCACCCATAGGAATTTATTGGCCATTTGATTTTTATGGTGCACTGATAAGTGATTTGCCCCACAAATCTACTCTCATAATACCCTAAAAAATGGATAGTATGGCTACGGGTATGGTGGAACCCTTTGTAGTTATAGATTTGAAATATTAGGATATCCATTAATCATAAAAAATATTGTATATAAAAGAGTGTATGAAATTATACACACCTTTACTTAAGTTATCCCTATGAAAACTTGTTTTAAGTCCTTAAATAGTCAAAACCAAAACTAGATTTAAGCATATTGTAGAAGAGACTACTCCATTCATAGTCTAACAGTGCAGAGAATATCTAGTGTGATATTATAGATAATATATAGTTTTATAGTACAAATAATATACAATCTGATAATTAGAGTAGTTAGTTGTGAGTCATCAAAGTAGTTATTTATCAATTACCAATCTAAAAGTGCAAAGAATAACTCATTTGATAGTAAGAGCAGTCAATTATTAGTAGTCAAAAAATACAAAAAGCCAAGATTCATTATTTTATAGTATAGTCCATTTTTATCTTCTCTTTGAACTAATTATTTTGATATATAACTTCAATAAACCTTTTGCAACCCTAAATTGACTAAAAATGATTGGTGGTATTAAAGCTACCTAAGAGCTAGAGTGATTAGGTGACCAAGTGAAATAAATTGAACACAATAATTCACAAATCCTTAAGGCATTATCCAAACTAGAAACTGGATAAAATTGATGATCTCAAGAATCATTTAACAAGCCTAAATTCAAAATATGATGTTCGAGCAAGACAATCACCAGGGAGTCAAGATCATAGTTTTGAGGGTAGAGCACAAAATACCTTACCTCTAAATACAATTTAGAAAATACACAAGCTAGAAATTTCAAAACCTGATGGAGAGGATCCAACTAGTTGGTTGTATTGGGACAGGTAATAATTTTCTCATTATGCCACTTTTCATAATCAAAGGCTTGCAATCATATCTTTTAACCTAGAATAAGAAATAGTTCAATGGTACCAACAGTTAGATAATATGCATCCATCACTCACTTAGGTTGAATATGAGATAGAGTTACCTATTTTGAACCCAATGAATATGAATATTTCATTGGAGCCTTCACCATGTTAACACAATTGACATTTATCTGTGATTACCAGACAAGTTGAAAAGTTGGAAAATCACGCTAAGTGATTGAGTGCCAAGTTTTTCTAAATTTATTTCGTTAGTGAACTAAAGGAAGATATCCATTCTAAAGTGAAATTTGGTTTTATCCATACAACATGATGATAGTTATAGGACTGGCTAGGAATGCTAAAGATAAATTTATAGTAAAAAGGCATAGATTTAAACTCCAAGAGCTTGAACTTGTTTATGTCATGGATATCATCAAACTTAGGAATCAAAACATCCTAGGTCAAACATCTCACCCAAGAAGAAATGGAGGCATGTAGGGAATAGGGACTATGTTACAACTATGATGATAAATATTCTTCAAGCCACAAATGTGTACAATAGAAACTATATTTACTCCATGTGGTCAAATCTTCCACCAAGTAACCACATGACAAAAGTGAGGACCATAGAGAGGAAGATCACCGTGAAGAGTCCAAACCAACAAATGACCAATTGGTGAGTTATTTTTACTATTATCTTTCAAAATTAAAAAAATAGGTATGCAAATTTTTGTGCCATAACTCATGGTGGCTTCTATAAGTAGGTTGTTAGTATATGGTTTTGTATTGCAGTTTTTATATCATGGTTTTAGTACACAATATTAGAACATATTTTTATACTATGGTTTTTACATCATGGTTTTAGTACACATGAATAGAATATAGTTTTGTACTATGGGTTTCAAGCCATGGTTTTAGTACACAGGATTAGAACATGGTTTGTAAAATATTAAATAACATCTTATCTTGTAAAGGCATATGACATGCCTATTTATACATGGGTCTATGAATAAAACAAGGGGGAAAGCATTTTCAGATCCAAAAGAAAAAAGGATGAAGCAATAAGATATATCAAAGCAGTCAAGTTGTTTTCATCAATCAAAGTGAGTTAACTTAGAAATTTATGATTCTTAGTTAAATTTTCTTTCATGATCTATGTTATTTGCAAGTGTATGGAAGCTTTTCATTTCTGTTGATGTAAATGTATTATATGCATTGGAATCAGTTATATTTCTGAGAAAATGGCTTATTCCCATATCTGTGCTTGAAATCCTAAGGGTTACTATTATCATCAAATTAGCAGTTTATATTTTTTCATTGTAATCAAATTAGTAGTTTATTTATTTTATGAATATTTAGAAAAGGGAACTACCCCTAAAGTGGAGGAAAAATTATTTTGTATATATTTTTCCTTGACTGCCTCACAAAGACAAATTTGTGAGCCAATAGGACGAACCACCTAAAATTTTTGTCCACGCATTAGCATGGATTGCTACCTCCTAGACCATGAAATTTATAGGAAATTTGAAGGGCCAATGACTCATAATCCTCATTGATTATAGTAGTACTCATGATATTATTTAACCTTGGGTAGTTAAACAAGTAGCCTATTACATATACTCTTGAAATTTATTTTAAGTCATAGTTACCAATGGGGGTACTCTACCATACAAATAAAAATGTAACAATGTAAAGGTGATTATGGGTGACTACAACCTCATGGAAAACATGTTTGCCTTTCCTTTTGAGGTTGTGACATTGTGTTGGGAGCTCATTGGTTTCATACCGCGGACCTAATAGTATGGTATTTTTTTAAGCTATGGATGCAATTCATTGAACATGGGAAGCAATACACTCTCCATGGCATGACGAAAGGTCCTACCCAACTTATCAACTCATATTGAATAGAATGTTTTTGAAGAAATTGTCTCAAGGGGTGGTGGCACAACTATTTGCATTATAGGCCCTAAATACCAATGATATAGTTTAGCCAACTAAATTACAAGAAATTATGGATAAAAATGCACTTGTATTTGTAGAACCACAAGGGTTACCACCATGATGCACCCATGATTGTACCATAGAGCTTGTCATAGGAAGCTTACTATCAAATATTTATCCCTATTTGTACTCATATGTTCAAAAGACTAAAATTAAGAATATGTTGTTGGAGTTATTAGTAGCAAGGGTCATTCAACCTAGTGTCAACCCATATTCTTCTCTAATACTTTTGGCTTGTAATAAAAATAGATCTTGGCAATTATGTGTGAATTTTTGAGAACTCAAAAAAATTACCATCAAGGACAAATTTTCCATTCCCTTACTAATGAGTTATTATATGAAATCCATGGTTATTGCTTCTTCTCAATGTTGGATCTTCATTTAGGTTATCATTAGATCAATATTGTAGGAAGAAGATATTTGAAATATAACATTATGCACTCACGAAAGCCATTATAAATTCATATTGATGTCATTTAGTCTTACCAACATGTCATCCACCTTTAAGAGTCTCATGAATGCAATCTTTTGACCATTTTTGCATAAATTTATTTTAGTCATTTTTAATGATACTTAGGTTTACAATCATAAAATGGGGGAATGTTTGCAACATCTAGACCAAAAACTACACTGCCTAGCTAATAATAAACTATGTTAAATGATCCAAATGTTATTTTGGGATGTAAAAAGTGAAATACCTAGGCCATATAATCATAGGGAAATGTATCAAGGTGGAAAATATTACTACCATATAAGAATGGCCCAAACCACACACTCCCAAACATCTTTGGGGTTTACTAGGCCTCATTGGTTATTATAAAAAAACTATCTTTGATTATGGAAATATTTCACCCCTTTGATGAATATGTTATGAAAATACTCATTTCTATGGTCAAAACCCATTTATCATGTATTTATATAACTCAAAAAATCTATTATATCTACTCCCATGCTAGATAAGCCTAACTTATCCAAGCCATTTATGGTTGAAAGTGATGCCTCTGGAAGTGGAATTGGTGCAGTGCTTATGCAAGAAGGGCATCCATTGGCCTTCACTAGTAAAGCACTATAGGTAAAAACCTAGAAAAAATGACTTATGAGAAGGAGATGATGGTGATCTTACATTTTATCAACAAATTAAATCCTTATCTTATTGGGGTGACATCTTCCCATAAAAACAAACCACCATAGTCTTAAGTACTTTCTTGAGTAGAGTGTATCTATGTCCAAACAATAAAAATTGATTACCAAACTACTAGGGTATGACTATGAAATCCTTTATAAAATGGGTAAGGAAAATGTAGTCATTGATGCACTATATTACCAATATAAGGATTAGGGTATTGTATGTGCAATCTCTACAATTTCGTAATGGACCCACCAACTTCAAGGAGAAGTGACCCAAGATTCCACCTTGCAATAATTAATTTGGTATCTTCAAACTAATCTTGACTCTCACTCAAGATATACATGGGATGCACAATATTTATGATACCAAGGTCACCTTATTATCCCTAGATATTTTCACTCTATGATTCTATACTATAAGAAATGCATTCTTCTCTAACTACAAGATATTTAGGCTTATTAAAAATATATGAATGGGCTAGATGCATAGTTTTTTGGATAGGGATGAAAATATACATCAAGACCTTTGTTGTAGAATGTAACACTTGTCAGCATGTTAAGGGTGAAACTATTCACACATAGGACACACTCTAACCTCTTCTGATTCTAGAGACTATTTAAGCAAAAAAAATTAGGGATTTTATTGAAGGGATTCCAAAGTCTAGAAGTAAAATAGTCATTCTATTTATGGTGGATTTGTAGACACTTAAAACACATCATATTGATAAGACTACCTATATTGAATCCTTTTAGGACATATGACCCACCTTAGGCAGCCCTATGCGTTAAAACAATGGTTTTCACCACTCATATAGGAGACATTCTCCTTTATAGCCATGGTCATCCATCTAAGGGATGGTCTCTAAAGGCCATATCACCAAGGGATAGCCCCCAGTCAGGGCCATATCACCTCAAGATAATCATGCTTGAAGCAATATAAAAAAATAGCAGGACATAACTAGCAGTTGAAATTACTAGTAAACCCCACGCATGAACCTGTGCTACAATTTAGCACATGCATTAACCCAAATTAGAATAATTGCATGGCATAATCAATTGCATAGAGATTTTGAAGATAGGCATTCAATTTTCTTAATGCAAACTACCTCTTCACTTTTTCATGTGCAAGGTTGTGCTATTATTAGATTCCTTTCAAGGAATTTATATAATAGCACTCACCCCTCAATTAAAAGATATCAAGCTTTCATATCTTCAAGCAATGAAGTGCTACTAAAATTTGACCATGAGAGAATTTTTTATTCTTCTAGATATAGAAAACATGCTACTAGTTCTTTCCAAAGGTTGAATATCACCTCCATCTTCACCATCGCCATTGGTTTCTCTTGATACCCCTTCTTCATCATCGAATCCTCCAAGAAAGAAAATGTTGAAGGTGCCAATCGAGGAGATCCCACCATCCATTTCCATAAATTTTGTAGAATATATTTCAACTCCTATGGATGAGGAAGAATCATATATTGCTATGGATGAGTCATATCAAACCACACACTCATCATCCTCATCCACCCCACCGTAGGTCATGGTTCATTTGGCTAATCCTAGACTCGCTGAGTATCTAGTGCAAAATATCATATTTACTCCACTCATCAAGTCCATGCAAGATATGGGTAAACCTCACTTGTCATCACTACCCATTGGTACCATTGTGCCCTTGGGGGTGCCCCCAAACCAAATGAACTTTGTCTATGGGGGTTTTGATGATTCTACAAATATTTTCCCTATGGAGGATGATAGTGATGATCCATTTTTTAACAATATCAGTTATCTATCAAATCCAAATTTCATCCTATGGTACTTTTACTACTATCATTGGCATGGGAATGATCTAGGCCGGTGTGAACAAGATATTTGGATTCCTTATCAGTTGTAGTATCAGCTCCTCTATGAAAGGTTCAATCTAGGATATATTGGGTGCATACCAGATGATTCTCTAGTAGATGCCCTTCAACACATTATTATAAGATTTGGATAAGAACTTGAGAGGGATGGGTCCACCAACCTTGGTTACACCCATTCATTGGGTGATTATTTTTCCATTGCAATGGCAACTATCGAGCCTTCTAATCCTATAAATACAGTATCTAAGGAGGCATTGAATGAATAAGTTTTAGAGTATCTTGAAGAGTTTAATTTTGATCTGGTTGAAGATAGTCAGGAGTTTGAAGGAGATTAGGTTTTTTATAGTGATTCTAAGGGAGAATAGGAGTTTATATCTATAGATCGATTTAGCTCATAGGAAGAGGACTCCTACTCCATCGAGCCTATTATTAACCTAGATGAGTTTTATCTTAGGGTGTTTCCTATGCATCAATCCATTTAGAGGTAGCTACTACCACCAAAATATCCAATCATCCATGTTCCATCTAGGTCTCATCCAGTAATTCTACCTCCATCTCAGCCACCTCTGGTGCACTTGAGGCCACCCATATTTGATAGGCTCCTTCCAACTATGAATGGAAACTATCCACCATCCATTAATGTGGTTTCCATTGATCTGACCATGCCACTTCATAATCCCAGCAACCCTTCAAAATATTTGCACCTCAACAATGGGACCATCGATTTGGATCACATTGTGACTCCACCATCACCTATAGAGTTCTTCCCTTGTGAAGATATGTTATACCCATTTTATTTCTCCTAAGGACCATCTGAAGATGTTTGTCAAGATGAGATTGAACCTGATGAAATGATCGATTCTTCAAATTTAGCTAACCATTTTATCCCTACACCTCATCAGCTTGAGGAGGGATCTCACATATCAGTTGAGGATACTATTGACATGGATATCGACATCGATCCCATAGTTCCTAAAAATATCAAGTTGAAACATAGTTTGTCCCCACAATAACAAGCCTTTATCATAACTCTCTTGAAATAGAAAAGAGAGGCTTTTGCTTGGTCTTATAAAGATATGATAGGTCTCGACCCGAGTTTGGTCGTTCACAACCTAATGCTTGATCCAAAAATCAAATTGATCAAGAAAAAACTTATAAAGATGCATCCAACAATAGCCTTAATGGTTAAATATTAGTTACAAAAATTGTTGGATGCAGGGTTCATTCAACCCATCGATTATCCTAATTATGTTTCCAACATGGTACCCATAGGAAAACCTGATGGAAGGATCAGCATATGCACATAATTTTGAGATCTTAACAAAGCAACTCCTAAAGATGAATTTTCCCTCCCAAAAATTGATGCTCAAGTCAACGCAATTGTAGGTCATGAAATTTTATCCCTCATGGATGGTTTCTCAGGCTACACTTAAATTTGGGTCAATCCCAAAGATCAACCCAATATAGTCTTTATGACACCTTGGGGGAATTTATATTACAAATTCATACCATTTAGCCTCAAAATATTGGTGCAACATATCAGTGGGTCATGACATACATATTTCATGACTACATGCACAAAATCCTAGAGGATTAGCTAATCTTTGATGCATCATGAGTCCCTTAATGTTCTAATAAAATTCTTTGATCACCTAATCAAGAACAATGTTTAACTTAACCCCAAGAAGTGTGTCTTCATAGTTACATTTGTAAAACTCTTGGGTTTTATAGTCTTGAAATGAGGCATTGAACTCGATCCCACCAAAGTCAAGGCTATACTCAAAATTCTTCCTCCTACCAACCTTAAGCAGCTTTGCAACTTACAAGGAGCACAACTTACAAAAGGGGGTCCCATTCAATTGGGATGATGAGTGTCAAAAGGCCTTTGATGATGTCAAACAATACCTAGCATCATCTCCAGTATTAGCTCTACCTCGACCAGGTGTATCTATTTTACTATATATATCAACTATCAACTTTACCTTAGGGATAATATTGGCCCAAAAGAATGAGGTAAATAAGGAACAAGTTATTTATTACATCAGTCGCACCTTGGTTAGCTATGAGCTCAAGTACACATACGTTGAGAATATTTGCTTAGTGGTGGTATTCACCATCAAAAATTTATGCCATTACATGCTAAATCAAACAACATATGTCGTGTCTAAAGAAAACCCTTTGTAATACATGATGAGTTAGACATACCCTAATAGTCATACCACAAAGTGGATCATGTTATTGATAGAATTTGACCTTGAATTTATAATTCAAAAATCTATTAAAGGTCAAGTCATTGCTAATAAACTAGTAGAGGCTCCTCTCAACAATGATAAGACTCTTACCATCGAGTTGCCTGATGATGCAATTTTTACATTATCAGACTCGACGAAACTAGAAGAACATGAAAACACAATCGATATGACTTTATTCTTTGATGGTTCTAAGTGTGAGTAGAGGGGTGGCACAATAATTATGTTTTTCACACCATAAGGGGCTCTTATGCCTTTTTTGTTTAAAATTGATTTCCCATGTAGCAACAATAATGCTGAATATGAGGCCCTCCTTTTGGGTCTTCAAGCAGCTATTACCATGAAAATCAAAAAGCTCAATATCTTTAGCGAATCATTGATCATTTTTAACCAAATAAAGGAAATCTACCAGTGTAAGTGTCCAATATTGCAGTCATAAAAAGCACTTGTGGACAAGCTACCAACTAAAGTGGAATGGTACAACATTGAGGTAGTCCCTCATTCATCTAACCATTTTATAGATATAATGGCTTCCTTGGGATCCTTAATTCTGTAGAACCCTTCAGATGATATCACAACCATTCATGTCAAAATACTTTCACAATCAACAATTTTGTATTAGGCTTCGAAATATGAGGAATTTATCCACATGATCTAGATTAAACTATACCAAGAACGGTTCTCTCGCATACACAACTTTTTAAAATATACTTCTTGGGGTTCTTTGATTTTGAATAGTCCTTTTGATAACAACACAATGATCCATATTAAGGTTATCTCCCAATTAGTATTCATGTGGGATGAATCTCAAAAGGAACAAGTAGTTCATTCAGTCGAGACTCAACAATATCAATATTGGTTCACCCAAATAAAATATTTCCTAAAGATTAGAAATATCCCTTTGAGATTGTTACATGCTGCAAAACAAACATTCAAACAAAAAGCAACAAAATATGTCTTGTTAGGAGATATACTATATCATCGAGGCTACGATGGTCTTCTCCTTTGTTGTCTAGAGCCTTACGAATCTACTTGCGTAATTTTGCAAGCTCGCAATGGTACTTGTGGTGGCCATTTTAGTGGCATGGCTATCGCTAAGTGCATCCTCCAAATGGGCTATTATTGGCCTACTATGGGGAAATATTCTTATTTTTATGTCAAGAAGTGTATGAAATATCAGCATCATGCTAATATTTCACACGTACCTTCTCAGGCCTTGCAATCGATTCATTCGGTATGGTATTTTTCGTAGTGGGGATTTGATTTAATTGGGAAAATCTCACCCCATATTTGGACCATCACACATTTATCTTAATAGCCATAGAGTATTTCACCAAATGGGTGGAAGACATCCCTCTTACCACTACGACTGGACCTCACATCGTGGATTTCATACTTCATAATATCATATGTCATTTTGGTATTCCATCCAAGATTATCTCAAATAATGGGCCCTCATTTAAGAACAAGGATGTGTTGGATTTTAATGTCAAGTATAACGTTTAGCACAGCTTTTCCACACCCTATTATCTATAAGCTAATGGGCAAGTAGAGGTTTCAAACAAAACACTCATTGACATTCTCAAAAATACTATCAAAGATAATCATAAATATTGGCATCTTCAACTACCTCTTGCATTATGGGCTTACAAAACTAGTATTAGAATTCCCATTGGGGCAAATCCATTCTCACTAGTATATGGAACCGAGGCCATTATACCCTTATAATTTGAAATACATTCATTGCACATATCACTCCAAGAGTTCATTGATGATGAGACTACACAACAAGCTCACCTTGATCAATTGACCCTTCTTGATGAGCGACGTGTTAATTCTCTCAAGCACCTCTGCATTTATCAAGATCACCTTAAGTGAGCTTATGATATGAAAGTCCACCTTAGGGACTTTAAAGTTAGGGATCTTGTGCTTAAAGTATAACTAATCAAAAATGAGAAATCACAAAGCAAATAAATCACTAAAATGTGGTTTTCACCACTAAGCAAATAAATCCCCTTGCTCCTCATCCAAAATGAGCAAGTATCCTAAATAAATCAAAAGAAAATAAGGGAGTAATGACCTTGAATCCCTAGAATTCTTAGTGTTCAAAAACCATGGGATGATCTCCATTATAGAAATGGGCTCTAAGAGTCATCCTAGTAATGGATTAGTCTTACATGTGGCGATATGTCTGTCACATTAGTGACCTTCTTTTATATAGACCAATGTCAGCTTGTGGATAAGCTAGCTTTTAGTGGCTTGTATTACCTAGTAGTCTAGTCCAACTATGTCCAAAATTAGGATAATGATAACCATAGGGTGATATTCATTACAGCAATGGGCTCTAAGAGTTGGCCTGGCAACGGGTTAATATTATGTGTCACATTAATACATACACTATGCACACACACGCATATTGAGTATTTGGGTCTTCCTAGTAGATTTTTATATTTTAAGAGTTAGGTATAGTTAGTATACAACTTTTGATTGGTCAACTAGGATTTTTGAGTCTTATGAAAAATCCCATTATTCCCTTATGATATCTTACTGATCCCCCCTCCATCATTTACATTTTTATCATCTTACATATGGTTGGCTTTCAAATGTATGACTTTTGTGAAAAAGTTAACATTTTGATTGATGACTTTTATACATTTTGTGGTGCTTACATTTAGGTTGTTTTGCATTTTAGATTTATTCATTATGTTTTAGCATATAAACATACAAACCACATTCTGCATCATCATGTCATTAGTACATCATCTACATACATACATCTATGTATATATACTACAATGTCTAGGCATACATCCATCATCCACAATTGCATCCATAAGTGCATCCATACATAAAATAAAAACATGCAATAAACACATGATAGGCCACAATAAAAGTCATATCATATATATGGTAAAATAGGTACATCATGATACAAAAATACATGTAGGCTACAATCAAGTGGGTCCTCAAACCTCACATCCAAAAAGAGAACAATCTATGAGTCCAAGTCAAGTGAGGCTTGCACCCCCAAAATCACTGCTACCCTCCACCTCATCTCTATGAGGCAACCCTAAACCACTAGCTACTAAATTCTTTGGCCTAGTTGTAGATCTAGGAGCTCGTACCCTCATAAAAGGCTAACCCAACTCACTACATTGACTGTTATGATATCCTCCTACTAAAGAGCGAGTATGTAGGTGATCGCCAATTTGCCCTACCTAATCCTCCAAATCTTGGATGTAGGCTCCATAAGATCAACGTCAAGACTAATAGTCACTCAACAGCATCTGCAATATTCCTACATCAGCCTATAGCCTTGTTGCATCACCTATAGTCTAGCTACATGTACCTACTTATCCCTAAGCCACGATCAAAGCCACCACCTAAGTCTATAGAGCATCCTACTCTATAGTCTGAGCCACCACCTGAGTCTATAGAGAATCTTGCTCTACGGTTTGAGCTACCACCTGATTCTATAGAGCATGTCGCTCTAGGGTCTAAACCTCCACATGTGTCCATAAAGCATCTCACTCTATCATCATATTATCGATATCCTCTTGGGAGATATCCACATGATCCTTTAAAGTGTCCCTCTCCTTAGAGAATCTCTTCCCCCTCTATATCTCTCTATCCAACTAGCTCTAAATTAATGTCAGTGAGGTATCTCACTCTGTTAGTTGTTCTTGTAGAGACCGAACCTACTCTTTGAGTTGAGAATCCTCATCCTAGGGATCCTCATCATCCCTACCCTCATCTTGTGGCTTGTCCCCTCTCTTTGAGGTCTCATCCCACCCTCCCTCTATCTGGTGATGCACTCATCACTCCTCCTCGGCCTCTTACATGCTCTCATATCCTATCACTCCAACCTATTCACCCATAGGTCCACCTCCTTGCCACAGTTGTGTGACCCATCATGCATCCTACTCTACAATCATGCCTAGGTCCTCTATCCCCAGATCTGCTAGTGATGGATCCACTACCTCACCCACTGGCTCTACTCGTAGTCACTCAAGTTGAGGCTCATATCTCTAATGTCGATAAATGATGGATGCACCAGGTACACCCTAACTAACCTCAAATTATCGATAAACATGAGAGTACTATATATACTCTCGCTTTGTGTTGTGGTGACTGACCACCCATTACCTGCATCTAGTGCACCTCAATTGCTCCACCACCTCCATCCAAGGTGGGCAATCCCTATATGGTCACCATGTCACCTACTCTGGCCTCAATCGATTGAACAACTCTATGTACTGAGTAATCCTACCTAAGTGGGGTCGAATCTGATCTAACCTCCTGATCCCAAAACCACAAACTCATGTAGCTAATATCCTTGTCTATCATCTTAGCCTACCTTGATCAAATAAGAGTTGTATTTATCCACCTAGATGTGCTCCCACCCCCAGATCTATAGCATGAAACTACAGCCCAATCCAAGCTTGCACCATTGGAACATATCATATATCTCATCATACAAATGATCTAGTAGCATAGTCCCCCAGGTTGTGACTAGAGGATCTTGCATAGTATAGTTGACAAAATCCTACACTAGCTCAAGAAGGTTCCATGGAAACCTCACACCTAAAGAGTCAAGTAACAATATGTTAGACATGTGTGACATCAGCACTACATTTCTTGATGTGAGTACATCTACCTCATACCATACCTCCACTAACACCCCATCACTCTCTATGCTACACTTAGCAACCTCCCAGTCCTCTCCAAAAATACTCTAGAGCACTCTCCTCTACTAGCTAGTTTGTGTTGAGTTGATGGGGCATCCCTAAATAAGAACATGAATAATCCTGTAGATATCCTCTAGCGTGACTACCATATCTCCAGTCAAAAGTTGGAAGGTGTTTTTTTGACTATCCCAATGATCTATCAAGGTCATCAGGTAGGCCTGATCCATGATCACCATTGGTAGCCTTACCACCTACTTAAGGCCAATGGCCTCAAGCCACTCCTAATCAACATTAGTAAGTGCATCATGCATTATCTTATAGATCGTGGGATATCTATGGCAAGCCCTCACACACTGAATGAAAAATTTTCAAATTTGACAATCAAGTAAAAAAACAACACTCAATAAACAGTGAGGTCGTCTTAGGACACAACGCTCTCCAGGTGATGTCATATCGAGTTGAGACGACCTTCACAATGGTCATATTATTTATCATTCATGACTGTCTCACCCCGAGATGGTCCCCAATCTCACAAGAGGGACCATCTCACCGTGAGATGGCCCCTAAACATGGAAATTTTGAATCAAATATCACATGCCCTAAATACAAATAAGCACATAAAAGAACAAATCCAATCATTAAAAAAACCTACACTACATTTTATTCTAAGGTGTGATTCCTTGCCTTAATTTTTGGATGAGGTTCATTTCCCGCTTTAGTTAATGAGGTTCATTTTATTTTGCAAGGCAAAAAAGAAGAGAATATGGTATTTACTTTTCTTCTTTCGACTCCTCTGGTTGTTGAGGTCTCAAGTTGATCCATGGTGAAATTTTTTCAATGTTTTGGCAGCACTATGCTTCAAAAATCATTCTCCTCCTCCTAGCTTTCCTTTTTTCTTCAATCGCAATAGTGCAAATGGCATCAAAAATGTACTAATTTTCATTTTATATTTTTAAATCTATGGGACCATCTCAAGGTCATATGGTCATAATTATTATGACTGTCCCACCAGGATATGATCACCAAATTTACAGATATACAAAAAAAAAAGCCTCAAAGGAACTTAACCCCTTTGGTCACATCCAAAAAAAACAAAAAAAATACAAAAAACTCATGTGAACCTTGTATTTAGTGATTTATTCTAGCCACTCAGCGATTGGTTATCCATGCAATTCGATAGGATGAATAAATTACCATAATACCACTCACAAAAACAAAATAAATGGGTCAAAGTCAAGGTTGTAATAGGGATCTTTCACCCTTTTACTTTTGCAATTGTCCTAAAGCACCCAAATCAAATCATCTTGATCAAGCGACTCATCACTTTCATAATTTTTCCATTTTCTCATCGACTCATCGCTTGAGAAGGTAGTCATACATCACAAAATTTATAATCAAATCAATACTCAAACACTCGATCATACAAATTGCATTCGTTCAAGAATCATTGCCAAATATAATCATGCCCTTATTGCTTGGGGCAAATAACAAGCAAAAACTTAAACTAAACACATAACAGGACAACTAAAACTTCATGTTTGGTATACCTAAGATCATCACCTATAGACTAGATCTTGTCTACCCATGGCTAAAAGGTTTATTGAAACCAAGTTCTTCAAATTATCAAAAATAATGATTCAAAAATGCATGCTCTTTCCATTATTGGGACATCTAACATTGGTCATATCAACGAACATCATCAACCCTCAATTTGACTCTTGGTCATCTATTTTTGCTTCACATTGTACTTTCACACAACGCATCCCAAAAAGGGGTATCTATAGACACCTAAAATGTGTCATATTGAGGATACTACCTATATGGCCTCCTTTTAGGCCATAATACCCACCTTGGGCAGTCCTATGGGCTCAAATAGTGGCTATCACCACTCATGCAAGGGACATTCCCCTTTACAAGCATGGCCTTCCATCCAAGGGATGCCCCCCATTTAGGGTCGTCTCACCTTGAGACAGTCATGCTAGAAGCAAGATAAAAAAAGAGCAGGATAAAATTAGTAGTACAAACTACCAATTAACCTCATGCATGAACCTACACCACAATTTAGTGTGTGCATGAGCCCATATTAGAACAACTGCATGACACAAATATTTGCATAGAGATTTTGAATATAGGCATTCACTTTTCTTAATGTGAACTACCTCTTCACTTTTTCATGTGCCGGGTTGTGCTATTATTATATTCCTTTAAAGGAATCTATATAATAGCACTCACCCCTCAATTAAAAGAGATCAAGCTTTCAAATCTTCAAGCAATGAAGTGCTACTGGAATTTGACCATGAGCCTCCAAGCATTTTGAATTCTTAGAGATATAGAAAGCATACTTCTAGTTCATTCTAAGGGTTGAAGACCACATCCATATTCATTGTGCAATCACATGTACCTTTTTCAAATATTGATCCAGACCCAGTAAGTTGTTCACAAGAATGCATCAATCTGTCGACCAAACCACGGATTGAATCCAAGAGTTGCCTTGCATCAACCTTGAAAATCCCTTATAGGTTAACGATTGTCTCGCTCAGAGATGACCCACGGGTATGGCCATCCCACCCTGAGATGGCCCCAGGGTAGATGTCTATTTTCTTGTTTTATTTTAGTAGATTTTAGCAACAATTTTTTTATTGTTTCTTATATAAGCTATGCTTTCATTTATGCATGCATCTATTTTCTATTTCATTTATTTATCACATCTTATCATCATCATATCGAGCCCTATCTTGAAGGGTTCTACACATACTATTAATAGATTTTCTTTCCTTATGTGTAGGCTACAGGTTTTTATGAGGAAGGAAGAGTGCAAGAACTTGATATCATCAGCCATTGTGATGGTCATGAGAAACCCACTCCAAGACAGTTCGTGGGTGCAAGAGAGATCATGCAGAGTACACTTCAATATTTTATGATGATATTCATTGTATCAATACTTGGTAGCAAATCCCCTTAGGAGGGATCTCATTGTAACCATTTGAAAATAATAGATTCAATATTAATAAAATGGGTAGCAATAATATGTTTTATCATTGTGGTTGGATCATTGCTATCTATTTTAGCCTTTTATTTCATTGCTATCTATTTTAGTCTTGTATTTCATTGATTGGTGCTTATTTAGGCTTATTAAAAATATATGAATGGGCTAAATGCATTTTTTTTTGGATAGGGATGAAAAAATACATCAATACCTTTGTTGTAGAATGTAACACATGTCAACATGTTAAGGGTGAAACTATTCACACATAGGACATGCTCTAACCTCTTCCAATTCTAGAGACTACTTAAGCAAATATTTCTATGGATTTTATTGAAGGGATTCCAAATTCTAGAGGTAAAATAGTCATTCTATTTATGGTGGATTATCTCTCTAAGTATAATTATATCTATCCTCTAGCCCACCATTACAAGGCCTCAATTGTTATCTAAATATTCCTTGGTTCTATTTTTTTCCTTCATGGCATTCCTCAGTCCATCATATCCAATCATGACCCTGCATTACTAGTTATTTTTGGTAGGAACTATTCAAGTTGTATGGTACACAACTAATAATGAGATCAATATGCCATCCTCATACTAATTGGTAAACTAAAATTATCAACAAGTATATGGAAACTTCTCTATTGCTTCACATATGAGAAACCAACTCATTGGGTCAAATGGCTTCCTTTAACTGAGTGGTGGTATAATACTACCTATCACTCCTCCATAAAGATGACACAATATAAAATAGTTTATGAACACCCTCCACTATCACTTATGTCATACATTTTGGGTAGTTCCAAGGTCCAAGGAGTGGATTCCACTCTCATGAATTATGCATAACTACTACAACATGTCAAAGATCATTTTTCCTTGGCATAGAACCATATGCAACAACAAGCATATCAACAATATTTTGAGTATAGTTTGAACATCATGGACATGGTTTTCCTATGCCTATAGCCCTACAAGAAATCATCACTAAAAAGTTCTATGTACCCTTAGTTAAGTGTATTGTTTGATCTTATGAGTGAATCATTTGATCCCTATACAAAATTACGTTAAGCATACCAAAATTTCTAATTCCTTTTTCAACTAGTGAATCTCTTAGTTTTATGATTGAATCACTAGACAAACTGAATCACTCTTTAAATATAAACTTGGTAATTTTTCATTCAGCCTCCAAATTTTGGCCATTTTTTCCACTAGCCATCACGGATACCTCATACATCTTAGCTAGCCCATCAATATCAAAATCTAACTTAATGTTACTATCTTCAATAGTTTTTGACTCTCTCACATCTACTCTACCAGCACTTGTCCCAATCCTAGAACATGTAGAAGAGGTGGAATACTCTAAGGGAAATTACAAGAAGAAAATAATAAATACAAAGAGACATCCATCTCCTCCTCCTCAAATTCCTAAATATTTTTTTATGAACCCTTCAAAAAGGTAGAAGAGGAAAGGTTCAAGCACTCCATAAGCCAAGTAAGCAAGTAAGCTACAAGGATATAAAACCTAGGTCCATATATAGATTCTTAGAGTATCAATAGGATTTATATGTTAGGCCTTGCTATGAATCTCATCCCTTATATATGGAACTATCCAAATCTCATAGAATAATCTACAATAATGTATGAAACTATAGGATGAAGCACTAGACCATCACAATAGAGCGAAGAGTCCTTTTATATCGAGGGAGACATAAGGAAGATGTGGATGTGGCTAATGACCTAACAATATGGATCACTTATAATCCTAAAATATAGAAGGATTTATAAGATAGGTACTGCTCAAATTATTAGTGATATTTCTTGATCCCCCACCTCAAAAATCCGAACAAGCCAATGAACTTCAACATTATGCTAGAGTTGGAGATTTTTACTGATGATGTTCATATGTTTTTGTTGGGAATTGCAGTTTCTTAGAGAGAGGTTAGATACCAAAGTTTATGAAGAGCACATTACCCTCTTGTATATTATTGATACATACCCAAGGAACTCTTATATTAATTGTGTCAAATACATCACTAACTAGATGGATGACTAACTCAAAGAATTCGAGGAGAGAAAATATGCATGCACTCCCACTTAGTCAAGTAGATATTGTATTAGAAGAAATACTAGATATCAACATTTTAGCTTAATTATATGGGAGCATATGGGAATCTCTCTCAATAGTAGAGTGTATTTTTACCAATAAGCAAGTAAAACTTCATACCACATCTATGACAAAGTGTACAACATTACCATAGAAATGATGAGGTGAAAGGCTACAAGGTTGTTAGACAAGGCTAGGTAACCACTAAAATTATAGGAATGGCTAAATGGGTATTTATACCTAGGGAGGAGTTACTCTTTTATCCATCTATATGGATTTTCATCCATCCACATTGAGTTGTTATTGTTTATGCTTTATTATATATTCAACCTTGAATATGCTAGGCAACTCGATTATGTGAACCTAAGGTACTTGAGGGGGTAGAAGAAAATTACCTTATAACCACTCAATTAGGTTATTATGAAGATTAACGCTATGTTATAAGAATTCCACCAGGTTCTCAAAGATACGTTGAGAGATATGGTGTTAGAGAAAATCTTATATTGTTGGTCCTATGATCTAGTAAAGTATTCTAAGGTAAAATTAAAGACCAAAAGTTTTCATAACTTCTTTACATGAGAATATTTATTGCATAGAATGGGAGGAAAACCATAGTGAGTAAATAACTCTAACCACTTTTGGAAGCACATATGGGTATGAATATGAGATACAAAGTTGGTATAATAATTCACCAATGTGGAACTCCAATTTGACCTAGACAATAAAATGAATCATCAAAAATTGGGAGGCTTGGGGAAGTTAGGGTATTCTAACCAAAAGATCCTCACTTAGAATAATATGAGATATGATATGGGGACATAAAATATATCAACTCAAGATGGCCCATTTGATTAAGAATTATCTACCATCTAGGATTGGAGTTATCCTAGGAGTGTGAAAAGGATGAGAATAACAAGGGAATCCCTAGAAAGTCCTTTGAGTTTGTTAAGCCAACCTTATGCTACATTTGAGATAGTTATATCTATTACACCCTTTATGTTAGAATTTATTAGCTCCATAGTGTAAAAAATAATAGAAATGAAGCACAAATTGAGAGGGTGTGCCTATGGATATATGTTTTAAAAGGTTGTTATGTTATAGTAATAGCAAAGGTATACACCTCAACTTGAGGAGGGGAAATCCCCCAAGGACGAACTCCTCCCAAGTTGGGAATGACTAGAGTAGTGGCTACCATTGCATTTACATCTACTTTCCTTCCACTACTAATTGATCCCATCTCTTTCTCTACTTCTTATACTCTTACTTCCTACTCTTCCCTCATATCTAATTTTTTTGGACTTCTCTCACCATTTGTGAGTGTGCTCACAGTTCTCCTAGAGGCATCTATGTTGTATGATTCCACTCTTTTTCTATTAGTATTTATGCTAGTAGAATTATTAATACAATTAGTATCAAGGACAACATCCTCCATGCCCACACCATTCATTCCCATATCCACTCAACTCACTTCACCCACTATCACATCTCACTTACACTTCCCACCATCTCAAGTGCAATTAATCCTATTGTAGATGATGATGTGACACACACCCAATTTTATGATCGAGTTTGTGAGAACAGCCCTAGAGTCTAGTTTATCCATAGGGCCAAGTTAAGCATTTTTATAGAATATTGTATATGATCCTAAGGAATTAGACATCCAAAAGGCATCTTATTTGATCAAAATTGAGGAGAGAAAGTTAAAAAAAAAAGTGCAAATGGTTAAGACAAAACCACTCATGATTGAATACTGCTGTGGTCATAACTAAGATCTAAGGTATATAACATCATCATGGAAGCAATAAAGAATGACCCAACCAAGAATTCTACATACCATGTTGATTTTATTGCTAGGGTACTTGAGCCAAATCTGATTCAAACATGTCTATACTAAAGGATTCAACTCATAAACTAGCTTTCAATTGGTATGGAAATGCACTTTAGACAACTAGATATTAAAGGAGAACAATAATGATCTTGACATAGAAATAATGCAACCAAATGTTGAAAAGGAACAATTCTAGCTAGAAAACAAGGCATTGAATAAGAACACCATTAAGAGAGAAAGACATCTTTGAGAGAGATCAACTAAAGAAGCAAGGTGAGAACCTCAAATTCTCACTTTATGAGACTAAAAAATAAGAGGAAATAGCTATAGGATCTCTTATAATATCTTTTACAAAGGCAATACTAGTTGATAAAATAGAGTGAACCAAAAAATTCCAACTAAAAAGCTTAGGTAAAGTAGTTACAAGATGCTAAACAAGTGAGAGATCAAAATATTGAGGAGCTCTAGAAGGAATTAATAATGTTGAAGAAAGTAGGAACAATTGTACCTTTGATAAAAATTTTTTATATCCAATGGGTGAAATCCCTCTAGGAGAACATCAAGGCTAGAAAAATGAATACCAATAGGTACTTTTATTTTACATCCTACATGGAACACAACCTAAATCAAGTAGTAGACACCATCAAATAAGTTGAGAAAAAATTGGCTACAAAGGATACCAAGAAGTACTTAATATACTATCTATGATTTTGGCATCATAGTGTGGATACCTAAAATTGGATCACTTAACTTAGACTAAAATTATCACAAAATGCATATAATAGTCAACTTAATTATGATTATCATTCCAAACCTAGAATTTATAGCCAAAACCCATAATAAATGAATTCACCACCTTGGCACAAATTTTCTAGCAAGCAAATTTATTTTCCAACTAGCATATTCATGCACAATATAAGTTTTCAAACTCCCTTGCCTGATTCAATCTATAATAGTCAAAATTCACAAATTCATTGTCTATGTGAATTTGTTGGTGGTGTATTTGTATAGGTGGTATATTTTTGTTTGATACATAGCCAAAAATCATGGTTGTGCCTACAATAGCCAATCAAGGCAATATTAACTCTACTATCATCCTTGTCATCATAGGCACTAGCATACAAAGAGGAAGGTGGCTAACTTTCCTCCACCTACCTAAATCAACCTCAATAAGGGTGCAATTAATTTTTCTTAATCCATCAACCTAGTTAGTCGCCAAATTATCCCTTAATGAGCCTTCATCATTAGTGTCACCTTGCCCCTCTCCTTAGGGAAACTCCTAAGAGGGCCAATTCTATAAATCAATCCCTTGGGAGGGCTTTAGGAGATACTTTTGCAGATAACAAATTGTTGTCAAAAGGTCTAATAAAGTTTCTATCTATGCATTAAAGTGCTACCAAAATTCCTTGGCAAGATCATCTTCAAGTAAGTATTTGGAATTCAAAAGGAAAAAAGGGACACCTCTTTTTGTCTCAAGGAATTTGGTGATAGCGTTATTATCCCATTTGATTTCAATCTTTCATTCATATTAATATTTTATGATTTAGCTTTTTACGTGCATTTACTTGTCTTGTATTCTTTTTATCTAGTCAATACCTTATGTTGTTAAGTGTTCCTATTAGTTTTTATGGGCATCTTAGGAGGCCTATAAGATAGAGAATCATTGCTAGGACTCCTAAAGTAACCATTATGGGGATCTGTAATCTTTCTCAACCTAGCCTTTTATTTTTCCACCATTGAGAGTGAATCCACTACCTATATCCAATCCAAGTGTATTCATTCTAGGTAGTTGCAATAACTGGTCATAATCTTAAACCCATGTCCTCGCTCTTCTATCACAAAGGAAAATATACCACATATGACTATTTTAGGTAGTGTATTCGTTATCCTTCTACATAGCCCAACATCTAACATGTTCAACCTTTCCTTGTACATATTTTTGTTACCTTTGACAACCTCTAACTTTGTTCCTACCCTCTAATAGTTTGGATCTATCATTTTAATTAATTCACTGGTTACAAAGTTTTTAGGTGGAACATTCACCACAGGTATAACACCATCCATCCCAAACGTTAAATTTAATTTTTCTTGAGTATAAATATGGAACATGACTGTGCCAATCAGGATATTTCCTACTTTTTACTATTTGGTAGGCCCCCAAACTATGATGCACCTTTTTTCTATATATTTTGTAGGTTTTAGTGAACTTTCTAGTTATAGGTCTTCCAAGAGACATATTTGTTAGGCGGTGTATTTTCATCAAGCACCATAATAGGTAAGTATACATTTTCCTCCTATTTTCATTCATTATTGTAGGTTGTTTTATTGATTTTTATTTTGCATATTTCTATGTTTTGCCTTCCAAATACATATAAAAAGGAAAAATCAAAAGGAATCTTTAAAATTTTAGCTTAGTATTCTATTCTACTTAGGTATTTAATCTAGAATTGCATGTAGCTTGCATTAGGATAAATTGTATGTTTGCATCCTCCTTGCACCCTTCCTTTTAAAATAAGAAAAGAAAAAGTTTCATTTCTCATAGCTTTTATCTTAGATAGCACTCATCAAAAGTATAAAATTACATATAGACTAGCACCTTGTATTATGCATTTTGTCTTCATATTGCATTGCATTAGCATCTTATGCATTAGTCCCTAGGATAGAATAAAATCTAGGTGTTTGTTAAATTGAACACATAAAAACTAGATTAGGGAAATCTTTAAGCCCTTGGTGAACCCAAACCCCTCACCAAAGATAGATTGCATGAAGCATAATCTAATGATGAGTTAGTAGTAGGGCTCTCTCATCTGAGTGTGGATGACCCTTGAGGGAATGCATCAGAGGCCAATGCCCCTATGCACCTTTTGGCATCCCACATATTTGGTGAACCCGACATGAAATACCATGTAGGTCCAAAACCTTTTGACCTAGGACCTTATCTTTAATCAACATAAAATTTATTACACTTTAATTAAGATCATTTAATCTTGTTTGCTTAGTATAAATCACATTAAATCAAGATAACAAGAACATAACCAAATTGTTAGTCCTATTAGGGGAAGGTTAACGACCCCTTGAGTAAACTGATATATAAACCTTGGGGGTTATCTCTCTTGGCTAGTATATTATAGTGGGCTAATGAGAGTCATAAGGTAGGTTGCTTTTCCAAGGTGACATAAGGGTTATAAAACATCTTCTCTTTCTTCTCTAAAAAATCTAAAAACAAAACTTTAATAAATTGAATTTCATTTCTCCCTTTGACCATGTCTGAACCTCCTTATCTTACTCAAAATGTTGCATGAGCATTAGCATAGAATCTAAGTGCTTCATCTAAACTTCTAAAGAAGCAACCTATGATTGAAAACCCAATATTTGAGGAAGAAGAGGAATAAAATCCTCCTTCTAGAACCCTTTCTCTTATTCATAATGAACAAGGGGAAGTAGTTTTTAAGTCTATGGATCATCTAGCTACTTTCTTATGAGGAAATAGGGAAGCTATGCAATCCATCTTAAGGGTGGATGAGATGCCCACTTCTATTATAGAAGAACTTCTCTTAGAACTTCCACAACAACCTAGATCTAATCCCATGAGTGCTCAACAATGAGACTTGATCATTACAACAACCATAGAAGGGAGGCCATCGAATATCCCATCTTCCTTAGGAAATTTAGGATCTATGCCTCCCAACATAGAGCCATTTAGGCTAAATCTCCCTATCTCTCAGCCTATAAGTCTTCCACAAGTTCAAAATATGGATATCTTTCCTAGTATACCTAATGCTTCAAATGTGATTTCTTCCAATCCATTCTTTAGCATGCCTATTCCTGCTAACATTCCCTCTACTAACCTTCCTTTTCAAAATAATCCTAGAATTAATAACATGATGATCCCTTTTGGATCATCCCATCCAAATTCTCAATATTATCCTTTGGTTAATTCTCAACCTCAGTCCATAACACCACTAGTTCCTTATCCTGGATTCCAAGATATAAACTCTAAGCTAGAACAATTAGTAAAAGAAAATTTTAAATTTAAACAACAATTGGCTTCTATTCAAGGAGCCACAACTAAGAAGTACTCCTATAGGGACTACTACAATCAACCTATAGACCCTACTCTAATTAACAAACCTTATCCCCTAAACTTTGTGTTACCAAAGTTTTAGATGTATAAGGGAGATGGTGACCCAATGGATCACCTTCAAATCTTTCAAGCTGCATGCCATGACATCGCCTATGATGAGGTATTGTTATTAAAAATTTTCCCTACAAGCCTTGGTGGTGAGGCCCTAGAATGGTTCTTCTAATTACCTCATCACTCAGTCAAAATTTTTGGTGATTTGGAAGAAATGTTCATCCAACATTTTGTTACCTATATCATGGAAAAATGCATAGTTGATGATTTATATCAACTAAAACAAGGTAAAAATGAATCTTTTAATGAATTCCTACCTTAGTGGCATGCATTGGTTAGAAAACTCCCTTTTGTCCTACCACCTAGAGACCTCTTGCATATTTTTATATGCAACTTACAAGAGCACCTTTCATACCCACTAGAGATGACTCACGTCTCCTCCTTTGATGATGTGGTGGACCTTGCTAAGCAAATAGAAGCTACCCTCCAATGTAGGGGGCAATTAAAAACTAAAAAGGAAGATGAGAATCCCTCTTCTTCTAACACTAAAGGATAGTATAAAAACAAACATGTTGTGGGTGATGGTGTAACTGACTCTTACCCCGTTAACAATCCTAAAATAGGTAATGTTAATACCACTACAACATTACAAAAATTAGTTCTAGCTAAGGCTCAAGAAAAGCCTCAAAGAAAGTTTACCAAGTTAAACCAATCTCTATCTTCTATGCTAACACAATTGTTAGATGCTAAGATGATAGAATTACCACCTATAAGAGCTTCATGACCTTGACAAGGAAAAGCTTCCTTGGTTCAAGGCTGACCAACAATGCACTTTCCATCACACAAATGGTCACCACACAAATAAATGTATCACTCTTAAGCATGTGGTACAAGACCTCATTGATGAAGGTCATCTAGTGGTCAATGGTCTTGAACAAGCAACATCCTCTAACCAAGATATGGGGATCTTTTAGGACCCCTTACCTAAACATGAGTAAAATGCTACTAATCATGTTCAATATAGGAATATCCCCTACTAGATTAGAACTTGGTAGGGATGATTCAAGTTAGCACCATGACTAGACAACAAGCCAAAGAAAAAGGTCAACCCTTAGAATTTCCCCTGATCCCCCCTTGGTCTTATGGCCTAGACATGTTGTTACTCCTAAAGAACCACCTTTGGTTCTAAATCCCCAAGATAAAGGTAGGAGGGCCTTCAACCTCCAACAACAATTGGAGGATACACCAGCCAAAATCTCTATACTTGAGTTGTTGCAAACTTCACCAAGTCATAGAGAAAACTTGTTTAAGCTTCTAAGTGAGCAAATAATACCTAAAAATATTAGCCCTGATGATCTAGCTAATGTGGTAGGGTCCCTTAGCATGAACCACATGACCATATCCTTCTTTAAGGATGACATTCCACCTACCTCTATGCTTGGAGAGATCCCTTTGTATATCACTTGTAACATCGATGAGCAATGCATTAAAAGGGTTCTCATTGATAATGGTTCAACTATAAATGTCTATAGCCTTAAGTTCATCCATAGAATAGGGCTTAATAAGGAAGACCTAGAGAAATTCGATATTGTTATAAAAGCCTATGACAATGAGGAGCAAGAAGCCACTAGAACTATAGTTCTTCCAATAAAAGTAGGGCCTCACATATTAAACACTTTGTTTTATGTGTTGCCCTATGATCTGAACTATAATATCCTTTTGGGGTAACCTTGGATCCATGCGATGTAGGTTGTCCCCTCAACTTACCATCAATGTGTAAAATTTGAATATCAAGGTAAGTTGTATAGCATTATGGTTAATAGAGATCCTTTTACTTATTATCAAACCATCTAGTCAGAAAACCCAAAGGCTCGATTGTGCCCTTCATTGAATTATTATTGTACTTATCTATTTATATATATATATATCTTAATAAATTATGGTTTTGTACCACCTAAGGGAATAAGTATCAACCAAGGAGAAGAAACCAATAGTCAAGCCATGACAAAGGGTAAGGAAAAAGTTGAGGATATTAACAATATAAACCTCAACAACCAACATCATGAGCTATTAGCCTTGGACTTGGTCAGGTTACCCCCATCACCTCGTGCTTTAGGGTTGCCTTCCAGAAAAGGAATGATTATGCAAATAGGAACTTGCACCTTCATTTCTATAGGAACAACTAATGAGGAGAGAATCCATGGAACCAATCCATGATCGATAGAACGAAGGTATACCTCATGTTATCTCTCCAATATTTACCCTATCCCTAAGCAAATTCTTTGTAACTTTGGATATAAGGGAAAAGGCTTGGGACTTTGAGAGCAAGGAATTAAGGAGCCTCTAGAATCTGAAGCTTGGCCTAAGCATTGGGGATTAGGATACTTCCCCAACCCTAATGAAAGGACATCTTACTCCTCTTTAAAAAGTAGTGATGATGAAGAGGTGTACCTTTTCTCATTTAAACCCCAAAGAGAAGTCACCTTGATAGAATATTTGGATTGGGATGAAGATGAAGGTAATGAACCAAGAAGCATAAATCAACACCCTTTCTAACCTATTTTTACAATATGCATAAATCAATACCCTAAGAATTGAACTGATCAAGGAAATTGAGGATAGGTCAACCCTACCTTCAACATCATCCCAACCAATAGGGAATCTCTTATCAACTTTAGACATAAATGAATGTGAGGTGAAAGTTTTACCCCATAGCCCTTCCATGGGTAAGTGGTCATCAAGAAAATATCTCTATTGAAGGGTCTCTTCTATCAATCTCACATCCCTCACAAGCATCCAACACTAAATAAATACAAATTAATACATTTATATCCTATTCTAGTTTTTCAATTGATGAAGGTATGGATAAAATAAGTCCACTTCCTTAAGGATCGACATAGTATATTGAATCAACTTTATAAACATCACAGATGACAAATATCCTATGAAATCAATATTACTAATGGTAATATCTCTTATAAAAATATTAATCATAAATATTAACTACATAACCCCCACAACAGGGATTATTAAATATAAGCAAATAACTTTGGACATAGATTATCGACTTTAGTATTACAGACATAGATTGTCCAACACAACAAAACATGGACATAGATTATCCAACTCAGTAACATGGACATAGACTATCCAACTCAATACAATGGATATAAATTGTTCAACATAGCAATTAATCTGGACATAGATTGTCCACCTCAATAATACAGACACGTACTATCCAACACAACAAAACATAGACATAGACTATCCAGCTCAATAACACTGACATAGACTATCCAACATAGCAATTAATACAAACATAGACTATTCAACTTAGTAACATAGACATAGACTATCCAACATAGCAAAGCAAAAATGACATTAATTGTCCAATATCATAGCATGTATTATATACTAACATTGTCTATCCCTAGAATTGTACCATATACAAACATAGACTATTTGGAACATCAAAAGGCATTAACTACCTACAAAGCAATAGATCATCTAATTGCCTATATCTATTAATTAAATCTAGAAGAGTCACTGCTTAGAAGAAAGCAAAATATTTTAAGGATATTAATTTTCCAATAGCATGGACTACCTAAAAATTAAATTAGTCATAGTTGCCTAAGCACTTGTCTAATGCTTAGGCTAAAGGGCCCTCGCTTAGGGTCTAACGATGCAACATAGAAATAAATATTTGTTTGTTAAGCACTATTAAATTAGTCCTTCAAACTAAAAAATTTTAACAAGTACAATATTCTACCTTTTAAATACCTTGTTTCAAAGGGGCTATAATTGTAAATATATTTAGATGCTAGCACTAACCCTCTTTTTTGTAAAAAAAATAAATTTACAAAAACTAATTCTCTTCCTAAACATAGGAAAATCATCCATAGGGTATTCATAAACATCTACTAACATGAAACATGCCTTAAAGCACCAAATCAAATCATTTCTAAAATTTTAATCAATTTATTCCAAACATCAATTTTAATATTAATACGACGAAATCAAAATTCTTCAAAACATGTTCAACATTGTTGATATTTTTTAAATCAACTATAGATCTCTTTATTAAACTACATTTACCTAATCACATCTATCTTTCACATTATTTCTTGGAAAAAAATCATTTTGAAATTATGTCAAATTCCCATTAACCTTTTGAAACTTATAATTTTTCAAAACAAATTAATTTATCAAAAATTCTAAATCAAATTTGCACCCACATATGTCAACCATATCTATCATAAAGCATCATCAACACATCATAATATCAATATGATCGTTCATCCAATTAATACAAATTTTCACATCATATCAACTCAAAACATACTATAACATGTCAATGAATCAATAAATAATTGGTATATATATACACATCATCCAACCATACATCAGTCTGGTGCACCAAAACCACTCAAAATGGTGCACTCAGACTATACCATCTAGTTGAGGCACTTCATATAGAAAATAGGTGCTCTCACATTAGTCAAAGAGGAAACTGATCTGACTACTGGGAAGGCCTTATCAGTGATCTCATCCTAGATTAGGATCAATATTAAGACCTTGGGGGATATGGATACCTCTATTAGGGAGGAATGACTACATAGTAGAATTCCCAATAATAGGTACTCTCTACCTTTGTAGTGTGCTACAAATGGAATATCTAGTCAACCAACATTTAAACAACTATATTGTTCCTCCCAATTCTTGTTAAGGTTTTCCTAGCTACAATGGCATCCCTCTCCATCCTCATCTAATCTATCTCTATCCTAGACTAGTCTCTCTCCACTATCACCTAATCCTTATTTTGCCAAGTCAAGTCTCTTTGAGCTATGGCCTGATCTCTCTTTGAGATAGTTGTGTCCTATTGTGCCAAGGTCCATTCTAGCTATGATTGAATAAGATCTAGCTTGATCATCATGATATCTCTCTCCTACTAGGTTGCCTCCTTTATATTCATGCTTATCCTAGAGTTGCTACATGCCCTAGTACTCAAGGAAGGAATAATAAAAGCCTTCTTGGCTGTAAAACCATCTCTAGATCTCAATATCAATCTCTCCCATGCTGCTTGAATATGACAACGAGTCATCATGCTAACTCTATCCTCCATGCGGTATTGTATCATAACTAGAGTGACCCACACTAGAAAAATTTACCTATACCACTATAAGTAGATAGGCATGATCCCAACATCATTTACCCCCAGATCATTAATAGGAGGATCATATCCATACTCTAAAAAAATTTAAATTAAAAATATTTGTGAACCCTCTCCTTCTCTCCTAGGTCACCTATTGATACCATACCTCTCCCATCATCGAAACCCCGAAGGGGAGGCTGAACTATCAAATAATGTGATAAAACCAATTTATCTCTCTTCTTAGGCCCACTCACACCCCATACTAGATCTAATTAGTGTATTGGATTTCCCTATTGTGTCATCTCACTCACCCTCCCATTTTTTTCTAGAGCCATTTTCTCTCTTCTTGTGTAGTAAAAATAAATTATTTTTACCCCTCCATCGCTTATTTCATTCCCCAGGGTAAAATATTTTGCTTATCCCAACCTACATGAGTTCCTTCGATACTACATATGGACCCTAAAAAACTTTAGGGGGCATATAGACTGGTGAAAACTAGTTTAATCCTTTTGTTTGTGTAACCTAAAGATTGCCCAATAAAAATCCTAGGTAATTTTTCATTTTTTTTGCAAACATATTTTTGGTATTTTTTTTCCTATATCAATCAATTAAAGCTTAGCACCTTTATTTTTCTAAAAACTAGGGGTATCTACAATAATGGTTTATGCATTTTTTAAAAATACAACAAAAAGGGGGTAGATGTAGATGCCTAAAAAATTTCAATGAGTTTACATAGGTTTTTATTAGGGGTCTTGGTCCCCTCATACTAAGTGGGGTTTGAACCTTGGACATCTTGAAGAGAGGTCAAAGCCCTTATCACTGCAGTAAGATAACAACTTTCCTAAAATTGAATCACATAACTTGGACCAATTTTATCACAAAAGGTACATAATAGTCAACTTAATTATGATCATTATCTCAAACCTAGAATCTATAGTCAAAATCCATTAGAAGCAAATTTTCCACCTTGGCACGAATTTTTCAACAAGTGAATTTACTTTCCAATAGGTTTACTCATGCTCAGTATATTGTTTCAAATTCCCTTACCTGATTTGACCTACAACAATAAAAATTAGTGAATTTATCATCTACGTAAATTTACCAATGGTGCATTCGTATAGGTGGTGTATTCGTATCAGATGTGTAGTCAACATTCCATCCCTACATACAGTATCCAATCATGGTGAGATTGACTCTGTTCATCATCCTTACTATCACAAGAAACCATAAAATAGATATGAAGATGATTAACTTTCCTCCCCCTTCCTTCACCTACCTAAATCAACCCCAATTAGAGGGTAACTAATTTTTCTCAACTCATTCAGTAGCCAAATCAACCCTTAATCAGCCTTCATCATCTGTGTCACCTCACCCTTCTCCTTTATAAAACTCCTAAGAGGGCTAATTTTATAAATTGACCTCTTGAGAGGGCATTAGGAGATATGTTTGGAGATAACAGTTTGCTCTTAAAAAATCTAAGAAAGATCCTATCTATGCATTGAAGTGCTACCAAAATTCCTCCATGATGTCATCTTCAAGTAAGTGTTTGGGATTTGAAAGGAGAACGGGGGCATCAATTTTTGTCACAAAATTTGGTGATAAAAATCTATCCCATTTGATTTTAATCTTTGATTGGTATTAACATTTTGTAATTTATTTCTTTGTGTGCATTTATCTATATTTTATTCTTTGTATCCAATCAATCCCTTATGTTGTTAAGCATTCCTATTAAATTTTGTAGGCATCTTAGGAGGTCTAAGGGATAGAGAATCACCCCTAGGATTACCAAAGTAGCCATTATGTGGATTTGCAACCTTTATCAGCCTGACATTTTATTTTATCATCATTGAAAGAAAATTTGCCACCTATATGCAACCTAGGCTTCGTATTCACTATAGGTAGTCAAAATTATTGGTTCATAATCGTAAGCTCATGTTGCCTCTCTTCTATCAAAGAGGTGAATATGCCACTTATGACTATTATGGTGTATTCATTATCCTTCTACATGACCCAACATCCAGTCTATTAAACCTTTTCCTGTGCACCTTTTTATCACCTCTGATAACCTCTAACTTTATTCCTACCCTCTAATAATTTGGCTCTATCATTTTAATGAATTTGTTGGTTACAAAGCTTTTAGGTGGTGAATTTTCCATAGGTATAATAGCATCCATCCCAAAGGTAAAATTTGATTTTTCTTGTGTATATAGGGGGCCTAACTATGCCAATTAGGGATTTTCTACTTCTTTCTATTTAGTAGGCCCCCAAACTCTAATGCACCCTTTTTTTGTTTATTTTGTAGGTTTTAGCAAATTCATCAGTTGTAGGTCTTCTAGGAGGCATATTCATCAAGTATTGTATTCACACACAGGCGATGTATTCGCATCAAGCATCAGAACATGTAAGTATACCTTCTCCTCCTATTTTCAATAATTAGTTTAAGTTGTTTTGTTGAGTATTGTTTTCATATTTCTCTATTTTGCCTTCCAAATACATTAAAAGGAAAAATCAAAAGGAATTTTTAAAACTTAGCTTACTATTCTATTCTACTTCCTTAGGTATTTAACCAAAATTACATGTATCTTGTATTAGAACAAATTGTATGCTTGCATCCTCCTTGCACTATTTTTTTTTAAAGAAGAAAAGGAAAGATTTCACTTCTAATAGTTTTTATCTTAGATAACACTCATCAAAATTATAACACAAAATCACATATAGACTAACACCTTGAATTTTGTATTTTTTCTCTCATATTACATCACATTAGCATCTTATGCATTAGTCCCTATGAGACAATAAAACCTAGGTGTTTGTTAAAATAAACACATCAAAACTAGATTAGGGAAAATTTTAAGCCCTTGATGAACCCAACCCCCTTACCAATGATAGACCACATGAAGTGCAATCATATGACAAGTTAGCAATGGGGCTCTCTCATTTGAGTGTGGATGACCCTTGAGGAAATGCATCGAAGGCCATAACCCCCATGAATATATTGGTATCCCACACATAGGCACATAATTTAGGGATGATAAAAAAGGACATGATCAATAAAATCAAGAAAACCCTTAATGCTCAGAGAGACCTAGAGGATTACAAAGACACAGTGGGCTCTCTAAAATGCTCAATGTAAGATATGATAATAAAATTTAGGGTTGCATAATTACTAGACTATCAGACATCTTTGATCCTCAAAAAAGACTCCTCGATGATGGCATCATTAATACAATATTTAAAGAGGAGAAATATCAAGCTAAATTTAAGGATGCAATTTTATTGTACAAGAAGCTAGAGTTACTTTTTGCCAAGCTATAAAAGCTAACAAGGAAGCAATATAAATTATCAAAAATCCCATATGAAGATATAACATATGAGGTATGGTATAAGTTATTAGGGTTGTTATAGTTAGGGGCAAAATAGGAGAATAAAAATTTGGAAATTTTGTAATACGGATGTCAATTTTGAAGACTACATGTTCAAGAACAAATATAGGATCTAAGATCTCTTACTAGTAGAGCTTGATGTCCTTTAAATTCACTAGAAATATAATTACATGTCACTACCTTTGTAATTATAATTTTAGAAGGTTACAAAGCCATGGAATTAGTTTTTCAATGCCTTCCAAAACCATTAAAATTTTGCTAAGTTCAAGACAAGTGTTAATTGATTTAGGAGTAATTCATTAGCAGAGTGGACCAATTGGCTTATTAGAGCGAAGTGCTAGGATTTTTTAGGCAAAATGCTAGCAAAGTAAAATGATTCACTAAATTTCTAGAGTGAATCACTTGTAGGCCTATGAAGGGGTAAAAATACAAGTGTAGATCCCAAGGAGAATATTTGGAAAGAAACATCATATGATGGTACCATAATTCATCTTAGAATTTTTCTAAGACTTTAGAGATATGTAACATTTGGAGGTGCATAATTTTATTAGAGAAGCCCCCAAATTTTTACTAGGAGTAATATTTTCTCACCCAAGTAACTTAGGGGTAATCTCATACTTTACATAGAAGCCATGGGATCCATTGGAAACATATTTTGTCAATGAGAATTTAAAGTTGCACTCTATGAAACCAACATTGTGCTCTTATAACTAATGAAATTTATGGGAAATTGATAAGTCTTTTTCTCTCCATTAGTGGCACTAACCTCCTAGATTGTAGGATGCATAAAATTTGAGACATAGCCCTTTTGTCCATCTTGTTATTCACCTTCATAATTTCCTATTAGTCAAATGGAAAATTTATTGTTATTTGGATTCTCATGTGTTAATTGATTGTGTGCTTTCCTTGTTATAGTTATCACTATATATAGTTTAAATCTCTCACACCCTAAAATTCACAATTTAATTTTCATTCATTTTAAACTTCACATTTACTTTCTATATTTAAATTTATGTAATTATATTAGATTAGGTTAGAAATTAGTGAGGATAGTAGGGATATGGATGTAAGCTTTAGAATGAGAACATGCTCTATTAATAAGCAAGTTGATGGGCATCATCCAATGATGCAAGTATAGTCAATCTTGATCAATGGCACAGATCAAAGTGAGATGGTGGTAATTGAGAAAGAGAGGATAGATATCCTGAGCTCCCCAATACAAAAATGGGATATACAAACAACATTGGAGGGTCCATTAGAAGATGCACTTTTAGGGGGAATATCGTTTGCCTATACTTGTTGATAATGTTGATTCACGAAGTCAATTAGTGGATATGCAACTAGAATTTGAGTTGCATGAGGTCACCATAGAGCCAAGTGGTGAAGGCACCAGTAGTCCAAGACCATTTTAGGAGAATGAGACATATTTAAATAATTTAAATTTTAAAGAAGCCAAGTTGATTATGTGGTATTTGTAGACACGAGCCATAGTATTTGAAATACTATTGAAAGATAAAATTGAGCACATCAATCGACTCAAAGAACAATTGATCATGTATTAATAAGGAAGCAACTTCAATCCATGGCATGAGGTATACACCAGAGGTAATGGAGGAGGAAACAATAGGAGCCCAAGGCCACCCAACTCATATTCTAGTAAGGGCAATAGTTGCTTTCAACCATTCATTCAAACTCTTAATATAGTCTATAGAGTCTTTAGACCAACAAGCATACCCTATAGAAAATGTAGAGACATAATAGGTACCAATAGAAGTAATTCTAGAACTTGTAAATTTGGAAATAGTAGTTGAATACACATAAATAGCAATAAAATCACTAAAGACGCCTCAATTGGCTGAGATGAAAGAACAAGAAGTACAAATTGATCCTTCGGAGCCTCCATGACCAACTATAATTGTTCCTTTAGATATGGTTAATTTGGATAACCATAACATAATTGTTTGTGATGGGCAAGGCTTTGTCTATACTTAGAACAAAAATTCAAGCTCTTAAGGTACTTTAAGGGTGAAATCAAGAGTTAACACAAGATTTGGAGGAGTAGAAGAATAAAATATAGCATTAATGGTAATACTTCACTCTGCTTATCATATTGTTGATAGGTTCTTAGAATGAAAACACCTTGCTATGATTTTTTATTTATTTTTAAGGGACCAGTTCTACTATTTGCAGCTATGGCATTTTTATTGTGATCAAAACCCATATTTGGACACTATCTAGGAGTTATTAAAAGCCTATAGACAATCCAACCCTAAGCATAAAAATTGGTTGTGTGAGTTTTATGTCCACAAATATGCCCTATCTTAAGAATTCACATTTCTTCCTAACATATACATTGTAGATGTTCAAATTAGGGAATTTCTATCTACCCTCCATAATAAGAGTCAAAGGGAAGAAAAAGTGAATGAATATGAGGCCAGAGAAGAAGAGGTCATACTATTGTTGTGATTTAAATTTCCTAGGTTCTATTCTCTAATTGAACAACATTTTACCCTCATAGCCAAGGCACATATCCAGATAGAATATGTGATTCAACTTACTCATTATATTTAAGAGTAATTATTTTTGTGAAGCAAGGTTTGAACTAGCTAAGAGGTCCTACAATTGCATATGGAGTGATATGGGATCTATCCTAAGAAAAAGAGAGCCCATTTCCCCTTGCAATTTGGACTAGTCTTTTCATAGAGCTCAAGCAATAGCCTTCATCATAGAGAAAGGGAATTTTTGGTGGAATGAGATGCATTTCAAACCTCCACTACTATTGGATCCAGTTCTCCTATTCTACCTCTCCTATCATTATATAAAGGAATAATTCTAGGAATAGGTGGATGAGGTTGATCATTTTAGTGGGTATCATCCATGTAATGATAGGTTTATTGTCATCAATGTTGATGATTTTGATCTCAGCACCATGATTGAGTAGATGAATGCATGAGGACATGCATTGTTTTAGGTGTGGGGAAGTTATTGGTTTAGGTGTGGGGGAGTGATGAGGCATTGAATTGCCTCATTTGTATGTAGTTTTGAACCTATTTTTTGTGTTATCTACTCCTGTGGTGATAACATACTCCACCTAAATTATTCATAAGTATGGTAAATAAGGAAAATATAGTACTAATTTAGATATATGTTTGTATATACTTTTTATGAGTGAATTAGATATTTTTTGCATATACCTACTAGATTCTTGGCATTGGAAAGTACATTAGAATTTTATAGGATATCAATAAGGTAGAATTTTGGTCAAAAGCATTTGGACTTTGGGTGCATTGAACAATTAAATTCTTAAGGAGCACAAGATATCCCATGCCCTACTAACATCTAGCCTTAACGCTAGGACCCCACAACAGACATGAGGCACTAATTTGGACTCATAGCGAACACGAGGTACTAGGTGAGCACAAGAGGATAGATGTGGATGATCGTTGACCAACGCATGTGTACAATAATTGACCAAGAAAAGCCCACAATAATGTGACCATTGAAGGAAATGGACAATATGACTCAACATGTCAAAGACCATGAGATTCAAAAATACGCTAATGTGGTGACTATCCAAACCAATGTTATCAAGGCTAGAAATTTTGTTTCTCATGACAAATGTGAGGTCATTTTATCTCGAACGGTTGTAACATGAAACAACTAATTGATAGGGTAGAAATCTCCCATTCTCAAAAGTGAATATAAACAAGGAAATATTATCTAACCAAATAGGGTAATATTCTATAGCTGTGTTTGGGTTGTTAAAATGGTGTTTGATTATCCTCTTCATCTGATAGCTCAAATGATTAATTTTATTCTCCATTAGTTAGTAATCTATTGTAAATCACCAAATTATAAATAATGGCATGTGTGATATCTAATAGGTTAATAATTATTTTGTAATTTCATTCTGAATTGTTGATTATTGAGAGTATTATGTATTTCATCCATGTGTGTGTGAGAATATTCTATATGAAGTACTATTAGAATAATAAAGAAGTTCCAAAGCTTATTCTCTTCTTGAGTTAGAACTCCTTTTCTACCACTATGGATCCTGGGCCCACTCCAACATGGAGGAAAATGATTATTGTGTTGCATTTGGTAGGTATGCCATACTATTATCTCCATTTGCATTCTTTCTTATTCATTGTTACTTTGTTTTCCACTCTATTGTAAGTTGTGTGTGTTGTTTAGAATATTTATTATATTTTGATTGTTCTTATAATTGTCATTTCTTATTACTTTGTATACCATGCATTTCTAAGATGTTCTTTATGTTCAATTGTTTCCTTTTTTGAAGCATTGCTCTTAGGAGAAATAGATTAGTACTTTCTAATATTAGTTTAATTAGTTCAATTACAATATACAAATTTTTATTTTGTTTAAATGTGAGTTGAGTTTGATTCCATTGTTTCCAATTTTTTGATTAAAAGCATAAGTGAGCTTGATTAATTTAGTTTCAATATTTTTCTTTCTAAATTGTATTCTTATTTATACAAGCTTGGATTAAGACTTGGTAGATATTTTACTTTCAACATGTGTGCATTGTAAAAAGCCCCTACCAATAGCCTTATCGTCAAATAAATCCTAGCACATATAGCCTTTAGACACCACCCTGGATTTAACAAATTAAAAGTGAGTTGATTAAAGTGTGGTTTAACAAAACCCATCACTTCGCTCCTCTTAAATTTTATGTTATTTATTTTAAATAGAATTTATTATGTTATAATAATATCAATACATAGTACTTCCATCAAACACTTGGCATGTGATTTTACTACTCATAAATCCCAATTGTGTTAGCAAAATTGCTTATAAGTCATAAGGAACTTATTGCTCTATATATGGTATATGTTTTCCATAAATGGTATACTACATAGATCTTTTTGTTCATATGCATATAAATAATTGAATGTGCCTATTAATTTATAACCCTTCTATACACACACATATATGTGTGTGTGTGTGGAAACAAGATCACCAATTACAAAAAATATAGATAAGTGAAATATTATATTTTGATAGATTGGAGGAAGGGCTTTTGAAAGGGACCCCAAAACCTTTTACATTAGTGGAAGCAAAAATAATATGGTATCCACAAGACCAAAAATGAAAAAACTACAATCCAAAGGAGATCACCCCAAGACAACAAAACATGCACCAGCCAGAGGGTGTCTTTGAGAGACACCACCAAGAGAATTAGAGGAGAACAAGGGACCACTGAAGTAGGATCTAAAGGATCCTCTTATGACAAGAAAAAAGAAACAACCAGAGTAGAGGTGGCTAAACAGAAACCTCGATCACTTCATGTTCTTCATCAACCATATAAATACGCTCTCCATTCTAGTTTTTTATATATTTAACCATCCTCATGGCTTGCTGAAGGAGAGAGAAGACCATCTTGGATGCTCTAAACATAGAATTCAAAGTCTCCTCCAAGACGATGAGGGTATCCTTGTTTGATCTTTTCTTAATGTAACTATATGATCCACTTAGAGGTTTGTCTCCCTTCTAGGAGGATGAGCAAGTAGGGACACCTTCAATTTTTACTTTCTTTGCAACACAGTTGAATCTCTCAGCTTCTCTTGGTCATGCTTGATGATAATGGGTATATTTCACTTACCACTTTGGGATTTTATCCTAGAAGAATGATGATGGGGCTCCATTTTAACCAAAGGAGGAGTGTCGCCAGAGTTAGAGCCAAAATATTTCTCCTGGTTTTGGTGGTCTTAGAAGAAACGTTCTCCATTACATCATCCTTGATCAAGGTATCTAGATAAGGGATATCATGGATTGAATTCAAAACATAGGGATGAGTAGGGGGTTTCCAACATAGGAAATGATGGCTTTTTGGACCTCCTTCTAGAGGGTATGCATGTGCAATATAAGGTGAATGCTCATATGCACTAGATGGATGGAGGTACCTTTCCTAACATTGTGGACATAACACTCTATGGATCTAAATAAGTATTCTAGCACATTAATGACCTTGATGTCTTTGATCTAGTTCGGGAATGCTAGATGAAATCTCCTACGTGAGGAATTAGTCTCATTGATTGTGAATTATTAGAAAATGGGAAGCATGACTCTATTCCATAGCTGGGGGAGGGACTTCCTGATGATACCACCTTTTTCCCTTCCCAATTTCTTGCATTTATCTCTAAAGAAACTCACCTCCTCAACCAATGAGTGCTTGTCATGCTGGATAATTTATCCATCATCAGGGAGGCTCGTCACCTCTATGAGCATGCAAATATTAATCTTAAAATTAAGCCCACAAATCATGATTATGTCATATTCCTAGGACTGAGTAAGCTCAAGTGATAAATCATAGTCACTGCCACTAATTTTCTTGAGGGAAGGTGTGAAACCATGTGTTGAGGATTTCTTCAATAATGGGATCAACTTGCAGATTTTTTGGCTCCATGTGTTGAGGATTTCTTCAATAATGGGATCAACTTGCAGATTTTTTGGCTCCAAAAGTTCCATCTCATACTAGCGGAAACCCATAGCAAACTAGGAAGAGTAATTTTTAGTGAGCATACATCACTAAAGGGAAATTGGAGCAATTATTTTGTAGTGTACATGATTTTTGTGATGGTCATATTTAAAACATACAGGGGAAGTAAAATAGACCAAATTGTTTTGGGTATGCATGTTGATATTTTTAGAGATAGTCACGCTCCAGAGTGATTGATGATTGCTATTGTATCAAGATATCCTCTAGAGCATAAACTTGTGAGCCAAATTAGACTTGGAAGAGTCACAACCAATGATGTGAAAGATAACCTTGGTAATATTTCTAAAATTTTGATTGGGAATACATGGGACGGGGGTGAGGTTGGATGATGTGAGTTCCACTGACAGCTCCACGTAATCTAAGAAGCTAGCTAAGTCTTAATATAGCATTAGAGCATAAAAACACCTTCTTGAACAATAGTATCATGAAGGGATTGAGGTAAGTTGTCATGCCACACGTGGATATTTTCTTGAGCTAGGCCCAAGTTAGCCAAGATATCAACTACTTTGTTGTCTTTGTTGTCTTTCCTGTACATGTGCTAGATGATGAGATTTCTATGATTTTTAAGATACCTTTTGGATTCTTCAATGTAGTTGTAAACACTCCATGCTAGAATATGAGTCTCTTTGAGGTAGTTAATTATATTGAATGAGTCACTTTCGATGATGAGGTTGTTGGGAAAATACTATCTATGAGGGATAGTCCTTGACATAGGGCCCAAGCTTCAACCACGTGATTTTTTTGGACACTAATATTTTTTGCATGTGAGGATGATTATTTCTTGATCATCCCTAACAATTCCACCACCTCCAGCCTTACCTAGGTTACTATGGGTCACGAATCTGCCACAGGAAAGGATTTTTATATAAACTGCACCCTAGACCCGGCCAACATTGAAAGGCTGGAAGCAAGAAATGGCTCCCAGACCAATCTCCGAGTGGGCTGGTTCCCTTACTAAACTAAGTTTGTTTTAAGATTAGAGTTCCTTGGAAAGAGATTAAAACTTTGCGGAAAGAAACGGGAAATATGGTCGTAGCCGAAGTTATAAGATCGGGAAGAACAATAGCAGATCACTTAAAGTACAAGCAACGACAAGTAATGTGAAGATATCAACTTAATTCCCTCACAACCGTACGCAGAAAATCCCTCCAAGATTACATTCCAGGACTCATTCCCTTACAAGCAATATTTAAATCCAACATGCAGAATTCAAATGAAACAGCAACCAAGGAATATGAGTGTTATTAGAAACGTAAATAACAGAAAGGAAAATCTCACAAACAGCCGCTTGAAAAATCAGAGGCCAATTCTTTCATTCCTGCAAATGAACTTCAAGCTTTTAGCAGAAAACTCCCGACATTTGCAAATGAGATTTACATTGGTTTTTATAGAGGGCCGGCCTCTTTGCAGCATTTAAAATTTGCAACAGACCTCCTTGAGATCTACAATCTGTGCAATGAAAACAATGAACATAATCCCATTAATTACAGCCTCGAAGAACCCAAAATTTAAATGCCATAAAGAGTCGGCAGTCTTCATTAAATTGTGTTCTCGAACATATGTATGAAACCGTTAGAACAATCCGCGAACAGCAGCTTCGAATAAATGGAAATCTTCAATTTTGGTAGCTTGGGTGCATTCTTCTATTTTGACCGCATTGGAAATCCACAAAATATTTAATTCTGGACTGCTTTGAATCATTGGAACTCACAAAACTGCATTGGGCCACATCATAAGTATGCATAATCAATAATGAAAATAAATGTGGCAAAAATGCCAACAGTTACCTTTAGCTACCCCATAAAATTTCAATTTTACCCACCTAGTAGAGGGAGGATTCCACCTAACACGAGTTCTATCAATAGGAGGCATAGAGAAATAGGAAAGATCATAATATAGGTTGAGAGAGGCTACAAGCCTGGACTCTAAACCTAGTCTGGGGATCTCATGGGAGGGAACCAACTAGGAGTTTTCCATGATAGCAGAAAACACATTATTCCTAACTGAGATGTGATCCTTAGAGACTCTAGAGAAGGCTCTAGAATTTTATTCTTTCCAAACTTGCTAGAGAAAATTTTAGATGTAGAAATACTATAAATACTTGAGGCATTGGTTTAATAAGGGGTTGGGCCATTGATTGCACAACTCTAGGATATAATTGGATTGAATCCAAGCAATGTTGAGCATCTTAAGAAGAAAGTGTAGGACACTAGAAGAGAAAGAACACTCAAGGAAAGGGTGGCATGATGAATCCTAGCTAGAAAAATAGAGGTAGCAACGGTTGGGAATGGTCATGCCTCTGGATAAAAGGTTATCAATGGTTAATATTTTGTTTTGAACCACAAGCCAAAAAAAAGAAATCTTGGGGACAAGATGCTTGAGCCAAATGAGTCAACCATTTATCAACAAAGTCATTGTGGAGATAGTAAGTAGACCTTACTGAGAATTACCCATTTTCACTGGCTTTCCAAATAGAAGAATCATTGGAATTGGCATTAGTAATAACACAAGTTCTTAGAAGGTTGGGCATGGACCTTGTAGCCTCAACCTGCTCTCCACTCAAGTTCTTGATGGGAATGATTTTCTAGACTTTTCTTTGAGGGGTGATATTAATAAAATTGTAAACTTTATCTCCAAAGAGGTGATCTATGATAGGCTTTAGGATGGCTAGGTTGGGGTCATCAAGCAAGAGCTAATACTTCAACCAAGGCTCTTCCCAAAACTTTATGCATCACCCATTACTAGGCTACCATATGAGCCCTTTCCTAATGAGGGACCTAGATTTGATAACGGATTTCTAGAACGTAGACCCCCTCAGGAGAGGGCCACCATCCAAGAGTTTATTGTGCTAAAGATATTTGCTTTTAATGATGTAAAACCAAACAAATTTATCTTTAGTAAGGATTCTCTAACCTTGCTTGGCTATGAGGGCCATGTTCATTTTACTGACCTTCCTAAAACCTAGACCACCTTGATATTTCTTAGAGTAGATTTTATCCCAAGATACCAAGGGAACCGTCTTTGGTTCTCAGTCCTTGACCAAAGGAATTGTTTTTTTAATTTGCTCAATTTTTTTGCAAATGAAGGTTAGGGATTTAAATATGGACATGAAGAAGACTAAAATTATTTGGAGATGGGCTTACACTAACATGGCCTTAGCTACTTAACTGAGGAGGGCCCCTTTCCATCCAAAAAGTTTTATAAGAAATTGTTCAATGACACTGCTCCACATGTTGTCAAATGGATTACTAAAGAAGAGGGGCAGGCCAAGATAAGTGGAGGGCAAGCAAGATATGGTGCATCCTAGTATCTTGGTAATCTTAAGTTATCTATCCATGGGTGTATTAAGGAAGAAAAAATTACTCTTAATTAAATTGACTTTTTGTCCTATAGCCTCCTTATAGTGGTTGAGAATAGACTTGATAGATTTGGCTTGAGGAATTGATGACAGAGTGGCCAGAATGGTGTCATCGACAAACTGTTGGTGAGTGATGGGATTGAGGATGGATGAAGCCATGATGCCTAAGATAGCTCCCTGAGAACAAGCTACTTTAAGGGTCCTTCCAAGCTACTTCGCAATAATTATGAATAGGAAGGGTGATAGAGGGTCACCTTGCCTTAGGCCATTGAAGATTTTGAAATACCCTATAGTTGATCCATTGACGATGACAAAAAACCATGCAGAAGAAATAATTTTTTTGTTAGTGTAATCCAATCATCATGAAAGACAAATTTAGAAATAAAAATAAAGAGAAATTCCCATAGACTCCATCGAAAGCTTTGTTCATGTTGAGCTTAAGGAAGAGTCCAACTTTCTTTTTCTTGGATATAGAGTGGATGAGCTCATGGATGGTGATGATACCATCAGTAATGAGTCTAAACTGAATAGAGATACCTTGGCAAGGGTCAATGATGAGATGGAGGACTTCATTTTGTTAGCGATGACTTTAGAGATAATTTTGTAGATGATATTTGTAAAGGCTAAAAGATCTAAAGTCTAAGAGGGACCTTCCAACATGAGACTTTTGAATAAGAGCAAGGAAGGTAGAGTTGACATATTTATGTAATAATTTATTCCTTTGAACATCTTGAATGGTATCAATGAGGTCTTGGCCAACAATAATCCATAAGTGTTGAAATAAACAGGATGGAAACCCGTCAGGACCTAGGGCCTTGTCAATTAGCATAGAAAAAAGAGCATTCTTTATTTCCTCCTGAGTAAAGGATTTGAATAATATAGAATTAAATTCAAGGGAAATGATGTAGGGGATATTCTAGAGAAGCATGATTAGGGCCCGGGTATTAAGGGCCAAAGAGTCTCTCAAAGTGAGTGATCTCTTCGGCTTTGATCTCTAAGATATTTCTGGTGACAGACTCATCCTCTTTAGTTAATTCTTTTATCTTGTTGTTACTTTGGTGCCTGAGAGTCAAATCATGGAAAACTTGGTGTTGGAGTCTCCCTCTCTTAACCATAAAGATCTTGATTTTTATCTACAAAAGACTTCTTTTGCAAGATGATGTGGAATTCAGAAAGGAAGTCTCTTTCTTTACTTCTTAGTTCTAGAGAAGAATTCTCCCTTTGAGCCTCCTCTTCAATGGTGTCAAGTTGACTCTAGATTTTTGTTTGCTCTCAAATATGTTACCAAACACTTATTTATTCCAATTTTGGAAGTTGACTTTGATGAAGTGTAGCTTCTTGGCAACTTGAGTGATGAGGAGGCTTGAGAAACTCTTGTTTCACCACTCCTCAATATAATTTTTAATATCTGGATGTTGAAGCCACATGGATTTGAATCTAAAGGGAGTTATGAATGAAGAATTTGGTTGAAGACCTTCCAGAATAAAGGGATTATGATCCAAACTAATTTTTGGAAGGTACTGAAGGGAAACATCACCAAAAATGTGAATGGCTTCTTTGGATAGAAGGAATTTGTTAAGCCTAAGATGAATGATCTGACTTCCCATCCTCTTGTTGCTCCATGTGAACGTAGTACCTTTTAGCTATATATCTATTAGCTCATTATTGTCAATGAAATCAGTAAATTTCTCATAGAATCTTAGTTTGATCGTTGCCCCTCCACTCTTATCAAAAGGATAAAGAGAGGAATTGAAGTTTTTGTCTAGCATCTAGGCTTCATTAGAGAAGATATTTCTCATTTCACTCAGGGTTTTCCACAAGGTCAATCACCCTAGAATATTATTAGGAGCATAAATATTTGATAGAACCAACCTTACTCTGGTGTCTTTATAGTAGAAAATAATATTTGTAATTTTGTCTGACGCATATAGGAGTCTAACTTTAACTTTGGTCAGATCCCACATGTAGAGGAGGCCTCTAGAGGTCCCTCAAGTTGGGCTAGTAATGTATTCACTATTTTTCCATATGGCTTTGGAAATGTTTCCAACACTTCTTCATCAGTTTTGGTCTCTTCAAGTATAATAATACTGGGTCTAAGGTCATTCCTCATGGATGACACCAACCACTATTTGGTTAGTCCATTAAGACCTCTCACATTCCATGAGAGGATCTTCATTTATGATCTTTGGAGGAATATTTTTCCCTCCCCTACCATGAGACAAGGGGGGTTTGGTTTATTTTCCTTCTACTTTGAGAAAGTATTCCACGAGAAGCTCTTTAAGGGATGAGAAAAAGATGGCTTGAGTGCATTGGCTATATTATCTTTGATTTATTTTTGTCTAATATATTGGTTAGAAGGTTTGCTTTTCTTCTTGTCATTACCCACATAAATTAAGTTTTTCTTCTTGTTGCTATCCACATCAGCTGATATTTTCATCTTGTCATTATTCACATCAATTGAGCTTTTCTTTAGATTTTTTGTAACCAACCTGGGGGGATAGACGACTCACCCAAGTCATTGTAATTAAGATCGCCACTAGGAGATGTAATGAAGCTGACTAGGGATGAAATGTCATTGAGGAGGGCCAAGGAATCCTTGGACAGGGAAAGACAAGAAGGGCTCGACCTTGAGGAGGATAAGTCACTACTAGGAGAAGGATGAAAAGGAGTATTATCCAGGCAAAGAGTAAAATTCCAAGTGGGACACTCCAAGGACTCAAGAATAAGAAGTCATCACGAGGAGTAATTCCATCATTGGTGCAAAGAGACCCAGATAATGAGTTAAAATTATTAGGATCAATGAAGGAAGAACATACCTGGTCAGAAGGACCTTCAATAGGAGCATGGATCATATGCTTTCCCTTAGACTTCAAAATAGTATCATTGTGATTGACACCAATTTTATTCTTCTTTTGAAGATTAGTTTTTTAACTATCCTTCAAGGATTTATTGGTGCGATACCATTCTTTCTTAAACTCCTTTTTAAGAGAGGGGTATTGCATCCTAATATGGTCCTACTTTTGGCATTCAATGTAGAAGGTTGGTTTGTTCTCGTATTCAATGATCTAGCACTTGCAGTAGAAACCAAAAACTAGATCAATGAACATGGGTAGAACTAATTCGATATTGGCATTGACACATAAGCACACATAGACCATTCAATATTTAACTTGTTGGACATTTTGAGCTCATTTAGTTGTCATTGATGTCAAGGTGAGAAGTTATTGATGCCAGGGTGAACACATGAAGTAGTCATTAATACCATGGAGTACACCATCATTGACACTAGGAGCAATGCGAAGAGTTGAAGAAAATTTGTCAAAATATTGTTTTATAAAGGTTTTTGACCATGGTGGAAAATTAAAAGGTTTTTATTAAAACCATTATGAGGATATAAAGGCTTCCTTAAACATTGTAATGGCAGAATTACGATTTTTATTAAAACCATGGTGGCAGAATAATTTTCATCAAATCAATGAAGTACAAATGAAGGTTTAAATTTTATCTCAAGGAGGCTTTCATTTTTATTAAATTCAAAGGCTTATAAATATAATTTATAAAATTTAAATTCTTTTAGAATTTAAATAATTTATAAATTTTAAAGGTTATAAAAGCACTGACGTCATCAAATTTAATGGAGCACCGATGTCTAAACCATATGGTGAATTTCATGTATAAATAATATGCCAAAGGGGCATTCAAAACTTACCCTTCTTCGATTAATTTTTCATGCAATCGAGCAAAGAGTATTTTTGTGCAATCATTGAGGAAGAAGACAAAGAATTCATTTTGTCTTTTAGCACCAGGAAGAATACGAAAGGAGAGGGCTTAAGGCCTCACTCACATTGGACAGTGTGGCCTATTGGTAGCACACATTTTACAAGAGCGTTGGGAGTGGAAGTGACCACGATCGATTCGCGTGGAGGTTGTTGGCATGTTTGTCTTGAGCGCTGAGGAGAAAAACTTTTGGTACGTGCTCATTTAGAGCACTAGACTTGGAAGAAAGAGCACGAGGTGCTCTTAGCCTTCCAAGCATGCGTCTAGCGCATGCGATGGGAAAGCCCACGGCTAGGGTACACGAGGAGGCAGTGATTGGGGGTTCGAATCCCACTAGTGGCAAAGGTAGTTTTTAGTAAATATTTTATTTGTCTAATGTTTTCATAAGGTGTTTTTTGGAGTTATAAAAGTATATGAAAGGTTGCTTGTTTGAAAATTGATTTATGTTATTGGAGTTATAAGGAAAGTGGATTTTATTATTGCCAAAGTTCTTCTTGCCATTAAAATTTAATTAAAGAGGTTTTTGAGTTAAATTTTGGTGGATGTTAAATTTATTTTATTTGGGAGATTATAAGGTGTTGTTGGAAAATATTTTTATGTATGTTGATGGTTGTTTTTATAGATTAAGTGACAAGGTGTAATTGAGTTTTTGCATTGCATTGTGAGAAATATTTATCTTCTAACCTCTTTGATTTTGGCATAGAAGTGGTTGTAATTGTGACATATATTTGAGGTTCCTTCATCATCAAGAAAAGGTATGAGCACATTCTTCCATAGTTGAGTTGATTGATTGGTTTTCTAAAAATAAGTTTGGAGTGAAAAGCCTTTTGTTAGGGCTTCCTTATTGAGTGTGTTTGAGTTAATGCTTCAAGGTTTTCTGGAATAAAGAGTTGTTATTAAAACCTTGTTTTATAAGAATTGTTGTTGAAGCTATTGGTTGAGAAAAGAACTAGGGTTTGAAAAGAACATTAGTATCATTGTTATGTGAGATTTGTCTTATAAGCATTGTTTTTGAAGTGAGTTGTTGACCAAAGAACTTGAACTAGGGTTTGAAAAGAACATGAGTATCAGTGTTATGTGAGATTTGTTGTTGAGCATTGTTGGAAATATTTTGAGTGAATGTTTATATGCTTGGACTAGGGTTTGTAAGCAAGAATTGTTTCATTGAGAGATTGGTTGAGTAGAGTTGGTTGAGCCTATTCAAGTGGATGTGTGAAGTGATTGTTAAAGTTCCATAAAACAAACTATTCTATATTCTGAAAGAGTGATTGAGAGCATAACAATTTTCTGTATGTTTCTGAAAGAGTGATTTAAAGTGATTGAGTTGAAGCATATTGAGTCTCTAAAAATTCTTTGTATGTTTGTAATTGAAAGTGATTGAGCATTGTGATGAGTATAGAGCATATTGAGTATCTAACAATTCTTTTTATGTTTCTATAATATTGGACAAGTTCTAGTGTGAACTTGTTGAGCAGATTTGAGGTAAGTCTTTGAGAAGACTTGTGGACAGATTTGAGTAAGCTTTTATGGAAGTTTACAATACAGATTGAGCAGATTTGGTTAAGATCTTGAGAGAACTTATTAAGTAGATTTGGTTAAGTTCTTGAGAGGACTTATTGAGCAAATTGGACAAGTTCTAAAGAGGACTTGTAGACTGATTAGTGTGAGCTTTTGTGAAAGCTTACAAGGCATATTTGAGACAAGTCTTTGAGAAGGCTTGAGAGCAGAGTTGATTGATTAATTTTTTCAAACCTTGAGTTAAGGTTTGGAGCAGATCTAGCAGAGTTGATTGATTGATTTGTTCAAACCTTGAGTTAAGTTTTGGGGTAGATCTAGCAGAGTTGATTTGAGATTTATTCAAGCTTTGAGTTAAGGCTTGAGGACAAATATTGAGGACTGGTTTGTGCTAGATCGAGGGACTGTGTTTAGTAGAAATTTGAGGACAAATTTTGGTGCAGATTTGAGTACATATTTGTGCCAGACCAGAGACAGATATTGAGGATAGATTTGTGCTAGATCGACGAACTGTGTTTAGTATAGATTTGAGATAGAGCCGAGTGCAAGCTTTGGAGGTGATAGAGTATAGAGGATGATAGTATCTAGTGGATAGAGATCCATTAGCTAGGGTAGTGAGGATAGGTCTTCTGAGTGAGGACAAGATTCTTCAATGGAGAGAGATCCACAAGCCAGTGCAATGGAGGCAGTAGTCTTCTAGAGGATCGCCAACCAGAGCATAGGATAAGGAGTTCTCATGTGGATAGAGTTCCACAAACTTGATCAGGGGATTGGTATCTCCATTTGACAGAGGTCCATAAACATTATAATAGGGAAAGGATTCCCAAGATATTGATTGAGAAAATTTTAGTGAAATATTTTCTCTATGGAGTAGCCTACATTGGGTGAACCACATTAAATTGGTGTCTCTATTATGTGTGATGATTTGTGCATTGCTTTGGTTATTGTTTTTTATTTTGCTATCTTTACATTGCATAATATTGATTGGAAAGAAAAGTAAAAAGAGATCTTATATTGTTCACCCTCCCTCTCAGTATAAGCTTGTGTTCTTCATAACTTTGGTTTTTGGATCAAAAGAATCAAGGTCCCAAATATTTCAAGCAATTCCTCTTCAGATTTCATCATGCCAAAATTGAATGGGAAGGCCTGGAAGCTTAACCTAGATAGGGGCTGAGTTGATGCTTTGATTTTTAGGGTCAAAGTCAGCATTCCATCTCCTGATGAACAGACTACATCGAGCAAAGAACCAAGGGCCACCAGTTAGAATGTGACTGGTATCTTTCAAATTGTTAATTCTAATGAGGAATAATCCCCTAGTAAGTGCTACTAGGTCCATATTTCCATGAGGATGCTATTTTGAGAAGGTCCATTTTTAAACAGATTCAATATCCAGACACGATCCAAAAAAAATCTAAATGAGGGATAAGGAATCTTGGGAAACAAAGGAAGTCATGATGTTGGGAGGGATAAGTGGAATATCTGAGAATAAGCATCAGTTAATAATATTGACATAGTTGTTAAATAAAAAACCATCTCAAGGGAGAAACCACGTAGAAAAATTGTTTATATTTTCTAAAATTCAAGAAACAAATCTACAACATAAAAGAGCCAAACTCCTCATTCATTCATGTGTAATAGATTGATACATTAATCCTCTTGGAGTACAATATGCCCATTTTTGTTATCCAACTAGTCTTTCTTTTTTCATTTTAAAATAGGTTATTATACCTCACAATAATTGTCCAAACTCTATGTAGCTTGATTTAGGATTCTCTCTTTTAATAGTCTTTTCTTGAATGAAATAAAATAAGACATGACTTTTAATTTTTTCATTTCCTTTTGGATATTTTGACTTCTTTGATCACTTCCAAACCCTTTGAAATACTTTGAATCATACTTGTTAATTTTTTTAGATCTAGTCCTCCACTTGTTTGAATAATATCATTCATATAAATACTTCATAATGTGACCTTTCTAGTTCCTAAATCTAAAATCATTGGTTTTCAAGAGAATTCTACCACTTGTAGTTTCAAATACCATTGGTTACCTATTTAGGTCTTTCCAAAGGTTATATCAAGGTTATATGTATCATGATTGATGTGTATTGAAACCCTAACTTATATTATTATTATTGAATAGCACTTTTCACAATAGAATTAATGGTAGCATTTCATATTGTAAGAAAAAAATTACAATATATATTGTAAAAAAATTCATGGAGAGAGATTAATACAATACCTAGATTTAAGAAGAAAAATAAAGAAAACACAACAAAATCAAAGAGAAAATAAAAGATATGATATGATTCCCTTAGACATCAAATAAATTCACTAACAATAAAAGATATCCAACTACATAGATGAGTTTAATAATTGTTAAACCAATATGTTAACTAGATCGTAATATAATGTGTGTCATCCCTCAAGGTGAAAAAGGGTCTTTGGTATTACAAATATTTATCATGATGAAAAGTAAAAAAATATATATTTCACTATCCCTCTCTAATCTAACTAAAGGCTATAAAAAATGAAACTACTAAACATCCCTTGATGCAAACTCTTCCAATTTTATGAAACTACTTATCATGATGATCTTGCAATTTGATGAAGGTAGCCTCCAACATGGACTTATTTGAGATTTATACAAGGTAATACATTGAAGATACATACATGAGTAGAAGTTGATCCTAAAAATAAATTCATTTAATACTATGCATTCAAATCTTAATGTGATTTATCTATCGATGCTCCATTCAATTTTCAACTAATTGGATAGTACTATATTTATCACAAAATAGAGTATTAGTAAATCTATGGAGAAGATAGAACTACTTAAGGACCATATGAATCATATCAATATATTTCCTAGCAAGGACCACACTATAATATTCTACTTTCATAGAATACCAAGATATAATGTGTTACTTCTTGGAAATTTAAGAAACATGTCTATATCTAAGAGAGAAAAAATAACTCTACATAGATTTTAATTGATCATTTGAACAACAATCAAAGACAATATGATGTAGTTTATGCCTATATAAACAACATACTTAATGCAGTAGTAAATAAGTTTAGTAGTCGAAATAATATAAGCATCTAATGATATTTAGTAGCAGACTACCAATGAATCTCATGTGATGCTTTGGTAGTATTTAGGGATCATTTGGTTCCTTCATGGTTCAATCCTTTTGGCAAATGGACCATGTTGCAATATTGCATGGAAACATTCCTTAAACCTCTAAAAAAAATTCTCATCATCATATGATGTATATATGAATAAATTTTAAACAATAACTTGTTTAATGATTTGAGGTTCGAGGTGTAGACCAATTGATTCGGCCAAACCCTGAAGGGGGGCAGACATCAAGGGTTCAAATCTTGGGCCTCACCGAACTGAATGCCTATCCCTTTCTTGGTGCTTTCAGTAGCGTAAAATGTTTAAAATGATTGCAGCATGGTGGTTATGGCGGTAGACTGCGTAAGTACTATGTGGTAGCTTCCAAGGCGAACAACATATAATACTGTGGCAACCATAAAAAATGGACAACGTTACCGGATCATCGTGGTGGCTACCAATTCCACCATGTAAAAAAAAACTTGTGTAATGATCAATTTTCTTAATATTTGTCCATGGATCAACTTAATTATTTTTATGTTATAAATCATACTCCATACTAATCATAATATCCAATACAAATCTTAAAAACATAAACTAGTAATTTTAAAATTCATAGTACTATTCATAGGTGATTGTAAAATTATAATGGATTTTTCTCTAGCAGTGTGGTTTCTTAAGGATTCAATGATTGGTAACCTTAATTAGCACTCTTCCTTATTGTGGATATTTAACCGATCACCTTTCCCATATATTATTCACAAGCGTCCTTCAACACTTTATTCAAGGCCTAGTTTTATAGGCTCCCCCTTTTTCCTTTATAATTTGGTAGATTTATCACCTTTAGCACCCCTTGAGTCATTTTTCATAATCAAAATATTCTCAAACATTCTTCATATTAAGGCACCTAATTTGGACTAGTTGACACCCTCATATCTACCTAGGTTGTTGTAACCATTATAGGTAGTTTATAACCCCTAATTGCTAGCACAATCTACTAGTTTGTCTTCCTTGGTCTTCTTGGTCAATAATTGCCTCTAACCACTTAAGAAGTTTAAAATTTATCTCTCATTAAGCTTGTTTCCTCCATACTACAACACTCTTGAAAATCTATGGTATGAGCTAGTGATGAGCATTTGGGTGTGCCTTTAAGATTTTATAGTATTTTAGGTCTACATCTACTCCAAGAAGGGTTTTGGCATGCCTTTAAGTTTTTTTGAATTCCACATATTACATACATTTCAGGCGACAAGGGTTGTTGTATACCATCCAAAAAATTTGGTGTTTCCTTCTCAACCAACTTTGGTTTTCCCTCTAGATAAGGTCATTATGGAGAAAGTGCAATGTTTATTATACCAAGTAGCTTCTGCCTCCTTGATTGACCTATCTATTTCCTTGCCCCTTCCTTTAAATAGTTTCACTATATTGAAAATTGTTGAGCCATCAAAGAATGTGCATAATAAAGGAATCCACTCCATGATATTATCCAAGCATTAAACTACATATTTGGCATCTCAGGGATAAGGTAAACCACCTTGCTTCTCTCTACTAATTGAATTTAGTAATTTTATAGATAATTTGTCAAAAAAATATAATTATCTTCTTTGTATGAGGTATCCTAATTTATTTTTCCCTCTTTGAATGGATTAAATCTATTTGGGAGGATGATAACACGTATCTTATAGAATCTATTAGGGGTTTGGGAAAATGTTACATCTCGATTATATTTTTAACCTTCTCCATGCTTAGTTGGCCCTACATTATGGTACTTGGGTTATTCATGACCAAATTGTATATCTTTAGAGTTACTCTATAGACTTCCACCTAGAAGGGCCTTCCTACTCTCATTATTCAATTTATATTGAGTTTCCTAAATATCTTATTCTAACCATTGTTATGATCAATTACAATTTAGTTAGGTTGGGTCCCGTGGTGCTAATTTGATAGAAATTTGTAGGCCTTTAAATTCATCCTAGGGTTTGTATTGAAATCAATATTTCTAATCCCCTCCTAAACTCCACATAGCTTGTTGGTGTTGGTTTTTTGGCTATCCAACTATTGCATTTTCTTAACCTCTAGAATACCTACTTTTATTGTTAAGTTGTTGGTTACTTGATTTGTGACTAGCCTAAGAATCTTACCAAAAATAAGCAAATAGAAGAAATGACAACCATAATTATACATTTATCTTCAAAAATTAAAAACCCTCCCACCACCTCATATATTATAGTCCCTTCTATCTCTAAACCTATAAAATAAAGTAACTATGAAGGTAATAATGAGAAAAAACAATCATTAAACTCTATTAGTTATTGATCCCTTTCTAACATAGAAACATTAGAAGGGTGGAAAATTATCAATACAATAGGACACTCATTACCCAATACCTATGTTGAACTCCCTATTTTATGTGGCAAAAGACCCTTCATCAAAGAACTATCATATTCCTTTTAATTTTCCTCTTTAAACTACTCACTCATCTCTCTTCAATCTCACATTCCTCTTCATGACACAATTCCATTTATCCTCCCACACTTCTATAAATTCCTTCTTCTCTCATCCCTAACACTCCTCTCTCTAAAGGTGCTAGTATAATAAAGTTTAATATCCTAGTAAATGGGTATGAGCAACACATTTGTTTTAGTTATTCATGAATTTTATATTCCTATCTTGGAATATGGGAGGCCTCATCCTCCCTACAAAGCTAACATGTTCTTCTTAGAACAAGTCAAAACTAATAATATTTTATTGAAGCATTACCTATCCCACCTTTAGGAATAGGGTAAACCATTCTTTATATATCATTAGTCTAAAAAGGGAGTTGTTCTCTTCTTGCCTCATTCCTTTGCTTCTATTGTTATGGAATCTAGGAATTACCTTTGTAATAAATGTCTTTGGATAACTATTATGCAAAATAACCAACTATTTAGTCTTTATTCAATCTATGCAATCAATAACCAAGATAGGAATATTGCAATTTGGGAATGGATGAATACTTATCTACTTGTTGAATAGAGCTTAACAAGATATTTTAACATGGTGGATAATTATTTTTTTGTTGGAGAACAAGGGGTTGCACTCGAGTCCCCCACCCTTTGTAAAAACCCACTAAAACCAACCCGAGAGAGAGATATTTTTTAAAAAGAACACAAGCAAGGTTCTCAAGAGTCCCAATATTTTTCTTTTCAACATTCTCAAGGCTTCACCACATTTGAGTTCAATGTCACTACAAATGACACTCAGTGGATAGGAGTGGCCAACATCCCATATTTTTTGGGGTTCACCTTACTAAACCTCATTGTTTAGAAGGATGCTAAAGTGGTCCCCCAAATTTTCACATACCCTCCTTGTCATAGGACAATGCAACCATAGCATAGAGATTATCCTTTAAGGCCCATAACACTTAAATGGGAATGCCTATTCCCTAACCTTATCCTAAGTCCATCTAGGTAGGTTAATCAAGAATAAATCCTTGGTGCTTAGTTACCACACCTTCATAGGCTAACTAAGGTCATTACCACTCAACTAGCAATGAACATGATCACTTTAACCTACATGTTTAAAATATCACCACTGCTATCTTTTGAATGGTCATGCAACTCCTAGTTGTGGTAAACCTGATCCTCAACATTTAAGGTGTATCAATTCACAAGAATATAGCTATTGCATCAACACAATTCCTTATAGATTCATTATTTCCTAGCTATTGCATCCTCACAACTTCTTCTAGGACTCATATATACATGGTTATTACATCTTTGCAACTCCTTCCAAGATTGGGCTATTCCTTTCACTCAGGTTCTAAAATAGTTCTAGATCCATTCCCCAAGAACTTACAAAACCCAAGATAGCTTTTATAATATGAAACTACTCTCTCTATAATGAAAGCATCAATTGGAAACATCAAGCTTTACTCTATAACATAATATTGAGCATGGAAATAAAAGGATGACATAACATAACTTGAAATAACATAAGTTAAATATAGCATTTCATCCATTTACAAAATCTATGATTTATTGATCCATGTGCTATCATAAAGCTATGTAAAGAAACATTATTCTAGGAGTGTGAAAGATAATTACAATGTTATCCATTACAAGATCTATATGCCAGAAGAAGATAACATTTAACTTTTCAACAATAAGAGTAATAGGTAAATAAACCAATCCATGAATTTGTACAATGATCAAGCTCTCATTGCCCTACACAACTTGATTGATTTGCAAGCTTCATCTAAACAATTTCTTAAATGATTCTAGTCTACATTAAATCCATCCATCCAAGAAATATCTATGCCACCTTCTACCATGATCTTCCTCATGAACATGATTACTCATGAGCTTGAGAGTTACTTAGGGATCAGGATAGCTCCATATGCAATGCATTCAAACATGCTCTAATACAATGCAAGCAACCATGCATAAAACATTGATAACAAACAAGAAGAGAATATCATACTTCTCTCTATAATGGTTTCCTTACCTACTCAAGTCTCAGGAAACCATTATAATTGTTCTAATCCTATTAAGAAAATTAGGACAACTCCATATGCAATGCATTCAAACATGCTCTAATATAATGCAAGCAACCATGCATAAAACATTGATAACAAACAAGGAGAGAATCCCATACTTCTCTCTATAATGGTTTCCTTACCTACTCAAGTCTTAGGAAACCATTATAATTATTCTAATCCTATCAAGCAAATCAGCATAACTTCATATGCAATGCATTCAAACATACTCTAATACAATGCAAGCAACCATGCATAGAATATTTATAAACAAACAAGGATATAATCCCATACTTCTCTTTATAATGGTTCTCTTACCTACTCAAGTCTCAAGAAACCATTATAATTGTTCCAATCCTATCAAACAAATATTCATTCCAAAAATCCTTCATCCATAGCCTAAGATCTTAAGAAAACAAGAGTACTAATTTTAATATGAGATTACTAGCACAAAGTTTTAACTCTCATTGCAATAACAAACTAAAAGAGATTAACTTTTCTTTAAAAATGAAACGTAACAAACTTCTTTCCATCATTAATCAAAATAAGACTATAAGAGATTCATCTTAATATTTTAAGAAATCATAACAATATTCCTCTACTAACAAACTCTCTTAAAGTCAATGATCTTTCTCTAATGCACTCTTTAAATCAACAATGTTCCTTCACTAATGAAATCTTTAAAACATAACCATGTTCTTTCACTAATGAATTCTTTAAAAGTACATTAGATACATAACATGAATTCTTTTTAAAAGACAACAAATAGAACATAACATAGTTCTTTTACTAAAGAATTCCTTTAAAGTGGAAAAGAAACATAACTTTATTCTTTCACTAATGAATTCATTAATAATCCATATCATTTACTAAAGCAAGAATGTAGTTCTAATTACAACTAAATGGTTTGATAAATAATATACTCTAGCTATGCTATCAAACCTTTAATTCCCATTTAATAAGAAATTAACCCTAAGAAACCCGCTCAATTTCCAAAGCAAAGATACATCCAATAAATTGATCAACAACAAAGTAGAGGGATGACCAAGCACAGTTTGCAACGAGTGCCAACCCATAATCTAACCAAGCACCAATGGAAGTGTTGCTTCACCACCCAACTAAGGACATCTAGGCGCTATATGAAGGTGGTAGATCAGGCTACTCATGAAGAGCACGATGGACCATGCAACACAATGAACACAAATGCAATTAAAACTTCCTTATAAGATTAAGAAGCTAGTATGGCATTGAGCCTAAACATACTATGGTTTAGAGGTTGCAACACTTAGCCATTTAAACAATATGTTAGGGTGAAACACTAGCTGGAGGAATAAATCAATGCTAAACTAAAACAAGCACAAGGAAGCAATAGGCACAAGGCTTAATGACTGCAATAGGATATAATATAGGTCTACGATGATACTACAATAATCCTCATCAATGAAAGCCACCCAATTAGCATCTGAATACAACACAAAGAATATAACCCAAGGCACCATCAAACATAGCAATTAGATACAACATAAAGAATATAACCCAAGGTGCCAGAAAACATAACAACCAGATAGAACATAAAGAATATAAACCAATATGCCATCAAAAATATCAACTAGATACAACATAAAGAATATAAACCAAGGCACCATCAATAATAGCAACCAAGGAAAAGTATACAAAGCATTAAAACAAAAAATCTACCTGATTACCAAACTATCCAACATTCTTTGCTCCAAAAATGCACTACAATCCCCCTTTCTCCTCAATTTGAGTTTGCCTTTCCTCCAAACACCCAAAAAACTCATCAACCAGGTTTCAAATAGGTTTGGAGAATGGCCTCTTGCATGGCCAATGTAACATAAGAGCATTTTCAAGGAACATTAGAAAATATTACGTCTTTTTTTTATTTTTTAAGGTCCACTAGGCATGGCATTACCATTGATTAAAAAGGCTTACCCAACCTTAGCCCTCATTAATATTATTATTGTTATAACTATGCACTTATTAAATTAATGGCTTCATTAGTTAATACCAAGGGTTAATATCAATTATTAACCTTAGTAATAACATTTTCAAATATTAATAATGCTAGTTATAATAATACTTGTTTAGATTAATTGATCCCATGCTTCAAACAATACAAAGCTTAACCAAGTCCATAATACATCTTGTTGTTTTATCCTTGAGTAGGTAGCTTTTTAAGATAACCATACATTAACCCCTACCTACCAAGAATGACTCCTTTGCCAATAGCAAGCTCATGGCCCAATGATGTATTCAAACAACAAGCAAAATGCAATGCAACTACATGAAGGGTATACTTTACCCCAGAGCTATCAATGAACAAGTCATCAACCATCATATCCCCAAATTTTCTCTCAACTCGATGGTTATCCTTGTTCAATCCACCGTCCTGCAACCAAAAACACATCAACAATACCATAATCCAAGAATTGAAATCAACCATAAAATATTATTGTCATTTTTTTACATCATAAAACGAGGCTATGCATTAAATTTCCATACACAATACATAGGTCAATGTTCAAAATAAGTCTTGCCAAGGAGGGGTGTTACACCCTTGATAAATCACAACTCTCTTATTTAAAGCATGAGATTTTACAAACAGATTCAATTATCATCTCAAATGAGTTGTTGTAGCTAGAACCCTACATCATTTTACATAAGATTTTTGAATTCTTGATTTTTATTTTTTTGGGACTTTTTCAATTTTCTATGGGAATAAAAATATTCCAGAATTCAACATCCTTCTTAACATTTTTCTACAACAACCTTCACAATACCAAAATTTCATCTCTACTGTCTATGCATTGCATCTTAGTAGAGTAATATTTCTAAAACATCTCACTATCATAGCCCACTTTATCAAATTTGGATTGCTAGTTTCCTTCCTAAATCACAAGTGCAACAAAAAAATTGGTAATAAATAGTTTATATGAAAGCACATTAATATTATAAAATAAATCAAATGTTACCAATGGAAAATCTTTAATCATTATTTGATTTAGGCAGTCAACATTTTATTATCAACTTCAACTAAGCTTACTACTTTCTCTAACTAAGGAAAAGAAAATTTAACTTCACAATCCTCAATTAAAACCCCTCTATTGGCTAGCCTATTTGCACATTTGTTTCCTTCCCTTAATGTATGTGTAAACCTTATTTTTTCAAACTCTATAGCAATATCTTGAATTTCCATAATTATCTCTTGTATATTCCATAGAGCCTTTGCTTTCCTCAAAATTGCATTTATTACTATGAGTGAATCACATTCCATCCATACTTTGTTCCATTTCATTTGTTTGCATATTTTTAACCCTTTCAAAGCTACCGAATCCTCAACTTCATTATTTGTCTTAAATACACTATTGAAAGCATAATAAGACAAAATATCTCCTCTATTATTTCTAATTATTCCTCCTCCTCTTGTTGGTCCTAGATTTCCTTTAGATGCTCCATCAAAATTCAATTTGACCAACTCCACATCTGGTGGTTTTCACTTTATATTATTTGCCTTCTTTTTGTTTCTTTTATCCCCAACATCATAATTCCATTTGATGACTTGACTTCGTCTATCAAGGCTCTCTACTTCTATATTAGGGATTGGGTGAGTTGATAGGATTGGTTTAGACTTCCCTATGGTTAAATAAATCTTCCTTTTCATTACCTATAAATTGCTTTCCTTTCATTTAAATATTCTTCTATTCCTTTCTAGCCATATAGTCAAAAGTATTGTATATTTTGATATATCCCATATTGTTTGTAAATCCTCAATTTTAAAAGTGGTATGCCATTTCTTTAACCATTCTTCAATTCTACCATTCATCACCATGCATTTACGAAACATATTAAGAATCCATTACCATAGTTTCCATACTAGCAGTGTCCCAAGACATGGTCTATACTCTCCTCCTCCATTTTATAAAGAACACATTTTGAGGGGCCATGAAAACCCCTTTTCATAAGGTTATCCTAGGATAAAATTCTTCTATGACCTACTATCCAAACAAACATTTTATATTTAGAAATGCTCGGGCTATCCCACATACCTATCCATATTCTTGTGATATTCATATTTTGATGGTGCTTTATATTATATCCACTTCTTGTTGTGTATTCTCCTAAGATATTCAACTTCCAAATCAACTTATCCTTAGCTCCCCTAAGAATAATCATTGTTGTTATTTTTCTACTCAATTGCCTTCTAGCATCAATGTCTTGTATACTTGTAAAGAAAACTTATTTCCATTTGTATCTTCCTTCTTGATCCTTGTACAAAATGTTTGAAACCCTATCACCATATTTTTATTGAAGTAATCTCATCCATGGTTTCAAAATTGGATCTAGATTGAATGGTTTTTTATCACACCATGTATCCATCCAAATAGAATTTTTTCTCTAGTTCCCACCCCCCATATTAAACCTTTAATCACTAGGTCAAATAATATTTTTAGACCATTTTGTAGAGATATTGTAGTAAATATTAAGCTTGGGTCATTGGGATCAACATACTTAGAAAAATTATTGCCCATTGTCTTTGACTCTCTTTTTACAATCTCCAAATTACTTTTCCCCTAAGAGCTAAGTTTGCATTCGTAAGAAGTCTTAAACCGAGATCTCCCCTAGTTTTATCATCACACATGGTGGATAATTATGGTAAACATAGTTGGAAATGCAATAAACCCATCACTAGTGATGGATTTTCCAATTGGTTATTTTGTCAAAATTCTCTTCGCATATTTTATCCTCTCCTCAACCATTACCCATCAAACCAGTCGAAGTGGTGTGCCTGGTGCAATGGAGATTTTGATCATGATAAAAAAGCTATCCACCTAGACAAATTGTACATAAGTAAATCCTTACTCCAAAAACTACTCCATGAATATAGGGTTTCAATCATCCATTACACTATCATTTCAAATAATTTTCTAATTTCCTCCTCCTTGTTTCATTCCCCCTATTAGCAATATTCATCATCTCCCATTTAAGCTCAATATTTCCCACCTTAACTCCAAAAGTTGTTTGAGTATTCTATAACAAGTCTAGAATTCCTATCCTCACGCCTTCAACTTGGATGTCTAGATACTTCCATCTAAGTTAACATACAAAGGTATATTGTTGTTCTTCATGCTTATGGATAAACAGTGGAATGCCATTGCCATTCATAGAAAAAGAATATAAAGGAAGCTCATCAACCTTAGATAGATATTCATACAATCTCCTTCTCCTAATTATCATCACTTCTTGATCCAAGTTAAGAATGAGTTGCATAAATTTGAATCCTAAAGTCTAATGATGATCGTATTATTTCATGATTGACCTAGTTGGAGCATAGTGAAAAAGGATCCAAACTCTTATTTCATTGCCTACACCAAATTTTATAGTAGAAAAATTTTCTAGGCTAAAATTGACCAATTATCTTGTCCTTACTGGCTCAAACTACATAATTAATGTCTTCTATTCTAACTTTGCTAATATTTTCTTTAAAGACTTTCTTGACAATATATATTCTATTATTTTTGGTATGTCGAAATGTATCCATTCTCTTATATCACTACACTCCATCTAAATTTTTGGATAAGATGTCATTCATAGATCTTAAGCAATCCTTATGGGATATGAAAAAGGGTAAGGCTCCTTTAATAGATGGCCTTCCTATGGAACTCTACCAAGAGCTTTGGTTAGTGCTTGGTAATGACCTTCATATGATGTACAAGAAGGCTCTTTCAAAGTGTTCTCTTGGATTCTTCATCAATAAAGTTTTGATTAAGCTAATTCTCCAAAAAATTAATATGGATAGCAATTTAGTACAATGCCCCATTACTCTACTCAATATTTCTTATAATATCATAGCATAAGCATTGGCCTTTTGCCTTAGACCTATTATGTGATTTTTTGTAGTATGGGGTAAATTGGGTTTATCAAAATCTAATATATTCTAGATAACCTTATACTATATTGGGGAGCCTCCCATTAGGCTCAATAGTCTAATCAAGCTATGATCCTTGAAAAAGTCAACTATTACAAAGCTTATAATAAAATCCGATGGGATTACATTCTCAAGATATTTAGCTAGTTGGGTCTTCTGGAAGGGGTTCTCTAACCATATCTCACTCTTCTTTTGGTGATGCATCTACTCATGTTTAAGTGAATAGAATTCTCTTAGATAATTTTTAGTTGTAAAGGTATATTAGACAAGGTTACCCCCAACACCTCTTCTCTATATGAACATCATTGACACCTTGGGTCATATACTAAATAAGACCCACTTTGAGGTGTTATTGACTAAGACTACCAAACAAGATATTTATTGTTAATTCTAATTTTGTGAATGTCTCCCTTCTATTCCTATGACAAAAAAGGGAAACTCAATACTACTAAAAAATTATTACATCTTTACTGTGATATTTCCAACTCAAAAATTAACCATCATAAAACTAAAGTGTTTTTCTATTCCTTTACTCCTATATGAGACAATGTACCTGCTTTGTGGAAGATTATTCCAAATAGTTAGATTATGCACTACTTGTGAATCCCATTTGGCATCTATATCTCTCCCTAAGACATGTGGGATTAAATTATGGTTAAGTTCCATTTTTATCATTTAGCCTATTAGTTTTATTTCTCTTATTGGTAAGATTCAAGTTACCAGTAAAATTTTGGTGGCTTCACATGTGTAGTACTCATCTACATGGCTTGCTTCCTATTGTTCTTATCAAAGACTTACTCAAATAATTCATTAATACTTATAGTCTAAATGAGATTGGTATGGCAGGTGTTTCATGGAAACTTTAATTAATCCTAAAGCCAAAGGAGGTCTTGGGATCTTGGATCCTCTAATTGAAAGAAAATATCTTGCTTCAAAATGGGTTACCCAAGCTCTACATGGTGTGGAACGTTGGAAAGTTTTTTCGATCATAGAATTATAAGTGCTTCATTTAAGGGAAAATGACAAACCACCCCATGGGAAGACAAAGTCTTGAATGTAAAATAGTTTCAGATTAGGGGTTTTATAGCCCTTGTGTGGATTTGGTTTACACTCTAACCTCAAAGGTTTAACCTTTATAAAAAAGAGAATTATCATAAGTCTAGATTTATGGGATCACCCAAGTTGCTCCTTCATCTCATGCAGACTTACCAAAGTTACCCATAATTTGCCAATATATTTGTGAACATCTTTTGATTACATCTATGCACTTGTTCAAGATAAGGTTATCATTAAATTGACTACATATATTGCATGATTCGCATTGGCCTAATGGTTCTCCCATTCAAGAGTATAAATCACATTCTACTACCTACAACTACTTACCCCTTTCACCCTTTCACCCTCTCACTTAGGCTCAATACCAAGTAGCAAGTTTCCTCTTATAGGCATGAATGGTCTCATCTTGTTTCCTAGATATGGAAAAATTAAATTTAAAGCAAAAATATTAAGTCTTAGGTTGGAGACTCCTTCATTTTAAGTTGGTTGCATCTACTGTTATTGCTCCTATTTTAGGTTGTTCTCCCTAATGTGCTTTCTACTCAAGCCATGAAACTATCCCTCAACTTTTTTGGTACAATATGTTTTCCCTAAGGGTTTGGTCCATTATAGGCTTGGTATTCCCCACTTTGCAAGTCTCTTGAAACATTGCCCTCCTTGGAAGATCTAATCTTAACAACAAAATTCTTTTATACGAATTTGGAAGCATAGATGCCAAAGCTTGTATTTACCAGTTTGACTCCTCCATGGGGGTGTTCATGTTGAACTTTTTTAGAATTATTTTGGAATTTTCAATATGCATATTCTATGCACAATATTGACAAAATGCTTGAAATGGTTAATAAGCTAAATTATTTTCATTACCAATTTCACCATTAGTCCATGAGCAAAGTAAGGTTAGTAATCAACTAGCTAACAAAATGACTCGTTTTTCACATCTATCTTTAGCATTAAGGCAGTAGTGGAGACCATTGACTATAGGAATTCTTCCACTGCAATGACAATCTAAGGTTCTGTTAGCTAATCGTTTGGTATAAACAATGAATGATATAACACCTAAACTTTTTTGGTAGGAGGTTTTTATTATAAGGATGTAGTATGGAAAATTGTATTTCTTTGTCTTTAACAAAAGGTCTTTTATTGAATTCACATATTTTTTTTTTGGTGATGGATGAGTAACCTCTCTTTTTGTTCAATAAAACTATATATAAATTTTGACTCAAAAAAATAAATTATATATATAATATACTGATCATCAATTACCTTATACATTGCTTAAGTTTACTTATATTTAATTGTTAGCTTAATGTTTATAATATTATCAAACTAATTATCGCATATACTTCTGAAAATGTATGATCTCCATTTTTATTGAACTTCATTAATTTTCTAACTATGAAAGGAATAAGATTCTTGCTACAAAAGGAAATAACAAGGTGAAGCTTTAAGGAGATTTTGAGTAGCTATTTCACATAATAAATAAATAGCTTGCACATAAGAAAACAGTAATTTTATACAAGGATGCCTTAATGGGCTGAACCCTCTTAAAAGTCAACTATTATACTACTAGTTGGGCAATAGATTATTAAATTTCTTAGAGAGAGGACTAGTAGATAAATAAGGTCCTAATGGGTTGGTAGATTTGATCCTTTTATCATTGCATAAGCTATTTTTTAATGCATCAAGTCTTGTTCTACTTATTTCCAATGAGTATAATGAGTATGGGTTTGGTGCAGGTAATAATGTATAAAGGATTGTAATATTTAAAGGCAAAGTTAAGTAGCATCATTGCAAAGGTATGCATAAGCAATTGTTTTTCAATGTTGTAAGGTTAAGAATGATATGGAAATGGGAGGGCATACTTTTCTGTCTCACTAGCAAATAGAAAAACATTATAAGAAGATGGAATAAAATGAAAACTATGGGGTATACAATATTTTTATTGAATTGACTATGCAAGTAGAAGACGAAATATACTCATTAAGGTGGTATAAGGTGGTGGCATATACGGTATTTTATATCTATGACCTCATCTTACACGAGTGTTTGTCTTTACCCATAAAGTCTTGAGATTTATTTCCAACTTTATATATAGAAGTGATCTATTTTAGTAAAAATGTTGAGGTGAATAATATGACACTTCACATGGCATGGGGTCCAACTTCTTGAATTATTAATTATTAACATTGACATCCAATATACGCTAGATGGCACATTGAAACAATTTGAGGATATATGAATTTGATAATAAGGTCATATCTGAAATTCGTACCCTTTAGCTATATTCGTTCCCTGCAAAACTGATATAAAAAATATCATACCCTCTGAACCAATGTTGGATTCACATTCTCACAAGCTAACAAAACCCAGAAAAGAAAAGAAAAAAAAGAGATGGGCACTTAGTAGGATTGCTCAAGATTGCCATTAGGTGAAGACAACCGAGTGGTATGATTAAGAATCATTGATTATTGATCCTCAAATACTTTTATATATTAAGGTGCTACTGCAGTAATCAAGCTTATGATTTGTTAACATTAAAAAAAATACTTGAATTGAATTTTAATTGTGATGAGTGTGGCTCACATGCATTGGTGATGCGGTGACATTACATGCCAATGCCAATTGTCTGTAACATGGAAGGTTCCTATTGTATTCTTGGTGCCTTGGCAGACTTTAAAAATATTATGGAATGAAATACTATCAGAGGTCGCCTCGTTTTCCCACAAAGAAAAAAGAAAAAGGCGTTGTGTGTTGTTTTTTTGTCTCGGTGTTGGGATTAAGAAATTCTTTTAAGGCGTCATGCCTCTCAGTGGAGTGATGCGCAATCTATGGCTTTAGTCCAAGTCACATAAATATTTCTTTTGGTTTATATTGTTCCCAGTATAATGCCCATCACTTTGGTTTATATTGTTCCCAGTATAATACCCAAATATTGTATTTTATACGAAGATAATTCGAAAGAGATAGGTTAGTTGATAGTAGCAGTCAAGTATTTGTTGATTATCTTGACAGACAAATTCCAATAACTTCGTCTTTATAAACGAGTTTGTTGATTATCTTGACAGTCAGATTCCAATAACTTCGTCTTTATAAGTGAACTACAAATTATAGAGATTGAAAATGAAAAAAAAAAAAAAAGCTGCAAAGAACATGACCAACAATGAGAGGGAATGAAAGAGGAACAGTTGGTCAGAGGGAGGGAACTTGATAGTCTTTCTTCTGCAGCAGAGGCAGGAGTACTAGCCCTATTGGTCAAGGGAGATGGGCCCACCCTCCACAAGGCACGCAAAGTCCATATGACCTCACCAACCCTACACCCATTTTCCACGCTGAGCCATTATTTCTCTATTCCTTTGACTGGAGAGGCTCATTCATACCCCTAATTTTAATATTTTTTTTCTCCTCACTTTAGCCCCTGTGTAGTAAAAATTTGGAGTGAGGCCAAGACAAGGAATATTAAGAACTTTACTTATTTGCAATAGAGTGCTCTTCTCTCTTCAACAAATGATTGCTTTAATCAAGGGGCTTGGACACCGTGCCATCCAGCCGTCCGTTCATTAAAAAACAGAGGTTAGCGATCCCAATGGTAAAAAGGTTTTAAGAGACTGACCTGCCCACCGCCATGTATAGATGAAAAGCTTGGGATCCCCTACCTACATCAAGGAATAGATTGAAAACCAAACCTATTAATATAAATGTAGGTTATAGCCATCAATTCATATGCCAATCTGTTTCTTTGACTATTGCTGGAGGTAAAAAGCTTTGAATTCTCACTCTACCTCTATTGAGTATTAAATTCCGTACCAGGAGAAATGCATGCCATACATAGTTATCAATCCATTTTCACCCTAACACCTACGTAGGTGTGTTGGCTAAATTGGAGACCTGAAAACAAAATCCTTTACCTTTACAGGCTACACATGTTAATAAAATAGTTGGGGGTATTATAAAATGAAGATGGTTGAAATCGGAGAATTGCATGGTACGCTTAGTTATCAATCCCTTTCATACGTTGGATTACCTTTTGAAGTTGGTGGCGAGAGCCTAATCTGGAGTGAACATGTATTAGTTTTTGTGAACCAGGGTATATAAATAATTGTAGTATGGGTATTGGATAGAGCTTGTGGAGGGAGGTCGTTATGGTCATTTAGCAGGTTCGGTTGCAGCGTAATGTGTGGAATTTGGTGTATAGTAGTACGGGAGTTGATGTATTATTGGTGAACAGTAATTTGAAGGTGACACGTGAAAGGATAGATTGAGTTAATTACGCAGATGGAGGGAGGCAATGGTGGATGGCCACTTATAATAACGTATACTTTGTCTGTGCACGGGCCATTGCTGTGAGGTGTGGGTGGTTGTGTGTCCCACGCTGAACAGTTGCAGTTGCCTGCTGATCTCCGCGCACAAAGACAAAGTAAAAAAATAAAGGGTAAGGGACCTTAAAAAAAAGGGGAGGGAGGAACCAAAGCGGGTCGGTCTGCAAAGAGGGGAGATAAAAACCATCTGTAAAGAGAAATTCTATTAAGCAATGTCACTTGGCTCTCCTAGGGAGATAAAGACTGTGGAGCAATGGAAGTGGTCTGAGATTCACGGCGTCGAGCTCGTTGTAGCGACCGACAGGAAGTCGCCACCGGCTGCCGGAAGGAGGTCTTGGAGCCCGGCTATGGAAGAAGGGAACGTCGTCGCCCCTGCAGGGGGGGAAGGAGAACGTGGGGGGATGGAGGCCGGTGGAGTTGCAGAGACTTCTTCTTCTTCTTCTTCTTCGAGGGAGAAAGCGAAGGAAGAGAAGGGTGCGAGCATTTCCTTCTTCAAGCTTTTTGAGTTCGCCGACGGATTGGATTACGCCCTCATGGTTATGGGGACCGTCGGGGCCATCGTTCACGGGAGCGCGTTGCCCGTGTTCTTGAGGTTTTTTGCTAGCCTCGTGAATTCCTTTGGATCGAACACCGGAAACCCGGATAAGATGATGCAGGAAGTTCTCAAGGTGGGTTTTTGTGTGTTCTGAATTCGTTTTTTCCTGCACTTTTAGTTAGACGAATGAATGCTGAGAATTTCGTTTTTTTTTTTTTTTGGGCTTGTGTAATGCAGTATGCGTTTGATTTTCTGATTGTGGGAGCAGCGATCTGGGCATCATCCTGGGCAGGTTGGGGAGATCCAAGGCCGTTCAATAATTTTTTTTTTTTGGTGGGGTGGGGGTGAGCATTGGGTTTGGTTGTTTATCTGAATTGCTTGCATTTGTTGGGCAGAGATCTCGTGCTGGATGTGGACCGGAGAAAGGCAGTCTGCAAAGCTCCGGATCAAGTATCTGGAAGCCACCTTAAATCAGGACATCGAATACTTCGACATCGATGCACGAACTGGGGACATCATAAACACCATCAGCAGCGACATTGTAGCTGTGCAGGACGCTATCAGTGAACGGGTCAGAGAATGTCTTCAGTAGTATGTCTGTTTCTTTCGGTTTAGAGTAGTATGTATAGTTGAAGTTGTAATTATGTTTTGTACTCTGCAGCTGGGCAATTTCCTCCATTATATGGCAACGCTAGTAGCGGGATTTGTGGTGGGATTCACTACGGTATGGCAACTGGCTCTGCTGACGCTTGCCGTGGTGCCTCTCATTGCTGTATTTGGAGCCGTCCATACAATAACGTTAACGAAGCTTTCGTCCAAGAGCCAGGACGCCTATGCAGAGGCAGGGAACATTGCAGAACAGGTAATTGCTGATTGTTGACGATTGATTGATTGATTGATTGAATCAATTTGGGTCTGTTATTTTTTTTCTGGGTACTTATTTATTGGGGAATTGGAGTAATTTTTCGTAGACATTGGCTCAAATTCGGACGGTTTTCTCCTTCGTTGGCGAGGAGAAGGCGCTGCAAGCTTATTCTGCGGCCTTGAGAGTTGCTCAGAAGATTGGGTATAAGAGCGGAGTGGTAAAGGGAATCGGGCTGGGGTCGACATATTGCGTGATATTTTGCTGTTATGCTCTGCTTCTCTGGTATGGAGGGTGGCTCGTGAGGCACCATGATACCAACGGAGGGTTGGCTATATCTACAATGTTTTCGGTCATGATCGGTGGACTGTATGTTGCCAAATTAACTTATCTGTTTATTTTGTTTTTTTTTTTTTTTGGATGGGCGGTGGGGGGAAGAATTTCTTCAGGTGTTGGTTACGGAGTAACAATTTCCGAATCTGAATTGCAGGGCAATTGGGCAATCGGCTCCCAGCATGACCGCATTTGCCAAGGCGAAATCTGCTGCTGTGAACATATTCCAAACTATAGACCACAGGCCCAAGATTGACCGGAATTATGTTGATGGAGCTATTCTATCCACAGTTACCGGTCATGTCCAGCTGCGGAACGTGAGCTTCTCGTATCCTTCCCGGCCTGAAATGCCCATTCTCAGCGATTTTTCGCTGAACATTCCGGCTGGGAAAACTGTAGCCATGGTCGGGAGGAGTGGCTCAGGAAAGAGCACCGTTGTTGCTCTGATCGAACGCTTCTATGATCCCATTGCAGGTACTCAATTAGTTGTTGTTTTAGGTTATAGACCCGACAAAAGAACTTTAGTTCTCAGACTAATGAACTTCTTCTGTTTGGTGGTGAATGAAGGGGAAGTGCTGCTCGACGGGCACAACATCAAAACTCTACAGCTGAAATGGCTTAGACAGCAGATAGGACTCGTGAGCCAGGAGCCAGCACTCTTTGCGACGAGCATAAAGGAAAACATGCTTCTGGGACGAGAAGATGCGACCCAGGTGGAAATGGAGGAAGCCGCCCGGGTTTCGAACGCGCACTCCTTCATCACGAAGCTTCCAGATGGCTACGATACACAGGTGTTGTGAAGACATGTAGTCTTAAGCTATGGGCTTTTATACTTTCTCCCGGCGACATTGTACAACCAGCCTTCTGATGCTCATCTTTCGTGCAGGTTGGTGAGCGAGGCGTCCAACTATCCGGCGGACAAAAGCAGCGGATTGCGATAGCCAGAGCCATGCTCAAGAACCCGGCCATACTTCTCCTGGACGAAGCCACCAGTGCTCTCGATGCCGAATCGGAAAAGCTGGTTCAAGAAGCCCTCGACCGCTTCATGATAGGGAGGACAACCGTAGTGGTGGCGCATCGTCTCTCAACCATCAGGAAGGCCGATCTGGTTGCGGTAGTTCAGCAGGGAAGCATTCTGGAGATGGGAACTCATGACGAACTCATCTCCAAAGGCGAGGACGGGGCTTACGCCGCCCTAATCAAACTTCAAGAAAACGCCAATGAATTCGGGGCAAACAATCCCAGGAAGAGCAGCGCCAGGTAAATTTTATTTCCATTTCTGACTTCTGACACAGAGTCACAGACAGAATGTGAAAGTATTTTTTCTGTTTATCGAATGTCAGGGATATGAATACTGATTTGGTATCGTTATGTACATCTGCAGACCATCCAGTGCCAGAAATTCTGTAAGCAGCCCCATCATTGGAAGAAACTCCTCTTACGGGCGATCGCCTTATTCCAAGAGGCTCTCGGATTTCTCGACTTCAGATTTCAGCACATCGGTGGAAGCCAATTTGGGGTACAAGATGGAGAAGGTACCGTTCAAGGAGCAGGCAGGATCGTTCTGGAGATTAGTGAAAATGAATGCCCCTGAATGGGCCTATGCCCTAATAGGCTCCGTGGGATCCATGGCCTGCGGTTCCATAAGCGCTCTCTTTGCTTACATCCTGAGCGCCGTGCTGAGCATCTATTACAATCCCGATCCATCTTACATCAAATCAGAGATCAGAAAGTACTGCTTCGTCTTGATAGGCATATCCTTCGCAGCTCTGGTATTCAACACACTGCAGCACTCCTTCTGGGATATCGTGGGAGAGAACCTCACGAAGAGGGTGCGAGAAAAAATGCTTGCAGGTAAATACCCAATTATGCTTCTTAATTCAACTTATAATCAATAGCTGTTTTTAATTCAAAATGAAGTCTACGATAGCTTGTTTTTTTTGCTTGGTTTTTGTTTTTTACAAGGATTTATGTGGACCATCTTCGTTTGAATTTTGATATTGTTCTGCATTTCAGGACAAAACTTCCTTTACCCTTCCGAAATTTCATGACCAATAAGTTAAAACTTGAAGCCTGAAAGTTTATCAAAAATTTCAATGCAGCCATCCAGATCAATCCTGCTCAATTAGGAACTAATTTCGAGTCTTTTGAATATAATCTAACTATTGGTATTCATGCGGCAGCCATACTTAGAAACGAGGTAAGCTGGTTTGATAGGGAGGAGAACAACAGCTGCCAAGTGGCCGCTCGGCTGGCCTCGGATGCGAACAATGTGAGGTCCGCTATTGGAGATAGGATATCTATGATAGTACAGAACTCATCCCTAATGCTTGTGGCGTGTACCATAGGCTTCGTTTTGCAGTGGAGGCTGGCACTGGTTCTCATTGCAGTTTTTCCCGTCGTTGTCGCAGCCACACTCTTGCAGGTAAAAAAAAAAAAGTATTTTGTTATTGTTGGAAGTATTTGGTTGCATTAAGGTGGGAATTGATTTGGGTGGCTTTTTTTTTTTTTTTTTTTGGCAGAAAATGTTTATGAAGGGCTTCGGGGGCGATTTGGAGGGCAGCCACGCGAAGGCGAGCATGATCGCCGGGGAGGCGGTGAGCAACGTGCGCACGGTGCAGGCATTCAATTCGGAGCGAAAGATCGTGAGGCTGCTGAAATCAAAGCTAGACGTGCCGCTGAAGAAATGTTTCTGGAAAGGGCAGATAGCCGGCAGCGGGTTTGGGCTGGCACAGTTCCTTCTGTACGCTTCCTACTCCATCGGACTGTGGTACGCCTCATGGCTGGTGAAACACCGCCTCTCTGACTTCGGCAAGGTGATCCGCGTGTTCATGGTCCTGATGGTGTCGGCCAACGGCGCGGCGGAGACACTGGCCCTGACGCCGGACATCGTCAAGGGCGGGCGGGCCATTCGGTCCGTGTTCGAGGTACTGGACCGCAAGACCGAGGTCGAGCCCGACGACCCTGAAGCCATTCGGGTGACCGGCGTGAAGGGCGACATCGACCTCAAGCACGTAGAATTCTACTACCCATCCCGTCCGGATGTGCAGGTGTTCAAGGACCTCACGCTCAAGGTACGGGCCGGCAAGTCACTGGCGCTGGTTGGTGCCAGTGGGTCCGGTAAGAGTTCGGTCATAGCCCTCATCCTGCGCTTCTACGACCCCGTGGCCGGGCGGGTCCTCGTCGACGGCAAGGACATCCGCAAATACAACCTCAAATCGCTCCGCCTCCACATCGGGCTGGTCCAGCAGGAGCCCGCTCTGTTCGCCACCACAATCTACGACAACATCGTGTACGGCAAGGAGGGCGCCTCCGAGGCGGAGGTAATGGCCGCCGCACAAGCCGCTAATGCCCACAAGTTCATCAGCGCGCTTCCGGAGGGTTACAGGACCAAGGTCGGCGAGCGTGGGGTTCAGCTGTCGGGCGGTCAGAAGCAACGCGTGGCCATCGCCCGCGCCATTCTCAAAAACCCCTCCATCCTCCTACTGGACGAGGCCACCAGCGCCCTCGACGCCGAGTCGGAAAAGACCGTCCAGGAGGCCCTCGACCGCATGATGAAGTCCAGGACAACCGTGGTCGTTGCCCACAGGCTCTCCACCATTCGGAACGCCGACGTTATCGCCGTCGTCGACGACGGCAAAGTCGTCGAGCAGGGCTCCCACAAGCACCTGCTCCACCACCATCCGGAAGGGAATTATGCTCGCATGATCGATCTGCAGAAACTCACACACTCGTCCTCCATCTCCGCCTCCGCCTCCGCCTCCACCTCGTAGACCCCCCCACCCTAGAAAAAGAGCCCTTTCAAAAACGGTTAGGTTAGCCTAACCGTAGACTGCCCCTTCATTTAGGGCTTGCAATGTCCCTAACCGATTTCATAGGGCACCTAAACGTCTGGGAACTTTCTCCATTTTCCGCGTGATTTCTATATGTACACAAAACAGGAGTTCGATTTCGCTGCAATACGGCTACTGGGAATATTTTCTTGTCTGTTAAGAACCGTCGAAAGTTTTTATTAAGTAAATTTCATGTAATTTTTAATATCAGAGTTTAAGGTTAAAGATCAGGTCGTACCGTACCAGGGTCCTGACAGGAAAAAGAAAAAAAGCACGCCCTTGCATAAACACTTTATCTGACCTCTATTTCCTTTTCCATAAACAGTACATACTTGTATATCTAAATTTGCCAATGGTTAGTAGAGTGTTGAAATTTGACTAACTTGCCATTACTGTAACATGATGGATCTCTGCAAAATTTCACTTTCACATGAATCCTCCGGCGATTTATTGCACCCCACAGGGATCATAACTGTTTGAATTCAATCGCCTCGCATGTTAGATTTTTCATTTGAATGTGGTACAGTGGAAATTACGAACATTTATGAAGCGTTTGCACTGCTCATAATAAAATTTGGTCTAAACTAGAGTAGAGTAGATCTCGAATACTTGGTGAGATGTAATTAAATAATCCATGGCTGTACAGCATCGTGTCAATAAATTTTCACTAGGGTATCTAATACCTAAGGAAAAGACGTGCTTCCGCAATAATTCGAGTTTGAATTCGTCGGTTCAATTCAAAATTGGTTGTCACACCAGAGACAATAACATGGAGAGAACTCGATTGACCTATATAGAAATTTTTTAACCTAGTTGTAGGAAAAATCCTATAGTAACTGTTGGAGACAAGCTTACACTTAGAAAAATGCTCGGATGTAATTTATAAGATCTGTGAAAATGCACACGGGAAAATCAAAGGTTCTTGTAATGTTTTTGTCGTATGGAAGTATATACAGTGTATATTTACTGCTGCTGAAATAGATGAGTGTGGAAATTTGACTTGGAGCTCCTCGGTACTGCAGTACCGCACATCCTTGATCAAGACAAGAGGAATCTCCGGTACAGTGTAAAACACTTTTGGAGCATTTGAGCATGTTTGGTCTGTGAACTTAACCTTTTCTTTTCGATTGGAAGCAGAAGTCGAATCGACGTCATTATCGGAGCAAGAATAATATCATTTTTTTTTTGTTGGAGTGGACCCCACAGTCCTTGACATTGTAAGCTGAATCACCGACACTCATCAATAATTTCGTGATCCGGTGCCCTCCCCTACCCGTCCCTTCATCTTCTAGTACCTTACGGATTTATTTTTGACTTACCTCGGTATAAAATAAATAATACTTTTGACTATTTTTTAATTTAGTCTCTCTAAATTTTTGAGGTAGCTAACGAACCACAATTCCTAAGGCCAATTCACACTTTCTAGGACTTACCACATAGTCCACGTGCACTGAACATAGACTAGATAGGGTATAGCCCTAGCTATAAGATATTTCAGGCAAGTAAATTTTAATCCTTTTGTTTTTTTTTTTAAATTGATGGAAAAAATAAAAAAGTGCTTTCTATACCGGATTTTACGGAAGGTTTCTACCTAGAAGTGTAACATGAATTTTGCTCTTCGCGCCATGCAAGCTTAAAATCAATAAACAATGAACTTTGCCTTGAATTTTGGCTTTGTTGACTTTAGAGTAATTATGTATTATCTTCAAATTTTTATGTATAGTTGACCTTATTAGATCTATTCATTGTTTCCTCTCCCCATTATAAATAACTACCTAAGTAACATGCTCAATCTTAACCTTAAAAAGAGTAATAGAATACTACATAAGTAACATGCTCAATCTTAACCTTAAAAAGAATAATAGAATATTTGTGGATGGGTTGTTTGGTCTATGGGTTGTTTCAAAATAGGTTGGTTAGTAGTAGAATATTTTGTCTATGGGTTATTTATGAATTGTTTTAAGATAAGTTGATCAGTAGCAAAATATTTTACTACTTGTTGATAAATTATTTCAGTTTAATTTTTTAAATAATTAAAGTTTTATTATTATTTAATAATAAATTAAAAATTATAGAGATTCTTAGACCTGATGTCTTGCTAATTCTTCTCCACTTAAGACATTTGGATATATTTAAATTGGTATAAATTCTTGAAGCTATCATAAGATGTGGTTATGGAGGAAGCAAGCTTAACGAATAATCAAATCACCAATTTGTCTTATTAAGACTAAAAATTGATGGTTGAATAAGAAATTTGTTTGGCTTTGAATGATGGGGTGTAAAGGGAGGAACCCCAACCATAGCCTATATGCTGGGGAGCAAGAAAGACATAAAGGTATTTATACCATGTTGGTATGTTGTAATATTTTTACGTGAAAGGTGCTTGTCAATATAATTGCATAATTGCATTTTTCTTGCATGACAAGAATGGTGTGACTTTATTTATTGGGAGGCATCCTTTAATCAAATTTGTCCTCTGATGAAAGCATCTCTATAAAGCATACAATATAATATTCACCCAATATGCCTTTATTGCTGCACATTGAGAGGTTTCATAGATGGTAACATTCATAAAGCAGACGAATATCATGATAACTGGTGCCCTTGGGGTGAACAATGATATCATGAAATTTATTTTCAAATATCCAAATGTTTAACTGGACTAACGTGTTGTTTTGTTTATTTGCCCAAAATTTCTTTTCATAAGTGTTGTACTTATAATTTAAATATAAAAATTTAAAGTTTTTTTAAAGCATGTTTCTTTTGGAATTATTGAGTTTGGAATACCATCAACTCAAATTAGACAGCATATTACAATTTCATTTTGGAATACCGTCAACTCAAATTCGACAGCATATTACAATTTCATTTTGGAATACCATCAACTCAAATTCGACAGCATATTACAATTTCATTTGGTCGAAAATATATATAATTCATTGAAAAAAAAGATTAAACTTATCAATAAAGGATTAACACACCATCACACACATACACCACGGTTTGAACCGTGCACCTTTCAAAGAAGAGACAAACCTTGACTGTTGTGTTGTTCCCCAATACCTATCTATAGGTAGTGGTAGATTTGCATCGAAGAATATTAAAAAAATAAGATTTTTACAATTTTTGTTTTTTAGGAAGTTATATGTGGCTTTTATTGGGGTAGTTATAATCAAAATATTAAAATATTACATTTGATGTTAGGGCAATTAAAACATATGCAACTTTATTATCAAAGATATTTTCATTTTCTTTTCTATCAAAAATATGTTATGTTTATGTAATCAATTGTTTGACATCATTTTTATTAAGAGAAGATCTCACTTGGCTCGTTGTCTTCTAAAATTTGATTTTCATAAAGAAGAAGATTAACATTGCAATTGACTATATTTGCCACCTAATTTTATTCTCTATAGATATGCTCACACTCCCAATAGATTACCTTCAATAATAGATGATGACCATCAACAATAATATTATTTTTTATTCAATCACCACATCCATTTTTGTTAATAATATTAATAATAATTTGTGAACCCCACTCAATTGAAATATATTTCTATCATTTTTCAATTTCAATTTTAATCCTTGTAAGAAGTGCCCTAGCCTATTGCATAGTTGTTAGTTGAAGTTCCTTATGATTCTGAGTAAGTGAGGAGAATAGTTATAATTTTATATTAAGCAAATACAAAATTACGTTCTTTAGATGCCTCTTTGACATTTCTTCAAAACTTCAATAGTGACCTAAAAATAAGGTCGCTTATATATCATAGGTAGATATCTCCAACAAACTAAGTTTTATCCTCAGGCACCTTCTCATATTGTCAACCAATATCCTTTAAAACATTGACTTTTGAGTTTTTAGAAAGTTGCTTTAACTATCCTTGTTAAGAAATCTGCGAACAAGCATCACAATTATTTAATATGATATGAAATTTGGATCAAAATGTTTTAGTTGGAGTGGATTAATCTCCCTAGGTAGAAATACGAACCAATTATTATGAATAACTCTTTGAATTATTGTACTAAGCACATACCTGGTTCAACCAGTAACCTCTCCTTTGAGATTTCATCTGCATCCCTATTCGGTTCTCGATAAATATGCCTAAATGTAAAATCTTCATTCAATTCATTTCTTTTATTTGAGATAATATGGGTTGTAGAGCCATGTTTTCAATCCTGAAAGTACCAAGCATCTAGTTTATCACCATGTGTGGGTATTAATAAATTTTGATTTCTTGTATTCCTTTTAATTCTTCCAACTAAACCAATAATTTAAGTGTCATTATTTTAGCATAATTATTGGAACCCTCTCCTATTCTAGCCTTGATTTTGAAGTAATGAGAATAATATATAGTAATCCTCCTGCCCCATAAATTCTAGGGACCTCTTGAGTAGCCCCATCAAAAAAATCGTAGGTCCCTAATTTATCAATTTTCTAAGGGATGATTTACCTTATTTACCTTTGTTGCTATCGAAACCTTTTAATTACTAAAATTTTCAATGATTTGGGACAAGACCTGCCAAGTAGGCTTCTCTTGATCTTGAAATATTCTTGTGTTCCTTGATATCCATACTCCCCATGACATGAACAACGAGAGAGCTATAAAACCTTTGTATGACCTGTTTTCAATCCAAGATTTCAAACACTTTCCTAAGGAGTCTTCCTGCCATCCTACAAGAAGCTTTAACTACGTAATAACCTCCCTCCAAACCTGTCTAGTAAAAGAGCAAGCTACCAACAAATGATCTATTGTTTCGTTGTCTGACTTACATAAATGGCAACTTCATAGACTATTCCAACTTTTTTTAATACCTCCCATGTTGAACCTTATTTTTCAAGGTAAGCCATAGGAATAGTCTTGTCTTCAATGGGGCTTTCTGCTTCTAGAGTGACTTTAACAACCATGTTGAATCATCATTCCTATATTCCAGCAGTGTCTTATACCCCAACTTTGTAGTGTACTCTCCCATAGCTCCATTCTTTATCCAGACCAATTGATTAGCTTCCTCTCGCAACTTGACATATCAATCTTTAAGCCTCCCCACATATTCTTCCCATTGGTGTGCCTCTTGGACTTGAATCCCTAACTCTACTACTTCCTTCCATCCTTGTCTCCACTTTGGTTGTGGAGGTATACACAAACTACCAAATAATGTAATTAATATCTTAAGAGTTCAAGGGATTGGAACTCTTGCCCAAGCATTTGACCTAGAATCATCTACAAAGTGAGGATATTTTTTTCTTCATTATTTCAAAAACACCACCTCCATCGAATTTTCATAGATTTCCTTTGGAAGCACCATTAAAATTAATTTTGGTAAACCCAAATTTTTGACACTTCTATTTTACCATAGATCGAAGTGCATCCTTTGTTTTAATGCCATTGTTGTAGATGACTCTTCCATGTATATCTAAATCATGTAATTAAGTTGTTAGCACATGTTTTTTTATACTTAAGACTTCCCATGATGAACACCAATATCTATAAAAATTTTACAAGAAGCATTAACGATTCTAAATTTGGGCATGATTTAACATTTATGTTTTAAAATTCTATTATTCCTTTCAAGCCATAAATTCCAATATATGTGGTAGGATAAATCCTCCACGTAATATATAATGCTTTAACTTTGAACTAATTAATCCCATATTTCATCAACTCTTTCAATATTGGAGCTACCCAATATATTCTCATATTTAAAAAAAAAATGATCCCAAATAGTGTGAGCAATGGGACAATGAAGCTGTACATGATGTGATGTTACTAATCCTTCTCACATAATGCACATCTAAAAGGTCCATGATATCCTCTTATTTGTAGTTTCTCTCCTATAAGAATCTTACTTTGAACTACTAACCAAAGAAATGTTGAGACCTTAGGGAGAGCCTCTAGTGATCAAACATTCTTCCAAGGGAAATATTTGGGAGAAGGAAATTTTAATTGCTCTAAATTCTCATATCTCAACTTGATTGAGTATCCCCCATAATTTTATAGATTTCAAACCAACTCATACTTTCATATAAAAATAGGCAGCTAAAAATCTTGAAGCATATTTTTAAGCTCATATGTAATTCCTCTTTGTTAACCAGGTTACTAATAGAAATATATGATATGGATTTGTTGCTCACATTAATATAATATTTGACATTTGGACCTTTACAAGCTAGGAAATCCCGAGCCAATGTTTGCCATATTGTATTAGAGATAAGAGGATAAGGCTTCAACCAAACATTAGATCAAAAATTTACATAATTCTCTTCATTGATTGACCATATAATATGTTTCTTGATTAATTGTGAACCATATGATATGAAGTTACATGTTGGCTATCCTTTGGGTAGGGTTCTTTTCCTAAATAATTTCATTGCATCAAGAGAACCCATATATTTTGGAAGTAACATTTTTTTCCAACTCTTTCCTTAATCTTTGAATAATCTTCATCCAAGTTTTGCCCGAAGGCCAAACTCATAAGTTTACAATTTTACAAGCTTGCTCCTCCAATATTATTTTCTTTGCAAACACTATACCACTTTTAAAGAGAAAACCTAAGTTTTTCCTTGTATACTTTCCAAAAACATTTCTTTGAATTTTGTCAATTTTTGATGATATACCTACCAGTAATCTTGAAAGTGAAATTATATAAGCAAGGATGGATTGCAATGTATTCTTAATGAGTTGTAGCCTTCCTACCATGGTTAAGAACTTATATTTCCAACATGTCAAACAAGCTTTCATTCTATAAAAACAAGATACCCAAAGCTCCTTTTTATTTCAATTATGAGACAAAGGAATACCCAACTAGGTTGATGGAATTTTTCACTTTTAAACGTTAAAATATCCATAATATTTTATTGTAAATCTAAGGAAGTGTTAATAAAAGATCTTGGATTTGTAGTATCAACCAACTATCCAATACCCTTCTCATAACATGCTAATATAGATCTAAACTCCATGGCCTCATTAATTAAGGGACGACCCAAAAGAAAAGCATCATCAATAAATTGGAGATGAGATTTGAATGGACTATTTTTTTCCAACCTAAATACCTTTGATTTTTCCTTCCATTTTTACCTTTGAGAAAAATCTCCCTAATCCTTTGCAAGAATAACAAATAGATAAGGGGATAGTTGATCACCATTAGTGAAGTCCATGAGATGACTTAAAGTAATCAACAGGAAAACCATTTAGAGTGCTATAACAACATTTAATCCATTCATGCCAAACTTTTATCAAAACCAAACTTTTTAAAAACATAATGTAGAAAACTCTAGCAAATCCTATCATATGCTTTGTTCATATCTAATTTCATAATCATAACTAGTTTTTTTATGGAATTAAGAGAATGTATGACCTCCTGTGCATTGATTACACCATAAAGTATTTTTTTTACCAAGAAAAAAATCACCTTGTTCCTCAAAGATAACATAATCTAAAATGCTTTTCAACTTGTTGGCCATAAATTTTGAAATGATATTATAAATCATATTAAAAATGCTTATTGGAAAAAAATTATCTAAATATTTATCTTGCATTTCTTGGGAATTAATGTAATAAAGAGTCAATTATCTCACTTATTGTAGCCTTCAATTTTTGGGCCTCTTCAACTGCAACCAGCATATCATTCTTCAATAAATCCCAATTTTTTTTATTTTTTTTTGGAGTAAATCCATCAAGGCTAGGTGCTTTGTTAGGATTAAAAGATAAAACTACTTCAAGTAGCTCCTCCATAGATATATTCTTCATAAAGCTTTCATTTTGTTCATGTGTGATTATTGATGGAATATTTTGCAAGAGCTTATCTTGTGCCTCCTTATCTTGTCCATCTAATAAAATATTTTTAAAATAATTAACTACTTCCTTCCTAATATCTTCTTCTTCCTCTATATTTCTTCCATCTCAAGTTAATATATTTTTTATATGAAAAAAAGAAAAAATATATTTTTATCATAGCGTGAAAAGATTTGGCATTTCTATCTCTTCCTTGATCCATTTCTCCTTGGATTTTTGGAACCAATATGAATTCTCTTCTTTTAATACATTATGATAATTAGAAAGTAATTATTTTTCTTTCACATAAGAATTTTAGTCCATTCCATTGATTTGTACTATCTCTTGTAATTTTTTAGCTTGGGTTCAATTTCCTTATTTTCTTTAAAAATATTACCAAAATATTTGACATTTAAAATATTTATTTGCTCCTTTCATATTTAGAACAAACATGTACATACATGATCCTTCAAAATTTGCTTCATCCCACCATGACATAACCATTTGGAGGAAATCAGGGTATTGGAGCTACATAGACTAGAAGCAAAATGGTTTTGGATGACCATTAGTGGTAAATCATAAGTCAAAATAATAGGTTTGTGATTTGATATTGCTAGCAATAAAATATTTAAAAATATTGTACACTCTATTTGTAACCATGTGTTGGATAACAAGAATCTATCCAATATTTTTTCTAAATAAGTTTGTCCAATGCATGTATTATCTTGTGTATATTGAAAACATGAAGGAATAACATCACAAAGGCCATCTAAATTGATGAATAAAAAAAAAATTGCATTGATTGACCATCCAAGAGTAGCACCCTTCTTTTCCAAAGGAAATAGAACTATGTTGAAGTCACCCCAAGAATCCATAGATCACAATTATAAATAGTCATTATGTTTGACAAAAATATACGAAGGTCATTCCAACATCATTCACTAAGAGTAACTATAGTTGAATCACATACATTTATAACCTCAATTTTGATGTTTTCCTCTTTCCCACAAAATAGTCTAGCAACCCAATTACTTTTTTATCTTCAACATTTTTCCATCCAATTTGTGTTTATCCCATATTGTTGCAATACCACCTAAAACTTCTATGGAAGAAACTGCCAAACAATTCTCCATCTTCCAAATATTTTAAAAACCATCCTTACATTCCTCACTACGTAATTTTATTTCTTGTATTAAAATAAATTTAGGATTATAAAAAACTATTAATTCCTTAACAACTCTTTTTTAAGGGGTCTTATTCATACCCCTAATACCATGATATTATTTTCATCATCACTTTTTATTTTTATTAGTGGGCTTAGCCCCACTTCTTGTTGACACTTGTAATATTTTAATTTGGCTTCCTAAGTTGATATCCATTTGAGTTTTCTTTTCTCTTTGTTCATTTTTTAATGACCTTCCTCTCCTTATTCCATTCCTACCAATACTTTCATCTTCATCAATCTCTTTTATTTTTTCATATTTTTCATCATGAGACTCATCTTCTAAATATTTAAGCTATCCTAAAGAATTTTAAATGTAAGGCATAGCCTCATAAGCACTTTCTTTTTTATGTTTCCCGAAAATACCTAAAGTACAAGGATGATCCCCCATAGTATTTACATTCCTATGTTGCCCTGGAAACCCTAAATGTCCATGTAAATTCTCCATATTATGCTATTCTTGAAAACCTAAAGTGCATTGGATACACTTTGTACTACTTTCATTTTTACTACAAATAAAGGATTTTATGCTTCTTGAGAAAATGAAGGTAATTTACCTAGATTTACCTTAACATCCTTCTTCTTGTTTGCCTTAAAATTTGCCTCCCCATTTTCCTTCACACCTTTAACTCCTTCTAAATTCAATGTTGCACATTGTACTTCCTCATCCCTTGTATCATTTTTATATTCTAATGGTTGATTCAAGTGAACTGTGATAGTATTTTCCACTTTCTTAGGAGTAAAAAATCATTGATTTGATCTAGTTTCTACTATGATATGATCCTATTTTATATTGAAGTTTATCCCATGCACAACATTTGCCTTCTCTTTCTCCATCATTTTCACTTTGCAATCTCTTGCCATGTGTCCAGTCTCATAACATTTACAACATTGAAATGCAATGTTTTTATAATGAACTTGTTGATCCTATTATCTTTATTTAGATTTAATCCTAATGGATTGTGGTATATGGTTTGGAATATCCATGAAAACACATATTCAAGTGTATATAATATGTCTTCTCTCCTCATTAATTGGTCCCTCCTAGATGAACTCCCCTAGAGTATTATCGATATTCTTCAAAACCTCCTTGTTCATGAGCTAATAAGGAAGTCCAAAAAGACTAATCTATATAAAAAACCTTTTAACAGTATTTGTCTCCACATAATAGTTCTCACTATATGGTCTTAAAATATTTACCCCTAAACGAAGAGCACCCATTCATTGTATTTTCTCTTATTTATGAACTAGAGAAGATAATGAGGAAATGATCCAATTTTGAATCTTCAAAAACCTAACTAGTATCCTTGGGACTTACATATTAATCCTCTGCTTTTAAGAACCATTATATAATGCTTGATCATATCATCCTTGATAATCACTTCTGGTGTAGTATTTGCTACTCGGATAGGGTTTGTCATAGATTCACTCTTCCTCTTATTGCTAAATAGGGTATCCTTACTTCTAGTAAGAACATTCAAAAATAAATTTCCTTCCATTTTACCTACACTTCCTTCACATGAATACTTTAATTTTTTTTTTATGTAAAAAACATTATATTAAAGAACAAAATACATTTTTACAAACAAAAAAAAGAGGCGAATAAACACACCACATGGCTAATGCTATCAACCAAAAATAAGATCCTTGTCAATTGAGCAGAAACCTAGTTATTCAACACCCCTTATAGAACAAAACCCCTAAAAGGGTGAATACATAGCAAAATAAACTAGAAACCCTAAACTATATAACTGTAACTCTAAACTAAAAATCCTAAACTATAGAACTATAACTCTAGGCCTTACGTCTGTTGAGACTTTTGGGCCAGATCGGTATCTGTAAAATACAAATTTATTGGAACTTTTGGGCCAAAAGGGTGAAACCATTTTTTAGGTAAAGTGTCTTCATCTTCTTTCCCTTGTCAAGGACTACGAGAACGTCGAAACCGCATAGAATATGAGGGAACTTTAGATTTTTCTTCCTCTGGAGGAACTTTTAGTTCCATTGATGATGGTTTTGCATCCAACGGTATATCCTCACTGTCGTTAAGATACTCCAACACACTGTAGTTGTTGCCAAACTGAACATTGGTCATCTAAATTCTCTTCTATGGAGTAGCATTTTATTTTGTAGATCCCATTCTTAGGCTACGATAGCACCTGGAGTTAGCTAGGGAAAATGTACTGGAGGACTCTGAAGCAAGCACTATTGCATCTCTCTGTTGAGACTAAGGAGCCTCAACTGCAAGATCAAAATTTTCCTTTTCATATCCTTTTTTTACCGATTGTGAGACATGTGATGACTTGGAATGTATACCATTAGAAGCAACAAAATGTGTATTTTTATGCCCTCCCACAATCGTCCAACCATCCTCTTGATGTTGAGGAGTGGATGCACTCGATGTGGTGGGGCTATGCTTGTCCTTGTTATGCAACATCAAGGGATAATATTGAAGAACACAAGCTTATACTGAGAGGGGGGGTGAACAGTATAAGACCTCTTTTTACTTTCTCTATTTAACTTCAACTTCACAAAGCAATGAACTAATAGCAATATTAAAGCAATGCATAAAGCAACACACAATAAGACACCAGTTTTAATGTAGTTCACCCAACATGGGCTACATCCACAAAAAATTTCTCTAAAAAGCTTTCTCAAAGTTCTTTGTGAATCCTTCCCAATTACAATGTTTATGAGCCTCAGCCCAAAGGAGAAACCTTCCCCTACTCAAGTATTTATGAGCCTCTGCCCAAAGGAGAATCCTTCCCCTCACGAATTTATGAGCCTCCTTCCCAAAGGAGAATCCTTCCCCTCCTCACAAATTTATGAGCCTCCTGCCCAAAGGAGAATCCTTCCCCTCAGCTCTGGAAATGATACTTCAGAAGATCACCTACCTCTTATTTCGCTAGCACATGGAACTCCTTTCCACAGAAGACCTCCTGTCCTCAATGCTCAACCTCAAGAGACCTCTGTCCTCACTAATCACCTCCACAACAACTCATCAACCTATACTAAACATAGTCAGTCGGTCCAGCATAAGTCTTTCTCACTCTATCAAATCTGTCCCAAGCTCAACTCATAAAGCTTGAACAAATCAATCTCTGCTGCACACAAGCCTTCCCAAAGACTTGTCAAAACTGTACTCAGGTTCTTCTCAAAGAACCACTTCAACTCTGTCCTCAAGTCCTTTGCTAGGACCTGTCCAAATCAGGTCACAAGTCCTCCCTAGAACTTGTCCAAATTAGCTCACAAGTCCTCACTAGAAATTGTCCAAATTAGCTCACAAGTCCTCACTAGAACCTGTTCAAATCAGCTCACAAGTCCTCACTAGAACCTGTCCAAATCAGCTCACAAGTCCTCACTAGAACCTGTCCAAATCAACTCACAAGTCTTCACTAGAACCTGTCCAAATCAGCTCACAAGTTCATCAAGAAAAACTTGCTTAGCATGAACCCACAAAGAGAATTGTTAGATACCCAATGTGATTCGTCAACCTCATAGAAGCATAAAGAGAATTGTTAGAGACTCAATATGTTCTATACTTAACTCCCAATCTCAATCTCAAATCTCATAGAAACATAAAGAGAATTGTTAGAGACTCAATATGTTCTATACTTAACTCTCAATCTCAATCTCAATCTCAAAAGAATAAGATAGATGTAGTATGTTTTTCTCAAGAACATGAAACACAACCCAACAATTGCCAACCATGCAATAACTCATATAACAATGATACTCATGTTCTTTCCACAACCAATATCTTTTCACTACCAATTAGGGCTTTAACAACAATGCTTATAGACAAGGTTTAACCAACATCATTCAACTCAACATTAACCTTGAAGCATTCAACCAATCACTACATGAAAAGGAAACTAGTAGACATCCTTTTCCCTCCAAAGATATTTGAATAAAATAGCCACCAACATAAATCACCAATGCAAAGAATAACTTGCTCAAATAAATCTCAATGGAGTAAGCCCAAAACATGAATCAAGTAAAGCATTAACTTGATCAAAACAACCTCTATGGAAGCAACTCAACCATCAATCTCAAAATAGCCAACTAAGGGTTTCACCATCTCAATGCAAGTAGCAAGACTTACTAAAATAAACCCTAGTGCAAAAATGCTTCCTCTTCCTCAACCAGAATTATGCATTCACCCAAAAAACTCATCAATGATTTTAATGCATAAACAATCTTCAATATCCAGAAAATGGGATTTACACCAACAAGAATACCTAGTAGACAACCTTTTCACTCCAAACTCAATTTCAGAAAATACACCATCCACAATATACATGGAAGAAGTTGCCCATACCTTTGTTTGAGGAAGAAGAGAATAGTTCTTCAACCTGTTACCAACACCACCCTCAACTTTGTCACCAAGTTAGGGTTAGATCATAAAAGTAACCACATAAATATTTATTCCATAAAACACCTTATGACTCCAATCCTTAGAAGTCAACTACCAAAAAATATAAATCATACAAACAATATATCCTTTTACACCTTATTTATACAAATTAATTAAACCATGCTCAAGGATAATAGCTTCTAAGCAAATCTCACTTAACAATCAAGCCAAAAATCTCAACCACACACTATCAACCTTATATCTCCAAAGAAGCATTTAACCTTAAAAATAATTTTAAATAAATCTGCCCAACCACTTCTTCTTTAACAAAATGCAGATTTTATTTAAAAAACCTTACCAAAAAAAATGCTTTCAAAAATCGCGGGTCAACAGTGCCTCCAAAAAAATCGGAGCACAAAAACTCTTCTCACACTCCACGGCGGGAGTCGAACGCTTGACCTCCCTTCAAGCGCCTTCACAGAACAGTCATTGCCACTAGGCCAATGATGCTAGCTTGAAGGCTAGCAAGAGTCTCCTTCTCCTTAACCCTTTGGTGGCGGATAAACGTGGCAAAAAAATGATAGTCGTAGCTTTTACTTCCCAACTTTTGCATAATTTGAATTTATTTAACACCATTGCTTTGGACTATAGGTTATGGCTTATATAGCCAAACTTCCATGCTATGCACGACATCGACGGGAGGATAATTCAAATTTTTTGAATTAATATTATTTTGGCGCCTTCGAAACAACTTTAGGGTTTATGAAACCATTTTTAAAAGGTCTTTTAGACCTTAGACCTTAGGTGGAGAACCCATTAAATTATTAAAATAATTTAATCACTAAATCAAATAAATAATTAATTAAAAAACCTTAAAAAGGTTTTATTAATTAAGTTATTTAATTAATAAGTGTCTCCAGCCTTTGCATTAAGCCGAGAGTGGTTTTGAGAAAAACCCTTAATGCATCCACCTGGTTTTAATAAAAACCCTTAAACCCGCCATGGTTTTGATAAAAACCTTTTCATCTGCCACATGGAATCTCTTCGAAATCTTCTAGAAAATATTCTTTGGAATCTTCAACCTTTGAAGCCAATAAATCCTCTTGACATTAATGCCAGTTCCTTTTGACATCAATGACAACTCATAGACAAGAAGCTAGGATATCAAACCCAAAATTGCCAACAATCTCCCCCTTTGTCATTGATGGTAAACCATGCTTCTCAACAACACTGAAACTCAAAACTGTTGTATAGAAATCAGCTTCCCTTGACTTGAGGCTCTCCCCTCATATCTCTCCCCCTTTGTCATCAATGGCAAAGGGTCACCTTTGGGGCTTGGGACTAAGAATGAGCCTCTTAGCTTAGTCCCTCCCCCACCTCCTGTTGAGGTGATTAATTTCGGGGTGGGAGTAAAACTCCCATTAGGCACTAATCTTCATCAGTGTCTATAGCTGCCTTACCATGTCTTCTCTTGTTCTCCTTGTCCATATTCCTATTCCTGTTCATGTCACTGTTGTTGTTCTTGTTATCATTCCTGTTCTTATCCATGTCTTGATTCTTGTGCCTATTCATACCCATGTTCATGTTCCTGTACCTTGGAATTTTAGCTCTACACTGTCTAGCTATGTGACCTTCATTGTTGCACTTATAACAACTAACAATGTTATTTCTTTGAGGCATACCTAATCTTTGACTCCATCTGTTTTGACCAACCTTGTTCATGTTATTAGCCTTGCAATAAACGACCTTGTGCCCAAACTATTTACAAGAGTAGCAATACCCTTGAAATAAATTACCACCTCTGAATCTGTCATTTACCTTCCTCACTTGAGTCATGCAATGTGAAGCCATGTGACCAAACTTGTGACAAGCAAAACATCTACCATTAAACTTTCCTTGATTTGACCTCTTAGGTCCTGTAAAATTTCTCCCCTTTTTTTGATTCTATGCATCTATCACTCAAGGACTCTTTTTCTAAAGTACTTTCCTCATTAGAACTCTCTTCCTTTCGGAATCTCTTACTAGATTCCCTAGCAGAGTCGCCAACCTATTCCATGTGTTTCTTACCAAAACCAAGACTTGTTTTATCTGTTGTCCTTCTTTGATCTTTGATGATTGACTTTACCTTTTTGGTGCTATCTTCAAACCTGTAAAGCTTCTCCTTGTACTCTTTAGTTTCCTCTTTTAAGGAAGCCACTTTTTGTTCCAACTCTCTACACTCAAGAACCTTAGACTCTAACTTATCCTTAAGTTTATGTGTCTCAGCTATAGAGAAGTCAAGAATTTCTATAAGCTCATCTCTCTCAATACAACATTCATCCAATTTATCATTGAGTCTAGCATTCTTATTTCTTTCCTTTTTCAAAGCACTAAGAGCACTAACAAGTTCAGCTTCAAGATCTACTTCACCATCCTCTAAAACTTCGTCTATTTGTTTACTTTTTGAAACATCAATGGCTTTTTCAGATTTCTTATCACTAGAGGTGCTACCCTTTTCTAAAGCCATACAAAGATCTTCCTTACAATTTTTCGAAGCATCCTCATACATAGTATAACTAGAAATCAATCCATCATTTGTGCAATCATCCTCAAGATGTCCAAAATTTCCACATCTAAAACATTTCATAAGGACAAATCTATGTTTCTTTTCTTTTTCTTTTTCTGTTAGGAACAACATCTCATTTCCAACATCACTTGAAGAACTTTCACTATCACTACTAGAACACTTACTTGCCTTGTCTAGGTAGAAAATTTTCTTGTGTTTGTGAGAGTACCTATTTCCTTGATTGCTTTGCTCATCTTTATTCTTCCTTTGATGCCCGTGCCTTTCTGAATCCTTGCTCTTATAATCCTGTTTATCTTCATCACTTTCATCCTTGGCAGCAGTACAATTAGTAGCATAATGACCAAACTTTCCACAATTGAAACACTTGACATATTTCATACCTTTGTGCTTTATTGAGAACTTGTCCCTAGAAGACTCATCACTATCTTGAAGCTCTTTACCCTTGGATTTCTTGGTAGCATTGAAAGCTGCCTCCTTCTTAACATTAACCTTCACTTGAGTTCTCAACTCAAATGCTGCAAGTATACTATGAAGCTCATCCTTTTTCAACTTATCCAAATCCTTAGCTTCCTCAATAGCAGAAATCTTTTCACTAAATCTATTTGGAAGAGACCTCAAAATCTTATCACAAATATCATTTTCAACAAGCTCAAGACCCAGTTCGTTCATAGAGTTAACAATCTCATCCATACGAATCATATAGTCACTAATCCTTTCTTCATAATTCATCTTGAGTTGTTCAAACATACCTTTGAAGTGTCTCAACTTGGCCTTTCAGACATTTGCATCTCCTATATGAACCACATTCAACTGTTTCTACATTTCACTAGTTGTCTTGCAGTGAATCACCTTGGTAAGATATGCCTTCTATAAACCCTTCAGGATTGCATTCATTGCCTTTGAATTGCTATTATGTAGGAGCCTCTCTTCCTTAGTAGAAGGACCATGCTCAGGAATGGTATACTCATCCTAAATCACTTCCCAAACTTCATTTCCAAGAGCCATAATATGAACCTTCATCCTAGCACTCCAAAGCCCAAAATCTACCCCATCAAGAATAGGTGTTGCATTACCACTTGTAGATTCCATTGTGTTCTTTACAATCTTTTCCTTCAAGTTGTTAAACTTTTTGAAGGAACCCGCTCTGATACCAATTGAAGAACATAAGCTTATACTAAGAGGGGGGGTGAACAATATAAGACCTCTTTTTACTTTCTCTATTTAACTTCAACTTCACAAAGCAATGAACCAATAGCAATATCAAAGCAATGCATAAAGAAACACACAATGAGACACCAATTTTAACGTGGTTCACCCAACATGGGCTACATCCACAAAACTTTTCTCTAAAACGCTTTCTCAAAGTTCTTTGGTAATCCTTCCTAATTACAATGTTTATGAGCCTCAGCCTAATGGAGAAACCTTCCCCTACTCAAGTATTTATGAGCCTCTGCCCAAAGGAGAATCCTTCCCCTCCTCACGAATTTATGAGCCTCCTACCCAAAGGAGAATCATTTACCTCCTCACGAATTTATGAGCCTCCTGCCCAAAGGAGAATCCTTCCCCTCAACTCTAGAAATGATACTTCATAAGATCACCTACCTCTTATTCTGCTAGCACGTGGAACTCCTTTCCACAGAAGACCTCCTGTTCTCAATGCTTAGCCTCAAGAGACCTTTGTCCTCACTGATCACCTCCATAGCAACTCATCAACCTGTACTAAACACAGTCAGTCAGTCTAGCACAAGTCTTTCTCACTCTGTCATATTTGTCCCAAGCTCAACTCATAAAGCTTGAACAAATCAATCTCTGCTGCACACAAGCCTTCTCAAAGACTTGTCAAAACTATCCTCAGGTTCTTCTCAAATAACCACTTCAAATCTGTCTTCAAGTCCTCTGCTAGGACCTGTCCAAATTAGCTCACAAGTCCTCCCTAGAACTTGTACAAATCAGCTCACAAGTCCTCACTAGAACCTATCCAAATCAGCTCACAAGTCTTCACTAGAACCTGTCCAAATCAGCTCATAAGTTCATCAAGAAAAACTTGCTTAGCATGAACCCACAAAGAGAATTTTTAGAGACCCAATGTGATTCATCAACCTCATAGAAGCATAAAGAGAATTGTTAGAGACTCAATATGTTCTATACTTAACTCCCAATCTCAATCTCAAATCTCATAGAAACATAAAGAGAATTGTTAGAGACTCAATATGTTCTATACTTAACTCCCAATCTCAATCTCAACTCAATCTCAATCTCAAAAGAATAAGATAGATGTAGTATACTTTTCTCAAGAACATGAAACACAACCCAACAATTGCCAACCATGCAATAACTCATATAACAATGATATTCATGTTCTTTCCACAACCAATATCTTTTCACTACCAATTAGGGCTTTAACAACAATGCTTATAGACAAGGTTTAACCAACATCATTCAACTCAACATTAACCTTGAAGCATTCAACCAATCACTACATGAAAAGGAAACTAGTAGACATCCTTTTCCCTCCAAAGATATTTGAACAAAATAGCCACCAACATAAATCACCAATGCAAAGAATAACTTGCTCAAATCAATCTCAATGGAGTAAGCCCAAAACATGAATCAAGTAAAGCATTAACTTGATCAAAACAACCTCTATGGAAGCAACTCAACCATCAATATCAAAATAGCCAACTAAGGGTTTCACCATCTCAATGCAAGTAGCAAGACTTACTAACATAAACCCTAGTGTAAAAATGCTTCCTCTTCCTCAACCAGAATTATGCATTCACCCAAAAAACTCATCAATGATTTTAATGCATAAACAATCTTCAATATCCAGAAAATGGGATTTACACCAACAAGAATACCTAGTAGACAACGTTTTCACTCCAAACTCAATTTCAGAAAATACACCATCAACAATATACATGGAAGAAGTTGCCCATACCTTTGTTTGAGGAAGAAGAGAATAGTTCTTCAACCCGTTACCAACACCACCCTCAACTTTGCCACCAAGTTAGGGTTAGATCATAAAAGTAACCACAAAAATATTTATTCCATAAAACACCTTATGACTCCAATCCTTAGAAGTCAACTACCAAAAAATATAAAGCATACAAACAATATATCCTTTTACACCTTATTTATCCAAATTAATTAAACCATGCTCAAGGAATAATAGCTTCTAAGCAAATCTCACTCAACAATCAAGCCAAAAATCTCAACCACACACTATCAACCTTATATCTCCAAAGAAGCATTTAACCTTAAAAATAATTTTAAATAAATCTGCCCAACCACTTCTTCTTTAACAAAATGCAGATTTTATTTAAAAACCTTACCAAAAAAAATGCTTCCAAAAATCGTGGGTCAACAATGCCTCCGAAAAAATCGGAGCACAAAAACTCTTCTCACACTCCACGGCGGGAGTCGAACGCTTGACCTCCCTTCAAGCGCCTTCGTAGAATAGTCATTGCCACTAGGCCAACGGTGCTAGCTTGAAGGCTAGCAAGAGTCTCCTTCTCCTTAACCCTTTGGCGACGGATAAACGTGGCAAAAAAATGATAGTCGTAGCTTTTACTTCCCAAATTTTGTGCAATTCGAATTTCTTTAACACCATTGCTTTAGACTATAGGTTATGGCTTATATAGCCAAACTTCCATGCTATGCACGACGTCGACGGGAGGATAATTCAAAATTTTCGAATTAATATTATTTTTGCGCCTTCGAAACAACTTTAGGGTTTATGAAACCCTTTTGATTATTTAAAAAATAATCAAAGGTCTTTTAGACCTTAGACCTTAGGTGGAGAACCCATTAAATTATTAAAATAATTTAATCACTAAATCAAATAAATAATTAATTAAAAAACCTTTAAAAGGTTTTATTAATTAAGTTATTTAATTAATAAGTGTCTCCAACCTTTGCATTAAGCTGAGAGTGGTTTTGAGAAAAACCCTTAATGCATCCACCTAGTTTTAATAAAAACCCTTAAACCTGCCATGGTTTTGATAAAAACCTTTTCATCTGCCACATGGAATCTCTCCGAAATCTTCTAGAAAATATTCTTTGGAATCTTCAACCTTTGAAGCCAATAAATCCTCTTGACATTAATGTCAGTTCCTTTTGACATCAATGACAACTCATAGACAAGAAGCTAGGATCTCAAATCCAAAATTGCCAACAAATATTTGATCTTGTGTGCTAAGGATTGGAACCGAAAACAAGTGTTGGACAAGTTAATGTAGAGGACCCGTTGGGATAACACAGTGTCACCAACTTGTATTTCAATAGACTCCTTGAGCTCTCGAGAAACATTAATCTCAACACAAACGTATTTTAGGGGTATGCATGGAAAAATTTGTCTGCCTCCAAAAAAATGACACGTCTAAGAGGGGTTGCTATGCGACTAAGAAAGGACCACAAAAGTAGAGGGAGTCCTAGGAATTCCACCCACACAGGAAATTTGGTAGATCTTTCCTCATAAACAAAAAATTCATGGGTCCAAGGAGAAAAAACAAGTAGAGAGCTTCTCATGTACCAAGGGCCATGTTCATAAATCACCTTAGCATGGGTTGTTTTCGCAATGTAAAATAGAAAAGAATCCCTTTGTAATATTTTGAACCATCATTAGCTTGACTCCATAAGGAGTCCAAACTATGTTAACCCAAGCCCTAAGGGAAGACTCATTAGGGATGTTTCCAATGAAATACCTAAAAAGGGTGAGTGATTCTAAACTGTGACATGCAGAATCAACTTTAGGCAATGAAAGAATTACATCAAGAGAATGAGGGTTACCTTGTGGACCATTTTTAGCACAAACTTGCATAGTTGAATGAGAGGAACCATTATCGCATGCATTCTCTTCTATGATGCCAATGTTGTGCATTGGTCCGCTAGGGTTGGAGACCATAATGAAACTCAAAATCCTAGCATCCACTGCAAGTGCACAACAACTGGTATCCTTCAGTTATCGTGTAACCTTGAATTCAAGTTTTCAAAGGTACTATCTTTTGTTTCATTGTCATGATCACAAGCATAAGTAATGTCTTTTGCTCCACTACAACAACCGTAGAGGATAAACATGAGTAACGCCTACTCCATTCGGCTTGTAACCCTAACTACGACACCATAACCAGAATTGTTATAATACTTTAGTTTTTGAGTTTCTCCTAAGATCTAGAACAAGAAGAAGTGGTGCTTGCTCCTTGCTCATACTTTGTTGCCTAGTCATTCTTCCTGCTCACACTTGTAACACTTGCTTACTTTATAGAATAATAAAAAGGTGAGGCTTGCTCTTGGATTTCACTCGCTCCCAACTTGCACTCACTCTTGGATTAAAATTATTATTAATTTACCAATAATATCTTAATAATTAGTGTACAAAAGTTTTTATAAAAATATTTAGATAAATAATCCCTCAAAGAAGAACAAGATCCAATATTTATAAATTTATAATTTTTAGTCATAAATTTCTAGTCTAAATATAATGATTAGATTATATATATGTTGATCACATACTTAAGGAATTATTAATTAATAAAAATTTAAAATACAATAACATTTAAAGAATTGTTAACTTGATGACACAACTTAATTTTAAGTAAAACTAAATATGATATAATATTATTCTCTTCTAACTCCAAATAATATTGTTTACACTATATAAAAGTTTAAATTAGATACAAAATATGAACTAATTGTTTATAAAAAATGTAAGTCCCTTGCTTATATATGAAAGAGTTGTAAAATAATATCAAAGGTAATGTACTATTTCCATGGGCTTTAGAGGTAGTGTTTAGGAGTGAATAATTTCACATTGTAAACTAAGGTTGATATCTCATAGGTGAACCTTATCATTTAGGCCCGATGGATTTAGAGGATTTTTGAGGAGTGAAGAATTTTGCATAATAAGCAAAGGTTCAAATTCCATGGGTGAACCTTAATATTTGTCAAAGGAAGGATTTCAATTGGTTAAATATATTGATTTTTAAGGTGAGGACCAAGGTTCAAATATTGCTAAGCAATATGTACACAATTGCCAAGATATCTCTATAATACCATGGTAATGTCGATATATAAGTTTTATTTGTTAATGTTTAAGGGACTTATCTTAAAAGAGAAAATCAAATTCAAATAGATATTATTCACCTCAATATTATCCAATGATATTCATGCTAAATGAGTCATTGCCTAAGATATTATTATCCCCACTAATAGTGATTACTATGTTCTAGGTGGTGACTATGATAAATAGGCTTTAGAAAAATGTTCAACTCTTCATTTAATAGGCTCATATATCCCTATCTATATTACAATTATTCCATGCATTTGGTTCAATAAGGAATTTACTATGGCTACTTTCCTAAAATTTTCTTACTACTAGGACCAATAGATCTTGATATGGACAAGTTTCATTTATGTAATATTTGGTCAATGTGTCACAATTTGTTAATATGGAGATTAATAAAGGTATTGAGATGAGAGTTAACAAACACAATTGCAGTCTAAGTAGTTAAATATTTGATAATATCTCTCTTTAAATTATAATAATAATATATATCTCATATTGATATGGATGGTATCACCCACCCTATAAGATATATTATACTTCAATTCCCTTGCAACTTGCTTGTCCAATTGTCATGTTCTAAGTGTGTTCTCCATTATGGTAGCAATATTGTAAGTGTCCAAGATTTCCTTCAAATTTCTAGATTCCCTTAAACTACCATTTATGAACAACAAAACATCATCAAAAAATAATAAATGAGATAAATGAAGCAACCCCACTTTAATCCCAATCAAGGATCATGTCCTCTTTGCATCCAAAAATACTCTACTCAATCCTTCAACAATCAACAAAAAAAGTAAAGGAGATAAAGGACATCCATGTCTTAATCCTCTCGAGGGTCTAAAGAATTTGGAAGATGATCCATTGATAAGAACAATAAAATATATAGAATAAATACATCCCATGATCCACTTTAATATCAAACAGCTAAAGCCCACATGTAAGAGCATCAATCTGAGATACAACCAGCTAGTTTTGTCATAAGTTTTAGATAGATCTAGTTTAAGGACCATTGCAGGAATATTTTTAGTTCTAATAGAGTGAATGCACTCTTGTGCAACTCCTATGGCTTCAACAATTTGTCTACCTACTAAAAACCCAAACTAATCTCGAGAAATAACTTTAGAGAAAATATTCTTCAATCTAACAACCAGAATCTTTGCAATGATTTTATAGATACAATTACACAATGAAATGGGTATAATTTTATCAAAGGTTTTAGGCTTATTTTTTGGAATCAAAGCTAAAAATGTGGAGTTAAAAGCCCCCAAAAAGTGAACACTCAACCTAACTTCCTCCATTACTCTGAGAAGATCCTCCTCAACCAGATCATACAAAACTAGAAAAAACTCCACAGGTCATCCATCAAGCCCTAGATTTTTATCCTTTTTGAAAGAAGTCAAGACAAATTTTAGTTCTTCCTTTGTGATCTACTTCATAAGTAACTTATTGTCCTCCTCTATTATGAAATTGGGTAAGAAAGTAGTTAACTTTAAAAGTTCTTCAATATTGACTCTATCAGGCTCTTTATAGATTGTTTGATAATGTTTTACTCCCAAATATGCTAGCTTAGCAAAAATACTAACACAAGTCCCTTCTTCATTCTACATCTCCAAAATAGTGTTAACCTTCTTCCTGTGATTAGCAAAATTATGAAAAAACTTATTATTTTCATCCCCTTTTTTTAACCATACAACTCTACTTTTCATTCTCCATTCAACTTCCCTCCACTCCAAGAATTTGTTTTTAATTTCTAGTTCAAACAGTATTGGTTTCTCCTCCTCTTTAAATAAAAAACTTCTTTCTTTTTATGAATTTCTGAAATTTCCTTCTCCACCAACTTGAGATTTCTATCCATACTCTCCTTTTTTTTTTTTGGTAAATAAAAGTCTTCATTAATTATCGGGTTTTGCAGGTTAACCCAAAACCTATTACAATATCCAACCTTCTACTGAGATTGTAGATCCTAGTCATCCTTGAAAATTTCTTACCATAACTTGTGTTGAATCCCCTACAACACCTTACTAACAAGGCACACCCATACCTAAACATAACTGTAAACATTACTTACATTGACAGGAAATTGAAGTTTAGAACTTTGCACTTGTGAAACTTGTTGCTTGCCCATTTCCTATTCTCTGTCGGAATCCTCCAAGGCTTACACCCTGTTACCTTCATTTCCAATTTGGTATGATTTAGAGGGAAACCCCATAGTTATTACCAGCTCCATGGGGAAAGAACACCCATTCATATTTCTCCTTAACGGGTCTCCTTTTTATCTACAATCCAAAATGAAACAAATCCTTTTATTTTTTTTAAAGCAGTAGCAAATTGAAAACTCACCGATGACCTAGAACTTTGGTCATAACCAATCCATTATTTTTTAATCAGTTGTTAAAAATCTTCTTCCTCCAACCAAATTGGATTGAGCTTAAAAGGATTGGTAGGTTTTGCCTCTTGAATTTCTAATTGAAGAAGTATGGGAGAATAATATGAGCCACCTCCAATATCAACCCATGACCGTTTTATGTCTATTTAATTATATAATGACCATGAGATCAAAAATATGTCCAACCTCTTTGAGATACCAGCTTTCCCAACTCTATTATTTCTCCACATAGAAATTAATTGTATTGGTTCCAATAAAGCAACTTCTTCAATCTTATGCTTGAAGTAATTTGCAAGTCTATCAAGTCTTGCAGATTCTCCCCATACCTCACTTCTATTCATAGTAAAATTTAAGTCCCCACCAATGATAACTCTTTCATCCCTAACACATATTTGGGAGAAAAATATTCCTAGAAGACCTATCTATTTTCATAGGGACCATAACAATTAATAATTAATAACCTCAAACCCAAGTCTTTAAAAAAGAATTTTGTCCACAAACCTGAAACCATAAAGGAAGAATTAATTGAGGATACTGAGTTCTTCCAGCCAATCAAAAAACCCTTTGAATTTTAGTAGCATCTAGAGCCAAGAACTCCTAGTCCCTAAGCAATTTACTTAACCCTTAAATGACTTTTGTACTTGCCCCCATGGTTTCTTGTAGAAGGATAACATTTGGATTATGAATTTCCACCAACCTGGCTAAGGCAAGTCTTTTAGAGGGACTACCAAGACCTCAAATATTAAGGGATAACTAGATCATTTAAACATCTTAGAGGGGATTTTTCCAGCTCTAAGGATACCTTTAATAGATTTTTGTTTACCCTACTAAATTTCCCTCAAAGATTTCTCCTGTGCATGAAATAAAAACGATTTCCTACCTGCTAAAGTAGTGGAATATTCCTTTATATGATCCAAACCTAACCCTAACCTTCCAACAACTGCACAAATTTTTAGCTTAGATTCTCTTTTCCTAGAATGCAACAAATATCTACAAGAGGAACCCATCTCCAAACCATACCCTAAAATAGATACCTCCCTAGAAGATTCACTTGATAGGTCACAAATACTTCCCCCAAAAGTGAAATATTTAGATCACAATCCCTATTAAATATGTTTGAGGTTACCGGTCTATTGTCCAAAATATTAGAATATTCCTTTCCTTGGGACTTCTTTTCGAATATTCTTAAGAGAGTGTACAAATTTCTTTATTACCTAAGTCCATATTATTCTCATGTATTGGATAGTAATTTTCATAAGGCTTAGATGTCTGATCAACAAACTTAACAGTATTAGGTTCCAATCCTTTCATAGTTTTCTTTATGACTCTGTCTCCTTCTCTAACAGCTTGTGAATAGTGAAATGAAGACAAATCTAGGCCTAAAATTTCTTCCTCTAGAGTTTTGGTTCTAGGTTCAACAACAATATTTTTGTTTGTGTGTGCCAAATCAAAGAGCACTATTGAGCTCTGAAAAATATGTGTCTCTTGATTGTTGTTATTTGACTTGAATCCCCACTATTCATTTATTTTCTCCTCCATACTTTATGTGTGAAAGCTTGAGAACATTCCTTAGCAATATGTCCATCAACATGACAACGAACACATCTAAAGGAAATCTTCAAATAATCCAAGATTTTATTATGAATTATATTCCCTACAACTATCTATAAATAGTTCGGTAAGCCTTCACTGATATCCATATCAACCAAAACCTAAGCTACAGACCAAAAAACACTAGATTTGAAAGAAATATCTATATCCAAGGTTTTACCTAATGAATCCCCAATCTCTTTCAAATCTCTTTCTGAGCATAACTCAATTGGCAGACTTGGAAGTTTTACCTAGATTAGGATTCTCCTAGCAACTGCAGTAAGGATCAAATCATGTCGTCCAAGCCTTCAAAGCCAAAAAATAAGACCCCCAATACCAACGACCTCCCAAAATTTTCTATGCATCTTCCTCATATCAAAAAAGGAAATCTATCCATCCTATGGAAAGTAAGTGAAAAATTGGCCCATATCCTAAAATTGGGACCCATACCTTCTGCAATCACTCATTTAGTGTATTATGAGCTATTTGGCATCCATGAAACTTTCCAATGAGGGCCTTCCCTAAAAAATCCAAAACTTGTTCCATCCTCAAGTCTTCCCCAAGTACCATTCTGATCTTTCACCTTCTCTTTTTAACCACTTTTTATGCCTTACGCACTTTAGTAATCGGAGTTGTAGGCTATGTTGAAATTTTAGACCGACTCCACTTAGGGCCTCTAAATCAAGACTTTTACCAATAAAACCTGAACCAAACAAAGAAAAATCTATTTGACAAAGTGAGTTTGGATTGTTTGAATCCTGCTCAAGTTTTTCTTCCTTGCAATGAAATGCTTGCTCATTCATTAGATCCATCAATTGAGTAGAGTGTTTTGAGACAACTGAGAATGAGAAATCAATAGGACAATTGAACTAGTCTAAACATTTTGACATAGACTCCCATATATACACTAAAGTCTGATCACCTACAGTATTATTTTGATCACTCAAAAAACCCAAGGACCCCCACTTATCAACTTCTAAGTCTTGTTCAAAAATGGGATCTTTGGTCCTTGGAGTTGAAAAAATGTGTTGCTCCTCAAAGGGGTCCTCTAAGAAGTCCAAACATTCCTCTTCATTCTCCATTAAAAAACAAGAAACCAATTTTCCAGATTATACTTTTGCATGCTTGAATCTAGAAAGTAAGTTGTCCAACCTTCATTTTCTTCACATGAACAAATCTGAGCGCACTTCTGTTTTAAAAAATGATGATGCTTCTTGTATCATTTTTTAAAGATATTAGTCAAGAACTAGATCCACCTTCATTTTATTCACATGAATATATTTGAGCACATTCTAGTTTTAGAAAAAATAAAATACTGCCACTTCTTGTATTTTTTACTTTTCTCTATGCTTCACTTGTAAACCCTAGCTTTACTGTGTGCACTTCGTAGTTCTAGCCAAAAAAATTCTTCAAACTGTTATTCACATACATAGAAATATTCCTCCCTAGCAAAAAATTTCTTTCACCCCTTTGACTTAATTTCTCTATGCTTCACTTTGCAAACCCTAGCTTCATTGCATGCACTTCATGATTACAGATGACAAACTTCTTCCAAATAAAATTTAAATGTAAGAAATATGAATTCTTACCTCCTTCATAGTCTAATATTTCATCAAAATTACAGATGGACCTTCAACTGTTACCGAGCAGTGATGATGATGGATCAACCACAACCTGGTGCGGCAGTGACGACAACCTCCAACAAATCCTCTCCTCCTTGAAAATCCTCTTACACCATTGCTCAATTTTTTACACAAAATCCTCTTACGCCGCTGGTCAATTTTTTCCACAAAACCATTGGATGTCATTGCTCAAATGTTTTCCATAAAAATCCTCTAATGCTACTGCTCAAATTTTTCCATAGAAATCCTCTTACCTTGCTACTCAGTTTTTCCACAAAACCCTCGAATGTTACTACTCAAATATTTTTCACAGAAACCCTCTAACATTGTTGCTCAAATTTTTCCATGGAAATACTCTTATATCGTTGCTCAATTTTTTCCACAAAACCCTCGTATGTCGTTGCTCAGATGTTTTCCACATAAACCCTCTAACATTGTTGCTTAGATTTTTCCACAAAAATTCTCTTACGTTGCTCTATTTTGCATATTCAAGCCCACAAAAAAAAATTGAAAGTTTTATGCTATCACATCGACATCCTCATCTCCACATACAACAACTCGCACCTCTGCTAAGATGTGATATTTGTGAATATATTATGATCCAGACATGATATTCTCTGATATCAACAAGTGGGGAATTTATGGGAGGTTGTGAAGATTCTCCTTGTAGAAAATTCATTATTATTATATACTCATCGATTTCATCTTCCACTTCATCTCGAACCATCACTTGTAACATAAGTAAGGCATAATCATCTATATCTTAAAAATTGGGCTCTCCCAATTCATCGGTAGACTGTGTAGGAGGATAAATGACTAGATTTTTAATATTTTGTCCATATGATATTGTCATTTTTCCAGTCCTACAACTAATATAGGTATCAGTTGTTGCTAGCCAAGGACATCCTAGTATGAGTGGATAACCACCCAATCCTAATTTTGACTTCAAAACTAGGAATTCTATTGGGTATTCCCATGCATCTACAGTTACAATTATATCTTTTAGCATTCCCTTAGGGAGTATTGTAGACCGATTTACCAATTGTAAGATTGTTTTAGTTGGCCTCATGTCTGTTAACTATAGTTTATGTATAGTTTCCTTAGGTATTACATCTATAGTTGCACCTAGGTCTACCAAAGTATTGGATATCATTAAGCCTAAAATTCTAACGGTTAAGACCGAGCTTCCTAGATCAGAATATTTTGGATGGTAGGTGTTTCCTATCATCAATTCAGCTAACTAACCTACCACATGTACTACTTTTGATTGTTATCTTCATCATGGTCATTTGAGACATAATTCTCTAATGGATTTTGTATAAATAGACACATATCCTATAGCTTGATAAAGGGGAATCATGATAGTAAGGTTTTTCAACCCTTCCATTATATCAAATTTTGATTGCATTATTTTCCTAGTTTCTTGTAACCTTTTGGGGAAAGGTGGAGCCTTTTCATTGGTTACTTGTTCAACAGTTGGATTTTCTTCTACCTCCTCTACCAATGGTATCTATTCTAATTTTTCTTCTACTTCCTCTTCCTACACTACTAGAAGTATTTGATCTACTCATACTTATTTACCTGATCTAAGTTGTATTGGACTACAATCTATATGCTCTACACTAATATGATACATAGGATACATCCTCGTGTCTACCTGATAAGAAGGTTGATTTATCTTGTTGTTATTCAAATTCGAGGTTGGTTATGTTGGTAGGTATTGTGATTTGGAAGTAGGTGGTGTCGATAAACTAAGCTATAGTGGGGCTTGTGTTGTTGTCTGTGGAGGTGAAGTCAACGTATTAAAATTCCTCCACTATGTGCTAGATTGTTGGTATGACATCCATGGGTATGGTGTATAGGGAGTAGGACCATGGGTGGTGTTCATCCAAGGTGGTTGACCCCACCACCCCATATTAGGTGTTTGGGCTTGCCCCTAATTCATAAAATTAGACCCACCATATGGTGGTGCTACTCCTAGAATTTTGCCTTCCATATCAGATTATTGCCAGTTCCTCCTATTACCTATAAAATATGTTTTAGCTACTTCTAGTTCCTCTTTCATGTTTGATAATATTGGGTACAACGTCGTTTTATGGTCCAATTGACAAACTGCACAAACTCATACTCTGTATTCCAAATATTTATTTCTTGGGTGTTTTTTCTACATCTTGGGTAGAAAATAGTTAATGTTGTTTCGGTTTACCGCTTCTTTTTTTGAAGTTGGAATGTATCTAATTGGATCACAAGAGATGATAAAATATCACTCTTCATGTCTTCCAACAAAGTGCCCATATTTGCTTTTGTGATTGAGGTTGTTGTTTTAGTCCCTCGGGTGATGGGTTTACCTTTTCTTCTAGAGTAATTTTGACATAACTATTGGATATCTATCAATTGGGCTCGATAAATGTCACTTCTTTCTAACAAGTTTAAGGCTTCTAATGAATAATTTTGTGATACCTCTCAAAATATAATTTTTAAGGATTTTTCTCCTAGTTTTGTGTGGGGTGAATGTTGAAGATTAAAATTGAATCTTTCCCAATAATCCTCTAATGACTCTTCCTCTTTCTGTGTCATATATAGGACTTCCTCACAAACTTCCCTTGCCCTACCAAAATCCTGGTATTGTTCTAAAAATATTTTCTTCATTTATTCCCAAGTGTTTATTTGTTTATTCTCTAAACTGGTAAACCAGTGTAGTACTAAATCAAATAACATGGAGGGAAAAAGCATTATTTTTTGGGCATCAATTTTGTAATCTATTGATCTGCATAGAACATCAAATTTAAATAGAAACATATTAGGATATTTTTCTGGTAGTCCTCTAAATATAGGAAGGTGTGCAGGAGATATATATTTCATTTTAGTGTCTCCTCAAGATTCTTCAATCGAGAATTCAAAATTGGTGGAAGCCTCTTCATTTCTAGTTATGGTTTCGGATGATGTAGGTGTTAATCCAGCTACTTCTACAACTACTAACAAAGAATCACACTCATTTTTTTGTCCTCAAATACTAATCCTAAATTAAAACTTAAGGCAAACCCTCCTTCAAATATTTTCTACCTTAAGTCTTTAAATAAAGGTTGAACAAATATTGGATTAATGTGCCAAGGTGTGTCAAGTGGAGATGATGGTCCAACTTCAATAAGTGTTGTAGACTCTTTCGAAGGTATTTATGGTGATTGTGAGGTGACTTCTATTCTTTTAATGAGATATTTGCCAGGTCCTCCTAGCCTTGTATACTCATTAATTCTCTAGGTAGGGGATCTATGGGTAAGATAGTTTGAACAATTATTTTTAGGTTGACTAACCTGCAGATCCTAAATACTATCGTTGGTACTCCCCAACAATGATGCCAAAATGGTGGGAAAAAAATGGTGTTCTGTAAAATGGTTAATTACTATCCATTTACTTATTAATCTGGGAGTCTGTAAACTTTAGAGTACCTATGCACAATATATTATTGTAGTATGGGAGATGCATTCTTATATATCAATTGGTTTGTTATGGGAATGTTGTTCATGTAGTTTTAGTTTTAGCTAAAAAAATTAAAACTAAGTGTAGAAAAATAATTGCGTAAAACTAAATAAACTGTAAATTTAAAATAACTTAAATATAAGCACACAAATGAAAGAAACTGCTAGAGGCAAATAAATTGCACACAATTGAAAGTAAAATGCTGAAAATAAACACACAAGTGGAATGCTGGAATTAAACACACGTCTCAAAAAATAATAAAGCAAGAAAATAAAGTAGAAAATAATTAAACTACAACAAATAAAATAGGGGAGGATTACTGCCTAGAGTGGGCCCAAGCTCTTGTAGGTATCCACCCAACTGATTACATAAAACTTCTTATTTTAGTCCATGTGAATGAGAACACTCAAAACTCTTTATTAATAATTTATGCAGTACAAAAATATTGAAAAAATTGTGGATTGTTTTTTAGGAATGGTTTGCGTTCTTATACATAATATGATTGACCCTTGTTACAATAATAGATTATTTAAAAATATCTAATTTAATCACAAGTCGTGATTCACTACGTCTGGTGCACACGTAGCTATAATTTTCATCTATTAAAAGAGCAACCATGTCTAAAATTAATTATGAAATATAAGAGTGATGCTCCCCTATTTTGCATAACAACTTCTTTCTAAAAATTGTGTGGTATTTCGATCAATCGATCAACATGTGAAATAGAGGTATTCTCTCTAGATGTAGGTGCCTACTTGCACTAGGATATAGGCACCTACCTGCGATCGAATATAGGCACCTGCTTTCACCAGGATATAAGCATCTTCTTTCACTATGATATAGGTGCCTACCTTCACCAGGATATAGGCATTTACTTTCACCAGGATATAGGTGCCTACTTCCTTACGGGAAGTAGTCACCATACCATTAGTTGAATATAGGTGCCTCTACCATTTTTTGCAATATCTTTTAAAATGTCTTCATACTTCAAAAATATTATGTTCTTTTGCACATTGTCAGGTCCATGTGGGACCTCGACTAAAAAATGTAAAAGAAGTAACAAAAACCTGCATCTACACACATTTTCCACTAAAAACACCAGTCAAGCATAATACTTCATTTTTTATTAAATATATGCAATAATTACACAAAAATATATTTTTGGTGTTCAATATGTCATCCAATACCCATTAAAACATGCATAATAATGAGCATTTCTAGTGCTCATCATCCACCACTCCAATATCTTGGCATTAGTCCATTGAGGCTTCTTCTGCATGTTGACTATTTTAGCTTCTTCTAGGAAGTGTTTGGATTGAATTTTTGGATTCAATTTTAGGGTCATATTCCACAAGCTAGTCATAGAAATCCCTCCATAGTGGCAACACCTGCATCTAAACCACATTCCACATTAACTCATCATATTTCTTGTTATTTTTGCATTGATCAATGTGGGTTGTTATTGTCCTCTCAAATTTTTGGGATCTAGCAAAATTGATTATGCTCAACCTCTCAAAAACTCTATTGATGGGGTCATACCTGCATCTCTAAGGAATTTTAGCAAGCCCAATTCCCTCATAGCATGAGTGATATTGTCATGTTGGCCCTTTCTTGTTATTTTTATATCTTCAAAATTGAAAGGGTGATTACAAATTCCTTTCTTGTTTACTCTAGTACCATATGTACAATTGATGTATTCAGTTTTTTTGCAATATTCCATTGCAAATATTCATTCTGTTACATAATGTGGGAGCAAAAATGGCATACCCATGAAGCCATATAATCGGATGACTATACCCTATGTCAAAAATAATCAATTACCTTCCTCTACATGAGGGTTTTGAAGTACACTCTTCACTTTGGGGGATAATATATTCATTTCCCATGTAAATTTTTCAGAGTAGGCCCCAAAAATTCCTTGTTGAAATCGTAATAGGACTCAATCCTGGTCAACACACTGGTCCATGTGTAAACTGGAAGAATAGCCTTTTTTTCATCTTTTGTGGTCATCGCTATCCAAGGCATATATTTTTCCAATAAGTATAGAAATACCCAAGCTAGATAAGAACAATATTTGAAAGAAATTTGGGACCCCCTTCTTAATTTGCATAATTGATCATGGATTTGCTGTCATAGGAAGGAAGGCCAGTCAAAACATAATGGCCTAGTAATGCAAAATGTTGTAGCTGTCTACCAATCATGAACCATTTCATCTGATTTTAACTCTGCTATTATGGCTAACATGGAAAAGAACTTGGGGTTGGTAAGCTCTATTGTTTCAATAGGGATTTTGGGTAAGTTTTCCCCTATATTTATAGTTTTTAGCTATGAACCTAGCCAATTATTTAAATATTTATTGTTATCTGAGTGTCCTTTTAGGGTATAGATTTTTTTCTTCTCATTGGAATGAAAATATTTAGGTTTGATTTTGGGCACCATGCCCATAGCAAAAGTGTCAAATAAAACATTGGGAGTGAGCTTGAAAATGGTTCTTTCCTATTTTTTTTGGAGGATCATTTGCTTGGCATCATAGTATTTTGTGATAGCATGCACTAACTCAGAATAGGGATGTATTGGTGTACAAATTTAAAAAGATAACAAGGAATAAAAAGGAAAAGCATTTGGGCTTGATGGGGTGATACCTTGCATAATTTTATTTTCAATATCCTCCCTTATCTTCTCTATGTCTTTCCATGTCATTATTGTGTCTACAAGTTTTGAGTCCCTATGTCAACCTTGGTTTCTACAGATATTCTGGTCGCTAAGGAAGAAGTGACCATTGTTCTTTATTTATATCCATAGTCTTCTATGTCAAGCTATGAAGATGTTTTGAAAATATTTACATATTTTGAGTGTGCTCTCCAAATTCTCTAGGCCCTCTGGATGTCAAAGGCTTTGGAAATGTAGTTATCAACTCAACTTTTGATCATATAGGTGACTCCAATATTTTTCCCAAAAATTTCACCATTAATGCAGTAGGTAATATTCCTTATAGTGATCTAGTTGGCATGCATTTTTTATTTGGTTTGTATACCAACATGTTCCTCAAATCAAAATTCTTGGTGCATTTATGAATTTTGTGGTGTGACCCTTGTCTTTGTAATTGAAATTTGAATTTATTTTCCCTCTTATTGATTCATACCTCATTGACCATTCTAACTATGGTGGAGAAACAACTCAAAGTCATGGATGATGAGAGATTTTGAGTTGTTTGGTTGCATAGGCCATGTCCTAGAGATGACTCACAACTACAACTTGGAAACATGTGTGATTTGACTAGATTGATTATGGCTTGGCAACATGTTGCACAATCACGACCTGTTTTGTAACCTAGCTCATTTTGACTATGTGGATCACGACTTTGCAAAATGATGTCACAAACTTCTTCTCTTATTTCTTTATTTTATTTTATTTTTTATTATATATATATATACAAATTTGGCATCATACCATCTAGGCATAATGCTTCAAATATTGACCATTCATGGGAATTGGGAGCAATCGGCCGACCAGGTCACATAGATTCAAATTTTTTATGTGATCTTGGATTTTCTTGGTCAGCATCCCACTTTAAAACTAGATCTCCTTCATTTCATGTCTTCGGTACTACTCTCTTATCAAACCAATATTTCATAATTTTTTGATGATGGCATAGGTTGTATGCTTGTTCACATTTTTCCTCCAGCTATACCAATTCTATCAGCCTTCTTTCCATTGGATGAAATTTTTTAGGTTCCATATCATTGATAAACCTAAGTGTTGGAAGCTCCAAGTTAATTGGAAGAATTACCTCCTTTTTGTATACCAACGCATATGGAGATGTTTTTAGTGATTTATTGGGTGTTATCCTATTAGCCCATAATGCTTGATCAAGCAATAAGTGTCAACTTCTAGGGTTCTCTTCAATGCTTATTTTAATTATTTTCAATAGCTTCTTATTTATGGATTTTGCAAGGCCATTTCCCTAAGAAAAATAATTTGAGGATGCATTCCAATAAATACCACACTGTTTGGTAAATTTCATTGTCTTAGCACTAATAAAATATCCAATATTATCTGACACAATAGTAGCTAGAATCTTGAATCTTGTAATAAATCTTTCCATGAATTCAACAATTGTGTCTTGGTCAACATGCTTGGTAGCTTCTGCTTATGTCCATTTAGTAAAATAATTTATTTCTATTAAGATGTACTTGTGCCCAACTGATGAATTGGGATTGATCATGCCAATAAAATCTATTCCCCATTTTTAGAATGGTTATTCTGCAACTATCGGCTTAAGTGGTATGGAAACATGCTTATTCTTTTCAATAAATATTTGGTATTTGTCACATTTTTTGACTAACTTGAATACATCTAAGAATATTGATAGCCAATAGTATCCAGCTCTCAATTTTTTTGCTACTATATTCTATCCTGAATAGTATCCTTCTGAGAAACCAACATGCAATTCTATAAGAACTCCTACCTTGTTTGGATGTAAACATCTCAACAACACTCCATCAAAATTTTGTCGATATAGAGTACCATTGATCAATGCATATTTTACTACCTGCAACCTATATCTACATCTTTGGGTTGAATTTATGTCCTCTAGGCATCTTCTAGAAATGAAATAATGTATTAGTTGTTCAATCCAAGTGTTTGATAATGTTTGTGCCTCTTTGTGGTCTCCTTCTTACCTAGTACGTTGTTGTTCTTCTAATAGCAAATTTGTATTTTGTACAATGAACTTAGCCAACTATTGACACAGGGTTATTCCCCTTATTAGTTTGGTTGGCCTCATATCAACATCAAACTCTTGAATTTTTTTTACCCAACCAACTCTTTTGTCCCCCAACTCTCCTTGAATCACAAATTTTTAAATATTTGGAGATACCACATATACCAATGTTTTCCTCTAGGAAAAAATATGCCTAAATTTTTTTAAGAATTTCATTACTACATAAACATATTTTTCAAGAAAATTATAGCTTTCTTCATGATCATGCAAGTTTTACCCTAGGAAAGCTATTGGCCACTCATTGTCTTCTTCCCCTTTTTGAGTAAGAATAGCAACATAGCTCTCTTCTACCCCAAATACATAAAGAATGAAATATTTGGAGTAGTCAAGATTAATGAGGATAAGAGCTTGAGATATTGCTTATTTAATATTATTGAAAGCATTCCTCTAGATATTTATCCATTTGAAACCCACTTCTTGTTTCAACATCTTAGTCATAGGCTTGATTATCTAAGAAAAATTTGAAATGAATTTTCGAACAAAATTGATCTATCTAAAAAATAATTGGAGTCATTTATTGTTTAGTGGAAGATAAAATGGCTTTTACCTTGTATAGGTCAATGGCTAGACCTATTTTTGATACCACATGTCCTAATAACTTGCCTTCATGTACTGCAAAAACTAATTTCTTGGGATTTAATGAAATCTCAAAGTCTACATTTTTCAAACACCATCCTGAGGTGCTCTACATGTTTTATTTTGTCATGAGAGAAGACAGTCATGTCATCTAAATAGATAACTATTATCTTGTTTACTAGCTCCCCAAATGTTGAGTCCATAGCTCTTTGAAAGGTAGCACCTACATTTCCAAAAGGTATTCATTGATATGCAAAGGTACCCCATTTGGTGGTGAATGCAATTTTGTATTGGTCTTCATACCGGACCCATATTTAATTAAAACCTAAAAATTCATCCAGCAAGGAGAATCTCTTAGTTCTAGCTACAGTATGCAAAATCTATTTTTTTGTGAAGGGGGATAGTGGTCCTTCAAAGAATCTTGATTCAAGTTCTTGAAGTCCACACAAATACAAATATCTCCATTTTTCTTCCTTACTGGGACTATATTGGCCATCCATGTAGAATTCTTGATAGGTTATATGATATTGGCATTTACCAACTTTAGTAGCTCCTATTTCATTAGGCCTCTATTTTAGGATTTACTAGCCTTTGCTTTTGCTAGAAAGGTTTTGCATTTGGTGTGAACTCAATTGTATGTTGGATGATCTCTTTACTGTATACTTTAAGGTCATCATACGTCCATGCTATGATATCATTGAATTATTTGCATAACTCCAATATTTGGTTGATTTCTTCATTTGAATAATGTACACCAATCTTGATGTTTCTACTTGGCTCAATTTGTATATCCTTGTAGTTATGCTATCAACCTCAATTCTACAAGTAGTTGGTTGATCATTGCCATCAAATAAGCTCTCTAGTGTTATCAATCCTTTTGGGATATAATTTTTCTTAAGTTGTATCAATTTAGTTTCCTCATCCTCTTCTAGCATTCTATATTTTGCATAATTTATTTCCTTAATTAGGAAATCAATTACTTTTTCATCATTATCAAATACCTACCAAAAGTGTCCTTATCAGGCACATAAGTCCTATACATAAGCCTCACCATTTTGGACTTATGTATAACAATAAATACTAGGCAGAAGTTAGCTTCCACATATGCTAATATATCAACATGGGTTTTATGCTCTCTAGGGATGCATTTGATATTCAGAGCCTCAAAAGTCGCTAGTAAGTTCCACACTCTATTTCTGTAGGTTTTGAGATAATGTTGTTTGCTTACGCATTTTTCTATAATTTGATTGATTAATAATTCAGAATCACCAAATATATGTATATATTTGATCCCCATATTTTAGCTTTTTTTAATCCTAGGTATAATACCTCATATTTTGTTGCATTGTTTGTACAAATCCATTTCAAACTATATGAGAATATATTTTCTACTCTAGTAGGTACTATCAAAACTATGCCAACTCCAACACCATTTTTACATCTAGCCTCATCAAATAAGAGCTTCCACATTTGGTTATTTTGGGGACTTTGGTCCTTTGATATTGTAGTCTTATTTTCTTTAGGCTTCATGATTGAATAGGTACCAATTCCTATCTTGATCATAGCATTGAAGTCCTTTAAAAAAAATTGATCTTCAATCTAAAGATCTTCTAGCACTTCCTCCATTAGATCCACTTCTTCCATCATCATGTTGACTATGTTAGCTTGTTGATTTTCCTTTTCAAGCTTATCTATATGGAAGGATGATGGTTTCTCATAAGACACCTTGAATTTTTTACCTTTAAATGGGATCTCCATGTGAGAGTAGTCAAGAGATAAGTAACCACCCAACTTGATAGTTGATTCTCTTGATAAACACATCCTAAAATAAGGTTCCAAATAAACCACCACAATTTCCTAGATAACAGTGATCTGAGGTAGTCTGTGTAATACCATGGGCACATCATTGATTATACCTATTTTTTTTATCGATGTACCATCCAATTGCAACACACCATGGCTACTCCTTGTGTATTCCATACCCATTATTTCACACACCATCTTGGGCATTACTATGGTAGTTGCTCCTGAGTCAATCATACAATTGTGAACTACCCATCCTTCCATCTACAAGAAAAAATAAAATGGTGATGGTCTATTTTTTTCTATTATTGAGGTAGGATGAACTCAAGCTAGATTAAGCTATGCTTGATGCTTTCCTTGACTCTTAATAGTGAAGCTTGTAATAGATCAATTTGTCTTGGAATAAGGAGTGTATCATACATACTAGCTTTTGATGGAGTTTTCTTCAATTCTTCCACTATGTTGAAACCAAAAATATCAGGTTATTTTCTATGTTCCTTTGCAAGTTCATCAATTTACTCTTGTATTCTTGAGTCACCTCAATCCTCTGGTGCTTGGTTAAAGAAGGGTATCTCATCTTATCTCTTGCTTGCTCTTAGGTTTCACCTTCCTTAGTCATATTTCGGTGTTGTTGTGTTGGCTTTTGAGTTGGGATATCCTAAGGGACATATTTATTTGGCTTATATTTTATTTTATAAGGTAATTTAAAAGGTCCCATTATCTTAGGATCAATAGTCAAAGGTTTCTTCCTTGATCTTGTTAGGACCGATACTTGTTCAATAGATGGTATCATGAAGTTATAGTCCATTTCCCTCAACATATTTACCTGACCTTTCTGAGCCATTTCAGCCTTCTCAATGGTAACATTTTGTATGTGATGTTGGTGTATCATACATGAACTTTCACCATGTGGGTCATTGCAAGTTGAACACCAGTAGTTTGACTCAAAATCGGAGGTACCTTCTTGATTGTTGTATACTGTATTGAATTTTTCTAGAGGTTTTCTAGTATAAAAAGCTTGATCCTTTGTGACATATGGAAATCTTCTTGGTTGAAAGTTCCTCTCAACCTCCCTTATCTTCATGGTAGTGACTTCATTGGTGATATTTTTCATAGTTGTGACCATTTCTTGCAAGGCAACTATCTAAGGATCGATAGCTGTGTTAGCTTTTGATACTATATACTTAAGGAAATGCAACCACAAGGTATAAAATGAACATGCAATATTAACTATATGATAATGGCAATATCTTAAGCATGTAAATAGCATGAGAAACTTCTAAAAATACTCATAAAATAGCCATTAATGAAATCTCATGAAAATGAGATCTTCATACAAAATATGGAGACCTCGAGTGCGCATTCATTTATGCTCTACATTGTATCTAACTTGAGAACTAATCTACTCTATTGTGCTCTTGCACTCTTTATTCCTCTCTCTCTCTACCTTTCTCTCTACTACAAATACCAATATATAATGGAGTATGACTCTTGGTCTTCCATATTCCTATGACTCACTATATTCCTATTCTAGACTCATGTACATATGGACAACATGTACATATGAACAACATGCACATTTACATCATTGCATATTCTAATAATACTTGTGCATTTATTACATTTCATTGAGTAAATACTAAATCCCTAATTTAAGACACTCTCCTTATCTAGAGATGTACCCAAGATGGTACATTATCATGTACTAAATAATGTAATATATTCCAACACCCCCTTGAATTACATTATTTGGTTATTGAAGACTTTAGTCTTCAATATGGATCTTCGTCTTTCAAATGTTCTTCAACTTGATATGGTTCCTATCCTTCTACTAGTTCAATATTTATTTTATTCTTGTAGCTCATGCTATGTTTTATTGTCTTCTTTATTCCATTGATTCTTTGTATTTCAAAGTGGTTTATGTCATTTTCATTTTTGAATTTATTCAAGTATCTTTGATGAACAAGAGATATCATTATCTTGCAAGCCCTAAATGGATCAAAATTGAACCATTTTCTTTCCTTTTGTTCTTTGGATGGCCTTTCTTCTTGTTCCTCAAACTTCAAATTTGAACTCATTAGTAGTAGATGCTTCAAAAATAAGAACTTGAAAAAGGTAATCTAATCTGAATATCAATATCTCTTCAAATCTTCTATAGTACTTATCTTTATAGTAACAGAAAAAATATGAGTGAGACTTTCCTCCATAATATTTACATGGATGGAAAGTCCAACAATTTGCTTTCTCATGACCAGTCTTGTTGCAATAAGTACATTGTGAAGATATTCCTACTCCTTTGTTACTTGTCTTTGGAAATTCAAGTTCATCCATTTCTTGATAAAATGGTAAAACCATGTGTACAATTGAAGCTACTTTACCTTTACTTCTTTCATATATTTATAGGATGTCTTTATGATCAATATTATTTTCTACCTTTTGAGTATGGTTTTTTATTTTATTCTCAATATATCCATTAATATAGTTGTCATTGATTCCTTTCATCATGTCATTGGAAGATATCTCTATAGAATCTACTTTTACCAAACTACTAGTTTGTGAGTTCTCAAAATTATTTCTAAGCCATATTGGTTCTTCTCTTCTAATTGCATTTTCCCTATTATCATTTCTAGAATTAAGTATGTCTCTAAACCATTTTTATTCTTTGAATTGTGTATACTTAATAAGATTTTCCACAGTTCCTTTTAAAATAATTTTTCTTGTTACTCTTTGATTTAAAAAGAACAATTTTGGTAGAATTTTAGAATATCTAAACCTTTGAGGTTGACTTCCTTATGACTCCCTAGTTTTAAGTATGTGATCAAGTTTGATAATATCTTTTCAATTCACGAGTTTTGTAGAATACCTTGTATCTCCCATTTGTTTTGAATTTAATATGTTTTTGATAAAAAATTTAGTTTTCTAAGTTAACTTTGAGTTGAATCCCTTTTATCTCCATAATGTTCAACTTTTATTCTTCACCTTATTTCTCCCTATTTGTGAATGAAAGGTAAAGATATTTTAATGCATTTTCAATTTTGATGAGGTTCTCTATTTTCCAAGACCTTTAAGTTGGAATCCTTATGTCTCGTTAATTTGAGCAAGAGAATAATATCAAAAATAATTTTCCAACTTTCTAGCAATTCTATGTTTTTCTTCTTTCAATAATGATATAGTTTCTAAATTTCAAGATATTTAATTTGGTTTTGAACTCCTTATAACTCTCTAGTTGAAAATTTAGAAAACTAAGCCTTTGCAAATATAATATTTATATTTTAATGTTTAAATCCTTATTCCTCCAAGTTATTGTTGGGACTAAAATATGGGATAATTTTATTGATACAAATGGTTACAATATATAGGCATAAGCCTATATGAAACACATGACACTTGTCAAGAGAAACTGACAAGTGTCAAGGTGAAGGCATAGTGCACTTTAATTCTAACATTCCCCCTTAAAGTGCACTATCCTAACTAAAGAAGAAACAAAACAAGTCAACATTAGGTAACATTCCCCCTTAATGTTGACTTTTCTAAAACAACCTATCATCCTCTCTTATTGCTGATTTGGTCTAGGCTCGTGCTTTTTGCGCTTGGCTCTCCAACTATGAATAATTCTATATTCACTGTGTATACATCTCGATATGTTGCCTCAGGGTCAGCCACTTCCATGGGTCTGTTGCCACTGGGTCAGCCGTCTAAGTGCCTCAGGGTCATCATGGGTGCCTCAGAGTCAGCCACTTCTAGGTTTGTTTCCTCTGCAGTTCATCCTTAGAGGATGTTGCCTCTCGTAGGTCACTGACTATATTCACCATAAATATCAAATCCCTCCTCATGGTGAACTCAATCAGAAGGTGTCGGTCTCTGCTGAAAATGCACCTTAATACAAAGGAAAAACGAGCCATATAAGAGTGTCGGTCTCTGTCGAAAATGCACTCAATACAATAAAATGAGCCATAGATCCAAATATGGAGGAGAAGAAGAAGAATAGAAGAGAATCTTCTGAAGTGTCTTCGTCTATAGTCTTCAGAAGTAGATCCGAAAAAACCTTGAATAGAGTCTAGGGTGTCTATGTCTGTAGTCCCTAGAATAAGTGTCCTTATTGTAGTCACCTCATCTTACCGGAATGCATGGGTAACCAGCCACTGCATCCGCCAAGTAGAAAGGGGAGACTACTAGATACTAGGTTCACTTATAAGTGCCTTGGGAGTGTCGGGTACAACCAAAAGTGCACTCCAAGGTAGAAAAACTTTGAGGCTAAAAGCTTAATTGAAACAGCCTCAAAAATTATAATATGACACCACCATTGTGTCCATCATGAAAAAAGCTTTTTGACGACTATAAATACCCCTATACTTGTGTTTGAATGGGGCCTTCAACTTGCTGAAAAAACAATAGCATGCCTCTCTAGGCAGTAAAATAAACAACATCGCTCAATGGCGGCATTGCTCTCAGGCGGAATAAAAAATAGTCTTAAAAAATTTCCCTCGCAGGGGAATTACATGGGCCATCAGTCCTTTCACTTCCACTTCCTATGATTTAAATAATTAACCCCCATGCAATTTAAAAATGATCCTTTTTAGCAATGGCCCCCACATTTTAAATTTTAATCCCCACATGCTTTTAACAGCCACTTAACAAATTAGCCACTTGAATCATCTGTAGTTTTAGTGAATCATCAAATTAACCACTTGTCTATGAGTGGAAGTGGTGCCCAGTAAGATAATTTGATGAATTAATGTTTTTTTCTCTGGCGGATATCGTGAATGTGCGCATTGTTGCACGTAGACTGCCATGATTAGCGCAGTGAACATCCATTGAAGACTGTCATGATTAGCGTAGTGAAAAGTCATTGGAGCTGTCTTCATGATACTAGGTTTCATTGGCACTGCTGACGTCAGCAACTCGAACAGTGGGTTTAGCGAGCAACACCACTTGAAATGATTTGCTTTAGTGATTTGAGTCTGCAACCTGAAACTACTGATGGCTTGCATCAGTTACGACCTCTTCCGAATGCATGCAAAAAAATATTCCATATTATTCATACCATACCCGCGTTATCATAGCAAGTTCACCTATATGAAACAACACTCGATGGAAAACATAAATACCCGAGCAGAAAATATAAGGTGTGGATCAATCAAGTCTCCTCCACCAAGAGATGGATCACCGAAATCTCAGTTGCATTAGAATGAAAGCACACTTGGACACAAATAAAACTTGCATCTTTCTCAAGCGGCTACCTCCGTGAACAACACGAATACCGCCTCGATCATGGGTTCAAGCAAAACCTTATAACTACACACATCTCCATGGAGACAACACAACCAAAACATACATTGCAAAACACTCTCGCCATACGGCCAACAACATCGCCGCTAGCATACTGTTGATTCAGTTGATATGATTTCCTCATCTGGTTTCTATTTTGCTTCCTCCATTTGTGCAATATTCTAGCAATCGAACGGGTACCTTCATACTGGCAGCATCACATATTGGTATATGTATATTAAAAATAATAAATTTTGAGAGGTGTCCATTGCAAAAATTTAGGATCGCCACCCGCGTCCAATTTCTTCTTCGTCTAGACTACACCTTCCATTATAGTACCCAATGGAAGACATGGCATGCGTCTCCACAATGTGGTGAGCAGATATTTTTTTGGGTACTCAATTTATACGTCTCAAAGATAAAATTTGTGGGTGGAACAAACAATTACAACATGGAAGCCGAGAAGCAGTGATGATGGAACTCGTGTAGTCTCATCAAAACTTGGGCGATAGCCCCAGTTTCCCATGGCAAGAAGATTCCATGTGCTAGAGTGAGATGAACCGGATGAAATTGGTGGAGGCATTTTCACATCTACAATTTGATATGCTTGGATTCTTTCACTGCACCACGATACAACATATATAAAAAAATAGCCTGAATCTAGGATGTCCTTGATCTGGATAAACCTCGTCCTTAATGATTCACTCTAAAAAAAATTCAGATCCGACAGCCATTAATTTCTTCAGATGTCTAGTTTCTGATCCATCCATCAAGGATGGAGAGCATACTCCCTCAACTTGAAGAAAAAAAATTAGGGGAGGGAGGATTTCCTTGAGGGAAATCCCCCCTCAAGGGGTTTCACAGGGCAGGGAAAGCCTGCTCTGATACCAAATGTTGGGACTAAAACTTATGGGATAATTTTATTGATACAAATGGTTACAATATATAGGCATAAGCCTATATGAAACACATGACACTTGTCAAGAGAAACTGACAAGTGTCAAGGTGAAGGCATAGTGCACTTTAATTCTAACAGTTATACTATTTGCAAAAATATTTCAATGCAATTTGAATGAGGTAATTTCATAACCTTTCTAAATACTTCTTTCTTCAAAAACTTCTAAGGCATTTAATAATACTACTAAGGTTGTAAAACTATTCCTTATTTCTCCTTTTATTATAAAACCTTGAGTATAATGAAATAATTAACTTGACTCCAATATTATGCCTTGTATCCTTTGCAAAGGTTATAGATTAGATTAAATATTTATTACCTCCTTTAATGTAGCGCTCCAAAGGCTTTCTCTTGCTTACTTTATACTGCACCTTGCGTTCTCACGATGCTCTCCTTCCATTGTGATGCATTTAATGCACTCTATGCTCGAACTCCAAGATTTGACTGCATCTTTTTCTTTCCTTCAATGTAGTGCATATGCTCTAATATCTAGCACTTTACTCTCTCATTTTCACTATCTTATTCTCTACATTCTCTATGTATGCACTCTAACATATCCCTTTAATGCAAGTAGAAGGTGTTACTTTATGTAAATATTGGTGCTTTCCTTCTATCAAGACAATTGACATACAAGTTATTACTTCTTCTATGGTGCCTAGATACTCCTTGGTTATTGATGCTTTGTATCCTTGGTGACACTTGTCCTTTTACACCTATAGCGCTTATAGATGGATGTTATAACTTGCTACCTCCTTGATAATATTTGAGTTATCATTGTACTTCCTTCTATAGTGATTGTTTCACTTTCTTGGTGCTTAGACTCTCCTCATGATGGTTGGTGCTCTATGTTTAACGTGCCAAATGGTATATTGCAACATTATCTCTTCACGTATGATTGCTAGATTCTCCAATGCTTCTCCTTCCAATGTAATGCTAATTAATGAGTAATCTTCAACCTCTTCTATTGCTCTTTCTTTTGTATGTGTTATGTTGGTTGTAACTCAAGTGTTCTACCTTATTTTTGTATTATGTAGCAAGTGTTATATCAAATGATGATGATCCCTTCGCTATCCTCCTTTCAATGACCTATTATTGAGTTGGTGCAACCCTAATGGTGTTTGCTCTTCATTGTCCTCCTTTGAATGGCCTTGTAATGAGTTTGTGCAACCCTAATGGTGTTCACTTAACCATACCAATGCTCCTTCGATGATGAAACTCTTCCTCAATTGTGTTCTTGGCTGTATGATGGTGGTGCCCTAGATATCCTTCCTTGATGATGGTGGTGGCTCTTCTACATTGGCCTAGTGGTTCTTCCACTTGTTTGGTGGTTGCTCAATCTTGGCAACGGTTGATATCGTCTTCTTGATGGTGCTCTTACCTTATTGCTTGGGAGTTGACTCGCTTGGTACTTTGCTACGTAAATGGCACTACTTTTGAGTGCTTAACATGAATAGAAATGTATGCTCCTTTATTGTAATGTATTTCCAACTATTATATGTAGCTTTAGATAGATAATAGCTATTGATTGCCCCCTTGTACTTTTAGTTACACTGGATTTCTTGAAACGATGGCTTTCTAATTCAATATGGTGGTGCCTCTTCTCTTTTATAAGACTTAGAAATGATGGTTTTTCTTCCATGATAGATTATCCTTGTTGGCTAATCTTATATAATGACTCCAAGCTTCTAATTTGTGCCAAAATATGTGCCTTTCAAGTAGAATGATACTTCTATTTTTTGCTACAACTTATTTACTTTCCAAGAGATAATAAGGATTTGATTTATTTCCTTATTTTAATTCTAACTTCTCCTTTCTTTGTTGCAGGTTTTAATCCCTTGGGAATGCTATCTTCTCCCACCTTGAAGATATAAACTTGAGACCTTTCATTTTGCAACTTTAAAACCTTAAATATGGTGCTTTTAAAGACTTAATAATAATCTAATATGAACGTTCAAATAATGAACTTTTTTTTGCATAAATATTACATACCTTTAGGTCTCCTTTTGTAGCTTGATTTCTTGGTGATTTGGTTCACCTATTTTCTGCCTTGAGTTTGTAAAACTTGCTGCTACAATTCTTAGTACTTTGCTGCTCTCAACTTGTTAATCTAGTAGCTCTTCTTGTTGTCCAAGTCAACTTATAAACTCCTTCAACCGTGTTGTCCAATACTGTGTATTTTTGCAGCTATAATGTTGTCTAATGTTGCCTTTAAATTCTGAAATTTATAGCACCTTTCCTTGACCAAATATTTTCCAATCCTTCGTGTAAATTTACTCTAAGTTTCTCCAAATTGTAGCTATCTTTTCTCCTAAATTTTCCAAGTATTACAATCCAAATTTCCTGATTTGTTGCTCTCAAAACTTTTATTTCTTTACCTTTATCTTGCTATCCAAAAACAACAATCAATTCCTTCAAGTCATGTCTTGTGACTCTTTAACTCCTGCTGCAAAAATCAGCGATCTTCTCCTTTATAAATCAGCCTTCAAGCTTTTAATGGTAGTCTTCAAATATCTAAAATTGGTGGTCTCTTCTACCTTCTTTCTCCTCCTTAGCCCTTATCGAATTCTAACTTCAAATATGGCCTGTTTAGTTGGCCTTTTCCTCAAGAATCTGAATGTCTTGAAATCTTCAAGAATCCCTTCTAAAATTTGGCAAGATTATTGCCAAATCCTTCTTCCTTTTGGGCTTGTTTTTGGATAGCAATAATTGTCCCAAATTCTTCTTTTTTTGGAGTTACTCCTTCTTGCAATCTTCTATCTTGAGCTATCTTTAAATCTTCTCTAATGGCCACTTATCCAAATTTCTTCAATAGGGTTTCTCTAGCCTTCTTCTTCTTCTTTCTCCTTCTATCTTTTCTTGAGACCTATCCTCTTAGGTATTCAATTTCTACAACTTATCAAATATTCAATAGGACTTATCCTAGTCCTCATCTTCAATATTCAATATTCCATATCTAGAAGTTCTTCAATGGGACCTTTCTCTTGGGTCTCCTTAATATCCAATATTCAATGGGACTCCTTTTCTTGAGTCTCTTATTTTTTAATATCTCTTTTTCTACAACAAAGAACTAATACCTACATGAGGAAAGCACATAGAATTTTAGGAAATCGAAGATGAAATTCTTATCTATCCATTGTAGGAAGATTTTCAACTTCTAAGAACTATTTTTTTGTAGCAAAAAACTTTATATAGTAGTAAATGGTTCCATGCAAATCTATAGAGCTCTATAAATCAATAAACATCACTAGTTATACTTAAATCTAGTAGAAAGAGATCTATGTCGAGTCCTAATCTTTACGAGTATTACTGAAACTCTATCAAAAGACTCTAGGCAAATATTAATTTTAGATATTTTAAAAATGAAATCTCCCTATCTCCTCTCAATATTCTTGTGGCTCTCTCTATTTCCTATCAATATACCTTGTGCTCTGATACCACTGTTAGCTTTTGATACTATATACTTAAGGAAATGCAACCACAAGGTATAAAATGAGCATGCAATATTAACTATATGATAATGGCAATATATTAAGCATGTAAATAGCATGAGAAACTTCTAAAAATACTCATAAAATAGCCATTAATGAAATCTCACAAAAATGAGATCTTCATACAAAATATGGAGATCTCAAGTGCTCCATTCTTCATTCATGCTCTACATTGTATCTAACTTGAGCACTACTCTACTCTATTGTTCTCTTGCACTCTCTCTTACTCTCTCTCTACCTTTCTCTCTACTACAAATGCCAATATATAATGGAATATGAATCTTGGTCTTCCATCTTCTTATGACTCAATATATTCCTATTCTAGACTCATGTACACATGGACAACATGCACATTTACATCATTGCACATTCTAATAATACTTGTGTATTTATTACATTGAATTAAGTAAATACTCAACCCCTAATCTAAGACACTCTCCTAATCTAGAGATGTACCTAAGATGGTACATTAGCATGTACTAAATAATGTAATATATTCCAACATGTAATACAAAGATAGCAAAAGGTGTTGGTAGTAATGGTGTTATAGAAGGTGCAGGGAGTGACTAAGTGATTGATGTAACTAGCCATGCTAGGAAGTTGATGGCAGGAGTAGTTGCTAGAATAGAATTGTGTGTAGCAAAGGTTTGCATGTGTTGCTAAGGAAATTCTAGGAATATTAGGATCACCATTTTAGGGGGTAGCCTTCCTATAGCAATTAAATCCTTATCTACTTTTAATGCTTCTTGAAATATCTAAGGAAATGTAAGCACATTGGATTGCCTTATAACCATACCCAAATCTGATTGGAAGGCCCTCAAATAGTAATACATGACCTGTTCATTTGTTGGTTTGAGACCCTGGGGCACTCTTCTCCATGTTTGGTTGAACCTAATGTTGAAATCGTATATCTCCTCTTGTGGGTATCTTTGTATTAAAGTGATTTATGTTAGCAGAGAGAATGGATCTTCTTGTTCATTGAATTCTTCCACTAATTGTCCAGCCATCTGGGCCCATGTATTTATGGTTTCATATGGCAAGGTTTTGTACCAGTGCAACATTTTTCCCATAGTTATATAACCAATAGTTTGATCATGACATCTTCCTAAATGCTATGAATGGTTGCCAATGATGCTACATATTGACAATGCTCATAGGTAGTCCTTCTAGTGCCATCATATGTTGGTAGTGCTTTTAAGGCTACCTAGGGAATAGGATTCTGGATGAGCAAATTTAGAGGACCTGTATGATTTCAAGTTGGGTAGTCTTGAGCATTTTGATTTTGATTTCCAACCATTTGTAATGGAATGCTTATTGAATTGGATGAAATCAGGTATGTAGGATATTGCTCTAGTGAAGGATTCAACGAAGAAGATGATTCAATAGGAGTAATGTAATTTTATTTTTTATGATGGAGAGGTAGATCTAGGAATTCTAATGGTTGATCCAATCCTTTGGCTACCTATCTTGTGAGCACAAAAATATATGAGGTGACAAGGTAGCAGATTTCCTTAAAGACAACTTTAAAATTGATCTAGGGTGAATTTAAATAGAGTCGTTGAGTGGTTTAAAAAGATTCATATAAAATAAAGTATCACCATAAATCTAATTTTACAATAATAGTGGGATTGTGTCCCATTGGGCATGTAAAAAAAAATTGGTCTAAAAATTAGCCTATGGAAATATTGTGCACCCAAAGACTTAAACCAACATTGAATGACCTTCAATCTATGGGGCTTTGAGGTCAATATTTAGAGCAGGTTAGTTCCTATGGAGTTCTAGCTGACTGAACTTGAAAATAAAAGGGGGTGGTGAAAATAGTGCTAAAAGAAACAAAATAAAGTTGAAGCTAGAACTTATAAAGGGTACATATTAAGCCACATCAAAGTACATGTAGTATAAAATCTTTGACTACTAATAAATCTACTATTTTAGTTAACAGACCAACTATTTTTTCTTCAATCAAAACACATTACCATTTATTATATCTATTTTGAATATGAATTCCAGAACCAGAGAATGAATACACAAATATCCAAATAGCATAATAGCAACATAATCATTCAATAGGTTATATAGAAATAAGTAAACATTCATACATACATGTTCTATGTAAAAGAATCAACTGGAGGTTAAACACTGATTCACTTGTATTTCTTTAGAAGCCAAAAACCTTTTACATGTAAATTGTAAAATCCTAAGAGCCAACCTTTTTTCTAGAGGCTGCAACCTCTATTTATAGATTTTTATAGTTGGATATTTACAATGTAAAATTTGGAATTAAAAGCTATTACAAAGAAGTTAGTGGGTTGAGCTTTGATCTAGACCATCTCTTGTTCTTGAAGCAATTGTCCATTGTAGATTTGTAACAAAGTTTGTTAGTTGAATCTTCTTGAAGTAATTATCTGTTGTAGATTTATAACAAATTTTGTTAGCTGAATCTTTCTCGAATATTGTGTTGTGCGATCATGATTCCTTTCTACGTTCATCACTTCTTGGCTTGCTCAACTGTGGCATGGAGATATGTCACGTGGTCATGAATCTTTTCATCATTTATTTCTTCTCATATTACTTGACTATGGCATGGACATATATCACATGGTCGTAATTCTTTTTGTCCTTCAGCGCTTCTCAGCTTGCTCGATTGTGACATAGAGACATATTGTGTAGTCATGTTTTTTTTTTATTCTTTAGTGCTTCTTAGCTTGCTTGATCATGGCATGGAGACATGTCACACAACCATGACTTTTTTCATCCTTTAGTGCTTCTTAGATTGCTCGATCATGACATGGAGACATGTCATGCAGTCATGACTCTTTTTATCCTTTATTTCTTCTCGGCTTGCTCAACCATGGCATGGAGACATATCGCATGATCATGAATATTTTTATCCTTTAGCGCTTCTCAACTTGCTAAACTGTGGCATGGATACATGTCATGCGATCATAACTCTTTTTATCATTTAGTGCTTCTTGGCTTGCTCGATCGTGGTATGAAGATATATCGCACGGCCGTGACTCCTTTTGTGATTACACCTATTTTGACTATGTTGACCATGATTTCATGATATATTGTTATGGTGTCGTGATCCTTCCCCATACTTAGGCAATTTTTTGAAAAATATACCTTATTTCTCCTAATGTAGCCATGTTGACCTACACATCCTAGTGTATAATTTATGGTATCTAGTGGTGAATAGTCTTAGGGGTTCACCAGGTTCTCTATAGGAAGAAGAAAATTGATGATATACCATAGTTGGTTAAATAGGTAGTCTAAAGTGGTTGAATGTTGCTTTTAATTGATCCTAGGAAGTAATAGAACCTAAAGGTAAACTAATATACCAATCATATACAAACTCATTCAATGTGTGTGGAAATATATTATAGGCAACATCCTCATGTTCAATCTATAAACATACTAAGGTGTCTTTGTATAATTAGATATGTTCTTCAACTAACCTCATTTCATCATGCCTATACCAAAGAAGATATATTTTATCATTCTTAGGTATATCATGTGTAAGCCCAAGTATGTTCAAAGGACAACTCCCTACTAACCATGGACCAAGAGATACCATTAGAGGACCTTAGGAAATCATGAAAGGATTAATAAAAGGGATAATATCCCTGGGAGATCTATTGGTAGTCTAAGAGATATTAGGTCTATCTTTGTTAGCTCTAGATTTTCTATATGGTTAAAGGCTAAGAAATTCAATGCTAGCTTTAGCTATCCTTTAGTTCTATATTTGATAGTTAATATGTGTACTATAAACATTGTACCAAGAAAATAATTTTTAGATTATATAGCTCTCCTTCTAGAACCATTTTTGTTGATCATGTAAATGACACACTCTAGATTTTCCTTCTCTAATGCCACTTCTATTGAACACAAGGGTCTTGTGTGTTAGTAAATCAACAATTTAGTTCTCCTTCTTGTTGGGCATGAATAGGCAAAATCCAATTGTTAGTGTATCAAGGGTAAACCAACTTGGAATAGATTATGTTCCCTCTTGAAAAGAGAATTTTGTTTCCTTTAAGGTTTAGGTATGACAAATCTTGGCTGGTGCAAATAAACTTAGAGGTCATTGATATTTATTCCTTTAAGGGGCCTTTGATGGTATGACTCAAAAAGATGATTTCCTGGACACAATGTTTTAATAATTAAAATGTTTCAACTATCTAGAACCAAGTCCACTACATTGATTTTATAATGTATAACAGTTGAGCAGAATTGAGACTAGACAAAAAAAAAAGATAATTTTGAAGCTCTACAAATTGTGGTTGCACAATCAATATCATTCATTACACTCAAGATTATTATTATGAACATAACAACAATGATTTGTTTGAAGTTGTATGAAACTTTAAAATGCACTGCATTAAAACCAACTTCAATGCTTCAAATAGAAATTAATCTACTCCTAATCTAAGAAGGTTATAAATAAAAATCAAAGGTTTTAAGGGTAATAGAAAAATAAAATAAACAAGCTATTATTGCCATAAAATATGTTATAATCTGGTAAAGTAGCAATTCCTATTTAAAACTAGCCTTGGCTTGACTAGTATTCACATAGCCTGAGGTCTAAAATGGTGAAATATTTAGAGGAGAAATAGACTATGAAATGGACTAAGTGCAACCACCATCAACATGCATAGATTGAACACAAGAAATTTCAAAGCCTTGTATTATAAAGATAAGCATTTTGTACATTGATTCATATTTATCCACTTTGATAGATTACAAGAACAAAGCTCAAAACAATATCAGACTTGGTTTAGAAAATCCATCCAACTAAAAAGGAAAATAAAGAAGAAACTAAGGGGCTTGCTAATAGATGGTTTTTGACCCATATAACTAATTAGTAAACCCATATTTATGCAAATTAGTGGCTCTTCATTTAGTCGCCCTTTTACAATTTTTAAATTACATATTAAATTATTCTTCTCGAGCATATCAAATTTAAAATTTATTCTCCTACCCATGGCATGCTCCTTGGGATCTACTACAAATCGAGCATGTTCCATTAATTTTATGTAAAATTTGGATTGGTCATTAATTTCACCATGTTCATCATCCTATACAATTGCACTTATCTAGTCTGCACTAAAAATCCCACGTTTGGTATTTTTGAATTCCTAGTATGTACATTAAATATTTTGCAAGACAAAAATCAAAATTGTAGATGTTAGAATTTACTACCATTGCTACTATATTATATTATTATTATTTAATTTTTTTTTCTATTATTTATCTTGTATCCCATCCTCCATCTCTCCTTTTTGCATTTTTTAAACAATCTAGTGATTTTTTATTCTCTAAAAAACTTCTATAGTTTTAGTAATTTACGGACAATTTACGGTTCTTCTTCACATATTGCAGTAAAAATCTATAGTTTTTAGTGATCTCCATGCTTTATGGCTTTTTTTTTACATCCTCCGATGATTTTATCTCTTTTTAGTAACTTTGCATTTTTTTGGGAAACCCCTTGCAATTTTTAGAAATTTTTACCTTCCACGGATAAATTTTTGCAGTTTTCAATAATAATTTCCAATTATCAGTATTTTATTTTCATTAGCATAAATATTTCCCTATAAGTGCCAATGCTTCCAGTTTTATTTTCTAATTACCAAGGGTTTACTTTATTGGCTTTTATTTTCTTCAAGTAATTTCCAAGCTATGATGCCAATGCTCCAACTACCGGGGCTTAAATTTGTTGGTTTCCATTTTTTCATTGTAAATGCCCAGGGCTCCAATGCTAGTGGGATATTGAAAATTTTTTGTGGGTATATTTATTCTATATTCCCACATATCTACCTTTATCGGGTTCTGGTGCCAATTTCCAATTATTGAAGTTTAAATCCGTTGGCTTCTATTTTATTTCTAGCAAATGCCTAGTAGTTCCGGTGCTAGTGGGGTTTTAAATTCTTTGTGGATATTTCAATTGTTGGGACTTCCAATTAGAAATAGTTAAGAAATTTTACTTCACCATGGTTTACCAAAAATTTGCAAATTCACTTTCTACCAAACTATCAATTCAATTATCTTTTACCATTACCTATGGATCTCTGGTTACTGGGCCTTTTGGTTGTAGGGTTTTTATATTTTAATTTCCCCATCCAATTGTCAAGAATTTTGGTTGGATTTTATTTTAGTTTTAAATTTCCCTTTTTTAATTGTTGAAAATTGTAACTAGAATGAATGAAGTTGAGTTTTAATTGCTTTCGCATCTATATTTTCTTTGGTCATGATAGTTTGGATAGTTTGTGGAAAATAAGCACTTTCAAGACCCAAATCTTCTCATAGCATAGGTAAATTATATTCGTTGGAAATATCTTTTTGATCCACATCCAATGGAAGTGATTTTGTAAATTTTTGTTAGTATTGAAGGAGATATGAGGCCTAAAATTAAGATTTATGTGAGTAGGTAAGCATTTCTGGGTAATTAGGGAAGCTAGATAGCTTGCTAAAAATAAGTCATTCGATAAGTCAATTCTTCTCAAAACATAGGTAAGTTTATATTTTTTAAGAGTAATCTAATAAAAGTGGCTTCATAAAATTTTATTGATTAAAAAATATGGATTTTAAAAGTGAATTCATCTATGTTGTTTGGGTAAAATCCAAGTCTACAATGTCCAAATTCATGCAGGTTTGAGATGCTAAGGCTACGGGAACATAGGCATGTGGGTACTTTTTAGAAAGCTTATTTTAAACCAACTATAACAAGAGAGATTGATTTCCATTTCAAGAGGTTACCATAGAAAACAATATCAATAAACATCATGATAAACACATGGTATGCAGAAATTGATCATCCATGATTAAAAGCTTTCAACTGAGAACCTAAGTTTAAATGGTTGATTTTTATTCACAAGCCCAAGAAAAAGGAGAAAAATCACCAAAATATAAAAAATTGGGTCCCCAGTCCATGCATCTTAGGGCATATTGTGCAAGCAAAACAATAGTACTTGCAAACAAATATCATGTGGGTGGCCCACTATAGAGTGGTTTACCATGTAGTCATCGTAGTCGATATAAGACTACCATCAACAATACGATCATCATCATAGACACACTCTCGATCTATGACATGTTAGTCATAATGGTCAGTTAGGATACCATCACTCATAGGAAGAAGACGAGGAGTTGCAAGAGCACCATATATGGGCTCCTAGGGCTAGCCAATTTTGGAGTTGCTATCCTAATTTTAAGATGGATTGTATTGTATATTATTGCGTGATGTAGATTATGATGACATAATGTATACATATTTATTCATATATATCAACTTATTGTGGTTCATTGTATTATGTTGTGTGATGATGATGTTTTGATAATGGTATGTTTCATATATTTAATTACTTTATGTTGATGTGTATTTATTTGATTAATGTTTTAATAATGTGATTGAATGATTAAAGATGAGTAGTTTTTAGATAGATTATAGTGTGTTATAATTATTTGTTAATAATTGATTGCTCATTTGATAAATGATGCATGGTGTAAATACAATTATTTTATGTTTAGTGTATGGATGACTTAATTATTATGGTAAAATATAATAATGATGTGATTATTAGATGTTATAAATTACATTAAATTATGACATGATGATTATCTCTTATGATAGATGCATGAGAGATGATTTGACAAGTGATATGCCCAAGGGCCTTTGGGTAACACCAAGATTTGTTACTATAGTAATAGATATATAGCTATGTATAAATTTATATTTTCCCAAGAGGACTTTAGCTTGGATTTTCCTAGAGGACTTTGGCTTAGATTAAAGAATGTATATACATATCTACAACTATATACAAAAAATTTCTTAAATATTTTCCCAAGGGGACTTTAGTTAGCTATGCCCTAAGGAGTTTTGGTTAGCTTAGAGATTTTCTTAGGGATAATTTAGTTAGCTTTTCCTAGAGGTATTCTAATTAGCTTAGACATTTTCCCAGGGAGACTTTAGTTAGCTTTCCCTATAATTCTTCTAGTTATTTTTTATGATACATGTATAAATATAAAAATGTGCAAGTAAATATAAAATATTTACCTTTAAACAAACATCTTAAGAAATTTTGCTTCACCCATAGGATTTTTTTTTAGCTTTTCCTATAGGAATTCTAATTTAGCTTTGCTTGTAGGAATTTTTGGTTTAGCTTTGTTTGTAGGACTTTTTGATTTAGTTGTGTCTATAGGAATTTTTTATTTAGATTTACCCATAGGAATTTTGAATTTAGCTTTTCCCATGGGACTTTTGATTTTGTTTAGAGACTTATCTTTACAAAAATGTGTTAAGGAATTTTTGTTGGATTGATTTATCTCATAGATAAATAGTATAGAGTACTTTGATAGATTAGAGATTAACCATGTATCATGCCCCAAATCAGGAGGAATAATCCAATGTCACCATGTTTCCCCTATGCATGGTGGTGTATGGGAGGTGAGAGATTATTAATATTGATATAAGCATGTATTAATCTCATAGTGTTCATCATGTATCAAGATATCAACAAGATAGGAAAAACTAATTTGATTGATCTTACCATTAACACTTATGAACCTAATAGTATTCATCATGCAACAAGAGATTGATGAGATAGAATATGAAGAGATTAATTTGATTGACCTTACCATAAATACTTATGTACTTCATAGTATTCATCATGTGGTAAAATATTAATGATATAGAATATTGAAAAGAATAGATAAATGTTTGAGGTAAACCAAATGAAAAAGATAAAGTGAGATTGATGTTGTATGAACCCTAGTTGATTTACAATGTGGAACTAGAAGGATTTACTTGCATAAATCACCTAGAAAATGAAAATGAGCTATTCTAACCATGATTATCATTTGTATGTCATCACAGTCCCTAACTTGAGATACAACAAGTAGTCTAACCAAAAATGGTCACATGCATACATGCACACATGAAGTCAAAAAATTTAAGCAAGTCGTGATAAGTAGATAAAAGCAAATAGAAAATTGGTGTAGACGTAGATATAATACCTTTTGATATGTGTTATGTTCATTGATTTAAATTTTTTGTTGTTAAGTGTGGTGAGACGATAAACACTTGAACCATACTTTTTTTTTGGTAGGTAATAAAATTTATTAATATCATTTGGTTGAAGGGTCACAATACCTATTTACATAAGGCTATTATCTAGCACAGAAGAAACAAAAATATAAAAACCCCCATAGACATAGGGAAGAGTTGTTCTAGTTCATTGGGAACACAAAAAAACAAAATAAAATATTCCAATAACCTTTTTCGACAACAAAAAGAAACCAAGGATATACCTGATAAAATAGGGAAGGTTCAGTAACAAAAACTAAACTCAAAAATTCCACTAACCCAGAATCCAATACTACTAGCTTTATCACCATATTCAGTAGCATTATTCTGCTAATGAGTGAGAAGAGCACTGAGCGACGTCGAAAGATCCTGCAATTCCCTGAAGTTAAGAGATATCCATATTTAGTGTCTATGATGTATAGACTTATCTAGGCTAGGATAAGATCACCAATATTTAAATAATGAGTCATACCTTCTTCATATAGGCACTTTAATCCTTTGTTATTAGACTCATGGGTTCTCTAGGGTATGAATCCACTTTTTGTCAAGCAGTTCCAACTAGTTAAGATGGTCGTGATAGTATTTTTCTCTAACAAAGGTGTCTTCAACAAAGCACACAAAGAAAACACCTCTACCTCAAATGAGAATATTACTTCAGTTCCATAAACCAAAGTGTAGGTAAACACACTAGATGGATTTATGAAACTAGTGCAATATGCCCATAAGGTAGGATACAACTAGAGATTTCAATCTCTACTAGTTTTGCTAATGAGCTTCTTGAGGATTTTGATAAGAGTTTGTTAGAAGCTTCATCTTAGCTATTTCCTTGAGAATAGTAAGTCATAGACCATTGGTGTTGAATCTTGTATTTAGCACAATTTTTTTAGATATCCTTGTTCTTCAAAAGTGTTACATTATTAGGGATTAGTATAGAAGGGATGTCATGATAGCTAAGGATCTGGTTAAGGATAAAATTGGAGAATTGGACTCTAGTGGTTAAGGCTAATAATATAGCTTTGACCCACTTAATGAAGTATTCAATAGCCATTATGATGAACTTGTGTCCATTGAACAACATGGGATTTATCTTCTTAATGATTTTCAACCCCCAAATAGAGAAATACCAAGGGGAGATTAAATATTAGATATCTTGAGAAGGAGCATGGATAAGGTCATTGTTCTTTTAACACTTATCATACCACTTGATGTAGTCATAAAATTTATTTTTCATGGAGGATCAGTAATAACCCATTTGTAGGAGTTTCTTGGTGATGGCAACATCACTGAAGTGATCACCACATGATCCATCATAGGCCTCTTTAATGATTGCTTCGGTTTTGTATGAGTCTAAGAATCTAAGAAAATTTCCATTAAGTGTATAATGATATAAGATATCACAATTTATGACATACCCATATGCACATTGCTTGAGGTTTTTCACTTATTGTAGTTAAACAATCAGATAAAGTATCATCCTTAAGGTAAGCAAAGATATCCTTGTACCAAGGATTAGGGGATGGAATTGTTTCTATAGAAAATAATTCTAGAGAAAGTTGGCCAGGCTCTAAGGTTGAAGGCTTCCTAATTTTTTGAATGATGATCATTGCATATTCATCATCTAGATCTAAGTGGATAAGGGAAACAGTTAAGACCATAACATCAACATGACAATTACTAGACCTAGGGATAGCTTATGGTGATTTCATTAAAAGAAGTCATAATTTTATTGGCAATGTCCTTGTATGGCTTGAGCTTATCATACATGGTTTGATAGACACCATTGACATTTTTTACTACAATCTAAGGATATCCAAAGATATAAAAGGATCTAACTTGAAGAAATAATATTACACATATCCCTAGGATAAGGGCTTTGTACTCGATGATATTTTTGGTATAGGAAAACTTGAGCTTAAAGTACAAAGGGATTAGATCTTGTTGAGAAGTGATTATAGTGAAGTCTCACTACAATTCATCCAAAGAGGGGTAATTGTGACTAAATTTGAATTGGAACCTTGTGTAAAATTAAAACCCCTCTAACCATTACTAACCACTAGAAATCCCATGTTGGATAATCACTAAGAAGATATCGCCAAAGGCTAAATATGATTTTAGAAACCCTTATGTTGTGTGGCCAAGTTAATCATCAAATATTAATAGTTAGTAGCCCATAATAATTATTCATCCTTTTTGGGGATATCTAAACCAAACCTGTCATTGGTAGTAACTTATGATCCTTTTTGGTGATAACTACAATAGCTCTATCATTACTACTAGTTTGATCCAAACAACAGTTATGGATGAGCTAGCAAGTCTAGTTATTATCAATATTTGTTTGGATTCATGGCTCCTCACCCCTCATGTGCCATATCTCTACCACACATAGAGGACACATTCATTGGAGAGTCAGTTAGGAAAAATTAATAGCTACAAAAAATGGATGAAGATTCACAGTAGTTGACCATCAAAAGCTCCTAAGATACATTCACTCTATCTCATTTAGTTAAGGAGTCCACATGGTGAAGCTTCCCTACACCAATTACTCCTCAAGAAGGAGACCAACACTCAATTATAGAAGATTTATACGTATATAGAAGCACTTCAAGTTAGATATTCTATGGACTAACTAAACGTTATTGTTTGCAGTTTGCATCTAAAGGAATTTTTGATAACTTTACCTTAAAATAACTAGGAAGAAGATTGATTTGAAAGGTAAATTTTATGGAAGGCAAAGAAAAAGTGTTAAAACTATAAGGGCAATTAAAGATTCTTATCAAGAAAGCATTAATCTATAGGAGTTCATATAGGCTATGTTATTCAAGTTTTATAAAAGAAGACAGTGGTAAAGAGTTCCAAATAGTGCAAAGGGAGGCTAAAGATCAAAGGTTTTCAAAATATTCGGTTGAGAAAAAGAACAAAAGTTATGACAACTTGCTTGGCCTAAGGATTTAAAAAACTAGAAGGTGATTAAAGAATTCCAAGAGATGCAAGAAAGAAGAAGTATCCAATGGTTGGAGGTTTTGAAATCTTGAAGGAAAGAATGGAGGAAAAAGTTCTAAAAAGAGGGATATGCCAAGCAAAACATCAAAGAGGTTTGACATAAGGGCAAAAGAGAAGGCTTATTCAAAATACTTTTGAAAAACATCTATATTAAGCTTGAAAGTTTTAAAAGTTTTGATACAGGAGGACAAACAGAAAGTTATAACAAGTAGCTAAGTGCTTCTAAAGGAGAAGCAAGATGTAGCTAGCTTGAAGAGTAGAAGAACAGTCAAATCAATATGCCATTACTATAGGAATACAAGGTTTAACTACTAGTACCACTTTAGCTCAACAATCCAAGAAAAGTAGGTGAATGATTGAAGACAAAGGCATGACACATATAATAATAGCAATCTTGAACCTAACAAAATTAACTACAAGGTATTCCCATTCAATTTTTTAGGATCCCTAGGGAAAGCATATGAGACTATTAGAAATTATTGCATAGTTTTGGAGGGAAAACCCCTTCAATTGTATTTATAAATAATAGGTAGTTTAGCATTGTAAAGGATCGACAAGTTATATCTCTACAATTTGTATAGCTTTCCTTTATTTTATTTTGTATAACAATACTCAAATCCCTGGGTGGGCTTACAAGCAATCCAAAACCCCACTTCTGGTATAATCTTATAATATTTTCATACTTATATATTTACTAGAGGCCTGTGACTATTTGGTTCTAATTGTTTCGTTCTTCCTGTCTCATTTCCTTTATGTATGTATATTTATGTTTTAGTCTATGCTTATATATGTTCAAAGGAGGAAGCATTCAACTTCCTAGTTTTTAGCACATAATAGTTAGGGATGTTGTGTAGGATAATATTATTCTAATCTTGGTGTATCACCTTTGTAGCTTAGTTTTTCCTTTGCACTATCTTCATTTTCTACATTTCTCTAACCCTTTTCCCCCTAAAGTTAGTAGATTGGGAAAGAGTAGAAAAAATGTATCAAAGATCACATCTCAAAAGGATTCAGCCTTGTAATAAATCCTAGATGCCCCCAATTGAGCTAAACCCCATGCTCTCAAGACTGGCCCTATTATATCACTCTACATGAGGTGTGATAGTGTAACACCCTAAATTTGACCCATAATAATTTGCATTAAAGCCAAAATATTAAAAAATTAATTCAAAATAACTTTTTGACTTGTTGCCTCAATTTTCGTACTTTCTTGTCGAGACCGGGTTAAACTAACGAGATCATACGTACGATATCTAAGATCATACGTATGATTGTGTGTATGATATCTGTGATCATATGTACGATCTTGTCCAAAATAGAAAAACTTAAATTGGCAAAATGACAAACCACTTATAATATTTTTTGTCTTTACCTGTGCAACCGTGCGGCAGTTACGGGATCGGATCCATTGATCAGTCCCAAATTGGAAGGAGTTGCAACCTATTCTATTTTTAGCCTATTTTTCCTTGCTAATTCACCTATTTAATCAGGCATACCTCCCCTCAAATTTCTCCTAACTCCGCGACATAATTTTTGCATTCAAATCACTGTAATTTCTACATTAGTCCTAGTTATTTTTCTATTTCCTGTAGGATCAGAGTTTATGATTAGGGATAAAAAAATACAATCAGTGATTGGAGGATATGATCAGCCCTATTTTGCATACACTATTTTTTTTTGGTTACGATCTCACTTACATATCACTTGGGGGAAATTCCAAGTGTTGGTTTGCATTTCTTAACCTTTCGTTTGCATATTTATCATTTCTCATTGCATATACTATTAGATTTAATCATTTTCATCCCTAGAGTTCACCAAATTACATTCATTTGCATGTTTCATATAGCTTAAGGCATATACATGTTAGGTATTTGTATTAATATATTCAATAGATCTTATATAATCTGATTTTTATCTAGTGAAGTCTGTAGCATATCCTAGTTTTCTATTTTTGCACTCTATTCATAAAACTGCAAGTTTCTACTGTGATCGGATATTTCATTCATTGATAAGACGGTACAATCATAGATCATACGTATGATCTTGACCAGAAGCGTATGATCTTGCCCTGCTACATACGATCTTTTCTAAACCAAAAAATTAGAATATTCATTAGACTTCCAGATACAGTTCAGAGTTTCAAATCACTTTTTATGCAGTGCATTATACATTAAAGTTCTATTTTATACTGTTTTTTGTTTGCATATAAATCAAAAATGCATATAGATTAGCATAGTTGCATATTGACCAAACTAGGTGATTGTGAGAATTTAAAAGGAACACATCAAACAAATTCCAAAACCTAAGCATGGAAACTACCATAAAATATTTCCTAGTGAACCCTAAATAATTCATCGAAAAATCACCAAAGAAGGCACAAACTCAAGTGTCTCTCTTCGAGGTGTAGACCTATAATTCTCCCATTCCCCTTTGTGGTGTGGATCCATTAGCCTGAAGGAAAGGAGTGTGAGAATTTTAGAGCTACATTCTTTGGTGAACCCAACGTGAAAAACATAGACATATTTCTGATTTATAAAACATAAAAAAAAGTATAAAAATTACAAAAACATAAAAATAAAACAAAACCAAAAATCAAACAAAGTCATTAAGTCAAATTTACACATTTTAAGTGAATTTTATAAATGTTAGACCACAACATTAGAAGATCTATACTCATAAACATTAAGGCATTGTTATCCACACAATAAATTTCTCAAATAATTGAAAACTCAAGTCTCCCATCCGAAGAATAGTGGATTGAACTCTGGAGAATATTAGACATCATAAAATCTTACGAACCAAGACTTAATCAAATTATAAGATTTGACTTAGCTAAAATCCTAGATTTTGAAATTGCTTCTCACTACTGTGATATTAAAAGGGCATGTGAGAGGTGGTTGGCAGATAAAAGAGCAAGCATATCTTCAACTATTTACACCTTTGATGACTACCATGAGAATGCTATAATAGTACACAAGTTCTTAGCACACATAGAAGATCAAGAAATAGTCTTGGACAATAGGACAAGATTTTACAGAACTCCTAGGGCAGTACATTATCATGAATATTGTCACGAAATCTACTTTAAGATCTTGAAGTTGATAATATCACCATAGCCCATTTTGTTAAGTTTTTGAAATCCAACCTTCAATTTGAGGAAGAACACTATATGTCATTTGAGGAACTTGAATCCATTAATGATATCTATAGACTCTTTTAGGAAGACTAAGATATAATATTTAGGGCATTATGATTTTTGTTTTCTGCTTTATTTAAAATAAAAAAAACCAAAAACATAATTATATTTACATATTTGCATATTATTTAGGTATATATAACATATATAACCCAAAAATTTAAGCATATATATACAATATATATATTTGCAAGATAAAAATCTTAAAACCAAAATACCTAAAGTTTTGAGAAATGGTAAACAAATAGAGACTGATGAACAAGACCAAGAAAACATTGATGATAGGGTACTCATTGAAGATTATGTACCTTCAAAAGATGAAGGTGATAATGGAGAAGATGAAATAGAAGATCTTGATAAACCTACATTATATGAAAAAGGAAATGTTAAATTCGAGTCTCTTAGCCAAATTACCCAATTTATAAAAAACCACATAGAAGAGTTTAATCAAGCAGTACAAATTGATAATTTAGGATAAGGTGATATGGAATTAGCCTTAACAGTTGCTTTTTGGATACATACAAATCCATTATCATACATGAATTCAATAGACCAAGATAATGATCAAGTAGGACGGTCTAATAAAAACATGATACCTTTAAATCAAAATGTTCAAAAAACAATGGCATAATCATCCAAAATTGTTGTTAGTAACACTAAAACAAATCCTAAACAACAAAAACAACCATTCATGTCTATCTTATCTCAAGATCTTAATCAACAAATGTCAAAAAAACAAAAAGCCAAACAAATACAAAATACCAATCATCAACAGAAAGTTCAACAAAATCAGCTTCATAATACTTTGCACAACAGTATTTTAATTGGAAATCCTTACACAACAAAACCATCTTATCAAAGATACAACAACATGTGCAACATAATCAATTTAGTGACAACCAAAAGGCCTTGAAGACATAGTTAAACAATTAGCTTCAAGACTAGATCAAATAGATCCCTATGGTACCTCATATAGTTATAGAGAGATGTGTAGCCAACCCTTGGATCCTATTGTGGTCACCCAACCATACCCAAAATATTTCCCTATGCCTATCCTCCCAATATATAAAGGATCCGAAGATCCTATTGAGCATCTTCTCATGTTTAGGACATCATGTCATGATATTTCTCACAATGACTTGTTGTTGCTAAAAATGTTCCCTAAAATTCTCGGAGGCATGGCTCTAGAATGGTATTATTAACTACCTACAAATTCTTTAAGGAACTTTGCCCACCAATTTAGTGCCTATATAGAGATTCATGTGACCATTAAGGATTTATACAATTTGAAACAAGGTAAAGATGAGAGTTTTTCTGAATTCTTGACTAAATGGAGACAACTCTTAGGTAAACTATATTTTGCATTACCTCATCATGAAATGTTGGACATATTTATTGGTAATTTGCAAGAACATCTATCTTATGAGCTTTCTACTACTACAATAACCTCCTTTGATCAAGCCATTTATCTATCTATGAGGGTATAATATGCCCTCATTATAAGAGGACAATTTAAAAATAAATATGAGGATAAAACTTATAAGAACCAATACAAGAATAAGCAAGTAGTGGGTGATGGATTTATTGATAGCAGAAACAACTCAAATGTTAACCTTGCTAAAACTGTAAAGAAATCTGTATTGAAAATCCCTGATAAGCCACCAAGAGAATTCACAAGATTAAATCAACCCTTAACTATGATTTTACCTCAATTATTGGAAAAAGGCTTGATAGGATTACCTGAGGTAATATAACCATATACCACTGTAGCTGGATATAGGGCTGATTTACATTGTAATTTTCACCAAGTAGATGGACATTCTACAAATTCTTGTAAAATATTAAAGCATATGATACAAGATTGTATTGATAAAGGTAATATGGAAGTACAATTTCTTGCAAACAATAATACCCAAAAACAAACAAATCAAAATGCAAATCAAAACCTAGATATTTTTCAACATCCCTTACCCAAGCATGGTAAAGAAGCAATAAATCAAGTAGAACATCACAATGTTCCTCCTCCAACTCGGTATGTGGGAACTATTAGCAAATTTTTGCCACAACAAGATTTGCAAACCTCATATGTACCTACTTTATCTGTAGTCACAACTAGACCAATACAATATTTTCAATCTTCATCTTTAGAAGATACTAAAAGTGACACAGAAAGTGAAACAAGAAGTGAACTAGACATTGCCTTAAATAGTTCTGAGTATGAGTCAGATCGAATTACTCCCATTATAGATTGATTGGTTCCAGAAGAACTGTTCCCTAGGAGAATGACCATTCGACCATCATCTCAACAAAAGATTACAAATGAACAAGCAGAAAATGCTAGACCTCATTTTGGTTGTTTACGAAATAATAATGTTAAGGGTACTATTGGAGCCATTACTAGACAAAAAATCCAAAATCAATATTCTCAACCACAAACTCAAACTTAAAATGAGAAAACAACTCCATTTGTATTAAAGGCACCAACAAAAGGGAATAATATATCAAGTTCACAATAGAAACCTCCTTATGATATTAATGAACAGTTAGCAAATATCATAGCTAGAATCTCTCTTTTGGATATTTTGAGAACTTCATCTATCCATAGAGAAGAACTAATAAGTACCTTAAGTAAAATGATGGTACCACAAAATATAGAACCTGATGTTGTGGTTAATGCTGTAATATTTCAAGGAATAAATTACATAGATTTTTTAGATAAGGATATTCCTCGTCAAAGCATGTATAGAGATAATCCTCTATACATCACAACATTAATTGGGGATGTAGGTGTCAAAAGAGTTTTGATTGATAATGGATCACCATTAAACATATGCACATATGACTTTTTTCAAATATTTGGATTTAGAAATGAATATCTAAAAAGGACTAAAATGTTTATTAAAGCATTTAATTATGAAACTCAAGAAACATGTGGAGTGTTATTGATTCCATTACAAGTTGGCCCAAGGATTTTGGATATGGCCGTGTTTGTTGTACATTGTCCTACATCGTATATAATACTTTTAGGTTGACCTTGGATCAACGCAATGTGAGTGGTACCCTCTAAATTACATCTGTGTATTAAGTTTGAATTTAAAAATGAATTAGTTACTATACATGGTGATCCTAGACCATTTGACATGTGTGCCATGGTATAACCAATAGGAGTTCCATTTTGTCCTACTATGTCATCAGCACATCCTAACCCATCTTCATCATCAACACCTTCATCATCTAAAACTACACCATTTAAATCTACAACTAAATAATATAGTCCCTCTACTTCATATCCTACTTCGGATGAAGTATTTCTAGATTATCTTCGATACTCACAACTTCATAATAAAATAATAATTTTTCCACTCAAGATTCCCTAGTGTTAGCTAAGATACCACCATCTCCCCAAACGATGGGCTTGCCACGAAAGTTGGGAAGTACCTATCATATTGGTAGTTGTGCCATTATCTATGTAGGGTATGATTATGGTAAAATTAATATTGTGATTGTCACAATTGATAAAAATGATTTTGCTAAATGTTACTTTTCTAATGGATATATAAAATCAAAACAAATGATGTGTGACATGGGTTACAGAGGTAAAGGTTTAGGACCTCTTGAAAATGGAATACAAGAGCCTTTAGAAGTTGAATAATGGCCTGCCTGATGTGGTATTGGCTACATTCCTAGAAAAACCCAACCATTCCTATTTGAGGATGATGATCACCTTATAACATATCAAGAATATTTAGCATAAAAAGAATTTTTTAAATGAATTAGAAGGATATATTCTTGTAATATGTTATCAATAGCATACCCAAACATGATTGCTAAACCAGATGAATATTTAAAGGGAGATATATTTAATGATATTTCTCTTGATGAAATTTTGAATAATAATTTATTCTTTGATGGGTCTATACCATATATAGCCCACGTAGAAGCAAATATTCCTCAAGAAGAGCTAGCAAAATTAACCTTAGAGTAATTACAAGAAATGGGGATGTCACCAGCACAACCCAACTTTGAAAGAGAATCAAATATTATGGTAGAAAATGTTTTAAAAGTTAACATTGGGACAAAGGAAAACCCTCGCATTGTCGAAATTAGAGCAGAATTAAGTGAAGAAAGATAGAAAGAATATATAGCATTTGTCATAGAGTATACTAATGTTTTTTCTTGGATATATGCAAATATGTCGGGCCTAGATCCTTCTGTAGTCATGCACCATCTAGTAGTGTGCCCTGATGCAAAACCTGTAAAATAAAAACTTAGGAAAATGCATCCCAAAGTAGCACTACTAGTTAAAAATGAGTTAGAAAAACTTTTGAATGTAATTTTTATCCAAACTATTGATTATGCTGAGTGGATATCAAATGTTGTTCTAGTAGCCAAAAAAGAATCCACTAAAGTTAGGGTTTGTACTAATTTCAGATACATTAGTGATGCATACCCTAAGGATGATTTTCCTCTCCCTAATATGGATCAAATGATAGAATTTACAGTCGGGAGTGGGATGTTATCCCTCATAAATGGTTTTTTAGGATACAACCAAATTAGAATAGCTCCTAAAGACCAACCCAAAATAGATTTTATTACACTTTTGGATACCTTTTATTGGAAAGTAATACCTTTTGGTTTAAAGAATGCAGGAGCAACATATCAAAGAGCTATGACATACATATTCCATGATATTATGTATGATATCCTACATTATTATGTAGATGATATTACAACTCGTTCAACTAAAGAAGAAGAGCATAACAATGATTTAAGAAAAGTGATCGATAGATTAAGAGAATATTTGATTCACTTAAATCCTAACAAATGTGTATTTGGAGTTAAATTAGGAAAATTGTTAGGGGTTATTGTTTCTATGCATAGTATAGAAATATATCCTCTTAAAATTAAAGTTATCCTTGATATGCCACCACCTAAAAACATATCAAATTTAAGAAGTTTACAAGGTAAATTATAGTCTATCCGTCGTTTCATTGATAAGTTGGCAGATAAAACATGACCTTTTCTTAAATTACTTAAGAAAAAATTCCATTCCAATAGGGTAAGGAATTTCAAGAAGCTTTTGAGAGTCTTAAACAATATCTTCTTAGTCGTCTAGTGCTTGTTCCTCCTAGACTTGATTGTCCATTTATTTTATATATTTCTGCTTTGAAACTTTTACTTGGAGCTATGTTGGCTCAAATTGATGATGAAAAGAAAGAATGAGCCACATATTATATAATAATATTATTAATAACTTATGAAACCCGCTATACTCCATTAGAAAAACTTTGTTTAGTAGTTGTGTTTTCTACGCAAAATTTGTGTCATTAAATGCTTAATCAAAAAATATTTGTTATAGCTAAGTCTGATCCATTAAGGTACTTGATGAGTAGACCTTACTTGTCAAGGCGCATAGCTAAGTGGGTTATTTCTTTGAGTGAGTTTGAACTTATGTTTATTGACCAAAAATATATTAAAGGCCAAGTTATAGCTGATCAGTTAGCTACTGCACCTTTAGAGTCTACTCACCCTATAACTATAGAATTTCTTGATGAGTGGCTTTACTTGGAAGAAGATTTTTTTGAGTCAGGGTATTTGTATTTTTATGGAGCTAGATGCATGAGTTGTGAAGGTACCATTATTAGATTGATATCTCCATGAAAGCACCTTATTCCTTTGTCTTTCAAATTACAATTTGCTTGTACTAATAATACTGCAGAGTATGAGGCTCTAATCCTTGGGTTACAAGCTACTTTAGCCCTAAAAATTAAAATATTATTAGTCTTTGGATATTCTCAACTTGTGATAAATCAAATCAATGAATTTTATCAGACATAATATGAGAAGCTCCATCCTTATAAGGAATATGATAAGCTTATTTCATTGTTTGAGAAAGTAACTTTAGAAGCCATCCCCCACACTAGCAATCGTGTTGTTGATGCCATGGCTATAGTTGCTTCTTTTTTACCTTTGGAGTTGGATTATGAGTATGCTACTATCATTATTTGACAAATACAAGAGCCCACTTTTTCTAAGTCATGTCTACAATCATTAGACGTGTTTCTGATTAATGAAACAACCCCAGAACCTTGGTATATATGTCTTTAATTTTCTCTAAAATGAAACCTTCCTAGTAGGATTAGATAGAAACCAACATAGGTTATTATGTAAGCGAGTTGTCCACTTTGTAATTTTTGGTAATACCCTATACAAAAGATCCTTTGAAGGTATATTATTAATATGTCTTAACCTATAAGAGTCTAAGAAAGCCTTAAGTGAAGCCCATGATGGATCCTATGTAGGACACTTTAGTGGAAGTACCATTGATAAGAAACTCCTTCTAATGGGGTATTTTTGGCCTTCCGTGGAAAAGGACGCTAATGATTATGTGTGTCATTGTGACAAGTGTCAAAGAAATGCACATCTTGTTCACGCTTCTGCCAAGGAACTTCAAGCTATTTCATATCCTTGGCATTTCTCTAAATGGGGTTTAGATATTATTGGTAAAATTAATCCTATTTCTTTTGATGGTCATAAATTTATAATAACAACAACAAAATATTTTACAAAGTGGGTGTAAGTTATGCCATAAGCTTCTTGCATAGGAGTCCAGGTTTCTAAGTTTATCTTTAATCAAATCATATGTAGATTTGGAATTCCATCGACTCTCATCTCAGATAATGGAACATGCTTCAAGAACAAAGATGTTAAGAAATTATGTCAAAAATATAAAATTCAAAATCGATGGTCTACTCCTTATTACCCATGAGGAAATGGCTAGGCTGAATCTTTAAATAAAACCTTAATCAAAATCCTAAAAATATTGTTTAATAAATCAGGCTGCGACTGACACATGCAATTATATCTTGCCTTGTGGGCTTATCGAACTAGTGTTCGTACTCCTACAGGTGCCTCATCTTTTGTCTTGGTTTATGGTGCTGAAGCATTTTTTCCATTTGAATTAGAAGTTCTTTCTCTAGATCTCTTACTTTAGGATGCTGAAGTAGGGGACGAATATCGTGCTAGCAGACTAAGTCAATTAGAACTTCTAGATGAAAAGCGTATTCATGCCCTAGAGCATCTTTGCTCTTACCAAGACAAACTCAAAAGATCATATGCCAAGAAATTCCATAGTCGATATTTTGAAATTGGTGATTTAGTACTCAAAGAAAATAAAAAAATACAAATGCTAGAAAATATTTAAAAGGTAAATTTCAACCTAATTGGCTTGGACTATTTGTCATCACTACCAAATTTGGATCAGGTGCATATCACTTGGCCACCTTAGAAGGAAAATATCTTAAGGAGCCAATGAATATTATGCATCTCAAAAGATATTATGGATAAAATAAAATTTCCATTTTTGTACATACTTGTAAATTATTCATCATTTAGTTTGCAATTCTAATATTATCAAAACACCAAAAAAATCAAGAAAATATAAAAATTTCCAAAAATATTTCAAATTGTTAAAATCTTAGCCTTTGCATCAGTGTGTGTTGTTTTTATAAAATTCAAGTTATATTTTATTATATTTAGATAAAATTCAAAACTTATCTTGAACCATGCACTTAATTTACCTCTTTATCTCTCTTTTATCAAAAAGCACTATTGCTTCATTAAATAAATTTTAAGTTTTGGGAAATGATCTTGCTAATTATTTTTTATTTTTTAAAGCGAAAAACCCCTTACGGGGCTGCCTTGGTCTAAGAGACCATGAACAGGGGGTTCTACACCGTCAAAGTCACCCGGGGGTCGCACCCGACCTTGCCCGCACCAACATTATCAATTGGATTTTGGGTACCCAATTCAGCTTTTTGGTAGGGTAGAGATTCGAACCTGGAACCTCCCTTGGAGGATTGCCCTCTCCTCTCCAACTCACCTAAAACACCTAGGTAAACTAATTTATAGTGGAAAACACCCCTTTTGAGGTGCCACTTTCAATAGATTGGGCATAGGAGGAATGGAGCCGTATCGGCCTCTACCAGCACATAGGAAATTCCATACTATACCATATATCTGGAGGATGGAGATAAGGGGAATGGAACCTGGGTCGACCTCTACCAACACCTAGGGCATTTACCAGTGCACCACAACAAGCAGATGATCTTGCTACTTCTTGAACCAAGAACACATTCTCACATTTTAAATATGATTTGTTACAAAATTTGAAAAGGATACTACATAGTAGTTTAGTTCCTTAAGCGAAAATTTTCTCTTGCTATCCTATTATGTGCATGGTCTAGAATACTAAGAATTGGCAAAAGGACAAGCTCCCCCCTACTCAAATAAAATTTCTTGCTCTACATCTAATCTGGGCAAGTATCCCAAAAAGAAAAAGAAAAAGAAAAATAAAAAAGAAAAAAAGCAAAGAAAAAGGAAAAGCAAAGAAAAGAAAAAGTAATAAAATCCCCTTGTTAAAAAATGGACAAGAATCCCTATTCTAAAAATCAGAATAAAATAAGAGGGTAGTGAGCTTGAATCCCTGGAATTCCTCAGTTATTCGAAAACCATGAGGTAAGCCCCATAACAGGTGGTTTGTGCCAAACTCGCTTGACCTTGGGTAATCCCTTTCGCATGGTGACATGTCTATCACATTAGTGACCTTATTTTGTACAGACCAATGTCTGCTTGTGGATTAGCTAGATTTTCGTAACTTGACTTACATACTAGTTCGGTATGACGACATGCACAAAATCATGATTAATAAAAATTTCACTTGCACACACATTGGTTCAAGAAAATTTTCTTGTATCACTACCTTACTCAAAATTGGAAAATTAATTTCATAAGCACACACATTTGATCCTTGAGAGATTTTGTATCATTGTGTCAAATCAAGATGGATAATGAACTCACTTATCACACACTGGTTCTTGATAAATTTGATTTTGTCTTCGAAATAAGTTAAAATATTCCTTTTGAAATTTGTTAGACAACATTAGTTTATCATTTATATTTCAAAAAAATTCAAAATATCCAAAAATAATTTATTCCAAAAAGAACTCATAGTACAAAATCATTTATCATGCATTGCATTTTTGACTTCACGATGATGGTATAATTCCTAGGAATTATTCTTCTCAATTTTCACACTAGGAATTCTATGCCTAGCGCAAGTCATATTTCTCAATTTTTAGGTCTAACACATTTCATATTTGTGAAAACTTCTTAAATATGTGATACGATGATTTGTTTCATATCAATTTATATTTTAAAGAATAAACAATTTCATATTATCATGCATTGCATTTTGGACTTCGTGATGATTGTATAATTCTTAGTAACTATTGTCCTCAAAATTGTCACACTAAAAAATCTATGCCTAGCACAAGTCATCCTTCCCAAATTTTCGTTCTTAAATCACATTATTTTCATAAACAATAATCCTTATCAAAATATTTCTTAATAATAAAATTTTCTCAAAAACAAAATCAAACATCTTATTTTATCATTATAAGCCTCAAGATTATTTTTGAGCACCACAAAAACATTTCTATTATTAGCAATACAAAATTCCTCACAACAGGATTCACTTCATGACCTAGTGAGCATTGATCTCCACCAACGGTCATATAATAGCACAACATCCTCCGAGGAACATTGCTAATCCATTTATTTCATCATTATACAAAAACATCTTTTCAAAAACACATCTACAAAAATTTAAATCATTTTTCATTTTAAGCATGATCAAAATATTTAAATCAAAAAAATGATTATAAGAAATTTAAAACATCATAAAAATTCAATCAAATGCAATCAAATCATACAAAGTCACATAATACAAGAAGATCAATATATATATATATATATATATATATATATATCTTGAAAAGTCTATATACAAAAATAGAGTCGGACTGGTATGCCACAATCTCCAACATCGACATACTTAGTCACCAAAAATATAGTACAAAAAGAATCCCCACATAAATTAACCCCTATCCTCTAGAATCCCTAGAGCTCTGGGCATCATCATCTCCACCAGGGGGTCGTGGTGCTTGGAACTCTCCCATCTCTTGTAGTAGTAGCTTTTCGGGTAGTCGAGCGAGATCTCGAACGACTCAAAGCAATTGGAGGCTTGTACATCATAGGAAGTGATTGTCTTTGCCCCACAGGGACTTCTACAAATTATAGCGCCTGATAGAAGGTGACTCACCCAGTATCCCGAACTAGCTCATCCCATGAGTTGCTCCTCCTAGAATGAGTAGTCTGAGAAGATGTAGGATCTGGAATCGCATCTCCCTGAGTCACCTGAGCTCGCACCTGTGCGAGCTCTGTCTCTAGAGTTTAAATCCTACTCCTCAAACCTGCATCCTATACCTCTAGAAGTTCAATATTAGTATTCTGTGAGGCATTCTACTTCCTAAAACTAGTCACCTCTAATCGTAGAGCAGCCATCTCATTGCTCTCCACCTCCTCTATAATCCTCTTACCCTTCTTGGGCAACTCAGGTACAACCTCCTGCTGAGGAGATGCTACATGATCCTCTTCCATCCTATCACTCATCGTTTTCTTAGAAGAGGTCCTCCTCTCCTCCCTAGACAACCCCCCTATCCTCAACTAAATTTGATGTCCCTCCTAGTATGAGGACCCTATCTCCTTAAGGAAACCTGTGTCTCAGACTGCTGCTGCTAGCTGGTTGCACATCACTGCCTAAAAACCTACTTAGTTGCCCGCTACACTGCGCTCCTCTGTAATGTCAATCGAGCGGGTGTGATATCAATATACCACTATCGATACCTATATGTAACACCGACATCATCTCTAACCTTCGTATGTCCAAGCTCATCCTCAGGCTACGGATCCAAAAACTATGCCATGTTAGAAGCCCCACTACGAGTAGTAGGGTCCTAAGTAGATCTAGCAAAAGTGATATTCCTATACTAAGGAATATCCTACCATAGCCTAAACTATCATTGCACCCGATCCACATGATACAACTCCACCTCTCCCTAGTCCATCCGTAACCAAATGGTTCACCTAATGTGAGCCAGATCAAAAACATCCTCACCCCACCCTGGTAGCTCTCTCTAGGACCTCCATCTAATGTCCTCTACTAGTAGCTCATGAAAAGTTGCCTTGCTATATCGAGGCCAACCTGTCCTCGATGTCCCCTATATAGAGGCCAATAGAAGATCCTCGATTTTTCATCCTCTACTCTAGCTCGCCATCTCCCACTTGAGCTAGAGGAAGTTATGTAGGTCATCTGATAGCTAGGTGATCCCAACACCACACCTATAGAAAAGATGTCAAAACCAATCCCTTTCCTGTCTTGTAAACCACTCTGTGCAAAAAGTTATACAACCTGTAGAGAAGAAATGGAGCCCAGGAAAACTAGACACTCTGATTACGCATATCGTAGATCATGTCTACTAATGTCCATGGCAGGTGGCATCTCCTGAAGTGGCACAGTATAAGGCCTCCCATGATGCCACTCAGCAAAAATGTCAAACGAGAGACTCCCTATGTCTCCCTGAGCCTGTCAATGCTAACCCCACCCTTCTTCAGTAAGAATATGGGGTCTCCTATCAATCTCCTCAGTGCCTAGTCTTGGTTACCAGATGCAACTATGTGATAACCCCTCACTGGTATCCTTAGAATCCTCTAGACATCCTCTAGTGTGGGAGTCATCTCCCTTGTCGATATTCTAAAGCATGATGACTCTGGGTACCATATTTCTACTAGAGCTGTCAAAAATCTCATATCTAATGGAATTTTTAGCATCTCTACCACATGCCTCAACCCCAACATCTCTAAGCATGTCCTCTCATCAACTGATAGAGCAGCCAAGTTGGCCTGGAGAGTAGCATATCTCCACTCCTGATTCTTTAGTTCTGCCATCTGTCAATAAAAACATAATAACAAAATTTTAATTAGTGATCGGATATAAAAATAGCTGATCATATCAAAAGTGCAAAATCATACCAAATCAAGTGATATCGTATCAATTTTTGCAATATCGTACTTTACGATATCACCAAAATCGATCTAATATTGACCTTGATCGGATTGATTTCATCGATACCATATCATACGATATTGTGAAATCGCTACAATCTTGCAAAATCATTACGATTTTGTAGTTAGGGTTGCGTAACGGCAATCGTGCCTTAAAAATCCAAAATTAAATCAAATTAAAGAGAAAAACATGAAAAATATAAGCTAAAAGAAAGAAAAATACTTACCCTGAGAGCTCTATCTCCTGCTCGGACCAAATTGGTGCGATGAGAAACGTTTGCCATGTTTTCTCCAGAGCTCCAAAGCAACAAAAGACAAATGACAAATGAATTGAGTTTTAACCCCTTTTTCTACTCTTATTTTACCCTTAATATAGAGAATTTCAAGTTTTTATTCAAACGAAATATTTGATGTAAAAACTCAAAGGGGGTATCACACCTAATGCAGTTCACAATAAAACTTTAGATTTAAAACTTTTTTGCAATAAAATTTTGCTTTCTTGTAAAGCGTGTCATTCTTTTCTTTAAAGCATTTTTTTCAAAAATGCACTAAAGAGGGGGAAAAATGTAACACCCTAAATTTGACCCATAATAATTTGCATTAAAGCTAAAATATTCAAAAATTAATTCAAAACAACTTTTTAACTTGTTGCCTTGATTTTTGTGCTTTCTTGGCGAGATCGAATTAAACTGACAAGATCGTACGTACGATCATGTGTACGATCTCTAAGATCATACGTACGATCTTGTCCAAAATAGAAAAACTCAAATTGGAAAAATGACAAATTGATTATAATATTTTTTTATCTTTACCTATGCAACCGTGCGACAGTTACAGGATCGGATCTGCCGATCAGTCCCAGCTTGGAAGGAGTTGCAACCTATTCTATTTTCAGCCTATTTTTACTTGTTGGTTCACCCTATTTAATCAGGCATAACTCCCATCAAATTTCTCCTGAATTCACAACATAATTTTTGCATTTGAATCACTGTAATTTATGCATTAGTCCTAGTTATTTTTCTATTTCATGTAGAATTGGAGGATACAATTAGGGATCAGATGATACAATCAGTGATAGAAGGATACGATCAGCCCTATTCTATGTATGATCTTACTTTTTGGTTACGATCTCTCTTATAGATCACTTGGGAGCAATTCCAAGTGTTGGTTTGCATTTCTTAACCTCTCATTTGCATATTTATCATCTGATTTATCATTTCCTATTGCATATAATATTAGATTTAATCATTTTCATCCCTAGATTTCACCAAATTACATTCATTTGCATGTTTCATATAGCTTAATGCATATATATGTTATGTATTTGTATTAAGACATTCAATAGATCCTATATAATCTGATTTTTATCTAGTGAAGTCTATAACATATCCTAGTTTTTTGTTTTTGTACTCTATTCATGAAATTGTAGGTTTCTATTGTGATCGAATCTTTCGATCACTGATCAAATGATACGATCACAAATCATATGTATGATCTTAACTAGAAGCGTACTATCTTGACCTACTGCATAAGATCTTGTCTGCAACAAAAAATCAAAATCTTCATCAGACTTTTGGATACAGGTCAGAGTTTCAAATCACTTTAAGTAGTGCATTATACATTAAAGTTCTATTTTCTAATGTTTGTTGTTTGCATATGAATCAAATTTACATATAGGTTATCATAGTTGCATATTGTCCAAACTAGGTGATTGTAAGAATTTAAAAGGAACACATCAAACAAATTCCAAAACCTAGGCATGGAAACTGCCATAAAATGTTTCTTGGTGAACCCTAAACAATTTGTCAAAAAATCACCAAAGAAGACACAAAATCAAGTGTCTCTCTTCGAGGTGTAGACCTATCATTCTCCCATTCCTCTTTGAGGTACATATCCATTAGCTTGAAGGAAAGGAGTGCAAAAATTTTAGAGCTACAGATAGTCTTGACCATCTAACACACCCATCTGGTGACAAGGACAATTAATGAGGACAACAATGACCATTATGAATCCTACCCCTAGAACCATAAAAGTACATAGTCCAAGAGCTAGGTTGACATAATTCCAGGCTAAATACTAACTCATTGGAAAAATCTATTGCTAAAAAATGGCTAGCTTCTAGAGGTGTGATTGCTAACTAGTCAACAATGACCCATTTTTTTATAAAATTTTGGCTAATAAACTTAAGATTAAATTTTCTAAGAATAATAACCACTTATTTGTATATCTTGAGAGGTGAGTCATAGCCATGAGATAGCACAATGGATCAACCCTCACAATAAAAAAGGTTCTATGATTAAGCATATAGTGACTAAGTTTTTATGAAGCAAACACTACAACAAGGCAAAGATTCTCTAAAGGGGTTTAGAAAACTTCATAGTTGACCAAGTCCTATTGATATATAAAATGACCTTTTCTCTATGTTGGTTTTCATACTACATCAATATATCTCCTAACTCATGGTTAGTTTCTACTATATAGTAGCAAGTGTCTATGGGAATGAGTTGGGACAAGTATAGGAGGGAAAAAAAGGTAGGATTTGAGAGCATCAAAGATCACTTGGCATTCAAAATCCTTTTCAAAGGTTGTATCCTTTCTCAAAAACTTGGTGAAAGGTTGACACTTGTTGGCTAGTTGGGAGATGAATCTTAGAATGGCTTGGATTTTACCTTGGAGTAAGCTAGGTTAGAGTTTGATAGGTGGAATATCAATATAGCCAATATTTATCAAGATCAACTTTTATGCCATGTTAGGATACAATGAATCCCAAAAATTTTCCTAATGTAATCCCAAAGATGCATTTATGAGTCTTTAGATGTACCTTGTACTCTCACAGTTTCTTAGAGATGCATCAGATCTTGAACATGATCTTCCTAGTTTAAATATCAACTGTAGGTGAAACTTTGCATCCTTCACCTACTCTAGATGATTCCTTCTGCTCAAAAAGAGTCTGCTGAATTTTTTAAAAAGATATTACTGGACGAGTTGGAGGTACCTAGTGGCGGTGGCAAAAGTCACAGGCGAATGATGGAATGAAGCTGAACGGGCCATCAAATGGGTGGACCTCTTCCCTGTGAGTCTGGGTAGAATATTTCCTAAAACCTTCCAACTCCTTGGGCAAGTATTTTGAGCGGCCAATATGAGCGAAAGACTTGGTAGACCCTGCCTTGGGGAACAAGAAAAACCCCCACCCATCTTGGGTGAGGCAATGTGGGAACACCCACCATATCCTTCTATGGGTAGAAGGAAGTATCCACCCGACATGCATGGTTCTCACCACCATTAAAAATTCAAATGGAAGACCTACCTGCTACTCCAGCGATTTGGGTACCTGACAAACATACACAAAAGTGATAGATTTTTGACGTAATGCTTCCGAGGACCTTTGGTGTTTTTCATGCACCACCTAATCAGGGGATCACCATTCAAGGATGAGGACATGGAAATTGAGTAGTAATGAGTTGGGAAGAAGATCCAAAAGCCTAGATTGATCTAGAAGTAGCTACCACCTTCTAGAATACCGATGCTTCCTAGTGAAGCAGTATACCAAGATGGTGCTCATCAGCTGTAGAAGCTATCTTCTTACCTTATGCCATTAATGTCCATGTTTTGAAGAAAGTGTAAATATAATTATAAATAGTGGAATGCTAGACATTCCAAAGGGTTGATCTTTAGCCTTTACAATTATTATGTAAGGTTTTCCCTCTGTAAATACAATTTCTACATTTTTCATTTTCTAGCTGCGTCTGCTTGTTCTTTGAATGAATGAATATTCTGCTTCTTAGTTACTTAAGTCATCCTAGTTATTCTGCTATCTATATTCCTTGGGGTGTGCTTGAGTGAGTAAGGGGAAGTGTGTCCATTATATGGGTTGGAGGTGATGTGGCATAAAATGAAGCTACCCTTTACATTATTTACAAGGCTTATATAAAGCCAAAAGTATAAAGAATGTCGGCAAAATAAGAGATAAGGTTTTGCCGACAAAGAACACCAAAGGATAGGGTTGCTGACATTCTAATGTCGACAATATAAACTTAGGAAAAGAAAAATAAAAATTAATCCTAATCCTAAGTCTAAAACCTAGCTTAAGTCAGCCTCATCACTCGTCCCATCAATAGAAGCATTGGACTCCAATGCTTTTAACAAAGAGGGAAAATCTCGGGACATGAGGTGAGCAAAAATCCAATGAGCCTGGTGTGGAAACTAGCCACGACGAGCCACTAGATATGAAGTAGAAGTACCCTGGTGGGTATGCCGAGTCTTGGTATCAAAGAATGTATCGGCAGTGAGCAGAAGTTGGGCATCAAGAACCACATGAACAGGATGACTGATAGCTAGAGCAGATTCCAAAGTGGAATCATAGTATGGCTTGAGAAGATCAACATTGACGACATCATGAATACCAGTATGAGTTGGCAGATTCAGGTGAAATACATTATCTAAAATCTTCTCAGTGATGGTATAAGGTCCATATCGGAGAGGTTTAATTTTGCTATGTACCTTATCCACAAAGCGTCGCCTATCGAGATAAAATCATACTTTTTCACCAACCTGAAAGTGATGAGGAGTATAATGGTGATCCATTTGTTATTGTTTCTGTTGAGTCTTCTAAAGAATATGAACCACCTTTTATTGAAGACTATGTAGGTGCTATATGAATGAGGAGGCTTTTTCCTGCTCCTTTTGAATATGTATAGTAGTTGGTGCGAGCAAGGACATAGGCAACTCGTAAGGAGCCAGTGGCTGAAAGCCAAAACAAACCTCAAAAGGAGAGTGCCTAGTAGAACTGTGAACGGCCCTGTTATAGGCATGATCAATATGAGCAAGGGTTAAATCCCACTTGGCTGGAGTGGAATGATGATAAATCCTCAAGCTCTGCACAAGCATACGATTAACAACCTCTGTCTGCCCATCATATTGTGGATTATAGGTAGTAGAGAAGTTAAGTGATACTCCTAAGATCTTCCAAAGGGACCACCAAAAGTGACCCATAAAACGTGAGTCTCTATCGGATACAATGCTGGTAGGAAGACCAAAATAGAACCACACTATCTCAAAGAAAAGCTGATCCAAGTCCTGAGTTGTACTCGTCTTACGACATGGAATGAATTTGGCCATCTTGTTGAATTTGTCCATGATGACAAAGACACAATTATGTTGTCTTACTGTCATTGGAAAACCGCTCAATAGGTCCATGGAAATGCTCTCCCAAGGATGAGAAGGAATGGGTAAAGGCATGCTCAAACACAATATCCTGTTTGTGGATTTAGAACGATTGCAGATGGCACACTGTCGTAAGAAGTGAAGGACATATCTCTGCATGTGAGGCCAAAATAAAAATCTCTGAAGATGATGAAGAGTTTTCTGCTTGCCAAAGTGTCCTCCATAAAATGTAGAATGAGCCTCCTTCAAGAGGGACTCCCTATGCTCTTGAGGAACACGTAACTTATCCAATTTGTACAACATTCCATCCTAAATATGAAAGTCACGAAGGGCTCTCAAATTTGAAGAAGGATGAGAAAGTTGTTGAAAGACTATGCCAAAGTTTGGATCCAGAGGATATTGTGAAGGCCACAACTGGAAGCCAATATGATACATAGTTACAACAGTCAATGCATGAGCTGATGGAGGTCGACTGAGACAATATGCCACTACATTATTCTATACTTTCTTGTATTTGATCACCAAATGGAACTGCTGCAAATATGATGCCCACTTCATGTGTCGAGCTTATTCTATTTTGGACTAAGATTGAAGAAACTTAAGGGGCATGTGGTTAGTGTGAACCATGGTCTCTTTACCCAATAGGTAATGCCTCCAATATTTGATGGCCTGCACCAAAGCATACATCTTCTTATCATAGGTGGAATAATTTTTCTTGGCCTCAAAAAAAAAAATTGAATGATAGGCCACTGGATGGCCATTCTGTTTTAGCATGGCTCCAAGTGCATACTGTGAGGCATCTGTCTCAATATCAAAAGGTTGTGACAAATTTGGCAACACAAGGATAGGTGCACTACACAATTTGCATTTCAAAGTGTCAAAGGCTTCCTGCTAGTCCTTTGTCCATTGAAACTGAACCTTGATCTTTTTCAAATGGTGCAGAGGAGCTGCAATGGTGGAGTAACCTACAATGAACTTGCAATAGAAATTAGCAAGTTCAAGAAAACTTCTCAACTCTGTGATAGAAGTAGGAGTTGGCTATGTGAGGATGATTTCAATTTTGGAAAGATCCACTTGAACTCCCTTTTCACTGATTACAAATCCCAAATAGGCAATGGAAGTTTGCCCAAAATAACACTTGGGAAGATTAGCATACAACTGGTTCTTCTGAAGAGTTTGAAGAACAGACTCCAAGTGCTCAAGATGACTTTTCCAAGTGGGAGAAAACACAAGGATGTCATCTAAATAAATGATTACAAATTTTTCCAGAAAATCATGGAATACTTCATTCATTAGCCGCATGAATGTTGTTGGAGCATTCGTAAGACCAAAAGGCATGACAAGCCACTCAAAGAGCCCCATTTTAGTCTTGAATGTAGTCTTCCAGGTATGTTCTACTTCAATTTTGCCACTCAAAGAGCCCCATTTGAGATCGATCTTGGAAAATAATTTAGCTCCTTGGAGCTTATCTAGAAGATCGTCAATTCGTGGAAGTGGATAGCGATTTTTGATGGTGATCTTGTTCAATGCTCGAAAATCAATGCATAGTCTCCATGTACCATCTTTCTTCAATACAAGTAGAATTGGTGAAGCACAAGGATAAGTGTTTGGTTTTATGAATCATTTTTCCAATAGATCATGGATTTGTCTTTTAATTTCTTCCATTTGCACTAGTGATTGTCTATACATTGGAGCATTGGGCAGTGAAGCAGCAGGAACAATTTCAATGCTATGATTAATTGCTCTTTGTGGTGGAAGACTTGTGGGTTCCTGAAAAACTTTTGAATATGATTGTAGCAATGAATTAACTGAAGCATGCATATTTTGTGTTTGCTTTAGTGGTTGATTGCTTTTATTATGAGGTCTGATGAATATGAGTGTCAATTCCTTTGCTTGATTTACAACTTTGCGTGCTTGTCTACAACTGAGCATCAAATTTTGTGGTGTTTGTTGAGTGCTTCTGATTATGTAGGCCTTATTATCTTTGTGCAAGGTATATGTGTTTTTTAATCCATCATGAATAGACTTTCTATCATATTGATAGGGTCTTCCAAGCAATAATCCACAACAGTCCATGGGAGTAACATCACCCACAATTGTGTCCACTAAAGAGGGACTGAAAGAAAAATTTATAGTGCAAGTGTGTGTGATGTCTGATGAAATCCCATTATCCTTCCATCCTAAAGGATACAGATGAGGATGGGATTTCATGGGCAGATTTAGTTTGTCAACAATAGACCTCGCAATTAGATTCTTCTACGAGCCACTATCGATGATACAATCCACTACAAAGGATTCATCCCGGTGAACCATGGTCACAAACAAGTTCTCATTATCCCCTATGGAAGTGGTCATAAGGGTTAATTTGTTCAACCCAACCAATTCCTTATATGTTTTTCTTTCCCCTGTAGCCTCAATGGGACCTTCGTGAGGTTCCTCATTCGAAGGCTTTACAACGAGGGACTTGTTTTTAAAAATTTTCAACTTAAAACATTGATGTTTTTTATGACCCTTCTTCTTACAATATGTACATTCCACTGAAGATTTGGAAGATTTTTGAGAAGAAGAAGACGTAGAGGTAGGAGACAGAGAAAAGGGAGAAGAAGAAGACTTAGTCGCCTTGGATTGCTGTTGTGAAGCCTTTGGATTTCCTCTCGTCGATGAAGAGCGAGTCCTACGCGATGACTCTCGCAACTCCTCATCTGCAAGAATGGCTTGATTGAAATCCATATCAATACTAAGAATTGTATTGTACTTAAATTTGTGATAAAGTTGTTCCTGCATGCCAATTTTGAATTTGGTGACAAGGTGAACGATGTTATCCTGCAAAAAATTTAAAATTCTCAACTTATTAAATTATAACACATAATCATGTACACTCATGTGAGCGATTTTTCAAAGACGGAGCCACTTGATTTGAAGGTCTTCGGTATAATTTGAAGGATAGAAACTACTCTTCAAAATGCGTTGCAATTCTTCCCATGTATCAATGGGATTTTGAGTCTGCTGACGGTCAATGACAAGGAATTTTGCAAGACCTGCCAGTTTCAGCTTGGCAAAAGCAACTTTTTGATCCTTCTCTAATTTAGGATACTCAAACCAACTATCCATGTCAAGAATCTAGTTGTTGAGGACTTCAGGATCTTGCGCTCCATCGTAATTTGCAACATCGCACTAGGGTTGGATGCCTAGAGTGGTGACTTTATCGGCCAAAGCACTCACAAATTGTGTGAGTTGGGCCATTTTGTTAGCCAAATCGGTAGCCATTTGGGCTCGAGTGCGCGCCAGCAAGGAGAGTACAAAAACAATAAAAGGAATTACCACAAATAAGTGCAAAGAAAAATGTAATTTTACAAAGTGGAAATAAAAATTTGCTCTAAAAAAAGAATGATGTCAAGTAAAATACATGATGTCACTTCTTATTTTTTTAATTAATAACCCTATATGTAGGATTTGAACCTTTGTTGTGGGTAAAATTCTTATGAAAGACACGGCAATTAAGTTGAATTTAAAATGAAATCAAAATATTTCATAAAATACAATATCACCATGATAAAAATGCACATGGGCAATTGGCTAGAGACCGACAAGTGTTTGGCGGAATGTGTAGAGCGCATAATTGCTAGAGTTGGAATAACTAGCTATTCACAATGCCATGTGAGGGAAAAATAGTGCCACAAGGTACAACGTGGACACAGCTGGTAATTGGATGACAACAATATGCCGAAGAATTATGGATCCTCAACCAAATTTAGTGCTTTTAGGTGACAGAATCATGAGAATATTACCGATGATCAGCGTCGAACACTGACGTGCATGGATTCGACAAATCTTTGCTTTGATTCGGTGCTAACGATCGTAGGCAGAAATCATTGTCAGGAGTTTCCGAATCCAGGATCTCCATGAAGGATTTTGCCCTATGTCGCCTTTTGTTTCCTGCAGCATAACAGTAAAACGAAAAAACAAAATGATGACAATAATTTTTCAATGCCTATAACGTGTTCCCTGTAGCAGAATGTCAGCAAATCGATGAGCAAATCAGCTTCCTTCGATCGTAGCATATAAAACAAGGAGCAATTCAAAAAAGTTTTGAAACTTGAATAAGGAATTCGATAACGATGATGCCTGTTTTTAGGAGTTTGGATGCAAAGCTGCCTACAAATTACGGGGCACGAACGTCGACAAATTGTATTCGTCAAAAAAGAAGAATGTTCACCCTTAGTTAGGAAGGCTGTGAAGCCAACGTAAACACCAGATGAAGGACACAAAGGAAAATGTTTCATCTATAATGGTGCAAATGCAATTGCAATGAGAAAACACCGACAATGAAGACACTAAATGCCTTCAATTCATAACTCGCAAGCAGTCTAGAAGCACAATGACATCGAGCCACCTATCAGGGACTATAGTGAGAGGCAGCTAATGATCTAGGCACCCTAATTCTTTGTGATAGTAAGCGCTAAGTGAAAGCAAATATGTAGGAAACAACATACTATGGTTTGTTTTCCATGATAGCAAGAAGGTCCGCTTTTACCTATAAACTTGCTGAAGGAATAGCAGTGTACGTAGTAAAGTGGAAATAAAACTTAGCTTCAACCAGAATAGATGATGGGTCAGAAATAACCCAAAACCACCACCAAATCCATAGCTCTGATACCAAAACTGATGTGGCACAAAATGAAGCTACCCTTTACATTATTTACAAGGCTTATATAAACCCAAAAGTATAAAGAATATCGGCAAAATAAGAGATAAGATTTTGCCGACAAAGAACACCAAAGGATAGGGTTGCCGACATTCTAATGTCGGCAATAAAAACTTAGGAAAAGAAAAATTAAAATTAAAATTAATCCTAATCCTAAGTCTAAAACCTAGCCTGAGTCAGCCTCATCAGGAGGTTTTCTTATCTTAACGCCACCTGAGTAGGAGTGCTTTGATTCTACATCTTGGATCTCATGCACCTACTTGTCAGTGTTGGAGTTCACCTCCTGTCCATAATTGATAAGAGAGCTAGGACAAAGGATTTGGACGATTGAGTGTAGGGTTCTATGTTTCGGATGGGGTATCACACCTGCATATGTCTTGATGCGACTATACCCATCCTTGTGAGTTTGGCTATGACCTTTTATTTATTTCTTTTTTTCCCTTTTCCCCTTTTATTTTTTGGCATAAAGTAGCTAGAACCACCCCTCATAGGAACCAATCTTCTCCAAATATTGACCACCTTGTTCTCCCAATGTGGCAACCATTCTATGCTAGGAACTGAATCGTTTGCCTCACCCTATGCATGGTGCTGGATTGGCAATCAACAATTTTTGTTAACTATACTAGGGATGATTGAGTCCCTTGTTTTAAATCAAAGTTTGGTGACTCTATGATTTGCCCAGATCATCCCAAAGTCACCTGGATACTCTGATTGAGCAACACATCCATATCATGAGATTGATCACTCGTTTGCAATAAATATCCAAACATCCTAGAGGACTCAAGGTATGGTGGGCAACCTTGACCTCATAAGTAGAGATAGCATGCTCACCGGGCAACTCTGACTCTCACGTCACGGGAAAGACCTCTAAAGACTAGTGCCTTGATGGCTTGGCCATATTTCCCCCAATGGAATTACCTCGTTCCCCTCAATCTCTCTCAACGACATGATATTCTAGAAGCTGCCTTTGATGCCTTACCTAAATATAGTGGCATGAAGGGAGTTGTGAAGGAACACCTTGAATATGTGGCTTCCATGGCCACCCTTCACAATATCATGCATGAGGATGTAATGATCAGGCTACTGGTAGCTTCTCTCAAAGGTAGAGCCCAACTCTGGTACAAGACCCTACAACCAAGGAGTATCTCTACATGGGTAAATTTGGTGGAGCCCCTAATATATGCGTTTGGAGAAATGGAGGACCCCTTCCAGTATCTAAACCAATTCGCATTTATCAAGAGGAACTCTCTTGAAAGTGTGGTGGAATTCAATGTCCATTTTGAGAAGAGTTGGAAAAGGATTCCATTGTAGATCCTACCAACCTCCACCCAGGTGCATATTTTCTACACCCGGGCCCTTGTTCTTGATATTAGTCTCCTTCTGCACCAATCTAGAAAAACTCATTTCCCCCAACTCTACGAGGAGTCTATCAGGGCTTAATAGGTTCTGATGTAGAAGATCCAACACACCATTTCTCTCTAGGAGCTAGTGCCAAATCATCATGTGGGCATAGACCATGAGCAGGTCTGCCACAAAGCCCACATCCATGAGGGTGACACTGCCAATCAAATCCAAACCCCTATAGGGCTTGGAAAGGATGGGATGTGCATGACCAAGAGAGGTATGTGATTTTAGAGCAGGAGGTAGAAAATATATTGGTACAACTGGCCAATCTCGAATAGGGACAACATGAAAATTTGGTCCCTAACAACTCACTGCCTAGGTGGTGAAATATGGTGGCAAAAGATATTGTCACCCCAAATTTCAAAGGCTTGAGTGTTTATACACTCAAGAGTGTCCAAAAGAATTACAATTTTTTTCGTAATTTTGAGCCGATGGAGAAGGTGCCAAACAAATCACAAACGGTACCTCAAATACAATGTGATCTGTTCTTGCCACTATAGATTTAGAGTATAATTCATGGATGACATCATGTGTCAGGCGTGCTTTTCATACTATAATTTTGCAACCAATAAATAAAACCTTGCATTATGTAGGACCAGTGCATTGGAAATCATAATTTTTGTCATAGACCAATGGCACAACAAGGTCCCATGAAAAGGTGCCACTTGGTCAGGCACCAAGGGGCATCAGTAAGGATTTTTCCATAATGTTTTTAGGAAATATAACATTTCCCTCTGTCCTTATGTTGTCTTCCTAGTCCTTTTTTCTTTCTTCCATTGTTGTCATGACCCCATAGCCCAATGGATACATACAATAATTTCCAAGACCTCTCACTCATTCTTAGAAGTTACAACAAACCTCAAAACTCATAGACGCAAAATACAAGACAAAATGAGTTTGCTATAAGTAGATCCTATGGTACAATGTAATTTGGGACCATGAAACCATAAGTTATGGTTGAATAAAAATGGCTTCCTGGTCGATAATGATTAGTAAAAGGGGATCATTTCTAGATTGTGTGAAAAAGAAGGTCCAAGATAGGAAAAATGAGGAATATTGGCAATCTGTCTACTCTTGTAATATCCCAAATCTTTGACGAATCATGTTTAGGGTGACTCAATATGTAAGCATATCTTGTGAAAAAGGGTCAATGTCCCATCAGTTCCACTTGATAGGTTTTGGTTTGCTTTTCCCTTCGTGTCTCCTTGTCTCCCTGCCCTTCCCTCCACTTCACCTTATTTTCTCCTTTGTTTCCTGTAAGTTTCCTACTACTAACAAGGGTCTTGTCGCCTTCATTACTTCCTGTTCCCTTTGCCTCTTACGTGTATCTTACAACAAGCTTCTTAAGCATTTATTTGTTGTTTCCATTGCTTGTCTTCCTACTGCTCTTGTCCTTAGTAGTTATCTCTATGGTGGCCACCTTGGCCTTGCCCTTTTGGCATTCTTTTCCTTTTTTCTCCCTTCTACTCTCATTGTTTAGCCCCCTATTCTTTTTCCTCCGCTCTGCTTTTCACCGTATTAAGTGTTTTGTTTCTTCAACTATATTTTTTTGTTTAGTTCTTCCTATCCTCCTTCCATGTCCTCCTTTCATCCCTATATATCCTCTCCCCTCTATCCATTGTGTTTTTTATATTTCTTAAACCTTCTAGGTTCCATTTTTCCATAGAATGGAAAACCCCTGTGAGTCACCAGAAGTGTAGGTGAAATTTTGCACCCTTCACCTACTATAGATGATTCCTTCTACTTGAAAAGATTCTGCTAACTTTTTTAAAAATACATTACTGGACATATGGGAGGTACCTAATGGTGGCAGTGAAAGTCATGAGTGAATAACGAAAAGAAGCTAAGCAGGCCATCAAACATGAGTACCTTTTCCCTATGATTTTGGGTAGAATATTTCATAAAAACTACCATCTCCTTGGGTGGGTATTTTGAGTAGCAAATATGAGTGAAAGACTTGGTAGACCCCACCCTAGGGAACAAGAAAAACCCCCACCCATCTTGGGTGAGGTAATGTGGAAACACCCACTAGACCCTTCCATGGGTAGAAGGAAGTATTCACCTAACATGCATGGTTCCTGCCACCATCCAAAATTAAAATGGAAAACTTACCCACCACTCCAACGATTCAGGTACCTGATAAACATACACAAAAGTGATAGATTTTTGGTGGAATGCTCTTGAGAACCTCGGGTGTCTGTCATGTGTTGCCTGATCTGGGGATCACCATTCAAGAAGGACATGGAAGCTAAGTAGTAATAAGCTGGGCAAAAAATCCAAAAGCCCAGATTGATCTAGAAGCACCTACCACCTTCTAGAAGACTGGTGCTTCCTAGTGAAGCAGTGTACCAGAATGACGCTCGTCAACTGCAAAAACTATCTTCACACCTTTTGCCATTAATGTCTAGATTTTGAATAAAGTGTAAATGTAATTATAAATAGTGGAATTCTAGACATTCCAAAGGGTGGCTCTTTAGCCTTTACAATTCTTATGTAAGGTTTCCCCTCTATAAATATAAATTCTATATTATTCAGTCTTTGGTTGTGTTTGCTTGTTCTTTGAATGAATGAATATTCTACTTCTTAGTTACTTAAGTCGTCCTAGTTATTATGTTATCTATATTTCTTGGGATGTGCTTGAGTGAGTAAGAGGAAGTGTATCCATTATATATGTTGGAGGTTTTCTTCTGTTAACACTGCCTGAGTAGGAGTGCTTTTATTCTGCATCCTAGATCTCATGCACCCACTCGTCGGTGCTGGAGTTAACCTCCCACCCACTACTAATAAGAGAGCTAGTACAAAGGTACTATTGGGTGATTGAGTGTAGGGTTCTATATTTTTTATTGGGTGTCATGTTTGTATATATCTTGATGTGACTATACCATCCTTGTGATTTCGGCTACAACATTTTATTTCTTTCTTTCCCTTTTCCCTTTTCCCTTTTACCTTTTTCTTTTGTGGTGTAAAGTAGCTAGAACCACCCCTCACAAGAACTGGACTTCTTCGAAGATCGCTCACCCCATCCTCCTGATGCGGAAGCCATTCTATGCTAGGAATTGACTCATCCACCTTGTCCTATGTGTGATGCTGGGTTGGCGACCAACACCAACCAAGAAGATAATCAACATAACCTTCCTCAATGTCACACATCATGATATGAAAGATATATGTCATGGCTATTTTGTAGGTAGCCCCTATTTTTTTTAGCCCAAAGAACATGACTTAATTAGCAAGGTTTCCCATGAGGTGATGAAGTTATCTTGGTTTGGTATTAGAGAAATTTTGATTTGATTATAGCTTGAGAATCTCTCCATTAAATACAATATTCCACATCCTATAGTGAAATCCACAATCATGTCAATATTAAGCAAAGAGAAGTCATCCTTGGGATATGCTTTATTGATGTCCCAAATGTAGGTGCACACTCTAATGCTATCTATTTTCTTAGAAATAGGAATGAAATTAGATATCCTATTAAAATAGTTAATGGATTTAATTAATCTAACATCAAGGATTTTTTAAGCTCCTCTTTGACTAGCAAAATGACTTTTGGATGCATTTTCCATAATTTTTTCTTTACGTGTTTTACACTAGGAGTGATGATGAGATGGTGGAAAATAAAGAAAGGGTCAAGACTAGGCATATAGGCATAGTACCAAGCAAAGATGTTTTTAAAATCCATCAAAAGCTTAGTGTATTCATCATGCTCAATTAGAGTCAAGACCTTGCCTAGCTTAAGGATATTAAGATCTTTAGGAGTCCCAATACCATTATCCATGGTTTTCTCAATTAGAATGTGAGATTCATCTTATAGCTAAGGGGGAGTTGGTAGAACTCCTAGGCTCTCTAGATATATAGGATCTAAGGTTGGTTGATTGTTGTCGATTGGCTATGAGATAGTTGCATCCATAATTTGAAAAAATAATCCACCAAAATAGAATTTATTTTGCATTAGATGATCCATGGGACCATCTTGAGTAATATTATTTGGGATATCCTCCATATTATAGTTTTATCCATTAGCAATAAGCTCAGGATATGCTAAGGTTAGGATATTTACATTGAAAAATCAATTAATCTAAGAGAACTAGGATCTATGATGGATGAAACATCTTCATCTTCCTTGTTCTAATCTAATTCATTTAAAGAAATGGTGTCATCATAGGATACCCTATCAAGGTGGCTAACTTCCTCTTCGCTATTGGAAGAAGAAGAAAAGGGTAAATCTTAACTACAATTGGGGATATAACCCCTGCCATAGCGTCCCAACCAGGATTTGATCTATAAGATCTCTTTGATGCCTTGATCATACAGGCCTAGTCATTTACCTTGACATACTATGTTTAGAAGTATTTTCTTAGGGATGAAATATGATTTTAACAAGCATTCAATTGGGAAAGGGTTACTGTTATGGCTTTTCTCCTTGTTAGTGGTATTCACACAAATTAATAAGAAACTTCCTATTTGTACTAGTTTTCCCTTATTGCTAGAAGGTAAGCCTAAGGTTTGAGGAGACAAAGGGAGCTTGGCTAGGTATAGAAAAAGTTGATTGTTACTTGATTTGTTATTATTAATTTTGATTATATTAACACTTCAATCATTAATCTTATTGTTTGGTAAATTATTTAAGTTGATAAATCTTAATGCATCAAATACATGGAGCTAAGAAGAAGGTCCAAGAGATGAATTGAGAGAAGGGTAAAGACAAGTTTTAGGGTTTTGATCTTGATCACCTGATAGTAGATGAATATTTTAAGATTAACTATAATGTGGTAAGTCGTGCCTCTATATTTATATTTAAGTCATTGGTGGATATTTGAAGGGACAAATTGCATCTCATGGATCCATGGACTTCCAAGATAAATATTGTAGGTTAAGTCACATGGTATGACATAGAAGAGAGAGTTGAAAGTGTGGGATCTAAATTTGAGAGTATGAAATAGAAAAATGGAGTGCACTAACCATCCTTTGGTTTGTAGGTGGACATTCCTGTAGTGAACATTATTCACTATGTTTTTATTTTGCTTATGATAAGGTAGTTTATTCTGGAAAAATATAATATCTTGATTGGAAGAAGATTGAGACTCATAGCTATTAAGAACAACTTGACCATTATTGATTAGATATTAGATCATATTCCTAAGAATCATGCATCTATTGGTTGTATGATCATTAATGCAATGGAAGGCATATTTCCCATTTGGATGAAACCAAGAAGCCTTTTTCCTTCCAGGTTCAAGAGTTTTAATATATGGAAGTTCTACATTTTAGCTTTCAAGAGTTGCTCTAAAATGGATAAAAGAAATTTTTCTAGTTGGAAGCACCTCATTTTGTGATTTTTTTGTTGTGGATTCCCTAAAAATAAGCTTTTGAAGGTTTGCAATAGCATTAAAATTGTTGGTCTAGTTTGAGTATGTAACTCCATCATCTACAATATGTTTGTTCTTGTACTATCCCTTCAGGTTAGAGGAAGAATTATATTTCTTTTTTTGGGACTTGGTATTCAATTACCTTCTTTTGACATGGGCAATCTATACTCTCTTGGCCATGTCAATCCCATATTTTAAAGAAGACACAATGGTCATATTTGGGTAGAAGGTTAATTGTTCATTAAGGTTTCCTATGAAGAGATCTAATAGGTCTCTATGTGGAGTGACATACTAGAGTATCCCCTCTATGGCTTTCCATCTTGCTAAGAAGTTGGTGAAATTATTATATTTGGACAATTTGAGTTGGTATAGGTCACTAATGGTGACCCTTTTCCCAAAGTATATAGACAATTGTTTAGCAAACATTTCGATAAGATCTCTAAGTATTTTCAAGGAATGTCTTGGTATTTGATAGTACCATTCCAAGGTAGGTCCACTAAGGTTCTTAAGGAATATTTTAAGTAGAAATATTTCATCATAATAAATATCACTACAAGTTATTCTAAATAACCTATGGTGATTGACAAGATCTCCCTTCCCTTTGTGCATTTGAAACTTATGAATTTCAAAATTATAAGGAAAAGGAAAACTAGCTACAAAAGAATCTAGGGTTGATTTTACATTCATCATATGAAAACTTGTAACTAGATGAATACCCTTGGATGATGACCATTGGTTGTTTCAATTTCTCAAGTTAAGAACTTAAATCTTGAAGGTTAGAAGAAGCATGATTTGATGGCACAAAAGGTATGTGCTAAGAGATAAGAGAAATTTTTTTATTATTGATATAATAATGAGGTTGGTACACCTAAGCATACAACGTTGAAGCTGACACCATATGATTTATTTCCAAGGTACCTAAGATGAAATATGAGATATTTTGGGATTAATTTTTTATGTGAATCTAATACCTACATTTGTTATATTAGAATGAAGGTTATTGGCATGAGGATTAGAGTGGAACACTTGATAGAACACTCTAATTAGAAGCATATATTATGCCTTCCTATTAAGATGTAGGGCAATTAGCATTGCCCTATAATAATTTCTTGGGGATTGGAAAACATGAATGATGTTCCAAAGGAGGTGAGAGGGTCTATCTTCCACCATACATGGAAGTGATGATATGAGTATTTACGACAATAAGATAAGAATTTGATGGATTAAGGTTTGTACTTATAGATCCAAAGAATGGTCCCAAATGATTTAAAGGTAAAGGATTTGAATTAGATTATTGGGGATGGTCCATGAGTGATATTTATCCTATAGAGATACCTAAGGTTTCATGATATTCCCTAAGAAATATCTTCACAACTTTCCTATGATTCTATGAGAAGTAACACATATGAGCTATGGGTTGGAACACTTTTCTTCCATTATCATCAATGATAGGGATTAGAGAAACCAAAGGTATAGAAACCTACTCTTCTTACTTGAAGGTTGGTTTCTCAAAGTTAGATTGGTCATAATGACCTTCCATAGGAGTATTAAGTTTAATGGTGAACTGATAAGTAGTGCTACAGGTTAGGTAGCATTTATTGGCCATAGGTTTGGGAAAAGAGAGGATTAAATAATGTTTAAATTTTAGAGTTGATTAAAGAAGAAAGAGAAGATGTTTTAGCAACCTTATATCCCCTTCCCTAAATATATTGAATCCAACCTATATACATTAGGGGCCTCCCCATCTACCAAAGGTCTCAATATACCTAACTCCTCTTTATATATCCATAAATACATGTAAAAACGTTGATACATGGATCACCAATAATACATTGAAGTGACCTCTTGGATACATGGCTAAGATGGTTCATGAAGATAATGGTATGTCTCCTTATGACTCTCATTATCACATTATAGTATACTTTTTACTAAGTGTAAGTGCGTGCAAGACCCTATGTGGGTAGTTGGTGATGTAGGCTTGTTATATACTCGATATAGCCTATTAGCCCATATAGTAATTACTCAAAGGATCGTTGTATTTATTTCTCACTACACTTGGATGAAATAAGGAATTTAAGCCATTTTTAAGGTCAATTCTGATAAGAGATAGGGTTGCTCAAACACCAAATGGGAATCCAAGTGGAAACTAGATGGACTAGATCCTCAAGAGTGCACAAGCAAAGGTAAGTGCAAGGACCCGATAATCAGACCCACATGGCAGAAACTCATAGAAAAAAGTACAACTAAAATTTTGATAAATAAAATAGAGCTCTACATTATATTAGGACCAAAATAGAAGTTTGGACCAGGGTTTCCTGACCAAATTAAGCAACCAAAAACATCCAACTGACGATAGCAACCAAAATAATAGGATAAAGTGAGAAGGGAGGACTACCATAGGGAATGCCAACCATACCAAGAAATGATTATTTTCAATTAGACTACCTCCATCCATGCTCCAAAATATTAGGAGGGAAAATTTTTCTTTAGGGGATCTCACCCCCAACCCCTTCATGAAGGGTCGTTGGCCCCCCATCCCCAAATTGATGTTCCTACCATTTCCTCGAACCCCCATATGATATCCAGAGGTGTATAATTCCCTAGATATACAGTCTTTTATCTAAAATAAGGTATGACATTTAAAGCACCATCATTAGACCTTTAGAGAAGTGGCCATGGATATAAGATAATTAATGGCAAGAGATCTCTACAACAAATATTTGGCATGTGCAGCATGATCTTAACTCTAGCAACTCCAAGACTGAGTAACCTCTGGGTCATGCACCATCAATGTAGTACTATAAGCAAGAATTTTGAAAGGGGAAATTTTTAATTTGAAAATGGAAATACCCCATGTATCCTCTATAAATATGTATCCTTCTTTTCATTGTAATCATTGAAATACCTCCATCCTTCTGAGGGGTGTTTTCCTTCATTCTCCTTCATTTCCTAGCTTGGATCGAGCCTTGCATGGCCTATCGGGTAGTTTTTGAACCTCTTCCCTCTACATGTATGTAACTCAAATTTTATGTTAATAAGAATATGTGACTCTTTACTTATTTCTGTCCTAGTTCTAGCATGGGTGTTCTATTTTTACTGCATGTTCTTGAAAGGGTCTTGTGTACATTATGTATTATTGACCATCGTGCATGTGTTAATTTAAATATTTCATAGCACCATAGGAGTCTTTTTCTTTTTCTTTGGTGCATTTCCACCTCTTAGGCTAGGCTAGGTAGTTTTATGTTTCCTATAATTTACTACTTTCCTGTATCTTTCCTTTATTTTATTATTTTTTTGCAATTTGTTTTATATTCTCTTTCCCATCATCCCTCTGAGAAATCTAGGATAGGAGTATAGTAGCATAGCAGGAGAAAAATTATGAGCACCAAATAAGACATCTAGAAGCAAGGAATATACCTTGGGTAAAAAACCCTAAAGGGTATCTGGTAGGAGCCGCATCCCATGCTCTCCTAGATTTTTTAATATTGGCACCCTTCACAAGGTGTAGGGCATCATATGCACCTGCTCAAATGAGGTAGTGGTAGACATCGAGGCCATAACTATAGAGGGTTGCAATAAACCCACAAACAATTTAGATTGGCACACTCAATGGGATACAAACTAAATAACATCTATCCCTGATCTAGAAGTTAGACCATAGTTTTGGTGAAGGTCATAGTCAACAACTTTTTGAAGCACTTTGTAGATTCACCTAGTGACTCCATTGATAAAGAAGAACCCAAATGAAGAAAATACATCATCCTATATAAGGTTATGGTGTGAACCTCCATATAGCCACCACTCTCACCCACCTAGAAACTCTTGTAATGAAAAGAAAAACTTTAAGAAGCTGCCAAAAAGAGCCTAAGGTCAAAGTTTTGGTGAATAACTTAATCCACTCACTTCTAGAAGAATTTAGAGAATTCACCTAGTGACTCCACTCCAAGTATAATATCATAAGGAGTATGCTACCATATCCATACCCATAAACATGGTCATTTCACACTTTGTGAGCTTTGCCAAATGGAGTAAGAAAAACCCCTACAACCTCTAGTACCACTAGATACATGGAATACATCCTAATATTAGCACTTGAATTGATGCCACTCTACACTAATGAAGTAATGTTAGACCTACTAATGCATATATGAGATATAGCCTACCTCCTCCAATTACAATATATTCAAAAGTAGAACGTAGCCCTGAGGCTACTTGTGGGGTAATTCAGAGGGAAGGATCACAAAGGGTGTGGCGTCCTCCCCTCATACTCAAACTATGAATAGTATTATATTACTACCCTATTTATGAATATGTTTAAAGAGAAGGATCAACCTACTCCTATATCCAGCCCATCACACCTTTATCTTCTCTTACTCAATGACTTGTTGTTCCAGACCATACCATTATCATCAAAGAAATAGAATAAAATAATGTGGAGGATGATGTAGCAAGCAATAGGTTGCAAAGCCAAATTATCTTCCTGGTGGCCCTTAATATAGAAAAGGACATGGAGACCACTCCCACTAGATCACCTAATTAAGTGAGCCTCTCTATTACTAGGCACTTAAAAGATGCAAAGGATCTAAATTGGATATGAAGAATCGACACTATGGAGAATAATGATAGAAAAGGAGTCACCACTGGTACTAGGAGAGCTACATCAAAGAAAATAAATACCTCTAGTACTATTCTATATACATCAAGGGAGCTACTCAGGAGCCCTAGTTCTGTAAAGGTAGAAAACTTTTGACCTTCAAATTGGAAGAAAAGAAAAGAAGCAGATTCCTCCTATAACCACCAAGATGGAGAAGCCTCGACTTCATTCCCAATGGATAGAGGTCATCCATGTACTATAAATTCTACCATAGGAATGTACCACCATTTACAAGTGAGCCTAATTTTTCAAAGGAAACAAGGAATAGGGGTGTTGGATCCTCAAAATGCAACTTGAGTTTACCCCAAATTTTTGAATTTTTGGTGTCCTATGGTCTTTTCAAATTTGCAATACCCATTTAAGTTATTTCCAATTATTGCAAATTTTTGGTCCTTTTGAACTCTTGTTTCACCCTCCAAGCACAATGAAATTTTTTATTTCACCAAGGTTAGGCCTTTGTTTTGGTTTTCGTAAGGTCTTTTTGTCAGTAAATGTTTGGCCTAACTAAGGTTGATGTAGGAACCTATCTTTCGGACGGCATAACTTTTGATACGATCGTTGGATCAGCTTGAAATTTTATAGGGAGCTGGATAATGAGGAAAATAATTTGGTAAGGCCACAAAGTGGCCTAGATTGCCATTTTCAGACCTTTTTGAGATTTTTTCAGCCTTAATTCCTTCATCTAGTACCCCAAAAAAGGATTTTAGTGGTTTTTTAGAAAAGTCCAAAAAATAATTACTTTTAGACATGGGTAGATGTTGATATTTTATATAAGTATTAATATGGGTGATATAGTGATGGGTTTTAATTTTTAGGGCCATCTGAGCTTTTTTGGTGACTTACTAAAAAATGGTTGCTTTGGCTAAAAATGGTAATTTTTCCAAAAATAGTAATTTTGTATCTTTAGGGCTTTAATATGTAGAGGTTTTTTTAGGGTTTCTCAAATTGTAAAAAGGAGGGAAAACCCTAAACCCTAAACCCTAAAAAAATTAAATAAAAATAAAAATAAAAAATAAAAACCTAAAGGCGATGGAGATAGTGGCTATTATGGATCATTTCCAATTATGGGCCATCATAGAGGTAGTTATAGTTTTCACAATTATGGACCAAGTGATCAAACTATTTAAGAGAGTTGCTACAATAGGAAACATCATCAAGTTTTTGCACAGTAATTTTGCAAGAGGTATACCAAAGTGCCCATCCTTGTCGGTTGTATCTTCCTTTGTGTGTCTTGTATAGTTACCCCTTTCTCTTCCCCATTATTATGCAATTTTTTCTAAGGAGGTGTCCAATTTATAGAGATCACTTCCAGTGGTTGGGACCAAAATCTAGGAGGCTCTTTGTTACATCATTTGAACAAATATTTATAGTTCTCTATTGCATAATTTGAATGGAGAACTCATTTGTATTTGCTTAGTGAGATCTGATTACACTGATCAAACTCCCATTGTAATGATTTATTGGATTATACAATATTTCTTCCTCATTTCAGTAGTTCTATGTGTAGTTTTTCTTGTTGTCCTATTTACATGTTACATCATTTGAATGTGTAAATAGAGTCTTATTTCACTGGCATGTTAATCACCTTTGTTGCATTATTTGAATGAATGTGGTTGGCTAAGTTTTATCTTCTACCTCCTTCTCTCTTCACCATATTTTAATTTTGGCTATAATTACCCAATGGATAAGGCATCGATCTACTTTTTGAAGCACTAGCTAGGAGTTACTTCAAAGCTTGGTCAACTTTTATGTTACAATTTTATTTTATTTTTTGCAATCTAGATGAGCATGAGCATATAAGAAATATTGTAGGCTCACCTCTAGGGTTTCCTTACCTTACTAGATATGTCTAGAGTCTTAGGATAATATTTTCTAGATTTAAATAGGTGGATCCACAAGAATCCATAGTGTTGATTGGATCATGGAAGTCTTGCAACATGACAAATCTATTAAGGGTGCAGGAATTTCTCCCAACAGTTTTTTGGACCATTGTTGGGGAAGACTCAATACAATTTTTAGTTTTTTTTTCTCATAGTATTTCATGGAATGAAATTTACGAGATTTAAGTGAATATCAAGCTGATTAATATTGGACCAAGTATTGTTGAAGATCTTGTTCCTTCTTTGCACATCCGTGCTGGTGACTCCAAATGAACTCAAAAATTTAAAAATAAAAAAATGAGTTGGATTTGACGTCTATAAGAAGAAGTGGTAAAGAAGTTCTTGCTAGAGTGCCAAATCCTAAGGTATTCTTCAAGTCTCACAAAAAATATTCAATTCCAATTCATACTATTTATGTTTCTAGCCTGAATCTTGGTTTCAACCAGTCTTCTCCTACTGTAAACCAAGTACCTATAGTGAATCAACCTGTAGTGAGTATGGCAACTCCTAATGCAAATCAAAATGTCAATGTAAATCAAAATATCAATCAAAATGTCAATCAAAATGTCAATCAAAATATCAATGCTAATGTTAATCAATGGAGAACCATTAGATATAAAGCCTTTTTTTTAACTACAAATCTAAATCCTCTCCCTAGAAAATCTCATAAGTACTTGCCTAAATTTTGAGGGAATAATGTTGTCACCGGTGAAGATCATGTTAGGGATTTTTATTATGCCATGGATAGTATTGAGGTGGATTATGAAGATGTTGTCCTTGGATTTTTCTTTAAAATTTTATAGAAGGATGCTCGAGAATGGTTCAAAAGCCTTGGAGCTAGTACTATCAATAATTTTCAATAGCTAGAGCACACTTTCCTTAGGAAATATGGAGAGAGGAAGAATGAACAGTCCTTGCTGACATAATTGGCTACCATGAAAAATAAATAAAATGAATTGGTGGAATATTTCAATAGAATATTCTTTAAGAATAGAAATAATATTCCAATAGCATTAAGGCCAAATCATGATCAGTCCATTTGTTTCTACAAAAATGCTTTCCTTAGATATTTTAGTTTTGAGTTGAGATAGCAAGCATCAGCTACCATTGATAAATGTATGGAAAGGGCTATTGAAATAGAGAGAAATATGATTGATAGTGGTAAGATAAAATCATACTCTTTATATCCCAATAAACCTAAAAGTAAGCATAAGAAGGTTGAGTTCTCTATCCCTAAGAAAATAGATTAGGATCCTACGAATAAAATAGCTGATCAGTTGAGTGAGATGTTTACTACTTTGAATAACAGGTTGGCTAGACTTGAAAAAGGTAAGGATAGTAGTGCAAAAAATTCATAGGGTAATAATAGACAATAGGAAGATAACATACCTCCTTTCATAAGGAATTTTAATAGAAACTAGAATAATAATGGAAATGAAGAGGGAAACAGGAATCAGAATGGAAATTGGAAAAATAAATAAGTAGAGAGAGATATAGATTCTATTCCAAATATCATGCCATAAAATAATATAGCATAAGATCATCCCTTTTATTAATTTTATATTCAAAAAGAAATAAAATATTTACAGTAGTACCTTAGCGCAATAGAAATCAAATAACGAAGAGCAAGTAGAAGCACAAGCGATCAATGCAAAAAAGGGGCACTTCATGACATAAGAACAAGAGAGACTGAAATGAAAGGGAAAACTCCAAAAACACGTTTTGCACATTAGGTGCACCACATAAACATGTTTATTATGGTATTTATCTAAGTATGCATTCTAATGTTGATTTAAATGTTGAATCTGAAGATGAAGATATTAGAATTAATGTATTCTAGACTCAGGAGGATGAAACCAGAGAATAGGAATTTGAAAGGGACATGGACATATGTGCCAATAATCTTAAGTAAAGATCATTGGTATTTAGAAAGGCATCAACCTTAAGTGAGCCTGTTAATACTATATTTGATAGAATGAAGCAAGGAAAGCTTGTACCTACAACAGAAGAGGTTGAATCTTTAGAAAGAATACATGCTATCAATATTAGGAATAAAACAATGGGGGACAAAGTTGATGAAGGGCCTGCACAAAAGGAAAAATCTATAGGAGTGATTTTGTAGAAAAAGGTAAATCATATGAAGCTATAAATGATTCCTGAAGAGCCTGATGTAGAGTAGATTATCCAAAAGCAAAAAAATGACTTGGCTAATAAGAAAACTAGAAAATGTATTAATGATAAAAAAAATCAGTTTGATCTAGGTTTAGAGATTGCCAAACAGAAGGTCACCATCACTTTTAGAGAATTAATGACTATTCCAAAGTACCGATATCAGGTATGTAGAGCCTTCAAATTAACTGATCATTCAAGAGGACAACCTCAAAATACCATAGGCCTTGTGAATAATGCAATCAGATCCCCATCTTCAGTTAAGCCATTTTACATCTCACTAAGGTATACACCAGGCTATGGGGACTAATATGTTATTTATAACTACATGCTTGATAGTGATGCTTCCATGAATGTAATACCAAAACAAGTAGTTGATCAGTTTGGCTTGATTTTTCAGAAAGAGCACCCTCCTATTCTATCATGGATAACAGGAGAGTACCTTGTGTAGGTAATATCACTTGACTTATTGTCTATATTTAACAATATCCTAATAAAGGAGTGGTGATGGATGTTGTAGTTGTATATGTGGACCCTTTCTTTTCCATTTTACTCTCTAGGCATCGTACAAAGCAACTAGGTGGTACTATTCAATTGGATTGATCATATGCCACTATTTCAATGCAGGGTAAGGAAAAAGTGATATTGAAAAGAGAACCCTTCAATAGGTATTCAATTAAATTTAGAGATCCTAATGATAATATGGTTAATGTCATGAATTTTGTTGAGGAAAAATACATGGAGGTTTATTCCATCTAGCATTCTCATTTCTTGTTGGAAGTACTTGATGCTCAGAATATGGATCCAAAAATGAAGGTTGAAGCAGATGCAAAAATTGATAGAATTTTGACTTTTGATTTATATACTATGACCTTTTATGGGGAAAAATCTAAAATAGGAGCAAGAGCTAGAGTATTGTTGACAAACATCAATGGTAGTTATCTTGGCTTACCATAAAGGTTAGAATTTTCTTGTATAAATAATGTTGCAGAGTATGAAGCTTCATTGCTAGGGCTAAGGAGAGCCAAGGAATTAGGTATTAATTACCTACAATTTAGTGGGGATGCTGAGCTAATAATTCAATAGATCAAAGGGATATATCAAACAAAGAACCCTAGATTAAAGCAATATAAGCAGACAATATTGGATGAAATAGATAGATTTTGACTTTTTATCTACAATTTATTCCTAGAGCACAGAATCACAATGCTAATATGTTGGCCACTAATGCTTCTCGAGTAGAAAATCTTGAGATAGACACTTGGTTTATGGAAAGGTTCCCAACCATATCTATTTATAAGCCATCTATCCTAGATAATGTGGTATATTTACAAGTTTTTCATGATGATATACACATTAATGATTATATGACTATGCAAAATAAGTTTTCTGATGTTATTTGTGATGAAAGTGATGAAGAAAAACTGAAGGATATTATTAGAGAGCCTACATAAGTCATACAACTAAAGAGCAACAGGATTCCTAGGGGGTTGTTGTCTTTAGAGAGCTTATTTGATGACTTTGATAGAGCATATAAAACTTCGGTTCAAAAATCTGAGGTAGATGAAGTTAATATCGGAACAAAGGAAGAGCCCAAGATTGTTAGGATCAATAAAGCTCTGTTAGGAAAAGAGAAACAACAATATATCAAATTTTTGAAAAATGACATGGATATATTTACTTGGAGTTATGAAGATTTGAAGACCTTTAATACAAAGGTAATGACTCACATAATACCCCTTCATAAATATACCAAGACTTTCAGGTAGAAACAAAAATAAGTTCAATACCACTTTGCATCCAATTATGCAGAAAGAAGTGTAGAAGTTATTGGATACCAAGATAATCAGGAAGGTGAGATTTTCTACTTGGTTGGAAAACTTGGTTCCGGTTAGAAAAAAGAATGGTGAGATCAAGCTTTGTGTAGATTTTAGGAATTTGAATAAGAGCTCTCTAAAAGAAAACTATCCATTTCCAAATATGGAGTAATTGCTTCAAGCAGTGGTTGGGTCATCAAGAATATCTTTATTGAATGGTTTTTTAGGTTACAATCAGATTGCAGTGAATCCATAAGACAAACACAAAACAACTTTCACTACACCATGGGGAACATTTGAATATCTTAGGATACCCTTTGGATTGATGAATGCACGGACAACATTTCAGAGAGCAATGAATGTTGCATTTAAGGATTGATGTTCAAGATAGTGGTAGTATATCTTGATGATATTACAATTTTTTTTTAAATCCTGAAGATCATTTTGCACATCTAAATCAAGTGTTTGATAGGTGCAAGGAGTTTGACATATCTTTGAATCCTAGAAAATGTGTGTTTGGGGCCACACAAGGTAAACTACTTGGGCATATTATTTCAAAATATGGTATTAGCATTGATCCACAAAGAGTAGAAGCCATTGTTAAAATTTCACCTCCTAAGAATCTTAAGGGAGTTAGATCATTCTTTGGAAATATTAACTTTATTAGGAGGTTTGTCCCTGATTTTGCTCAAATTGCCAAGCTAATAAATGATATGATAAAAAAAAAAGAGAAATAAGATGGATAGAGGAAAATACTATAGATTTTCAAAAGATCAAAGATGCAATTACTCAAGCTCCAGTATTAAATTAGCCATATTATTCTAGAGATTTCAAGATCTACTCAAATGCCTCAGAACACACTATTCCTGCAGTTCTAGCTCAGAAAGATGAAGAGAAAAATGAAATGCCTATAACCTTTATGAGCACAGGATTGAAGGGTGCTCAATTGAAATTTTCTTTGCTAGAAAACAAGCTTATGCATTAATCATAGTTTTAGATCATTTCAAGTGCATTTTTGGATCCAACAAGGTAATAGCCTATATCCCTTACCTTGTTAAATATGTTTTCACATAGACTTAACCTTTAGGTAGTCCTGCAAGGTGGATGGCTAAATTTCTGCAATATGATGTGGAATTCAAAGTAGTAAATATGGTCAGAGGATAGGGATTGGAAAATTATTTAGCTAAAAAATAAGGGGAGGCTATGAATAACACTATTGCAATAGATGACTAGTAAGAAGCAAGAGCAGTTGATAATTCTAATTGCGGTCGGTATGATGATACTATATTTTACCTTCAAAACTTGTCATTTCTAGGAGACATACCCCAAAACAAAAGAAGGTCAATAAAGCAATTGGCTTAAAGGTATTACATTCAAAGGAAGAATGTATTGGAGACATCTAGATGGTGTGTTGCTTCTTTTTTTGTATAGAAAGAGATCACTCAAGTGATAAAAGAATATAATTTTAGATTTTATGGGGGTCACTTTGCTTCAAATGCCACTGATCACAAGATCATGAGAGCTGGTTATTATTGGCCCTCCCTATTTAAGGATGTTTATCAGTTTGTTAGGAGATGTTATAATTGTCAAATTTTTGTAGGAAAGAAGAATTTGCATGCCATGCCCCTGAAGCCAGTGATCGTGGAAGCTCCTTTTACTCAATGGTAAATAGATGTCATAGGTGATATTAACCCCAATTATTCTGGAGGTCGTAGGTGGATCATTACAACAATAGAATTTTTTACCAAGTGGGTAGAAGCAGCACCTCTCAATAAATCCACTACAAAAGTGGTCATCAATTTTTTAGAAGAGCACATATTGACAATATTTGGGGTTCCAAGGAAGATAGTCACAGATAATGGTAACTACTTCACTTATTTTGAGATGATTCAATTTTGTGCTAGGTACAATATAGAGCTTTCTCATTCTAAAAATTACTATCCTCAAGGGAATGGTTTAGCAAAATTCTCATATAAGAATCTGATCACAAGAATCATAAGAGTATTAGGCAGAAAAAAAATAAGTTGGGATAGTGAGCTAAAGTTTGCTTTATGGGTTGATAGAATATCTATCAAAAGAAGCACATGAAAATATTATTATGAACTATTATATGGTGAGAATGCTCTATTACCTCCTCAAGTGGATAGTCATACTTTATCTTTGCTTATTCTTGATCATGATAATCCAAATGTCTTGCAAAGAAGACTTGATCAAATTGTGAAGTTGCAAGAAGAAAGAAATGATGCATTAATGAATATAGTTGAGCAGGCTCATAAAACAATGTAGTTGTTCAATAAGAAAGCTAAGGGTAAACCTTTAGGGAGGAGATATAGTGCTATACTAGGATCCCAAAAATGAAAAGCATGGTGAGAAGGGGAAGTGGGAACCCAAATGGCTTGGATCCTATCAAATCCTTCAAAAAGTATGCCAACATACTTACAAATTGTAAACTTTGGATGGTATAGAATTTTCAATTCCTATCAATGGCCAACATTTGAAATTGTATTATTCTACACAGAGGGCCTGAGAAGCCTCAAAAAAAAATTGTGTGTTTCAATATTGTTATTTATAGGTGATTAAGGTGTTCTTTCTAGGTGATTAAGGTGCTCTTTTTAGGTGATTAGTTTAGTTTTGAGTCCTTGTTGTCTTTTGGAGATTCTAGAGTTCTTAGGTGATTCATTGTTAAATAGTATTTTCATCACCTGTCCCAGTTGGAGCCTATGTTGGATCCTCAAAATCCAACTTGAGTTTACCCCAAATTTTTGAATTTTTGGTGTCCTATGGTCTTTTAAAATTTGCAATACCCATTTGAGTTCTTTCCAATTATTGTAATTTTTGGTCCTTCTGAAGTCTTGTTTCACCCTCCAAGTGCAATGAAATTTTTTATATCACCAAGGTTAGGCCTTTGTTTTTGTTTTCGTAAGGTCTTTTTGTTAGTAAATGTTTGGCCTAACTAAGGTTGATGCAGGAGCCTATCTTTCGAAGGGCATAACTTTTGATCCGACCATTGGATAGGCTATAAATTTTATAGGGAGTTGAATAATGAGGAGGAAAATGATGTAGCTAGGCCATTAAGGGACATAAATTGCAATTTTTAGGCCTTTTCAGATTTTTTTGAGCCTTAATTCCTTCATCTAGTGCCCCAAAAAAGGATTTTAGTAGTTTTTTAGAAAAGTCCAAAAAATAATTACTTCTAGACATGGGTACGTGTTGATATTTTATAGAAAGCTTAACATGGGTGATATGGTGATGGGTTTTAATTTTTAGGGCCATCCAAGCTTTTTTGGTGACTTACTAAAAATAGGGTTGTTTTTGGCTGAAAATGGTAAATTTTCCAAAAATAGTAATTTTGTATCTTTAGGGCTTTAAGATGTAGGGTTTTGTTTTAGGGTTTCTCACATTGTAAAAAGGGGGGAAACCCTAAACTCTAAACTTGAAAACCCTAAACTCAAAACCCTAAACCCTAAAAAATAAAAATAAAAAATAAAAACCAAAAGGCAATGGAGATAGTGGCTATTATGGATCATTTCCAATTATGGGCCATCATCGAGGTAGTTACAATTTTTGCAATTATGGACCAAGGGATCAAACTATTTAAGAGAGTTACTGCAACAAGAAACATCAAGTTTTTGAATAGTAATTTTGCAAGAGGTATATCAGAGTGCCCATCCTTGTTGGTTGTATCTTCCTTTGTGTGTCTTGTCTAGTTACCCCTTTTTCTTCCTCATTATTGTGTAGGTTTTTTCTGAGGAGGTGTCCAGTTTATCGAGATCAGTTCCAATGGCTAGGACCAAAAGCTAGGAGTCTCTTTGTTCCATCATTTGAACAAAAAGTTGTAGTTCTCTATTGCATCATTTGAATGGAGAACTCATTTATATTTTCTTAGAGAGATTTGATTACATTGATTAGACTCGCATTGTAATGATTTATTGGATAATATAATCTTGCTTTATCATTTCAGTAATTTTATGTGTTATTTTTATTGTTGTCCTATTTACATGTTACATCATTTGACTGTGTAAATGGTATCTTTTTCCACTGGCATGCTTAATCACCTTTGTTGCATTATTTGAATGAATGTGGTTGGATTAATTTTATCTTCTTCCTCCTTCTCTCTTCACCATATTTTAATTTTGGCTATAATTTCCCAATGGATAAGGTGCCAGTATACTTTTTTAAGGACTAGCTGGAGTTACTTCGAATCTTGGTCAACTTTTATGTTGCAATTTTATTTTATTTTTTGCAATTTGTATAAGCATGAGCATATAAGAAATATTTTAGGCTCACCTTTAGGGTTTCCTTACCTTACTCGGTCTGTCTAGAGTCTTAGGATAATATTTTTATAAGTTAAAGAGGTGGATCCACTAGAATCCACAGTTTTGAGGATCAGGAAATTCTTGCAATGTGACAAATCTATTAAGGGTGCAGGAATTTCTCCCAATAAGGGGATTATAGCTAAAATTTCCACCTCCATTTTCCTTCCCCCTCTAGCCTCTATTTTGACTCTATGCTTGATTGATAAGGCGATGAATTTTTGGGTCCCTTGTCCTTAAAAAGTTGATGATCCCCTATGAGTTTCTAGAACTATAATGATTTCTTACTACACTTGGATCTGAGGCCAACATTAGACCTCTAGAGAAGTGGCCATGGATCTGAGACCATTAATGGTAGGAGATCTTTGTAGCTAATATTTGGTAAAAGCAACACGATCTAAACTCCAACAACTCTAGGACCAAACAACCTCGGGATTGTACACCATAAATGTAGAAGTACTATGAGCAAGAATTTTGAAAGGTGGAATTTTGAATTCAAAAATGGAAATACCCCATGTATTCACTATAAATATGTATCCTTCTTATTGTAACCATCAAAAGCCCTCCATATTTTTGAGGGATGTTTTTCTTCATTCTCCTCTATGTGCTAGCCTAGCTTGCACGACCTTCTAGGTAGTTTTTAAACCTCTTCCTTCTCATGTATGTAACTCAAAGTTTGCATTAATAAGAATTTGTAAATATTTACTTATTTTTATCCTAGTTCTAGCGCGAGTGTTATGTTTCTATTGCATGTTCTTGAAAGGGTCTTGTGTTTGTCATGCACTATCGATCACTATGCATGTGTTCATTTAAACCCATTGAGGCATTGAGAGAGTCTTATTCTTTTTCTTTTGTGCATCACCACCCCTTAGGCTAGGCTAGATAGTTTTATGTTTCTCACAGTTTATTTCTTTACCTTTCCCACATTTTACTTCTTTCTTGCAATTTGTTTCATATTCCATTTCCTGTTTTCTCTCTTTTGAGCAACCTAGGCTAGGAGTAGAGTAGCATACTAGGAGTAGAATGAAGAGCACCAATAAAGACATCTAGAAGCAAGGAAATGAACTTGGGTTAAAAATATTATAGGTCATTCGATGATATTTGTGTCCCATGTTGTCCTAGACTTCTCAAGACTAGCACCCCCACATAAGGCTTAGGGTACTGAATGCACCCACTCGATCAAGGTGGTAGTACACATGAAGGCTATAAACATATAGGGTCATGACACCCAAGGAGTGCAAGGGGTTCACTCCTAGCCCCCCAACAATCATAAAGACCCTTAGTAGGACTAGCAATTATTTATGTTCTTATTATGTAGAATAAACGTGATATAATTTAAATAAACAAGACTAATAGTCTTGATTAAAGTTTGATAAATTTTAGTTTTATTAAGGTTTAGCTTGGTGTAACCACCAGAAAGGGTCACACCCGATAGCGGCTCCTATTGCGATAAATGGTAAAGATATAACATGCATACAAGAAAACAAAATTGACAACAAATGAAACAAGAAAGAAAACACTTTATTCCATTGTATTTGAAGTCAAAACCCAATTACAAGTACGTCCCTCTTAGGGATATTCATTTTGATACAATATTACAATAGGAGTGCACAATTGTTTTCCCTCTTAAGGGTAGGTGTGATTTCCAAATGCCTCTCAGAATGGCACGAACTGCTCTAGGGTGGAGGTGCCCTCTTCTTCGCAATGGGGAAGGAACTTGATGGTTTGCTCTCCTTTGAAACTGTTCCCTACGGTCAAGAAACAACAAGAATGTCAAAAATATAGGCAGCCTCTCATGATGAGGCCCTTTTAGGTAAATTGCATAATGACACCATTAACATGCATAATCAAGAAAACATAAAGAATGCTTCTAAGCTATGCAAAGTGAATCAAGATTCATGTAATAGCGTAAAGGAAAGTAGCAACTACACTATGCATGGATCAGATATGAAAAGTGAAGCATAAACATGCATAAAGAAAGCATTTAAGTCCTAATTGAAGCATAAGCATAAAATGTAAATCTAACCTAGTTCTACGGTCAAAAGTCTTCTAAAATGCTATTAAACCATAAAAACATCTAATCTAACCTAATTAGCTGGACATAAATAGAAATAGGAAGGCGGTTATACCTCTGCTGCAAACCACAGCTCTGGTGCGTGGTCTGCACTGTAAACCATGGCTGACAACCATGGTTAGCACTCTGATAGGCTTACCCTCAATTCCAAGGGTAGTGGGCTTAACCTCCTTGTCCAATTGATGTTCAAGGGTCACCTTCGATGTCCTTCTGATAGGTTTGGTGGTCAAATCACCGTGATGGGCCTTCGTTTGCCCGGATTTGCGTTTCTTGGCTCTCCTAGACTCCTAGGGCATCCATAATGCAATTCATCATGAATCTTGGCAAGTAGGTAGGGGATAAGTGCAATAGCTCTCTCTTAGTATACTCGATTGAGTGTACAATTCGATAGGGCTCCGCTGCTCAAATCTCCAATGCTCTCTCTGATTGTTTTACCTTCTCCTCTATTTTGCCCTAATTTTGAGGGGTACTTATAGGACTACCCAAGGGCTAGGGGTGGCTTCCTGGAGAAGCCAAGATCAAGAAGGGGTGGTTAGGATAGTTGGAATGGAAGCTTCCACCCTCTAACCACCTTCTTCTAGATCCAATGGTCGTTTCAACCGATTTGGCTCGGATTGAAGGCCAACTGAACTTCAGTTAAGACCGTAGGTCACAACTACGGTCTAGACTACAAACCATAGGTCTCAGCCATGGTTCAGCTATAAACCGTAGGTCTGGGCTGCGGTTCAGACTGATTAGGCCAAGGAGCCCAAATTGAGTGGTTAGAACCACTGCTCTATCTTGGAGTCTATCCAAGATCTTCCATATGGTCTTGTAGCATGTCCATATGAGTAGTCACCCTCGACATGACGCGTTTTAGGTGTCTACAGATGCCCCTTTTGAGATGCGTTGTGAGATCGAACAACGCTGAGAAAAAATAGACCTCCTAAAATGATGTCGAAGGTTCTATGATGATCATTAGTCAGATCAACATTAGATGCCCCAGGTCCAACAAAAGGACGCACATCCTGGAATCATTGCTTCCAACTCTTTGGAGGCTTAAACTTGAAAAGCTTGTACTCACCATCAATCATTCGGGTAGCTTGCATGTACAATAGGCTTTCACGCCTATATGATCCGAAAGGTGGAGAACAACAAGCAACATCATATTTGCTATTTACCCCAAGCAAAGGGGTAAGCTTATGATAGTTGTTTACAATGATTCGCAAGGATGAACACAATTTTGACAAGATCAAGGGATCTACGATCTTCGGGATCTTCTATTGATTTTGATTATGATTTGATATTATGACTACCCCCTCAAGCGATGAGTCGATGAGGGTAATGACAATGTATGAAGCGATGATGTCACTTGACCACCATGGATGATCTGAACAAATTTAGATTTGAGCAAATTAATGCCTTGGCTAGGCCTAGTTCAGCTTTTGATTCCAACTATTAATAGTATTTGCACGCTTCTATCCCATGGAGCAGTCAGGCTACAATAGCCATCTTAGGGAATCGAATTGATACAAATCCAATCAGATTTGTGTTGAATCAAATTATCGATGATTTGCTGAAAAAGAGGTCATAGAAGAAATGACATGCAACGCCTCATTCCCGTGGAGCAGTCCAACTGCGAAGGCCTTCTTAGGGATTGAAAAGAAGCATATCAGATCAATGATGACAATTTTTCCCCAAATGTCCTTATGGTAATTTACTCATCTTGTCGGATTGCATGGATCGCAAGTCGCTGCAACCGCCAAGTGTATAGGGTAAATTACTGAATACGAGGCGCATTTGGTGTTTTAATTATTTGATTTTTTTTGAATGTTTTGAATTATACATTGAGCTTATTTATTTGGCTGGGAGGTGTGTCACTCCATGAAAGGATTATCATAGCGATGACCTCGGTTGTACTTTATAATCTCAGCCAGATTTTTAATTTTTTATTGGATCTCGATGCTTGATTATCACCAAATTTCCAAATTAGCTTGCTTTTATTGAGTTCTGACCCAATGGGAGGCATTAATTGATCTTTTTGGCCCTTCCCATGGTGGGATTTTCTAAAATTTCTTGCCAGTTGCAAACCATGGCTAGGGTCTACGGTTCCCATTTGCAAATTTGGGAACCATGGCTAGGGCCTATGGTCCGCGTGAATATGAGAAGTCTATAAAAATTCCAAATTTCAAATATCTCTCATTATTCCTTGATAGTGACTTACAAACTGGAGCTCTAATAGTGACAATTGACAAAACTAACCTGCAACCTACCACACCTTACCCGCACACCGACTTACAACATGATGGCAAGGCGCGGGCAAGCGTCTTCTAGCCACGGGGGACGAGGGGAGGGCAAGGTAACTCAAAAACCAAGACCTCGCATCCATTACCAATTAAAATGAACCCAATTAAGAAATTGGTAAATCAATTACACTAAACTATTGGTAATGAACCTCATCTTAGGCTAGGGTAGCTTAGATTTAATTTTTTTGCATTTTTGGCCATGGTATCGCACCCGATCGGACTTCAATCGGAGACCGTAGGTACTAGTTACGGTTCCCAATTGGTCAATTGGGGACCATAGCTACTAGCTGTGGTCAGCATTCAAAATCCCAATGGTCAATTTTTGACCGCATGCGGACCGTAGGGTTGACTCGCGGTTCACCAACTTTAGGAAAAATTTATAAAATTTTTAATTTTTCTAAATTTTTAGAGGCAATTAATATCATTTAATGCATTTTTGACCTGTCTGATTGACAAATTTGATTTGTAGGCCTGCATGATGACATGTTTTTGCAATTTTATCAATTTTTTACTATTTTTGATGATTTTTAGATCAATTTTTAAATGTTTTTGCTTGTTTTAGTTAGATTTTTCCTTATATTATGCTATTTATTTTAGATATTGACCTCTAGAGCGTGAGAGCCTAACATTCTAAAGACTCTCTATGGAGAGCTCACTGATGGTGAGCGAGAGTGGTTCGAAGTTGTCGACTTCGGCTACGTTCTAGATCTACCCACCATTAGGGTAGATCAATCCTATCTGACTGCGTTGGCCCAATGCTGGAATATGCGGACCAACACATTTCACCTACCTACAGGTGAAATGATAGTTACACTAGAGGACGTATACAGGATCTTCAGGATCCCCATTGATGGTGAGGCCATCGTATGCTCTACTTCTAGGGCTAAGGAGTCCATCTTCGATGCTATCTACGGTGCTCGGAGCGAGGAGGCTCAAGGCGCCATTGACCATGGAGGGGTCCACATCGGCTATTGGTAGGGGAAGAATGTCTTCTCCATGCATGAGGCCATTTTCATGCACCTGGTGGTGCAATATGTGCTTCCAGACTCCTCGAGTATGAGGATTCCTTGGAACCTTCTAGCTACTATGCGTAGAGTTGTATAGAGCTCTATCCGCCAACCACTGCTCCTAGCCTAGGGGAGCACTCTATTAGCTCAGCTGTATCGAGAGCTATATCAGATTACTAAGCGTAGCCGTAAGGGCATCAATTGTAGTCTACTTTTATAGATCTAGGGTTGGTAGCATATCAGGGTAGAGCATCCTAGGGAGCTGCCCCTACACATTACAGACATTGATGATGAGCATCAGTGCTATGCTGCCTATTGGCCTCGGGAGGAGGAGGGTTTCCATAGTAGGACTCATGTTGGTGAGACCCAACATTACATTACCCAATTTGTAGCACTTGGGTCGGATGATATCTAGTGGCGGCCCTACATGGATTGTCCTGACTGGCCTAAGGTCGATGAGAGGCTTCGATGGGCTCATTGGGATAGATGGCTACTCGATCGAAAGGCTGAGATCAAAGAGTTTCAGTTTTTCTCTCATGTCCTATGGTAGTTTGGCATGGTGTAGGACATCTCGAAGATCCCATTCACTTACAGGTGCCTAGATTTGGAGAGGGATCTATCGTGGATCTAGCCTCCGGCTCTAGGTGATGCTCCAGATGACTTCCAAGAGACTGGGGTTGACATAGCGGTGACCACTCTAGAGTATGATGGATGGTGGTCTCTATTCTACTGGTATGGGATAGGGCCTCTAGGCCAAGTGGCAGATCAGGCCGGAGTAGAGGTGGATCCTGATGGGTGTAGGGTGCACCAATGGATAAAGGGTAGTTAGGGCATAGAGGCTACCACTGAGGAGGCTCTCAAGATTGATCCTGATGAGGAGGCTCTAGAGGAGGGTGAGGTCCCTCTTGATAGTGTAGAGGGGCTACTCTTAGCATAGGTGGCTGACTTGCAGAGTCAGCTTGGTCGATTCTAGATGTAGTAGAGGGAGCGTGACACTACTATCACTACTCTACAGGCATATTGATAGAGAGAGATCATCGATTGATGTAGGTAGAGTAGGATATTGCTAGCCTGACAACATGGGCGACCATAGTAGAGACCTAGGTTAGCGAGCTCACTCATGCTCATGACTTGGTAGAGGCATAGAGGGATGCGGCCATAGTAGAGCGGGATCTACTCAGGGCATAGAGGGGGGTCCTCCATCCTCTCAGGTGATTATGGGGCCTCTGATGGCACCAACAGTAGTACTACCAGGTGGTCGAGATCCTATGGTAGAGATTCAATGCCTACAGGGTTTACTTATGAGTGCCAATGAGAGGCATGCATCTAGGGTTGCTCGGGTAGACCAGCTGGTTGGATACATTCAGATGTTGGGTGTAGAGGTTCTTGAGGATCCATATGCTGTAGAGTCCCAATGGACTAGATCTCGGACTATAGGATAGTCCACTACTAGCTCTAGCCATCGCACCCATCGGAGCGAGAGGACACATAGGTCCTCCAGTACGCATGGTGGCAGCAGTCATACCAGGACTAGGGAGGTAGGGCAGTCTACTACAGCATCCAGTCATAGGTCCCGATGGATAGAGGTGCCCATAGCATAGGGGGTAGTTGGATGAGTGCTAGGCCTCTTTGGGCTAGGTGGTACTCAGGGCTCATAGTAGGATCCATAGTAGTAGAGGGGAGGAGAGTAGAGCTCCTGAGCACAGCACTGAGGGAGGAGGTGAGAGCTCTAGTACAGGGGGAGCAGATCAGAGCTAGAGCTCTACTGTTACAGGACATATTTTTGATATATCTCATTTTTGGTGTAAGGTCGAGGACCTACACATTTGTAGCCTACGGGTATTTTTGTACTCCCGATGTACTCTGAGACACACATTATATGATATGATCATTATTATGGCTCATTTATTGTGTACTCATTTATTTTTAATTTTATGTTTATGTGATGCACATGGATGCAATGCTTATGTTATATTGATGCTATATGATGTGATGTATGGATGACATGCACTAGATAGCTATTTGATTTATGATGATGATATGCAGTGATCTTAGATGCTTAGATGTGCTTTTTGATGGATGCATATGGATGCGATGTTTTTCTCTTAACGCATATTTGATATTGCTTTCTTTTCATGCATTAATGTATGTAATGCTTTATTTACATGATGCTAATCTAATGTAAATGAACTTGTATGCTTTAATCACTTAAAACATAAGGAATGAATGCAAATATGTTTATCAATCTAATGGATGACGCCACAGAATGTATAAAAATCATGAATGTAATTGAAAATCCTTAAGATAAGAATTTAATCAATTAATCACCCATATATGAAATGCAATGGTATGCAATGTTTATGATGCGAATGATATAATGTGTCATTCGATTTTCTTTTGCAATTTTGAAAAATGTGCACGATATAGTCAGTGGTCGTCTAAATATTATTGCTAATATCCATCCGGTATCTATCCTATATGTTGATTGTGCTTTATATAATGATGTATCATGGGTTTGATACTTTGCAATTTGATGATTTATATGGTTGCCATTTTTGACACTTTGTTGCTATGGGAGAAATTTTTGAGGTTTTCCATGAGACTCAAACACCCTAATAGACTTATCAAAAGTTGCATACTAACCACACTAGACTTCTGAGATAAAAGGCTTTTGCTAGGATAGACCCTAACTGTTCATTATCCCTGTGTGTGCAAATGAATATTTTAAGATAAGACACGAGCGTTCCCCGATGTCAGGCAGGATTCTTTCAGCCCATTGCTAAGATAGGGGTTCCACAAATGTCTTATCCAATCTCAAGTTTAGATTTTAGTTGGACTAAGCCACTAGGCAATGCAGGACACCTGAAGCTAGCTCTTCCACATTCAAACATTGGTCTTGTTCATAAGCGAGATGCTAATGCATCAGACATATCATCATGCGTAAGGTACAGTAGTGTTGACAATTCCAGGGATTCAGGCTCATTCCTTTCTATCCTTCAATTTTTGGGATACTTGCTCATATGTAGTGAAGCAAGGGAGTCGATTCCATATTCTTTTTGAACTATCTTTGGATCTTCATTTGATCTCTCTTCGAACTGGATTTTGGATCTTCATTTGATCTCCACTCGAACTTTTGATTTATGATCTTCATTTGATCTTCACTTTGAACTTTGATTTAAGCCTATTTTTTGATCTTCACTTGATCTTCACTTTTCGGCATTTACATTTGATAATCTTCTTCAGAAACTTTCCTTTGGGGAGATTTACTTGGAAAAACTATTTTGGTATATCGATTGAGAATATCGATCTTATGATATCAATATGGGATATCACTCTGGGGAGTCGATCTATGATATCGATCTAGGGTATCAATCATGAGGATTGATATGGGATATCTCTTTGGGATATGCTCATTTTATCGTAAGCAAGGGATTCTGAATAGGGAACTAACCTATCCTTTTGCCAACTGCCAACATTTCCCATACCGTCCGCACAGAGGGATAAGCAAGAATAACTCTTTTCACTTCAGGATACCCGGTCCTGCTTCATGGCTTTCATCTTCCCCTAGTCCTTGTTAGGATTGTTTAAATTTATTGATTAGTGATAGGCTTCTGATATGCTAAGGGCTATACTAACTGAACCTTAGCTACAAAAGCAAAGCAAGCTTTCTACCAACTCTTGATAAGACTACTAGGTATGGTTGAGTGACCGAAAAACCATAGTATATCTCCATAGCAACATTATAGGTTGTGTTGAAAAACACAATTACTCACATGAATGATGGATCATGATAAATGCAGAGATGCATGATTTAAACACAAATGTGGCATCGTTTGTAAGATTGACAAACACAAATGCCTTCTATTATGGAATGCAATGGATGATGAATGCCTATATGCAATGCAATAATGCAGTGAATGCATGTGTAAATGTAAAATAAAAATGCAAAATTCAAATGCAAATGCAAATGTTTTTGGATTTTATGCTTTACCAATTTTTTTGGATTTTATTGATTTTATAATTTTTATGGGTTTTGAGCCTCATAATTGACCAAACGATGAGTACATGCCTCTGGAGCCTTTAGATTGACCAAGCAATTTTTAGGAATCCTTGGAGCTTTTGGGATTGACCAAAGGGATTATGGGTACCTTTGGGGCATTTTGGGATGACCAAGCGATTTTGAGAATCCTTGGAGCCTTTGGGGTTGACCAAGCAGTTTTTTAGAAACTCTTGGTGCCTTTTGCATTTGACCAAAGGGTAGATGCCTTTGGAGATTTTTAGGATGATCGAGCGATTATAAGCAAATCCTTGGGGCTTTTAACTAACATGACCAAGCGGTTTCATGGACCCTTGGAGCCTTTTGGGATGATCGAGTGGTTTTGACCAAACCCTCGAAGCTTTTGAGGTTGACCAAAGGGCTTACAGATGCCTTTGGAGCTTTTTACTGACTTGACCAAGCGGTTTTTAGGAACCCTTGGAGCCTTTTGGGAAGGGCATGCTGCCCTATATACCCCTAGTGAGTGTGCCATTCGACAATGGTGAGGGAGGTGCAATACCTCTAAATTCCTCATTTTTCCTTATCGAATATGGCGTGGCTGGTGGGAAAGGTATGCTACCTTGAAGACCCCCAACGTGCATGCTATTTACTAAAAAGTAATCAGCTTGTTTAGGAAGAGTGATAGAACTCAACTCCCCTAGGTGAAGATTGGACCTCACCGGTGTGCCTATGCTTTGGCATGGGTGAACGAGAGAGCCATCCTCATGGATCTCATCTCGTTCGACTAGGTCTTCGATGACCCTCTTAAATGACTGGCAACTTCGAATGTCATGTCCATGCACTCGATGATACACACAAAAGGGACCTCTATTAGGTGACCCAGTTTTGGATGCCCTACGCTTAACTTTAGGTAATATGAATGCCTGTGCCTCGTGTAACTTTTGAAACAAAGTTAGAGTAGTCATCTGAAATGAAACTACTCGTTGCACTGGCCTATTGGGCCTACGAGGTGACTGATGACTCTGAGGTCACTTTTGAAGAGGTGTAACCTCCACTTCATCATATTGGGGCACTCTAAGAGAACCATCTACATGGTAAACCCCCTTATCTATCAAATTTTGCACCACACTCTTAAATTCATGACAATATCGAATGCCATGACCCTCTATTCGATGGTAGAGATAGTAGTGATGCTCCCTGTAACCCATAGGTTTAACTCTATTTGGGTTTAAAGGGATGACATTAGGCAAGGTGATGACCTTAGCCTCTTGCAGCTTCTAAAAGATATCAGACATAGACTCTTGTAATGGAGTCCCATTATGCTGTGACTATTTTGGGCTCTTGCCCCACATTGGTTTGCTTTGAGAATCCAATGGTTGGGTTGGCCGCATGGGCTTTTGCTTCCATTGAGGCTTTTCCTGTACTTGCATAGGAAGCGATTCATCCTCAGGCAAGGGTTGCTTTTGTAATTCTAGATTTTCAATCCGGTTCTTGATAAAATGCAATGACTTATCTTGCTCATCCATTCGATGCTCCATCCATTCTAGATGGCTTAAAATGGATCGCAATATTGACAAAGAATTCATATGTATTTCCAATGACTGATTCGAAATACCTTTGTCATTTGAAGGAAATAGAAAAGTGGATGCTATGGATCCATTAGGTAATTGCAAATCACCTATTTCCTTCACTTGAGTTGATGTGGATGCTTCTTGATGATACATTTCATCAATGTTATCCACATGCTCATGCATATGACTCAGCTCAAGCTCTTGTTTCACTTCATTGTGTTGAACTGTGTCACTTTCAGTACCCCCAATCTGATGTGAGGAACCTACTTGTTTGTGCTCTCGAGATGGTGCCTTGAGAAATGAGTCAGGAGTGACTAATCTCAAAAGTTCTGGACCTGGCAATGTGGAAACACCACTGGATTCCCCCATCTCCTACTTTATGTGATTAAGAATCACTTGATCATCTAGCCTAATGTCGACCATCCCCACAAACTCATGAGAAAACTCCACAACTTCATGCATCGTGGGTAATTCATCCACATACTGAGGTTGTTCTATTTCAGTTGTGATAACTGAACCTTCCTCATGCTCACACGATGTCTCCGGGATAGGATCCATAGGTGGAGACTCGATGAAAATCTGACCTAAATCTTTAGTGGACTCTATGGTGGGCAGCATCGTAATACTAGCCTCCATAAGCTCTTCATATTCACCATAGTCCTCGTAAGAACTATCTGGTGTCATGATGGATGAAGAGGGTGTGATACACTCGGGTGCATCCATGACCATGCTAGGTTCTTCCTCCTTGATAGGAGTGTGAAGATCCTCTAATGATACCTCCGAAGCAGTTGTGAGCAACTCCGTAAGGGCATTCATTAATCCTTCCCTGCTAAGCGGTGTCGAGAGTGTAGGGGTTGTAGGTGACTCCATAGGTGATAGCGGTGGGGATGGCAATTCCAACACCGTCTATGAAGCTGCATCCACACTTTGGATAGGCTCATCCAATTTATCTTGCAGATGCATAGGCATCTCACCTGGTTCCTACGGATTATCCTCAGGCTTATAATACTTGAAGGGATCTGGGTCCACTTCAACTACATGAACTTCACCCCCATGGGTGTACTTAATGCATTGATGCACTATTGATGGTATGCACTCCATGGCTCTTATCCACGGTCTACCAAGCAGCAGATTATACTGTCTTGATCCCTCTAAAATGTAGCACAATGTAGGAATAATATTTTGTCCCACCTCGATGGGGAGGACTATTGTGCCTACTGTAGGGGATTCCACATCATTAAAGGCTTGCAATATGAAATTTGTTTCCTTGATGTGAGAAAGTGGAATTTTGAGATGTTTGAATGCTGAGGTGGTAATGATATTAATCGATGATCCTGTATCCACCAACACTCGCTTATACACAATCTATTGTATCCTCACTATGATATGCAATGGAGGATCAGATTCTCGAATAGGGATAGGTTTGACTTCCTATTTATGGAAAGTAATCACAGGTTCCTTATATGGTGGAATAGACTGTATATGCCCCAAGGATTGTGATGACCTTCGAGCATTGACATTGCTCACCTATCGAACTTGACTACTCTCGACCTCACGCTTACGCATGGGATCCCTAGATGTCTCTTTCGATTGCTCTTCGATAACCCTAGGCATGTCTATCTATCTATAAGCATGGCTATCTACTTGCTTAAGTGGCAACTCTTGATGATGCACTAGGTGCATCACGTTGACTTGTTGCCTGAACACTCTAGGTATGAGCTTCTTTTCGGGAATTACCTCACATGATTGTTCTTCACATGCTTTCTATTGGTAAATCCTCTCTTCACACCATTGGAGCTCATCCAACCTTTGTTGATGCACTCTCTTTCTTTCTACGGACTCACGCTCTAGGCACTTACGCTGACGGTGCACTTCCTCCAATTGGTCTTGGAGTAGTCGCCTCTCATGGGCTGCATGAGACTCAGATTCCCTATAGGACTGACTCATGGAGTATGATCCATGACTCTCTATCTCCTTAGATGGAGACCTAGGGACTTGGGTTCTCACCATATGTGAAGAAACCCCATGATCTGTATGGGTGAACCCCCTGCATGATGAAGGGAGCTCGTGATGACTCTCAGAAGGTCACGCTTGGAGGATTGGATCCTCAGGTGCACAATGAGTGTGACGCCTAGCAAGGAGGTGTACGAGGTTTGAAATATCCTCAGGAGAACATCGGGAGCATTCAGAGCCCCTCCATGAACTCTCCGACTCATTAGCTCGTGATTGAGCTCTATCATGCCTAGTCATCATGATGAACCGACTAAACAAGACTCGAGAGGTTTCCTCTCTTACTAAAAATTGTGGCCTCAAGGAGGGCCTTATCTTGATGAATTAAGCAATAAAGAAGCATACAAAGTAAACAATGTGATTATCTCCTTTATATTTTAAAATTTGAGCCCTAAACTGTTTGATGTGTTTTCAATATGTGTTGTATCAGTTGTAGAAACTCTTATCATATTTTGTAAAACTTGTTGGATTTTATTCTTGGTTTAATGGATTTCACCTGTACGCTCATAGCTCGACAACTTGGCTATGAACTCCAAGTCACGTAAATCCCCCATGTGTGGTAATGAAGCCCACACCTGGACAAGGAGCATAGGTCCTACCAGATCCTCACCCAATCTCACCTAGTCAGTGTTATACCCTCTGAAGAGGAGTACATGCAAATTTTTTGGGCTACGGATGGTTCTTGGATCTGGTATTGGTCTATATATCAAGGGTTCATAGGATTTGGGCCAACGGATGGAAGTTACGCCCACCGTCGTTGAACCCTACTAGTGGTTGGATGTCAAGCCCAACTCACTAGCGTTTAAGTGTTTCATGGTGTGTGTGGTTCTTTTTAATGTACATAAAATAAATGCATCATATAGCACACATGCTCATTTTCTAAATGCTATGCATATGAAAGATGTTTCAGATTCAAAAAATGCAAGCTACTCTAGATGCTCTTTAAGACTATGCACATTACGATGCTAAATGGCCACTAATCGGGCCTCACACATGCAAACCATCAACACATATCTATCAAGCACATTGTAGCCTAGGGTGGACTACAATCAGAGGTCCGTTGTTCCCAATAGCACCTTTCTATTGAAAGCAAAGTACGAAAAGCAAACTAGGACAATTGATTTACCATTTTTTTAGTTCTTTTCCTAATTTGCATTCGAATTTGACCTACTATAAAAACACAGAGAACAGAAAAGTGATAGAGGTCTAGAAAAAGGACCTACCTCATGTCCTACACTATCTAGAATTCTAAAATTGTCTGTCTGTGTTGTCAGCAAGAAACCATAGGTCTGACCTACGGTTCTGACTGTGAACCATGCCTTGTACCTATGGTTCAGTTGTTGGGCCATAGTTGATAGCTGCGGTCTATACCTACAAATACAAAAGCCAACAAAGCATAGTCAGATCCTAAAAATATGGGGTGCCACCATGATCACCTCTATAACCACCAGAAAGGGTCACACCCGATAGCGGCTCCTATTGCGATAAATGGTAAAGATATAACATGCATACAAGAAAACAAAATTGACAACAAATGAAACAAGAAAGAAACACTTTATTCCATTATATTCAAAGCCAAAATCCAATTACAAGTACGTCCCTCTTAGGGATATTCATTTTGATACAATATTACAATAGGAGTGCACAATTGTTTTCCCTCTTAAGGGTAGGTGTGATTTCCAAATGCCTTTCAGAATGGCATGAACTGCTCTAGGGTGGAGGTGCCCTCTTCTTCACAATGGGGAAGGAACTTGATGGTTTGCTCTCCTTTGAAATTATTCCCTACGGTCAAGAAACAACAAGAATGTCAAAAATATAGGCAACCTCTCATGATGAGGCCCTTTTAGGTAAATTGCATAATGACACCATTAACATGCATAATCAAGAAAATATAAAGAATGCTTCTAAGCTATGCAAAGTGAATCAAGATTCATGTAATAACGTAAAGGAAAGTAGCAACTACACTATGCATGGATCAGATATGAAAAGTGAAGCATAAACATGCATAAAGAAAGCATTTAAGTCCTAATTGAAGCATAAGCATAAAATGTAAATCTAACCTAGTTCTACGGTCAAAAGTCTTCTAAAATGCTATTAAACCATAAAAACATCTAATCTAACCTAATTAGCTAGACAGAAATAGAAATAGGAAGGCAGTTATACCTCTACTGCAAACCGTAGCTCTGGTGCATGGTCTACACTATAAACCATGGTTGACAACTGTGGTTAGCACTCTGATAGGCTTACCCTCAATTCCAAGGGTAGTGGGCTTAACCTCCTTGTCCAATTGATGTTCAAGGGTCACCTTCGATGTCCTTCTGATAGGTTTGGTGGTCAAATCACTGTGATGGGCCTTCGTTTGCTTGAATTTGCATTTCTTGGCTCTCCTAGACTCCTAGGGCATCCATAATGCAATTCATCATGAATCTTGGCAAGTAGGTAGGGGATAAGTGCAATAGCTCTCTCTTAGTATACTCGATTGAGTGTACAATTCGACAGGGCTCCGCTTCTCAAATCTCCAATGCTCTCTCATCTATTTCGATAGTGCTTCACTATCAAAATCCTCTATATCTTGCCCTAATTCTGAGGGGTACTTATAGGACTACCCAAGGGCTAGGGGTGGCTTCCTAGAGAAGCCAAGATCAAGAAGGGGTGGTTAGGATAGTTGGAATGGAAGCTTCCACCCTCTAACCACCTTCTTCTAGATCCAATGGCCATTTCAACCGATTTGGCTCGGATTGAAGGCCAACTGAACTTCAGTTAAGACCGCAGGTCACAACTACGGTCTAGACTACAAACCGTAGGTCTCAGCCATGGTTCAGCTATAAACCATAGGTCTGGGCTATGGTTCAGACTGATTAGGCCAAGGAGCCCAAATTGAGTGGTTAGAACCACTGCTCTATCTTGGAGTCTATCCAAGATCTTCCATATGGTCTTGTAGCATGTCCATATGAGTAGTCACCCTCGACATGACGTGTTTTAGGTGTCTACACTTGGTCAATAAAGATATTGGGATCCACAATGGTGTTCACATCATGGTCACCAAAATGTGATAAGGGGAAATGGTAGAAGTATAGTAAAGGAACTCTTTGTGATGTTTCCCACTCTTCTCCTCACCTCAAGGATAGTGATAGTTTGTGAGCTTAGTGTTTAGAGTTTGATGGATTAGTTGAAGAACACCTATATTTATCCTAGGATTTCCTTGAGAAAGCTTAACCTTAATATAACCCTAATACACCATACAAATGCAATGAATAAGACCTAAAACTAAAATTATTATTTTTTAATTATGAAAGCAAAGACAATTTATATTTTCAAAGGCAAGGGCTCAAGATGGATGCGATAAAACTATATGTAATTTCAATTTTAATGATAACAAGATTGAAGATGGTCCCCTAAGTGATTAAGACTAAATAGACTTTTTTTTCTTTTTATTTATTTTAATACATAAACAAAAAATAAAAACTTATTTTCATAGGCAACAAATAGAAATAAAGTCTAAATGCTAAAAATGAAGAGGTGTGGATCTAGAAGAACTTGGTTCTACCATAGAGGCAAAAGTGCTACTGATCTCATAAAAGCATTGCTAATATTACTACATCTTAATGTCACTTTTTCTTTCCTAAAAAAATAGCTAGAAATAGAACAACTTAGGAGTAAAGAGGTATGCCTGAGCTAGAGGAGAGTATCAGTCTCCCTTGGCTAACATCAAACCCCTATTCAAAAATGAGCTAAAAATGATAAAATAATGAAAGTATGGATTAGATGATTAGTAGTAAAATTGCCACTAGGCTAGTGATAGCATTGTTGATGTTTTTTTCCACTAGCAATGCTTTTTAATGAGGAGGAAAATGATGTGGCTAGGCCACAAAGATTGCCATTTTCAGGCCTTTTTGAGATTTTTTCGAGCCTTAATTCCTTCATCTAGTGCCCCAAAAATGGATTTTAGTGGTTTTTTAGAAAATTCCAAAAAAAATTACTTCTAGACATGGGTAGGTGTTGAAATTTTATAGAAGGCTTAATATGGGTGATACAGTGATGGGTTTTAATTTTAGGGTCATCCAAAATTTTTTGGTGACTTACAAAAAATACGATTGTTTTTGGCTGAAAATGGTAAATTATCCAAAAATAGTAATTTTATATCTTTAGGGGCTTTAATATGTAGGGTTTTGCTTTAGGGTTTATCACATTGTAAAAAGGAGGGAAAACCCTAAACTCTAAACCTAAAAACCCTAAGCCCCAAACCTAAAAACCCTAATCTCAAAACCCTAAACCCTAAACACTAAAAAAAATAAAAAGTAAATAAATAAATAAATAAAAACCTAAAGGGGATGGAGATAGTGGCTATTATGGATCATTTCCAATTATGGGCCATCATCGAGGCAGTTATAGTTTTCACAATTATGGACCAAGTGATCAAACTATTTAAGAGAGTTGCTGCAACAGGAAACATCATCAAGTTTCTGCATAGTAATTTTGCAAGAGGTATACCAGAGTGCCCATCCTTGTCGGTTGTATCTTCCTTTGTGTCTTGTCTAGTTACCCCTTTCTCTTCCCCATTATTATGCAAGTTCTTGCTAAGGAGGTGTCCAATTTATAGAAATCAATTCGAGTGGTTGGGACCAGAAGCTAGGAGGCTCTTTGTTACATCATTTGAACAAAGAGTTGTAGTTCTCTTTTGCATCATTTGAATGGATAACTCAATTGTATTTGCTTAGTGAGATCTGATTACATTGATCATACTCCCATTGTAATAATTTATTGGATAATACAATTTTGCTTCCTCTTTTTAGTAGTTCTATGTGGAGTTTTTCTTGTTGTCCTATTTACATGTCACATCATTTGAATGTGTAAATAATGTCTTCTTTCATTGGCATGCTTAATCACCTTTGTTGCATTATTTTAATGAATGTGGTTGGCTTAGTTTTATCTTCTCCCTCTGCTATTCACCATATTTTAAGTTTTTCTACAATTTCCCAATGGATAAGGCATTGGTATACTTTTTGAAGCACTAGATAGGAGTTACTCTAAAGCTTGCTCAACTTTTATGTTGCAGTTTTATTTTATTTTTTGCAATCTATATGAGCATGAGCATATAAGAAATATTTTAGGCTCACCTCTAGGTTTTCCTTACCTTACTCAGTTTGTCTATATTCTTAGGACAATATTTTCCTGAGTTAAAGAGGTGGATCCACCACAATCCACAGTGTTGATTGGATCAGGGAAGTCTTGCAACGTGACAAATCTATTAAGGGTGTAGGAATTTCCCCCAACAAGGGGATTATAGCTAAAATTTCCACTTCCATTTTCCTTACCCCTATAGCCTCGATTTTGACTCTATGCTTGATTGCTAAGATGATGAATTTTTGGATCCCTTATCATTAACAAGTTGAGGATCCCCTATGAGTTTTTAGAACTATAGTGATTTCTTACTACACTTGGATGTAATAAGGACTTTTGGCCATTTTTGAAGGTTGGTTCTGATAAGAGACCGGGTTGCTCAAATACCAAATTAGAATCCAAGAAAAAACTAGATGGACTGGATCCTTAGAAGCATGTAGGTGAAGGCATGAACAAAGGACTGGTAATTGGACCCACATGGCATAAACTCATAGCAAAAGGTACAACCAAAATTTTTATAAAGACCATAGAGCTCCACAGTGGATTAGGACCAAAATAGGAGTTTGGCCTAGGGTCCCAAGAGTTCTTTTTTCTTTATTTTAATAAATAATCAAAAAAATAAAAACTTTTTTTGATAGGCAACAAACATATCTAAATTCTAAATGCTAAAAATGAAGAGGTGTGAATCTAGAAAAACTTTGTTCTACCATAGAGGCAAAATTGCTACCGATCTCATAAAAGCATTACTAATATTACTACATCCTAATGTCACTTTTGCTTTCCTAAAAAAATAGATAGAAATAGAAAAACTTAGTAGTAAAGTGGTCTGCCTGAGCTAGAGGAGAGTATCAGGTTCCCTTGGCTAACATCAAACCCTTTTTCAAAAATGAGCTAAAAATGATAAAACAATGAAAGTATGGATTAGATGATTAGTAGTAAAATTACCACTAGGCTAGTGATAGCATTGTTGATGTTTTTTTCCACTAGCAATGCTATCTAATAAGGAGTAAAATGACGTGGCTAGGCCACAAAGGGGCCTAGATTACCATTTTCAAGCCTTTTTGAGATTTTTTCGAGCCTTAATTCCTTCATCTAGTGCCCCAAAAATGGATTTTAGTGGTTTTTTAGAAAATTCCAAAAAAAATTACTTATAGACATGGGTAGGTATTGATATTTTATAGAAGGCTTAATATGGATGATACGGTTATGGGTTTTAATTTTTAGGACCATCTAAGCATTTTTGGTGACTTACTAAAAATACGATTGTTTTTGGCTGAAAATGGTAAATTTTCCAAAAATAGTAGTTTTGTATCTTTAGAGCTTTAAGATGTAGGGTTTTATTCTAGGGTTTCTTGCATTGTAAAAATGGGGGGAACCCTAAACCCTAAACCCTAAACGTAAAAACCCTAACCCCTAAACTTAAAACCCTAAACCTTAAACCCTAAAAAAGGAAAAAATAAAAACCTAAAGGAGATGGAGATAGTGGCTATTATGGATCATTTTCAATTATGGGCCATCATCAAGGCAATTATAGTTTTCATAATTATGGACCAAGTGATTAAACTATTTAAGAGAGTTGTTGCAATGTGAAATATCATCAATTTTTTGCACAGTAATTTTGCAAGAGGTATACCAGAGTGCACATCCTTGTTGGTTGTATATTCCTTTGTGTGTCTTGTCTAGTTACCCCTTTTTCTTCCCCATTATTGTGTAGGTTTTTGATGAGAAGGTGTCCAATTTACTTATATCAATTCCAGTGGTTGGGACCAGAATCCAAGAGTCTCTTTGTTACATCATTTGAACAAAGATTTGTAGTTCTTTATTGCATCATTTGAATGGAGAACTCATTTGTATTTGCTTAGTGAGATCTGATTACACTGATCAAACTCCCATTGTAATGATTTATTGGATAATACAATCTCGCTTCCTCCTTTAAGTAGTTATATGTGGAGTTTTGCTTGTTTTCCTATTTACATGTTACATCATTTGAATGTGTAAATGGAATCTTCTTTCACTGGCATGCTTAATCACCTTTGTTGCATTATTTGAATGAATGTGGATGGCTCAGTTTTATCTTCTCCCTCCTTATATCTTCACCATATTTTAAGTCTGGCTATAATTTCCCAATGGATAAGGCACTGTTCTACTTTTTAAGCACTACCTAGGAGTTACTTCGAAGATCGATCAACTTTTATGTTGCAGTTTTATTTTATTTTTTGGAGTCTAGATGAGCATAAGCATATAAGAAATATTGTAGGCTAACCTCTAGGGTTTCCTTACCTTACTCGATTTGTCTAGAATCGTAGCATAATATTTTCTCAAGTTAAAGAGGTAGATCCACTAGGATCCACAATGCTGATTGGATTAGGGAAGTCTTGTAGTGTGACAAATCTATTAAGGGTGCAAGAAATTCCCCCAACAAGAGGATTATAGCTAAAATTTCCACCTCCATTTTCCTTCCCCCTATAGCCTCGATTTTGACTCTATACTTGATTGATATGGCGATGAATTTTTGGGTACCTTGTCCTTATATAGTTGAAGATCCCCTATGAATTTCTATAACTATATGAACTAGATGAACTTGATCCTTAGAATCACGTATGTGAAGGCAACCATAAAGGACTGGTAACTAGACCCACATGGCATAAACTCATAGCAAAAGTTACAACTAAAATTTTGATAAAGACCATAGAGCTCCACAATGCATTAGGACCAAATAAAGCAACCAAACACATCTAGCCAGTAGTGGCAACTAAAATTATAGGATAAAGTGATAAGGGATGACTACCATAGGGAAATCCAACCAGACCAAAAATGATATTTTTTTGTCAGACTACCTCTAGCCATGCTCCAAAATATTAGGAGGGAAAACTTTACTTTGGGGGCTCTCACCCTTGATCCCCTTCATGGAGGGTCTTTGGTCCCCATCCCCCTAGTTGGGACTACTACCATTGCTCCAAACCCCTATAGGACATGCAAAGGTGCACAATTCCCTAGATGTGTTGTCTTTTCACTAAAATGGGGTACAATATTTAAAGCACCATCATTAGACCTCTAGATAAGTGGCCATGGATCTGAGACCATTAATGGTAGGAGATATTTGTAGAAAATATTTTGCATCGACAACATGATCTCAACTCCAACAACTTTAGGACCAAGAAACCTTAGGATTGTACACCATCCATGTAGAAGTACTATGAGCAAGAATTTTGAAAGGTAGAATTTTTAATTCAAAAGGGGAAATACCCCATGTATTCTCTATAAATATGTATCCTTCTTACTATAACTATCAAAAGCCCTCCATATCTCTGAGGAGCATTTTAATTCATTCTAATTTATTTCCTAGCCTGGATTGCACGGATTTCTAGGTAGTTTTTGAACCTCTTCCTTCTCATGTATGTAACTCAGAGTGTGCATTAATAAGAATTTGTGAATCTTTGCTTATTTTTATCCTAGTTCTAGCATGGGTGTTATGTTTCTATTGCATGTTCTTGAAAGGGTCTTGTGTTTGTCATGCACTATCGATCGCTATGCATGTGTTCATTTAAACCCATTGAGGCATTGAAAGAGTCTTATTCCTTTTCTTTGGTGCATCACCACCCCTTAGGCTAGGCTAGATAGTTTTATGTTTCTCACAATTTATTTATTTCCTTTACCTTTCCCACATTTTACTGCTTTCTTGCAATTTATTTCATGTTTCCTTTACCATTTTATCTCTTCTAAGCAACCTAGGCTAGGAGTAGAGTAGCATAGTGGGAGCAGAATGATGAGCACCAAAGAAGACATCCAAAATCAAGGAACTAAACTTGGGTTAAAAATATTATAGGTCATTCAGTGAGAGTCATGTCCCATGTTGTCTTGGACTTCTCAGGATTGGAAAGGGGGTCACGACACCCAAGGAGCGCAAGGGGTTCACTCCTAGCCCCCCAACAATCATAAAGACCCTTAGTAGGACTAGCAATTATTTATGTTCTTATTATGTAGAATCAATGTAATCTAATTTAAACAAACAAGACTAATAGTCTTGATTAAATTTTGATAAATTTTAGTTTGATTAAGTTTTAGCTTGATCAATAAAGATCTTGGGACCCAAAATGGTGTTCACATCATGGTCACCAAAATGTGATAAGGGGAAATGGTAGAAGTATAGTAAAGTAACATTTTGTGATGCTTTCCACTCTTCTCCTCACCTTAAGGATAGTGATAGTTTTTGAGCTTAGTTTTTCGAGTTTGATGGATTAGTTGAAGAACACCTATATTTATCCTAGGATTTCCTTGAGAAAGCATAACCTTAATCTAGCCCTAATACACCATACAAATACAATGAATAAAACCTAAAACTAAAATTATTAATTTTTTTTAGTTATGAAAGCAAAGACAATTTTTATTTTCAAATGCAAGGGCTCAATATGGATGCACTAAAACAAGCCTAAATGTGACTATATGCAATTTCAATTTTAATGATAACAAGATTGAAGATGGTCCCCTAAGTGATTAAGACTAAATAGCATTTTTTTTTCTGTTTCTTTATTTTACTACATAAAAATAAAAATAAAAAGTTATTTTGACAGTCAATAAACAGATCTAAAGTATAAATGCTAAAAATGAAGACGTATGGATCTAGAAAAACTTGGTTCTACCATAGAGGCAAAAGTGCTACTGATCTCATAAAAGCATTGCTAATATTACTACATCCTAATGTCGCTTTTACTTTCCTATAAAAATAGATAGAAATAGAACAACTTAGTAGTAAAGCGGTCAACCTGAGCTAGAGGAGAGTATCATGGTCTCTTGGCTAACATCAAACCCTTGTTAAAAAATGAGCTAAAAATGATAAAATAATGAAAGTATGGATTAGATGATTAGTAGTAAAATTACCACTAGGCTAGTGATAGCATTGTTGATGCTTTTTTCCACTAGTAATGATTTCTAATGAGGAGGACAATGATGTGGCTAGGCCACAAAAGGGCCTAGATTGCCATTTTCAGGCATTTTGAGATTTTTTGGAGCCTTAATTCCTTCATCTAGTGCCCCAAAAATGGATTTTAGTGGTTTTTTAGAAAATTCCAAACAATAATTACTTATAGACATTGGTAGGTATTGATATTTTATAGAAGACTTAATTTGGGTTATACGTTGGTGGGTTTTAATTTTTAGGGCCATCCGAGCTTTTTTGGTGACTTACTAAAAATACGGTTGTTTTTGGCTAAAAATGGTAAATTTTCAAAAAATAGTAATTTTATCTTTAGGGATTTAAGATGTAGGGTTTTGTTTTAGGGTTTCTCGCATTGTAAATAGTGGAGAAAACCCTAAACCCTAAACCCTAAACCATAAAAAATTAAAAATAAATAAAAATAAAAAATAAAAACCTAAAGGAGATGGAGATAGTGGCTATTATGGATCATTTCCAATTATGGGCCATCATCGAGGTAGTTATAGTTTTCTCAATTATGGACCAAGTGATCAAACTATTTAAGATAGTTGTTGCAATAGGAAACATCAACAAGTTTTTACACAGTAATTTTTCAAGAGGTATACCAGAGTGCACATCCTTGTTAGTTGTATTTTCCTTTGCGTGTCTTGTCTAGTTACCACTTTTTCTTCATTATTGTGCAGGTTTTTTCTGAGGAGGTCTCCAGTTTATTGAGATCAATTCTAGTGGCTGGGACCAGAAGCCAATAGGCTATTTATTACATCATTTGAACAAAGAGTTGTAGTTCTCTATTGCATCATTTGAATTGACAACTCATTTGTATTTGCTTAGCAAGATATGACTACATTGATCAGAATCCCATTTTAATAATTTATTGGATAATACAATCTTGCTTCCTCATTTCAGTAGTTCTATGTGCAGTTTTGCTTGTTGTCTTATTTACATGTTACATAATTTGAATGTGTAAATGGCATCTTCTTTCACTGGCATGCTTAATCACCTTTTTTGCATTTTTTGAATGAATGTGGTTGGCTTAGTTTTTTCATCTCCCTCCTTCTCTCTTCACCATATTTTAAGTTTTTCTACAATTTCCCAATGGATAAGGCACCGATCTACTTTTTGAAGCACTAGTTGGGAGTTAATTCGAAGCTTGATCAAATTTTATGTTGTAGTTTTATTTTATTTTTTGCAATCTAGATGAGCATGAGCATATAAGAAATATTGTAGGCTCACCTCTAGGGTTTCCTTACCTTAATCGATCTATCTAGAGTCTTAGGATAATATTTTCTTGAGTTAAAGAGGTGGATCCACCAGAATCCATAGTGTTGATTGGATTAGGGAAGTATTACAACGTGACAAATCTATTAAGGGTGCAGGAATTCCCCCCAACAAGGGGATTATAGCTATAATTTCCACCTCCATTTTTCTTCCCACTCTTACCTCGATTTTGACTCTATGCTTGATTGATAAGGCGATGAATTTTAGGGTCTCTTCTGCTTAGTAATTTGAGGATCCCTTATAAGTTTCTAGAACTATAGTGATTTATTACTATACTTGGTTGGAATAAGGACTTTTGGCCATTGTTGAAGGTCGGTTCTTATAATAGATCAGGTTTCTCAAATACCATATAGGAATACAAGCAAAAACTAGATGGACTGGATCCTTAGAAGCACGTAGGTGAAGGTAAGAACGGAGGATTGGTAACTAGACCCACATGGCATAAAATCATAGAAAAAGGTACAACCAAAATTTTGATAGATCATAGAGCTCCACAAGGAGTTTGGCCTAGGGATACCTAACCAAATCAAGCAACCAAACATATCTAGCTAGTAGTGGCAACCAAAATGATGGGATAAAGTGAGAAGGGAGGACTACAATAGAGAAATCCAACCAACCAAAATGATGATATTTTTTTTAGACTACCTCTAGCCATGCTCGAAAATATTAAGAGGGAAAATTTTACTTTGGGGGCTCTCACCCCCGAACCTTTCATGGAGGATCATTCATCCCCATCCCCCTAGTTGGGACTACTACCATTTCTCCAGACCCCTATAGGATATTCAAAGGTGCACAATTCCCTATATGTGTTTTCTTTTCACTAAAAGGGGATATGATATTTAAAGAACCATCATTAGACCTCTAGAGAAGTAGCCATGGATATGATACCATTAATGGTATGAGATATTTGATGCAAATATTTGGCATTGGTAACATGATCTCAACTCAGACAACTCTAGGACCAAGCAACCTCAATATTGTGCACCATCAATTTAGAAGTACTATAAGTAATAATTTTGAAAGGTGGAATTTTAAATTCAAAAAGGGAAATACCCCATGTATTCTCTATAAATATGTATCCTTATTATTGTAACCATCAAAAGCCCTCGATCCCTCTGACGTGTATTTTCCTTCATTCTCCTCTATGTCCTGGTGTTAATTATACGACTTGCTAGGTAGTTTTTGAACCTCTTTCTTCTCATTTATGTAATTCAGAGTTTACATTTAGAATATTTTTTTAACCTTTACTTATTTTTATCCTAGTTCTAGCGTGGGTGTTATGTTTCTATTGCATGTTCTTGAAAGGGTCTTGTATTTTTCATGCACTATCGGTCACTATGCTTCATTTAAACCCATTGAGGCATTAAGGGAGTATTATTCTTTTTATTTGGTGCATCACCACCCTTTAGTCTAGGCTATATAGTTTTATGTTTCTCACAATTTATTGATTTCCATTACCTTTCCCACATTTTACTATTTTCTTGAAATTTGTTTCATGTTCCCTTTCCCTTTTTCTCTCTTTTGAGAAAACTATGTTAGGAGTAGAGTAGCATAGTGGGAGCAGAATGACGAGCACCAAAGAAGACATCCAGAAGCAAGGAATTGAACTTGCATTAAAAATTCTTATAGTTAATTTGGTGAGAGTCGTGTCCCATGTTATCTTGGACTTCTCAGGACTAGCGCCCCCTCACAAGGCATAGGGCACTGAATGCACCCACTCTATCAAGGTGGTGGTAGACATGAAGGCTATAACCATAGCGGATCACAACACCTAAGGAGTACAAGGGGTTCACTCCTAGCTCCCTAACAATCATAAAGACCCTTAGTAGGACTAGAAATTATTTATGTTCTTATTATGTAGAATTAATGTGATCTAATTTAAACAAACAAGACTAATAATCTTGATTAAAGTTTCATAAATTTTAATTTGATTAAGGTTTAGCTTGGTCAATAAATATCTTGGGACCCAAAATGGTTTTCGCATCATGGTCACCAAAATGTGATAAGGGGAAATGGTAGAATTATAGTAAATGAACTCTTTGTGATGCTTCCCATTCTTCTCCTCACCTCGAGGATAGTGATAGTTTGTGAGCTTAGTGTTTAGAGTTTGATGGATTAATTGAAGAACACCTATATTTATCCTAGGATTTCCTTGAGAAAGCTTAACCTTAATCTAGCCCTAATACACCATACAAATGCAATGAATAAGACCTAAAACTAAAATGATTTTTTTATTAATTATGAAAGCAAAGACAATTTCTATTTTCAAAGGCAAGAGCTCAAGATGGATGCGATAAAACAAGCCTAAATGTGACTATATGCAATTTTAATTTTAATGATAACAAGATTAAATATGGTCCCCTAAGTGATTAAGACTAAATAGCCTTTTTTTTTTTTTTTTTTTTTTTTAATACATTAAAAATAAAAATAAAAACTTATTTTGATAGGCAATAAATAGATCTAAAGTCTAAATGCTAAAAATGAAGAGGTGTGGATCTAGAAAAACTTGGTTCGACCATAGAGGCAAAAGTGCTACTGATCGCATAAAAGCATTGCTATTATTACTACATCCTAATGTTTCTTTTGCTTTCCTACAAAAATATATAGAAATAGAACAACTTAGTAGTAAAGTGGTATGCCTGAGCTAGAGGAGAGTATCAGGAACCCTTGGCTAACATTAAACCCCTATTCAAAAATTACGGATTAGATGATTAGTAGTAAAATTGCCAAGAGGCTAGTGATAGCATTGTTGATGCTTTTTTCCACTAGAAAATCCTTCTAATGAGGAGGACAATGACGTGGCTAGGCCACAAAGGGGCCTAAATTGCCATTTTTAGGCCTTTTTGAGATTTTTTCAAGCCTTAATTCCTTCATCTAGTGGCTCCAAAATGGATTTTAGTGGTTTTTTAGAAAATTCCAAAAAACAATTACTTGTATACATCGGTAGGTGTTGATGTTTTATAGAAGGCTTAATATCGGTGATACGGTGATGGGTTTAAATTTTTAGGGCCATTCGAGCTTTTTTGGTGACTTACTAAAAATACAATTGGTTTTGGCTAAAAATGGCAATTTTTCAAAAATAATAATTTTGTATCTTTAGGGATTTAATACATAGGGTATTGTTTTAGGGTTTCTTGCATTGTAAAAAGGGGGGAAAAACCTAAACCCTAAACATAAAAACCCTAAACCCTAAATTTGAAAACCCTAAACCCTAAACTCAAAATTCTAAATCCTAAAAAAATAAAAATAAAAAATAAAAAGCTAAAGACGATGGAGATAGTGGCTATTATGGATCATTTCCAATTATGGGCCATCATCGAGGCAATTACAGTTTTTGTAATTATAGACCAAATGATCAAACTATTTAAGAGAGTTGTTGCAATAGGAAACATCATCAAGTTTTTGCACAGTAATTTTTCAAGAGGTGTACCAAAGTGCCCATCCTTGTCGATTGTATTTTCCTTTGTGTGTCTTGTCTAGTTACCCATTTTTCTTCCCCATTATTATGTAGGTTTTTGTTGAGGAGGTGTCCAGTATACTAAGATTAGTTCCAGTGGCTAATACTAAAAGCCAATAGGTTCTTTGTTACATCATTTGAACAAAGAGTTGCAGTTCTCTATTGCATCATTTGAATGGAAAAATCATTTGTATTTGCTTAGTGAGATATGATTACACTGATCAAACTCCCATTGTAATGATTTATTAGATAATACAATCCTACTTCCTCATTTTAGTAGTTTTATGTGTAGTTTTGCTTGTTGTCCTATTTACATGTTACATCATTTGAATGTGTAAATGACATCTTCTTTCACTGGCATGCTTAATCACCTTTGTTGCATTATTTGAATGAATGTGGTTGGCTCAGTTTTATCTTCTCCCTCCTTCTCTCTTCATCGTATTTTAAGTATGGCTATAATTTCCCAATGGATAAGTCACCGGTCTAATTTTTGAAGCACTAGCTAGGAGTTACTTCGAAGCTTGGTCAACTTTTATGTTGGAATTTTATTTTATTTTTTGCAATCTGGATGAACATGAGCATATAAGAAATATTCTAGGCTCGCCTCTAGGGTTTCCTTACCTTACTCAGTATGCCTAGAGTCTTAGGATATTATTTTCTATAGTTAAAGAGTTCGACATACCAAAATCCACAGTGTTGATTGGATCAGGGAAGTCTTGCAGTGTGACAAATCTATTAAGGGTGCAGGAATTTCCCCTAACAAGAGGATTATAGCTAAAATTTCCACCTCCATTTTCCTTCCCCTCTAGCCTTGATTTTGACTCTAAGCTTGATTGATAAGGCAATGAATTTTTGGGTCCCTTGTCCTCAGCAAGTTGAGGATCCCCTATGAGTTTCTAGAACTATAGTGATTTCTTACTACACTTTGGTGGAATAAGGACTTTTGGACATTGTTGAAGGTTGGTTCTGATAATAGATCGGGTTGCTCAAATACTGAATGGGAATCCAAGTAAAAACTAGATGAATTATATTCTTAGAAGCACGTAGGTGAAGGCAAGCATGAAGGACTGGTAACTAGACCAACATGGCATAAACTCATAGCAAAAGGTACAACCAAAATTTTGATAAAGACCACAGAGCTCCATAGTGCATTAGGACCAAAATAGGAGTTTGGCCTAGGGATACCTGACCAAATCAAGCAACCAAACACATCTAGCCAGTAATGGCAACCGAAATGATGGGATAAAGTGAGAAGGGAGGACTACCATAGGGAAATCCAACTAGACCAAAAAATAATATTTTTTTGTCAGACTACCTCTAACCATGCTCCAAAATATTGGGAGGAAAAATTTTACTTTGTGGGCTCTCATCCATGAACCCCTTCATGGAGGGTCATTGGTCCCCAATTCCCTACTTAGGACTACTACCATTGCTCCAGATCCCTATAGTATATGTAAAGGTGCACAATTCTGTGGATGTGTTGTCTTTTCACTAAAAGAGAGTACGATATTTAAATCGCCATAATTAGACCTTTAGATTATTAATGGTAGGATATCTTTGTAGTAAATATTTGGCATCAGCAACATGATCTCAACTTCAAAAACTTTAGGACCAAACAATCTCATGATTGTGAACCATCAATGTAGAAGTACTATGAGCAAGAATATTGAAAGGTGGAATTTTGAATTCAAAAATAGAAATGCCCCATGTATTCTCTATAAATATGTATCCTTCTTATTGTAACCATAAAAACCCCTCCATCCCTCTGAGGGGTGTTTTCCTTCATTCTCCTTTATGTCATGGCCTAGTTTGCACTATATACTAGGTAGTTTATGAACCTCTTCCTTCTCATGTATGTAACTCATAGTTCACATTAATAAGAATTTATGAATCTTTACTTATTTTTATCCTAGTTGTAGCATGGGTGTTATGTTTCTATTGCATGTTATTGAAAGGGTCTTGTGTTTTTTATGCACTATCGATCACTATGCATGTGTTCATTTAAACCCATTGAGGTATTGAGGGAGTCTTATTCTTTTTCTTTGGTGCATCACCACATCTTAGGCTAGGCTATATAGTTTTATGTTTCTCACATTTTTTGATTTCCATTACCTTTCCCACATTTTACTGCTTTCTTGCAATTTGTTTCATGTTCCCTTTCCCATTTTCTCTCTTTTAAGCAAACTAGGCTAGGAGTAGAGTAGCATAGTGGGAGTAGAACGACGAGCACCAAAGAAGACATCCAAAAGCAAGGAACTGAACTTGGTTTTAAAATATTATAGGTCATTTGGTGAGAGTTGTGTCCCATGTTGTCCTAGACTTCTTAGGACTGGCACACCCACACAAGGCTTAGGGCATTGAATGCACCCACTCGATCAAGGTGGCGGTAGACATGAAGGCTATAACCATAGCGGATCATGACACCCAAGGAGCACAAGGGGTTCACTCCTAGCCCCCCAAAAATCATAAAGACACTTAGTAAGACTAGAAATTATTTATGTTCTTATTATGTAGAATTAAAGTGATCTAATTTAAACAAACAAGACTAATAGTCTTGATTAAAGTTTGGTGAATTTTAGTTTGATTAAGGTTTAACTTGGGAAATAAATATCTTGGGACCCACAATGGTGTTCACATCATGGTCACCAAAATGTGATAAGGGTAAATGGTAGAAGTATAGTAAAGAAATTCTTTGTGATACTTCCCACTCTTCTCCTCACCTCAAGGATAGTGATAGTTTGTGAGCTTAGTGTTTAGAGTTTGATGGATTAGTTGAATAACACCTATATTTATCTGAGGATTTTCTTGAGAAAGCTTAACCTTAATCTAGCCCTAATACACCATATTCTAGCCCTAATACACCATACAAATGCAATGAATAAGACCTAAACCTAAAATGATTTTTTATTTAATTATGAAAGCAAATAAAATTTCTATTTTCAAATACAAGGGCTCAAGATGGATGCGATAAAACAAGCCTAAATATTAATATATGCAATTTCAATTTTAATGATAACAACATTGAAGATGGTTCCCTAAGTGATTAAGACTAAATAGCCTTTTTTTTCTTTATTTTAATACATAAACAAAAAATAAAAACTGATTTTGATAGGCAGCAAACATATCTAAAGTCTAAATGCTAAAAATGAAGAGGTATGGATCTAGAAAAACTTGGTTCTACCATAGAGGCAAAAGAGCTACTGATCTCATAAAAGCATTGCTAATATTACTACATCCTAATGTCGCTTTTGCTTTCCTACAAAAATAGATAGAAATAGAACTACTTAGTAGTAAAGCAGTCTGCCTGAGCTAGAGGAGAGTATCAGGCTCCCTTGGCTAACATCAAATCCTTGTTCAAAAATGAGCTAAAAATGGTAAAAGAATGAAAGTATGGATTAGATGATTAGTAGTAAAAGTGCCACTAGGCTAGTGATAGCATTGTTGATTATTTTGTCCACTAGCAATTATTTCTAATGAGGAAAAAAATGACGTGGCTAGGCCACAAAGGGGCCTAGATTACCATTTTCAAGCCTTTTGAGATTTTTTCAAGCCTTAATTCCTTCATCTAATGCCCCAAAAATGGATTTTAGTGGTTTTTTAGAAAAATCCAAAAATAATCACTTATAGACATGGGTAGGTGTTGATATTTTATAGAGGGCTTAATATGGGTGATACGGTGATGGGTTTTAATTTTTAGGACCATTCTAGCATTTTTGGTTACCTACTAAAACTACGATTGTTTTTGGCTAAAAATGGTAGATTTTCCAAAAATAGTAATTTCGTATCTTTGGGGCTTTAAGATGTAGGGTTTTATTTTAAGGTTTCTCGCATTGTAAAAAGGGAGGAAAAACCTAAACCCTAAACTCAAAATCCTAAACCTAAAAAAATAAAAAATAAATTATTTGAATGAATGTGGATGGCTCAGTTTTATCTTCTCCCTCCTTATATTTTCACCATATTTTAAGTTTGGCTACAATTTCCCAATGTATAAGGCAATGTTCTACTTTTTGAAGCACTAGCTGGGAGTTACTTCGAAGCTCAATCAAATTTTATGTTGCACTTTTATTTTATTTTTTGTAATCTAGATGAGCATAAGCATATAATAAATATTGTAGGCTCACCTCTAAGGTTTCCTTACCTTAATCAGTCTGTCTAGAGTCTTAGGATAATATTTTCCTAAGTTAAAGGTGTAGATCCACCAGGATCCACAATGCTGATTGGATCAGGGAAGTCTTGCAGTATGCCAAATTTATTAAGGGTGCAGTAATTTCCCCCAACAAGAGAATTATAGCTAAAATTTCCACCCCCATTTTCCTTCCCTCTCTAGACTCGATTTTGATTCTATACTTGATTGATATGGCAATGAATTTTTGGGTCCCTTATCCTTAGCAATTTGAAGATCCCCTATGATTTTCTAGAACTATAGTGATTTCTTACTACACTTGGGTGTAATAAGGACTTTTGGTAATCCAAGCAAATGCTCAAATACCAAATGGGAATCCAAGCAAAAACTAGATGGACTGCATCCTTAAAAGCACGTAGGTGAAGGCAAGCATAAAGGACTGGTAACTAGACCCACATGGCATAAACTCATAGCAAAAGGTATGACCAAAATTTTGATAAAGACCACAGAGATCCAAAGGGCATTAGGACCAAAATAAGATTTTGGCCTAGGAATACCTGACCAAATCAAGCAACCAAACACATCTAGCCAGTAGTGGCAATCGAAATGATGGGATAAAGTGAGAAGGAAGGACTACCATAGGGAAATCCAACCAAACCAAAAAATGATTTTTTTTGTTATACTACCTCTAGCCATGCTCCAAAATATTAGGAGGGAAAATTTTACTTTGGGGGTTCTCACCCCCGAACCCCTTCATGAAGGGTCATTTGTCACCATCCCCCTAGTTGGGACTACTACCATTGCTCCAGACCCCTATAGGATATGCAAAGGTGCACAATTCCTTGGATGTCTTGTCTTTTTACTTAAAGGAGGTACAATATTTAAAGCACCATCATTAGACCTCTAGAGAAGTGGCCATAGATCTGATACCATTAATGGTAGGAGATCTTTGTAGCAAATATTTGGCATTGGCAACACGATCTCAACTCTAACAACTCTAGGACCAAGAAACCTCGGGATTGTGCACCATCAATGTAGAAGTACTGTGAGAAAGAATTTTGAAAAATGGAATTATGATTTCAAAAAGGGAAATGCCCCATGTATTCTCTATAAATATGTATCCTTCTTACTATAACCATAAAAAACCCTCCATCTCTATGAGGAGTGTTTTCATTCATTCTACTTTATGTCCTGTCATGGCTTGCACAGCTTGCTAGATAGTATTTGAACCTCTTATTTCTCATGTATGTAACTCAGAGTTTGCATTAATAAGAATTTGTGAATCTTTAGTTATTTTTATCCTAGTTCTAGCATGAGTGTTATGTTTCTATTGCATGTTCTTGAAAGGGTCTTGTGTTTGTCATGCATTATCGATCACTATGGATGTGTTAATTTAAACTCATTGAGGCATTGAGAGAGTATTATTATTTTTCTTTGGTGCATCACCTCCCCTTGGGCTAGGCTAGATAGTTTTATGTCCAGTTTATAGAGATCGGTTCTAGTGACAGGGACCAGAAGCCAAGAGGCTCTTTGTTACATCATTTGAACAAAAAGTTGTAGTTCTCTATTACATCATTTGATGGAGAACTCATTTGTATTTTCTTAGTAAGATCTGATTACACTGATCAAACTCCCATTGTAATGATTTAGTGGATAATATAATCTTGTTTCCTCCTTTAAGTAGTTCTATGTGGAGTTTTTCTTATTGTCCTATTTACATGTTACATCATTTGAATGTGTAAATGGCGTCTTATTTCACTGGCGTGCTTAATCACCTTTGTTGCATTATTTGAATGAATGTGGTTGGATTAGTTTTATCTTCTCCCTCCTTATCTCTTCACCATATTTTAAGTTTGACTACAATTTTCCAATGGATAAGGCATTGTTCTACTTTTTGAAGCACTAGTTGGGAGTTACTTCGAAGCTTGGTCAACTTTTATGTTGCAGTTTTATTTTATTTTTTGCAATCTATATGAGCATAAACTTATAATAAATATTGTATGCTCACCTATAGGGTTTCCTTACCTTACTAGATATGTCTTAGGATAATATTTTCCCGAGTTAAAGAGTTGGATCGATGAGGATCCATAATCCTGATTGGATCATGGAATTCTTGCAATGTAACAAATCTATTAAGGGTGCAGGAATTTCCCATAATAAGAGGATTATAGCTAAAATCTCCACCTCCATTTTCCTTCCCCATCTAGCCTCAATTTTGACTCTATACTTGATTGATATAGCAATGCATTTTTGGGTCTCATGTCCTTAGCAAGTTGAAGATCCCCTATGATTTTCTAGAACTATAGTGATTTATTACTATACTTGGGTGTAATAAGGAGTTTTAGCCATTGTTGAAGGTTGGTTCTGATAAGATATTGGGTTGCTCAAATATTGAATGGGAATCCAAGCAAAAACTAGATGGACTAGATCCTTAGAAGCACATAGGTGAAGGCAAGCACAAAGGACTGGTAACTAGACCTACATGGCATAAACTTAGAGCAAAAGTTACAACCAAAATTTTGATAAAGACCATAGAGCTCCACAATGCATTAGGACAAAAATAGGAGTATTTCCTAGGGATGCCTGACCAAATAAAGCAACCAAACACATATAGCCAGTAGTGGCAACCAAAAATATGGGATAAAGTGAGAAGGGAGGACTGCCATAGGGAAATCCAACCAGACCAAAAAATAATACTATTTTGTTAGACTACCTCTAGCCATGCTCCAAAATAGTAGGAGGGAAAATTTTACTTTGGGGGCTCTCACCCCAAACCCGTTCATGGAGGGTCGTTGGTCCCCATCCACCTAGTTGGGACTACTACCATTGCAACAGAACTCTATAGGATATGCAAAGATGAACATTTCCCTGGATGTGTTATCTTTTCACTAAAAGGGTGTATGATATTTAAAGCACCATCATTAGACCTCTATAGAAGTGGCCATAGATCTAAGACCATTAATGGTAGGAAATATTTTTAGCAAATATTGGGCATCGACAACACGATCTAAACTCCAACAACTCTAGGACCAAGAAACCTCAGGATTGTGCACCATCAATATAGAATTACTATGAGCAAGAATTTTGAAAGGTGGAATTTTGAATTCAAAAAGTGAAATACCCCATGTATTCTCTATAAATATGTATCCTTCTTACTGTAACCATCAAATTCCCTTCATCTCTCTGAGGAGTGTTTTCATTCATTCTACTTTTTTTCTTGGCCAGGCTTGCATGGCTTCCTAGGTAGTTTTTAAACCTCTTCCTTCTCATGTAAGTAACTCAGATTTTGCATTAATAAGAATTTGTGAATATTTACTTATTTTTATCCTAGTTCTAGCATGAGTGTTATGTTTCTATTACATGTTCTTGAAAGGGTCTTGTGTTTCTCATGCACTATCGGTAACTATGCATGTGTTCATTTAAACCCATTGAGGAATTGATAGAGTCTTATTCTTTTTCTTTGGTGCATCACCACCCCTTAGGCTAGGCTAGAGAGTTTTATATTTCTCACAATTTATTGTTTTCTTTTACCTTTCCCACATTTTATTGCTTTCTTGCAATTTGTTTCATGTTCCCTTTCCCATTTTCTCTCTTTTGAGCAACCTAGGCTAGGAGTAGAGTAGCATAGTGGGAGCAAAATGATAAGAACCAAAGAAGACATCCAAAAGCAAGGAACTAAACTTGGATTAAAAATATTATAGGTCATTCAGTGAGAGTCGTGTCCCATGTTGTCTTGGACTTCTCAAGACTGGAACCCCCACATAAGGCATAGGGCACTGAATGCACCCACTCGATCAAGATTGCAGAATACATTAAGGCTATAAACATAGGAGGTCATGACACCCAAGGAGTGCAAGGGGTTCATTCCTAGCCCCACAACAATCATAAAGACCCTTAGTAGGACTGGAAATTATTTATGTTCTTATTATGTAGAATCAATGTGATCTAATTTAAACAAACAAGACTAATAGTCTTGATTAAAGTTTGATAAATTTTAGTTTTATTAAGGTTTAACTTGGTCAATAAATATCTTGGGACCCACAATGGTGTTCACATCATGGTCACCAAAATGTGATAAGGGGAAATGATATAAGTATAGTAAATTAACTCTTTGTGATGCTTCCCATTCTTCTCCTCACCTTGAGGATAGTGAAATTTTGTTAGCTTAGTGTTTAGAATTTGATGGATTAGTTGAAGAACACCTATATTTATCCTAGGATTTCCTTGAGAAAGATTAACCTTAATCTAGCCCTAATACACCATACAAATGCAATGAATAAGACCTAAAACTAATTTTTTTTTTTTTTTTAATTATAAAAGCAAAGACAATTTCTATTTTCAAAGGCAAGGGCTCAATATGGATGCGACAAAACAAGCCTAAATGTGACTATATGCAATTACAATTTTAATGATAACAAGATTCAATATGGTCCCCTAAGTTATTAAGACTAAATAGCCTTTTTTTTCTTTTCTTTTTTATTTTAATTCATAAAAATAAAAAATAAAAACTTATTTTGATACGCAACAAATAGATCTAAATTCTAAATGCTAAAAATGCAGAGGTATGGATCTATAAAAACTTGGTTCTACCATAGAGGCAAAAGTGTTACTAATCTCATAAAAGCATTGCTAACATTACTACATCCTAATATCACTTTTGCTTTCCTACAAAAATAGATATAAATAGAACAACTTAGTAGTAAAGTGTTCTACCTGAGCTAGAGGAGAGTATTATGCTCCCTTGGCTAACATCAAACCCCTATTCAAAAATGAGCTAAAAATGATAAAATAATGAAAGTATGGATTAGATGATTAGTAGTAAAATTACCACTAGGCAAGGGATAGCATTGTTGATGTTTTTTTCCACGAGAAATGCTTTGTAATTATGAGGACAATGATGTGGATAGGCCACAAAGAGGCCTAGATTGCCATTTTTAGGCCTTTTTGAGATTTTTTCGAGCCTTAATTCCTTCATCTAGTGCCCCAAAAATGGATTTTAGTGGTTTTTTAGAAAATTCCAAAAAATAATTACTTATAGACATGGGTAGGTGTTGATATTTTATAGAAAGCTTAATATGGGTGATACATTAATGGGTTTTAATTTTTATGGCCATCCGAGATTTTTTGGTGACTTACTAAAAATACAGTTGTTTTTGGCTACAAATGGTAAATTTTTCAAAAATAGTAATTTTGTATATTTAGGGCTTTAATATGTAGGGTTTTGTTTTAGGGTTTCTCGCATTGTAAGTAGGGGGGAAAACCCTGAACCCTAAACTTGAAAACCCAAAATCCTAAACACTAAAAAAATAAGAACTAAAAACCTAAAGGCGATGGAGATAGTGGCTATTATGGATCATTTCCAATTATGGACCATCATTAAGGCAATTACAATTTTTGCAATTATGGACCAAGTGATCAAACTATTTAAGATAGTTGTTGCAATAGGAAACATCATCAATTTTTTGCACAATAATTTTGCAAGAGGTATACCAGAGTGCCCATCCTTATCGGTTGTATTTTTCTTTGTGTCTTGTCTAGTTACCCATTTTTCTTCATTATTGTGTAGGTTTTTGGAAATCTTATCTTATCTTTGGAAATCTTATTTTGAGGGCTATTTGATTAACTTGATTATATGGAGAAATAAGGTGTATGTAAAGAGATATTTCTATTTTTGTAAAAGGGTTCAAAGTGAAGGTTGTTTTGTTCTTTTTCAAAGTGTGTTGAGTGTGGCAGATTTTAAAAAGGGTTTATTCATCTTCATAAAAGGTATGGGCACATTCTCCTGTTATTCGTTTATGGTGGTTTATTTCTGAAATATCATTGGAGAGAAAAGGATTGATTGTGGTTTCCTTTTCGAAAGTGGTTGGTTGAATGCTTCAAGGTTTTCTAGTTTGAGAGTTGTGGTTAAACCTTGTTTTATAAGCATAGTTGTTAAAGCCCATTGGTTATGCAAAGAACTTGAACTTGAGAAGAACATGAGTATCATTGTTATGTGAGATTTATGGTTGAGCATTGTTGGAAACATTTGAGTTTGTTGATACATACATGGACTAGGGTTTTGTGAGAAAGAGTTATCCCTTGAGATGAATGGTTGAGTTGAGTTGATTGTGCCTAGTCAAGTGATTGTTCAAGTTCCATAAAAGAAACTATTCTATATTCTGATTTGAGTTGAGTTGAAATTGAGATTAGAACATATTGAGTCTCTAACAATTCTCCTTATGCTTCTATGAGATTGCTTTGAGTTGAGAAAGATATTGGATTTGAGTATAGAACATATTGAGTCTCTAACAATTCTCTTTATGCTTCTATGAGATTGATTTAAGTTGAGATCATTGTGAATCATAGTTGTCATCCTTTGAAGAGTGTATTGCCATTCATTTTTTAGTTCATATTTGAGCCTTGCCTTGCCATCACAAATTTGTGGATGAGATTTGAGTACTACTTGAGTATGATTGATTGAGCCTTTGAGAAGGCTTTTGAGATAGATTTCTGGATAGCTTTGTGGATAGTTTTTGGGATAGATTTGGACAAGTTATGTGTGAGCTTTTTGAGCATATTTGGACAAGTTATGTGTGAGCTTGTTGAGCAAATTTGGACAAGTTCTGTGTGAGCTTGTTGAGAATATTTGGACAAGTTATATGTGAGCTTGTTGAGAAGATCAGTGTGTTACCTAGCTGAGTAGATCAGTGGATTGCCTACCTGAGTAGATTAGTGTGTTGCCTAGATGAGTAGATCAGTGGATTACCTACCTAAGTAGATTAGTGTATTGCCTAGCTGAGTAGATCAATGGATTGCCTACCTGAGCAGATCAATGTGTTGCCTAGCTAAGCACTTCAGTGGATTGCCTACCTGAGCAGATCAGTGTGTTGCCTAGCTGAGCAGATCAGTGGATTTCCTACCTGAGCATATCAATGTGTTTCCTAGCTGAGAAGATCAGTGGATTTCCTACCTGAGTAGATCAATGTATTTCCTAGATTTGAGCAGATCAAAGTAATCATTGTATTGGATAAGGATCCTTATTTTTGTGTGAAATATTATAAGGATATTATCTTGTGGAGTACCCCACATTGGGGGAACCACGTTAAATCATGTGTCTCAATTGTGTGTGGTGACTTGTGCTCTTGCTTACTATTGGTATTTGAGTTATTAATGCACACTGCTATATTTGGTTATTACAATTAAGGACATTAATTGATATTGGTTTGAAATAAAGTAAAAAGTGAGCGCTATACTATTCACCCCCCTCTCAGTATAAGCTTGTGTTCTTCAATATAAACCTGCATCATGCTACAAATTAAGACAATGTTATTGGTCATAAGAGCAGGATCTCTAGATGCATCTAAGACAATCAACACACCTATAGGAAAACTGACTCTTTCCTATAGGAAAACTGACTCTTTCCTATAGAATTGACTACATATTTTTCTATGTGAAGGAAACTTAACTAGTGCACAAAACTCCATTTTTTTAAATGGCATGTAAAAGGGCTTGGTGTACTAACTTAGGAAATAAATTCATATTTTAAATTTTCAAAATTCTAAAATAATCCCTCCAAAAAAATTCTCTTTTTTTTACTTATTTCTTAAACTATCGATAATGGGAAATTTATTCTATGTATTTGGTTGATGATGCTCCATTTTGGCTTTGATACCATGTTTAAATTCATAACACTTTTCATTAAATTCATGAAACATACATTCACCACAATCATATGCAAAAATGTAGAAGAGCAAATTAAGAAAGAAATTAGATAAAAGAAAGAGAGATAGATGAAACAAATATAGATAATCAATAAAAGGATAAGGGATGGATCCCTATAGGTACCCCCACGATTTCACAGCTACAAAGAATCAATCCTTAGGGGCATTTATAATGATATCTAATCCCCAATTAATTGCAAACATCAAGCCAACATAACTTGATTTGGAGGTTAAATTACAACATATTGAATAGATTAAACATTTTAATAGAGGTTAAACACATATGTGGTTTAACCAATATTGCTAAAGGTGAATATATTAAAATTGCTCGTAGACTTACATAAATATGATGCTCGAAGGCTTACATAAATGGAACGCATAGGGTTACATAAAGGACACCTATAGGTTTACATAAGTGATGCCCTTATGCTTACAATATGCTTACCCATAGGCTACATCAAGAGCGCCCATAGGCGCTTTTCCATTATCAGTTGTCCTGACAAGATCATATTATTTATATTTTAATAGATTTCTAGCTTATACATTGGCTTATTAGGAATAAATAAGTGGATATTGGGGATGACATGATGGCCAACTTGGTATCTTAGTGTGACACAAAACCAATTTTTCATATATACCCTTTTAATAAATTATATTAAAACAAGCGACATCTTCTTATTTGCTTTCATTATCTAGTGGTAAACAGGTGTTCGAAGATCAATGGTAGTTATTTATGAATCATTAAATGTAAAGTATTGATATCCCTGCCTCCTTGGGTCTTACTCGAAAGTGGCATCCCTTTTGGGATGTTTTCCACAAAAAAGAATTGCAAAGTATTGAATTTTGGTTACCTATAGACATTATAAAAAAATTTATTATCCTAAGGATTATTTGGGCAAACCTTTTAGAGGCCATCATTTTTGCATATAGAAGAATTTTAATCCCTTTTATTTTAAATCACACAAATTTTTTAGCTCTTCACATTGGTGGTATTTGTTCAAGGACTTATTACAGGTCAATAAATACCTCATTTTGTGATAGTATTCAAAACTTATAGTACCCATTTAAAGGGGTTTTTTTAATAGTATGTTATGGAATAAGAATATTTGGTCCATATTTATGTGATATACAATTGGATTTAAGTCATTAAAGATAAATATATAATATTTTAGAGGAATAAATAATAAAGTTTCAAAATATGTCCTTGGCAATCCTCCATCTTCCTATCAAGTGCTTGGGTTATTAGTTCATTCTATGTTCTTAGTGAAGCATGAAGATCTAACTCATCATAGTCTTTTCTCTTCTATTTTTTGTCTAGGTGTTCTTGGGGAGTTATTGACTCTTTTCATAAATAGGTTCATGTAAAGTCTCTTTCATCCTTGCAAACTACAACCAAGTGGCGTAAGGGCAAGTCGAAGCCTCTAAAGAAGAAAAAGTATGTTGTAAAAGAGAAGCTTAGGTTTTCAAGTCTTGCCTTATGTGACTAAAAAATATTGAAGCAGTATCTAAAAAAGAATATCTTCAACTCATCTATTTCATAAAGAAGCATATTGGTGTTGTATAGCTTCCATTATAGGGGAAGTTTTTTATCACTTATCTCATCTCTCCTTGGATACTCAGTTCATATTAGGGGTGTTGAAAGTTGTAATTTAATGTTATTGGCCAAAGCTAACATTATATTATGTAATCATGTGTATGCCTATGGGCCATCACTATGGAATGTAATTATTTTTTATTTATGTATAGCTTAGGAGCCCATAGTTAACCTTGTCATGGTAAAACTTTAACTTGTAATTAACCTAAAGCCTTTATGTTATGTTGACTTATGTTAATATGACTATGTAATTATTATTGTTGGGGTTTAGATGTTGGTATAAATACCTGCAAGTACCTACTTTATTGTATTGGTGTATGATGATTCTTATTTATGGATATTATAATTGTCCTTGGTGTTCAAGGGTGCCCATATAATTGTATCCATCACTTGTCTTATTTTGTTCTTCCTTCTTATATAAGATTTGAGTAAATACATTGATTTTGTTCATTTCTAGAAACACATATGAAATTTAGAAAAAACCAAGTATGCTTGTGAAATTAGATATGAAAAAATAATATGTTAGGATTTATTGGAGTTTTCTACACTATATTCTTAAAAATTTTAGTTTTGATCAAAGTTGGTTTTAATTGATTAAATGTTATTATAACACTACTATATTCTTATTTTGACCAAAGGATTTCCTATTGGATACTTTTTATCATCTCATGGACTCTGTGAAGGTGATCCACTATCTCTTTTTCTATTTATTATTCTTGCTAAGCCATTAGGGATAGATTTCTCAAAGGTAAAAATAAAATAAAAAAACAAAGATATTCAAACTATAACAAATGATTCGTTTGAATCTCATCTTTAACTTATTGATTATACTTTTCTTTTAGGTCATACCTCAATCAATGCGTTCATGAAGTTAAATCGATACTATCATGTTATGATAAGGCCAATTAATAGATGGGTAATACTACAAAATTCAAGATCTTTTCATTAACATTGCTCTATATTTACAATGGAATAGTGTGATAAAACAATTTATTAAAAAATTAACAAATAAATATTTATAGTAAAAATCTAAACAAAATGACTGAGGTTTTTTAGAAGCGACTGACTGTGTGAGGGTTTCATCTATGTTGAGCACAAGTGGCTCCAAAGTTTGTTTTTTAGGGCCTTCGAGCCCTAGCAGCAAATATTTGTGTGGTTTATGCTCAATATTTTAGTGGGATATGTTGCAAGGGATCCAAGATGGTTTAGAAATATGTCTTTCAGTAGATCTTCATTCTATGAAATTGATTGACAATGGCTACCAATTTGCTACACAAAAAATAAGTTAAAATCATACCTTTCCTCGGCATCCAAGCCATGGATTAAAGAGATCTTGAAACAAGTTTCAAGTAGTTGATTAAAAATAATTTAGATGTCAAGTGAATCAAGCACTAAGGAACACCCCCAAAACAAATCCACTACGGAATCCCCTTTCAAGGACAAGGATTTCAAAGACTCAGTCCAAAAAATGAATGTTAGGGATACCCTCCGTGGTGAACATCCTTATCCTAATGCTAATATTAATCTTAGGGATTCCTGTAAACCTCTAAGAATACATAATATTGATCCTAGGAAAAATAAGTCAGGTGTCTTAAGGCAGCTAATGGAACTTTAATTGTTAAGCTAGACATGGGTGACATTCAGACTGGCATAGAAGATCTAGAAAAAGAGGACTAATTTATCATTTATTGGGTTTTTATTTGAGCCTATATGCTTTCAAAGTTTGGGCTACAAAAAATTAGAAAACAAAAGGTGAGTTACAAATATTTGTTTATCCAAATGGTTATTTTCTTGTTTTATTTGCTAATAATGAAGATAGAGAGAAAATATTTCAAGGGGGTCCTTGGTTCTTTGGAAGGGCGAGGATTTTCATGAAGCCTTAGCATACTAAATCTAAAGTCGAAGAAGAGATGCCTTCTACAGGTCTTGTGTGGGTTAGACTCTTTGGTCTCCCAATTGAATTTTGAAATCTAGTTGTTTTTCCTCAATTGGAAACTCTTTGGGAACTTTTATGATGATTGTTGATTGTACTAGAAAACTTGAACATATTATTTATGCTCGGATTTATGTTTTAATGGATTTTGACAAACCCCTACTGAAAATATCTCAATACAATTTGGGGAGGATACTTGGGAGTAAGCGGTGGACTATGAGAACATTCATTTTCGTTGTAGAATTTTCCATGAATATGGTCATTTGGCTAGTTTCTACCCAAATAAAATTCTATATCAAAAGAAAAAGGATACAAACTTAGCATGTTCCAAATGCCTAAGAAGAAGAACACTTAGAATTACCAGTTATGAAGGATCAATTGAATTTATCAGCTAATATGTTTGAAATTCCTTCCACAAATGATGCCTCAGGTGAAGAAGAGGAAATAATGAAGATATAAATCTTAGAAATGAAATTTAAAGATGTAGGGAAGGACTCAAAGACAAACCTTTTAAATGTTGAGACTTCAAATAATACAGGTCCTAATATAGACTATGTTGAACCTTCTAGTAACACTTTGACTTTGTACACACATTCTTCGAGGTTAGAAGCCATTCCATATTCAATTGGAGTAAGTCAAGAAATAGGAAAAAAACTAAATATGGATTCCAACCAAAAGGCAGGTCGCAATACCAATCAGCATTATATGGTAAAATAAGGTGAAAATCTTGTAGAGGAAGGTAATATTAATGCCCTTACCAATTTCTTTAGCCTTGGTATCAATGAAGATCATTACTTGGAATATTACAGAACTCAAAGAGAGTCTTTCAAAACAAAATGAAATTAAAAGAATGATTCAGACAAACCATCCACATATTGTTTTCCTTCAGGAAATGAAGATGTCAATAGAGGAAATGGATTCAATTGCTAGTAAAATATGGCCAGCTACAAAAGTTGCTTCCCTACGTTCCTAGGGGACTTTTGGTGGCATTGCTTGCCTTTGGGACCCAAAAGAGGTAGTTATTCACCATATGGTTAGCAATTGGGGTCTTTTGGCTATAGCTATTCAAATTAGACATTTTAATCAAATTATGCTTTACATAATTGTTTATGCTTCAACTACTTTGGAGGAAAGAGAAGACAGTGGAAGAATATAACTAATATTATCTCTCATTTTCCTAAATCTTGGATCTTGATTGGAGGAGATTTCAATACCATTCTCTCTCCGAAGGAGAAAATAGGAGGAAATAGAAAGTTGGACATGAGCACTGACCTCATAAGTGGATATATTGTAAACCTTAATCTTGTGGACATCCAACCAGATAATGATATTATGCCTTGGTCTAACAAAAGGCAAGGCTTAGCTTGTATCATGGAGACATTAGAAAGGTTCTTGCTCTCTGACAAATTCTTAATCTATGGTCACATTCCTAAGTTGAAGACTCTTAACAATGTAAGTTTGGATCATTGGCCAGTCATGGTAGAAATTTGGAATACCAATGTGAGTTTCTCACCTTTTTAATTTTAGTTAATATAGCTTAGAGACAGTTCCTTTAAAACCCATGTGCAACAATGGTGGAAGGAATGCAAACCAAGGTATGAGACTAAGATGTTATATTTTATTAAAAGGTTGTAATACATTAAATTCAAAATCAATATTTGGAACTAGAAGGAGTTTGGATATGTCCAACCAAAAAAACATGAAGTGATTGCTCAACTTGAAAAATTGAATAAGAAAAATTGTTTATATGGCCTCACAAAGAGTATAAGTACATATGAAATTAGACTCAAAACTTAGTTAGAGGAATGGGAAAAAGGAGAACTCTTATGGAATAAAAAATATAAGATCCAATGGCTCAAATAAGGAGATAGAAACACAAATTTCTTCCACAAATCTCTTCTAGCTCGAAGATCTCACCACTCTATTTCTTCCCTGAAATCTAATTCTAGAGATGTTGTCTACACTTGGGATGGCATGAACTATGTTGTTGTCAATTACTTTTCCAATTTTTTTGTTATTGCACCTCTTGAATCAACTTCTCAATATAATGTTATTCAAGCGATCCCTACTCTTATCACTTCTAAGGAGAACTATGTTTTGACTGCTCTAGTTACTATCAATGAGCTTCAACAAGTGGTTTTTAAAATACAAAAAGGAAAACACTAGGTCCTGATGGTTTTCCCATTGAGTTATACTATCCTTCATGCTGATTTATTAGAGGTGGTGGAAGAAGCCAAGAAATCTAAAGAAACTTTGAAGATTATCAATAAAACTTATATAACTCTTGTCCCAAAATCTCAAGAGACAGATCATATCTTAGCTTTTAGACCTATAGCTTTATGTAATATTCTCAAAATTATTACAAAGATCATGGTGGAAAGGTTGAAGCCTCTTTTGCATAAGATTATTTCCCCTAAACAAGGGGGTTATGTGGAAGGGCATCAAATAGTGGATGAGATAGTTCTTGCTTAGGAAGCCATCCATTCCATGGAAATGCATAAATCTCCATCTATGTTCATTCATTTAGACTTATCAAAAGCTTATGACAAAGTGGATTGGCACTTCCTTATCAAATTTTTGAGACAATTTGACTTCTCTTAGGATTAGATGGATTGTATTATGGGATGTATTTCTTCGGTGTCTAACTATATTCTTATAAATGGCAGACCTTCTCAGTTGCTCCTAGCTTCCTAAGGTATTATGCAAGGTGACCCCTATCCCCTTATTTATTCATCATTCTTGTTGAATGCTTGGGTAGGACTATAACAAAAAATAGAGAAAATAGAACCCTTGAGGGAGTTACCATTGCTCATGGAGCTAGGCCTATTTCTCATCTTCAATTTATTGATGACTCTACTTTGTTAGGTAAAGCTACAATTAAGGAAGCTTCTAAAATTGAGCAAATCATCAGTTGTTTTTCTAATGCTATCGAGTAATTGATTAATGAGGATAAATCTAAAGTCATTTTATTTCACTGGTCTCCTAGACAGGAATCCATGGTCCTGGATAAATTAAGATATAAGAAGACCTCCCTTCCAATCACTTATTTAGGAATTCCTATCAATATTCAAAGATAGAAAAAAGACTAGAATTGGTTGTTGGATAGAGTATGAAGAAAATTAGATATTGGACCAATAGGTGGCTTTCATTTGGGGGAAATATTACCTTGGTTAAATTTTTCCTTCAAGCTATACCTATTTATGTTTCGATTGTGTTGAATATCCTAGAGGTAGTTCTTTGATAATAGGATCAAATCAATCATTGGTTCCTCTAGAGTGGTACTAGGGATAAAAGAAAATGGGCCTTAGTGAAATGGGATACTTGATGTCTTCCCAAGAATAAATGAAGGTTAGGATTTCGGTATGCTATTAATAATAATAAAGCTTTAGCTGGTAAACTGTATTGGAGGATTTTGTTTAACCCCAATGCTCTTTGGACCAAAAATCTTTGTGTTAAATATGCTAAGAATAAAAGTCCTAAAGACCTTGTTCACTATTAATTGTCTGTCAAAGGTTCTCCTATTTAATTAGTTCTTAAAACTGGTGAGGATTTGATTAAGCAAAATTTATTTTAGATCACTCATAATGGTCGACAGGTAAATTTTTGGACAGATTCTTGGGATGGTCACTAGCCTTTGATAACTCAGTTTCCTAATTGGAGGCCTTGGATTTAGGAGCTTCATTGTGCTAACTAGATAAATTTAGCTAATTACTTTTGGTACCATACTGGAAATTCTGAGGTTGGTAGATATTGGGTCCTTGTTGAGGACTAGCCTATTCAAATGCCAAAAAGGTAAATCAAAGATATCCAGTGCATCCTTCATATGAGATCTCTCTCTTGGTCTCGTGATAAAGATTATTTTTGATGGAACAACACTACTAAGGGTGAGTATTTAGTTGCTCAAGGTTATTTGGCCTTATGCCATAATAATCCCAACCAATCATATAATATATTTGCTCAATTGTGGGCTCAAAATATCTAGCCTAAGGTGAGGTTACTTGGCTTTTATTGCATTGTAGGGTGCTTACTGGTGAGCAACTTATGAAATGTGGTTTTCATGGCCCGTTTAGATGCAAAATGTGTGGAGAGAATGTGGAAACTCTCAGCCATATTTTTATTGAGTGTACCTTAGCCTCTAAGCTATGGAGAATAATGACCATCTTACTTGGCTTACAATGGTCCAATTTTTTTACTTTTGAACAACTTTGGAGGGATTGTTCTAATCAAGTGGGTGTTGATCATTTTATTAAGCAGTTAATTTATATGGGTTCTACCATTCTACCTTGGAATATCTGGAAGGAAAGAAACAATTGTATTTTTAATCAGGAAAGAAAGGATATTCATTATATCTAGAAAAATACCATTGCCAACTTAATTGAATCAATCCAATAGCTCTTTAATCACCCCAAAAACTCCCACCAAATATGGGATCAAGTGATACAAATATTGAAGATTAACTCTTCTAAGGGCAACCATATTAAAGGGAATGTGAATAATTGAAAGATGAATAGAACAAGGAATTGGCAACCTCTTATTAAGGATTTTGGAAAAGCCAATACTGATGGAGCCTTTAGGGTAAATATTGGAAAAGCTATTGCGAGAGGAATTGGTGGTCTTTCATATGGTTCCCTGGTTTTCACTTTTGTTGAGAATTTGGGTATCCTTTCCAATAACCTTACTAAGGGGTATGGTATCCTTAGAGGTCTTTGAGAGGCTGCTACGATCGGATGGAAAAAGGTGTTGGTTGAATATGACTCCCAAGTCATGATTAATCTATTGAAGACTCCTTCTAAGAATCATAAGGTTGATTAGAGAGTAAAAATAATTGTTGAGAAGATTCAATTAATCCAAATGGGCTTTTTGAAAGTTGAATACAATCATGTGGTCAGAGAACAGAATAGGAGTGTTGATGCTTTAGCTAATTGGGCATTGGACAAAGGTGATATTACTTACTATGACCACCCTCCCAGATGGTGGGATTCACAAATAAGGGAAGCTCTTATTTCTATCTTTTCTCTAGATGGCTCTAGTACTAGAGGTACCCAGTTTCTTTTTCTTTGTTTTTACTTCTCTTTGGTTCGATCAAGGTATTTTAGTTCCCTTGCTCATACTGATCATTCTTATGTTTTCTTTGTTGAGTATTGCCTAAATAGCCTATTATCCTAGAAAGATAAAAGTTGTTATCTATTTTTTCCTTATTTTTTATTTTTTAGTGTGTGTGTTATTTTGTATTGTTTTAAATTTGTTTTGTTTTTGTGTTTGTGTTGTTTTTGGTTTTTTTGTATTTTTTGTGTTTTGTGTTTTTGTTCTTTTTGTGTTTTTATTTTTTGTTTTTTGTTTTGTGTGTGTTTGTGTTTTTTTTGTGGTTTTTTTTGTGTTTTATGTTTTGTTATTTTTTATGTTTTTTATTGTTTTTGTGTTTCTTTTGTTGTGTTTTGTTGTTTTTGTGTTTTTTATTGTTTTTTTGTTGTTGTGTTTGTTTGTGTTTTTGTGTTTCCTTGTTCATGTTTTTGTTGTTTTAGGCATGCTCTTTGAGTGTGTTGAAGGTAGAAATCCAGGTGCGAGCCCTGAGCTTTTTTGGTGGAATAGATACCCTTGCCTCCTTGGGACTTAATCGAAAGTGGCATCCCAATTGGTGTGTTTTCCACACAAAAAAAAAAGAATTGATCAATGTGGATATTTTAAAGTTTAAAATTACATAATTACCATCAATTTATCTAGGTATTCCTTTGTTTGAAAAAGAAAAGAAGGAGCTTTGGGACTTAATTTTCGATTGAATGAAACCTTGTTTGGCAGGTTGGAAAGGTAATTTTTTAACAATGGATGGAAGGCTACAACTTATGAAGACTACATTGCAATCTATCCATATACATATGATTTCACTTTCAATATTACCAATAGGTGTAGAATCTAAATTTAATAAAAGTCAATTAAATCTTCTTTCGAAAGGATGTGAGGAAAGATTTAGGGTTTATATTTGTAAATGCGACAGGGTTTGCAAATGAAAGAATATTGCAGAGGTAATCTTGCTAAATTATAGGCTTATGAGTTTGGAATTAGGTGCAAAACTTGGTTGAAAATTATTCAAAAACCAAGGAAAGAGTTGATCAAATGTTACTTTAAAAATATATAGGTTTTGTTGATGCAATAAAATTATTTATGAAAAACACTCCGCCTAGAGGCTCAACAACACATAACTTCATATCAGATAGTTTGTAATTGATTAAGAAACATATAAGATAGTCAATGAGGAAGATTTATAATTTTTTATTTATTTAATGGTTGTTTAAAGTCTTATCTTGTTATTTTGGATATAAAAAGATGATTTTTGGCTTGGGCATGTGTAGTTTGTAAAGGTTTAAAGGTCAAATTTTTTATAGATGTCAGCAATAACTCCAATTCATGGATTTTGATTATCAAGCTTGTTGAAGGAAAGGATCTCAAATAAATAGGAAACATGCTTCAAAGGATGCTTCAAGAGTCTTATTTGGTCAATATGGGATAAAATGATTTAGAGAAATCAAATTTTACTACTTCTAAAATTTTCATTTAAAAGAATATTTGGTCAATCAAGGCCCTCCCTAAGGAGTCAACATTCCCTTGATTAGCAGTTCAAGACAAGATTATTACAAGTGAGATTTGGAAAATAAAAGGATATCATGGACCTTTTAGGTGTGCCTCGTATAAGAAGGATATAGAAACATCAAATCATTTACTTCTTTATTGTCCCTTTTCTTATACCATTTGGGGTTGCTTTTTCAAGAATATGTGAATATATAGGTAGCTCCACCAACATTGAAAGAGTTCATGAAATGATGGATTAATTATTTGAAAGCTAAAGCATTATGCATTCTATGAATGATTTTTTTTGCCATTATTTGTTGAAATTTATGGTTTGAAATAAATAATAGAATTAAAAAAAAAAAATCTCAAAATTATACCTAAGTTTGGAATTGTATTATTACATATCTTATAGAATGTTTATAGAGATGGTGCTCATCATAAGAACTATTAAGCATATAAAAAGAGATGTTATCCTCTTGGTTACAAGATTTGAATATACATGGAAGGGTCATTTGTCACAACAGAGTTTATAGAAATGATTTAAAGTTCATTCTATGGTAAAATAGAAATGTCTAGAAGTTGGGTTTATCAAAATTAATTTTGATGGTACTTCAAAAGAGAATTTGGGAAAAACTGGTGGAGGTGGTGTGTTTCAAAATAGTGAAGGTAAAATTCTCCTTACTCATAACCATATGAACCTTAACTAACAACTATGCATAGGCTAGGGCACTGCTCATAAGCATTGTGTGCCTTATATGAGAAGAATCTAGAAAAATAAAATCGTTTATGTCTTCATTGTCCCTTTGCTTATATATTTGGGGACACTTTTCAAAAATATGAGAATATATTAGGTAGCTCCATCAAAATTGAAAGAGTTCATGAAATATTGGATTAATTATTTTAAAGCTAAAACATTATACATTTTTTTGAGGATTGATTATGCCATTATTTGTTGAAATTTATAGCTTGAAAGAAATAAGAGATGTTTTAAAAGCAAATCTCAAAATCATGCCTAAGTTTGGAATCATATCATTTCATCTCTTACAAAATATTTATAAGTGTGGTGCTTGTCATGGGAACTCTCAAGTGTAGAAAAATAGGTAACAACCTCTTGGTTATAGGATTTGAATACACATACAAGGGTCATTTGTGACAATAGAGTTAACAAAAAGGATCTACTTTGATCTATGTTAAAATAAAAATATCAAGAAGTTTATCAAAATTAATTTTGATGGTGCTCACAAAGGAAATATGGGAAAAGTTGGTGGAGGTGGTGTATTTCAAATTAGTGAAGGTAAAATTCACCTCACTTAGAATCATATTGAACTTCATCTAAAAACTATGTAAATGTTAGGGCACTTCTTACAAGGATTAAAATTACCATTAAAAAATATGGAAATATATTTCAATTGAGGGAATTTACAAATGATTATCAAGAAAGTGAATGTAGGGATTGTATAAAAATAATACTATTTATGATGTCCATCAACTATTGTTGGAGGTGATATCTTGGAAATGCCATCATATCTATAAATAGAGAAAGTGGGTAGAAGATAATTTAAACAATCATGGCGTTGATCTTGGTCTTGCCAAATTCAAATTTTAGAAGGCAATTGATTGAGTGAAAATTGATCTCTTAATTAAAATGATGTGAAGGAAGTGACTATGAAAACATAATTGTATGAGGAAGATGAAGAATATTTAATAAAAATGTGACTAAAAAATATCTTTGGAAAAAAGGCAATCTAGATATGGTTTAATTGACATGAGAAGAATGTAATGTTTTGTTACTTTGATGGAAGTGACCTTATAAAAGCCACACAACTTATTTAAAAAATGAAAAGAAATAATATAAATAACTTATTTATATATTTTTTAATTTGATAATTAATATTTAAATATAATATTAAATAGAATAGGTTTTTACTATCCACAGGGCTGAAAGTAATTTATAGGACAAGACAAGAACCTAGTTACAAACCCCAAAATCTAACCTAATCGTTTTATTTATGCAATGCTAATCATTTACTATTGATTTTGATGATAAATTCTTTTACTTCCTTATTTTCTCCTCTTCAAACATTTCTTACAATGATTCTTTTCCTAGAGTATCAATATGGCTAGCTCTAATATCACTAAATGCCTCCCATTCCAAAATAAAATTTTTAATGTACAAAAGGTTCCTCTTCTCTTATTATTTTTGGTCTCTTCCATTTGTCCATTTCATATTTAAGTTGGTATGAAGTGGAACATCTTTACTTTATAATTAGATTGTATTCCTATATAAGACATTTTATAATGATCCTATGCAAGATTAAATTCAACATGATAATTGTTCTTAACTTCCTTTTTCATATAATTTCTTTAAGAGAAACTTTGACTATTACATACTACATGAATATAAATAACTAGTAGTTTGCTTCTATTGGAGCATATGTGATTACTATATGAATATAAAGAACTAACTAGGTATTAAAGAGAAAATGTTTATGGTAGGAATATGCTATTGTAAATAACAACTTGCATAAAGAAGAGCATCATCACAATGTAAATCTATCCCTCTTATTAGTTTGGGTTAGGATGTATGGATAGCTCATTGATTTTTGGGAAAAACCTTTAATGCAGTAGGCAACTCTTTTGGATATTTTCTTGAGATTTTAGAAACTACAAAAGATAGATTCTTGGCTATTTATGCTTGGATATTGGTCATGATTGATATAAGTAAACCTTTACCAAAATCAATCTTTCTTAGGTATGGAGGCAAGTTGTGGACTCAAACCATAGATTATGAAAACAAAGCTTTTATATGTAGAAGATGCCATGAGGTTGGGTATACTAAAATATCATGCCCTAAGAAGAGTTCATATGTAGAAAAACTCAAGAAAAATTTACAAATGGATATGGATGAGGATGGTTTTCTTCCAAAAAAATAGGAGATAAGAGCTTAAAGGACATAGTACAACAAGTTCAAAATATTAACAAGGAATCGTCTATTCAATATGATTTGAATTTAAGGATAAACATTCTTGATGAACCTAAGAAATGTGTCTCATTAGATTTTTAAGACTCTCTTGAAGTACCATACACCATTTAGGAGAAGAAAATTAGTAAATAAAATGCAATGTTAGATGTTAATACCTCTACCATTAATAAGGAAATACCAAAAATTGAGCAAGACAAGTTAAGGTTTTCATAGTGGAGCTAGGAGAGGATAATTCTAATGAAAACTAAAGCTGTGAAAGAATATTGATAATATAATAATAAGACCTACTCTTGATACAGGTAAGGCAAAAAGAGGAGAACCCTCAAATTATCAAGTGAGATCCAAGGAAGCAAGAGAAAATATAGATAAAGGAACACAAACTAAGCTAGTTGAACTTCTCTTTACCAAACAACAAAATGATATTGGTAATTTGCAGGCAGGGCAGTAACCCCTAATAAGACAGGATTACCATATCATGGAATATAAAGGGTGCTAATACCCCTTCAAAGTATAGGTGTATCAGGACCTTTTTTTAAGTAATAATCCTAACATTATTTGTATCCAATAACCTAAAATAACAAAGGAAATTTTTTTCAAAACTATGAAAGCAATATGGGTAAGATATGAATGGGATGTTGTATATTTTGAAGGAGCAGTAGGGGGAATTCTAACATGTTGGAATCCTATTAGAACCTCCTATGTCACCATTCATAAAACTAGGCATTTAGTCACTTGTTACTTTGCAGATATGTGTTTCATCATTATCAGTGCCTATGGACCTACAACTCAGTTAGGTAGATTAAAATTATGGAGTGGGGTTGAAGCCTTTATGAGAAGTAAATGCCAAGAAACCCGATTCATGATCATAGGATATTTTAATGCCATTACTAAGCTGGATGAAAATTTTGGGGAAATTAGAATTTTTAACACAAAGTATGAGAGATTTCTCAGCTTTTATTCAAAATAATAATCTATGGGAGGTTGATTTTGAAGAAGACAACTATACATGGACCAAAAACAAGAGACATTATAAACTAATAACAAAAAAATTAGATGGATGCATACTCTTGGATCATTGGCTATATGAAGGAACTTGTGCTAAAATTAATATCTTTATGAGGATTGGTTCAGATCACTAGCCAATAAGACTTAAAATGGTAGTAAGTAAATTAAAAAATATCATATTTTAAATATGATTAAATGTGGGAAGACCGTCTTCAATTTGTTGATATGATAGCACAAACATGGAATTCTTCAGGAAATAGTGGGTTGTATACACTTCCTAAACAAATTAAATTAATGACATCTAGATTAAAAGAATGGAACAAGAACACTTTTAGAAATATTTTTGAGAAGAAAGAACTAAAAGATAAACTTTAAAAATTCCAAAAAGGTGATCATAATAATCCAAGCTTGGAGGAAAGGAAGTTTCTTAGTGAATATCATAATATTTTGAGTAAGGAAGAAAATTTTTGGAGATTAAAATTGTAGACACTAAAATCATGTCAATCTGATTAGATTACCAAGACAAGGTCTAATTGACACCATATGGCCCCCTTGGGCAACCCTTAGAGGTTTAATAGTGGTCCTAACCACTTTTGGGAGCTTTTACCCCACTTTTGGGAAGTTTTGGGGCATGTAGGCATGGCCGTCCCACCTAGGGATGGCCACAGTTCATGGTTGTCCCACCCAAGGACGGCCATATGTAGTGTCCCTGGGTGGGATGACCATATGCAGTCATTCATGGGTGGGATGACCATGAAGTTCGACCCCCAAAAAGTCAAAATACAAATAAATGACACCCATAAACTACCATTTATCCCACCTATTCAAGCATGCAGACTTGAGGGTGCATAATCCTTATGACATGTTGTAGAATGGAGGCCAAAAAGGGAGATTATCTTCCCCTTCCAATGTATGCCAACTCTTGGACAAATGGCACCTCTTGCTCTGCATGTCCTCACATGCCCATTTGGCCATAGGCTTCCTTTGGCGATAAAGTGGATCCATTTTCCACCCAAAAATAGAGAGGATTTTTGAGACATAGCAACGAAGTGCTACCAAGATTTCCTCTCAACAATTTGTACCTTTTCCCTCGAAATATCTACGTAGCAAAGGAGGTTCTCGAGTGATTCAAGAGGTGCAATTTATTTTCAAAACCAAACTAATTGAGTGAATTTCACCACCAAATTTGACGACAACACCATTAAGAGAGTTTTTGACCAATTCACAAAGGAATTGGTGGCAGAAAATTAGTAGAACTGGTGGTCATCCCACCTCAGGATGGTCCCCATTCTATGATAGTCACCACCGTCCTTGCAAGGTATAGTCACATTTTGAAGCATGATTTTTCTATTGTTTTTAAACAAGCATATTCTAGGGTAGATCAGGAACCTACTGTTCAAATTTCATGCTATTTGGAGTTATATTGAGTGAGTTATTGCATTTTTAGTATTTTGTAGGTCTACTTGGCCCATATGAAGATGCACCTAAATCTGTGATCAATTTTGCTAATATATTCACATGGCTCCTCTTTAAATCTGATTTTATATATGTTGTCCAAGTTTGGTTTGATTTGGAGATGTTTAGGACCATAAATCACTTATTTTGGATTTTGTAGGCTTAGTAGGCGCACTGCGAATGCGACACGGATTCAAATGCAATTTCTGTTATGTTTTCAATTATATCTTCCCAAAATCATATTTTATGCATGCCTCTAAAATTTGGAATCATTTGGAGTTTTTTTAGATGGTCGCATTGCATATTTACACTTTATATCCTTTTATTGCATGTATTGCTCTTACATATTTCATATTTCGCACTTGCTATTGACAAAATCTGGTTTCCTTTTGTGCAGGTGCATGTTTTACAGCATATGAGGAAGGAGCATAGGATCAAAACATCATAGATCAAAGTGGAAGCACCATAGGCCCACCCACTTCAATTGTGGGTACAAGGAAGAACATTGGAAGTGCACCCGAGTTAAGTCATACTTAACAAATTTATAATCAAAATCAACAATCAAACACTCAATCATGCAAATTGTGTTCATTCAACGAATCATTGACAAAGACAATCATGCCCTTGCTTGGGACAGAAAACAAGCAAACATTTCAACTAAGCACATAATAGGGCAAATGAACCTGCTTGTTTGGTACACCTCAAAAGTTACAAAAATACTTGGTATTCTCTAACACCTAGGGTTATAAGTCCCCCGAGCATACCTAGAAGCTAAAGAGAAACCAAGACCAATTTCTTTACTGAGTCAGAAGTAAGGATTCAAGAACACATGCTCTTTCCATGATTGGGGCATCAAGATTTGGTTAGGTTATTGAATAACCTTAATCACTTGATATTTTAGTTATCTATTTTTGCTCAGTGTTGTGTTGCACACAACACATCTCAAAAAGGGGTATTTGTAGACACTAAAATCATGTCAATCCAATTAGATTACCAAGACAGGGTCTAATTGACACCATATGACCCCCTTGGGCAACCCTTAGAGGTTTAATAGTGGTCCTAACCACTTTTAGGAGCTTTTACCCCACTTTTAGGAATTTTTGGGGCATGTAGGCATGGTCGTCCCACCCAGGGATGACCATAGTTCATGGTCGTCCCACCTAGGGATGGCCATATGCAGCCATCCCTGGGTGGGATGACCATGAAATTTGACCCCCAAAAAGTCAAAATATGGATAAATGGCACCCAAAAAATGCTATTTATCCCGCCTATTCAAGCATGCAGACTTGAGGGTGCAGAATCCTTATGACATGTTGTAGAACGGAGGCCAAAAAGGGAGATTCTCTTCCCCTTTCAATGAATGCCAACTTTTGGACAAATGGTGCCTCTTGCCCTGCATGTCCTCGCATGCCCATTTGGCCATAGGCTTCCTTTGGCTATAAAGTGGATCCATTTTCCACCCAAAAATAGAGAGAAGTTTTGAGACATAGCAACGAAGTGCTACCAAGATCTCCTCTCAACATTTTGTGCCTTTTACCTCTAAATCTATACCTAGCGAAGGAGGTTCGCGAGTGATTCAAGAGGTGCAATTTGTTTGCAAAATTGAACAAATTGAGTGAAATTCACCACCAAATTTGACGACAACACCATTAAGAGAGTTTTTGACCAATTCACAGAGGAATTGGTGGCAGAAAATTAGTAGAACTGGTGGTCGCCCCACCTCAGGATGGTCCCCATTCTATGATAGTCACCACCATCCCTGCAAGGGATGGTCACATATTGAAGCATTATTTTTCTACTATTTTTAAATAGGCATATTCTAGGATAGATCAAGAACCTACTATTCAAATTTCATGCAATTTGGAGTTATATTGAGTGAGTTATTGCATTTTTAGTATTTTGTAGGTCTACTTGGCCCATCTGAAGATGCACCTGAATATGTGATCAATTTTGCTAATCTATTCACATGGGTCCTCTTTAAATTTGATTGTATATATGTTTGCCAAGTTTGGTTTGATTTGGAGATGTTTGGGACCAGAAATCACTTGTTTTGGGTTTTGTAGGTTTAGTAGGCGCACTGCAAATGCGACACAGATTCAGATATAATTTTTGTTCTGTTTTCAATTAGATCTTCCCAAAATCATATTTTATGCATGACTCTAAAATTAGGAATCATTTAGAGTTGTTTTAGATGGTCGCATTGCATATTTACACTTTCTAGCCTTTTATTACATGTATTGCTCTTGCATATTTCACATTTCGCACTTGTTATTGACAAAATATGGTTTCCTTGTGTGCAGGTGCAGGTTTTACAGCGCATGAGTAAGGAGCATAGGATCAAAACATCATATATCAAAGTGGCGACACCATAGGCCCACCCACTTCAATTGTGGGTGTGAGGAAGAACATTGGAAGTGCACCCGAGTTATTGAAAGGATTTGATCCTTGGGCACCATTTTGTAACAAGTGTATCAATCTAGAGCCCTCAAGGGAACATTTATGTAACCATGATTTTATCCATCAAATGAAATAAATAGATAACCCCATTTCATGCATTTACTTTGTCTTATCATGCTTACTTGAATGCTTCTTTTGTAATGCTTATTCAACACCAGCAATAGATGCATATTGTTTAGCATTATTAGGTGCACCGTTTTTCCCATACTTCAAAAATCAAGACAAGCTTGGTTAAAAGGAGATAAAAATACAAATTTTTTTCATAGGATGACAATAGTACAAAGATCAACATCCAAAATTTGTAGAATTAAATAAATAGAAGGGGTTTGGATTGAAGACCATAATGAAATAAAGGAGGTAAGGTTTTTTTATCAAAATATTCTAGGATTAGAATAGTTTGTAGTTCTTAATGATAAACTTCTACAAGAAGTACCTTTAGTTATAAAAAATGAAGATAATAGGAAACTAATGGAGCCTATTACTTTGGAAGAAGTTCATTTAGCTCTTTTCTCTTTTGATAAGGATAAATCCTTAGGTCTAGATGGGTTCTCTACAATATTCTATCAACATAATTGGGATATAGTGTAGGATTCTTTATTGGTGGCAATGGAACAATCTAGGGTAAAACAATATATTCCTTATAAGTTAAATGCAACATATCTTACCCTAATTCCAAAAAAGAAGGATGGAAAATTGTTTGTTTCATTTAGTCTCATAAGCCTATGTAATATGGCATATAAGTTTATCTCCAAAGCTATGACAAACTGAATAAGACCTTTGTTAGACAAAATTATTTCAGAAGAGCAAGGAGGATTTGTGAAAGGGAGATATTTTGGATGGGATCATAGCAGCTCATGAAGTTATACATTCAACAACTTCAAGAAAAGAGAGAGCAATGATCTTAAAACTTGATATGAGTAAATCCTATGATAGGGTTAAATGGGATTTTCTTTTTTCAATATTAGAAAAGTTTGGATTTGGTAAGAAATGGGTCAGGTGGATTAAATCTTGTGTCTCTACAGTTTCATATTCAGTGTTGGTCAATGGGTTAGTAACAAAATCATTTAAATCCAAGAGAATTCTTCGACAGGGATATCCTCTATCTCCATATTTGCTCATTATTATGGTAGAGGTTTTGGGTAGGAACTTGAAGAAGGCTAATAAATATGGGTTGAAAAGTAGTCTTAAGGTTAGTAATAACATCAAGAACATCACACATAAACAATTTGTAGATGATACAACCCTTTTTGGGAGGACGAGGATAAACAAGGCCAAAGCTTTGAATAACTTATTAAAAAAATGAAAGAGTGTCAAGGCAGAGAGTTAATAGGACTAAATCCAAAATCTACTTTCTAAACACCCCAACTAGAATCAAAGCAAGGATATGCAGGTTACTTCTAATAGAGGAGGCAAATTTGTGAGTAACTTTTCTAGGGATGTCCTTATTTTAAGGGAGAATGAGGATAGAATTATGAATTTAAGTTATTAGTAAAGTTAAAAATAAACTACCGACATGGAAAGGTAGAAGGTTATCATTTGCAGGAAGAGTGCAACTAATTAAATCAGTCTTACAAGCCATTATAACTTATTATATGTCCTTGTATACTATGCCAGTATTTTTTTTGGTAATTAAAGTAGTTGTATTATGTGGGTTTTAACTGGATCCCAAAACCAAATACATCAACTTTTATCAGCATACGCTAGTAGTCATAACCATAGATGCCATCAGGGAAACCATGTAGGGAGTCCGTAGTTTGGAATAAAACCAACTCCATATATTTCAAGACTTACAAAAATTTGACTGCAACATCATAGAAGATGAAAAACCAGCCTTAGCTGGGAAAACCACTAATACTACGCAAGGGGAAATATTCCTAGACGTACAACAAAAGCTGAAAATATTAAAACCCATGCAGGGAAAACCATGAACACATCTCAAAACAATCCCACGCAGGGGATGAACAACGTCCAAAAACCCACCAATACATAACATCCCAAAAACTAACCAAACCCTCGTAGGGGCCTTCTGTGGAATATCATGCATCTGTTATGTCCTCCTTCACTAAGTTGCTCTCTGTAGTGTTCTTGATTAGCTACTTCAGATTCCCACTAATGCTCTCCAAGGTGTTGATGATGCTATTGATGATGGTTGTGGCAATTTTGTTGTGGATGTTTGAGCCATGACCTGAGTTGTCGCTATTGTCATCAAAAATGTGTTATGGGGAATTTTCACTTGTTTCCTTCTTTGCTTTCTTGATGCGGGCTGATCTACGGGTCTGGGTGGTACTTTCCTCCAATTTAATTTTCCTTTTGGAGGGCAGAGACTTAGGGATAGTAGTTGGTGAAGCCTTGCTTTTGGTAGGGGTTTGAAACTCAGGGGATGCTTCAAACTCCACGAGGTCCTCAGGGAGATATTGGGAAGGGCTTAAATTAGAAGGCGAATGAGGCGTATTGGAATAAAGGGGGGGACGATGATGGGTGGAGGTTTGGCTAAGACATGACAATACATAATAGCAAACAAGCCTTGATGGGTGGGGGTGTTCGAGGATTTTGTCTTGCGGGTATTATTAATGGATAACCTTATCGAGCGATAGAGAAAGTCATGATTGTTGATGGGTTTGAAACCTCTCAAATGGTTTACCATAGCAAGGTAAAAACTAAGGAGAGACTTGGACGAATCATTTGCAGTGACATACTGTAAAATAGGGACTAACAAAGATGGCCAAGGGGAAGGGAGGGACTCACGTTCAAGAGCAATACCTTTCCATATTTGAGTGATTGGGGAAGCCTTCAAGCTCTGGATCCCAGTTATGCTTGTCCCTACGAACGATGCGACCAATAGTAAGCAACTCTGTAACCTTCGCTAACATCTCCACTATTACTTGAAATCGAAGGTTTCAAACCTTCACATTGCCATTGTTCCATGAGTTCACGAAGTCACTGGTAATATCTGCCTCAACCCCTCTAAATTTATTAAAGAAAGGGATAAATCCTTGAGCTTCAAAGAATGATAGGGACAAGGGATCAATTTGGAAATCAGAAGGTTCAATCAGCGCCATGGAGAGAGGCCTGACTGAGTATCCAGCAATAGGGAAGGCTTTGCTTAGGATCAGGACGGGAAACTAAATGACAGGGTTTTTGAGCTTAGAGGGCATGAAGTTGTTGTGAGAGGAATTGGTAAAAAATATTTGGGAAGAGATTTTGTAAAAGCCAAAAAACTAGTTCTGTATAGTTGGTATTGATGCAATGGTTGAAACTTCTTTGGAAAGGTCCATAATTAGCAATTGGAGTGGTCGTATCACACTTAAATTGGAAATGATGCATATCACTTGTGTGTATCCACCTGCTTGAGTGAAACATGAACAAACCCTTTCGAAGAAAGCCATGCACAAAATTCTTGGTGGATTTGATGGAGGAGAACATTTGTTTTTGATTGGGATCGGTGATGGAAGGCGAGCCCTCTTGATACCCACCATCATTGGAATCAGTGGGAGCACCAAAGGAGTATTTGGACTTAGTTTGCGAATTATGGGAACAGTTTGTTTGCGTGACCTGAGAGTGAATATTTCCAAGACCAAGCAAATTCGCCTTGAGAACAGACAACTTTGAAAAAAACACTCTCTTGGGAAGCGTCGAAACAAGCAATCGAGGAATGAGATTAATGGTGGTGGAAAAGCTAATTGACATTGTATTGAAGGAAATTGAGTGGACATGGCATATGAGGTGGTGAAGAGGGCCAATGAAAGGAGGGGGGGAGGGGTGATCAGATGAGCCCATAACTCGACCAATCCTTTTTACTATGTCAATATTGATAGAAAAAAGTTTAATCTATTTTATGTGGTCCTTTTGTGGTTAGATTTACATGATAAAAGGAAATTTCCTTTGGTGAAATGGAGTAAGGTGTGTGATGATAAAACTAGGAGAGGTCTCGATTTAAGAGTTCTTATAAAAGTAAACTTAGCTCTTAGGGGAAAAGTAATTTGAAGATTGTGCAAAGAGAGTCAAATACAATGGACAAAAATTCTTCTAAGTATGTTGAGCCCAATGACCCAAGCTTAATATTTATCGCATTCTCACTTCCAAATGGTTCTGCTCTATGGAACAATTTTAAAAAATCTTTTGATCTAGTGATTAAAGATCTAAGATGGGTGGTGGAACAATTTTAAAAAATCTTTTGATCTAGTGATTTAAAGATCTAAGATGGGTAGTCGAAACTAGAGAAAAAAATTATATTTGGATAGATACTTGGTGTGATAAAAAACCACTCAATCTAGATCTAATTTTGAAACTATGAATGAGATTACTTTAAGATAAATATGGTGATAGGGTTTCAAACATTATGTACAAGGATCAAGAAGGAAGATACAAATGGAAAGAAGATTTTTTTACAAGTATACAAGACACTGGTGCTAGGAGGCAGTTGAGCAGAAAAATAATAATAGTGGTTATTCTGAGGGGCCAAGGATAAGCTAATTTGGGAGTTGAATAGCTCAGGAGAATACACAACAAGAAGTGGATATAATGTAAAGCACCAACAAAATAGAAATATCATAAGAATATGGAGAGATATTTGGGATAACCCAAACATTCCTAAAGTCAAAATGTTTGTTTGGCTAGTAGGTCATAGAAGAATTTTATCCCAGGATAACCTTATGAAAAGGGGTTTTCATGGTCCTTCACAATGTGTTCTTTGTAAAAGGGAGGAGTGTATATACCATATCTTGGGACACTGCTCAATAGTATGGAATCTATGGTAATGAATTGTTAATATGTTTGGTAAATGCACAATGATGAATAGAAGAATTGAATAATGATTAAAGCAATGACAAAACACTTTTAAAAGTGAGGCTTTACAGACAATCTGGGAAGTATCAAAAGATACAATACTTCAGACTATATGGCTAGAAAGGAATAGAATAATATTAAAAGGAAAGAAAAATGGTTTAAAGGTAATGAAAAAGAAGATTTGTTTAGCCACAAAGGAGTTTAAACCAACTCTATTAACTTACCCGATCTCTAATCTGGAAGCAAAGAGCATTGATAGATGGAGTCAAGTCATCAAATATAATTATGATGTTGGATATAGGAGAAACAAAAAGAAGACAAAAAATATAAAGTGGAAACCACCCGATGTGGAGTTGGTCAAATTGAGTTTTGATGGAGCATCTAAAGGAAATCTAGGACCAACAAGAGGAGGGGGAATAATTAGAAATAATAGAGGATATATTTTGTCTTATTATGCTTTCAATAGTGGATTTAAGATAAATAATGAAGCTAAAGCTTGGGCGACTTTGGAAGGGTTAAAAATATGCAAACAAATGAAATGGAAAAAAGTATGGATGGAAGGTGATTCACTCATAGTAATAAATGCAAATTTGAGGAAAGCAAAGGCTCCATGGAACATACAAGAGATAATTGTGGAAATTCAAGACCTTGCTATAGAGTTTGAAGAAATTAGGTTTACACATACGTTAAGGGAAGGAAACAAATGTGGAGATAAGTTAGCCAATAAACGGGTTTTAATTGATGATGAAGTTAAATTCTCTTTTCCATGGTTAGAGGAAGTAGTAAGTTTAGTTGAAGCAAACAAAAAAATGTTGATTGCGTGAATCAAATAATGATTAAGATATACTATAATGTTTTTCATTGGTAATATTTGCTTTATTTTATAACATTAATGGGTTTTCATATAAATTACAATTTTTGTAGTTGCAAATATCATTTAAGAAGGAAACTAACAAGTTAGATCTGGTAAAGTAGACTATGGTAGTACGATGTTTTGCAAATATTACTCTACTAAAATGCATTGCATAGATAGTAGAGGTAGAGTTTTAATACTATGAAGGTTGGTATAGGAAAATATCAAGAAAGATGCTAAATTTTAAAAGTATTTATATTCATTAAAAATTTGAAAAAAATTCTAAAAAATAAAAATAACAAATTTAGATATTTTATGAAAAATGATGTAAATATTTACATATAGCATCTCAAGTCTATAAACTCCCAAACTCTAAAGGAGAGAGTTATGGCTTGTCAAGGGCGGAGGACATGGTCACAAACTCATTTATTATATGTTAATTACATCTAAAATCCCACTCAAACACACCAAGGACTTGCACCTCTAAACCTATTGCGACAATAACAAAGTTTAGCAATCAATATGTATATTTTAATCCCCACAGCGGATGTATATAAGAAGTATTACTCAAAAAATATATGTACATTTTTTAAAACTAAATTTTTTTTTTCAATTACATAAAAGAGTTGGTCACACAACTACTATTTTTAGTAACTGCCAGTGCAGCTTCAAACCGCAGAGACTGCTCCCAACAAACCTATATGTCTATTTTTTGTTGTTGATTCTGAGATGGGGACTACCGGTCGCTCGGGGTCCCAGGGTTCAAACCACAGGGACTGCTCCCAACAAACCTATCTGTTTCGTTTTTGTTATTGATTCGACGTGAGATGGGGACTACCGGTCGCTCGGGGTTTCATCATTGTGGGTCTGGCAAGCACTCAGAGGATTCGAAGGAGACTACTACCTTTGCAATGGCTTTTCCCAAAGGTTTGAAACTACGTTTCTTCTCGGTAAGTGCAATAAGTGCCCAACCACACTTGCACATACCAATCCACCTAGCCCTTGAAGATAACCTAAAATTTTCAGTCCGCCTTTGTAGTGCAAGTGGAGAAGGCGAGCTTGGTTCTGTTAAACATGAGATCTATGGTTCGAACCTCTGCAATGCAAAGGGGACACAAAGGTTGTGTGTTAAATTCCCTATTGATAAAGTTTTAGTCCGCCTTTGTAGCGCAAGTGGAGAAAGCAAAGGGGACACAAAGGCGCCGGATACACAAACCCCTCTAGCCTCGAACGAAAAGTCCTGGCTCCCGGGATATATGGGGAACGGTTTTCCTTAATTTATTGAGCATGTCAAAAATTCCTAACTCTTTTTAGCTCCATTTTATTGTTCAAACTTTCAACTTTCTTTTTATGTTTTTTTATTCATAAGGAAATCGATAACTCCAGGGTTGCCTCTATAAACCCTAAGCCCTGGCTCCTAGGAGATATGGGGAACGGTTTTCTAATTTAGGGAACGGTTTTCTAATTTATTGAGCATGTCAAAAATTCCTAACTCTTTTTAGCTCCATTTTATTGTTCAAACTTTCAATTTTTTTTTTTTTATGTTTTTTTATTCATAAGGAAATCGATAACTCCATGGTTGTCTCTATAAGTCAACAGCCCTCCAGGGCATCGAAAGGGACTTGGACCCTCCAGGGCATCGGGGTAGCCAATCCACAATCACTCAGCCGCTACCATCCAGCCTATCCCCTTCTGGGTATGCAATGGTTTTAATTTTGGACCTCCCAAAAAGAAGCCAAATAGGATAAACACAGGATTTTTAGAGGGGCCAGGACCCTATCAACAAGGTGGGTTTAGGAAGAATGGAGCCCTGTCAGCCTCTAACAGCACATAAGATATTCCCAGCTAAGCCATATATCTGCAGTGTGAAGGCAAGGAGAATAGAACCTAGGTCGACTTCCACCCAAGACTTTCACCAACATTTTTTTTAATGTTACTATACTACCCATTGGTTTGGACATGCCTGGTAAACCAATCCGGGTTGGTGATATGCCTGGTAAACCAATCCGGTAAAACCAACCCAGCTCCAACCCAGCTCCTGCAGACTCAGCACACATGGCAGTTATGGGCTTACAAGCTCTGCATCCCTCAGGAGTTCCTTATTATCCTTCCAAGCGGTTGTTCGTGTATAGAAAAGGAAGGGGTTTACGTTCCCAGAGCTCATTACAATTTACTCAGAGAAGAAGTCATGGAATTGCGCCCACTGCACATCTACGACACGACATGGCCAATTGGGCGAAGGCGAATCGGCGTGGTCTCGCAAATGCTGTCATAGCGGGGGCGTTGAGTCTCTCCATATCTCTCTGCGGTAAATTTCTATACCCTGATTTCTCTTATCATTGCATTGGGTCGAATTAAGCATAAATTTACCATTCTAAGTATAAAAGGTTAAGGTCATATGAACAGGATATTGTTTTAACCGTTATTTTAACCATACTATGTTGAAGCATGATATACACCTTTATTCAGTTTCTAAGTCTTCACCGTTAAATTACTCAGGGTGTAATAAAATGTTACATTTATGTGCAATTCTAGGTTGTGGGTGTAACCCGGGCAAGGAAATGGAAATAATATTTGGGAAAAAATCACGAAACGGTGCCATTCTTACTTCATTTGAACTCTATGGTCTAGAAGGTAAAAGGAAAAGAGACGGTGAAAAACCGACATGTTAACATATCCTAGTATGAGTGAGATACCAGCTTTTGGTAATGAGAACAACCGTTTTTCTGATGAAACAGCCATAAGGGTGAACTAATTTCATTAATTCAGTAGTGTTATTTATACGAATAATGTTGTTCAATATAGAGCAACTACATAAACAATCTGATTTCCATAACCGGTAGAAATCACATCTAACTAATAACACATAACTATGTGTGAGTGGTTCTAATCAATCAATAGATTTTGCCTTTATTTCATCATATGATGTAATAAATCGCAACATTCCCCTTAGTACAACACATGATCTAGACATGAGTAGGGACACTAACAATAGTACAACACATGATCTAAACATGGGTAGGGACACTAACAATAGTACAACACATTCAATAGTTCATCAAGTAAACTTAGAGTACAAGTAGAGACACACTCAACTATTTGCAAACAAGCAATAGTGGGAATAGCCTCGCTATGCTTCTTTGGTGGAAATGACCTCATTGAACTCTTAACCAAGGAAGGAGAGGGACAAACTCAGCTATCCAAGGTCATACAACACAATTGGATAGGGACACACACTCTATCCAACATCAAAGTTGCAAACAGGGACACACACTGTTCTTAACAATAGCTGTAACTAGAGACACAACCAATCATAGACAATCAGTTGGACTGGGCCTTATTGATTTACATCATCTTGTGAATGGGGACAAACTCAACCATTCACCTTGAATGCGGTATGGACCTTCACATACAATCAACAGGGTAGTTGGATGGCCTTTACTATTCCTGCCAACTCAACATTGTTGATCTTCAGTCGCCTGGTGCTTACCGTGTACCTTACCGTGTACCGTGTTCAAAATCCTGATTATTAAGTGCAGTATTACAAAGCTTATGGGCACATTGAACATTGGGAAAAATTAATATTTCTTCTCCCCTTAATGTGAACTCTTCACTTGCACAATATTTAGGAGTTTTGGGTACCACCAACCATGCACTCCAAATACTCTAAAAAAGCTCCTTTATAATTTTTTTTAAAACCATATCAATATAAGTGTTTCCATTGCTTCATTTCAGAACAAATCATGATTATGAAGCCACTAACCATATTTTCTTTTGGAACAAAATGTTCACCCTTTGATCATCAACATAAGTACCGAGATGAAGCAAGCACTGACTAAAGAACAGGGAAATGACACTTATGGAACATTCATGACCTGAATGGACTGTAGCATATCTGAAACAGCAATCACCAGATCCCCTGCATTAATCATACCTCTTGCTTTAAGTAAGGCAAAGGTCCAATTAAGGTTACTCTCCATTTCCCCTGAGAAATTCAGTCTAAAAGGAATAAGCCCCCATTGAAGGTTTGACCGATACCTTATTGTTGTTGAACTAGTGAAGTAAAAAATTGGACAATCTGGCTGGCATCGTGACAAAAGAGATGCCATGAGTCCTTACTTCGTATCAACAAATATCGCATCCACTTCCAACTTGTTTGCCAAGTTAGCGGCGGAATTACAAATCTCCTCAGAAATGCTATCTGTGAATGATGAAGCAATATGTGGAAGGTTCATCAATTTGTATTTCTTCTCTTCACACCACCACTGTTCAATGTGTAGGCTTGCTTTTCTTAGAACAGCCAAAGCTTTCTCTGGATATTGACCCATAGTTGATTCACCAGAAAGCACCAAAGCATCTGCACGCTGTTTTACTGCTTCTGACACATCAACAACCCCAGCTCTTATAGGTGTTGGATATTCTATCATTGACTCAAGTAGCTGCGAATCAACAATAACTGGCTTGTTTAGCTGCAGAATTGGACTATTTGCTGTTGGACAGAGGGAACATGTTCAAGAGGAATCTGTGCACCAAGATCTCCTCTTGCAACCATGGCTCCATCAGATGTGCAAATTATCTCATCAAGACACTTGATAGAATCAATGCTTTCAATTTTAGCAATGATACTAATATCACCGTCTTGAGATCGAGCAGCAATGTGGCTTTTCAAATATTTAATCACTTCTGTTGATTTGACAAAATATATTGCAGTAAATTCCACACCTTCAGCAATTCCAAAATCTATATCAAGCCAATCGAAATTGTGGGCAGCATTGCATTTCTCTCACCCAACAATCTTCCTGCAACAGCAACCCCGGATCAGTACAGCGGCATTTTACATCAGGTCCAAGCTTTTCAACCACCTCAAATCTCACCATGCCACCATCAACAGGCAGTTCATTCCCAATCTCAACATCCTGTGCAAAGCCATCATAATTTACTTGAATAGTGTGCGCTGGTAGAGGCCAAGTAAAAGGCCGCACAGTGAATGTCCAAACTTCACCATCCTCGACTTTAACTGAAGTGGTGCCTCCAAGATCACCCATGTGAATCTTGTTCCTCTCAGTATCTATCATAATGGCAGCTGCATAATCTTTCTCTTCATTCATTTTCCTGACATTTCTGATGACATTGCGGTGCCATTCCCTGGTTCCATGGCACATATTAAGCCTAGTTTCCATCAATTGAATGGTTCAGTAGGCATGAAAGCTGATGTGTCGCATTTACCTTGGGTGTCTATTTATGGATCACTTGTGTATCCTAACTTAATCTAGCACAAGTTCTTTTCTGTATTGTGGTTTTAAATAAGGACAACTTTTATAACATATGATATCACTGTCTTTTTTCTTATATCTTTTGGGAGAACCTCTATTCTGCCCTAGTGAATATCAATATTGAAATAGAAGTTTTCCTTATGCTAATGACCCCCTTTGAGCTTACTATGTTGAATGTTGGTATGTGCATTTTATGAACTTGTTACTTATCTCTGAACAGGGGCTTCAAGTATTAGGTGACACATTGTTTGTTTATTTTTAATGGACCTTAATAATGAGAAATGCATAATGGTAACAATGAAAGTGGTTAAGAAGTAATTAATATAAGCTCCAGCTCGTGTGGCTTTGAAACAAGACTTTCAGATGCCTGGTCCAGCAATGGTGGAGGGAAGGCAAGCCAAGATTTGCCAAAATGGTTCATTTTGTGAAGAGATTTTAGTTCCTTAAAACCAAAATTAAGGAATGGAATTGGCAGGAGTTTGGTGATGTTAGGAAAAAAAAAAAGGTTCTGGCTCTTCAACTTGAACAGGCGAATGAGCAAATCCGCTCTATGGGCCTCTCAGAGGTTCTTAGTAAGCGGGAAAGATGATTATTTGCTGATATGGAGGAATGGGAAAAAAACGAGGAGCTTCTGTGGAAACAAAAATCCAGGATTCAGTGTGAAAGGAGATAGGAATTTTGCTTTCTTCCATAAATCCCTTCTTTCAAGAAGAGCTTATAATTTTATATCATCCTTGAAGATAAACACTGGTGACTTAGTTTATTCGTGGGACAGCATGAAGAATATTGCTTTGGACTATTTTGCAAAGCTCTTCTCACTAGCTCCTTTGGATCCAAGGGCCCTACAAGAAGTTCTTCAAATGAGGTTTTTTATCTGGCTTCTTTTCCATAAGTGAGTCCTTACGAGATATCAATTGATGAAACTAGGTTTGTTTCGGCCCCTATAGATGTGTGATGTGTTGCAGAGATGGAGAGACTTTGGATCACCTTTTTCTTTCTTGTCCCCCAGCTACCCAGTTATGGAAAATGTTGGTCTCCTTCTTAGATTTTAGACCTTACATGTTCACTTCCTTTGAGTAAGCTTGCCTCACCTGGCCTAGGATGGATGGCACGAATAGTTCTATGAAGGAGATGGTATGGGTTAGCATTTATTTACTACTCTGGAATCTTTGAAAAGGAAGAAACAATAGGATCTTCAAAGACGTTCAACATGATATTCACTATATCTAGCAGAGGACCTTAGCTAATATCAAGGAAACAATCCAACATGTAATGCAAGCCCCCTCCTTCCCATCCCAATAGTGGAATAGTATTCTTAGTAAGATGAAGCTTTCTTTGGATGAATGGAGACAAAGAAATCCTCAGAAACATAGGTTTCCTATTCGTCGGGATGGTCATTGGCAAGCCCCTCCTAATGGTGTTGGGAAGATACGGATGGAGCTTTGAGATGTAATCCAGGAAGAGCAAGTATGGGGGGTATAGGAAGGCTTTCAGATGACAATCTTGTCTTCATCTTTGCGGAGAATTTGGGTGTTCTCTCTAATAATCTAGCAGAAGCTTATGCTATCCTTTGGGGTCTTCAAGAGGCTGCTAAGGTTGGCTGGAGTTCGGTATAGAGGTTGGCTGGAGTTCGGTATAGGTAGAGTTGGACTCCCAAATGCTCATTAATTAATTGGCTGAAAGATCTCACTAAGGCCCCTTCTTAGGAATGGTGTTTACAAAGAGTGTTGGAAAAGATCCGCAGCCTTCAGACCAGATTTAGGACAACTGAATTTTTTCATGTCCCCCGCAAGCAAAACAAGGTAGCGGATTCTATGGCAAACTGGATGATGGACTGAGGAAGTCTAATTTGTTATGGAGACCTCCCCAGATGGTGAACACAACAAATCAGGGAAGACCTCTACCGTATCTTACGTCTTGATGTTGGTAACACTGATCTATGTGTCTCATGACTTAAAAGAAATTATTAGATTCCTTTTTCTTTGTAATAGCTTAGTGTAATTAGAGCATTGTAGCCAATCCTCTGTAAAACTCTGGATGAAAGCCCTGTTTGCTTGGAAGGGGCAGCGATGTAACCTTCTTGCTCACTTTTAAGTAATAGAAAAAAAAAGCCATGCCCTCAAGAAAATTGATGGAATTTTTATTTTGTTATTGTGACCTTTAAGGAGTTATATGTGGAAGTAATTTGACTCAATGATATCCTATTCACATTTAGCAGGTAAAAGCATTAGATTGGACTTTCTTTATCATGAAAGCCTGAAAACTATCATATATTAGAAGGGGAAAAATTAAATCTTCCATTTGGTTAGCTTTTGACTTTGTTGACATTGACTATATTGAGGACTAATGTTCTAGTCATACAAATGTCTAGAAGGAATACAAACCCTATCAAGACGTTTGTGTTGTACTTAAGCTAAAATTTTGAAGGATTTCTGAAATGCTTAGTTTCAAATTATATATAGGAAATAGAAACATGCTTGAATTTAGTAAAACTTCTTCGTTCAAATATCTAAATATTGATAATTTCTATTTTCCTTCTAGATGTGTGGGTTGAATTACTACAAAGCTAAGTGTTAGACAGCCTTTGGATTATTGAGCTAGCTGTTTATAAAAGCTATGGAATTTATTTGTTTGTAGATTGTATAATGGTAATATGTGCAAAAGTGACTTAAGTCCCATTTCTTGTAAGTCATCACATGCATTCATAACAGGCAGTCTAGCAGTATTGAAAAGGCTGTAATTTAGTTAGTTACCACTAAGCAGATAATCTTGGGATAGCAAATGATAGTGTGCTTGATAAAAAGCTCAATTATTATATTTCTATTCTGAAACATGAATGCTAAGTCTAATTTTACAATTGGGAAAGTATGGATAAGTGCATTTTCAAAAAAAAAATGTAATATACTGGTCAACTAATTTCACCCTTAAAGTTGATACTGCCAGGTATTGGAAAGGCAGTTGCAAAGGAAGGAGTGAACAGACCTGAGATGCTTCCTAAGGAATTTACTCCGCTTATTGATGTGGCTGGATTTTTGTCACCAAGTCAGGTGAGCCTCATTTTACAGGCCATTTTTTTTTGAGTTCATTAAGTGTGGGTTTGTTTTTATCATCTTCTGTTGTTAATAGCTGTTCATACAATTTTCTTTAGTTAGCCAGATTCATCTTTGTATGGTAAAAAACCTTAGCAAAACATCATATGTGAAATTAGCTTATTCTATTCAAGCAGTTGAACCATGTCTGTTTAAGAAGAATTTACTGCTTTCTGAGACAAAGGATGTGTATTTGTTTAGAGATCTGTTGGAGGAAACTAGGATCCTTTAGGGTTCAGTAGTCAGAGACAATGGGTTATGTATATGATACATGGATATTCAATGGTTCTTATCCAGTTGCAAGTCTTTCACTACAGTGGGGTTACCTTGGCATTTGGAGAATCGTATTCAAGTTTTTAATGCTTAATCTGAGGAATTAATGAAACTCTATTAAAACTTCACGTCACGTTAGGGGTCAATGGGAACTCAAGACATCAACATATAGGGTACAGTTGACAAGGGTCTGTCTAAAGCATCTTCCTAATTATGAAGATGCGGACCTGGAGACATATCTACTACGAAATTCTGTTGAGGTATCACTCTTTATACAAAGATTCTGGGAGATTGCTTTCCACTTTTTTTATTATTACTAGAGATGCTTGGCTCTTGTGCTCCGAGAGATTGTAGCTTTAAGGCTTAGGGCCTAACAGTGGACATGTAGTCCAGCAACGTAGTTCTCTTTATTACAGCTTGTTTTCAACATCCTAGGTCTTAAGCGCCCTTTGGACATGAACATTTTACACACTGATGTAGACAGATCAGTCAAACAACATTTTTCTTTGGGTCAACCAGTCACCACACCACACCCACTCTCATTGCAGACGACAAGGCATTGGTTTTCTCTAGTGTTGCTAACATTCTACACCTTCTCGAAGGCAGTTCAGATAACTAGTCTCCTCTTTGTTAATATAGGCTACAATTGACAAGGGACTGTCTAAAGCATGTCCCTAATTATGGAAATGAGGATTTGAAGACATATCTACCATGAAATTCAGTGGACGTATCACTCTTTATACAAACATCCTGGGGGGTCGCTTTCCACCTTCTTTTGCTACCTTGACTAGAGACACTTGGCTCTCTTGCTTCAAGATATTGTAGCTTTAAGATGTAGGTCATTACAGGGGGCATCTAGGTCCAGCAGCGAAGATATTTCAGATTGTTTTCAATATCCTAGGTTTCAAGTGCCCTTTGGTCAAACTACAATTCTCTTTGGATCAACCAATCAGTAACGATTCTCACTCTTATTGCAGAGGATGAGGCATTGGTTTTCTCCAGTGCTGCAGACATTATAGACCTTCTCGAAGGCAGCTTGGATAACTAGTTTCCTCCTCATTAATATAGGTTCATCAACCTTGGATCTTAGGAGAGTATTTAGGGAGAAGGCATTGGTCCCCTTGAGGATCACTAAGCCTAGTTCCTTTAATCCTCAACATTCATAGATGGAGATCATTATATCCTCCACTGGTGCCTTCAATTTCATAAGGGGTAATTTTGTGGACTCTTTTGAGACTGATCTTAGTTGTCGACAAGTGATTGTGTCTCTTTGCATGTTTCCTCTCCAACTTCGGTCTTCTTTAGATCCAAGCCTATTGAGGGACCTCTCCCTCTTATGGCCATTTGTACTTGCTTTTAGATCTTTTGCATTAGTCCTTAACTTCCCTTTGAGTTTTCCCTTCTTTGGTATGTTTTGTTCATATTTATAGTGTTGTATTTGTGTGTGTGTCTATATATATAAAGCTTCAAGAATTCTTTTGACCCTAATTCTTTCCATTTTAATGTGTACATTTTCCCATTGACCTACTTTGGTTGTTTGTGGATATTATATAATTTCATTTCATTTCTTTTGGCTTGTTATATTTTGATTTTATACTTATCTTCACAAGCCGATTATTCTTGGGTTGTATGTAACATTTTTCCTTGGAAAAATTCATAGTTACTAGGTTCTCATACCCACTCTTCTGGGTGCACACACTCGTACACCTACACTTAGTATTCTTGAGTTGTAACATTTGTCCTTGGAAAAAGTCATAGTTATTGGGTTCTCATAACCACTCCTTTAGGTGCCTGCACTCGTACCACACTTGTACTTGGTATTTGCATGCTTGGGTATTGTAGGAGTCAGTTATGGACAGCAGCCAAAATAACCGTTGTACATAGGAGAATAAGTGCAAATGTTGCACAAAATCGTAATGTAAATGAAATGTACATGAAAGTCAAATGAAAGTGAAATGAAATGTCAAATGAAAAGCAAGTGAAACGACATTTTGTTAGTCAACGTCAGCAAGGATGATGTCATAGTTTGATTAAGTGAATTTGTAATACTCGCATAATGGGAATGTGGGTAGTTATGTTGTGAGGTGTCTCGGGTGTTAGTTTCTTCTAATTCCCGACCCATAAGCATAAAAGGACCCCCCCACTCATTTGTAAAATAATGATGGTATAAGAGAGCATATTATGCATTGGAGAGTACGAGGATTCTAGGAGTGCATTGTGACGTGAGAGCATCTGTGGTACTGCAAGTGTAGTCATATATGTAATGAAGTGTCGTATAGGCAATGTAATACAATGACATTCCATTTCCATCTGTATGCATGTCTATGTGATGATATTGTTATAGTAGATTGCTAGGTTGTGTGCCAAGTTCTGTATATGCAAGGTTGCAGACTAAATTTGCAGTTTAGCATAACTATACGAAAGTTGCTATACAAGTGTTGCTGTCAGAGTGCCATACTGTAACAACCCACAATTGTAACAACCCAATTCAACCAACCCCAGAGAGAGTTAATTTTTTTTTTACAAGTAATATTCACAAGCAAGGTTCACAAAGATGTTCCCATATTCTTTTCAATATTAATAAGGCATAACCACATTTTGAGATCTTGTCACTGCAAACGACTCTCAAGTGGACAGGAGTGACCAACATCCCATATTTTTGGGGTTCACCTTTCTAACCTCCACGGTAGAAAGGACGCTTTCAATGGTCCCCCCACATTTCTGACACTCTCCGGGAATGTAAGACAATTTGACCATAGCGTAGGGATTATCCCTTTTTAGTCCATCAAAAAGGGAACACCATTTCTCTAACCCTACATAAGTCTGTCTATGTAGGATTACTTTGGCGTAATGCCTTAAGTCTAGTTATCACACCTCTGCGATGAGTTAACTAGTGCTTTAGTGCTTAATTACTACACCTCCGCGGTGTTAGAAAACAAATATTACGAGCAAGCAAAACAATAACGCAGAAAAACAGTAACACAGATTTTTACGTGGAAACCCTGCAATGTGCAGGTAAAACCACGGGGCAATGGCAGCTTCTCTATTTTATTGATTTCGACAATCTTTTACATTCGCTAAATTGTTACATGCAAGGGGTCATTCCCCTTTTATAGAAAAGCAAAGGAAGACTCCAAAAATGGTTCGTTTCCTCTCCCAAAAGAAGACTCCAAAAAACTGTTCGTTTCCTCTCCCAAAGTGCATGGGGAAGGATCACTATAAACTGCACCACCATGCACCTCTTTGTTGAAGAACATTGGAGATCTGGATATTCACTTCACCTCCTAACATTCTTTCATTTGAAGTCAATATATAGGAATTCTTTGCCTATGTTTTCCATCCAAGTGCCAATTGCCCAATGCTGCCCTTATCACATTTTCATCAAGCCCAGAGAAGTTTTGCACCACTCAAACTTCTCTGTCTTGATCGACTTTGTAAGCATATCCATAGGATTCACTTCAATATTAATTTTCTCCAACAGGATCCTACCGCCATCCACCACATTTCTTATAAAATAGTACTTAACATCAATGTGTTTCGTGCGATCATGGAATGTTGGGTTATTCACTAACTGAATAGCACTTTGGCTATCACAATGCAACGTAATCTTCTCCTGCATTATCTTGAAGTCTTCCAACAGTCGTTCTAGCCAAATTGCCTCTTTGTTGGCTTCAGTGGCTACAATATATTCTGCTTCAGTGGTTGATAAAGCCACTACTAACTGCAACTTAGAAGTCCAACTCACAGCTCCACCATCAAGAGTGAAAGTATATTCTATAGTGGACTTTCTTCCATCTCTATCTCCACCATAATCAGAATCCACAAAACCTTTAACTTGCAAATTTGCCGATCCGTAGTAAATAGCAGCATTTGAAGTGCCTCTTAAATATCTAAATATCCACTTCATTGCATTTCAATGCTCCTTACTAGGATTTGCCATGTACCGGCTGACAACTCCTACTGCTTGGGCAATATCCGGTCTGGTGCTTACCATGGCATACACGAGGCTTCCTACTGCTGATGAATATGGTACACGAGACATGCTTGTCTTCTTTGCTTTTGTTCTAGGACATTGTTCGAAAGACAATTTGAAGTGTGAAAGAAGTGGGGTACTAACTGGTTTTGCATTTTGCATATTGAAGCGCTGCAGAATATTTTCTATATATGATAGTTGACATAACCGGATCTTCCTTCCTATTCTGTTCATGTGTATCTTCATCACTAAAATTTGGTTTGCTGCTCCTAAATCCTTCATTTCGAATGTCCTAGCCAATTGAGCCTTTAGATCAATGATTTTCTTCATGCTAGGGCTTGCAACTAGCATATCATCTACATACAACAAAAAATAATAAAACTGCCATCATCAAACCTCTTATAGTATGCACAATGGTCAGCTTCACTCCTGCTGAAACCTTGGCTCTTCATGAAGGTGTCAAATTTTCTGTACCACATCCTTGGCGCCTGTTTCAATCCATACAAATATTTCTCGAGTCTGCAAACCAAATGTTCTTTGCCTCCTTCATAGCCCTCAGGCCGATCTATATAAATCTCCTCCTCGAGATCACCATGCAGGAAAGCAATTTTTGCTGCTCCAGTTCTAAATCCTGTGCTGCTACAAGTGCAAGTAAAACTCTAACAGTAGTCAGCTTCACAACTGGAGAGAAAATTTCATTAAAGTCTATACTTGACTTTTGCACATATCCTTTTGTCACCAAGCTAGCTTTATAGTGTTCCAACAACCCATCATTGTTCTTCTTTATTTTGTACGCCCACTTGTTGCCAACAACTTTTCTTCTAGGTGGGAGATCCACAAGTTCCCACATTTTATTCTTGCGAAGTGCTTCCATTTCCTCCTCCATGGCTTTCCTCCACTTTTCTGCATTTTCAGATTCTCTAGCTTTTTGAAATGAACTAGGCTCACCATCATCAGTTAACAAAGCAAAAGAGGACTGAAAAACAGGAGAATACCTATATATCATCTCCATACAACAACAAAATAATAAAATTGCCATCATCAAACCTCTTGTAGTATGCACAATGGTCAGCTTCACTCCTGCTGAAACCTTGGCTCTTCATGAAGGTGTCAAATTTTCTGTACCACATCCTTGGCGCCTAATTTAATCCATATAGATATTTCTTGAGTCTGCAAACCAAATGTTCTTTGCCTCCTTCTTCATAGCCCTCAAGCCGATCCATATAAATCTCCTCCTCGAGGTCACCATGTAGAAAAGCAGTTTTTACATCAAGCTGCTCCAGTTCTAAATCCTGTGCTGCTAACAGTAGTCAGCTTCACAATTTGAGAGAAAATTCCATTAAAGTCTATACATGACTTTTGCACATATCCTTTTGCCACCAAACGAGCTTTATAGCATTCCAACAACTCATCATTGTTCTTTACTTTGTACACCCAGTTGTTGCCAACAACCTTTCTTCTAGGTGGGAGATCCACAAGTTCCCATGTTTTATTCTTGCGAAGTGCTTCCATTTCCTCCTCCATGGCTTTCCTCCACTTTTCTGCATTTTCAGATTCTCTAGCTTCCTGAAATGAACTAGGCTCACCATCATTAGTTAACAAAGCAAAAGAGGACTGAAAAACAAGAGAATACCTTTCCGGACACTTTTGAGGACGTGTAGATCTTCTAACCCAATGATCTGTTGGTTGTGGCTCTTGGTCTTGTGACTGTTGTGGCTGCTCTACTTGCTGCTCTACTTGCTGTTCTGCATGCTGATCAGAAGCTTCAACATGCTGATTTTCATTTTCATCTTCGTTCATATCTACTTCAACTGGTACAACATTAGGTGTTTGCTGTACCTCCTTCCTTTGCATGGATTTTTCATTAAAAATGACATCCTGGCTAATAATTACCTTGTGGGCAGTAGGATCCCATAGTCTATACCCCTTCATTGTATCTCCATAGTTGATAAAAACACATTTGCTTGACTTGGGGTCAAGTTTGGGCCTTTTTTCTTTAGGCATATGGGCAAATGCATCACAACCAAAGGTACGCAAATGAGAGTAATCAACTAGCTTACCACCCCAAACCTCCTCCGGAATCTGTCCATCCAACGCAGCTGTAGGTGACCTCTTAATGAGGTAAGCAACTGCATTAACAACTTCTTCCCAGAACCTTTTGTCCAACCTAGATGCGTTGAGTATGTTTCTTGCACGTTCCATGATTGTGCGATTCATCTCCTCAGCGACACCATTTTGTTGTGGAGTATATTGTACAGTCTTTTGGTGCTTAATTCCTTCCTGCGTACAAAATTTATCAAATTCCTTGGAGCAATATTCACCCCCATTATCTGACCTGAGACATAAAATAGGCTTGCCCAAACTTTTCTCTATTCATGCTTTGAACTCTTTAAACTTCTCCAAAGCTTTCGACTTCTTTTTCAAAAAATAAACCCACACTCTTCTAGAATAATCATCTTTAAATGTCAAAAAATATGTAGCACCATTTAAGGACTGAGTGGGGACTGGTCCAAATATATCAACATGTATAAGTTGCAGAAAATCAGAACTCTTACCAGAGCTTGCAGTAAACCGAACCCTCTTTTGTTTACCAAAGATACAGTGCTCACATAAGTGTAAATAACAAGACTTAATTCTAGAAAGCATACCTCGATCATGCAAAATTTTCAAACCTTTTTCACTCATATGTCCTAGGTGTTGATGCCATAGCATTACTGCATCTTGAGTATTTCTTGACGTTGTTGTTGCATGGTTTGTCATCGTATCACCGCACAAACGATATAGGGTTCCATAAGATTCTCCTTTTGCTACTACAAGGGCTCCTCTGGTAATTTTGCACTAATTGTTACCGAAAGTGATAAAATACCCTAGCTTATCCATCATCTTGATTGAGAGCAAATTCTTCCGCAAATCATGCACATGGTGTACATCACATAACATCCGTTCTCTACCATTGTCCAGCCTAATCCTGATGTCCCCTCTTCCCACAACTTCTAAAGGATGATCATCACCCAAGTAGACCATCCCACCACTATGTGGTTGATATTTTAAAACCAATCTCTGTGAGGAGACGTGGAAAGATGCACCTGAGTCCAAAACCCAGGTATATAGAACAGATATATTGTTGCTGATACAGAAAGCCTCACATGTTGTCGTCTCTCCTGAATCTACAGTAATGGCCTCAGTTGATGGCTGAAACTGCTTTTCACCATTCTTTTCCTTTTTCAGATGCCAACAGTCCTTCGAGTGCCCTAGCTTCTCACAATACCAACACTTCCCTTTCAACTTGCATCCTCTAGACTTAGATTTGGGTTGTGATCTACCTTGTTGACTCCTCCCGAAAGATCGACCTCTCACAGCTAGGATTTCATTGGTTGAGGGTTCCAAAGACGTTTTCTGCCTCAACTCTTCTGCCAACAAAGCGACTACCACATCATCAAAAGTTAGAGCTCCTGATGATGAATTATTGATAGTTATCACCAAATGATCCCAAGTGTCCGGGAGGGAACAATGTAGGGTGATAGCTTTGCCCTCATCCTCCATATTCACATTAACTGAGACCAGTTTACTGATTAGGGTATTAAACTCATTCAGATGATCTGCCACAGATGAACCCTCCTTCATCCTCAGGCCATAAAGCTGTTTTTTTAAAAAAACCTTATTTGTTGCTGATTTCGTCTCATAAAACTTTTCAAGCTTCTTCCAGAGGGCTTCTGCGGTCTTTTCTTCAGCAACAATGAACAAGACAGTGTCTTCTAGGCAGAGACGGATTGTAGAAACCACTTTTTTGTCCAGTGTTGCCCACTCCTCATCTTTCATGCTGCTCGGTTTACTCGCGACCCCTTTCAAGGCTAGGGCTTGGTTGTTTTGAACCAACAAATTCTCCACCTTCATCTTCCATAGGGCGAAGTTCCTTCCGTCAAACTTCTCAATCTCGAATTTGGTTACACCTCTTATCATTGTTGCATCTCCCACTCGCACAAAACCCGAAGCTCTGATACCTGATGCTAGAAAACAAACATTACGTGCAAGCAAAACATTAACGCAGAAAAACAGTAACACAAATTTTTACGTGGAAACAGTGCAATGTGCAGGTAAAACCATAAGGCAATGGCAACTTCTCTATTTTATTGATTTCGGCAATCTTTTACGTTTGCTAAACTGTTACATGCAAGGGGTCATTTCCCTTTTATAGAAAAACAAAGAAAGACTCCAAAAAATGTTCGTTTCCTCTCCCAAAGGAAGACTCCAAAAACTGTTTGTTTCCTCTCCCAAAGGAAGACTCAAAAAAATTGTTCATTTCCTCTCCCAAAGCGTGTGGGGAAGGATCACTATAAATTGCCCCACCATGCACCTCTTTGCTGAAGAACATTGGAGATTTGGATATTCACTTCACCTCCTAACACGTGGTGGGCTAATTAAGGCTATTACCACTCCACGTGATAATATGCATGGTCACCTGATCCTCTCTGTTCAAGGTGCCATCACACATCTATGTTGCGAATGTATCTTAGTCCTCATCGCTAGGATTTCTAGTTTAAGCCTCACCGCTTAAGACTTCCCAATAGCCTCACTGCTTAAGACTTCCCAATAGCCTCACCGCTATGGGTACACCCGAGCCTCACTGTTCAAGGTGTAACATTCGCAACAACCTAGGTATTGCATCCCCGCGACTTCCCCCTAGGCATTGGGATTTCATCTTATTTAAGGGAATTTGACCTGGCTACTAAGTTTATGCCCTTCCCAAGATACTTTTTTTAAATCCCAAGAAAACATCTTTTAAAACTCTCTTTGAAAGGAAATGATCTATTAAATTTTAAACATCATAACATAATAATTCAAATGCTTCCATTTTACCTTTTTAGCATTTATTTTCCATTTCCTTTATAACAACAATTAAAGAATGTCCAAGAGGAACAACTATAACTCAAATTCATAATTTAATACTGCAATTCATACTTTGCAAGTAATTAAACTTTCATAATAAATATAAGTTCCTCAAAAATCACAAAATACAATACACTATTCTTATTTCCATATTTCATAAATGTCAATCTCTTCATATAGAAATCCTTTATACAAGGGACATTACATTTCAAATATACAAATATGTAATCTATACTTCCCTTAACATCAAATCTGGTTATTCCTTCTTTCCAGCACCCAATGAGGATGGAGTAAGGGATCAGGACAGCTCATAGATATGTATGCAAATCTACATGCTCTTTCAAAGTATGCAAGTACATCATACAGTAAACTGAAGTAAATCATGCATGATAAATGAGAGAATCCCATACTTCTCTCTATATTACTTTTCCCTATCTACACAAGCCTTAGGAAAACTAATATACATGCAAATCATGATTTCCTTCCATCTTTTCAATACATTGTATCTTATGAGAGAACCCCATAATTCTCTCTATATTAGTTTCCCTTATCTACATAAGCCTTGGGAAAAACTAATATACATACTCAATATTATTATTTAACATTCCCATGTATTACAATAAAACAAATCTTATAGTTCCTCATTTATTCAAATAAGAACAATCTGCCCATTATAAAAATAATCTTTCCATGCTCTTTTTAAAAAAAAAACCAATTTTCAAATTTAATTCCCTAAGAGCATACAATAATCCTCCAAACAATAAAAGTTACTTTTCTCATAATTCATACAGAGTAACTTCCTTTATAAATAAAGGTAATACCCTTTCAATAATAAACAATATATATATATCCTTTTTAATTTATTGAAATCACAAAACTTACTTCTCAATAAAACATCCAGGCAATCAATCTTTCATTCCTTATTTAAAAGAAAAGCAAGAACTACCCTTTTTTTTTTAATATATATTTAGAGAAGATAATATTTAATTATTTTCTTAATAATATCTAAATTTCAGAATTCATCAAACTCAATATGAATATCTATATATAAAGAAAACATATTTCTTTTAAGAAAACACTTCACCCTTTCGTTAAGTAAACCGAAATATTAGAGACTACTTTTCTCCACTATATAGTATGGTTCACTTAAAGTTTCTCTATTGTTTGAATTATTCGAAATCCATATATATCGTTTCCAACTTCAGGTACTAATAAGTTGGCTATTATAAAGTTCAATACTGCATCAATGTTATTATGAATTCCTATGTAAGAGAAATACAATAAGCCGAATAGTTACACAGCAACGGGTGTGTTTCTCTAAAATGACAATGTTAAAGTTTAAAAAAAAAAAAACAATAGCTTAAAACCAAAGTCTAATTAAACTCTCACGTTTCAGCAGTCCAACTACAGCACTGCAATCCCGTTGGTCCATTCTAGACAGTGTCTTAAAGCTTGTTTTTAAAAGGTGAAAACTCTGTGCTAGATGCAGGCAACCAAAAGAAGCATAATAACACCTCCTCCCAGTCACAAACAATTGGAAAGGAATGGCAATAATCCAGGCTGACGTATTGGGAGACAAACACAATTTGTTGGGCCCGGAATATAAACTTCAAACATAACGTTTAGGTCTTGACCGGTAATGCTTTTCTCTAAAGGACAAGCTTTCTTTAAGAGAATAAAACCTAATTCACATACGTAACTAGAGACGGTGCACTCCGGGAGTTGCACAGATAGTTTCAGTATTGTGGACACCCCAGTTTCATTTTATTGTTTAAGGAATGGTGCCTCATCCATTAGTTTGATGAAACTATCATATTGTTTAAATAATATTCCTACGCAATTATTCATCAATCTTTAAACAGTTTAGGTTTATCAAAGTTCATAAAAGCTATATATATAATGTCCAAAAGGAGTATTCCAACCTGTACGTGCGTTAAGTGCCTTGGAATGAGCAATAGTTCTGAATTCCTCCTACGTTGTACGTCTACTCCTCTTCTCTGGCTATCTTCTCAAGTTTCCTTTCTTCCTTGATCACCTATGATCCTCTTACTTCCGTCCAAAGCCATTCAAGAAGAAGATGGATCATAACTAATTCCTCAACTTCCTTTGGCTCGATAGGGAAACGTTTCTTTTTAAAACTGACCTTCATTCTTTTATTAAATACATTTCCATGCAAAGCTTTAAAAACAACTTTAATTACCTTTCCATTTGTTAGAAAATGTATAGAAAAATTATGTGCAAGCAGAAAACACAATAACGCAGAAAAAACAGTAACACAGATTTTATGTGGAAAACCTGCAATGTGCAGGAAAAACCACAAGGCATTGGCAGCTTGACCTTTTATTGATTTCGGCAAAACTGCATTCAATCAACGTTTACATGCAAGGGGTCATTCCCCTTTTATAGTAAAAACAAACTGTTCGTTTCCTCTCCCAAAGGAAGAATCCAAAAACTGTTTGTTTCCTCTTCCAAAGGAAGAGTCCAAAAAACTGTTCGTTTCCTCTTCCAAAGGAAGACTCCAAAATACTGTTTGTTTCCTCTCACTAAGCTGCACCACCATGCACCTCTCTGCTGAAGAACATTGGAGATCTGGATATTGACTTCACCTCCTAACATTCTCCCACTTGAAGTCAATATACAAGAATTCTTTGCCTATGTTTTTCCATCCAAGTGCCAATTGCCCAATGCTGCCCTTATCACAATTTCAGCAAGCCCAGAGAAGTTTTGCACCACTCAAACTTCTCTGTCTTGACCGGCTTAGTAAGCATATCTGCAGGATTCACTTCAGTACCAATTTTTTGCAACAGGATTCTACCTTCTTCCACCATATTTCTTATAAAATGGTACTTAACATCAATGTGTTTCGTGCGATCATGAAATGTTGGGTTCTTCACTAACTGAATAGCACTTTGGCTATCACAATGTAGTGTAATTTTCTCCTGCATTATCTTGAAGTCACCCAATAGTCGTTCTAGCCAAATTGCCTCTTTGTTGGCTTTAGTTGCTGCAATGTATTCTGCTTCAGTGGTTGATAAAGCCACCACAGACTGCAACTTAGAAGTCCAACTCACAGCTCCACCAGCAAGAGTGAAAGTATATCCTGTAGTGGACTTTCTCCCATCTCTATCTCCATCATAATTTGAATCCACAAAACCTTTAACTTGCAAATTTGCTAATCCGTAGTAAACAACAACATTTGAAGTGCCTCTTAAATATCTGAATATCCACTTCACTGCATTCCAATGCTCCTTACCAGGATTTGCCATGTATCGGCTGACAACTCCCACTGCTTGGACAATATCCGGTCTGGTGCTTACCATGGCATACACGAGGCTTCCTACTGCTGATGAATACGGTACACGAGACATGCTTGTCTTCTCTGCTTCTGTTTTAGGACACTGTTCGGAAGACAATTTTAAGTGTGAAAGAAGTGGGGTACTAACTGGTTTTGCATTTTGCATATTGAAGCGCTGCAAAATCTTTTCTATATATGACTTCTGACATAACCAGATCTTCCTTCCTGTTCTGTCCTTGTGTATCTTCATCCCTAAAATTTGGTTTGCTGCTCCTAAATCCTTCATTTCAAATGTCCTAGCCAACTGAGCCTTAAGATCAATGATTTTCTTCATGCTAGGGCCTGCAACTAGCATATCATCAACATACAACAACAAAATTATAAAACTGCCATCATCAAACCTCTTATAGTATGCACAATGGTCAACTTCACTCCTGCTGAAACCTTGGCTCTTCATGAAGGTGTCAAATTTTCTATACCACATCCTTGGCGCCTGTTTCAACCCATACAAAGATTTCTTGAGTCTGCAAACCAAATGCTCTTTGCCTCTTTCTTCATAGCCCTCAGGCTGATCCATATAAATCTCCTCCTCGAGATCACCATGCAAGAAAGCAGTTTTCACATCAAGCTGCTCTAGTTCTAAATCCTATGTTGCTACAAGTGCAAGTAAAACTCTAACAATAGTCATCTTCACAACTGGAGAGAAAATTTCATTAAAGTCTATACCTGAATTTTGCACATAACCTTTTGCCACCAAGCGAGCTTTATAGCGTTCCAACAACCCATCGTTGTTCTTCTTTACTTTATACACCCACTTGTTTCCAACAACCTTTCTTCCAGGTGGGAGATCCACAAGTTCCCACGTTTTATTCTTGCAAAGTGCTTCCATTTCCTCCTCCATGGCTTTCCTCCATTTTTCTGCATTCTCAGATTCTCTAGCTTCCTGAAATGAACTAGGCTCACCATCATCAGTTAACAAAGCAAAAGAGGACTGAAAAACAGGAGAATACCTTTCCGGACACTTTTGTGGGCGTGTAGATCTTCTAACCCAATGATCTGTTGGTTGTGGCTCTTGGTCTTGTGACTGTTGTGGCTGCTCTACTTGCTGTTCTGCATGTTGGTCAAAAAATTCAGCATGCTGGTAAAAAATTTCAGCATGCTGATTTTCATTTTCATCTTCGTTCATGTCTACTACTTCAACTGGTACAACATTAGGTGTTTGCTGGACCTCCTTCCTTTGCATGGATTTTTCATCAAAAATAACATCTCGACTAATAATTACCTTGTGGGCAGTAGGATCCCACAGTCTATACCCCTTTACTGCATCTCCATAGTCGAGAAAAACACATTTGCTTGACTTTGGGTCAAGTTTGGACCTTTTTTCTTTAGGCACATGGGCAAATGCATCACAGCCAAAGGTACGCAAATGAGAGTAATCAAATGGCTTACCAAACCAAACCTCCTCTGGAATTTGTCCATCCAACGCAATTGTAGGTGACCTATTAATGAGGTAAACAGCTATATTAACAGCCTCTACCCAGAACCTTTTATCCAACATGGATGCGTTGAGCATGCTTCTTGCACGTTCCATGATTGTGCGATTCATCCGCTCAACCACACCATTTTGTTGTGGAGTATATGGTACAGTCTTCTGGTGCTTAATTCCTTCCTGCGTACAAAATTTATCAAATTCCTTGGAGCAATATTCACCCCCATTATCTGACCTAAGACATAGGCTTGCCCAAAATTTTCTCTACTCGAGCTTTGAACTCTTTAAATTTCTGCAAAGCTTCCGACTTCTTCAAAAAATAAACCCACACTCTTCTAGAATAATCATCTATAAATGTCAAAAAATAGATAGCACCATTTAAGGACTGAGTGGGGACTGGTCCAAATATATCAGAATGTACGAGTTGTAGAAAATCTAAACTCTTACCAGGGATTGCAATAAACCGAACCCTCTTTTGTTTGCCAAAAATACAATGCTCACACAAGTCTAAATTACAAGACTTAATCCCAGAAAGCATACCTCGGTCATGCAGAATTTTCAGACCTTTTTCACTCATATGTCCTAGGCGTTGATGCCATAACATTACTGCATCCTGACTTGAAGTTGCTGCTGCTGCATGGTTTGTCACCGTATCACCGCATAAACGATATAGGGTTCCATAAGATTCTCCTTTTGCTACTACAAGGGCTCCTTTGGTAATTTTGCAATAGTTGTTACCAAAAGTGATAGAATACCCTAGCTTATCCATCATCTTGATTGAGAGCAAATTCTTCCGCAAATCAGGCACATGTTGTACATCACATAACATCCTTTCTCTACCATCGTCCAACCTGATCCTTATGTCCCCTCTTCCCACAATTTCTAAAGGGTGATCATCACCCAAGTAGACCATCCCACCACTATATGGCTGATATTTGTCAAACTAGTCTCTGTGAGGAGACATTAGGAAAGATGCACCCGAGTCCAAAACCCAAGTATATAAAACATATCTGTTGTTGCTGATACAGAAAGCCTCACATGTTGTTGTCTCTCCAGAATTTACTGTACTGGCCTCAGTTGATGGTTGAAATTGCTTTTCACCAGTTTTTTCCTTTTTTAGCTGCCAAAAGTCCTTTGAGTGCCCTGGCTTCCCACAATGCCAACACTTCCCTTTCAGCTTGCATCCTTTAGACTTAGATTTGGACTGTGGTCTACCTTGTTGACTCCTCTCGAAAGATCGACCTCGCACAACTAGGGCTTCATTGGTTGAGGGTTCTAAAGACGTTTTTCGCCTCAACTCTTCTGCCAACAAAGCGGTTATCACATCATCAAATTTTAGAGTTCCTGATGATGAATTGCTAATGGTCATCACCAAATGCTTTAGACTTAGATTTGAACTGTGGTCTACCTTGTTGACTCCTCTCGAAAGATCGACCTCGCACAACTAGGGCTTCATTGGTTGAGGGTTCTAAAGACGTTTTTCGCCTCAACTCTTCTGCCAACAAAGCGGTTATCACATCATCAAATTTTAGAGTTCCTGATGATGAATTGCTAATGGTCATCACCAAATGATCCCAAGTATCCAAGAGGGAACAAAGTAGGGTGATAGCTCTATCCTTATCCTCCATATTCACATTAACTGAAACCAGTTTACTGATAAGGGTATTAAACTCATTCAAGTGATCTGCCACATCCTTAGGCTATAACGCTGTTTTTTCAGAAAACCTTATTTGTTGCAAATTTCATCTCATACAACTTTTCAAGCTTCTCCCAAAGGACTTCCGCGGTCTTTTCTTCAACAACATTGAACAAGACGGAGTCTACTAGGCATAGACGGATTGTAGAAACCGTCTTCCTGTCCAGCGTTGCCCACTCCTCATCTTTCATGCTGTTTAGTTTACTCGTGACCCCTTTCAAGGCTAGGGCTTGGTCATTTTGAACCAACAAATCCTCCACCTTCATCTTCCATAGGGCGAAGTTCCCTCCATCAAACTTTTCAATCTCAAACTTGGTTACACTTCAAATCATTGTTGCAGCTCCCACTCACACAAAACCCTAGGCTCTGATACCAGATGTTAGAAATTATATTGCAAAATTATGTGCAAGCAGAAAACACAATAACGCAGAAAACACAATTACACAAATTTTACGCAGAAAACGTGCAATATGCAAGAAAATCCATGGGGCAATGACAACTTAACTTTTTATTGATTTCGGCAAAATTACATTCAATCAACGTTTATATGCAAGGGGTCATTCCACTTTTATAGAAAAAACAAATTGTTCGTTTCCTCTTCCAAAGGAAGAGTCCAAAAAACTGTTCGTTTCCTCTTCCAAATGAAGACTCCAAAAAACTGTGTTTCCTCTCCCAAAGGAATACTCCAGAAAATTGTTTGTTTCCTCTCCATAAGCTGCACCACCATGCACCTCTCTGCTAAAGAACATTGGAGATTTGGATATTGACTTCACCTCCTAACACCATTGAACCTGTTGGTTACGAATCTGCCATGAGGAAAGGATTTTGGGTTAATGCGCCCAGATTCGCCCACCAGCATGAAAGGTCGGAAGGAAGAGATGCCTTCCGAGCCAATCTCCGGAGAAGGTCGGCTCCTTTGGGGGGTTTTATGGTCCAAGCTAAGAGTGCGGGAAAGAGATAAAGAAACGGAAAGAATTTACAAATGTGCTTGGAGTTTGGTGGGGGGAACTAACAGTACGACAACACATTAATCACCATTACTTATTGCATTATAAATACAAAGCATGACCAGGAACTGCAAAACCTAAGTGTACTTTCTGTATTAAGCAATATACGCACAGCTACAATGGTCCCCTAGCAAACATTCTCCCTACAAGGAGAACTAACAGCACGGCAATGCATCAATCACCACTACGTACGGAAACTCAAACAAAAAGCAACTAAGAGATGTCAGAGCCAGGTATATGTGTTATGCAGAGAATTTATACGCACAGCTACAATGGTCCCCTAGCAAACATTCTCCCTACAAGGAGAACTAACAGCACGACAACGCATCAATCACCACTACGGACAGCAATGTAACACACAACTGATGAAACTGCTACCACATCTATTCTATGTATCCTCTAATCTATGAAGTTCAAAAGTAATGCTAAAGGCACCTGATCACCAAATGCTGAAATGAATCAACGAGCCGTGACACAGGGAAACATAAAGCATAAATATTAAGGAGAGGCAGCATAAAGAAATAAAAGCAGCAGAACAGAACCAGGCATACAATTTATATTTATAAGCAGAAGCACGGTTACAATGGTTCCCTAACAGACATTCCCCTTCCACCCTTTACAATGAAAACATGGTGGGTTTTTATAGCCCGAGTCCCTCCCGTTACATTAATGGGCACAAAGTCCCAGTCAAACACTAGCTGACAAAAGCGGCGAAAGAGCTGCAAATGCTGACCTTTGTCGGACCGGACTATACCCGCAGCATGGTCTTCCTGGAAGCCGGACAGCTAGGTGGCGGTGTGCTAGGCAGGACTTCTTCTCGGCAGGAATGCGGGTAGCTGGAGCAGGTAGAACCTCCAATCGGCTTTAAATGAGGCCACTGGCATGGGTAGTGCAACCCATGCTCGTCCTTTTGCTCGACACGTCTTGGCTCAAATCCCGAAGCTGGACACTTGTCAGATGATGGATGATGTTGTTTGACACGTGTCTACCTTGAAAGGCAGTTTATCCAACTTCGCCTGGGATCAGAGCGCCATCGGGTTGCACAGGCAGAAAATAGCGCAGTCAGGAAGGCCTTCATGCCTTGGGTGCATTTCCGAGTTTATTTCCCTACTGCGCACCTGTCAAGGGCGCACTCCGACTTCGCTGCGAAGTCGGACTGCGCACAGGTGAAAGCTGCTTCTTGCCGCTGTACGGACTTTGCTCCAACACTTAGTCGTTTTTTTGTCATCCTGCCAGCCTGCCACAAGGTGTGCCCAGAAAGAGGGGCGAAGTCGGACTTCGCACCGAAACTGGGCGAAGTGTGAACTTCGCACCGAAACTGGGCGAAGTACGAACTTCGCACCAAAACTGGGCGAAGTGCGAACTTCGCACCAACACTTAGCCATTTTCCAGGGCAACTGCTGTCAACTTTGAAATCCAACTGAGGGGCTCCAAGAAAGGGGGAAAGAAAGAGAGTGTGGGAAAGAGAGAGAAAGGGAGAGGAGAAGAAAGGAAAATAGAGGAAGAGGGAAAAGGAAGAGCAGCACTGCTACGAAACTGAAAACATTGCACCCCGTGCGAAATGTGGCAACATTTCTGGCGGCTCGCGGGGTGTCGAGCTCGCCTTGGCGCAAAGAATCCATGCCTTCATCCATTGGGTGCAGAGGAACTTGCTTCCCCTGCCTTTTGCTGCTCTAGCTGTTCTCCTCGCGGCAACTGTTCTTCAGATTCACCTTCGTCAGTTGCCCCCTCAGAACCATCTTCCGAAGGCTCTCCAGCTTTTGCTTCTGCCTTGTAGATGCGGTTATATGCGGCCTGGGCTTGGCCCCAGGCTTCTGCTTCGAATGGCCGGCGGTCAGCAACTTCTTCTAGTGCTGCGTGGAAAGCAGCGACCGCATGCAGGTCGATGGTGAGGTATCTTTTTCCTAGCTCCTGGAAGTAGGAGCTGATCTTGCAGCATTTGGACACCATCTGGGTGACCTGACTTTCCTGAATTGGCTCAGTCCAGCTATCAATCTCAGCTGTATCTGCCTCAAAGGACTGCCAATTCTTTTTCACCTGTTCAAGGGTGAGAAACTCGCCATTTTCAACAAAGCCTGGGCACCCTAGCTCAGAAAGAGCGTGAAAGGGAGCCATACAAATGTCTCTTTCATGTTCGAATGCATCCAGCATTCGTCTGGCAACCCTCACCTCTTCTACTTTTTTAAAATATTTATGCAAGGTTACCCTTGCATCTGCCCATTTTGCAGCGAATGAGGACATGGGGGAGAATTGGAGGCCATTGCGCTGGCGCTCCTGAAGATTAATTGCCAGGTCCAGCCATTGCTTCGCTCGGCGTTCGGCCTCCTCTACCACAGGCTTTCCCTGGGCCGAAACTTCTTGAATTCTGGATACGAAATCCAGAACTGACATCGCCTTATAAGTGTGGGGCTTGCATCCCCGCAACAGATCAGCCCGCATCCCCTTAACTTTGCTCTTCGAAAAGACCGTCGCTTGAGATGCTCTCTCTGCAATTTGCGACTGCGTCTGTTTCAAAGACTCCTTGAGCTGAGAAATCTGCTCCAAGGCTGCCTGCTTTTTTGTTGCGGCTTGTTGCTGAGAAGCGGCCAGCTGGGATTTTAGTTCATCTATTTCTCGCCGCGCCGCTTCCAGCTGCTCAGTGGACCTGGACAGGTCCTCTTCAAGCTCTCTTGTCTTATCCTGCAACCCGAAAAGCTCTTCCTGTTCCTCCAGAGTCTTGACAAGGAGATTATCCGCCTTACGAATGATTCCCTGAATCTCGTATTGCTTGTTGATATCGTCAAAGCTCTTCTCCTTTGTTTGGAGCTCGTAGTTCGCCCTGGTCATTTCCCGGAGAGGCTTTTTCACTTTCGGGATTATCTTCTCTGTTGTAAGCACTCTCCTCTCGAAGTTAAACTTGGTGCGCTTTACCGGGGCGGCTATCTCTTCAGGTCTCCTCCGCTTCAGGTTTTGGAGGAAAGAGATAGGGTATTCTACGACTCTCGTTGCCAGAGGCAAATCATCCGTATTTTGGAGGTCGTCCATGAAGTCCGGTTCCCCCAGCCTAGGGTTCTGCTGAGACGTCTCTCCTGCGGGAATGGGATCGGGAGGAACCGGACGGACTTTGGAAGGATCGGCCGCTTCTGAGGGCGACCGGGAAGTGGAGATGGGAGCGGCTGATGCTGAAAGGGTTTCAAGCGGCTGAGGCGGTGGATGTAACGGTGAATGCACGGCTTCAGCACTAACCTCAGGCGAAGGGTTTGGGGTTTGACTCAGAGATAGGGAAACGTTGGGGTTCTGAGCAAATTGGTCCAAAGAATGGGGGCCACTAGAAGGGTGTGGAGACGGGGAGGAAGATGTGGCCGCGGCTTGCTCGGATTGAGCGGGAGATGGAGTAGGAGTAGGGCTAGATGAGACCAGAGAGAGTGGGGCAGCAAACGTACCTGCGGGCTCCGCCTGAGCCGATGCTGGATGGATGTCTGCGATTCTGGTTCCGGCGGCTGGCTCGGGACTGCCCAGAGAAACAATCTCTGGAGCGGCTGAACGCGGCTGCGGCTCTGCGACTGGCTGCTGCACTGTCAGACTAGGTCGCCTGATCTTTTCAACTCTCTTCCTCTTCTTCTCTTCTGGAACAATGGCCGGATCGGGGGAAGGAGATGAAGCAGGTGCAGCAGGCGCTGACGTTCCCACGGTAAACTTGTACCGGGGTTTGACTTGCAGAAGGTCTGCCGCAACCGGTTTGCTCTCTGGTGGTGCTGGCGTTTTTTGTGCTTGAAGGGTCACCTCAGGCGTTGACTTGACTAGTTTCTGTGCCTTTTTAGGCACCGCCTTGGAAGCCACGGGCTGCATTGGGTCTACTTGGATGTCTGCTGGGCCCGCGCTGGCAGTTGCCGAAGTGTACAACTGTTGGGAGGAAGACCCTAATTTATAACCCTCAAAGGGACCTCGGGGAACGTAATCTTGATATGCGAACGGCCGCCAGCTGTCATGGTGCTGGTCATATAGAACTGAAAAGTCGTCATCAACGGCCAGATTTCTCCTGGTGGATTTGTCGTGCTACGTGCGGCACCTCATCTTCCAGCATTCAATAATATTTTCTTTTGGCCAGTTAAGGCCTGCTATTTTGGAGAGGAATTTTTTAAACCCTGGAGATGAGAACTGGTGGTCCGGGTTTCGCTTGGGGTCATATGCTACCTCCTCGCAGTAAAAATCCTGCCATGGAGGCGAAGCTTCCATCAAGTCAATTTCCCAGTCAAGGTCAACATGGACCACATCGCATCTGTCTTCGGATATATCCGCCCGGGGGCAGAGGTGCGTGAACTTTCCCCTTATCCCATACGGGTCATACTTCCAGCGCTGCGGCAGCAGAATCAGACCAATGTCAAAAAGCTCCCGCTCGAGGTAGACATGCTGTCCTACCTCCGAAATCTCAACGTTCGCCCAGGAAAGAGGATATTGAAAGATCTGGCCTCTTTTCTTTCCTAGGCCAAACTCCTCAACGTAATCCATCTGACGGGCAACCTCCATTCCAAACTGATGATCCGTGCACCAGTAGGGCAGCAGGTGAGGTTTGCCCTTGAATCCGTAGATTCTGACCACAATCCCCTGCGTCAGTCTAAAGACGTCCCCGAGCTTCTGACTCAGCAAAGAGTTCGTCATTTCTCGCGGGGGGCGAGGGATCTCGCCCTCGCTGAAGACTGACATGACCAATCCTAGAAAGTTGAAGTTAAACTTGTAGTAAGACCCTTTCCGGTATAGGTCATCCGTCCAGTCATAGACGGGCTGTGGCTCTCCCTTCTCGTTAACCTTCTTCAGGTTCGGGATTGGCATCCGGGAGTGCAAATGATACAAACAAAGCCAAGCTAGGACGGAACTGAACCGAAATTCAGTGGACTGCTTCTTCTGGAGCTTCACCAGGCTGGAGTGGATGGCGTATGCAAGCCAATCCGCCCAGTCGAAAAAGATGGGGCGCTTTCCACTTCTCTGCGCTGCTGGTTCGTAGGATTCTCCACACAAGAGACATTCTGCCAGTGCTAGCTGGTACGGCTGTACCAGCTCATCAGAGTCGCAGCCGAGGATCCATGCCAGAATGGTGTATAAATATTTGTTCTGAAACCTCACCAAGGGCATGGGGCCGGTTGGCCACTGTCCAGCTGCAATCGGGGCGTTCAGCTCTGAATTGAGGAAATCCCTCATCCTTTTGGTATGCGTGAAGCGTCCCGCTTGCTCGCCTAGATTTATCTTTCTGACAATTGTGCTGGAGTCATACTCCAACCCTGGGGCGAAAGCTGGCTGGACAGTCTCCCTGCGCAGCGCGAACAAGGGTTTACCACTGGAGCTGCAAATCTGCCGGGTAACTGGTCTGTAGTGTCTGACAATCAGGTCTACCAGCTCCGGGCATTGATGGACAAGAGGGCATAAGAACCGAAAGAGGTTTGACTTGTACGCCGCTCCGAAATGGTGAGAGGGCGAAACCTTGTCAGCCCAACTCTCCACATTTGTCCGCAGCTTAGTCAGGCTCATAGAAAACGAGCCGTCCTTGTATCCCGCCAGGTAATTTACCGGAGGTGGTGGGGCTTGCCCATGCTGTACTTTCTTTGGCCGGGACTTTAACTTTCGCTCCGGCAGTGTTTCACTTCTGAAAACACCTGGCCGCGGTAAATCTTCGGGTTCGCACCCTTCTCTGGATTGCGCTGACATTGGCATTTTTCCTCTGTCCATCTCTCCGAAACAACAATAATTGCGAATTCAGGGCGTCTGCAGCAGATTTCGCAGTCACGGGAATAATTTGTACAGTCACAGGAATAATCTGCGCAGTTTGGCATGTTTGGAAGCATCTGACCCCCTTTTCTAGATAATGGCAGCGTCATTAATGTCGCGCAGGAGGGGGTAGGTCGGCTAGCAAATGAAGGAGTTTAAGCTTCTTGGGTGGCCGTGCAGGAGAATGTTTCGAAAAAGGTACCCCGGCAGCCGTGCCATGCTTCTTTGATTGCACTTTTCATTGAGGACTGTGCAATCATTAAATTTATCTCGAATGCTGTGCCATGGCTGACGACACTGCCGCAATCTGGGCACACTGCTCAAGAAAAAACCCCTTTCAAACCGTCGCAATGCACCTTGGGCCTAGGCTTGGGACTTTTTAGAATATTTTATTCATTTTTTTAAAACTGTCCAAGCTGGCCTAGAAAACAAGGCGCAACCCGACTTCGCCCAAAGTTGGGCGTGATCCGACTTCGCCAGCGCAGTCGGACTTCGCCCAAAACTCGGGCGAAGTTCAAACTTCGCGCGAAGTTTGCACTTCGCGCGCGAGCTGCGACTTGCATTGAGAGCGCGAAGTTTGCACTTCGCGCGCGAGCTGCGACTTGCATTGAGACTTTCCCTTTTTTTTTTTTTTTTCTTCTTTACCGCGCCCAAGGGTTGAGTGCAGTTCGGCCCATTACGAACTTCGGAAGAGAGGCGAACACTTAGAACCTTACTGCCCCTTTGGATCGGGTGTACGAGCTACGCTTAGACAATAGAGCGCGTTCGGACTTCGCCCGAAGTTCGGGCGAAGTTCGGACTTCGCGCGAAGTTCGGGCGAAGTTCGAACTTCGCGCGAAGTTCGGGCGAAGTTCGAACTTCGCGCGAAGTTTGCACTTCGCACGAGGGCTGTGCGCAGTTCGCAGTTCGCAAGCCGGCCGAAGTCGGACTTCGCGCGCGAAGTCGGACTTCGCTCAAAACTGAGCGCAGTCCGATCACTCGTGCCTTTGCAGTTTTTCCTCCCTTCGAGCTTCGCTCTTTTGCTGGCGCGCAGCCCGACTTCGCTGCGAAGTCGGGCAGCGGCCAACACTTAGCTGTTTTTTGTTTTTTTTTTTTATTTAAGCAGCCCCTTCATGAACTTCGCTCCTTTTGAGGGGCGACAACAGACTTCGTTGCGAAGTCTGCATTCTCTCCCATGCCGCAGTTTAGCTCAAAAAATTAAAAAAAATGAAAGCTGGAAACTGTACATGCTAGAAAAGCAAAAATGCATAAGGGAAATTTTTACAAAGAAGGGCCACTCGGGCACCTTCAGCAGCGGTAAATTTTTAAGTGGAACCCGTTAACAGGGATAGGTAGGAGCTGACCCTCCATATCCCGAAGTACATAGGCATTGAACTGGTTGACCCGGACAATCTGATAAGGGCCCTCCCAGAGAGCATCAAACTTTCCGTGGTTGCCCGGTTTCGCTTTATATGAGTCCCACTTCAGCACCAGGTCCCTGATTTTGAAAACTCGGGCAGTGGTGCCTTTTGCAAACCAGCCTTGAGTGGCTGCAATATGATTAGTGAAGGCCTGGTATGCTTTTTCTCTGTCTTCTTCCAACTGCAGGAGTTGGCACAGTCTGTCGTCCACCGGGTCTTCGCTGCTCCTGTCTTCGTCCAACATCCATATGGCAGGGAGTTCAATGTGGGATGGCATGACAGCCTCTTTGCCATAGACGAGCGCATAGGGGGACGTTCTGATGGATTTTTTGAATGAAACTCTGTCCGCCCACAGCGCCCGGTTCAGGAGTAAGTGCCAAGTCCGCTTGTTTCTGTCAATGGTCCTCCGAATGATTTTCAGGAGGTTCTTGTTGGTAGACTCGGCAAGGCCATTCCCCTGCGGGTAGTAATTAGAAGACATCTTGTGATAGATGCCAAGTTTGCCAGTGTACTCCGCGAGTACAGCGCCTGCGAATCCCGGACCATTGTCTGTCACCATTGACTCTAGAACCCCGAAGCGGGTAATCAGGCTCTCAATGAACCTGATGACCGTTTCTTGGTTTGCGTTCTTGGTCGGGATTGCCTCTACCCACCGTGTGAAGTAATCGGTGGCTGTAAGAATAAACTTGTGTCCGGCAGAGGAACTAGGCGAAATCACCCCAATGAAGTCTAGACCCCATTGCTGGAACGGAGTCTCCGCTTCGAATCGGTTGTAGGGGCGGGGGTGCTTTTTGTTTCACGCCGACAAACCTCCGGCACTGATCACACTTGGAACAGACCGCATAAGCGTCTGTAAATAGAGTGGGCCAATAGTACCCAGCTCTAATTATTTTCAAGGCCGTAGGCCTTGTAGAATGATGACCTCCAGGCATCCCGGAATGAAATTCTCCGAGGACCCTGGGCTGATCGGATTTTATGACGCACCGCAACAGGATGTCGTCGATGTTTTTGAAGTAAAGCCCCTCGGGGCGAAGAGTGTACTTAAGTGCACCTAGCCGAAATCTCCTTCGTTGTGAGGCGTTCAGGTGATCGGGACATCTTCCGGTGCAGAAATATCTCACCAGTTCATCTGTCCAATCACTCCCCTCCGATAAGGAGATGGCTAGGTAGATGCGTGTCGCTGTGTCCTCCCACTTACAGGCGGAGATGCCGGCTACAGCGCTTTGAGCCAATTCCTGACACAAGGCTCGGCCCCTGATAAGCTTGGTGGGCCGCACTTCGATGTCGAACTCCTGGATTTTTGCAATCCATCCTGCTCTCTTGTGTCCCGGTTCTCCTTGTATGATGAAGCTTCGAACGTCCGGGTGAATCACAAAGACAGTTGTTTTGCTCTGGGAGACAAAATGCCTGAACTTTCGGAGGGATTTCATAACAGCGTGAACCTTCCGCCCTATAAAGTTATACTTTTCTTCATGCGGCTGAATCACTTGGCTCAGGAACGCTATGGGGCGCTCCTCGCCATCGTCTCCCTTCTGAGTTAGGACTGCAGCGTAACTTTCGGGTTCTCCCACTGCATAAAGGATGAAGTCCTTGGAGTAGTCCGGGTTTGTCAACACCGGAGCTTGCGCAATTCGAGCCTTGATTTCCTCGAAGGCTTGCTCTCTCTCATCGATCCATTCGTAAATTGTGTCTTTTTTTAGCAGTTCGGCCATAGGCTTGATCACTGTGCGAAGTCCAGAATGAACTTCCGCACGAAGTTAATCTGACCGAAGAAGGACTGCAGCCCTTTTTTGTCGATGGGGGCTGGCAAGCGAAGGAGGGCTTCTGCTCTGTCAGGGTCAATGGCGAGGCCTTCCTCGGAGATGACATGTCCCAGCAGCTTTCCTTCTTTTACCGCGAAGACAGACTTCTTCGGGTTTATAGAAATGCCGAATTCTCGACACCTCTCAAATATTTGCCGTAGGTGTGAAACATGATCTCCTCTTTGGTGAGAGAAAACAGTCATGTCATCAAGGTAGATGACAATGATTTTATTGAGCAGCTCTCGGAAGGCCAGGTCCATGGCCCTTTGGAATGTGGCACCAGCATTGGATAAGCCAAAAGGCATGCGCTGATAGGCGAACGTCCCCCACTTGGTGGTGAACGCCGTCTTGTGCTGGTCCTCATCTTTGACCCAAATCTGGTTGTAGCCGGAAAATCCATCTAAAAGTGAGAATCTCTGGGCTCCAGCAACGATATGTAGAATCTGGTCGATTTGGGGAAGCGGATAGTGGTCTCGGAGGGAAGCCTGATTCGGGTTTCGAAGTCGACACGAGAGACGAATGTCGCCATTCTTTTTCCTCACGGGCACCAAATTCGCGACCCAGGATGAATGTTTGATGGGGTAGATGATTTTGGCCTCCAGCATCTTCAAGAGCTCTGCTTTCATCATGGCCTCAATCTTCGGATTCACGGCCCTTTGCTTTTGTCGGAATGGCTTGGCGCCATCCTCTAGCTCAATGGTATGCTGGATGACAGTTCTGTCGTACCCCCTCAAATCCTCGTAGCACCAGGCCACGATGTCGGGGAACTCTTGGCACAGTGATCTGATCTGCTCAAGTTCCTCCGACGTGCGATGCTGTTCCGACCTTGATAGTTTTACCGGGTTCAAGTTCCAGGTCAGCATACTGCTTCGGGTCTACTTTGATACTGTGAGATATTGCTCTGTCATTCTGATCAAACAGACTCTTTAATGTAATCAGTCCTTTTGGGACATGATTATTTTTTAACTGTATCAACCCCTCATGTTGCTCATCATCAGGGTCTCTACCTTTGATTGAACCAACTTCATTAACCAGAAATTTGACGATCTCCTCGTCACAACTGAACACCTGCCAGTGGGTGTCCTTATCAGGCACAGAAGGCCTGTAAATAGTGCGAACCGGCTTCGGTTTTTGGACAACGTCATCAGTCGAAACGTACCTGGCTCCAACAGACGCCAGAATGTCAGCGTGTTTGTTTTTCTTGCGCGATATCGCCTTGACATTCATTGAGTCGAACGACTCCATCAGGTCTCACACCCGGTTGCGGTACGCTCTAAGATAGTGTTGTTTGGAGGCGCACTTGTTCGTAACCTGGTGACACACCAGCTCCGAATCTCCAAAGATCTGAAGGTGTTTAATCCCCAGCCTCTCCGCCTTTCGCAAACCCAAGCACAGGGCTTCGTACTCCGCCGAGTTGTTAGTGCGGCTCCGAGCCAGCCTGTAGGTATAGTCCTTCTGGATCCCAGTTGGAGAAACCAGGAGTACGCCTGCATCGATGCCATTTTTGCATCGCGCGCCGTCAAAGACAAGCTTCCATGACTTCTCAGGTGCAGGTCCCACTTCTTTTGCAGCTGACATGTCAAGCCTTTCGGGCTGTACAATGGAGTAACAGCCCTGCTCTGTCTCAATTACGGCATTGAAGTCCCGCAAAGAGAACTCATCTTCAAGCTGTAGCACTTCGAGGGCTTGCTCTGTCAGCTCTACTGTCACCAGCTCTTCCTCCGCGACAACTGGACCATGCAGTCCAACTCTCCTCCGGGTATCTTCTCTACTAGGAAGGTGGAAGGCTTCTCATTGAAAATTTTCAGTCTCCTTCCTTTGAAGGGCACTTCCATGTGTGAGTAGTCTAGGGACAGGTACCCGCCCAACTTCGCAGTGAACTCCCGAGAGAGGCACATGCCGAAGTAGGGAGCCAAGTCAACAACTACGACCTCTTGGATGACCACGATGTCGAGAGCCTTGTGCAGTTGGATAGGGATGTCCTTTATGACACCAACTGTCTTGATAGGGGTGCCGTCTAATTGCAGCACGCCTTGGCTGCTCCGTGTGTACTCCATCCCGATCTCGTCGCAGACGGCCTTTGGCATCACGGTCCCGATCATGTGGAATAAGAAGATCGTGAGCCGCCTATTCCTTCTCTTTTCACTGGCCCCACCCGAGGGACAAGGCGGCGCATAAGAGACAAACCGCCCTGCTTATAGAAGTGGGGGCCCTCTATCCATAACCGGCAATCAAGATCTCGGCTCGGCCCCCCATTTTTTTATTCTCTCAATCCGTGCGATGCCTGCCGGCCGCAAAGAATCGAATAAGGCGGCCTTTTCCGGGTCTTATAAAGTTCCTCTTCACTTATAAAGAAGAGGTTGAATCTTTGAAGCTTCGAAGCCACTTCCTCAAATATATGACGGACGTCCGAACCCGTTCTCTCGTATCACAGATCGTTCGTCGCGCTATGTTTCCCGATACGAAGTGCTGCCTTTCGGCTCCGGATCGGACATGCTATTATGAGATACCATGCACCTTAAATAAAATAAAATAAAATAAAATAAAATAAAATAAAATAAAATAAAATAAAATAAAAGTTGTTTTTCATTTTAAAGAGGGCTTTGCTTTGCTTTTCGAATCAGAGGGGGAGGAGCCGTAAAAAGCGTCTATCCGATTCCCAACATGATGCTTACCCGGCTCTTCCATCCCTCATTCCCCCCGGTCCGCTGTCCCTTACTTCCTTCTCTCCCGGTCCGATTCTTAGAGGAAGGGCGCTTGACCGTTGACGGTATAGGGGTAAGGATAAGCACCTTAAAATGGCAAAGCTCGGGAGAGGTCCTTTAGATAAGCGCCAGCTCTCTATCTATAATCTTAAGGGGGAGAGCGCTCGACCTTAAAAAGATAGGGAGAGGGCTTGAAGGGATAGGGGGAGGGGAAGTTGATCGTGAAAGGGAACAGCATTTTATTCTATTTCATTTTAAAAGGTCAGATACTTTTATTCCTTATTAGAAGCAGATCACAACCACTCGGATATATCTCTGAAGCCTGGTTATGGAGAGATCGCTGCCCGCATCTAATTATTCATACCCTGGACCCCGCGCAGCTGGAGGCGGCTTTTCACACAATCCTGAACCTCTCTATGCAGTGATGGAATAAAGGGGCAACGAAGGTGTAGAAGTAGGAAATATGGTCAAGGCCCGGTTCCCCTCTGAAATTCCCCGACCAACATGGTATCGATAAGGAATAACAAGTCTCTAATAAAATAAGTGGTGGTGTTCTCTTCCTCCATGGCGGCGCCCTCTGTTTTAAAAAGGGCAGACCGTTATTATTTAGAAAGGAGCTTTTAATTCTCTTCTTGGGTTTGTCTGGGTTTGTCTTAAAAAGGTTTTCTTTTTACTGATCAGTAGGCAGGGGGGGGTATCTCGGGGGTCTTCGCTTGGCCGACGTCCTATATCCACCATCATATTATATACGAATTGGAAGCACTAGAATCCACCATGCAGTTGTGAACTATGTGCCCTTGCATTCGTAAAGACAGATAAAAGGGAGGCGGTCTGTTCTTCCCAGTGGCTGAGACTGTCAGAGGTTGAACCAGGACAGTGGGCTGTATCTGCTTGCCGCCTTTCATGTTCTTCAGGGATTCTTGCAGCAGATCCACTTGGCCTAGCAGGTGTTCTTTTCAACTCGTCTACAATGCTGTAGCTCGAGGTACTAGCTCCCTCTGCTTCTTTTGCCGGCTCATACTTCGTCCGGTACTGCTGGGTAGCCTCAACTCGCTGTCTCTTGGTCAGAGACGGGTACTTCAGCCTCTCCTGTGCTTGTTCTTTGGTTTCAGCTGGAGGTTGAGGTACGGGAGCTTTAGCTAGAACTGGAGCTTTTGCCATAGGAGGCTTGGCTGGAACGGGGGCAGCCTTTGCCGGAGGAGGCTTGGCTGGAGCTTTATCTTTGGATGCCTTCTCCTGGGCTGTGTAGGGCCACAACCATTTGTACGGTGGCAGCCCACCGGGCTGCGGTTTTTCTCTTCTGGAATAAACTTGCAAAGGCTTTTCCACAGCATCTGCAGTTTTCTTTTCTTCCTTGGCGGGCGGCACCAAATTCTCCTCTGGGAGGGTAAAGTTGGCTTCGCCGTCCAGGATCATGTACAGTTCATCGTCCTCTATGGCGCCGCCGCCAAGGTCCTGGATGTAGTGCTTGGTGCAATGTGCAGTCTTCCTCCGAATGCGGGTCATTGCATGTAGTGCACCAATTAACCTGGTCGGAAGGACCAGGCGGGTCTTCTATAGCAGCATTTCTCGGAGGCGGACGCCTCTGCAACTGATGCTCCGGGGGCTTGTCTTTTGTCAGCGTCGGAGGCGCATATGGCCTCCTAGGAGCGAGGTCCATCTGGGCCTGCTTCTTCTGCAGAGCGGTCATGTCATTGGACATGGCATGATATCCCGAGGCCAAAGCCCGCACCTCCTGGAGAATTGTATTCTGAATGCTACTGTCAGGAGGCGGCAACTGTGCCGGTGGAGGCAATGCGGCTAATGGAGGAGGGTTAGAATAAGGTGCATACTGAGGGGGAGCAAGAAGTGCTGGAAAATGCGGAGCAGGAGGAGGCGGGTGAGGATAATGCAATTGAGGCGGGCCGTAAGGAGTTACGACCGGCGCCGGATTCCACTGCTGCTGGGGTTGCTGCCCTGATGTGGACGGCGCACCACCAGAAGCAGGAGGATACTGGGATCTAGGGAAGTCGGGATGAATGGGTTCCTGCACCCTGGACGGGAGTCTGCCGATAGAAATAATGTCAGCTTCAGCTTGCTGGGCAGCCTCGTACGGAGCAGGAAACTCGTCTATTCGGGCAATCTTCAGCAGCAGGCATATGTTTGAGTTGAAGGATCTCAGATAGTAGTGAGCAGCCATGCCACGTGAAGGCCGAAGTTCGCGAGGTACCCGTTTCCAGGATCTCGCAAACCTGATGTTAAAATCAGATACCTCCTCTTGAGGGTGTCTCTCGAATACTTTGGAACCGATGCAAGCAAAGAAGTAGGGTCAGCGGACTCGTTGCATCCTTTCACGAGCCTTCCGGCAAGTCGGGGCCACCTCGTGATGGATCCCTCTGGCAGTGATCTCCACCAGTAGAGAAGCTTTCCCCTCAGGGAAAGGGCCAGCAGACGGGTCTTCACACTCTCATTAGTAATGGAATGTAATGCGGCCAGGGGATGTCCTGGATGTGCTCGTACGCCGTCTTGTCGTAGCCGTCGTATGTAGGGATAGACTTTAAAGCAGCAGGGGGCACAACTTGCTGTCCGACCAGGGCCAAGGGCACTGTAGAGTCCACCGCCGGGAAGAGGTCATCGTCATTCTGCTGTTGAGCAGCCATTTCTTCTTCTTCTTCGCCGTCGGTTGTGTACTCAGTGTCGGTACTTTCCGAGGATGTAGATGCCTCTTCTTCCTCGGCCTCTTCTATTTCGTACTCAGCTCCGCCGACCTCAGCTTCGGCTTCTTCTTGAATTTCAGCCTCGGCTTCGTCGACACGAGCTTGCGGATCAGCCAGCCTGGAAATTTCGCCTCGAACGTTGATGTCTAGTTCGTAAAAGTCAGGCGGGCTTCTCGGATCCCTTACTCGCCACCTTCTCGTTTGCATGAAGGTGCTGGGACCGGTCTTTCAGACTCAGAGGATTTGTTCGTGCAGAGTCGCCAGGTGCTCAGATTTCGAACAACAATGAAGCGAACACCGGTGCTTCAATTCTGTTGGGGGTGAGAAACTCCCTTGTCTCACCAAGTGCTCGAAACCACCGTCGGCGCCGGTGGAGACTGATCATAAAATCTCTCTTCAAATGTGGGACCCTGGTCCCACCGGGCGTGCCAGAGAAACTGTTGGTTACGAATCTGCCATGAGGAAAGGATTTTGGGTTAATGCGCCTAGATTCGCCCACCAGCATGAAAGGCCGGAAGAAAGAGATGCCTTTCGAGCCAATCTTCGGAGAAGGCCGGCTCCTTTGGGGGGTTTTATGGTCCAAGCTAAGAGTGCGGGAAAGAGATAAAGAAACGGAAAGAATTTACAAATGTGCTTGGAGTTTGGTGGGGGGAACTAACAGTACGGCAACACATTAATCACCATTACTTACTGCATTATAAATACAAAGCATGACCAGGAACTGCAAAACCTAAGTGTACTTTCTGTATTAAGCAATATACGCACAGCTACAATGGTCCCCTAGCAAACATTCTCCCTACAAGGAGAACTAACAGCACGACAATGCATCAATCACCACTACGTACGGAAACTCAAACAGAAAGCAACTAAGAGATGTCAGAGCCAGGTATATGTGTTATGCAGAGAATTTATACGCACAGCTACAATGGTCCCCTAGCAAACATTCTCCCTACAAGGAGAACTAACAGCACGACAACGCATCAATCACCACTACGGACAGCAACGTAACACACAACTGATGGAACTGCTACCACATCTATTCTATGTATCCTCTAATCTATGAAGTTCAAAAGTAATGCCAAAGGCACCTGATCACCAAATGCTGAAATGAATCAACGAGCCATGACACAGGGAAACATAAAGCATAAATATTAAGGAGAGGCAGCATAAAGAAATAAAAACAGCAGAACAGAACGAGGCATACAATTTATATTTATAAGCAAAAGCACGGTTACAATGGTTCCCTAACAGACATTCCCCTTCCACCCTTTATAATGAAAACATGGTGGGTTTTTATAGCCCGAGTCCCTCCCGTTACATTAATGGGCACAAAGTCCCAGTCAAACACTAGCTGACAAAAGCGGCGAAAGAGCTGCAAATGCTGACCTTTGTTGGACCGGACTGTACCCGTAGCATGGTCTTCCTGGAAGTCGGACAGCTAGGTGGCGGTGTGCTAGGCAGGACTTCTTCTCGGCAGGAATGCGGGTAGCTGGAGCAGGTAGAACCTCCAATCGACTTTAAATGAGGCCACTGGCATGGGTAGTGCAACCCATGCTCGTCCTTTTGCTCAGCACGTCTTGGCTCAAATCCCGATGCTGGACACTTGTCAGATGATGGATGATGGTGTTTGACACGTGTCTGCCTTGAAAGGCAGTTTATCCAACTTCGCCTGGGATCAGAGCGCCATCAGGTTGTGCAGGCAGAAAACAACGCAGTTGGGAAGGCCTTCATGCCTTGGGTGCATTTCCGAGTTTATTTCCCTACTGCGCACCTGTCAAGGGCGCACTCCGACTTCGCTGCGAAGTCGGACTGCGCACAGGTGAAAGCTGCTTCTTGCCGCCATACGAACTTTTCTCCAACACTTAGTCGTTTTTCTGTCATCTTGCCAGCCTGCCACAAGGTGCGCCCAGAAAGAGGAGCGAAGTCGGACTTCGCACCGAAACTGGACGAAGTGCGAACTTCGCACCGAAACTGGGCGAAGTGCGAACTTCGCACCAATACTTAGCCATTTTCCAGGGCAACTGCTATCAAATTTGAAATCCAACTGAGGGGCTCCAAGAAAGGGGGAAAGAAAGAGAGTGTGGGAAAGAGAGAGAAAGGGAGAGGAGAAGAAAGGAAAATAGAGGAAGAGGGAAAAGGAAGAGCAGCACTGCTACGAAACTGAAAACATTGCACCCCGTGCAAAATGTGGCAACAGAACCATAAATAAATCATTAAAAATCTCACATTATTAATTTTCTAATGCTAATGTAAAATATAACATTAGGATAATATGGCAATTAAAATTTATTATCCTCTTAATTAATTTAATTAATATTTAATGTTAATATTGTTTTTAACATTGATATTAAGCATTTAGGTAATAATAAATTCTCTATATTTTTCGAGTTACATAGGAGAGTTGGTCACAACCACACTATTTTTAGTAACTGACAAGCGCAGGGTTCAAACCACAGGGGCTACTTTCACCAAACCTATTCCGCTTCGTTATTGTTAACCCTACGTGAAGGGGACCACCTGTCGCTCGAGATTCGTACTGTCATCGTCGGTCTGGCGCACACTCAAAGTATTCAGATCAAACTACTACCTTTGCAAACAGGTTGCCCCCGAGGTTTGAACCTGGGTGTATTCTTGGTAAATGCCTGGCCAGACAAGCGCTTACCAATCCACCTAGCCCTCGGGGAGTAAAACCTCTATATTTATTAATACCTTCTTTGATGAATCCTTTGCTAGATCCGTTTCCGTATATTAAACATATGCATACCAACAACAAATGTTTATCAACAAAATGCATTACACCACCTCTTGTCCTTAAGTAGCAGGTTTTACGATGACTGCCATGTCATCACCTGTCTATTAAGAACTGCTCCTTTGCTCAAGCAATCTCCTAGCTGGTGGTGTAATTATAACCAAACACACAATTATGAAATGCAACTACATGAGGGTACTTAGTTACCCCAGAGCTGTCGAATATATCATCTGCCATCATTTCCCTTTTAGGTCTCTCTTTTTTGGTGGTTGTCCCATACCAATCCACCCGCAAGAGTACCTGGTCCTGCAACCATAGATTCCATCAACAATACCAAATTCTAACATAATATAAACAAAGTATAAAATGCAATTAACCCCAAAAAGTGTTAGAAAATATAGCAAAATTATGTGCAAGCAGAAAAACACAATAACACAGGAAAAACAGTAACACAGATTTTACGTGGAAAACCTGCAATGTGTAGGAAAAACCATGGGGCAATGGCAGCTTGATCTTTTATTGATTTCGGCAGAATTACATTCAATCAACATTTACATGCAAGGGGTCATTCCCCTTTTATAGAAAAAACAAACTGTTCGTTTCCTCTCCCAAAGGAAGACTCCAAAAATTGTTCGTTTCCTCTTCCAAAGGAAGAGTCCAAAAAACTGTTCGTTTCCTCTTCCAAAGGAAGACTCCAAAAAACTCTTTGTTTCCTCTCCCAAAAGAAGACTCCAGAAAACTGTTTGTTTCCTCTCCATAAGCTGCACCACCATGCACCTCTCTGCTGAAGAACATTGGAGATCTGGATATTGACTTTACCTTCTAACATTCTCCCACTTGAAGTCGATATACAAGAATTCTTTGCTTATGTTTTTTCCATCCAAGTGCCAATTGCCTAATGCTGCGCCCTTATCACATTTTCAGCAAGCCCAGAGAAGTTTTGCACCACTCAAACTTCTTTGTCTTGACCGGCTTAGTAAGCATATCTGTAGGATTCACTTCAGTGTCGATTTTCTACAATAGGATCCTACCTTCTTCCACCACATTTCTTATAAAGTGGTACTTGACATCAATGTGTTTTGTGCGATCATGGAATGTTGGGTTCTTCACTAGCTGAATAGCACTTTGGCTATCACAATGCAACGTAATTTTCCCCTGCATTACCTTGAAGTCATCCAACAGTCGCTCTAGCCAAATTGCCTCTTTGCTGGCATGAGTCGCTGCAATATATTATGCTTCAATGGTTGATAAAGCCACCACAGACTGCAACTTAGAAGCCCAACTCACAGCTCCACCAGCAAGAGTGAAAGTATATCCTATAGTGGACTTTCTCCCATCTCTATCTCCACCATAATCAGAATCCACAAAACCTTTAACTTGCAAACTATCCGATCCGTTGTAAATAGCAGCATCTGAAGTGCCTATTAAATATCTGAATATCCACTTCACCGCATTCCAATGCTCCTTACCAAGATTTGCCATGTACCGGTTGACTACTCCCACTACTTGGGCAATATCCGATCTGGTGCATACCATGGCATACATGAGGCTTCCTACTGTTGATGAATACGGTACACGAGACATGCTTGTCTTCTCTGCTTCTGTTCTAGGACACTGGTTGGAAGACAATTTTAAGTGTGAAAGAAGTGGGGTACTAACCGGTTTTGCATTCTGCATATTGAAGCGCTGCAAAATCTTTTCTATAGATGACTTTTGACTTAACCAGATCTTTCTTTTTTTTTTGTCTCTGTGTATCTTCATCCCTAAAATTTGGTTTCCTGCTCCTAAATCCTTCATTTCAAATGTCCTAGCCAACTGAGCCTTAAGATCAATGATTTTCTTCATGCTGGGGTCTGCAACCAGCATATCATCAACATACAACAACAAAATAATAAAACTGCCATCATCAAACCTCTTATAGTATCCACAATGGTCTGCTTCACTCCTGCTGAAACCTTGGCTCTTCATGAAGGTGTCAAATTTTCTGTACCACATCTTTGGCGCCCGTTTCAACCCATACAAAGATTTCTTCAGTTTGCAAACCAAATGCTCTTTGCCTCTCTCTTCATAGCCCTCAGGCTGATCCATATAAATCTCCTCCTCAAGATCACCATGCAGGAAAGCAGTCTTTACATAAAGTATGCAAACCAAATGCTCTTTGCCTCTCTCTTCATAGCCCTCAGGCTGATCCATATAAATTTCCTCCTGAAGATCACCATGCAGGAAAACAGTCTTTACATAAAGCTGCTCCAGTTCTAAATCCTGTGCTGCTACAAGTGCAAGTACAACTCTAACAGTTGTAGTCATCTTCACAACTGGAGAAAAAATTTCATTAAAGTCTATACATGACTTTTGAACATAGCCTTTTGCCACCAAGCGAGCTTTATAGCGTTCCAACAACCCATCGCTGTTTTTCTTTACTTTGTAAACCCACTTGTTTCCAACAGCCTTTCTTCCAGGTGGGAGATCCACAAGTTCCCACGTTTTATTCTTGCAAAGTGCCTCGATTTCCTCCTCCATGGATTTCCTCCATTTTTCTGCATTCTCAGACTCTCTAGCTTCCTGAAATGAACTAGGCTCACCATCATCAGTTAACAAAGCAAAAGAGGACTGATAAACATGAGAATACCTTTCCGGACACTTTTGTGAACGTGTAGATCTTCTAACCCAATAATCTGTTGATTGTGGCTCTTGGTCTTGTGATTGTTGTGGCTGCTCTACTTGCTGTTCTGCATGCTGTTCTGTATGCTGGTCAAAAAATTCAGCATGCTGGTCAAAAATTTCAACATGCTGATTTTCATTTTCATCTTCGTTCATGTCTAGTTCAACTGGAACAACATTAGGTGTTTGCTGTACCTCCTTCCTTTGCATGGATTTTTCATCAAAAATAACATCTTGACTAATAATTACCTTGTGGGCAGTAGGATCCCACAGTCTATACCCCTTTACTGCATCTCCATAGCCGAGAAAAACACATTTGCTTGACTTTGGGTCAAGTTTGGACCTTTTTTCTTTAGGCACATGGGCAAATGCATCACAGTCAAAGGTACACAAATGAGAGTAATCAAATGGCTTACCACACCAAACCTCCTCTGGAATCTGTCCATCCAACGCAGCTGTAGGTGACCTTTTAATGAGGTAAACAACTGTATTAACAGCCTCTGCCCAAAACCTTTTATCCAACATGGATGCGCTGAGCATGCTTCTTGCACGTTCCATGATTGTGCGATTCATCCGCTCAGCCACACCATTTTGTTGTGGAGTATATGGTACAGTCTTTTGGTGCTTAATTCCTTCCTGCGTACAAAATTTATCAAATTTCTTGAAGCAATATTCACCCCCATTATCTGACCTAAGACATAAAACAGGCTTGCCCAAACTTTTCTCTACTTGAGTTTTGAACTCTTTAAATTTCTGCAAAGCTTCCGACTTCTTCTTCAGAAAATAAACCCACACTCTCCTAGAATAATCATCTATAAATGTCAGAAAATAGATGGCACCATTTAAGGACTGAGTGGGGACTGGTCCAAATATATCCGAATGTATAAGTTGCAGAAAATCAGAACTCTTACGAGGGCTTGCAATAAACCGAACCCTCTTTTGGTTACCAAAAATACAGTTCTCACACAAGTCTAAATTGCAAGACTTAATCCCAGAAAGCATACCTCCATCATGCAGAATTTTCAGACCTTTTTCACTCATATGGCCTAGGCGTTGATGCCATAGCATTACTGCATCCTGAACAGAAGTTGTTGTTGCTGCATGGTTTGTCACCGTATCATCGCATAAACGATATAGGGTCCCATAAGATTCTCCCTTTGCTACTACAATAGCACCTATGGTAATTTTGCAATAGTTGTTACCGAAAGTGATAGAATACCCTAGCTTATCCATCATCTTGATTGAGAACAAACTCTTCCACAAATCTGGCACATGTCGTACATCACTTAACATTCTTTCTCTACCATCGTCCAGCCTGATCCTTATGTCCCCTCTTCCCACAATTTCTAAAGGGTGATCATCATCAAAGTAGACCTTCCCACTACTATATGGCTGATATTTGTCAAACCAGTCTCTGTGAGGAGACATGTGGAAAGATGCACCCGAGTCCAAAACCCAGGTATATAAAACAGATCTGCTGTTGCTGATACAAAAAGCCTCACATGTTGTCGTCTCTCCAAAATTTACTGTACTGGCCTCAGCTGATGGCTGAAATTGCTTTTCACCATTTTTTTTCCTTTTTAACTGCCAACAATCCTTCTTTGAGTGCCCTGGCTTCCCACAATGCCAACACTTCCCTTTCAGCTTGCGTCTTTTAGACTCAGATCTGGACTGTGATCTACCTCGTTGACTCTTCTCGAAAGATCGACCTCTCATAGCTAGGGCTTCATTGGTTGAGGATTCCAAAGACGTCTTCCGCCTCAACTCTTTTGCCAACAAAGCGACGACCACATCATCAAAAGTTAGATCTCTTGATGATGAATTGCTGATGGTCATCACCAAATGATCCCAAGTCTCCGGGAGGGAACAAAGTAGGGTGATAGCTTTGTCCTCATCCTCCATCTTCACATTAACTGAAACCAGTTTACTGATAAGGGTATTAAACTCATTCAAGTGATTTGCCACAGATGAACCCTCCTTCATCCTTAGGCTATAAAGTTGTTTTTTCAGAAAAACCTTATTTGTTGCAAATTTTGTCTCATACAACTTTTCAAGCTTCTTCCAAAGGGCTTTTGCGGTCTTTTCTTCAACAACATTGAACAAGACGGAGTCTGCTAGGCATAGATGAATTTTAGAAACCGCCTTCCTGTCTAGCGTTGCCCACTCCTCATCTTTCATGCTGCTTGGTTTACTTGCGACCCCTTTCAAGGCTAGGGCTTGGTCATTTTGAACCAACAAATCCTCCACCTTCATCTTCCATAGGGCGAAGTTCCTGCCATCAAACTTTTCAATCTCAAACTTGGTTACACTTCTAGTCATTGTTGCAGCTCCCACTCGCACAAAACCCTAGGCTCTGATACCAGATGTTAGAAAATATAGCAAAATTATGTGCAAGCAGAAAAACACAATAACGCAGAAAAAACAGTAACACAGATTTTACGTGGAAAACCTGCAATGTGCAGGAAAAACCATAGGGCAATGGCAGCTTGATATTTTATTGATTTCGGCATAATTACATTCAATCAACATTTACATGCAAGGGGTCATTCCCCTTTTATAGAAAAAACAAACCGTTCGTTTCCTCTCCGAAAGGAAGACTCCAAAAACTGTTCAGTTCCTCTTCCAAAGGAAAAGTCCAGAAAACTGTTTGTTTCCTCTTCCAAAGGAAGACTCCGAAAAACTGTTTGTTTCCTCTCCCAAAGGAAGACTCCAGAAAACTGTTTGTTTCCTCTCCATAAGCTGCACCACCATGCACCTCTTTGTTGAAGAACATTGGAGATCTGGATATTGAATTCACCTCCTAACAAAAACAAGATTAAGCATCAGATGTCCACTCATCAACACATGATCGAATCTCAATAATAAGTGCTGCCAAGGAGGTTCGTGGCACATACAAAGGTCATCACAAGTGTTGTATGAGGAAGGTTTTTGTACAAGAAGTGTGGGCGAAGTTGTCGTACAAGTCATTGTCGATAGGAGTGAAGCTGTTTGGATTGTGACTGTGCCGTACAAGTGTTTGCTGTACAAACACTTGTTGTAGTAGTGCATAAGGAGATATTGCCTTACAAGTGTAAGTTGGTAATTGTCGTACAAGTAGAGTTGCCCTATTGTGGTTGGACCAGTAATGACTATAGTCTTAGTTGGCTTCTAAAATTTGTCATTGCAATTGTTCCTCCAATCGTTGGAATACTCATTGTCATGCTACATTTGGCACCGTTGCTGAATTGAAGTGGGGTCTGTTAGTTGAAGTTTGAACCAACAATGGGTGCTACATTTGGCACCATTTTCGAATTGAAGTTGGGTCTGCTAGTTGAAGTTTGAACTAGCAACGAGCGCTACAATTGGTGCTATTGTTGTCTAAAGTTTGAACCGACATGCGTGAAGATAGGAGAGGTGGATCATAAATTCCTTGCTGCGAGGTCTTGGGAGACGTAATCATGGGAGAAGTCAAAACTAGCTTGTAAGAAGAAGTCAAAGAATTGCCAACCGAGAAGTGTAGTCAAGAAGAACAAAACTTGAACAACTAGAGGTGGAACGCGTTTGGAATCCTCAGGAGGATAGTTCCAATGACAAAAACAGGTGGCATTCATTGTTGTTGACAATGGAGGATGAGGTGTGAGGTGAGGTTCAACAAGCAAACGAGGGGCGGACCGAGAATGATGTTTGCACAAGTCAAGGTGTCAATGTGGAGAGTGCATAGGGAGACGAGGTTGGCCAACTAGTAACACTAGCACAAGAGCGGGGGAGATTGCCAAGAGGTGCAAAGGATGGGAGTCAGGCACAAGGGCAATTGGGGGAGTGTGTAGAGACTAGAGCCAATGCTCGTGTATTTAGAAGGAGGTCACAAAGCATAGGTGCACTAGTTAGCAGTCGCAGATTGTTTGTAGGTGAGGAGTTGTTTGGTGAAGAGCCACCAAGAGTAGAGGCACCAAGAGAAGAAGTGTTGAGTGAGCCATCATTGAGTGGGGAAGAGTTAGGAGAAGAGAATAACCCACCAATGGCGAACATTGTCGCAATGGCAGGTAAATAGAAATGCCCACCTTTTTTGGGTGATGGAAAAGAGGACCCAAAACATCACATTGGAACCTATGTTACTATATGGCATGCCAATGGAGTGGATGACTAGGATGCGTAGGTAAGACTGTTTCCAGCCACATTATGAGGAACTGCAATGGATTGGAATCTTAAAAGAGAAAGACAAAATCCCTTCACAACATGGCAAGACTTAAGAGATTAATTCAAAAAGGAATTCAAGATATTGAGAGATGATACCAAAATCATTGGAAGATAAAGATGTTGAGTCCTACAACAGGAGACTCAAGGAACTAATTGATAAAATGGAAGCACAACCAGCAGATGGTTTGTAGAAGTGGTGGTTCCTTGATGGATTGCTGCTAAGATGCAAGAAAAAGGTGAAGGTAGCATCGCCTACCACTTATCAAGAAGCATATGAAAGAGCTCGAAATTTGGAAAGTGAAGCAAAGCAAACAGGGATAAGTCATTTCAAAAGTGATGATTTTGATTTTTGATAGTGACAGAGAGGATTTGCATGTAGCAATCCAAGTGATGAAAACGAACTTTGAACGAATGATCAATGAGGTGAAGGGAGAAAAGAAGAGCAGGAAATTTGGTGCTCGGACTGCAACACGGAAGGGCACACAAATGTAAACTATCCGAGGAAATGCTTAGTGTAATATATGTGAAGTCATGGGGCATGCAGTTGGAGATTGCTTGTTCAATTTGTGAAGTGCAAGAAACTAGATGATGACGGTGCAAAAAGAAGAGAAAGAAGAAAATCCCAACACTTTAAAGAATGGATAGGGAGCGACGAGTGGTGGATACAGGAATAATTGTTGTGGGGAAAGGCAACCCTAGCAAAGTAATCAACAACAAGGTGGACAAAGTCGATTATAGTATGACTCGGACGGAAGGCCCATCATCCAATGTAGAAGATGCTAGGAATGAGGACATTTTGGAAGGAATTGTTAGAACCCACCAACAGGAGGGAATAACGGAAACAATAATAGAGAACTTATGTGTAGATGGTGTAGACTACACAATCACAAGGAGGTGAATTGCCCAAATAAAGTGAGTTCCAGTGCAACACAGAATGTCAATTCTATTGACCTAGAGGAGCTTGAAGGGAACCAACAAAATAAGGACAAACATGTGTTAGTGGTGACAAGGGCTCAGGTAAGGAAGGTCGAGCAATATCCGAATCTTGCCAAGGAGAAGGAAAGGTAGCAGGAAGCACATGATTTGATTGAAGACATGCAAAAGACAAAACAAGAGAGACTACTCAAGGAGAAACTACTGAAAAGGCCAATCATCATGGAAGAAGCTTTGAAGGTACATTCATCATCAACAAAGCAACTCGTGGTTCTAGTACTGAACATAACGGTTGAGGTGAAGGTGTCCGATTTGCTTGGCGCAATGCCTGAGCTTTACGTGAATATAGGTGAGATGGCACGAACAAGAACGGTTGTGGAGCTATGATGTCATTACAAAGCACTAATGATAAGGAGGGATTAATTCATTGATCCGACAATGTTGATGATTGAAGCTGGGAAAAAGTCGACATTGATTCATATGGAGCTGCTAAATCATAAACTGATGCAGGTGATCGTTGATGGAGGGTAGAGTGTGAACGTAATGCCTAAGAAGACCTAGAGAGACATTGGAGCACTATTTTTGTGGTCTCCAAATTTTTGATTGTATGGTGCAAACCAATATGGTATCAAAATGGAGTGTTGACAAACCAAAAAGTAAGGATTGTTGACCAAAAATTCATCATGGATTTTTTGGTAATCGCCATGCAAAAACCAACTTATGATGCATTGTTGGGGCGTGGATTGTTACATATGGCAAAATTAAATTATAATTGGGAGAAAGCTCGTCTTACATTCAAAAAGGGGCAGCATAAATATATGATAAATTTGAAGAATATTTCTGTAAGAGAGGATCTCGCGACAATTGATGAGCCGGGAAGCTCATCTTCGGATGAGGACAACGGACATGAAACGAATGGAGGGTTGTAGTTGGAAGAATGTACAAAGGACGAAAGAGCATTTGGATGGCAAACTTCTCCATTAGCAAATGCAGGATTATGAAGTGTTTACGCCAAACTGTTAGGCAAAGGAGAATGAGGAAGACCATGATGAACAAGGGAAGAGCGTATACGAGGTTGGCAGAAGCAGTAAAAAGGGAGAAACTGCACCTAAGGAAGAGGAGTTAGATGCTGGTCATAAAGAAAGTATGGCGGTGAAGCAAATTGCAAGTAGAGCTGCCTGATGATGAGAGGGATGCGAGTCTAAGAACGGTGCAATTAGAAGATGGTGTGACCAACAGTGCGTGAGACCGGAGTCCGACACTTGGGGAGTTGCAGAATGGTGTGCTCGATGAAGAGTGGGATGGGAGTCCAACATTGGAGCAACTGCAAGTTGGCACATTTCATAGTGGGAAGGACGGGAGTCTAGTGGTAGAGCAATTGCAAGGTGGTGCACTTGAGAATGTGTGTGAAGAGGATAAAGAAAGTGTAGGAAGACTGGTTGAAGCACCGTAACAGTCTTCAAAAAGCTTTGAGGGAATAGTGGTCCATGAAGGATGAGAGCCAAGCAGGACCAATGAGGAAAATGGTGCATCATAGGAAAAAGCTGAATTGGATTTGGGATGGTTGTTTGGGACTGAGTGATTGAATAGGAATAGTTGGAATCTCATCCAACAAAACAAGAGAAGATTGCGGGTGCATGTGAGATTCCTAGGTACATGGGAAGAATAGGAACAACGATTGGTGGCCATGGCGAATGGAGGAGAGCCACCTAATCATGAACCTCAGATGGTAGTGAGCATGAGGGGATGAGTCTGCTAGCATGAGTTGATATTCAACACCAATGAATACGCCTTGAAACACAACAGTTGCAGGAGGAATGTGAGCGACTTCAAAGGTGTAATGCACAAATGAGGGAACAAATTGATCAACAAACTACAAGAATGATAGAGGATCTGGTAGCAAGACAGATAAGGAGGCAAGAAGTGTTCAATGATCTTGAGAAAAGAAGATTGAGAAGACAAGAGGCAAACAATATGTTTTCCACAAGCTCTGATGATTCTAGTAGTTCAAGCTCAAGTACGACTTAAGAGACGAGTCAGGAGCACACCAAGACCTTAGTTAGTTTCCCAAGCAGAAGAAAGAAGTAAGAGACAGACTAACTCTTAGGAGGGAAGGTGGATAAGAAGGCTGGAAGATCCGCCAATTAATGAAAATGAAATAGGAGGTCCAAGTAGTTCGAGAGGACTACTAGACACTCCAACATTGGTATAGGAAATAGGCAGCTTGGGAAGGCCGTCAGGTCTTCGTGGTTGTCTATATTTTTTCTCGGCCAAGGAAGGAGGTTGGTTGGCCTCCCTCTTGGTAGTTTGAAGGGAAAATTTTCCCCTCCAGCCATCCCTAGGCTACACAATTGGTAGGATGGCCCGTTAGGACCATTCTCTAGTGGCGTTATAAAAAACTTGTTACTGTGCAACCATCATGATGGCTCGTTAGGTTTGCCTCTTGGTTTTTGTTCAAACCAAAGATGCCATAGAAATAGACGGCGAAGGAACCAAAGAAGAGCACGGACTAACCTCAAACATTCAGGAGGAAGAAACAGGTAGTCCCAAGTCAAGGACGCCCACTCAGAGGAAGGAAATGTAGAAAGAAATATGCCCGAGTTTGGTAGATCATTGCGGAGAAGGCAATGATGGAGACAAATAAGAGATAATGAAGAGCTGAATTGGATGAGACAGGAACAAAGATGACGAATGTAGAAGAGGTAGGACGACCTGCCATACAAGTGCAACAAGACAAGAAGGGGCTTGTATGACAAATTGTCGTACAGATTGGGTGTGCCGTACATGTCAAGCTGGACATATAAATTCAACCGGTTGTATAGGAGATGATGGTATGGCACACCGCTGTAGAAATGAAGGTGAGGGTGTTGGTACAAAAGGTGATCGTTCAAGTGCGAGGAATCATACGGTAGAGTAGGAAGGAAATTGGCTTTGGGAAGGAGGCAATTCGTCAGCAGGTGATGCAGTCGAAGAGGTAATCTGCATGGTTGTACGGATTGTACAATGGAGATAACTCAGACACATACAAAAAAAGGACAAAAAGACAAAAAAAGAAAAACGTGTACCGTCAATTACGTGCAAGGTGGCGAGGTAGTAGTTAATAATCAGTTATGCATGGGCGCCAACCACCCTTGTCAAATTATAAATGGTGCATTGGGGAGGCTTGAGCAATGCAATTTACTCAACGCCTGACGGAGACGGAAGGACGAAGAGTGCATGTACGGAGTTGAAGGTAGGACATAGGATGCAATGTGGATGCAAAGCAAAGCGTGTAAGTGTGTTGGTGACATAACAATTGTGACACAGGAGTTGCCGACATGAGAGGAAAAACTGTTGACGGAAAGAGCAGATTTGACGGAAAGAGTAGAATTGATGGATGCGCCTTGAGGAGAAGATTTTGTGTTGACGGAGGAAGAAAATTACGAAGGATAGTGATGCGGAAAAAGTTTTGCAAAAGCAAGAATTGTAGTTGTACAGTGTCGTACAGTTGTACAGATGACCATTGAAGTGAAAAATTACATTGCAGACAGAGTGAGGGTTTTTGATTTGTAGGTGTGTGCAACCGTACGAACGTGGGTTGAAGCCGACGACATAAAAGACACCAAGTCTATGCACAGAGGATAAGGGCAGAGGAGATTGCTGTACAAGTGGTGGTAGAAGGGCTGTAGGGGTAGGAGAGTGAATGGCCAAGTCGGGAGACACCATCGCTATACAGACTAGTGCAAGAGGTTGGCTGTACAAGTGGAAGGAGACAATGTTGTACAAGTGGTTTCAGACGACAGTGCCATATAAGGTAGAGATTGAACGACTATTGTACACAGTGTTTCAAAACTCGCAGGTTAACCGCGAGTACCCGCGAAACTCGCGGGTCAACGGGGCCTGCGAGTTTTTTATTAAAAATACTCGAGCCGAGTAACTCGCCGACTCGCGGCTAGTTACCGGGCCATTATTCGCGAGTAGTCAGCGAATATCGCCAAAACGCGTATGGATAGAGGCAGGGGAAAGGCAGGGGCCGAGGCAAGGGAGAGGTTGGGGAGAGACAGGGGCCGAGACTCGTACAGATAGAGGCAGGGAAGAGACAGAGGCCAAGACTCGTAAGGGATCAAGTCAGGGTAGAGGAAGGGCAAGGGATTACACGTATAAAATATATTTAAGTGTATTAACTGGAGAAAGCGAAACTTTGCACTCACTGCCATTGATAATGTGTTTGTTTTCCACGTTCGCTATTTCCGAGTTTACTCCATACGGTGTGGGAGAGGTATTGGATACAAGTGGTAGAGGTATTGGATTCAAGTGGCATCAAGGTAGTGGTAAAAGTAATGTAAGTTAATTTTGATGTTTACAAGATTTTTTTATGATATATAATTTTATTTTTTTTAAATATAATGAAAAAAGTAGGTGAGTGAATACCTAATATTAAATCGGCCAATCACGTAGAATTTAAAAATTTTGTCTTTTGTTATGCCATGGACAAGATTAAAATGATTTTTTTTTCACAAACCATTATCTAAACATATAAGTGAAGAAACTATAATCTATTTATTTTTCATGTTGCACCGCACAACCTAATAAGAAGCTTGTCCTCATATTGGATTGAAAAGTGCATTGAAAACATGAGATTATTTGTTTTATCGATGACAAACTATAAATTACAATTATCATGTTTATAAGATTAAAAAAAAAAAAATAAATAAGTTTTTCATAAGTCATATTGGATTCAACTCTATAAAAATAAAATGGATTGTGATTTTATAATTTTTATTTTGCTTGATAAAACTATAAATATATGAAAATAAAATAAACATAAATATTATATAATAAGATTTATTATAAAATTATCTTATCAATTTATAAATAAAGCATATTTTATGATTGATTACAATTATTTATATTGTGATTTTATACATATTGTCACATAAATAGGTAATTTTAGTACAAGTAGTTATAAAGACTTTTTTGACGTAAGCGAGACTTTTCATTTTCTCCATCTAATTTGAGTCATGTAATGCTCCTTGTCATGCCTCACCTATATTGAGCACAATTGGTCTCTATTTGAGGCCATACACACCAAAAGTGCAATAGGTTGAGCCAAGACCACTTTAATGACCTTGTCTTTGTGCAATATAATCTTAGGCTTTGTAAAACACACGTGGAGGGTAGTGAATCTTACTAGACAATTCGATTGGATAAGCTAGATCCACTTTCTGATTGGATTGCCGAGAGTTCTATGGATCCTAGAGTTTACTATAGAGAACCTTGAGGCAATTGAGGAGGAAGCAAAACATTTAAGAGGATTGGAGGAGATATACCATGATGACACTACACTTGAGCATCTTCCAATTCGCCCACTAATTCAGAGCCAAGGCCAACCACTTTATATCTTCCCATTCTAGCTATTCCCTCTTCTTTTTTTCTAGCTCCTTGACCTGCAAATTCTCCTTATCTGAAAAAACCTCATTGCCTTCATGACTATACAACTGATTCAATTTAGATTCTATATCAACTATCTTTGTCTTTGCTTCCTAATATTTACCTTTGGCCCATGCAATTGTAGTGGATTTGATTCTCCTTAGATTTTTAGAAAACTAAAACATAGTTGTCTCTTTTATGGTTAGGTCAATATGTCTCCACTCATATTTTACTATATTTATAAATTCCTCATCTTCTAACCAAATAACATTGAACTTGAAAGGTCCTACAAGTTTCTCTTGATCTTTTTCTAACTGAAAGAAAATTGGTGAATGATCAGATCCTCCACCTTGATCTATCCAAGTCCTTAGTCTTTCTACTTTAGCTCTAAGGTTTTTAGACACTAAAAATCTAACCTTTTAGAAATACCTTGTCTTCTAGTTCTTTGATTCCTCCAAGTGGGAACTAATTTAATGGATTCTACATCACACAACCCTGCATTCTGGATTTTCTATAGGAAAAATTCAGGGAGGGGATCCATTCTGGCCTTCTCTCCCCACATTTATGCTCTTTTAGTTACAAAATTTGAGTCCCCTCCCACCACTACATTTTCTTTTTTTAAAAGTCTTGTATAAATAATTCTTCCAAAAACTCCCTTCTACCGCCATAAGGACCATATAGATTGACTACATAAATTAGCTTTCCTAGCTCCATAAAATGTAAGTCTATAACCATACCTACCTCAATACATACCTTATCTACTAGTTGGAAGGAGGAATTTCATCTTGTTAAATTTCCCCCTGATCTTCCATTTGAGTCCATCCCTACAAAGTTCTAATTTGATAGGAGAGAGGCAAGGATGGGTATTGCTTTCTTTATGTCCAGCATAGTCTCCTGGATTAAAATTATATCTGGCTTATGAAGTTCAAACAAATGCTTTAAAGTTATCTTTTGATGAGGGCCTTGAGCCCTCAGGCATTTAAAAAGAGGATGATCATTGATTCCCTTTCCCCTAGGGATGTCCTACTCTAACGACCCCAACTATGGATTTTTGTTTGCAAAATAAGATTTCCTTCTCAGCTTTTTTTGTGTAATTTTAAAGTAGCATTTCCTTCATACTATAAACTCTTGAGATTGACTTGTCTCATGACCTAAGTCCCTTGATACCTGACCATACCTATTATCTTCTTTACCTTTTTCAAGGCTCTTAGGGCATATCAGTCAGATGATGTGCTTGTATTATAGTGATTTGGAGGACTTGGAGGGGAAGAGAACCTACTAGGGTTGTTTAAGCCCTGCTTGCTTCCTTGGCCTGAAATATCACTGTCTAAAGAGGGTAATAACTTACTATGTTTTACACCCTTCTCCTCTACTTATTCTAAGCCCTTGATAGAAAGAGGTTGTAGAGTCCCCCTTGGATTTAAAACCCTTCCCCCTTCCTCCTTCTGATCATAAGATTTCTCCTCCCTGCCTTCCCAAAATGAAGAAACAACACCACCCTCTTGCAAAGTCTTATTAGAACTATGGTCTGACAAGACCTCCATATAGGGACTTAGTCTAGGACAAGATGATATAGCAAGTTTATCATTATCAAAATTCAATCCCCCATTCCTAGAAAAGGGTAAGACTAGGTTTGAGCTTTGATGGATGCCTGATAAAATACCTCCAAGCACTTTGTCAATCATAGGTATGGCCTCTGTTCCCTCATATGAAACTTCCCTATTGTAGTCGCTTGGAGCCAACTCTTTCTCCTCCATTTGGACATTGATGATATGAAACCTTTCTTTAAGCGATTCAAGAGTCTTGAGTGGGTACTCTTATATCTTTGCTTTGGCTATCACTACCTCCTTTGAATTTCTTAGAATAGAAGAACCTCCAACTTCCTTCTATACAGTCCCTTGCCCTCTACTCTCTTCCATTTCACAATTTGCCTTGAGATTATCATAATGATGACAATTACTACATCAAAACAACACCCCGATGTAGATAAGATTTTGTAAATATGTCTAATTTCTTGACATGAACTCCATGTTTTTTGGCAACTCTAAACTAAGATCAAGCTCCACTAAGATACAAACTACCATTTTTTGGATACTATTTAAGTTTTTTGTATCTACTCTAGGGAAAACTACCAAGAAGTTCCCAATCTCACACAACATTCTTTCATTCTAGAATTCAAGGGGCAAAGAGGGTAGCTTGACCCAAATAGGTTGGGTATTAGTCCTCTCAAAGCATATATTGAACCCAAGAGTCCAAAATTTTAGATTTAAAACATTGAGCCCCAACTCCATCTTCCATTTTTATGATTATAGCATCTTCTACCTTTTGGAAGACAAAAACCATCCAACCCTTCATCATCACATGATATGTAGGAGTATATCCCAGAACCTCCAACCAGGTAACCTTGATCCATTCTCGTAGAGTTTTTAGTTTAATGGAGCCACCCATAAATATACCTACCAAAGCCTTGTCCTTTAGTGATAAAAATTGCTCTAACATTAGATCCTCACCTACAACCATTCGGACTAGCTCCTTCCATAAATTTATATAGCATTTTTTCTTTCTTTTCTCCCTTTTTTGCTTAGTTTGTTTATCTCCCAATCTAGCCAGACTACCCTTTGGTGTTTCCTCTGGTTCATTTGGTGACACTTCCCCTTCACCATAACCCCCTTATATGACCTAGGGTTAGGGTTTGAAGTTGATTGGGCCTTCTAGCATGTATTTAAGTCAAGACATCCACTTACCTTGTCCCACTTATGCCAGATGTCAAAAGGTTCTTCCTCGGAGAAAAAAACTGAGGCCTTCATATATTCTTCAGGCTCTTCACTATAGTCCACTACATCCTATTCATACATCATTGACTCACTCGTCCTACCATTGTCAGTGATCAATGAGTCAAGTCTACACTGGTTGAGAGTTCCTATCAAATTATCTTTTGAAATTTTTGTCCTGCCCTCTCCTTCTTGACCTTGTTGATCAAAACTCGACAATGAGAGCCTCATTGGTTCAAGTGCAAACAATTGCTATTTTTTTAATCTTGACCGACCTCTACTATGCTTTTGGTCTTTGACCTTCAAGTTGATATGGCCACCCTAGTCCAAGGGATTCCTCTCCTCCTCCTACTCTCCTACACCAACACTAGTAGGTCTCCCACCATCATCCATGATTCCCTCAAAAATATAATTTAAAATTATTAACAAGTGTGTTATAATATTATGAATTTGATATTTTAATCTTGTGATAAATTAATAATTTTCAAAAAATATATTTATTGTTTAAATTATTTTTAAAATTTTAGATATGTTATTTTATAAGAAATATATAATTTGATAATGTCAAATGGAATTAGGTCAACTAGTTAAATTCCTCAACTTTCAAGGAGAGAGACTCAAGTTTGGTTCTTGCTAAGTGATAGATGCATAATTTTCAAGTTGTTGTAATGCCATTATGCGGTCATGATTTAGTATTTGTGGGACCCATTTCAATCTCAAATAAGGTCATAAATTGCAAACCACTTAATAACTATTAGCATTGTCTGCTTGGAGGTTCTAAAGGCAGTAGAACAATGCAAAAGGCTTAAAAAATGTTATTATAAGAATGAGACACAAAAAAAATGCTTTTAGTGGTTTTGAAAAAGTACCGGATTGATAAACCAAAACCTTATTTTTTGAACTTCATTTTAGTTGTATAACCACAATATTTGACTATGTAATTTTAGTAAAGTTACTGTTAGTGATAACTTTGATGAGGTGCCATAATTAAAGATTTTATTAGATTCCTTGCGAGAGATGCAGGGCAGTCAATGCACAACACTGAACTTGGGAGTCGGGACTAGGGACTAGGTTGAAACCTTCTAATACAAGTAGAAGCAAAGAAGTTGCTGAGAAGTGAAGGATGTAGAAATTTCCAAGTGTCAAGGAACAAATTTGTCGAGTGGAAAACAACAGAGAAGGATTCCACCTGATCCAATGAAACAGACAAAACCTCGTTTTCGTGGAGAGGATGTCGAAGGAAGTGCAAGAAGAGATCTTATAGAGCGTGTGTGAGGAAGGGAGAGAGAATGCAGCTCAGACACTAAACAAGGAAGTAGTAGGCACGTTGGACATTCCAGAGAAAGGCCAAGGACCAACACTCCGGAGGAGTGAGAAGTGGAGGCCTCGCCTCAAGAAGGAGAGAAGAGCAAGGGAAAGGAGAGGATGATAGTGCCCTTGCAAGACATCACATGGGTACAACCAGCAGGAGAGTTTTGTCGGACATGGTGGGAGAAGAGTCCAAAGGATCATCCATTGAGGACAACATTTAAGAATGCAGGAGTGAATTTTATACTGCAGGTCCCGAACTTTGACAAAGAATTTTTTAAAGATTACTTGTTGCAAATGTTGCAAACATACAATCCGCATTAGAATGCTAGTAGAGTTAGAGTTGGTGACTAGGAGCTAGTAGTGGTGTTTTCAACAGGCAACTTTAGAAGGATGTTTGGGTTGCCAAACCATGGATTATTGGTTAGAAAAGATTTAGTGGACATGAACCGGTGGAGGGAGATGATCCATGAGGCCACAACAATCACTTTGGAAGAGGCAACAAAGTTGTTGAAGCATGGGAGTTGCAAAGTGAAGATGTAGCAATTGAAGATGCCGAAACTGCAGTGTGCAATGAATGTCATCATGTCAAAACTCTCGGGAGAACGAACCTCAGAAATGCCCACTTGGCTCATATCCTCTGTATAGGGGATAACAACTAGTGTAGCGTATGATTGGACATTGTATTTGTCTTACCATATTAGGAATTTTGTGATGAGGTATACGAGGGATTTTTCAATGGCTTTCCACGCCATTGCACTAATGATGAATGTTGTGACACAGGCAAAGGTTTGGTTTCTAGAATTGAATCTTCCTAGGGATATGCTAGAGCATGCACCAACAATTTTTAGGTGGATTAATGTGATGACACTAACGAAGCCAAACATGAAGAAGAAAACTCTGAAGAGGAAAGTGTAGGAGCCTATAGAAAATCGAAGGAAGCAAGGATTCAAAGGGAGCGCAACACAACCAAGGATAGAGCTGGTGCAAAAGGAGAAGAGACATAGGAGGTTGGAGCAACAATGGACATAGGCTTAACCTCAAGTATAGCATCAACCAAAAGAGCAACAACCCCCATAGCAAGCCACAACAGGTGTTGGTGGCAGTGCAGAGAGGATGGTGGAGGGTGAAAGCGAGCAGTGTGGAAGATCATGGAGAGCAGTACCTCATGAGGATCCTGTATAGCCAAGGAGTCAAACTGTGCAAGGAGGCACTACAGGAAGACAAATGACTTAGGAGAGGGCTGTAGTGTAGAAGTAGCAGCGTAAGGATATTGTTGCGTAGGGTGGACAGGAAGAGGAAAGGAGAACAATGCAACAACAGGAGCCAATCGTCGTTGTGGATGTAGAAGAGTAGACAACAATAATGGATGTAGTAGGTGTAAGAGAGGAACAGGTGGGAAATATCGACTCACTAAATATTTTCAACATTCCAACACCTTTGGATTAGTAGGAGGATCTGTGTGGATCACCTCCATTGGATGAGCGTGCAGACTTTGAAATCACATTTGCAGCAGAAGAATTGGCAAGAAGGAGAATAGTACCAGCAGAGCAAGGAGAGAAGGGGAAGTAGTCTACAACACAGTTCAAATTTTTCTGTAGAAGGGAACATAGTCAACTACTGGAAGAAGAATAGAAGAGAGTACAAGCGGTAATTGAAGAACAAACTATGGATGTACCATGACTGGTACAACAAGGCAAAGTAGCTATAAGACCCATCAATTTGAGAGGTGACGATGGAGAAAGTAGAGAAGAAATAACCATCGACGATGATGTGGACATGGAGTTGGATGCGAGTGAGCATTTCCTCATAGAAGTGCAGAATTTCAAGAGGCCAGCTCTAGGGGACTGTATCAATGAACATGTTGATGCCTTTTTCAAGAAGATGTCTAGAGCCTTGGATAGAGTGAGGATGGAGTTCCAAATTGGATGCGTTGGAAATTGGTGACGATGGCAGCTGATGGTGGAAAATGAATTAGGCAAGCTAGTGCAATGGGCTCATGATGAGGAGAAGATGAAGGAACTTGTTGATGTTCATTAGAAGCAGCCATGGGAGCTAGAGATTGGCAGCATGCAAAATATGATAGGAGTAGAAAACCTGCCAGAGGGAACTCAGACAATCTATAGGCAGCCAACAAGGGTGTACATTAATGAAGCGAATTTGGCCTCTTGTCTAGCAATGAAGTAGGTGTGAAGTACGTGAATCTTGCACCTGAGTTAGTGAAGACGTATGCCAGGATTAATTTTCTGGCATACTTGATTGCATGGTTAGCCACAAGAGTGAAGAAAATCCATGAGTCGAAAGAGGAACAGGCTAACCAAGGGGAGGAGAAATTTCAGCAGATTTAGGAAAACGCTGAAACAAAACTAGTAGTCCTCAAGAAGGAAGTTGAGGAGAAAACGAAAGCGCAAGCGGAATAGGATACACTGATTGGACAGCTGAAATCTGAATGTTCATTGAGGGAACAATTGTTGGAGAAGAAGAATGAAGAAGTAAAGGTTTGAGATCAGCTAATTGCAGAGAAGGATGAGCAGCAGGCAATTGCAGCCAGGCATGAGGCAGAAATAGCAAGGAAGGTTGCTGAGGCAGCAAGGAAGGAGATTGAAGCTGCATTTGCGAAAAGGGAAGAAGAGATATTGGCGAAGTTGGCAGAAACCGAGAAGAGAGCAAACAATTATGGAGTGCAGTGGAATCGGTATTTGAACTATGCCAAGAGGCTCAAGCGAGAGATGAAGACCCTTAAGCTGCAGGTTAAGGAAATGGGAGGTATAGCTGTTCCAGCTCAGCATCAACAGAATCCAAGCCCCCAAGAGCAGAGATAGCTGCTGACGAGGATGTCAACCAAGCTAAAGAGAAGGGCAGATGTAGGAGCTAGTTCTGGACAGCAACCGAAATAAACGTTGTACATAGGAGAATAAGTGCAAATGTTGCATAAAATTGCAATGTAAATTAAATGTACATGAAAGTGAAATCAAAGTGAAATGAAATGTCAAATGAAATGCAAGTGAAATGACATTTTGTTAGTCAACGTCAGCAAGGATGACGCCATAGTTTGATTAAGTGAATTTGTAATAGTTGCATAATGGGATGTGGGTACTGGGTAGTTATGTGGTGAGGTGTCTTGGGTGGTAGTTTCTTCTAACTGCCGACCCATAAGCATAAAAGGACCCCCCCACTCATTTGTAAAACAATGATGGTATGAGAGAGCATATTGTGCATTGGAGAGTGAGGATTCCAAGAGTGCATTGTGATGTGAGAGCATCTGTGTACTGCAAGTGTAGTCATATCTATAATGATGTGCCGTACAGGCAATATAATACAATGACATTCCATTTCCATCTGTGTGTGTGCATGTCTCTGTGATGATGTTATTACAATAGATTGCTAGGTTGTGTGTGCCAAGTTCTATGAATGTAGGGTTGCAGATTGAAGTTGCAGTCCAAAATAACTCTATAAAAGTCACCGTTGCTGTTAGAGTGCCGTAGAAAGGTGATCACAAGTGTTGTACAAGGAAAGTTACCATACGAGAATTGTGGGTGAAGTCGTTGCTGTACAAGTCATTGCCAGCATGAGTGAAGCTGTTTGGAGTTTGCCGTCAAGAGGATTGTGACTATGCCGTACTAGTGTTTGCCATACAAACACTTGCCATACTAGTGCATAAGGAGATGTTGTTGTACAAGTGCAAGTTGGTAACTTTCCATACAAGTAGAGTTGCCATACAAATTGCCAATGTCAATTGTGGTTGGACCAGCAATGACTGCAGTCTCAGTTGGCTCCTAAAATCTGTCATTCCAATTGTTCCTCCAACCGTCGGAATACTTTCTGCCATGCTACAGGTACCCATACACATAATTTGTAATCTGAAGTCAGCATCTTAAAGTTCAATATTCTTTATTTTTTATAAATTATGTTAGTGTTAAATCCATAATCTTGACATGTGTATGTTATTGATCTATAAAACTTAAATTTCTTTTTTTGATTCTAATTTTCATTTTGTTGTATATTTTATTATTTAAAATATTGCAATTTTTTGTACTTCGTACACATGCACTCAAATTTTAAAGTAGTGTACTTGATACTTGTAGCTGAACTGGAAACACATTGGCACCTTCAAACCTTGGTAACCTTGGACTTCAAAAACTCAACCTACTAGATAAATGTTGACACATGCTTTCACATGTTGGAACCTACAAGGATGATATATATTATGTTACCAAGGTAGACACCATTGATTTTCATCTCTAGTTCCTCTTTTGGGAATCTTTTGTCTGATTTTAATTTCATTTATATTTTAATATATCATATTTATCTTCATAAGCCAGCTATTCTTGGGAAAGGAACATCTATCCTGAACTGGGCAAATTCAACTTCCTAGAAAATGTTGGCACATGCATTTATAGTGGGTGGAGCCAACAAAGATGATATATATCATGTTAGGAAGGTACACATGCCCTGGATTTCATTGCTGTTTCTTCTGTTGGGATACTTCAGCAGAATCATTTGGAACTTCAACCATTGTTCATACTTCATATGTACCTGACTACTTTTTTTTTTTTAATTTGTTATATGAAGTTGAAACAGGTCCCATCCATATGATATCATGACAGCATTATTGTGGTATTTCAATGAACCATATTGTCGTGGTATTACAACAACCCCTAATTGGCTGTGTTATCATGAGAATGTCTATCACAATCTGAAGATTTGTACTCAGGTCATGCTTATATGATTGCATCCCATCTGCCATTTCTTCATTATGCCTTGGCCAATACATATACACTAGAGATATCCAAGTACGTTTTTCAATGGGAAAAACAGCAGTCTAATTCAACTCTTATGTGAACAAGGAGTTTTCATCTTTTGGTCAGGCTTTTCAGGTTAGAATGCTTCATAAAATCTTATTCTCTGATCTTTATGCAGTGGCCTATGTATAAGACAAGTTTGAGTTCATTCTACAAACCTCAATGAGTTTTAGTGGAAGGACTTCTGGTGTCATGGGTTTTGTTGACTTATTTAATGATTGCAAGTTTGAAAAAGTGGGATGAGTTTTGGGTCAAATTTGGTACACATCTACTGATTTTCATGGATGATTAGCAAGCTTAATGCATTATGAGATGGTAGGCCAGTCAGCTACACCTATAGAATCTGAGTTGATAGGGTTGCAGAATCTAAGAACTGTTTGGATTGAATAGCTCAAAGAAAATGGTTAATGAGATCTTGTCTACAAGGCTTCATGTGTTCTATACATTCTGTACCACATATGGCCACCAAAATATTGGTAAATCAAGATTACTGACAAATGCAACAAGTTGGTGGCAAGTAGATTAAGAAGATATATTTTGTGTTTGTTATCAGTTTTATAAATGTAAGATAATGCTAGTTTCTATTTGTTTGCAAATCACCTAGACTTTACAGTGAGGCTTGCCATGTGCTTGCTTTGGGAGTGTTGGATGCATCCAAATTCTCCTTATTATCCATGCTGGTTTGCCAGGGGGATAGGAAGTAAATAATATTGTACATAAAAGCTGTAAAAATGCATACTCAGTTATACTTCTCATGTATTGTTGTGCCAGGAAAATCAGATAATACAGGAGATAACTAATCTTGAAAAGGAAACTGGCTTCAAGCTTCGAGTTCTTGCTCAAAATTATCCTGAAACTCCAGGTACGATATGAAAATGAGAAACTGAATTCAGGTTTGTAACATTTTATCTCTGATGTTAAGTATTGCTGCAATGATTTTTCTGCAATCTTATTAAGAATTTCTAATATTTTGTTGTGATAGCCAGGGTTAGCTGTCAGAGATTTTTGGCAGGTTGATGATAACACAATAGTATTCGTTGCAGATCCTACATTTGGTATGGCCTTCTTTACAAAGAAACAACTCCTTTTTTTGGAATGTGGAATACGTGCAGGCATGCTTGCAAACATGCACATAAAAAAATCTTATTGCTTCAATATTTAAAATTGTTATCCAATTTTCAAATCTATTATGTTACAATATAACTGGCAGATTTGATACTGATTTGTGTATGGTAGTGGACATGATGACCAGCTCCCCAAACAAAGCTTAATCCTTAAACAACTGGCTAAAAATTTGTACTGCTGAAAACTTTGGTAGGCTGAGACAAGATGCATCTTTTCAGTGTTTTAGATCAAAGATGTCAATTTTGTGGTTTGTGCAGGCAACATATTGAACTTCAATGTTGGAACATCTGTTGATTTAGACATTCCTCGCAGCTTTTGGAGCAGGCTGCAAGGAAAATATGGGAACATCTTTTATTGGAGAGAAAAGGTGAGAATGTGGTCTAAGAGTTTATTAAAAAATTGTTGCGTTATTTTGAGATAGAATTCTCTATTTTACTTCTATACTTCCCGTGTTTGGGAAATCATTTAAAAAATGCCTCGAGTACTTTGATGTCATTGATTTCATTATTGATCAACATCAGACTATTTCTTGTGTAGGAATGGGGTTTACTTTTGCAATTTTTGTCTTATTTGCAAATACATTAGTTTCCTTGTTCAAACTGATACATTCACAACTAATCATTTGGCAGGGAGAGGATGCATCTATAGAAGCAGCAGTTTCAGCAATCGGTAGTTGCTTGAGGGAATCCCCAGGTCCAAAGGCCTGTTCTGAAATCAAATAAAGCTCATGCTTAGTTCTTATTTTTATAAAAAAATGTTATTACCACTTGGCATGCTCTCATCCATGGGCTTATTTGTGTTTGTGTGTACACAAAATCTCTATATCATAAGTGATTTCTTTGTCACATGGGCCTTTTCATGCGAATTTCATGTTTTTCAGTATTTGAAGGTATACGTTATTTTTTCTTCCCTTTTCCTGTTATGACAGTGTAAGTTGTATTAATCCACATGTTTTTTGAGCATTAAGTAAGATTATCTCCCTTCAATAGTTATGTAGGTCAGCCTCAAAAGCATGCCAAAATATGTATCTAGTTCAAGCACAAAGTAATCTCACCTAAAAATATTGTCCTGTAATAAACGAAGCCTTTGACAAGGGTTCTGCGAGGTTTTCAAGGGTTTTATCTTTTTCTGCCATTGCTTGGTCTTAGCAAGGCCTTGGCATAATGGTAGATCCCTTAGGGGATCAAGGAGGAGTACCCCTCCATTCAAGGAAATATTTCAGGGCCTTGAAGAGTTAGAGGATGATATGATAACTCAAGGTGTCAACACAATCCAACAGGCTTGCCCGAAGACGACTAACCTGTTACACCCAAGGGTTGATGGGTGTTTGCAGAAAAGTGCATTCATCCCACATCTTCTAATTGCTCCATAGGTACTTGTAGATGATTTCCTATACATGAAAAATCATGTCTAAATGTGTAAATTCATGGGTGGCTTGCTAACTTAAAAATTGTTGCAGAGCGGTCTTGGAAAACTTGTGTGCTGGAAGGTGATTTGGAGATGAGCTTATCTGTAAATAAATATATATTTTTGGCAATATTTTCTTAAAGAGCGAATAGGAATAAAGCCTTTGAAGGTAGTCCACACTTTTCAAGGTAAGTTGAGTAACATATGAAATTTTGGAGTATGGGTTTTGACCTTACAAAAGAGTTCCCTTTGAAAATTCTAGCATGAATTTGGATTCATAAGCTCTTGTTTATGGGTGTGTAGACATTTTGAAAATAATATGAGTCTTTTTCATTGATGTTTCAGGATGTCAGTATATTTGCAAAAAGAAAATCATCTCACATGTTGCTTGTGGAAATATTCCATAGACAATAGTTCTAATGTGGCTCTAGCTCGAGTGCCATGAAAGCCATGAGTACACATGCATATGCATTAACGTATGCAAGCAACTTTTTATATAAATAGTCTATAGTTTGTACATAGGTTATGTCACACATCGCATGAGAATGCATGATATATACATAGTCTATAGTTTGTACATAGGTTATGTCACACATCGCATGAGAATGCATAACATAAGTTTTGTATGTAAAAGTGAGGGATTAGTTTTTTTTTTGTATGTAGAAGTCCAAGCGAGTGGTTAAGCCATTATGTAACTACTTGCGACTCACTCAATTATATACATCCCTTGCTTTCATTCTGGTATCGTATTGTTGATCACTTATCATGTATTGTTACTTTCATTTTGGTATCGTATTGTTGATCACATATCATGCATTGTTGATGTATGTTGGTTGATGCATTTGTGTTCTAATTGCAAACATTGTATTTTATATTGTTGGTAATATATTTACTTTATGTGATCTATTTTACGTACATATGGATTTTGCAAACATTGTATTTTATATTGTTGGTAATATATTTACTTTATGTGATCTATTTTACGTACATATGGATTGCTTCTTTTAATGTTGCATTGCAATGTGTATTCTTTCTTGTACCTTCCATTGCATAGAATACCAAACCGTCGTGCAATTTTGGTGTCATTGCCATAGCGAGTCTGGATTGAGGGTTGTAGTGACAAAGAAAGTTGAATGAGTGAGAATCCACAAGGTGTATGTAGATGTGGATGCAGACAATGACAAGGGAGTGAAGAGCCAACATGAAGATTTGAGAGGATTGCACAAGCAATGCGGCCAACAAACAAATGTGGCAAAAACATGCACGAGGATGTATGCGAGGATGTGTGCAAAGATACACAACTTGTGATGTAACCACAATAACCCCTTCCATGGACAAATGGAAGACATGGTGGACAAACATTTGTGCCCATTCAAACAAAACAAAGATGCATAGATAATAACGATGATACCATTTGGGAGGGTTTCGTTGCTAAAATTTGAATGTGTGCCCCCTTTAGGAGCGAAGTTCTCAGATGCAAAGGGTAGTTTTTGACAAGGAGAGAGGCGAGTAGCAAATTTGGTGGGAGACAATGGTGTTGTTTGGAGAAGATGAGTAGATGACAAATATTCGACACAATGAGGAAGACGCATGTGCAATTGAATGAATTTATGCAACAAAAGACAAATATATTTATGTAAGTGAAGACATACATGTAGGTGTGAAAGTTTGCACAGGCGATGACATTTGTGCAAGTGAAGATGTATGTGTAGACGTGGAAGTTTGTGTAGGTGAATATGTTCATGTAGATGAGATGGATCATGATAGAGATAATTGTGCAAACAAACAAGGTGTTCTAGTGGTAATTCCATCAACAACGTGTGGGGGAGAGTGGTTGGAGGTGCAAGGGACATGAGTCCAACATAAAGACATCCATAGTGCAATGTGTTGAAGAGTGAGTGGAGCTTTGATACTTGATTTAAGTCGAGGTTTATGTGCATGCAAAGGAGGTCAATAAACATTGACACAAACATTAAAATATATCTAAGTTTTGGGAATTTAGTAAAAGAAGTGTCATTAGACAAGCAAAGTGAGCTGATTAGCACACCACTAGGAGTAAGTGTGATTATAATGCAACAAATAATGGTGGTTGCATATAGAAGTGCTTGAAGTTTTTAGGGGATGGTAAGGAGGATCTCATTTTCCATATTGGCAATGCAAATGTTGTACCCAATCACTCTTAGGGGAGTTACCATGGATTGCAACTTGTTTCAAACACCATTTAATCCATGGGATAAATCAAAGATTGCTTTTGAAAAAGAGTCGAGTCTTCTATGCGATGATATGAAAACCATCATGAAAATCTACATAATAAAGTAGGAAAAGGATGAATATGTGAAGCCTTGTTATCGCCACATAAAAGAGTTGACTAGCAAGATGGAGAAGCAATCAGCTGAGGAACTCCAAAAACGATGGTTCATGGACCGACTTTTGAAGTTTCGAAAGACGATGAAAATTGTTCCCCCATGTCCTACCAAGAAGCCTTTAACAAAGTGTTGAATCTAGAAAGTGAAAATGAAGATAATGCTGGCGGGAAGTCAAAATAAAATGCAAGCAATGTTGAAAGTGGAGTTGAGGATGAGAAGACAATTGCAACCATCAATTTGTTTAAAGGGAAATGTTGCATCTAATGTGCAAAATCAAAGATGAAGTGAAAGAGAAGCATCAAAGAAAGATATATAGTGTTTGGATTGTCAGACATGACATTCTGCTATAATATTTGTGAAGCAAATGGACATTCTATGTTAGAATGTCCATTCAACCTAAAAACCAAAAAGCAAGTGTGATTATAATGCAACAAATAATGGTGGTTGCATATAGAAGTGCCTGAAGTTTTTAGGGGATGGTAAGGAGGATCTCATTTTCCATATTGGCAATGCAAATGTTGTACTCAATCACTCTTAGGGGAGTTACCATGGATTGCAACTTGTTTCAAACACCATTTAATCCATGGGATGAATTAAATACTGCTTTTGAAAAAGAATCAAGTCTTCTATGTGATGATATGAAAACCATCATGAAAATATACATAATAAAGCAGGAAAAGGATGAATATGTGAAGCCTTGTTATTGCCACATAAAAGAGTTGACTAGCAAGATGGAGAAACAATCAGCTAAGGAACTTAAAAAACGATGGTTCATGGACCGACTTTTGAAGTTTCGAAAGACAATGAAAGTTGTTCCCCCATGTCATACCAAGAAGCCATTGACAAAGTGTTGAATCTAGAAAGTGAAAATGAAGATAATGCTGGCGGGGAGTCAAAATAAAATGCAAGCAATGTTGAAAGTGAAGTTGAGGATGAGAAGACAATTGCAACCATCAATTTGTTTAAAGGAAAATGTTGCATCTCATATGCAAAATCAAAGATGAAATGAAAGAGAAGCATCAAAGAAAGATATATGGTGTTTGGACTGTCAGACAAGACATTCATGCTATAATATTTGTGAAGCAAATGGATTCTATGTTAGAATGTCCATTCAACCTAAAAACCAAAAAGCATAAAACCTAGCCATCTAGAAGGAATCAAATTAGAAGCCAAGCATTTGATAGAGTGGCATTTGTGCAACAAGCAACAATTACAATAATAACAGTCAAGGGAGATGTAATGGTGGATAGAACCAATTTGATAACAAAAATTATGGAGATAATCATTTACACAAGATGCTTCAAGTAGACTAATTATGGAGTATATAAAATGTTAGGAATGGGGACATTTTGCATGGAACTACACAAACATTGCCAACAGTAGTAAGCAACCAATGTGCTACTGGTGTGGATTGGGCAACCATGTAGAGAACTATCCTAGAAATTTAGGGGCAGTCAAAATAGGAATCTCTTGGATATTGAAGAAAATTCTTCAGGTATGAAACATGTGCTTGCAATGAGTTTAGAAAAAGCAAAGGAGGTGAAATATCTGGAACTTGTCAAAAAGCAAAGAAGATAGTAGGAAGCTCAAGCTTAGGGTTGAAGAGAAAATGACAGGGGAACAAAGTGACAAAGGCAAGGAACTCATCACAAGTGGAGCACAAGTGACTACACAAACATGGAGCTTAGCGACAACTAATGGAATCAAGTATACCTGTGAAAGTGGCAACCTTGTTCTTTGCAATCTTGGATTTGTATGCGAGGTAGGAGATTCGGTGCACCAGACAAGTGAAATGAAGCAAATCGGGAAGTCTTTCCATAGAGTATGGATCAAGGATTAGTTCATCAATCTGTTGATGATAGACAGTGGGAAGCAAAATGTGTTGCTAAACATGGAATTTCTTGGTCACACATTAATATATGTTATCTTTGATGGTAGGTCTACTATAAATGTACTTCTAAAGAAGACAAAATTGGGTGAGCAAAGACCTTATGACCCCCAAATTTTAAATTGTTAGGAGTGTATCAATATGGAATCAAAATGAAAGGAATTTTAATTGGGTAGAAGGTAACAATTGTCAAACAAACCTTCGTGTTAGATTTGTAGTCGTCACACTATAAGGCTTTGTACAATAGGTTGTTGGGTCATGAGTGGCTTCGCATGGCAAAGGTCAATCACAAATGGGAGAAATATTACATCATATTTAAAAAGGGCCAACATGAGGACACCATAAATTTGGGGAACCAATTGAAGAGTGAGGATCTTACATTCTTGGATGATTCAAATGTTTCTTCCTTCAATGAAAAAGATAAAGGAGCCAATGATAACCGAACCTCGATGTTGTTGGAACCAAAAGAGTGCACAAAGGATGAATGTCATTCAAACTAGTATCTCCATTGGTAGATGGAGTACTATGAAGTATTCAAGCCAAAATGTCTATGTTTGAATGAAGAGGAAGAACAAGGTGCATGAAAAAAAGAGGCATATATACTTGACACTTTATGAAATAGGGGATTCAAGCCACAAATCCAAGGAGAGAAAGGCAACAAATGTGCACGTGAAGATGGATGAGAAGATGTCTTTTTTCCCTAACTTCGTAAAATGTAGTATTGGTGATGAATATATTGATGAAAAGCAACACATCCATTCAACGTAATGAAAGTATTGAGGAGTCTAACACCATCAAGTATGAAGGATTGTGAGTGGTGAAGGTGAATCTCGATGAGGTGAACAAGGAGAAGATGATTAGTTATGGAGATAATTGGGACCTAGTCCTAAAGACATCAACCTTCAAAACATACCGAAAGTACAAGAATGTCTTTGCATAGACATACAAGGACCTCTAGGGGATTCCACTTGAGTTGTGCATATACCAGATACCTTTTGTATCAAACACAAACAATAAGGACGAGGTTGTACTGCATGAAACCAAAGTATATGATCCTTGTCAATGTAGATATTGAGAAGATGTTGGATGTTGACATTATATTCAAGGTGACGGTGCAATTGAGTGTCCCCAGTCACAATCAATATGAAGGAGATTGTGTATAATTAGATTTGCATAGATTTTAGGAGCTTGAACATTGCCACAATTAAAGACTTACTCTCAATCTTGTTCATCGAATCATTTAAGGAGGTAGCTCGACATGAAATCTACTCCTTTTTGGATGGATTCTCCATTTATAACCAAACATGCATCATCGAGGAGGATAAGTTGAAGAACACCTATGTTGTGGAGAATGGAATATGCACATATAATCGAATGTTGTTTGGTTTGTGCAACACACTTGTGACATTTTGAAGAATAGTTTTATAATTGTTTAGTGGGGAAGTGGTAAAGTGAGCACCCTGATAGACATGGGTTGAAGCAAGTGTTTAGTTAGGCATCCATCCATTATGTCTTCCAAGGCTTCCATTATTGATCATGAGTTAGTAAAATCTTACTTGGTGTAGATGTTGGCAAAATATGACCTGGACGGTAGGGCTATATACATTGTTGAATCATGTTCATTGCACAATGTTTTCGATGAGTAGGGATACATGGTCCACCACATTGACAAATGACTATAGAGAAAAGCCATCACAAGCTACAAGATTACTTGGTTAATTACTTTGTATGCGAGTTAATAATTGAGGAGCTAGCTGGACTATCAACCCACTAAAGTAGGGGGATCAAGATATAAATGTTATGCAACAAGGAGTTGTAGAGCACAATGACCTTCAAAGATGTCTAGGTGGCTCATGTAGTATATGTAGGGAGTAAAGGAAGAAAATAAGTATTATTGGACATCCTATATGTTTGAGCGCATTCATAATTTTCTAACATGCATAACCAAGAGCATATCTTGGGTTTCATGCAATTGCACTATTGCTTGATGCAATGCATAGATATATTGCCATTCATTAGTGATTAGGGAGGGTACCCCAACTACCTTCCATTAGGTGGGTGTAATACCTATGTAGCGTGCTGGAGGATGAAATAAAAAAAGACTATTCTTGCATCAATTGATTATGAGGAAGCATCCTAGGAGAAGGAATAAGGGAAAAGCGAAAAGGATTCAAGTAGCAAAGAACGTACCTTCTAGTGTTGTCATTGCATTGTGAGAATTAGTTCCCTAGGAGCAAACTACATGAGTGAAAGCCAAAGTGGAGTGTTCAGACAAAGTACCATGCACAATGTTAGACAACCATGTCGAGGAGTGTTGCACAGGATTTTGGAGTTGCATAAAAGTTAGAGATTGCACAACTAATTGAGACTATAAAGGTGTATGAGATTGCAAAACCATTTGAGACTGCATAAGTGGTTGAGATTGCATAGATGGTTGAGACTGTCTAGATGGTTAAGGTTGTGCAAATGGTTTGAGACTGTTGCATAAGACAAGGATGCCATGTAGTAGGATATTGCATAACCTCAATAGGACATAGACATAGGAGGTGACAATATAGCACATGAAATTGCACATGTCAAAGATGTATATGATCTCAAGATTATGGATGAAGCAGGTTTTGATGAATATGACCCATAGCTATGACTACAAAGAGTGGAATGTAAGACATAGTGGCAGATTTCATGGATTAGACTATACAACAATGATGCAAGTGGTACAACTTGTTATGATGAGACCAATGTATTCATAATTTTTTTAATTTGCACAACAAATAAATTTTCCATGGAGTCTCATGCTATTACACTACTGCATGATGCAACATACAAGGAGAATTCCATTGTACCCGAATGGGATCAATCTTTAGCAATTATGGAGGTATCCCAACTATCTTCCATTGGGTGGACATTGCACTTGTGCAACATGTCGGAGGGTGAAATAAAATGGAAGACTATTTTTGCATCAATTGATGAAGAGAAAGAAGCCTAGAAGGAAGGAAAAGGAAAGGAGTTGGGTGGCAAAGAACAATTACAATGCACATTTCTCATGTTCAAATACTCATAATCTCTTCTTATATCTTTTCAGATAAGGTGAAATATCCTTATGTGCCTTACTCTAAGTTCTAGAGTCTACTACATGCATTCACTCTAACGATGGCTTATCATGATAGTATATTCACTATCCTCTTCATCATATTGATATGTTGTATTAAATATCCAAAAATTGGATGACTAGATAAATCATCTACACATCTTGATGGAGGAGACTAAATGCTATCGTATAAAAGTTAAATTGAGATGATATTAGATATGCAATTGAAAAAATAATTAAATTATATTTTAATTTAAAATTATGATAAATATATATTTAAAATTAATTATATGCGGTTTTTATTGGGATTATTTTCATAAAACATTAAATTTGCTAGTTGGTCAATTGGACTATATCTACCTTGTCTTTTTATCAAAAATATTTTTCATCTTCCTTAAACTGTTATATTTTCTCTATAAGGTCCATAACATTATTTCCATTAAGAGATTGAATCCCCTTCAATAGATATTGTGATTTTTTTGAGATATTGTCTCCATCACTAGTTGGACATAAAATAATGTTATTATTGATCTAATCCCCATATCCATTTTTCTTTTTAACATTAAATATAACATGTTAATCTCCTTTAATTGAAATATATCTCCAATCCCACCACGTGGCATCCACCCACATGTACCCCTCTCTCCACCCTGTCTCCCTGCATTTCCCCATGGACCTTCATTGCCAGCTCCTTTCCCTCCTCGTGCTCGACCACAAGATCTTAATTGGTCTTCCCGGTGGTGTCATCATGATTTTTCACATCTTTTTCAGCCGAACCAACTCTCTCGATCTTGGTTTGTGGAAGATGTCTAGTCACCATGGTGTGAACAATGGTGCCACCGTAATCTCTCACATGTATAAACACAAAATTGTGCTTGATTCCCATGGTGTGACTACCTGGGTCACCTCGAAAATTATCGGTAATTCCACCACCCTGAGCGCTGCTTATTTCCAAAACAATGTTATGCCTAGTGCCACCGTAAATTACCTTGCCCTCGTGGTTCCTTCCCACTGCAAAATTTGGGCTCCGTTGGTGGGCATGCAACCTAAGAAGCATCGTCCTCCGAACTCTGCTTTGGTCTAGTGTAAATATTCTCGTCTTCTTCGGTATGCAAGCTAAACGATCTTTTAAGTACCACCTTTACCCAAGGCTTAACCTTACTGTCTATCCCCATTTCATTAGCCCCCACACGAAGTCTCACATCCCCCATACTCGTCCCTCCATGGCCCTTCTTGAGTCCTCAGTGCTTTAGCTCGACCTTATCATCGAAGACACCCTGAAGAGTCAAAATTGCCTACCCTGCCTCCTCAAGTTTGTTGGCAATGATGATGTATCTGACGAAATCATTAACATTTGAAATGGTGGCCATGTTACTGTCAGAGGCCTCGACTTCCTGATCGACGTCTGCATGCTGGCTGAAGTTATGGGGTTCCCTATTGATGGCAAATCCATCTGGGGAAACTAGCACACCATGGTGGCGGAGTTGGAGTACTTCCCAAATAAAGGTAAGGATTTAATAATTGCTGATGGAGGAATTAAAAGAACTAAACTTCTTGGGCCGTGGGATTGAGTCATGGTGCCAATCCTGCAATATTTCACCATTGACAAGATTGATGTCATCTTTCACAGCTTCCATTTAGCATTCTTGAACCATTTCAGGGGAAAAAAAAAGATGAACATCCTCGACTACCTCTTCAGGTCCATAGAGCTGTCTATTACCAATGTTAGGTCTGGGAAATTCCATCATTCCATTCACCAGGGCCTGCATTTCATCATGTACAAACATGCCCTAGATGCTTTCACCAAGAATGCGCTGATTATTGCTACCCTTGCCCCTCATAGTGCCTCCCTCTTCCTTAATCAATCAACCCTCGTCCCTCCCAGGTCCTCCCCTACCCCCATCTTGCCAACTCCTGCCCCTTCCAATTCGTCTCTCAACCCCAACCAGCCAACCCCTGCCCCTTCTAGTTCATCTTCTAGTCCCATTCAGCTTGCCCCTACCCTTACCCCTCCCAATTTCTCGCTTAATCCCATTAATCCCACCCTTGTTATGCCCACGGATAGCAACAGTCATGATACGTCCATCCATGAGGTGCCTAGTGATCACATGACCATAACTTCTCCTCCTGTCCATTCGAAGCCAAAGGATGACCCCTATTTGTCAATTTCAAGCTTAAACCCAAGTCCGTTAAGCGCTCCTCATCCAAGTTCCTCTAAAACCTCAACCTGTCCTCTGTCCGCGCTTCACTGCGCCTTAAGAAGCTAAAGAAGGAGACATCCCCGACGAAAACAATTGAGCCGACCAAGGAGATCTGCTGCGAGGTGGTCCACCCAAAGGAGTCAGCGAAGGAGGAGGGCAATGCCACATTCGTTGCTGCACTTCGTAGAGCTTTGCTCACCCATATTGCCAGCTCGGTGGCCACCCTATACGCGGCTACCAACTCGTCCAAGGCTGCTTGGACGATCTACAACCAAGTAGCGAAGGACCTTGATACAACACATGGTCATATCAACACCATTTTCAAGGATATGGATGAGTCTCCAAGCACTAATAATGGAAATTGAGTTACTGGTTTCTGTTGTGGGGTGTCCCTCCGGGATGGCCCCGTTTTAACTTTTGGTCAAGACGAGGTCATCCCCTTTGGTTTTCTACGTTTGACAAATTTTTTCCATGTAAGGTCGGACCCCTCCCGTGGGTCGCCCTCTATTTTGGCCTTTGGGTCTGAAATTTTGATCTGTCTCCTTTGGTTGTATTAAGGTTTTGGGGCTCCTTTCAAAACCCATTTTCAATGAAATTCCATTTTACCAACCAAAAAAATATATATTTCCAATATTTTTCAATAAGAATTTTGATCCCTATGAGAAGTGCCCTAGCTACTATATAGTTGTTAGTTGAAGTTCCATATGATTATGACTAGACGAGGAGAAATTTGCCTTAATTGTTCCAAAAATCTCCACCTCCACTAGCTTTCCCTTGATTTCTTTTATAAGCACCATCAAATTTTGATGAACCTACATTTCAAATATTTTTATTTACCATAGATCGACGTAGATACCTTGTGTTAAATCCATTGTTCCAGATGACCTTTGTATATATATTCAAATCCTATAACCAAGATACTAGCATCTCTTTTTGCACATATGAGACTTCCTAGGATGAGTGGAGTTGTAAACATTCTGCAAGAGGTAATAATACCATTCCAAACTTGGCTACGCTTTTGAGACTCATTTTTCAAAATTCTATTATTCTTTTCAATCCTCAAGTTCATATAAATAATAGATCAATCATCCATAGAGTGCATAATGCTTTACATTTGAAATAATTAATCTAAAATTTATCAACTCTTCCAAGGTTGATGAAGGTACCCAATATTTGTTTGAAAAAAGTATAAACACATGATGTAACCAAAGGGACATGAAATAAGTAGATGATGTAATGTTTCTAAATCCTTCTTACTTGAGGCACCTATAAGGTCTATGATACCCTCTTTTTTGTAGATTCACACCTATAAGAATTTTACTTTGGACTACTAACCAAATAAATGTTGAGGCATCAAGGAGGGCCAACCAATTATTCTTCCAAGGGAAGTCTTTGGGAATAGGAAATTTTGATTGCTCCAAAGCCTTATATCCCATCTTAAATAAGTATCTACCATCTTTTGATAGATTCCAAACCAACTTGTCCTTTCATAGAATATGGGAAAATGGAACTCGGATAATATTTTAGAGTTCATTTGTTATCTTTTTGAGGACCTCTCCCTCAACCAAATTGCTAATAAAAATCCAAGATTTGGGATTGTTCACATCAATAGAAGATTTTACTTTTGAACCTCTACAAGCTAAATAAACTTTAGTCTACCATTGCCATTTTGGATCAAAATAAGACGATTAGACTTCAACCAAGCATCATACCAAAAAATTGTAGAATCCTCCTCTTAATTGAATATCTATTACATTTTTTTAATTGATTGTAAACTCTTTGAAGTTCCATGTTGGCAAACCCCTAGGCAAAAGTAAACAATTTTATTGCATCCAAAAGACCTATATATTTTTGAAGTAACATTTTTACCTAACTTTTTCCCTGATATTTGAATTATCTCCATCAAAGTTTTTCTTCTAATATTAAATTCATAAATCTACAATTTTTTAAGCCTTCCATTCCAATATTTTTTTCCTATCTAAAATTTTTATCCAATTTATAAAGAAAAATATAGATTCTTCTTCATATTCTCTCTAAAATACATCTCTTTGAATTTTGTAAAATTCATATGCTATACTTGTTGGTAATCTTAAAAGTGACATTATATCATATATGTCACGATAGAATGCAATGTACCCTTAATGAGTTGAAGTTTTCATCCATGGTTAGGAATTACCTTTCCAACCAGCTAAGCAAGATTTTATTCTATCTAAAATTGGATCCCAAAGTTCCTCCTTTTTTTTATTAGATAATGGGATACCTAATATATTGATGGCAATTTTCTAACTTTATAGCCTAAAATATGTGCAATAATTCATTATAAATCAAGGGCAATATTGATTAAAAAAATATTAAATTTTATTGTATTAACCAATTGTCCATTGACCTTCTCATAACATGATAGTAGCGATTTAAACTCCATAGCCTAAAAAACTAAAGGATGGCCTAAAAGATAAGTGTAATTAACAAATTAGAGACAAAACTAAAAGGGAGCATTAATCACATGTTGAATACCTTTGATTTTGCATTCCAATTTTGCTTTTGAGAAAGCTCTTCCCAAATTCCTAACAAGAATAATAAAATATAGAGATAATAAGTCACCATAGTGAAAAGAATGAGATGATTCAAAATATGCAATAGGGTATTTGTTGATCAAAATAAAATATTTTAAAGTATTGCAACAATATCTAATCCATTCACACCAACCTTAATCAACACCATTTTTTTGAGTATCATATAGAAGACATCAATAAACCTTATCTTATGCTTCGTTCATATCCAATTTTACAAGCAAAACTTAGTTTTCCATGGAAAGAAAAGAATATATGGCCTCTTGTATAATATTATATGGATCAAGGATTTACTTTCCACAAAGAAAACCAAATTGTTCATTCGAGAAAACAAAATCTAGAATGTTTTCAATCTATGTGCCATAATTTTAAAATCATCTTATAAATCATGTTAAAAAGGCTTATGGGAAAAAAATAATCAAAATAATTTGTGTAACTTTCTTGGGAACCAATGCAATAAAGGTGACATTCATTTCACTTATTATAGCCTTATTTGTCTTAGCCTCTTCTTGGAATTTTGAGAATTTTGTAAGCAATCCATTAGGATCAAGTGCCTTATCTGGGTGGAAAGAGAAAACTGAGTCGTATAGCTCCTCTATCAAAATCTCTCATAAATATTTTATTATGTCTTTGTATAATAATTAATAGAATATTTTGCAAAAGATCACCCAAATCCTCCTTATCCTACCTAGGGTCTAATACTTTTTTTTTTTGAAAATAATTGATTGCTTCCTTCTTGATCTCTTTTTTAGTAATTTTTCCATTTGGGGTGGAAATAAAATTTATCCAATGAAAGAACAAATTTGCTTTGTTGGTAGCATGGAAAAAAAATGTATTTCTATCACCTTTTGTAATTTATATCTCTATGATTTTTAGGGCCAATATAATACTTCCTTTTGTAGTATGTTATGATAATAAGAAATAATTATTTTTCTTATACAAGCATCTTTGTCCATTCTATTGTTTTTCACTATCTTTTGTTAATCATTGATCTTGGATTTAAAATCCTCTTTTCTTTTGTATCAAAGGATTTGATAATTCCTATCTTCATCAATATTCATTTAAATTCTTCATCTTTTTAATAAACTTGTATATATATATTACTGTCCAACTTTGCTTCATCCCACCACAACATAACCGGTTGACAAAAATCAAGGCCTTATACCTACATAAATTGAAGATAATGGATTTGAATGATCATTATTAAGTAAACTACATCTCAAAAGAATTCGTTTATGATATTAATACAACTTGTAGTAGATGTGTGAAGAGATTATGGACATTGTTTGTATCCAACTATTGGATATCAAAAAAATTTCCTATATTTTTATGACAGATTTCCCAATATATTTATTATCCCATGTATATTTTGAGAGGTTGAAGGAATAACATCCCAAAGGCATTAAATTGATAAAATAAGTGAAATTATTTATTGATCTAGACTAATCAAGAGAACCACACTTCTTTTCTAAATAAAGGACAACACTATTGAAGTCCCCTCCAAGAATCCAAAGATTGCAATTCATCCTTGAATTTGACATGAATAAATTGAGATCCTTCCAACATCCATCTTGAAGAGTGACTTTATTCGAATCATATGCATTTATGGCTCCAATTTTTAATATCTTCCCATCTTTCTTGCAAAAAAGTCCAAAATCACTTTCACTTCTAACAAGTTTCCATTTCATTTGTGATTGTCCTATACCATTGTAATACCTTTTGAAGATTCCATAATGTAAATAACTAGAAAATTCTCACATTTTCCATTTATTTTCAAATGCTTCCTTACCTTCCTTACTACCTTTTAAGTTTTCTATATTAAAAAAAGAATCGAAAGTATACCTTGAACATTTCAAGATACAATATTCATCTTTATTTTATTCTTATTTGTGGGGCTAGCCACACTTGTTAACAATTGTAATATTTGTATTTGTTTTCATAAATCAATGTCTTTTCGGATTTTTTTCTTCTATATATCCATTCTTTAAGGGTCTTCCTCTCCTTTCTGTTCTCATCAATGCTATCAACCTCATCAATCTATTTTATTTTTCCATATTGTTCACCATTTAACTTATCATCTATAGGTTTATTCTACCATAGAGAACATGAAATGCAACAATCTTAGAAATATCTTCTTTTAATGTTGTCCTAGAAACCTAAATTGCTCTAAATACCATAAAATACAATGCACACTTTTCATTTTGCTTTCTTTATTATGCTTTTGTGATAATCCTAAAGCGTAAGGGACAACCTCTAGAATAATTTTACTTTTATCCAAATGAGATATTTTCTACAATTTGAGGGGATTAAAGATTGTTTTTTTTGGTAAACGAAGGGGTTTTGAGGTCCCCAAACCTATTACAATAGGTTGAGATAGGGCATGAGAATGCACTAAACTACAACACTAAATCAAAACCAGCCAAGGGGCAAGAATAACAGGCCACCCTCAACAAGGCAAAATAGAGAGGACCCCATACAAACAACATACCATAAAATCCGGGTAACAACAACTAAAGGAACCAGGCCTCTCTCAGTAAAACAAAACAGAGAGGGCCCCATACAACCAACATAAAATATAACCTGATATCAACTGCTAAAAGAACATCATAGCAGAGTTAGTTCGGGGTTGCCATATCCATCTGCTTGTTAACCATGTCTCGAATCTCGTTGACAAAGGAGACCACAACTTGTAATGTACCCAGAAGAGCAGAGTGCTTTTCCTCCAAAACAGATAAACACATCACCACATCACCACAAGAGCAGAAAACATCACCATATCACCAAAAGAGCATACAATGAGGACACCATTGGGACCGAGGCCAAGAAAATTCTGACCAACATCCACACAAAGATGCCCAACTGATGATAGTCAGCTAAAAAAGGTTAGGGGACTTGTGAAGATCACCAATTAAGATGGCCCACCCAATCAAGCATAAAACAAAACATCTAGCAAAGAGTCCACAGAGTGAACTCCCATACCAAGCCTCACGCACAACCAACGACTAACCATGATCATCGAAAACAAGAGATTCAAGGTCTTGGGGGAAATTATCCAACCAGACCCTCAGGCCTTGTTGAGAAAGACCCAAGTTGGCCATATAATCCACCACCTTATTGCCTTCCCGATAAATATGCTAAACTTTGAACTCCTCTCTTGATTTCAGAATTCTAAACACCTCTGCTAGAATATTCAAAATGCTCCAGTGAGGCTTGCTAATAGAATTGGCAATATTTACTAGATTTAAAGAGTCCCCTTCTACAATGATTTTATGATATTTAAGTGTTTCTACCAATAGTAGCCCTTGAAGGAGACCCTTGGCTTCAAAAAATGAGAGGTTTGGATAGAAATATTCTCTATGTATGCACCAATGAGCTCACCCTTAGAATTTCTAATTACCCCACCAGCAGTCGCAGGGCCCGGATTTCCTTTCGAGGCACCATCAAAATTCAATTTGACCCATCCCTCAGGAGGAGGGCACCATGAGGTGGTTGAGCGTGTTGAGGTAGCAGGCGGTTTAGACGACTTGCAAGAAGCTGGAAAGCCAATTTTAGCCTCCACAAGGCTTTCATCCAAATAACCCGCTTTGAGATCCGAGAAACAATGAGACACATTCTCCACAACAGCTCCAAGAGCTCTAGAAGAAACCCGATCCGGATCATGCCTTGAATTCTTGAAAGCTCTCTGATTGCGTTCCCACCAGATGGTCCAAAAAAATGTGGGAGCAAGAAAGACCAATGTTTTTCCAACCGAGGGGACTTGAAAGGAGAAGTCCACTGCAGGCACATATCAGAGATAGTGTTTGGCAAAACCCAACTGACATCCAGAGTGGACAACACCTAAGAAACTACTAAAGCCGAGAAGGGGCACTAGAAAAAAATATGCTGACAAGTTTCCTCTGAAGCTTCACACAAGTAGCATCTATTGATCAGAGCCATCCCCCTCTTGCAAATATTTTCTACTGTTAAACATTTATTTTGAATAGCCAACCAATAAAAAATATTTACTTTCGAAGTCAAGTTTTTAAGCCAAACTTTTTCGGGTAAAAACCAGCGTTGAGGATCTACATCAAAAAGGCGGTAGGCTGATCTAACAGAGTAACAACCTTCACTTTCGACTTTCCAAATGAGAGAGTCCTCCATCTCTTGGCTCGCAAGACTATAGAGTCTAAGACGATTATAAATGGCCCCCCAGGCTAACGCTTCCTCCCTATTTTCAAATACTCTTTTGAGGAATTTTTTTCCAACACCTCCTATTCCCTTCCCACTCAATGAAATCTTCAACTTTAGACCAACCTAGTCTACGGGTAAGAGCAACAACAGGGGCTAGAGATGTATTGAGAATAAGCGGGCTATCAAGAAGCCAGGGGTCCTCCCAAAAATTAATGATAGAGCCATTTCCCACCACCCACCTTGCATCCAGGAGCAGCTTCATTTTGAGTTTTCTCAAGCTCAGCCAGAACATAGAACCTTCTTGGGTAACGTTCTTAGTCAACAAATTTCCATTATGCGGAAGATACTTCTCTTTTATGATCTTGATCCAATCAGGCCTCTAATTCCTAAGAACCTTCCAACCCTGTTTGAGAATCAACACTTCATTCATTAACCTAATATTCCGTATCCCAAGACCTCCATTGTCTTTCCTCGCACAAGCTTGATCCAAAGAAACCAAATGGAACTTTTTGTGGTCTTGACGGTCTGTCCATAAATTTTTTTTATCAATTTTTTCCAATTTAGACAGGACTTTTGCCGCCATTTTGAATAGAGACAAAGTAAAACGAAATACTTTGCAACATCGTCTTCACTAGAAAAATTTTCCCAGCTTGACTTAAGAGAGTACCTTTCCAGCTGGCCAAGCGACGCTGTAATATTTCTACCACCGAGTCCCAAAGATTATTTTTCATACGACCAATGAACAAAGGTAGACCCAAGTAGGAGTTAGGGAGGGAAGCTATCTTGCATCCAAGAATATCAACAATTTTCTTCTGTCGGTGCTCTGGGGTGTTCAAGAAAAATAGAAGGCTCTTCAATAAATTAATTTTCTGCCCAACCACCCTTTCATAAGAAGATAATATGGCTTTCATCTCTTGAGTATGCTCCACTGAAGAAAGAAGTGAAAGGAAGGTATCGTCTGCAAACTGATGGTGGGACAACGGATCAACCGCTAGAGCAAGATTAATGCCTTTTATAACAGGGTTGCGGATAAAAGTTCTTCCCAACGCTTCAGCCATAAGGATAAACAAATATGGGGAGATTGGGTCACCCTATCTCAAACCCCTAAGGTTCGAAAAAATCCAGCTAGAGCACCATTAATGAGAACATAAAATTTAGCCGAAGTGATGCAGGTTTTGACTAGCTCAATCCAGTAGTGGTTGAAACCAAATTTGGCAAGCACTGCAAACAAAAAATCCCACAAAACACGATCGTAAGCCTTATTCATATCTAATTTTAAAAATATACCTGCTCTATCGCTTTTCTGGGTGGAATGTAGTGTTTCATGAACCACGATAATGCCATTTGCCTACCTAGAATAAAACCAGATTAAGATTCATCGATTAACTTGGGCATAAACTTCTTTAGGTGGTTAGTCACTGATTTGGACAGGATTTTATAAAGTGTATTGCAGAGACTGATTGGCCTGAAGTCTTTGAAGCTGATAGCCTTGACAAAATTTGGGATTAAGGCTAGAAAAGTAGCATTCACTCCATAGGGAAGAGATTTAGAGCGTTGGGCATCTCTGACAACATCACAAACATTGCCCCCCACTATGTGCCAAAAGCACTGAAAGAACAATGGAGGAAAGCCATCTGGACCTGGAGCTTTCAAAGCACCCATCGCAAATACAACTTCTTTAATTTCTGAATCCTGGAAGGAAGCTTCAAGAAAACTATTCATGTCAGGTGTCATAACCGAGGGAATTGACTTCAACAAGAAATTTTCTGCCTCCACATCCCTTGCATATTTTGAACCTAACATAGAGCTAAAAAAAGAAATAGCTTCATTTTGAATCTCTTGGATATCTAACAATTTGGACCCATCCTCCTTGACAATTTCCTGGATATGGTTGGCACTTATGTGTCTTAAAGTAGAAACATGAAATTATTTTGTGTTTCTATCACCTTCCTTCAACCATAAGGCCCGAGACTTCTGCTTCCACAAGATTTCTTCTTGGGCCAGAGTGTTATGGAGATCGGACAAGATCAAATTTTTCTTATTGCTTAGCTCTCTTGAGAAGTCCTTTTCTTCAATTTCAGCTTGCATATCCAATAACAAACTTTTTAAATCCTGTTTTCTTTGAAAAATATTTCCAAAAACATGTTTATTTCAAGCTTTAAGTTTTCCTTTCATAAGCTTGAGTTTAAGAGCCACATGCTGCATCCCCACACCAGGAACCTCAGAAGACCACCATTCCATGATTCGTTGTTCGAGATCAACATGTGAACACCACATAGCCTCAAAATCGAAGGGTCTTGGGAAGAGCATGCCCTGATGGGAGGATTCTAACCACAAAGGGATATGGTCAGAGCCCACCTTCGGTAAAGCAGAGAGCAAAGCATCGCCAAATAGAGGTAAATCTTGCTTAGACAAAAAAATCCTATCTAATCTGGAAAGAATCATTTTATTTCCTATGCGGCGATTGCTCCACGTAAACCAAGCTCCTTTCAGATCTAAATCCATAATCTCACTGTTACTGATAAAATTAGAAAAGTCCTCCATACTCCTTTCACAGGGCTCATTACCACCTTTTCTATCACATGAGAATAGCGGAGTATTAAAATCGCCTGCCAAAATCTAGGCTTCCTCCTTAAAGCACTCTCTCATATGAAGGAGGGACGACCAAAGGGATTTCCTGCTCTGACTAGAATTAGAGGCATATACATTGGTCATAACCCATCTTAGGTTAGTCTTTTTGCAAAATAATAGCAAATTGATAATACGATCAGAGGAAGAAATTACAAAGCCATCAATTTTTTTTTGTCCCAAAAACAACAAAGACCACCAGAGGCCCCAGTGGCAGAACTCGTTGCAAAACCCACCCCATTCCAAACAAACTTATGCACACAGTCAAAATTGTTGCTCTCAGTTTGAATATTTGAATGAAGATGATATCCGGACACAAATTCTTCCTGACAAAAGATAAAATCCACCTTTTTGAGGGACCATTCAGTCCTCTTATGTTCCAGCATAAAAACTTCATTTACGGGATTTGGGTTTTTTATCAGCCAACAACGACTGAGAAGGGTGGGTGAAAGCCTTCATTTTTAATTGCTTTCCCCCCGTTTTTGCCCTAGAATCAACCTTGAGCTGGGTTTGAGATCCATTGGCAATATCAAACTCAATATCCTTTTTTCTTCGAGAAGAATTTGAGGGTTTACCAACCTTTCTCTCTACACCCACATCCAATATTTTACAATAGCTCCTTGTTTTAGGGCCAGAGGAGCCATGCTTGAGAGGATTAGGAGACAAAGGTTTTTTTCTCGAAGCTAACAAAAAATCTTATAGGACTGGTTCATCCGAATTAAGCTTTTCAAAAGAATTGAATAGAACTAGATGATTAGGGCTTACCTCCTCTAGAGAAAGGTCCAGACATCTCTTGACCGAAGATAGTATGGGCACATAAACCTCCTTTGGTGCAGACGCCTTCATACAGACCCCAGCTAAAGGGATTTCATGCAGGACAATCACCATATAACTTGGAGTGGGGAGAGAAGAATTCTAACCCAACTGAAGAGGATCTGGAACATTAGAGGACTTCACCAATACACCATCTGAAGCTAGGGAATCATCAAAAAGTTGCACTGGGGCCAACAGAGTGTCCACAGTCGGCCGTTCTTGGGCCAATTTAGCCTCCCCGCCTAGGGACTTAGCCTCAGCACCTGTATCAGGCTAAACTCTCTCACCTAAAGGAGACTGAACACTCTGATCTTTACCACCAGCCAGGGCAGGGGAGAAGTTAGCTCTTAGGGTTGAAAGAAGATGATTCTTAACAACCCAAACTTTACGCCCTTGTTTTGAGAAGCTTAACTCTACATGAGTTTTGGGCCAGGAGTACCACTACTCCTAGCAACTCCAAGAAATTTTTGAGTAGTAAAAGCAGAGCTATTTTTCTTCTTTTGAGTTGCCACCCAATTTTTGAAGGATGAGCACAAATTTTGCACGACCCCTACTCCCACAGCGACTACACAGAGGTGGTCTGTTCTCATATTCCAGAGGTTGTTTCCAGGACCCCAATTCTGAATTAAGCTCTATTGAATCCGAAAGATCCGCCTCAATATTGGCCATGACACACATCCTTGCGTAGTTCATCCTTGATTTCACAAAAGTTGGACCATCCACCGATATAAGCTCCCCAATACCCCGCGCAATACCCTTGAGCACATCAAAGCACCATAAGTGCATAGGGAGACCAGGTAATTTCACCCAAAGGGGAAGTAGATTCACTTTCTGTGAAGAAGGGTTGAAATCAATACCCCATTTTCGAAGAAAAAGCCCTCTACGACCAAAAAACCAAGGCCCTCCTTCCAAAATATGCCTCGAATCTTCCTCGCAGGTTAATTTTACCAAGAAAAAGGACTTGGGCAATGAAAAAATATCAATGGAGCCTAGGGGTTTCCAAACTGAAACAACCCATTTGCGAATGGAAGCTCGATCCGGCCGACTGCCTTAAAATTTACCAATGAGGTGCCGACTGCCTTAAAATTTACCAATGAGGTGCCGCGAACATTCTTCCCTGTTACTGCAAATGATATCCGAAGGGATCCAGAGCTTGTGATTCTCAGGAAAGAGGTCATATTGAATCTGCTTACCTTTGTCAACGAAAGACCCTGAGACCACTTTTATGAAAGATGGGCGGATTTGGATGATCCCTTCTACGCGATGGCTCCTTAGAATGAGGCCCATGCTGAGAAATTACAGATCGTGAACCCACAGAGAGGTTAGCCTTTTTTTGCCCACTTGAAGACGAGTCATATTTTTCCATCGGGAAAGAGGGCCCTTTGAGTTCAAAACAACCCCTCTCCTCATCTGCTGGTTGCCGAATAAACGGGGCAACATCCAAAACCTCTTTCATCATAGAAGATCTACTACTGCAGGGTGAAATTCCTCTTGTCCCGCTCCTACCTAGATTCGAATTCTCCCCCATTAACGATCAAACACAAAGCAGTTGTATAAGAAGAATATTATATGAACGACATTTTTTTTATAAACATTGAAAATACCCTGACAAATATCTTGAGGTCGCTTCCTGTTGCAACATCTTGTAAAAACCTCAAGAATCTGTTGATTTCATTTCTAAGAATAACAACGCCCTCAGTAAATATATCTTCAGGCCAAGTAATTTGGGAAATCCTCGGAGGAGACTTGTTGAGGAAAGCTGCAGAGTGTAACCAGACAAACATAATTATCATAGAAACAACCAGGCCAATGCAAATTATTGAAAGTAGATGGTAATTCAACCATTCCAAAATCAGCCTTGTGAATGTGGCATCGGCAAGAATGTCTTGTGGCTTGATTTCTGAGCACGGTCGATGAGAAATTTAAAAAATGTTGCCCCAATATCAATGAAACGCGATTCCGCACTCTGAAAACTTTCTGCTTTGTCTTCCACAGACTTTCCTACAGTTCGGCAGTGTATGAAATGTGGAATGGTTTTGATTAATTCTTCAGCCTTGCTTTCATCATTTACTGCTTTAAAAAGAGAAAACCCTAGCTCTATACTGGTGGTGGTGTCTACTGTATGGCCCTGTCTGATGTGAAGTCGGTGCTGGCCCTGTGTGAAGATGAATACGCTGCTTGCCGCGGAGATCTTGCAATTTTGGATCTACTGCTATCTTTTGCAAAACCTTCGGATATACAAGCATAGAAATTTCTCTCCAAAAAACACTTAAAATTCAAATTTCAAAATCTTAAATACCTCCCTTTTTTAATAAAATCCTTAGAACTTCATAAAACCTTTTACAAATTTCCTGCTGCAGAATATTTGCTGCCTACGTCAGGTAACGACTCTCCTCCTGAAGGATGAAGAAAAATTTCACACCACGTTCATTCCGATTATCCCACCATGTGTCCGCTGCGGCACTCTGGCAAATTTTAGGGTTTCAAAATTATTTTTTTCTCCGTTGGTGAACTTTTACTGCAGAATATTTGCTATCTACGTCAGGGAAACGACTCTCCTCCTGAGGGCTGAAGACAAATTTCACACCATGTTCATTCCGATTATCCCACCATGTATCCGCTGCGGCACTCTGGCAAATTCTAGGGTTTCATTTTTTGTCTCTTTATCTCTCCAATATTAGACTTAATGCAAATTTCAAATATTAATTAAAACCCTAATCGGGGACAAAAACCTGCAGCACTGGGTTGTTGGAAACCCTGTAGCGCCTACCTGTAATGGGCTACCTCCACTTATGATTTCACCAAAAAATTACATCTGTCAACAGGCATAGGCCTCTGCCACCGACCTCCATGCGGACTTCTGCAGCTGCTAGAATTTCGAAGGCCGGAGCACTCTAAAAAAACTGTCGATGGCAACACCACCACACGTTCACTTCCTCTCTGGTTCTGATCACTTCTCTTTCTAGGGGATTAAAGATTGTTTGACTGATCTACTTTACCTTATATTCTTTGAAAACTAATTATGCTTCTTCCTTTGAAACTTTAATCCCTTCTATTTTTGTGCTTATAGATTGCACTTCCTCATCCTGCATCAATATTAGTTTCTTCAAATGTTTACTCTACATAGATCATGATGAACTTTACCATTTGCTGTGGTGGTGGGGATCTCTTTGCAATTTCTTTGGAATAACAAATCCTTGACCCAAGCCATCTCTCATCACCATATGATCCCTTTGCTTAATACTCTATTTTCTATCATGACTAAACATTTTTATTTCTTTATTAATCACTTAAACATTACAAAATTTTAATTTTATTATATTTATAGTATCAAAATGCAATATTTTCATAATCCACTTATTAATCATATTTTCTTGAATTGTATTTAATTTTTTATAGATTTTGGCAAGGTTTTTGAAATATCCTTGGCAATACATATTTGAGTATACTCAACATGTTATCCCTCCTTAATAGTTAGTTGATCCCTCTTGGGTTAATTTCCCAAGACTATTACCAATATTCTTTAAAACCTCATTGATTAGTTGATATGATAGTCTAAAAATCCTAACCCATTTTGGAATCTATTCCACAATTTTCGTATCTATATTATATTTATAGTATCAAAATGCAATATTTTCATAATCCACTTATTAATCGTATTTTCTTGAATTGTATTTAATTTTTTATAGATTTTGGCAAGGTTTTTGAAATATCCTTGGCAATACATATTTGAGTATACTCAACATGTTATCCCTCCTTAATAGTTAGTTGATCCCTCTTGGGTTAATTCCCCAAGACTATTACCAATATTCTTTAAAACCTCATTGATTAGTTGATATGATAGTCTAAAAATCCTAACCCATTTTGGAATCTATTCCACAATTTTCGTATCTATATTATATTTATAGTATCAAAATGCAATATTTTCATAATCCACTTATTAATCGTATTTTCTTGAATTGTATTTAATTTTTTATAGATTTTGGCAAGGTTTTTGAAATATCCTTGGCAATACATATTTGAGTATACTCAACATGTTATCCCTCCTTAATAGTTAGTTGATCCCTCTTGGGTTAATTCCCCAAGACTATTACCAATATTCTTTAAAACCTCATTGATTAGTTGATATGATAGTCTAAAAATCCTAACCCATTTTGGAATCTATTCCACAATTTTCGTATCTATAGGAAAATTGTTCCATGGCCTTAAATATGAGCCATCTATCAATCTAAACTATGGGTCGCCACCCATTAATTCTAAACTAGAGAAATCCTTTGGAAAAAAAAGTCATTGAAATATTAAAATCAATCCCACTTCCATTTAATCCACTTTTCAAGCTTTGAGAAACCTAACCAATTTTTGGTAAACATGGATTTTAACCCTCTACTTTTAAGAACTAGTATATCATGCTCAATCATCTCATCCTTGATGATTAATTTTGATGCATAAATTTTAAATTGTTATTATAATACCACCATGTGGTTTATTGAAATACCATGGTAGGATGGTCATAATGTAATATGGATGGGGCCTCTTTTAATCCTATATAATTAATTAAAAACTTAATACACATCTAAATGTTTATAGTTTTCACCTTGATAAAAGTTCTACCTCTTTTAATCCTATATAATTAATTAAAAACTTAATACACATCTAAATGTTTATAGTTTTCACCTTGATAAAAGTTCTACTATACATGTATAAAATTTCATGGGTTATAATTTTTGACTAATTATAGATTACGAAATGCTCATTGTAATGACCTCTATCATTGATATTCATTTAGTCAATTTTATCCAAAAACGATAATTAGTAGTGATAAAATAATATATTATAATTAGTAACCACTCATATAGGTGGATAATATAATTTGTGGTGATAAGTAGCACATAACAAATATTAACTGATCATGAGGTTTAATTATAAACTTAATTGATCAAGTGTAGTTATAAAGTTTTTTTAAATTCCCACTAGGATTACATTTTGTTGGCGGCAATAGCAATATGCAAAAAGGATGTGAATTTGGGTCAATCCAACTTTGAGGAGTCATGAAAAGAATAAACTAGATAGCCTTCCAATTTAAGCTTATAGTTTTAGTATCATATTAGAAAATAAGATTTTAGGTGTATCCATATTAGATGATTTGACTTGACTTCTTTATCACATCATATTGAATGTAATTATAATTCATTTTTATAGTTACATTTTTTTGTTAAATTGGCTATATGAGATTAAAACATGCCCTGCTCATATCACATCATAACCACATAGTGATACTACAATACCTTGACAATTATAAATGTATCACCTAGCAAAGATTTGAACTTGGATCTTCTCCTTGAAAGTTGAGGAATTTAACAAGTTGAGCTCATACCATTTAATTGCTACGTGTTTGTTATTCAAACAAGCATTTTTTGTACAACTCAAAAAATAAAAGGTAGTCATTTTTTAGGGCTTAGGGTTGCGTTTAATATATTTATGCATTTAAAAGTAATAGTTAGTTTAACTCTAATAATGTAGATGACATGAAGGAAAAAAACATTCAAATTCTAATAAGTAATATATCATTTGTAATATATAGTAGTATTTTTATGAATTACCTAGTGGGATTACAACCTTTCATAAAATTTTAAAATATAAAAATGACTATATTAAAAATAATATTTAAATTAAAGTGTGATCTAAGAGCAGGTATGAATTGAGAGCGAGCCTTACTTTTTATTTTTTTAGAAAAAAAGTATTTTAAGTGTGAGTAGGAAGTAAAGTGTAAGAAAAGAGTTAGAGCCATTTCTTGTTCCAAATCTTAGGGGAAATTTAAAAACTACAAGATTCTTGTGAAGAAAATTAGGTAGCATGGAAGGAAAGTCATTTTTGAAAGTCTTCACTAGAAGTAAGGATGCTTAATTGGAAGTATGGATGCCCTAGTTAGGGACATGAGGAAGAGCGAATTTGTGGTAAACTCTATCTAGGTAGCAAATATTACACCAATAGTGATTATCAAGGATGATATTATCAAGCATGATATAATTGCTCTTAAAAGTAGAAGGTTAATATGTAAGTTTCATGGTCATTGACCATGCTTTTTGGAGATCCAAAATTGGATCAAGTGGAAATGGGGATTGAATTTGAATTGGTCCATAAATTTTCTTCCAAAAGGGATTTTCCTCACCATCTTCTCTAGTTTGAAAATCAAGGATAAAATAATGGATGGTAGCCTTGGGTTTATTGGAAAAGATGCATAATATTTAAGACCATGGAGTGAGAATTTTTCTATACATACAAAGACTATTAAAAGACTTCTAATGTGGATAAGGCTTTTTAGGCTTCCTTATCAACATATAAGTTAAGATATTTTAAGAGTATTAGTAATAGTTTAAGGGAATTCATCTAAGAGAGGACCAACTACTAAGGAGAGAATACATGTTATATACACTCGAATATGTATTACCATGGAAATTTTAAAAGTGTTACTATAGTTTATTGGGATTAAATATTAATCAAGAGAATGGGATCAACAAATAGATTATAAAAATATTATATTTGATGTCACAAATGTTATGAGAATGGACACATGGAAAGAGATTGTAAAGTAAGAATGATGGAGAAAGAGAGAAAATTTTGGGCACGAGACAAACTGCAATATAAAGCAAGGACATCATATCATAGTCGAAGCTAGATCAAATCAAGGATTTTGACTCCCAAGAAAGTGTCAACAAAATTAGTCATTAAAGTTTAGTCAAAGCTACCATTAGAAGAAAAAATGATACAATAGATGAGGAAGCACAATGCATAAGTTCAAAATTAGGAGTTAAAGATGCAAATGAAGATGGGGAGATAAAACTTTAAAGCAAATGAGGAAAAGTAGGTCAAAGTAAATCTAGGTAATCATATTCATTTTTCTCAATAGTATAAAATTCTCTCATTTCAATAAAAATAAAAGTCGTATAGAGTGTATTCGTTGCACTTTAATGTTTCAAGAGCAACATAGTAAATAAATGTGTATGGAGGATATCCATAAAAAATTAGGGTTTCTAGGGCAATATAAGAAAGTAATTTGTATAGAGGATCATCCTTGTACTTTAGGGTTTCTAAGACAACATAATAAATAAAGTTTTTGTGAGGCTATTCCTTACATTTCAAATTCTATAGGGAAAAATAAATCTTTATAGGATAAGTCTTATTATGAACAATATGAAAAAATAAAAGAGATTGATGAACATGAAAGTGTTAGTGGAAATGGAAAATGATAAAAAGTTCATCAAAGCAAGAACAAATAGAAAAAGAAACTCAAAGGGATATTAATTTGAGAAACCAAAAATAAATACAAGAAGTGGGCTAAGCTCACTAATAAAAATAAAATATAATGATGAAAATGGTATCATGAAAATTCAGAGTACGCATAAAACCCCAAAAAAATAGTTATTAAAGACTTAATAGGTTGTTATAATCTCGAGTTTATTTTATTATGAGAAACAAAGAGGAATGTAATAATGCTTTAAAAAATATTGGAAGATGGGGGATTGTTTGGCAATTTCTTCTATAAGAGCTTCCAAAGGTATTGTGACAATGGGGGACATACGTAAATGGGATGGATAATGGTTGCTAGACTATTTTATTGAAAGAAAAAAATATTAAATTTTGGTTTATAAATGCATATACTCCAACTATAGTTACTCCTTATGAAATATGATGGAAGGACCTTAGCATATTTTTCTCAAATACAATGATAATTCATAATTGTGATCTATGGATTCTTGGGAGTGACTTCAATATAGTTTTATATCCTTCAAAAGAAGGTAGTGCTCTCATATGGTCTAAATCGATGCAATATTTTGCTTTTGTCAATTCAAATGTTATTTAGGATGCCATTCCTTCCAAGTTTTCAATATACATGAGATAATAGATGTACTAGAAAAATTTATATAGTAGAAAGATTGGATAGATTTTTACTATCTAACAAATGGTTGTAAGCAAAGTATACAATCTATTTAGATTTTTTAGTATGAGGAGGATCAAATCACAAACCTATTCTATTGATTTGTGATTTACTCAATAATGGTCATTGAAAACCTTTTAGATTCTTGTCTATGTGGCTTCAAGACCTTGATTCCTTCTAGATGGTTATGTTATGGTGGGATGAATAAAATATTGAAGGATCATGTATGTACAAGTTTGTTAAAAAGATAAAATATCTAAAGGGGAAAATGAACATTTGGAATGATAAATATTTTAGTAACATATTTAAAGATATGGAGGAAATTGAATCTAAGCTAAAAAATTTACAAGAGAGTAGAAATCAATAGAATGGACTAGGATTCTTATGCACAAGGAAAAAATTACTTTCTAAGTATCATATCGTATTGAAAAAGGATTTATATTAGTTCAAAAAAATCTAGGGAGAAATGACCCAAGAAGGGAGATAGAAATACAATTTTTTTTATTTTAATAGAGTGAAAAAATAGGGTTTTGAAAGGGCCCTGACCCTTTGAAAAGAAAGTTGCCTTAACTGGGCATGACAAAACTAAGAAAATCCAAAGACCAACATAAAACAACCAGAGAAGTAGGCCAACAAAACAAAACAAAGAGAATATGATTCCAAGATAACTCAGAATGTCAAAACAATAAAATTGGGTTGAAAAAAACAAGATAACACTAATAACACTACATAGCCTATACTTCGAAGCCAACAAAGAAAGCCAAATCAAAAGGAATACAATAATTTCAAAAAAATCCATTACTGAATTTAGCAAACCAATCTTGAGAGACCAACACTCTTTAAGGTAAATTTGAATAAGAGCCTCACCCAATATTTTGTTTGACCATGTATATTTCTACCCTCTCAAATCAACATCCATGAGACCACTAGAAGAAACAACTTGGGTAAAATCCTCCATGCTATCAGTAAACTCCTTGGAACCACCAATCTTATCATTGGGTATAAGAGCAGTGTTAAAATCCCCAACAATCATCCAAGGGTAATTGGGAAAGTGGATTCTAAGGTCCAAAATCTCCTCCTAGGGTCTTCTTCTCCCCACTAAGGAGTTGGGGGCATAAACGTTTGTAATAATCCAAGAGAAACAAAAAATAGTAGAATAGAACAAAACTTAAATGAACCTATCATTCTTTTGAATATAGTCACTTGATAAAGTGTTTGGATTCCAAAGGGTCCAAACGCCCACAAAGGCTCCTATAGCTTCACTTGTTGCCCACTCTGCATTATTCCAAATAACTTGCTTTATAGATTGCATGTTTCCTTAAAAAAATTTAGTTTCTTGAAACAATAAATTTTTTGGATGATTATTACTCCTAAGGATCTATATGAAGTAATTTTCTCTTTCTATCCTAACAAGACACTTTGTCCAATGGCTTCCTACAAATTTCTTTCATTTTTTTGGGATTTATTGAAGAGTGATATGCAGGCTAGAGATAGAAATACAAATTTTTTTCATCCTACAACAAACATAAATTTTTATTTTCATCACATAAATATTTTAACTCCATATGGAATAAATATTGAGGAAGAAGATATTAGGAAGTATTAATTGTTTCAAAGATGTTTTATCAGATGCTAGGAAAGATAAGGAGGCACAGGGTAAGTATTTACAAAATATTCCATTAATTACCATACAAGGACAATGAAATCTTGATGAAGAAGATATATATGGAGGATATAGATGTGGTAATTTTCTCTTTTCATCCTAATAAGGCACCTGGCATGATGGATTCCTATAATTTTATTTTCATTCTTTTGGGATTTATTGAAAAGTGATATGTTGGTTATGGTTGAAGATGCCTAGAAAATGAAGGTTATAATAAGTGAGATCAATGCCATATTTATTACATTGGTTTTCAAGAAAGAAAAGATAATATATTTTGATAATTTTCATCCAATAAGCCTTTACAATATGATTTATAAGATCACTTCAAAAATTATACAAATAGATTGAAAAATATTCTAGATTGTGATATCTCAGAGGAACAAGGTGGTTTTGTGCATGGTACTCAAGTTATTGATGGTGTAGTAATTACACATGAGACTATACATTCTATTCATTCCATACATGGTAGGGTTTGCTAGAGTTTTCTACATAATCTTCTCAAAAAGTTTTGTTTTGATCAAGGTTGGTGTGATGAGATTATATGTTATAGCACTCCAAATTTTTTAATTTTGATCAATGGATCCCTAGCTAGATACTTTAAGTCATCCTATGGAATTCACCATGGTGATTGACTATCTCCTTACCTATTTATTATTCTTGAGGTATTAGGGAGATCTTTCCCAAAGGTAAAAATGGAAGGATAAATCAAAGATATTTAGGTTACAACAAATGATCCCTTCGAATCTTATATCCAATTTGTTGATGATACTTTGCATTTAGATCATATCTTAGTCAGTGAGATCATGGAGTTTAGATAATTATAATCATGTTATGATAAAGCTATTATACAATTGGTTAATGCTATAAAGTCCAATATTTTTTTATTAACATTGCCCTAGATTTACAAAGGAATTTTGTGGACATTTCAGGGTTTAAAATTAAAATTTTCCATGAACTTACTTGGGTATTCCTTTATATCACAAAGAAAAGAAAAATGATCTTTGGGAATCGCATTTGGATAGACTAAAATATTGTTTGGAAAGTTGAAAATGTAAGTTATTAACTACGGCTATAAGGCTACAACTCATAAAGACTACATTGTAATCCATCCCTAATTATATGATGTCACTTTCAAAATTTTCAATAGGCATAGCATAAATATTTTTTAAACTTCAAAGAGATTTTATTTGGGAAGGATGTGAGAAAAATTTAGATTTCCTCTTTGTAAGTGGGATGGAGTTTGCAAAGGAAAGAACATTAAAGAGGCAGGCTTGCAGAATTATAGACTTATGAATTTGGCCTTGGGGATAAAACTTGGCTGGAGATTATTTAAGGTCAAGGAAAGAGTTGATAGAAAATATTACTTAAAAAAATATAGGTTCTCTTTATGAAATAAAATTATTGAAGAAACAAACCCTACCTAAAGGATTACCAACATGTAACTTCAAATCAAATATTTTACAATTGATCAAGAAATATATTAGATGGTTAGTCAACAAGGATGATTATACAAATTTTTGGTTTGATGCTTGGTTGAAGTCTTATCCTTTTATATTTGATTTAAAATGTAAACCATTTGCTTGAGCATGTTTAGCTTATAAATATCTAAAGATCAAATATTATAGCAATGTGAGCAACAAGTCTAGATCATGGATTTTTATTAGTAACTTGGTCAAAAGAGAGGAACTCAAAGAAATAGCAAATGAGCTTCAAAAGATGATTCAAGAGTTTTATCTACCTATTTTTAAATGGAAGGTTGACTTGGTTTAAAATTTATCAAATAATGGTGGATATTTAGTCAATTTAGGATATGAGGAGTTAAAGCAATCAAAATTTACTACTCCCAAAGATTTATCTCAAAAGAATGTTTGGTCACTAGAGTCTCTCCCTAAATCCTCAACATTTCTTTAGCTAGAAATCCAAAGTAATATTATTATACAAAAAAGAGGATATCATGGACCTTTTAAATGCATCTTATGTAAGAAGGATATAGAAAAATTAGACCATTTACTTCTTCACCATCCCTTTGCTCACACCATTTGTGTTTGCTTTTTAAAAATATAAGAATATATTGTGTAGCTTCATAAACATTGAAAGAGTAAAGAAATATTAGATTAATCATTTAAAATCTAAAGTATTATGTATTCTATGGATTTGGTCCTACCATTATTTATTGGAATTTATATCTTGAAAGGAATAATAGAAATTTTCAAATAAATCTCAAATTTATGTCCAAGTTTGGAATTGTATTATTTCCTCTTGCAAAATATTTATAGATATGGTGCTCATAATGGGAAGTACCAAGTGGAGAAAAAAATATGCTATCCACTTGTTTATGAGAAGGGTTATCTACGACAATATCATTAACATAAAAATATTTGCTTTGTTCTATTATAAAATAGAAATATCTAGAAATTGGGTTCATCAAAATTAATTTGATGGTGTTTCCAAACAAAATATAGGAAAAACTAGTGGAGGTGGTGTTTTTGGAAATAATGAAGGCCAAATTCACCTCACTTGGAATCATATAGAGCTTCAACAAACATATGTTGAGGCTACAACAATTCTTACAGGGATTAAATTGTATTGAAAAAGGATGAAAACATATTCCAATTGAGGGAAGTTATCACTAATGCTATTAAAAAATATGGATGTGGAGATTAGATAAAAATAAAATTTTTGATGGTGTTTATCAACTATTGTTGGAGTCAACCTCTTGGAAATATGAACATATCCATAGACAAGAGAATTGGATAGCAAATAATTTAGCCAATGCTATTTTTTCTCTTGATGAAATTCAAATTTTATACGACAATTGGCCAAGTGAGATTTTATCTTTTAATGAAAATTATGTTAAGGACCTAATAATAAAAATATAAATTTTTTTATGAAGATGTGGAATAAATTTCATAGAAAATAAAATGAAGATTATCTTTGATAATAGAGCAAGCTGAGTGTCTTGAATTGTGGAAAGGTCTGACTTCTAACATGCCCATAGTTCTAGTTCTAATGACAGTTGGATGGAAGAGTTTAAGGCCTCTTCCAACCTCTATATTTAGTCCAGTTCCCCACTATCCTTGCTAAATTAGAATATAATCTAATCTAGTTGCATAAAATTAAAAAGCACAAAAAATAAACTTTTATGTTTATGATGCGAGGGTTAAGAGTAAATATGGTCAAAACCATAGCAAGGAGAGTGTGTGACCAACCAAGACATGAGAAATATAACCAATAACAATGTTCCCATCCAATTGAGATGAAAGTGTGAGAGGAGTTACAAGATGGACAAAAGGGATCTTACTCAATCATTGCACATTTCATAATCCAAGAGGGCAATGCCACTAATGGAGAGCAAACGACATTAATTTTTCATTAATTTCATGAATTATGAGATAACTACAAGGGTCTCACAAAGTGTGGATTTGAATTTCCCAAGTCCAAAATATGTTTACAATAGATCCCATAGATCCTATTAATGGAAAAAGTTTTCTCTTGAGTTACCTAGGATAAGAAACTATTACGTCTAACAAAAGTAAATATTTGGGGGTATCTCTAACAAAATGATCCACCTCCAAATGTTATATACCTCTAATTATGCCTTTAAAAGGATTATAAAGCTAATAAAATGAGTTATGGTTCCACTATATTCTGAAATATCAATTTGCAAAGATCTCTCTTAGGATCTACTCTTGTCCTTTTATCCCTCTATTGGTCTACAAGCAATTCACTCTAGGAGGTGAGTGAATCGCTCTAGTATGCTAGCAATTTGATAACATTTCCCAAGTGCTTTTATCTTACAATCCAAATGCTTCACTTTGCTAGTGGATCCTTCATGGAACAAATTGACCTTTATGGAGCAAATCAATACTTATCTTTGAATTAGCCAAAATTTGAGGGGTTTTAGAAGGTATTGATTAACTAATTTCACTATTTTGTAACATTAAAAAATGGTGAACTTCGAGGTAGTGACAAGTCACTACAATATGGTTTAATTGACCTAACAAAAAATGTAATATTTTGGTAATTTTGATGGGAGTATACCCCAATAGAAGCCAAATATAGATTATAAAAACATAAAAAGAAAAATATAAAATTTAAATTAAAAGATAGTTGATTTTAAATTCAATTTTATTAAGTGTAAGACAAAAGTCACAATTCAACAAAGACATTGCAGAATTGATTGCCTTTGTTGCATTGGTGACCTTGTAGGACAAAGACATGTATGTTTTTTGATTAGCTTTGAGGATTTATTTAGTGTAGTGGAGAAAAATATTGTCTCCTATAAAATGTCATGTATGATTTTTTTTGGTTTAGTTAAACTCTTTTTTTTATTGTGAAGGATTTTTTTTTTCAAATTTATAGGAAGTTCTATTATTATTTTTTTTTGGCTCACTACATTACGAGACTTGGTCATCCATGTACAAGGGATTTGATATTCTTCAACAATTTTGAGATGCTTGTTCCCTAATATTTTTATTTCTTAATCACAATTATAATTGTACATGAGATATTAAACCTTAATTCTTGAACACTTTTAAAATTCTTGTTTGATATGATAAATATTGATAAATCTAATAGTTAGATATATAAGTTATACATATTAACTTATGTCATTGTAAAAAGGCTTTTTAAAGCACAAAGTGCACATATTAAATAATTTATAAACTATATGTATGATATGGTTATATCACCTTTTTAATTACACCTAAAATTTTAGACCCCAACATGAAACAAACATGGATTTGGTGGATGTATGCACCATTTTTGGGGATACACATTTAAAAAAAACATCCAATAGTTTTTTTTTTTGAAAAAATGAAAAATATATTATATTTATAGAAACTGTATTACAAAGTAAAATGAGTTGGATAGAAAATACGGGAGAAAAAAATCCTCCACCAATCCCTCCTGGCTCAAAATTTACCCATCCCTCTATCTTCATGTTGTTTCACTCTATGGCCTAACTATGATAGATTCATTAAAATCACTAGTTGCTTTTCCTATTCTACTATTTGTTTATACCACCTCTCGCATCCCTTAGATTATTTGGTACCAACTTATCTGATTTTCCATATAAGAGTCCACATATTTCCCTTCCTCTAGTTATTTTCCCCATTTTTCTAAATAATCTGCCACCCTATTTCTCTCTTGCTTGATATGTGTAATAAAAACATCCTAAAAAACACTCCAAATATTTTGAACACATTCCTTCTCTTGCCAATTCCTAGCACCTGAAAGGGTCTTATAGGATCCAAGATTCCAGCCCATATCTAAGATTTTATCTCTATCTATAGCTTATGTAAATGTAGATTTGCCGCTATCATTGATGCTGACAAGATCGCCTGTCCTTCTGCTTCATTATTTGTTGTCTCCCTATATCTTCTGCTCTATAGTACACCTGTTCTCCTTTCCAATTTCGTATGATAACGCCAGAACAAGATTTTCCAGGGTTTTTAGTAGAAGCCCCATCTGTGTTTGCCTTCACCCACTCTCTAGGAGGCGATATCCACTTTATGTTATTTGAGGAGATCTCACGTCCACATCCAAACCTTAGTTATTTTTATTTTATAGTTATTCCAAAGCTCCATAAAATAGTCACTTCATTTATATGTTTATTTCCTCCTATAATCTAATAGACAATGTTTCCATTACCTTACTCATAATACTCTCCCATACTTGCTCTCTTGCTCTGTGCTCTGATCTAAATATGCGTGCATTTCATTGTTTTAGTCTTAAAGCTGCACTATTTCCATTTCTCATAAAAGATTTCTTGGATCTCAAAAAATTTCCAATGTTGTCTCATCTACCTCCACCAATTGATCCATATATCTTTAGCAAAAGAATACCTAAAAAATAGGTGATTCAAGGTCTCCTCTACTTTTACACACATAACACATTTGGAAGGCCAGTAGAAACCTCTTTTTCACAAATTATCAAATATCAAGAACTTTCTATGGTTAATTAGCCATGAGAAAATGTTAATTTTTGGCCATACTTCCTTTTACTAGACAAATATCCATGGAAGTGATGCTGGGGTAATCTCATATCCACAAAATACCTTGTATTCCTCATTTGCCTTATAGGCTCTCAACTTTCTTCCTTCCCATCCAAGCATATCCCTCGTAGAACCATCCTGAATTGGGTGTCTTTGGAGATGTTTCCATTGTAGTAAGTCTAGCAAATGTTGATTCCATGATTTCATATAGGAAGAGGCTTTCCACCACCCTGCCTTTTGGAGCTCTACTTTCCAACTCTCCATCTCTAGGAATATCTGAATAATTGGTTGAGATTGATTCCATGAATCCTCCCAAAATAGAGCATCCTTTCCATCCCCTAACTGCCAATATAGGTATGGCTTTATTAACTCCTACCCTAATTCCATTGTTCTCCATACTCTAGATCCCTCTTCTTCCACTCTGTGTCTTGGGATGTCTTTCTTAGCCACTCCTGGGTAATATTTAGCTTGTAACAATCTACTCCATAAGCCCCTAGTAGTTGTAATCCATCTCTAATATAACTTCCCTGCTAGTTTCTTACTACTTTGGGATGCTGATCTTATCCCCAATCCTCAATTTTTTGGTTGAAATATCTTCTCCCACCCAACTAGTGCTAATTTTTTTTCTTCCCTTTCACCTGACCACAAAAATTTTCTTGTGCATTTATCAATATCTTTCAAAATTTTCTTTGGATCCTGAAGTATGGAAAATTTTTAAACTGGGAGAGCTTGTAGCACAACATTAATCATTGTAAGCCTTCCTCCCAAGCTTAGCCATTTGTATGTCCAGTTCCTCACCTTAGCATGAAGTTTGTCAATCAACCCTTTCCACTCCTTGCTTTTTGTTTTCTTTGTAGATATAGGTACTCCTAAATATTGTATGGGTAAAGGAGTTTCCATGAAGTTCAAAAATTGCATAATTTCATCTCTCACCCCCTTCGTTGTATTGAAAAAACTATTTGAGATTTTTTTCCATTAAAATTTTGCCCTATAGCTTGAGTATACCCATTTAAAAATTATTTTATGTTTGTTTCTACTAGGATATTGGCTTGACTAATAAGAATTGTATCATATACAAACTGGAGGTGATTTATCTCAATATGAGAACTAATTTTTAGACCCCTTAGTAGACCCCTTAGCCTCCCCTCTAGTCTTCCTTTTTTAACAGTCTCCCTAGACCCTCTGCATAAAGGATAAAAATGTAAGGGGAAAGAGGGTCCCCTTGCCTCAACCCCCTTCCTACTGTGAACATGGGAGAGGGACTACCATTTACCAGAACTAAGAATGATGTGGTTTGTGTACAAGATTTTACCCAATCTCTCCACTCCTCTACAAAGCCCATTTTTTCTAAAATCCTTTGCAAAAAAGACCAGTCTACTCTATCATAGGCTTTAGAAAAATCTAATTTAATAAACATACTTGGGTATTTTGGCTTGGACATTGTGTGTATCACTTCCTGTGCCACTACTATTCCATATAGAAATTTTCTAACTTCAAAAAAATATCCTTGTTCACTTGAAATCATATTTGGTAAAAACGGTTTTAACCTCTCTGCCATAATATTTGTTAATATATTATATACTACATTACAGTGTGAAATAGGCCTATAATTATCAATTATCTCACTAGGTAGGCCCTTAGGAATTAAGGTGATAAAAGTATGATTCAAGGATTTTAACATTTGCTTACTCTATTTTATTTCCTCCAGTGCCTCCACCACCACTTGGCCCACAATTTCCCAAAAAAATTGATAAAATTCAATGGGAAATCCATCTGGTCTTGGGGTATTTATTGTTTGTATTTTTTGCATGATCTACGATGTTTCTTCCAGATAAATTTCCTCCATTAATAATTTATTATGTTCTGATTTGACTAATTATGAAATTGCCTCTAATATCTTCTCCTACCATATTGCATTCAAATTTTTATTGCTACTAAAAAGAGTATGAAAATACTAATTTGCTATAGTTTTCTTTTCACTTCCACTGGTTTTTACCTGATCCATCATATTTGTAAGACCTGTAATTCTATTTTATTATCTTTTAGCTGTTGTTGTCTTATGAAATAAATATGTGTTTTGATCCCCCTCCTTTAACCATGTAACTCTGGCTCTTTACCTCCAATATATATCTTCTTGTTCCTCCAAAGCTTTCTCTCCCCTAGTAATTTCTACCTCACGTTGCAACATATTTTTTGTAACAGTTCCTTGTCTTATCTCTTGAGCAATCTTCTCCGTATGATCATTGATTTCATTCTTTTGGATTCTAGTGAGTTCCTTCTTGTGTTTACTCCACTCCTTTAGTTGCTTCCTAACACATTTCAGTTGTTTGTGAAGTTTGAATTGGGTTGTCCCAAATCTTGGTTTTCCTAATTCCCACCACTCTTTTATATGGTCCCCCAACTCCTCATATTTCAGCCACCATAGCTCAAATTTAAAAGTTCCTACAACTTTATGATTATCTTATTCTATGGTAAGGCTTACTGGAAAATGATCTGAAGAAAGCCTATCCATGACCCTCGCTTGATGCTTGGTATGCAGGTATAGTTCATCTCCCATGAATAAATGATCCAAGCAAGATTTGACTGTCTCTTCTTCCTTTCTTCTATTTTTCCAGGTCATGGAACTATCCATAGTTGGTATGTCTATTAGATTCATTTGACATGTTATTGATGAAAAAACCTATGCTTTTCCTCCAACATGGATCTGCCTCCTTGTTGTTCCTCTTCTGATATTTGCATTGAAGTCTCCAAAAATCCATTGGTCCTTTGGGTACCTGTCTTTGAAAGTATGGATGGCTGCCCATTGATCCCTTTGTGCTATGACTATCTGTGCTCCATAAAAATTAATTATAGTCTATTTTTTCCCACTTTCCCTATTTTGTAACCGAACCATCAACACCCCTCTTGTAGAGCCCCTCTATCACTAGGAATAGTTGGTGATTACACATAGTGGCCAATCCACCTAATTTCCCTTGTGTTGATTGAGTAAGGATCTCTCCTTTTTGCCATATCCTCCTATTTATTTTTTGGAAGTCTTCTCCTTGCATTCTGGTTTCCTATAAAAAAACTACATCTAGACTCATTTATATGATAATTTTTCTGACTACCTTTTGTTTAGGGCAAGTGCCTAAACCCCTCACATTCCAAGTAATTAATATCATTAAGAATTAGAAGAGAAAAAATCAGCCATCAATTTTGCATTTCCATTTTGGCTCAAATATCTTTCCTATTCCTCCAGATTTTCCTTGTTTGACTTCCTCCCTACAAATTGGTTCAGTTTTTGTTTCTTCTCCACTTGATGAATCCCTAAATTAGGATTGTATTTGTTATTATTTCCTTCTTTCATCTATATTTCTAGAGTTTCCTCTATTTTCCCTCCTTTGGTCTTCCTTGTGGGCTGAATCTCCTCTTCCATGAGAGAGGTTGTCTTTGGTTTTGCTCCTTTCTTGTTACCTGAAACTAGACTGGAGTATTGATCCTGATATATCGATGTGAATTGCTAGGTATCTTACTCTAATCCTTCCATTTGAAAATTCTCTTTTGTTTTCAAGTTTCCCAGTTGTTTAAATATCTCATATCTATTTTTAATTCTTCCTAATTTTTCTCGTTGTCTCTAGTTACTATGCTAATTTCTTTTATTTTACATTCTAATTACTTTTTAAAAGCCCTCAGAGTCTATTGGGTTTTTCCCTTAATTCTGCTATGGAGATTGGCCCGCCATGTTAATATTTTCTCTTGTCCCTTCTTGTTCAAATTTATGATCCTTAACTAGTGGGCACAATCCAGTCAGATGTCCATGATCATGGTACACCCGACATCTAAATGGAATAGCCTCATAATCCAGTTGTTGGTTCCAAAAAAAATGTCTTATTTTTAGGTCTATATCTATTGGAAGAGGTTTATTGAGGTCCATTTCTACACAAACCCTAGCAAACATTGTCGATCCTCCTAAAATTGTTTCTCTTGATCTACCTTGATAATGACCTAGTAAGTTGCCTATTGCCTCGAGTACCTCCTCTTTCCAAAATTCAAGGGTAAGGGAAAATAATCTTACCCATATTGGTACTATAGTTGGTTCCACCCTCAAGTCAAATCCCATATTCCATGGTTGCAAGAATAGTCCTACTGGCCCATGATGATACAACCCTTCCTCAAATACTTTTTTTTGGTCTGCCACTAATGTGAACTCTACAAAAAAATACCCATTTTGGAGAGTTAGAATTTTGTATTCTCCTTCTATATGCCATTTTTTCCTTATCCACGTGTGAAGGAAGTGCACATACAGTCTAAAACCCACAATTTTTCCTATCAAGTTGTGTTTTGTCGTATAAACTATATCCTCAGCTATTTCCAATATTGGTATTTCCTTTGCTTGTGGTAAAAATCCATTCACCCTTCCCAACAGAGAATTTTTATCACTTCCCCATGGTGCTTATGATTGTCCTTGCATGTATTTGACAATCATTGAAGCTATCTTGGGTACCTCATAGCTTCTACCGGTATGAGATTCCTTATTTTGGAGGATTTGGTACCGAAGTACCTATGTTTCCCATTATTGGTCATGATTCGTACTATTGAAATATCCTACAACAATATTGATCCTATCTGATGACATTTTTTGCATGAAAATATTCTCCAGGCCTCTACCCTAGCTTTTTATGGAATAAAATAGCTTTTGAAAAAATATTTTATAATAGAATATATTATAACTAAAGAACAATGAAACAAATTATATGATAAAATAATATTTCAAACATCTAGATGTTGTATGCTAAAAAATTACTTAAACAATTTCCATCTTTCTTGTGATGAACTAGATATTTTATGTTTAAAATTTTTGACTTTTTTAAATCTATTTATTTTTTATTGATGGAAGAAAGGGGTTTTGAAATGGTCGCCAAACCTTTTACAAAAGGAAAAGACCATTAGAGAGGATCCTAAAAGGCAAGCTCCCAAAAAAATAAGGGAGGGAAACTAGAGAAACAACCAAACTAGGGGATGACCCTAGAACTAACAAATCAACAACAACAAAAAGATAAGAAAGGGACAAATAGAGAGGCAGGGGAGAAAGGGTAGGGACTGAAAGATGTACTTAAACAACACCTGATCATAATGGGTATTTGTTAGCTCTTCTAGTTCATCATCCCCGTACTTGTTCCTATACTTTATAAAAAAAGTGGAAACATATTTAGTGTAGAGCATGCTTATTTTAGCAACTCTAAAAATAATTTTGATAAGATCATCAAACCCTTACATATAGCCTTTTTTTTTGGAAAAGTGGACACTCAAATAATGGATACAAGATTTAAGAGATAAGGGGGAATAACTCTGAATAATGGGCTTCCTGAGGGGTTTCATAGGGTAGGACTACCATGCATGTGTTTTTGAGCAATAAGAAGAGATTCAACCACATCCTCCAAAAAATGGTCAAGAGTGGCAAGAGTATGAGACCTTATCCTATTAACAACTTGAGATTTTATGTGGAACAAATGACGATGAGTTTCTAATTTGAATTTCGGAGTCATTGCCATGCCTTTCTAGTAAAAATCTAGGAATTTGCCTCTCTTAAGAGGTTCAAGGGAGGCCTCCCATTCTAAAATATCAACCATACGTTTCTCAATGGCTGCATCAGGCTAGAGCTCCTCTAGTTGGGTAGTATCCTTAGAGGTATTCCTCTCAAAGAGATGAGGGGAATCATGCTTTGGGGAACCAAAAGGGCTCCTCTTGCTTGGAACAATGCTCAAAGGAGGATTCTAGAATTTCTTTTGCAAAATATGCTAAAAGATAATCATATGCAAACCTTGTTGAGTAGGAAATGAAGAAGACCCTTTTAAATCTAACTTGGTAGTCATGTACCTTACATGTTTTTGACTATTATGTTATAAAATAAATTGACTTTAATTAATAAACATTAAATTCATTGCATGAACTTATCTATCTATCTATCTATATATACATATAATTTTAATCTAATCACATTATTCCTTAGTGTGTACCATTGATCTTTTAGGAGCAACTACTAGTATAAAAGACTATCCAAAATGATTCTTAACACAAAATTGTAGTTGATTATGTTATAATATAAATTCATCTTATGTACTATTGTGTTAGTGGATTTATAAATTAACTAAATAGATGAAATGATGGTTGTAGTAGTAAGGGAGGTAATTGTCTAGAAGCTTCAAACACCAACCATGATATGCTTATAAATACCTCTCAATGAATCAAGTGTGGCCAAGCATAATTTTATGATATATGTCTACATAAATGTAAATATCTTCTTGTGTTTTCTTGATTGGGTCTATGTGTTTCTCAATTTTTGTATTTTTGTTTTACTATGTTTTCATCCTTTACATACTTCTAATAGTCATGTTGGAGCCTTATGGATTCTTGGGCATGTAAGAGTTGTGTAGTCATAAAAATTCAAAATGCACACTCCTTCTATGTCATATTTTTTGGATGGTGTCTAGGTGGAATGTGGTGAATATGAGTTTTATGTAGTATATAGGGGGATTTCTCTCTAACACTATTCACCAATTTAATTGGATTAGGAAAGAACGAGTTTTTGGAATTTGTGAGCAACCAACATGGGGTGCTATTGGAGCTCTCTTTTTGTTAGATATTTTTTATGTAGTGGAAATACATAATCAATGTGTAGCTATAAAGTCTCAAACCCTTTAAAGTAAAAGAGAAAATTCAATATGGAGGAGAAAAAATGAAGAATGATTATTCTATTATCATTCACATTGTGGCAGACATAATTAACTTCCTTTGCCTGGAAATACTACTTCCTCATGCAAGGGTAGTGGTATGCTTTGTATGTCACTCATGGAGGAATGCCCTCACTAATACATCTTAGCTTCATCACTCTCTCTATATCCTTCCATGCTACTATTTATTTATTTCTCTCTTTGACACTGACTATAATCCTAGACACCTTTGCATCACTCAAGATAATGCCTACTAGTTGTTGATCAACCCCTCCATAATCTACACAATTGCTCTACCAACCCTCCTAAAATTTATATCACCATAAATTAGAGGATCATGTCCATCAATTATGAGCTATTCTTTGAATAAATTTAGCTCATCTTTAATGATCAAATATTTGAATTTTTATCTTACAACTTGGAAGAGGGGCAATGAAGAACTATTCCATTGATTCTAGAAGGTCATAGATTATTTGCATGGGAAGATCTGGGTAAATTTGTGTACTTTATCAATAGATAGATAGGTGAAAGTAGAATGACATAAATAAGTACATGTGGGTATGACATCATAAAAAATTAATGGGAGCCACTATCCAAGATGATGATGGTATAGGTGTATCTCACTAGCCTCCTTATGGATAAATTATTTGTCATTGGAGGTTGTAATTTATTTGAAGGGTTAATTGTATGCACCCTTTGAGGGATTTTTATGACCTAACATATGATAAGTGGATGTTGCTACCCTATTTGTAGGAAAACAACCTAAATTATGTGAATGATTTAAACAAAACACACCCAGTTGTGGCCATAATAGAGGAAGCACAATATACAATATTTTCTATTGTAATGAGTTGGTGAGGTTAGACCCACCAAAGAAGCAATGCCACCATGTAATGAGTATTTGATTTAAATTTTGGTTTTAGAAGTCTTGTTGGTGAGTATATTATTTATTTGAAAGTATTTATGAGGAAAGTATCATAATGTTTTTAGAGAGTCATAGTTTTTTCAGAATAAAATACCATAAAAATTTATTTGAGTCAATATATAGTAAATAAAAAAGGTGTTGTATTTAGGGTGCATGATTTGTGGTACTAGAAACTCTTAAAATGGTATGATGTGTAGCAATATTATGATTTGGTTGTCAAGTCAAATATAAGGAGTGCCATAGTGCAAAGGTGTTGAAAAAAATTATGTTGAAGATAGTTTTGATGTTGTTGGCCATTATGAAGATTGAAGTAATGCATTCCATAGAAATAGGATTCTACCAAAATGAAGTGATAAAATTGTGTGCATGTAATGGTTGTGAGTAAGCCATAAAATCCACAAAATTAGTTGATAGGAACCACAAGCTTTAGGGATGTTTGAAAGCAAGCACAAAGAATAAAAGTGGTTGAGAGGAAACACATGAATGGAAATGGTTAAGAGGCACACCAAAGTATGAAGATGGTCAAGGGATACACAATAAAATTTGGTGGTGTTATGGGTTAACCATGTGAAAACCATTGTGTAATATGGTTATGGGTTAGCTAGTTTTAAACCCTTGGTATGCGTACACTGATCAATGAGGATGGAGAGACATCTACGGAGGATTGCAAAACTTACCCATCTATCTATCTAAACATACACACACATATATGGATAATTTCAATATAATCACAATATTACTTAGGGTATACCATTGTTCCTTTAGAAGCAACTACTAGTATAAAAAACTATCCAAAATGATTCTTAATTTTAAATTGTAATTGGTTATATTAAAATATAAATTCATATTGTGTACTTTTTAGTACATTTATACATTAACCAGATAGATGAAGTGATAGTTAGAATACTAAGGGAGGTAATTGACTAGAAGCTTCAAATACCAACCATGACATGCCTATAAATACCTCTTAATGGATTAAGTGTGGGCATGCATAATTTTATGATATATGTCTACAACAATATTAATATTATCTTCCATTTTTTGATTGGGTGTATGTGTTTCTCAATTTGTGTCTTGTTATTTCACTATATTTTCTAGTCTTCACATACTTTTGACAATGACATTGGAGCCTTATGGATTCTTAGAGATGTGAGAGTTGTGTAGTCATAAAAATCTAAAAGACATGCCTCTACTATATCATATTTTTTGGATGGTGTCTAGATAGAATGCGGTGAATATGGGTTCTAAATACTATATACCATGTTTTATCTCTAGCACTACTCACCAATTTAGTTGGGTTAGGAATGAATGAGATTTTAGAGTTTACGAGCAACCAACATGGGGTGTAGTTGGAACTCCATTTTTGTTAGATACTTTTTATATAGTGGAAATATATAATCAATGTGTATCTATCAAGTTCCAAATCCCTTAGAGTAAAATATAAAATCTTAATATGGAGGAGGAAAAGGAGGGGATCCATTATTTTATTATCATCCACATTGTGGTAGACATAATTGGCTTCCTCTACCTAGCAATATTTCCTCATCATACAAGGATGATTATGTGCTATGTCTCTCACTCATGGAGGAATGACCTTGCTAATACCTCTTGTCTTTGTCACTCTATCTATATCCCTCCATGCCACTACTTCTTTGTAGTTATGTTCAACACCGATTGTCAGACTAGACACCTATATGCCACTCAAGATAACATCTACTGGTCATTGATCAACCCCTCCATGATTTGCATCATTTCTCTACCCAACCATCTTTACAAAATTTATATTGCAATAATTTAGAGGATCATGACCATCAATGACAAGCTATTCTTAATGATTGAATCTTTGGGTATTGATATTAAACTTGGAAGAGGAGCAGTGGAGAATTATTTTATTAATTCAAAAGAGGTGCAATTGTGTATGTGTAGGTATAGATAAATTTATGTACTTTAGAAATGAATAGATGGTTCCAAGTAGAGTGGCATTGAAAAGCACATGTAGGTATGAAATCATAAAAAAATCATGGGAGCCACTACCCAGGCTGATGATGGCATAGGTGGATCTCAATGGTCTCATTATGGATGAAAAATTATTTGTTATTGGAGGTTGCTATTCATTTGAAGGGTTACTCATGTGCACCATTTGAGAAAGTTTTATTTTTATATTTTGAGGATATATGCAGTGGAGATATCTAACATAGGTCCTAATAAAATGTAGTAAATATGAAAGAAAGTGAGACTACAATATGATTGAAATATACTATAAATAGAAATGATGAAAATACAATGCAATATGGAGGAAATGGTCACTCCATTAATATGAGCTAAAGAGCTACATTGTACTCCATACATGAGTACTACTACCAAGAGCTTGACATGAACTTACTATGAACTTGATATGAGCTTGATATCTAATCTACCACTATGAGGCCCTTTATATAGGAAGATAGATTCCTTGGCCAACACTCTACCTAGTTGTACAAGGGGACACCTTGCACATTGCCACTTGTGCATTTATTACATTGCTTGAAGTAACTAGATAACTTCCCCCTAAAGTAATATCCTATCCTAACTATGTACCTAAGGTGGTACATTTACATGACCCAAATTATGTAATATACTCTAACTCTAACACCCCCTTGTATTACATTATTTGGGTATTGAATATTTCAATATTCAATATGGATCTTCTTCTTGAGAATGCTCTTTGATTTGATCAATTGATTTTTTTTGCTTTGGAGTCCTCCTTTATCTGGACCATCTTCTTCTTCAGAACTAGAGCTTGTATTCTCCTTCATTGCTTATTGTACTCTGATCAAGTAAGTAGTTAGTATCTTCATATGATGCAAAGAGAGTTGTAGCTGAGGATTCCTCTGTATTTTGAAGATGCCTGTCTGGTTCAATTTTTATGATGCCTTTAGCATGTCTTTTCTTTCTTTTCCTCCTCCTATGATTCTGCATTGATACTTGTGGAATTTTTGCTTCATGAGGAGTTAGCCTATCATCACAATAATATTGACTTGTATTGCTAGCTTTCTTCATGTGTTGAGTGAGTACAAATACAATTAATGATAGGTAAATCATCAAACATTCCTCGGATGTGAATATAACTATATTTTGTGAATTCCACCATGCCTTGAAGATATTTTCATGAAGATAACCAATTAATGCTTCAAATTTACCCTCTTTTGCTTCCATAAGAAATAAGGAGAATCTCTCCTTATCACTGGTTGATAGTTTTTCATATCCTTCAAGGGTATCTATCAAGTTTTGAGAATATAACTCCATTTCATGAAATAATTCTTTATTAATAAAGGCATTTTTTATTATTTCATCCATATTCCTTCTTGAGCATTGTATATATGGATTTGATAGAAGTCCTTTGAATACCCTAATTTGAATTTTTGAAGTAGTCTACCTTATGACTCCCTAGTTTAGAGTATGAGGATTTGATTTGATAGAACCTTTATAAAGCATAGGTTTTGTAGGCTTCCTTATATCTCCCTAGTTTGATTTAATTCTTGAAGAATTATCTTGTAGATGTCCTTATGACTCCTAGATGGATTAAGTACTTGATAATATTTGATGAATGCTATTATTATCAAGTTTTGTAGAATGCCTTATGTCTCCCTAGTGATTTTGGAAATGCTATATGATAGATAAAGTGCTTTTGAGAATAATAGTTCAATTTTGAGTTGATTTTGTAAAGTTTTGTGAATAGAAAAAATCAACTTCTTTTACACCTTATTACTCCTATTGAACTTAAGCACTTTCTAATTTGATGAGGTTTTAATAGTTGGATTTCTTTTGTCCCTTTTATGTGTTTTGAGACAAGTATACCAATTAATTTCCAACTCTTGATTTTTCCTTAATAAACCTCCTTTTATAGCCTTTAATAATTTAATGTTTAATGTTTCTAATTTCCAATTACCTACTTTGATGTAGTATTCCTTATGACTCCCTAATATGGAATATTAGAAAACAATAATATTTGCAATTCTAACTTTTCAAGTAGAAACCCTTATTTCTCCTATGTTTTAATATTGCAAATATTAGGCTATATATATATATTTTTCCTTTAGATATTGCTTTCAAATATGGTTGATTTCTCTTAATGTTTCAACCTTATATTATACCTTATGACTCCCTATTAATGAAAGCAAATTTGATAAAGTAAAAACCTTACCTTTAGTGTTGTACTCCCTACGTATTCGGCCCAGATTTTGGATGTATATGACAATCCTCTTTAATACCTTTTCCTTGGGTGCTATAGCTTATGGTGTACATTGATTCTCCCTTGGCTTGGATGTTTGGATGATGGAGCTTCAACCCTGGACTTTTGACCTCCTTTGAATATCTTGACCAGAGCTTTTAATGCTCTTCACTTCTCTTCCATGCTGCAACTCTAGTAGCTACGAATGTGCTCTATGTATTTATGATCTCCTTGGTCTTTGATACCTTTAATAGAAGGAGAATCTTGATATGTATGACAAGTGTCATGATGGTTGTCTTTGAGTGCTTGAGGGATGAGAAAATGCTTAATGCCACTTGTAATTTTTTGTTGAATAGACATTACAGTCTTGGATGAGTGCTCATACCTTCTTGATGACACCAACCTTCTTTCCTGTAATGCTTTCTTGGTTAGACTTGCAATGGATGGGTGTTCATGTGGGAAACATTAATGTTTCCTTCTAGGTGATAAGTGTCACCTTCCTTTGTGCATGAGCTTTCTACGTAATGCTTCTTCAATGTATCTTTACAATGCCCTTATTATCAATACAATACTGCCAAATCTTTCTTTGTTCGATGATGCTTGGAATGAGTTGGTTCCAGCTAGAGTAGAGAGCAACACCTTTGGAGTCTTGGAGCTAGGATTCAAAAATGATCTTGAAGGCTTTAAGCAATGCTATGGGGGAGTTTGAAGTACTCCAATGATGCTTCCTTGGACGTACATCCAATGTAATATTTTGTGCCTTCTTTTTCAACTTGTTATGAAATCCTTTTTCAGATAATGTTGCCCTTGAATATAATGCTCCTCCTTTATTTGTATTGTGCTTTGTTTGCTTGCAGGTTTGGCTATCCAAATCATAGAAGATATGAGCCTTTTGAGAGGCTTTATTCCCTTGCGTGGAGTGTGCTATTATACGACTACCTTGGGCTATTTTACCTTGAGAAGATTGTGCCTTTGAGGCACTTAAAACCTTACCCTTTTTCCTGTGTATGGTAAATTAGAAATGTAAAAAACTTTGTATATAAAATACATTTTTTGCACCTCCTTTTTGCAATCTATTTTTTTTTGGTTTTATGACAACTTCCTTGTAGGTAATGGTAGATTTTGAGGTTGTCTCCTTGATTAGACACCTCTCTAATTTTGCTTGGATATTTTTCTAATGAACCCAAGCTTGTAACCATGTAGATAGAAGCTTCTTTTTGTAGAAGTAATTTTTGCACCTTTTTTATAAATAGCCTTTAGTGCACTTTGAATCTTGAGACTCACCAAGTCTTTATTTGAAGCTTCTATTGCTGATTTTAATGGTGGCTTTCTTCTCCACTCCTTGGAGGAATCTGATCTGATTTTTGTGGCTTCTTTGGGCCATGAAATGCTACAGGTTATGTGCACCAAATAGTGTCTCTAGACACTTTGATTAATCTTCTAGTTTTTGTGCTCTTGATCCTTAATAATCAACAAACACAAACTAACCTTTTTGAGAGTAACTAGTTAAGAATAACTAGTATAGTGCTAATGGATTAATAATGCACTTAATAATAACATGGAAGTAACAATAATCTCACCTTATTGCTCTTATAAATAAACTCTCAAAATAATTTCAAATGCACTTAATATTCTCTGCAATTTTTAAGAGTAATCTGTAATGAACCCTTAATAAGTATTTTATAAATTTTCACTACAATCAATATTGTAGGATATAGTCTTCTTGCTTTCTAGATAGAAAATAGGTAGATGATAATTTTCTTTCTTTCAAAAATATCCAACTCCTATTTAATGTGCAAATAATCCTTAAAATGAATTCTCCCTTTTTGCACTTTCTTGAAGACTATAATGCAATCTATTCTTCTACAACTTTTAATCTGAATATGGTGCCTTAATGGAATTTGATAATAATCTAATTTGAGGTTTAATCAATGAACCTAATTGCACCCAAGTTGCTTACATTTTTTATGGCTTATGTAGATGATGATCTTGGTGTTTATGATTCACCAAGTTGTTGCCTTGTAGTAGATGGATGAATTTATAACTTTCTTGTTGGCTATCCAGAACAACTTCCTGCTTCACCAAACTGTAGCTTTGAACTTTCTATCTTGAGCCTTGGATTTGGTGGTTTGATCCTTCTAGTGATCTTCTGCTTTATACTATAGATTTAGAGAACTTCTTTCTCTAAACTATTCCTTCTTGCTATGAGAGGTAATCTCCAAATCTCCTAGATTTGGTAGGCTTCTTCTATTTGAATCTTCCTTCAATATTCTTGTCAAATTTTGACTTCAAATATGATCTTCTTCTTCTCAATATTCTGATTTTCTTGAGGTCTTCATTGGATTCTTCTTCTGGGATTTGGCACTCCTTGCCAAATTCTTCTTCTCTTGGGCTTGTTGTCGGATGGCGATAATTGTCCCAAGTCCTTCACTATTAGGAGCTTTCTCCTTGGTAGTGGATTTCTCCAATGAGTTCTCCTAGGAACTCTTTTGACGATGCTTCTATGAAAGCTCTCCAAGCCTTCTTATTTTAACTCCTTGAGACCTCTCCAAGGTCTTATATCTTGCAACTTCTCTGGTCTTCCAACTGAGACCTTTTCTTCAACCTTCTACTTTTGGAAGTGTTGGTGATGAGATATTCTTTCTCGGATCTTTGATTCTGCTGCTTCTAAAGGAAATATTTAATCAATAAATGAGATCACCAATCTCCTATTTCTTGGACTCTTCTCTGGAGTCTTCTTCAGGAACTCCTTTCTGGAGTTTTCTTCTGAATCAAGAACTTTTCTTCTAAATCAAGAAATTTCTTCTGGAATTTTCTTCAAAGATATCTTCTTTGGAGTCTTCTTTTAAATCAGGAAATTTTCTTCAAAAAATCTTCTTTGAAATTTTCTTCTGAATTAGGAATTTATCTTTTGAATTGATTTTTTTTTTAATTTTATTCAGAAAATCTTCTTTGAAGTTTACTTCTAAATTAGAAAATCTTCTTCTGAAGTTATTCTTCAAAATGAAGGCTTATACGACCTTCTTCTTGATCAAGTCTTCTATGGTCTTTTCTGCTTCTGCAATCTACAGGTAGTAATCTTGAATGAAGATCACCACTCCTATCTCCTCCTTGACTCAACTTTTGGAGTCTCTTCTTCCTAGTCTTCTATAAGGCTACTATGGCCTTTTATTTACTTATGCACTTTGTAGGATTGTAGCTCTTGTAATGGGACCTTATTCGAGGTCTTTGAAAAATTTCAATCTTCTTCCTTGTTGTTGCAAGCATTGGAATGATTCTAAGAAGATATTCTTCCTAACTCTCTTGTAGGAAGCTTCCCAAATTTTTCTTGAATCTCCTTTTCCTGCAACAAGTTGTTAGAAACTGGAATTGAAGAATTTGTAATTCTGGAGATAATAATCTTCACTAGTTGATTTATCAATCTAGTGGCTTGAATGTTGAGTCCTAGTCTTCACGAGTTTTTTTGAAACTCTATGGAAAGACTCTAGCCAAATATAATCTCAGGATTTCTACAACTGAGATTTATTTTAGTCCTCACTTTTCTAATCCTATTGACTACTGTGGCTATTTCTATCAATTGATTCCCAATGGTAACTTTTGTATGCAACACCACTTAATGGTAGATCCAGTTTGTAAAGATGTAGTACAAGAGTAGTAATGATGACTCTCCCTATTCCTCTTGACCTACTGGACTTCTCTTATGATGGATGTAGGTCCTCCTATTTCTATATCAATTCACCGTGGCTCTAATACCACTATTAGCTTTTTGAGGATATATGCAGTGGAGAGATCCAACATAGGTCCTAATAAAATGCAGTAAATATGAAAGAAAGTGAGACTGCAATATGACTAAAATATACTATAAATAGAAATTATGAAAATACAATGCAATATGGAGAAAATGGTCACTCCATTAATATGAGCTAAAGAGCAAAATTGTACTCCATACAGGAGTACTACTACTAAGAGCTTGATATGAGCTTACTATGAACTTGATATGAGCTTGATATCTAATCTACCACTATGAGGCTCTTTATATAGGAATATAGATTCCTTGGCCAACACTCTACCTAGTTGTACAAGGGGACACCTTGCACATTGCCACTTGTGCATTTATTACATTTCTTGAAGTAACTAGATAACTTCCCCTTAAAGTAATCTCCTATCCTAACTACGTACCTAAGGTGGTACATTTACATGACCTAAATGATGTAATATACTCTGACTCTAATATTTATAACGTAATTATGATAGGTGGACATTGCTACTTAATTTGTAGCCCAACATCCTAAGCATGTGAAGGAGCCTAGAGAAACACATCCATCTATGGCCATGATAGGGGAAGCATAATACATGATGTGTTCCACTGTAATGAGTTGGTGAGGTTCACACACCAAAGAAGTGATGATGTCATGTAATGAGTATTTGATTTAAGTTTTGGTATTAGGAATCTTGTCGGTGAATATATTGTGTCTTTGAGTATGGATATTGACTTTCTTACTTTGAAAGTGTTTAGAAGGAAAGTATCATAATGTGTTGAAAGAGTTATAGTTGTATTAGAATAAATTGTTGTAAGGATTTGTTTGAGTCATCATATAGTCAATAAAAGAGGTGTTGTATCTAAGATGCATGATTGATGGTACTAGAAACCCTTAAAATAGTATTATGTATAGTAGTACAATGAGTTGGTTGTGAAGTCAAAGATAAGGAGTGTCACAATGCTAAGGTGTTGAAAATAATTGTGTTGAATAGAGTTGTGATTTGTTGGTCATTATGAAGGTTAAAGTGATATATTTTGCAAGGATAGGATTCTCGCAAAATTAAGTGAGAAAATTGTGTACACATAATGGTTGTGGGTAATCCATAAAAATACATAAAAGTGGTTGAGAGAAAACATAAACTTTGGGGGTGATTAAGAGTAAGTACAAAGTATGAAAGCGGTTGAGATAAGATACATGAATGAGAGTGGTTAAGAGGAACCACAAATTATGGAGGTGGTCAAGGGATACACAATAAATTTTGGCGGTGGTTATGTGTTAACCATGTGGAAATCCTTGTGTAATATAGTTGTAGGTTAGTTAGTTGAAAACCCTTGATATGTGTACACCAATAAATGTGGATGGAGAGATATCCAAGGAGGACTATAGAGAGATGCAATTACATAGAAGAGATACCCAAGTGTAGGATGGATATACATACAACATTCCAAATACCCAAGTGTATGATTTGTGAGAAGGCCAAACCAAAAACATGTCACAAAGAAAAAATTAAAATACATTATGGATGGATTAGTAAATTAGAATGGAACAATATTATGGACATGTTACAATGGTTTTATGGAAATAAAGAAAGTCTAACAAACATTGCAAGGAATAGTTTAATAGATAAATGACATCACTTCAAGTAATGCACGAGCTAGAGTTGAAGGATGAATACTAGAGTCAGATATTGAAGACTAAAATTCTTCACACAAAATGATGTAATATGGGGGGGTGTTAGCGGTATTACATTATTTGATACCATGAGGTGCCATGAAGTACCATTGAGTACTATTGTAAATATTTAGTTTAGGGAGTGTGTTTAATATTTATCTAAAGTATGTGTTAACATGTGAGGAGTATTTATGTGTCTTGTAATTAAGTGTGAAAGGTGTCAAGTGTGCAAGTGTGAGTGAAAGGTGTCAAGTGTGCAAGTGAAGAGTCATAAGTGTTAGGTGTCAAGTGTGTAAGTGAAGAGTCATATGAGATGTGTCAAGATGTGAAGTAGGAGGTTAAGTAATTATACGAGGCCTTGTCATAATGTGAGGAATGTGAAAGGTTGCATCTCCCATGATTTTGAGGAGAGTAATAATTAAGAATATTAAAGAGTCATTTTGTAAGGTGATATATTGGAGACAAACATCCATGCTATTTAATTTGAATGTATGTGAGAAATTTTTATTTATGAATGTAATAGTGAAGTTTCTTATTGTGAAATACTTGTGTTAGTTGTAAATGTAATTTTATGTGATTATTTTAATCTTGGAGAAATTTACCTATGAGATATTTAGGCATATTTTCCATTAGTGGTATCAACCTCGATATCAACATGTGCAACAACACAGATCAAAAGAAGAAAATAAAAAAGGAAATTTAGTTCAAGAAGTTCAAGAGACAAAAACTAAAGGTGAAAATGAAATAAGAGCCCTCATGGGAAGGATTATAGATAATGAATATGAAGATCAAATTGAGAACAAGTGTGATAAGAGTGGGAGTACAAATCATTCCAAAATTTCTAAAAAGACTAATATTTCAGATAACAAAAAAAAAGTAGTTGAAAAAGAGACAACAAAAAGGCATGGATTAAAATCAAGATCATTTCAGAATTGTAAGATTTGTGAGAAGACCAAACCAAAATATGTCACAAAGAAAAATTAAGATACATTATAGATGGATTAGCAAATCAGAATGGAACAAGATTATAGATATGTTACAATGGTTTTATTGACACAAAAATTCTAACAAACATTACAGGGAATAGTTTAATATATTAATACCAAAACTTCAAGCAATGCAAGAGCCAGATTTGAAGGACGAAGACCAAAATTAGAGATTGAAGACTAAAAGTCTTCAAACCAAATAATGTAATACAGGGGGTGTTAGCGGTATTACATTATTTGGTACCATGAGGTGCCATGAAGTACCATTGAGTACTATTGTAAATATTTAGTTTAGGAAGTGTGTTTAATATTTATCAAAAGCATGTATCAACATGTGAGGAGTGTTTACATGTCTTGTAATTAAGTGTGAAAGGTGCCAAGTGTGCAAGTGTGAGTGAAATGTGTCAAGGTGTAAGTGAAGAGTAATAAGTGTTAGGTGTCAAGAGTGCAAGTGAAGAGTCATATGGGATGTGTCAATATGTGAAGTAGGAGGTTATGTAATTATGAGAGGCTTTGTCATAATGTGAGGAATGTGAAAGGTTACATCTCCCATGAGTTTGAGGAAAGCAATAATTAAGAGTATTGAAGAGTCATTTTATAATGTGATATATTGGAGATAAACCTCCATGTTATGTAGTCTAAATGTATAATAGAAAGTCTAATTCATGAATGTAATAGTGAATTTTATTATTGTGCAATACTTGTGCTACTTGTGAATATGATTTTATGTGATTATTTTGATTATGAAGAAATTTATTTATGACATATTTAGGCATTTCCATCACAACCATGAAATATCGATAAACACATTTCAATGTGGATATGCAAAATTTTGTGATATATGTCTATATCTATATAAATATTATCTTATGTTTTTGATTTTAGGTCTATGTGTTTCTCAATTTGTGTCTTGTTGTTTCACTATGTTTTCTAGTCTTCACATACTTCTAATAGATTATCTAAAGACTAAAAAGTAATTTATTTATATAAAAAATTATCCTTCTTAAATACCATTCAAAACAATTACTTGTTATCCAATTTTGGATTGATGAGCATGGGTATCCTTTGGATGTCAAATTTTAGGAGTAACAATAAAATCACACAATGCATAATTTTTAGGAAACTACACATTGTATAATTTCAAATAACTATCTAACTATAAACTATTAAACACAAATGATAGGAACAATCAGGTCTAAAATACATTTTTTGGTATTCTACTATGACCTATACTTACATCTACATCCTCTTCTTCATCAATACCTTACAACTCCCATCGGATTTTAAAGGAATTGTAAAGCTCTTTTTCCAAATATAAAGAATAACGACCTCTCCTTTATTTTAAAGGGTAAAGGGCATTGACCAAGGAGAGGAGAGACCCTTTAAAAAACCCAAGGAGAGGATCAATTTTTAAGCCTTGAGGCTGATTTCGAACATAAGATTTAGTGCTCATTTGATAATGTGATCTAGTTCATCTTCTTTTTGGGCTGTGCCAAACCTCTCCATTTTAAAAAAGAAATGGCCTGGGTCACGACTATAATGAAATTATCTCTATCTATAATGAAGCTCTCTATTTTAAATGCTCCATGAATTCGAAGAGAAAATATGTTCTCTCTATTCCATTTTTAAAATAGAGAGGGGGAATTTGCCATTTAATAGGACAAATTTTAATAGGACTGAAATTCGGGTGTCAATATGCTCTCTATCTTAAAAAGGGCATTGACTTATTCAAGTGCATTTCTAGCCACGGAAGATGGATGCCTTTCAAGGTTGATGTTGGCTATAATATTTGATGAAGGAATCCAGTTTGATGTGGTTGTGGTGGATGGATACCCACCTAAAATACCTTAATGGCACTTATAAAGTACTATATCATCTTCAAGACCCCCTCCTCATTAAAAGCACTAAATTTTAAGGGTGACATGTGGCTGGGCATCTAAAATCATTCCTAGTAACAAAATAGATTGGGTTTTGAATTGGATATGCTCAACCTCTCTATCCATAATCAATGCTTGTTCATTGGCTCTTGGTAGTGGTGATCGAGGGAGCCGTAGTCGGGTGTTTTTTCAAGGATTTCTTGGAATGAAACCAACAATGGGGGACTGAAGATTAAAACTGATAAAAACCTAAAGTGTCTTATATATGTTTTACGTAAGTTTTTTCTTTTACCTCCTCTTTAGGAACCTCCTCTTCAGGTTGCTCCTCTAACAACCAATTTACCCATTAAATAGTATCTTATGAAAAGTCAAAATTATCTAAGATCCAATTTAACCACTGATTTAACTATTGAACATAATTTTAAAAAAAGTTAGAGTTTGAAACTTGAATATACTATTCTTGAATATGCTCTTCAAGATATTTTCCCCAAGTTTACAAAGCCTTAGGCTCATCCCAAAACTATTCAGAAAAAGGATCCTCAGGAACCTCTTCTTCAGAGGCTTCCTGTTCAGGTGCTTCCTTTTTAGTCTCTGAAGAAAAAGGATCCTTTGTTTTTGGAAACAAATTTTGATAAAGAGAATCCATCACCAAATTTTTTATCTTTTCATACAAAAGTATTTCTTGAAATTCATCTTTGAGAGATTCAACTTCAAAATATTCTAGATCCATTTTTTCCAAGATAGATATATTGCATTTTAACCCATTTTTTATATAATATATTAGTATTTGCCTAACATATACACGGTATAGCATTTTCAAGAAATTGAAATAGCCTCAGCCCTAAAAAGAGAGGGGTTCCAACGGAATAGATTGGAACCGATCCGCAACACCTAGCTGGGCTTTTTCAATCAATGTTTAGCGCTTAAGAATCTGTTTGAAAGAGTGAGTAAGGGTTTAAAGAGTGAGTGAGTGAGGGGGCCAACCACTCTGTGACCAAACGAATGAAGGAAGCCCCAAGGAAGCCCCGGTTAGCCAACCAACTTATTCATCTTTTTATAGTACCTGCGATCATTGAATTTCATTTCGGCGAGGTAGAGTTCGATGTCCTACTGGGTCCTACTCATACCTAGTGGAAATAGATGTCCTACCCCCCCTAGCGACAACGAAATCTCGCTAACCGGGAAATAGAAGCGATGTTCTTTTCTCGAGTCATCTAACTTATATAAGATCGATCCTCCCCGCAGTGCTTCCCTTGCGAACTATAATTGTTAAAACTGTTTATCCATGATTATGGCAGAATCTCGCAACCATGTTCCCTAATAAACCGGGCGTGCTATATGAAAATTCACCCATTTCTATTTCTGATTAGTTCGGAGCGGCTCTACACCGGCATTAATAACTATTCCTTATTCCCGGTCCAACCCACCCCAACTAGAAGAAAGTGGATGGGATAAAAAATATTACGTGTCCCATTTAAAATAGAGAGCATTATCTCCAAGGTATTGAGAAGAAGGAAAAGGGCTTTAGCTTTAAAATAAAGAGGAGAGGACGCTCTCTCTGGAGGGGGTAGGCCTTATATCTATAGCGAGCCCATTTTTAGAATAGAGGGTAGGCCCTTTAAAAAAATCTATATGTTATTCATTTTCAAAGGATTTTTTTGGTATCCCACACCTTCAAATTGGTAAGGTGATCATGGTGATCATAAAATTGATTTTGGCGAAGCTCTCTCTTCATGTTGGTTTTTTTGATACTTTCACGGGTTCCTGGCATCGGACATGGAGGAAAGCAATCTAGTGAATGGGGAATTAAGGCACATGGAGAGAGTTGTAAGGCTTTTAAACTAAAATATCAGTCATAAAAATAGGTTTTGATTTGTCACACCAAAAGCCAAAGGTTCAAACTTCTTTCTCCCCACCGTAGGTTTCGTTAGGGTGTGGTGCCCGGTCAGAACACGCACACGCACAAAAGAATCAGGAAGAAGTATTGGAGCTTTCTTCTGAGCGAATGAAACCCTGGAGTTGTTGGACTTGCTCGTTTCATAAAACTTAAATATAGATGTAAGATTCCTGAATTCCCCAATTGAACAAGATTCGTGGATTTGTATTCAGCATGCATGTCGAATGCGCTTTTAAAATAGAGAGGGTGGGTGGAATAGAGCCGGTTTTTGGTTGCCATATTATAAGCCCATCCTTTCCCGTTCTCAATGAGTAATCCGAATCTCTTATTCTTCCGACGCGCCTATTCCACACATTCGATCGAGGTTGTCAGTTCAGCTTCAATAATCGAGGTTGTCACACTCAACTCAACTTCTTTCTTATTTTCACCCGCTCTGGGGATAGAGAGCGTTCCCTTCCCACTCTACGATTAAATATAGAGATATTCGCTAGCTGAATCTAGTGCTTTTTAAGGTTTCAGTTTCATTGAAAAATTATTCCTTTTGAGATACCCTTTGAAAAAAACAGGGGGGGGAGAGAGCTATCGCGCTCTCTATTTTAAAGGGGACACGTAATAGTTTTTATCCATTCTTCCAGGTGGGTGGTTCAGGTTTAAAGGTAGTGTTTAACCTCTCTATCCCCTATGATCATATCTTAAATAGGGATATAATTAAAATAGAGGGGTATTTATGTGCTCTTAAGATAGAGAGATAAATGTTAACCTAAAATAGGGGTGAGAAGATGTGAGGCTTGTGTCTGGTACTTCCCCTCTCTATTATATACGGGTTGGTCAATCTGCCTTTTAAAATAGAGGGGAGAGGACTTTCATTTTAAAATAGAGAGGTCATTTGGGCCTTATTTAAAAGATATCCCCTCTCCTCTCCTGTTATAAATAAGGTTGAGGGGATATTTACTCTTATAAGGCCTCTCCCAGATCAAAACAGAACCCTTTTCTTTCTTTTCGATCTCTAAAATCTTAAAAGCTCTTTCCAAAATTGACTTCCAAGATCTCCTATGAAAAGAAGTTGATGCGTTCTTGCCCTTTCAATGTCGAATAGAGAGCTCCTTCAATCATGAATACTACTAGAAAGGACTCAACCTTTAAGGTAAGGAAAAAAAGCTTTCGCCTTCAACAAGATGAATCGTTCTCTGGATCTATCACCCTCTCTATATTTGAGCTCTCTATCTATAATTGTGTATTTATAAACCATCATGTTGTTTATACTTAAATTGAGTACCAAAATTATTTCTATTTTCTATATTGTTGACCCTTGTAATATCCAATGGAAATTTGAAAGAAATGAATTTATACCTCAAATTTTTTCAAGTATGAAGAAAATTGGATATATGCTTAAGAACAAATTTAGGACTAGAAAGAAGAACTTTGCAAAGTTTCATTTTTCTATGGCTATATGCTTAAGAACTAGGTATTAAATTGGAACTAAATTTCATAGTATTGCAAACATCAACATATAAAAATAAGTATCACAAGGAACTAGTTAGAAATTAAGAGTACCAAATGCTCCACTTAGGTTGCAAATAAATGTTAATAGGAATGGGGAATACTACAAGTATAACATTCCCCATATCTCTTTAATATACCACACCCTTACATATCATTCATTATCTCTAGTTTTTATTACATTAATTTTAGCTACACCCTAAATATTTTGAGAGGAGGGGAGATTGTTAAAGAGCATTGTGTATTGTGAATTTTGTGCTTGATTTTATGAAGAAAAAACTACCATTAGTAGAAACCTCACATCATGTTGGAGTGGATGGGCTTGAGGATTTTGAAATAATTCTAAATATTATACTAAAGGGAATACAATTTTTTTAGAAAATATTGGTAGGAGACACTGGTATTTAAGTTATACAGTAAAAAGTATTCCTCTTTATCCAACTGTAGTTTTAGTTATAGCACGAGAGATCCTAAGAACACTCCATGGTTTGTAAAATAAACTTGTCAAAGACCTTATACCTCATAATTTGATTAGAGATTTAATATCTAACAATATAGGTATGACAAATAAAGTTTTATAAATCATTAAACTCTCTTAGAGTGTAATTGTTCTAGATGATGCAGATCATATAAACTAGTATCTGGTAATTACCTGATGAGGTAGACTGATTGAAAGTAACTTGAATATTAGTAAACCTACAACCATAATTTTAAGTCCCCAAAGGATGGTAGTCAACATCATGCCTTATAACCACAATTTGAAGTTGTCTATGGCTAGTGGTCCACATCATAGTTAATAGTCATATTTTCTAAAATGATAATTGGATCTAAAATCTTAGTCAACAAAGGAGTTAGAAGTCATAAACTATATTGGCATGTCTTATTATAGAACAAAGTGATGAAATATCTTCCATAGTAAGTATATTTTTAACTGGCATGTATTTTTATGATCTAATGCATAAAAAGAATTTGAAGATCCAATTGAGAGATACTTAGAATTTTTGTAATGAATAGTCTTATCGCTAAAGGTTTATGAGGGCAAGTTTACAATATTGGATATTGTAGTTGGATAAGGTCTTGAAAGTACTATATAAATACATCGAAGAGACATATTAAATAATATTTGAATCTTTGGAAGAAGAAGAAAGAGAAATTGTTTTAGATCATGGTTCTATATGGAAGAAGAAAAAGCTTAAATATGGAAGTATATGATGGATCTAGGTGCAACAACCTCTATATAGGATTTTTTTAACAAGTGTCATGTCGAGTTAGACTAGGGTGAGGGCACAATGTATAAGCTAAAATTAAGAATAGAAAATTGAATACTACATTTTTTATATAGCCATTGATGTTATCATTTGTTATAATATTGATTTAGGCTGTGTTTAATTGATATTGGAGGAGAAATATCATAGGGAGGGTACAATATGTAAGCTAAAATAGAAAATTGAATACTCATTGTTTATATAACCAATGATTTTGTTATTTGATATCATATTGATTTAGGTTGTACGTAATTGATATTGTAGGAGAACTATCATTAGGGAGGGTACAATGTGTAAGCTACTATTAAAAATAGAAAATTAAATACTACATTGTTTGTATAGCCATTGATGTTGTAGTTTGATATCATATTGATTTAGGTTGTGTTTAATTAATATTGAATGAGAACTCTTATTAAGGAACATAATATGTAGAATATGTTTAAATGTGATTACAATGGATACATAAATGATGCATAATTAGTTAATTTGAACTTCTTCATGCAGTATTATAATTTTAAGGTGATATGTTGTTATGGATCATATTTGCATATGTCACCCTTAAATTGCTATACCCTAACATTTATAAACTTGAAATTTAACGAGTAATAATATTCACCACACTATACAACCAAAAATGAGAAGAGTAATGATATTTAAGTCACACTATTTTAGAAATTTTGTAGGTACTCTTTCAAAAAAATATTGCTATTGAAAAAATAATTAATTTTTTATTATGTGGACCCTTGTAATTTCCTTGTGGAAAATAACTTAGAACAATAAGGTTTCTAGACTTTGAATTTGAGCAATTATTGATAATAATGGTAAATGATATCTAATCATTGTATTGAATCAACTATCCCTATTGTGCATATGTTCATCATTTATCCTCCATAGTTGATCTTTGAATTTAGGATTAGCAACATTCAATTTTGATGTATTTATCTAAGGAAGTAGTGTTATGTACTTTCAAAAAACATGTTGAATCATGTAACAACAATGGTTATAAAATTCATACTAATTAAAAATAAGAGAAATGACACAGTATAATGGGCTTGTTAATAACACCTTGAGTTGTAAATGATAAGAGAAGTGATTCATGGTAAATATATGAAGCCAATTCGTGGGATTTTTAGATACACCAAAAAAAATATATAGGTTACATATTCTTGTATAGCTTGCTAGTTTAACCATAGGTTATGTTGTCTTCTTATTATTCCCAACATCAAATTTCTTAATAGTCTTTTCTCACACTCTTGATTGAAGTGCTACATTGATAACATTGGGATCAAAAGATTTATTGGCTTCTACAAGTGATTGTGAATCATCATAGGTGTTTGGTCTTGTGTCATTAGTCCTAGCAGTTTGGTTGGCATCCTTCCCTTTCTCTTTTAATTCGTCCTCAAAGCACTTCCAAAATTTCCCAAATTCTTGATCCTCTATAGATATTCAAACCAGGATCATTATAATATAAAACACACAAACACCAAGACTAAACAAATTATTAGCAAAAGCTTGACAACTGATTTTCCACCTCCACTTCTAATATTTGTTGAGACTCTTTATATTGCTAAGAAATTTCAAAATCATTGAATCTACCCTCTATAAAGAGAAAATTATTTGTGGGACAACATGCAAATTACTACAAGAGGGTATTTATAGAGTTTTTCTATGATGAGGAGTCATAAATATTTTACCATTGTGATAATATAGAAGCCTTTTCTATGCTTAATATATTTTAAAGGAGTTTAAAATATATAATTATTTTTGCTTATATTATAAAACACAATCACATATAATGGCTTGTTGGTGATTTGATGAGTATCATTAGTCCTTTTTTTTGGTGGAACCCAGTGTATTTTTAAACCTTTATGTCAATGGGAAATATCATTTATTTAGATAGTTTGTTTTGGTTAACCAAGCTAAGGGGTTATCATGTGGTTAACATTAAAATATATATTTTTTAATAAAAGAGTAACATTTTTATTTTGGATAGTACTTCATTTTAAATATACTTTTACCTTACTAGCCAATTTCAAGTGATGGGGTCAAAGAATAATGGGTCAAAAATAGTGGGTAATCAAATTAATATATCCAAATTATCTTTCAAATTATTCCACTATGTTTTCCCTTTATTCTTAATATTTGGCAAGGGGTAGTGTCACAAATTTTTACATACCAAGATAGTAATAACATGTTTTATAATTTATGGTCTTAGATCCCTATATGCATGGGTAACATCCCCCCAAACACAATAAATTTTATTTATAACAATGATTATGCAATTGCAAGAATTTAATATATCCTATCATTCTTGATGCAATTTTCAAGAAAAATATTATTTAAGCCTAGAAAATTACCTTAAATAAATTTAATTATGTATAATGATTGACTTAACTAACTATATGAAAAAGGTGGAGAGTCTACTAGTCACAATAGTTTACTACCTATAGGTAGGGACTAACAATATGTTAGAACATTAACTAATGACTTTTATAGGATTCAATGTACTAGAGGTGGTACATATTTCAAATTTTTTGTAAACGATTTCATTACTCAAATATCTATTTTTTGTCTAGATATTATGTCTGGCCATATTCTATTAACATTAATCAATATCATTTTTTTTAGTATATCCATATTATATATTCCATTTTTTTAACAAATAAATTTTTAATATATTTGAATCTATTTAGAATTGGAAATAGAAAAGTATAATATGCCATATTTTGGTGGATGGGGCATCTATTTATTTTTTATCCAATTTAATAACATTAAGAAAATTAATATTTTAATATATTGGATCTATTTAGAAATTAGAAGTAATATGGTTTGCAAATTTCAAGATGAAAGTTTTTGATGTTCATTCATAATATATAATTGCTTGGACATTTTAGAAAATAATAATTTGAATATAATCTCTATTTTAGGATGTGAAATAGCATGTGCTTATAATTGAATATTTTTTTAATAACAAGGATCCATATCTCTCATTTTTATCGATGAAGGATTTTGTAAATTTTGATTAAATTGTAGGTTTATGTCATGGAAGAAGCAATGATAGTTTTCATATTTCAAGTTTATTGTTTGAAGTCTAAAGTAATGGGGTAACATGGTTAAAAATGAAAATTGATCAAATAGTTTTGAAGCAATCAATTTAGTTAAAAAGTAATAATTAATAAAATATATTTAAGAAAAATTTCAATTATGGTGCCTTCAAAATTTTTAATACCTTTGAATAGTACTAATATTGGAATGGTTTTTGTTTTTGGTACAAGTTCCAATGATTTAGTATTTAATTATATGGATGAAATTTAACTTGAAATAAATGTTATTAGTAATTTCAACTTTGGATCTATTCCATTTATCCATATTTTGCTAATCTTGCCCTTTTAAAATTGACTTATGAACATTTTGTACTCTACATTTTTAATTAGCATAGCTAAAAGGAAAAACAATACTTGGAATAAACAAAATTAAAAGTAAGAAAAATATGTATGTAAAGGAAGATGAGTTTTCAAGATCCAATGCATTGGAGTTACTTTGTAGCTATAAATTTCATTGTATAAATGGATTAAAAATAAAGATTCATCAAGTAGTTATTGATTGTACCTGAATTTGCATTGGAGTTTGTTGTAAAATGTAAATTTTTTCAATAAATAAGGTTATTGTTAGAGATATATACTATTAGGGATGATGACATAGTGATTAATTTATGTTTTTGGTTGTAATGTGTTCCAATCTACTTAGACTACTACTATCTAGTTGAGAGTTATCCTAGTTAGCTTATCATCTTTTCTATCTTGGTATGTGTATTCTAATTAACATAGAGTTGTTCTAGTTTGCATAGTGATATAATTTGTATTATGAGTTTTGTTATTCAGTAATGAGTTATCCTAACTTGTTAGGATAAAGAATCCTCATTATTGTCAAACTTTGAATCTATATAAAGCATAAATAAGAGGCAAAAAGGGAACATGTGGATAATTAGCTTCATTGTTATGTAAGATTTCTAGTAGTTCATAATACATAATGGCTAATTTAATTTGTATGTTTTTTTCTGATTGTGTATATCTATTTTTTGATAAGATAGGCATCTTTAAATTTTTAGAATAATTTTCAAATTAGTTCATGGTGTTAGATCCCTATTAGAATCTTAGATTGAAAAAGTAGTTGCAAGCAAGTAACCCCTATGGAAGCCCTTTTCATAGCAATTAATAAAGCCCCTTGGAATCAATGGAATCCCTTTTGGTAACAAGCAAGGAATATTAAAAGAATATCTTTTGGAAAACAACAAAGGATTGCATGAGATATCCTTTAATATTTGAGCCAATATTTTTATAATAGAATATTATTGAAGTGTTGGTATTCATTGGAAGTAGAAATAAAATATATGATTTTACAAATTGAAGGTTTTTATTTGAAGAAGTCTATTTTGTGCCATTTGAAGAAATTTACGAATAAGCCTATGTCATTTGAAGAAGTCTATTCCATTTGAAGATTGTGATTGAAAAAAATTTCTATTTAAAGACTATTATTTCAAGTTTGAAGCATATGTCTTCTTGGTACGAAATATTAGTTCTAGTAAACTTCAAGTTGTAATATTAATATTCATACAAAGGTATAAATATCATTTTTAAGACTATATAAAATTCATAGTCCTTGAGTAATTGGATCATAAGAAGGACAACTCCAAGAAAAATAATAAAATAAAATAAAAATAAAATATTTTTTTTCATATGTGCGCTTTTGGGGGCTGAATTTTAGGCCACCTTGTGTTTGTGGAGATACTATTTTATTGCAATTTTTTATTTTACATCATGGCTAAAAATGATAATAATTAAACAACAATAAAAAAATTGAATTGCACAAATTTTTCATGTTAGAGAAAAGAGATGGAATGATTTTACAATTACAAAATTTATGGGATATTTTCAAAAAGATAAACCATGAAGATATTAGTGAGCACCTCAAATGAGAGAAAAGGAATATTAATTCTATAACAATAATTATTTAGAAAATCGAAATAGGAATTTGGCCTCATGTTCATGATCTCAAGAATGTAAAAGAAGTATGAGACACTTTAAATAGAATGTATCAAATACTAAAAGACTAAATATTATGGATCTCAAAATATAGCTATGTCATATTTAGATGAAAGAAAGTTATAATATAAATGATCATAACACCAAGTTAAATATTCTAAGGAATCAACTTCTAGCAATGGATGGAAATTATGAAATAATGATATTGTCGATATTTTTCTAGTTCAAAGTTTACCATTTCAATATCACAATTTAATGTTCACTTTGGATCTAGAAAGAACCTTAGGAATTTTATCCTTGGAGGACTTAACTAGTACTTTGTTATGTGAAGAATAAATACTTAAAAAGGTATTATGGATAATCTAGAAAAAGTACACAAGCATTTGTGGTTGAAGGAAATAAGAAGACATTCAATTTAGGAATGTAAGATCAAAATAAGCCGAAGCAAGAGACCTCTAAAAAGGATGAAATCTCATAATATAATTGAAGAAAGCAACAATATATTCAACAAAAAATAGTGATCAAATAAATTATAATAATCATATAAATAATAAGAAATATAAAAGATAAAACACCAAGAATATCTATTTCAATTATAAAATAGAACTTAAAATCCAATAATGTACAAACAAGAGAGAAGGTGGTGCTATTTAAGAATATTTTAACCAATAAACTAATCAAAATTTGTTCAAGATGAAGGTAATCATAAAACTATTCTTATCACATCTCTTGCATCTCAAGGATTCTAAAAAAATGCATGGTTTATGGATTTGGGTGCACATCAACACATCTTGCTTTAAGGAGTACATTGATTCCTTAAGGAAATATGATGATGACTCTTTAAAGGTAATTTTTAGTGATGATGCTTATAATGATGTTCAAGGAATTGGAACAATACCCATAAAGGGGATGTTAAAGATTGAGAAACTACTAGTGTTCTTTATGTGCAAACTCTAAAGAAAAATCTTCCCTCTAGTAATCAAATAACACAACATGGATATAAAATAGAATTCCATACAAATAAATGTTTGATAAAAAACATAATAAATGGATAAAATTTTATGGTCATAGGAACTAAAAATAGGATACATTAGTTTGATTCAACACTTATATTAAAGTTAGGTTGTATCACAACACATGACTCTACAAGTGAATTATAATACCAAAGGTTTGAGTATCCACCTTATAAAAGGTTGGCCTTATCAAAAAGGGATATGGTGTATGGCATTCATTGGATAAAATTAAATGCATGTGTTTATGATGGTTTATGGTTTGAAAGCAACATGTATATGCTTGTGAGAGAAGCACTTAAGTGCAAGAGAACCTCTTGAACTTATTCACAGTTATTTATGTTGGAAAATTACTTCTCAATCTCAAGGAGGAGTAAGAACCTCTTGATTTTTTTTTTTTGAAAAAAATTGAAAAAAGCTTGCATTAAAACAAATTACAGTTACAAGAGGGAGAAAGGGCATCCCAACCAAGAGCAAAGAGACCAGAAGATCAAAGGGCGCGAAAACGCGACATGTCGCGAAATCGCGACACCTAACCTAACAACCACCGCGCCACAACAACCAGTCGCGATAACGCGACATGTCGCGAAATCGCGACAAAAAGCGCCGAAGCCACACCACTCAAAAAATGTCGCGAAATCACGACAGCACAGCACCAAATCACCCAAACGCCAAAAACGTCGCGAAATCGCGACGAGAAAGCCTGAAGGCACCTGCTCCCCAAAATTGTCGCGAAATCGCGACGAGTTCTCCTTTAATCAGCAACTTTGAGAAAGTGTCGCGATATCGCGACGACTTTTCCTTGAAGCCCCAGTTGGCCGGAAGTGTAGCGAAATCGCGACAAGAATTCCAATGGGCGCCCCATCCGCAAAAATGTCGCAAAATCGCGACATGTTCTCCCCCATGGTGCTCTTTTCTTAAACTAGTCGCGAAATCGCGACGTTTTTCCTTCATGCAGTTTATTCTCCAGAGCGTCGCGAAATCGCTACAGGTTTGCCCCTTTGCTTCCTTTCCTTAAAAATGTCGCGAAATCGCGACAGGTTATCCTTTGGGAAGCTTTTCACAAAAAAGGTCGCGATATCGCGACGGTTTTTCCACTTAGCGTAATTTTGCTCAAAACGTCGCGAAATCGCTACAGGTATGCCCCTTTGCGTCCTTTCCTCAAAAAAGGCACGAAATCGCGACAAATTTTCCTTAGAGTAGCTTTTCACAAAAATTGTCGCGATATCGCGACGGTTTTTCCCCTTCACGCAATTTTTCTCAAAGCGTCGCGATATCGCGACACTTTTCCTCCAACAGCAAAACCAACCAAAAAGGTCGCGACATCGCGACACCTTCTCATCAAAGACCGCGACGACGCAACAAGTCGCGAAATCGCTACAATTTTCCTCCCAAGGCCACGGCAACAAAAAGGGTAGCGAAATCGCTACAGTTATCCAGGATAGGTTGCGACAGAGCAACATGTCGCGAAATCACGACAGATTTCCAAACAAGGTCGCGACGGCGCAATATGTCGCGATATCGCGACGAGAAACTAACCTTAGTCATTTTTAAGCTCATGGATGCGGGGATCGTTCCAGACCACTCCGGATCTCTTCATCTATCATAGGCATATCACTGTGCAGCTGAACACCTACCTCTTTCTCAGCACCCATCTTCGCAAGGAAGTCAGCAACCGTGTTCAGATTTCTACTCACATACACAGGGATAACATCATCTAACTCCCTCCATAACTCCTTGATTTGGGATATCAACATCCGTAGTCTCCAGGCTTTTAATGAGAAATTCCGCAAGCAATCTAGAGCGCCGATCAGGACTTGAGAATCCGATTCAAGAATTATCCTCCGATAACCCTGCTTAACAGCCCAGATAGACGCTGACTTAATGGCAAAGGCTTCGGCTTCATTGTTCGTGGCTCTGCCCAATCCCTGCAATTCCCAGTAAAGAACCGCACTCGAGTGATCCCGACAAACAACACCAATTCTTGCGTTACCGGGTTGCCTTTTGCGGCCCCATCGGTATTGATCTTGATCCGGCCTACGGGGGGAGGTTTCCGGCATGCTCTGCCTTGCCTCTCATGTCCCTCAACCCCCTCTTCGGGATGCCCAAGAGTAGCTTTGATTCTCTTCATTAACAAAAATAGCAACAGTTTCTGTGACTTTGCTCCAGATGACCTGCCAAACGCCGTCAATCGAGGAGAAAGTGTTTCTAAAGATCCGGGCATTTCTCTCCAACCAAACTTGCCACCAAATGAAGAGAAAGCCTAACTTCCAGCCAGTTCGGAGAGCTAAGGAATTGAACCTGCCCCTTTTCCATTTTTCCCAAATATTGGTACGGTTGAAAACACCATTAGCCTGGAGTTTAAATTGAGAGAACCGGCGTTCCCAAATCTGATGAGTAAAAGGGCACTCAAAAAACAAATGATCTGCAGTTTCCTCATGTTGGAGGCATAAAGCACATTGAGAGGGGCCATTGAAACCCCTACGTCTGAGATTGTCAAAGGTGAGAAGACCATTATGCATAAGTTGCCAAGCGAAGAAATTCACTTTCGGCCAACCCTTTGAATGCCAAATCCTTCTCCAATGCTTGAACCGGAAAAGAGTGTGGGGGAGGCTCGGGGAGGATCTCTTCATATCCGGCCTTAAGCCGAATAGACCCCAAGGCTTCCATAGCCCCGAGGCTAATTCATCTTCCTCATCCTTCCCCGTGAGGAACCTTTACGACAAGATTTTTTTTGCGGGATGGGCGCCAACTCCGGAGAGACAGTAATTGGCCACTCCTCCCACCGCTTAAACTTTTTAAATTTATACCCCCCCAATTGACTGGTAAGAAGATAATTATCAATATGGATCCAGCCCTAGGCTTCTAAGGCGGTCATGATTGGTTGTAGCTCAGGGAACATGACAATAATGGGCGGATGTTGGTCCCAAGAGTCAGTCCAGAAACGAGCCTTGTCTCCTCTCCCCACTTTCCAAAATAATTGATCTTTGATAATCTGGGACCCAAGCTTGAGAGTCTGCCACACTAAGGATCCAGTACCTTCCAAGGGAAAGTGACCCACCTCATTGGGATGAACATGTCCCAAATATTTATTGGAAAGAATTCTGTTGAAGAGGGAGGATGGCTGAGAAATCCACCTCCAATACAGTTTTCCAGCCAAAGCTCTGTTATTAAGCATAGAACTTCTCAAGCCCGACCCTCCTTTGTCCTTAGGGTCGGGTAACTTTGTCCCACCCAACCAAGGCCCATTTTTTCTTCCCTTTTGCGCCTTCCCATAAAAATCTTCTAGCCATTTTGTCCAGCTCTTTCCAGATGGTATGAGGGGCACCAGTATTGAGAATTTATAGATCGGCAAAGCTTGTATAACCGACTTCAGGAAGGTTAATCTACCCCAGTAGCTTAGCCATTTATGGGCCCAATGATTCATTCTGTCTTTGATGCACGCTACTGATTCTTCCAGATGTCAATTTTTAACTTTTTGAAATGAAGGGGAACGCCCAGGTAAACAATTGGAAGAGAAGTCCTTGTGAAGCCCAGGATCTCAACAACACGCTCCTGTAGCCGTTGGTCAAGATTGAAAAAGACCACTTTGGACTTCCTGACATTTAGAACCTGATTTGAAGCCCTTAGGTAGAAATTCAAAGTATCTCTGATTCCTCTAGCTTCCCGAAGAGTGGCCGCACCAACCAGGCCAGTATCATCCACAAATTGCAGGTGAGTCAGAGTTTCCTCCCCAACCTTGATACCAAAAAGCAGACCTTGCTGCCTTCTCCTCGAAACTGTCTGCCCAAACCTTCAGCCAAGAGAAGGAAGAGATAGGGAGAACAAGGGTCACCCTGGCGGAGACCACGTGTGGCGCCGAAAGGATGCGAGGGAAGGCCCTTGATGAGAACAGAAAAAGAGGGAGAAGAAACACAACTCATAACCCAATCAATCCATTCCTGAGAAAAGCCAAAGGCAGCCATCATTTTCGACAAGAAGCACCACTCCACCCGGTCATAAGCCTTGGACATATCCAGTTTAATGAACATTCCTTTGTTGCCCGAAGTTTGCATTGAATGGATGGCCTCCTGGGCCAAAACCACCCCATCCAAGATTTGTCTTCCCTCAACAAAGCCCCCCTGTTCAGGAGAAATGATGCTATGAAGAAGGGGTTTAAGCCTCTCAACCATTATCTTAGTGATGATTTTGTAGATCACATTGCATAAAGCAATAGGCCTAAAATCTGAGATATGAGTCCCCGCTTCCCCTTTTGGAATTAAAGCAATGAAGGTGTGATTGATCGCCCTGAGCATTCTTCGATTGGATCTGGATTCCTCAGTAATAGCCAGAACATCCTCCTCCAAGGTGTCCCAGAAAGCCTAAAAAAATTCAATAGGAAAGCCATCTGGACCAGGAGATTTTCCAGTACTCATACCAAAGACCACATTTCTCAGTTCATCCCTTTCAATGGGTCTAAGCAGGGCCTGATTGTCCTCTTCAGAGATAATAGGAGGAATAACATTAAGAACTTCGTTACGAGCCTCAACATCTTACTTGCATACTTTCCTTAAAAAGTTTAGAAAAGTAATCGATAGCATGGGAATGCATGCCAGGAAGAGTATCGAAGACATTTCCATGTTCATCTTTGAGAACTTCCATATTGTTCATCTGTCTCCTAGCACAAGCTGACCGATGAAAAAATTTGGTATTTCTGTCCCCCTCTAATAACCAAGTATTTCTAGCCCTCTGTTTCTAGTATATCTCCTCTTGGTTGTCAATGTCCTCAACCGCTTTACGCAGTTCATCATCTTCAAATTTGAGTTGCTCAGTAATTGATCCTTCCCTAAAAAGTTTCTGAACCTCCTCCCATCTAGCCACCAAGGGGGCCCTTTGGGACTGGAAATCCGACTTGTTTCCTTTCCTCCACTATTTCAATTGAATTTTGACAAATTGAAGCTATTTATGAAATTTGAACATTGCTGTCCCAAAATGTGGACGGCCTTCTATCCACCATTGAGTAATTTTCTGTCGAAGGTCCTCCTTTTGTAACCAAAAATTCTCAAATTTAAAAGGCCTATGGTGCTGCCCTCTCGAAGTCCCTCCCTCAAGCAAAATGGGAAAATGATCCGAAATAGGGCCCTCCAAAATCTGGAACTTAAAAGTCCATTTAACAAAAGCCTCCTCCGAGACCAAAAAGCGATCTAACTTGACCTTCCTGCTATGTGGCTCCTTTCTCTTGTTTGTCCAAGTGAAAAAAACACTAGGGCCTTGAACGTCCACTAAATTAAAGGCCTGAACTTGGGCAATCAGAAGCCGGTCCCCTGGATCCAAAACAGGGGAGCCACCTTCTTGGTCCCGAACAGATAATTTTGCATTAAAATCCCCTGCAATAATCCAGTCATAACACTCCCTGTAAGCTCTCATGTTGTGAACAACGTCCCATTGGAGCCTCTGGCCATCAAGATCTTGGGCCCCATAAAAGTTGGTGATTAGGACCTGCTCAGAATTGAAGTTATTTCTGAAGAGAGAAGTAAGTACACCCCTGCAAGCTATATGTTCTAAAGCAGTCCAGACCGAGAGGGTTCCAAAGGGTAACAATTCCAACTGAAGCTCCTTGGGCAGCCACGTCCATATACCCAGCTCCCCGCTGATTTTAGTAGCAATTTTACTCATAATATCTAAAGACATTTTGGTCTCTGAAGAAGCAAAAAGTCTATTTTACGGTTTTCTAAGAGTCTTTGAACAGCAGATTGATGGGTTCTCTTGTTTAAACCCCTAACATTCCAAGATTGAATAATCATTGAAAACCTTGAGAGCAGTAAGAATCAATGGTCCTCACCAATCCTCCATTGATTAGCTTATCTCCTTGCGTTGTTAGTAGTTCCTTATTGGATTTTCTTCCCGCTCCTTGAGAGTTATTGTTTCTAGATCTCTTTTCCACCTGGGTAATCCCTAAAGCAGGCCTTTCTCTATTTTTATCTGCATTTCCCATGGTGACATCTTTGATAGCCGGCTGTGCTGGGGAGTGTATAACCAATGCCCCTGGATTCTCTGACTGCAGGTTCTCAGCTGGCACAGTCACCTGTTCTACTACAGGAGTGAAGGAAGGAGAAACAAGAGGTGGAGTGTTGACATTCTCACCATTCCCAACCACTCCCTCCATAGATTGGTCCTCTAGATCCACTAATGACTTAAAAATTTCATATCGATTGTTTGGCTTGAGCTGTACCTGCTCCTTGCCATTTTCTTTTTGTTTCTCTTTCGTTTCACCTGTTCAAAGCCATCCTGCTGAGCATCAGGTCCTGGAGAATTGCTAGAGGGTTCATTGACCGGATTGGACTTACCCTCTCTAGGGCGGTTTGACATTCCGCTCGGAGCCTCCATTTTTGTGCTCACTACGTTTGGGCAGAACCTTGCCAAATGTCCATGCTTATGGCATACTCGGCACTCGAAAGGTAGGGCCTCATAGTCTAGTCTGCTTGGATCCGGGGTACTCCTGCAAGCTCAAGTTCCACCTCAACTGGTAGAGGCTGACTAATGTCCATCTCTACACATATTCTAGCAAAGACAGCGAGTATTACCCTCTATGGTATCTTTGGAGACTCCCAAAAATCTGCCTAGGGAATTACCTATTAGTTCCAACACCTGCTCACCCCAAAACTCCATCGGGAGAGCGTACAGCCGGATCCAGACCGGGACAGCCGTGGGTTCGATGCGGGGGTCGAAACCCACTCTCCGAGGGTTGGACAAATAACCCTGTTTGGTCCGTGGTTTCTCTTTTATGATTCAAATGCTCTGTTTCTATCTGCTAAAGAAGAGAAACTTATGATGAAATACCCATTGCTTATAGGCCATAAAGAGTACTCACCGTGTGGCTCCCAGTTCTGGCGGACCCAGGTATGCAGAAAATTTAGTGTGGGCCGGATGCCCATGAATTTGCAGATCAAGTCGTGATTAGCGCGGTAGACGATTGTATCTTCGACCAGCATTGGTTCTATTACAATCTTAGGCCTGGAAGTGGATTGCGGGAGGCATCCATTAACGCGGTGAGCATTTGGGCCATTGGCAACATTCTTGAGTATCGTTTAAAAAGCATTCCATCGAGCTCCATCGGTGGAAGGCGAGGGATTATCCTTCAACTTCTCGGCATATGAAGTCTTTCTCCCGGCGGGAGAAGCCGGAGGGAGACCCCATCGGGCCCTCCGGGACCACTAAAGAACCTTCAGACGAAATCAAAATCAACCCCCCAATGCCCCAGGCAAGATCTTTGGGCCAGAATCCCTCGAGCAACACCAGATGCCGTCACAGAAATTTTCCCGCCAAATCGCCAGAGCCCGTTTCCTGAAACTCTTTATTGTTGAATGTAGAACCTCTTGATTTTAATATATTATTTCTTAAGAAAATTTTGGGTTTAGTTCCATTTATAAAAATATGAAATTTGAAGCAATTTAAGATTTTTAAGGCCCTAGTGGAAAATCAAAGTAACCATGAAATCAAAAGATAAGCATAAATGGTGGAGAAGAATACATAAAAAATGAATTTAAAATATTTTATGAAACCCTTGATAAATAGAGAGAAACAAAATAGATACACTCCACAAAAAATAAAGTGTCTAAAAGAAAGTATAGGATATTGGTTCAAATATCTAGATGCAAGGTTCAATCCAAGATCTGGTCAAAATTTCTTTAGGAAGAAGTAGTGAATATAATAGCACACATTTAAAATAGGTCCCCTATACTACACATAGACAATATCACCCTTGAAAAAGCTTAGACTAAAAAGAAGCCTACAATGAAGTTTTTTAGAATATTTTATTTTAAGGCCTATACACATGTACAAGGTAAGATTAGAGTTGGAAAATATGATACTATAAGTATATTTTTATTGGATATAATGATGGAAAAAGGTTTATGGGTTGTATGATCCACACATTAAGGATATCTTCAAAAATAGGGATGTAAAAATTAATGAAAAAAACTAAGAAAATATTTCAAATCCTTCTCCATGAATTGTAATTGAAGATGATGATAAAAATAACACTTTTGAAGTTGCTAATAGTTAAAAAATAGATCCAAGTGATAGTGAACAAAGTCCCCTTATAAAGAAAAAGGTAACATCCAAAAAATCTATAAATATAGTAAACAATTTGAATGAAATAATAAGACCACTATCATGATAACTAATAATATAAATCTTATGATGAGGCCAAGGGTAAAAAAGAATGTGAATAATTCATTAAATTTGAATTTAATTCCTTAGTGAAACATTAGACTTGGAATTAGGTTCAAATTCTAGTTGAAAATATACTATTAAAATAGAATGGATATAAAGAAATGTCTAAATCTGATGGAATTTGGAAAATATAAGGACATACTAGTGACTAAAATCTATTCTCAGAAAGGTATTAAATATAAAGAAACATTTGCTTCATTTTCTAAGATTAGCATAATTATGATAGCTATAGTAATGGCAAGATATTTCAGATGATATATATATATCAGAAGGATATCAATAATGATTTTCTTAATGATGGAATTGAGGAAGAAACTTATATAATTCAACAATTAGTATTTGTGAAAAGAGTAAAATATCATTTAGTATAAAAATTGCAAAGGCCATTATATAGGATATACAAGCATCAAGAGATTGGTATTCAAAGAGTGATAAATAATTTAAATATGAAGGGTCTAAAAGTGATCCATATGATTCAAACTTATGTGTAAATTCTTATGATGAAGCTAGAGTACTCATTGTTGTACTTTATGTGGATGACCTTCTTATCATAAGTAATTATGCATATAATATTGGGGGGATAAAGTTAAGATTATGGAATAAATTTGAGATGATAGATTTAGGACTTATCTATTATTTTCTTGGCCTCCAAGTGTGGGAAATGGAAAAATATATTCTTCTTTTACAAATAAGGTGTGCTAATGACTTGTTGGTTAGGTTTAGGATGTAGAATTATATCAATGCTTCTAATTCAATCCAACAATGATAAAATTGACTAAGGATATGGATAGTGATAATGTTGAAAAAATACTTTATCAATAATTTATTGGTAGGTTATAACTCATACTAGGACAAATATTTCTTATTCATTTAATATAGTCTTTAGATTCATGTTGTCTCCTAAGGTTCCAGATTGGACAACTGTTAAAAGAATTTTAAGATATGTGCATGGCACTCTAAATATGGATCTTCACTGCTCAACTCATGTATAATTGGTTTTTATAGGGTACTTTGATTCAAATTGGATAAACTACTTAGATGATAGGAATTCTACCATAGTATATGTTTTCTCTCTTGGTTTTGGATCCATTCCTTATTCAAATAAGAAGTAAACTATAGTTGCCTTGTCAAACCAAAGAGGTAGAATATACAACTACAAATAAGGTAACCAAAGAGGCTAAATAGTTGAGATTGATTATTTAGATGGGACCTACTATACTATATTGTGATGATAAAAATACCATCTAGTTTTTCAAAAGTATCTAGTATTTTGTACTTGTACCAAGCATATTAAGATTTATTATCATTATATCAGGTAACTTCTTGAACAATAGGTACTTGAGCTTGAATATTGCCAAACTAAGAAATAAATAGTAGACATACTTCATAAGGGTTTTAAATGAGATAATATTTTTCATATTAGGAATATTTTAGGTATAAGTGCAGTTGTATGAATTTTAATGTTGGGTTATCATTCAAAGAGGATTATTATGCTATATCAATAGCCTAATATTGTTGTAACCCCTAATAGTAAAGGAGGAAGTTAGAAATATGTACTATTAAGGTTGAATACACAATGTTTAGTTTCTATTTTTAGTTATGATGCATCTCAATCTACTTAGTTTGTTGCTATATTAGTGTGAGTTATCCCAATTAACTTATCATATTTCTTGTCTTGGTATATGCGTTATAGTGTTTGGTGATTTGTCATAGGTGGTCTAATGAGTTGTCCTAAATTGTAACCATGAGGTATATTTCTTATTATCAAATCTTGAGTCTATATAAAGTATAAAAAATGCAATGAGCCAAGGTGTGGGTCATAAGCCTCATTATAACACAATCATCGTTTTTGATCATACTACATGCTCGCTAATTTATTTTGTGTAATTTCTTTGTCAATGAATCTTATTATTTTTTAAGAAAACATGAACCATTACATTTTTAGAATATTTTTGAATTTTGTTCAGTTGTCATATGAAATAAGATAAAGGTTATAACTCTATTATTGTTAACAATTTTATGCTCTAAAATATACGATGAAAATGTGAATATTTTGATGCTTGAGATTAAAAGTACTATTTATAATTGTGTCATTTATTATAATTTTACTATGTATGCTTTTATATGATTTTATCACTTGAATTCATTTAACTTTTGTATTGAATTTATACTAATTTCATTGGTAAGGACCAAGGTTTGGTTGATCAATGCTAAAATAACTTTCAAGTTAAGTTTATGCAATTTAATGTATGACACAAATCTGTGATTTTGTTGAAATGTGTAAAATAATAATGATACAAATGAATTTAAATACTTTGTTGTGTTTATTCGTGATCACTTTTCCTTCCCCATAAATTTATTTGTGTTCCTCTTCTTTGCAAGTGGATCAAGGTGTTTGCTCTTTGCATCTGATGATTCCATTCAACCTATTACTTTATATACACCTCTAGAATTTCAAGACACTATTTCTATAGGCATGCAAAAAATCACTTTTTTGAGTTGATACCTTCACTTTAAATAGTCATGAACTATTAATTAACTATTTGTTTGAGTCAACCAATTGAAAAAACTAATTTTTAACTTTACAATTTATTAATTAGTTATTTGTCTAAGCTTATCAGATATTAATTGACTATATGCCCAATTTTATCAACTTTTAAATAACAATCTAGCAACAATATCAAATACCATGTTTGCTAAATTTAGTGGGTGGAATTGTTTTTGTTAATTAAAAAAAAGCTAAAATTTTATTTTTTGGTGCTCTCAGTGTATACATACATCTACATGTAATCTCTAAATTTAGAATATAAAGAATGTGGCATAGTACAATTTGTACCATCCCATATAATGATCATATTTAAATATAGAATCTAATTTGAGGTATTGATTTATGAAATATAGCCATTAACCAATAAAAGTTGATTGCAATATACTATTAATTGACTATTTGTTTGAGTTTATAAGTTATTAATTGGCTATTTATATAAGTTTATCAACTATTAAATAACAAGAGCCCCAATATTAAATTTCATGTTTGCCATCAAATGGGATTATCTCAACTAGTTAAATTCCTCGACTTTTAAGGAGACTTGCTAGAGAATATATTACATTATTGGGTACATATAAATGTACCACCTTTGGTACATTACTAGAGTAGGAGTTTACTTTAGAGTAAATTTATGTAGTTACTTCAACATGTAATAAATTCACAAGTGTTAGAATGTGCAATGATGTAAATGTGCATGTAGTCCACATGTACATGAGTCATAGGATAGATTCAAAGATAGAGTAAGGGCCAAGGAACCTATCTTCCTATAAAATGGCCTTATAGTGAGTGAAGTAATGTGAGGAGAGAATATAGAGTGTTCAAAGTATAGATTGATAGTGTGGTACAATATAGCTCTTTCAAAAAAGTTTATGGAGTGTTCATGTCCTCCATTATACTACATTGTACTATTTTTGTAAGCTTTCATTAATGGTATATTTTTGAGTTATTGCAAAATTTTCTCTTATCATTTTCTTGCATATTATAGTACCATTATCATATAGATATCTTAGATTGCTTATCTTACATCTTGTGGTTGTATTTCCTATATCATATACTCATCAAAAGCTAACAATGGTATCAGAGCACACGATAGATCAAATAGGAAATAGGGAGACCCACAAGTGAGATTGAGAGAAATCCATAAATCTCATTTATAGAATTTCTGAGATTACATTTGGCTAGAGTATTTCCACAGGGTTGTAGAAAAACTCGTGAAGACTAGGACTCAACAAGGATTCCACTAGATTGAAAAATCAACTAGTGAAGATTGATCATCTCTAGATTTAGAATTTCTTCCATTACAATCCTAATACTTTGTTGTAGAAAAAAGGAGATTCAAAGAAAATTTGGGAATCTTCTGTTGGGACTAAAACTAATGGGATTATTTTATTGATACAAGATGAGTTACATATATAGGTAGAAGGCCTATATGATAAACTGACAAGTGTCAATATAAACTAACAAGTGTCAAAACAGAGGCATAGTGCACTTTAATTCTAACATTCCCCCTTAAAGTGCACTATCCTAACTAAAGAAGAAAAAAAAAGAGTCAACATTAGGTAACATTCCCCCTTAATGTTGACTTCTCTAAAACAACCTATCATCCTCTCTTATTGCTGATTTGGTCTAGGATCATGCTCTTTGGGCTTGGCTCTCCAACTGTGAATAATGCTAGATTCACTATGTATACATCTTGGTCTGTTGCCTCAGGGTCAGCCACTTCGATGGGTCTGTTGCCACTGGGTCAGCCGTCTAAGTGCCTCAGGGTCATCATGGGTGCCTCAGGGTCAGCCACTTCTAGGTCTATTGCCTTTGTAGGTCATCCTCAGAGGATGTTGCCTCTCGTAGGTCACTGACTAGATCCACCATGAATATCAAGTCCCTCATCATGGTGAACTCAATCTATAAGGTGTCGATCTCTGCCGAAAATGCACCTTAATACATAAGATAAAACGAGCCATGAAATACAATAAAATGAGCCATAGAAGCCAAATATGGAGGAGAAGAAGAAAGAAGAATAGAAGAGAATCTTCTGAAGTGTCTTCGTCTGTAGTCTTCAGAAGTAGATCCAAAAAAAACCTCGGATAGAGTCTAGGGTGTCTATGTCTGTAGTCCCTAGAATAAGTGTCCTTATGGTGACCATGTCATCCCATCGAAATGCATGGGTAACTAGCCGCTGCATTCGCCAAGTGTATAGAAAAGATCACTAGGTACAAGGATCACATATAAAATTACCTTGGGAGTGTCGAGTACAACCGAGAGTGCACTCCAAGGTATAAAAATTTGAGGCTAAAAAACTCAAATGAAATAGTCTCAAAAATTACAAATGGACACCACCATTGTGTCCGTCGCAAAAAAATGTTTCCAACGACCATAAATACCCCTATACTTGTATGTGAATGGGACCCTCAAAATTTGGAAAACAATACCATGCCTCTTTAGGCAGCAAATACACATTGCACTATGGTGGAATCGCACTATGGCAGAATAAAAACATCATCACAATTTTCCTTTCGCAAGGAAATTACATGGGCCCACTTAGACCATCCTTGAAAAAAATACAGAGCCTTTCACTTCATGTAGGCATACATTAAAAAGTGGCCTTATTGTCGGCCATAAACACTGAAATAATAAAATATTCATCCCAAAAAAAAAATTGGTCCCCTTCCACTTAATAAACCATGCCCCCTTTTCAAATTAAAATAACTATGCCCCCATGCTTTCAATTAATGGCCATCCTCATGGCCAAAAAATATAATATGCCCCATTTATATATGCCCTTTCAGCAAGCATCTTCAAATAAAACAACTCAGCCTCAGAGAACATCCATGCAAAAAATGACCTGGCACATCCACATGTTTGACATTGCCATAACACAATAACAAATCTGTTTGAAATTTGGAAAAAACTCTTCGTGGTGTCATGTACTGCTCCAAAAAATAGGCATCAAAGCAAGACTTCAACACGTCATATGTTCAACACGGGATGACGTTCACGGACATCACAAGGACGATGATGTAGCCCGATGACCTCCACTTCAAACTGAGGAGAGCAACAATCAATGATGAACGTCACACCATAACTTCTCTAGATTTATTTTTTCAACGTCGCCATGACACCATCAAACAGGCAGTCATGGAATAGCTCCACCGGAGACTCCACTTGTTATTCTTCCTCGACCAATTATAGTTGAAGACACCATTATGCAGCTATTCATACATCAAACTATGACTTTCATAACTTCACTAATTAATCTCAATACATCTTCAGTCGGGCTAAACTCCAGGTTTCTCCAACATAACTCTCAGTCCATGCAGTTGTGCAGGCCATCAAAATAGTTTTAAAAAAATTGGAAAATATCTTCAACTGCATGTTGTTCATGGCAGTAAAGGTGGAGCGGCCCATAGAAATTTTGACATAGGTGCGACCAGACGATTTGCGCAATCTCTCCATGATAACAACGGTGATCGGTAACGACACATCTGGAATGCATTCCCATAAATTTGCAGTTCTCCATATCATCCGGATTGCGCCAGATATAGTCTCTCGGGTGCAATATTCAAGTTTTGTCACAACATAAGAAAAAAATAACATGCACCAGATTTCACACTATTTTTATGAGTACGGTCTTCCATGCATCGCCATGTTAGTCATCTCCCTCTGTGCCTCTGGCAATGCAGCAAATTTTTGCTTATCATGATTGGAAATGGTGTTCACTCATGTTGCGGCACACAACCATCACATTCTCCATGCAAACATAGCACTGGAAAATTCTTTCACGATGCTCCTGGGTTATTGTCTGAAAAAATCCTCCATTGCGTGGTAGCAACACACCACTCCGCAGCAAATAAACCAATAATTGGGGCCAAATTTGTACAGTCTGTAGAATGCGTATTAGGATACTTCTCCAACTTGGCAGCGATCGGGTCTCTTAGCTCGAAGAACATGGTGATGAAAACATTCTGTCACCTTCGCACAACATGAACGCATCGCCCAACAGTCTATCACCTTATGCTATTCGACTATTAAGTGGCATGTGCGCATTGTAAAAAAAAAATTGGTACTGAAACATCAAATTAAAAAACAAACAATGGCCAAACAAATACAATCGAGATAAATCCCGTCCGCATGGCGATGAAATTTAGCTCGATAGAAAGTGTAGGAGATGAAGAATCTTAATCGTGACCATCGTGGGAATAAAAATACAGCTCCAGCAGCTGAATCACCGCCCTTGCAGAGGTCGTTCACGAATGAGTGCCACAACGCCACCGACACTGCTTTTACTCCGCCGCCATATGCAGTTCGCATTCTTCTTCTTTGATTTTTTTTTGCTTGCCAGGTATCTCATGAGATGCCATAGATTCCATTTTCGTAGCTGTAGAGTACCTTCCCCATCATCCAACAACAACGAAGAAGAAGACAAAAAATAAATTCCCCCCTCATTGTCCTTGTTCATAGCAAAGCCCACACATTTCAGATCCAGTGCCAGGAAAAAAAAAATGTCTTCCACATCATCTTTAAAAATTAAAAAAATCTCCATCGCTTTATGGTTTTTGTCTTCGCTCAAGACCTTCGTGTTTTGCGTCAACCTTCAGGTTCCCGGGCGGGAGCACCACAATGCCATCTTTTATTATTGTACAGAGGATCCAATCCCCATCGGGTCATTGCTCTATCACTTTATCCATGATGATGATGCCTTCCGTAACACACAGTTCAAGCTGGTGGTTGCCAACCGTGGCCCTCATGATCCAGGGGCCGACACCCTTGTTTGCCTCCAACAGGTGGCGCACCAACTCCTCCTAGGTGACGCACGATGCGCACACCACTCAAATCAAGGGGAAGCTACAGATCTTGTAGAACTCCAACTCCAAAAGGATCGCTCAGACACCGCCGCAGCCGCAACAGGAAAATGATCAGTACCTTGCCAAGAAAAATGAGGTGGACAAGGAGTTTTTTTTTTTTTCGAGGGGCTACATTCCCTTCAGTTTTAGAAGGGGTAAAACCTGGTCCATTTCAAAACTTCTTTCTTCCAAATTTCCAGTGCTATAGCTAACAGAAGATCAACAACATTGGAGGGAAGTTTTTCAATAGTCCCATTGTAGAACCTTTGAATGTCCACTAACATTCTTCCATCATCCCTCGTCACAAAATTGATTGCCACACCCTTCCTTCCAAATATGCCACTGCGATCAATTCGGTGTAGGTAGTTTTTTGGCTGAGTGGGAAGATCATAGTTGATAACCAGTGATACTTGCTGGACATCAATACCTTGATGAACATGGGAAGATCCAGAACGGAACTCCCTCATAATAATATCTTGGTATATTTGGGGGCAGCCATTAATTTTCAAAAATCTGGTTTTTGATTCATCCATCAAGGATGAAGAGCATACTCCCTATTTTGAAAAAAAATGGGGGAAAATTGAAAAAATGGGAGGGAAAAAAATGAGGGAAGGAGGGAGGATTTCCATGAGGGAAATCCCCCCTCAAGGGTTTCACAGGCAGGAGAGGGAACCTGCTCTGATACCAAATGTTGGGACTAAAACTAATGGGATTATTTTATTGATACAAGATGAGTTACATATATAGGCAGAAGGCCTATATGATAAACTGACAAGTGTCAATATAAATTGACAAGTGTCAAAACAGAGGCATAGTGCACTTTAATTCTAACATCTTCCTACATAGAGCTAGGAATAATATCTTCTTTAGAACCAATGCAAAACCATAAGCAACAAGAGGAAGATTGGAGATTTAGAGGCTTGAAGAAAATGTCTCATTACTAGATATTACAGACCTACAGAGTGCAGGAGAAGAAAATGCCATAGTAGCCTTACTACTAATTCAAGTGACTCTAGAGAAGAGTCCAAGAGAAGATAGGAGATTGGTGATCTCCATTGCAGATTGAAGAAATTATTGAAAGAAATTGAAAAAGACCTAGGCGATGTCTCAAGGAGAAAAAAGAAGGTTTGGAGAGACTTATTATAGATTTCATAGAAGGCCACTGGAGGAGTTCCTAGGAGAACTCATTGGAGAAATTCACTACCAAGAAGAAGTTCCTGATAGTGAAGAAATTGGGACAATTATTGCCATCCAACAATAAGCCCAAGAGAGAAATATTTGGAAAGGAATTAGCCAAACTTCAAAATACCTCAAGACTTTCATATTCTTGAGAAGAAGGCCTAGATTGAAGTCAAAATTTGACAAGGAGAATGAAGGAGAAAAGAGCCAAACATTACTACCAAACCTGAGAGGTTTGAAGATTACATTTGAAGGCAATAAAGTAAATCAAATATTATTGCAGACATTAGGTTTGATAGAATTAATCAAACCTAATATATAGGTTACAAAATAGGAATATAACCATAGCCACGCTAACTACGCTAACCATAGGAAATAGCGCTAACTGACTAACAACTAACCTAGGATATTTAGATATTAACCTAGGATAAGAATGATAAATATCTAGAAGGTAAAAGTAAATAGTAAAGGTAAATGTAACTACTCTTTTACCTAGTGGAGTAAATGGTAAATATCCCAAGTAATGGAATATTACTCTAACATCCCCCCTTATTACATTATTTGGGTAATACATACATATCCTCCTATACAATAATATTTGGGTAAAGTATATAACTACCCCAATATAGTGGAAGAAAATGTTGATCTGTTGGTTCTTTGCTCTATCACAGTGCTCTGGCTGCTCCTAAGCAAATAAATGGGTCATTCCACACTTTGTCTTCACACCAACGAATGCCCTTATAGTAATCACTTCATCCAACTAAATTGCATGGGTAACTAGCCACTGCAATCGCTAGGTGTAGTAGAATATATCACTTCATATGAGATTCAATCATTTAAAATATGAATTTGCAAAAGATAAGGTAGCTAAGGTGTCGGTCATTGCCAAAAATGCACCCTTATAAGTTCCCCCCTTCTCATTGCAAAACATGTATTTAATTTCTGAAAGAAGTATGACTAAGGTGTCGGTCGCTGTCGAAAATGCACCCTTTTAAGTCTTCTTCTCTATTTACAAAAATCAGTGAAGAAAAGAAATGTATTTCCCCCTTTAATTGCAAAAGATGTGCAACTCAAGAGTTTTGTGAAGGATTTTACAAATATTGCCTCCTAGGCAATTTTACACCACAAAAAGTCCCTCCTTTTGTTACAAGGACTTCAAACACCTAGAATTTGCTATTTATGAAGCCTAAAAAAGGTACAATCACCTCTTATTGCAAGTACTTCAAACAAAAACTTATGCTATTTATGAAGCCTAAAAAAAAAGAGAGAAAAATGGTGCTTTGCCCATGGTGACAAATGTGTTTTCCCTCTACAATATTGTTTTAGCAATGAGCACTCCTCGTGCTGTCTTTGAACCAGAATCAGAATCAAAATGAGACACTTCACTAGAAACATGGCTTCTGTGATATGCCTTTGCCATTTTAGTTTTGCTTGTTTTGAAACCAACACTAAATGGTGTCTTGGTTGTCATTTTTACAAGTTGTGCAAAACTATGTTTTCTAGGCAATTTTATCAAAAAATTCACCAAATCATCCTTCCTTATTGCAAGTACTTCAAGCATGGTTGCTATTATGAAGTCTAAAAGAAAAGATATAATTTTGATGACTTCTACTTTTCTGATTGCCTTTACAAGTTTTATTTCCCTCTTATCAAAATATGTGTTTGAAGGAAGAAAGGAATTATCCCCCCTTAGTGCAAAGGATTACAACTTTTAAGGTTCCTTATTTTCAAAAACTTGTTCTTTCTTTTGATTACCCTTAAAAGAGTACCAAAAGATAATTTAATCAAACAAATATTTAATGGCACCTGCCTTAACACCCTTCAAGAAGGATGAAAAGTTTGAGGAAATTAAGCCAAACAAATAAGAGTGAATTAGGGGTTTTGTTGATTTAGGAGAGAATATCAAGTGAAATTGGCTTTAAATCTATGCATGGATTTACACAAATTTGTGAAATTTTGGGGTTTAGTGTGTTCTTGATTCTATGACTTATAATTACAAAATGAAATAATGCAATAATAAAACAAGAATTCCCACCAAAATATTATCACCTAGGTGTCGGATGCAACCGAAAATGCACCTAATTTGCCAATGAAGGTGTCGAGTAAAATCGAAAATGCACCTTTTTAATTTTTGCAACAAAATGTGTATTTGTGTTGTACAAAAAAATGATATTTTATGTCTCCACTTTGTTTACAATTTTGCAAAAGAAGTACAAATGTTGTCTTCCCCCCTTAATTTTGCAAAATTTACAAATCGAGCACTCCTTCCAAGACAAGTCGACACATGACCCACATTTGGAAGGCTTCCAGAACTAGTCGACACACGACTTAGTTTTTGTGGACCCAAGGTTACAATTTCTTCGCAAATGTGCAAAAAAAATAGATGTACAATTTCTTGTCTTTTATCCCTCCTTGGAGAAAACAATTGCACAAATTTTGGTCTTTGAATTTTGCAAGTTTTGGTGACTCCTTGTGTTACAATTTTGGAAAAGAAGAATCACAAAATGTGATATTTCCTCCTTTTTATTATGCAAAATTAACAAGGATTTTGGGAGAAGAATTGTAGGCTTCAATTTTGCAACAAAATGGGTCTTCTAGTTTGCAAAAAAAATAGGCTCTTATATGTTCTTATATCTCCATTTGGGTGAGAAAACAAAAGCACTATTTGTTGTTGTAATTTGCAAAAAGAGATCCTTGAAATTTTCTATTTGAATGCAAAAAATTTAATAAATCTAAGCACTTATTTAATTAATAATAAAATAAATTTTGCATAAAACCAATGTGATTTGAAAAAAAATTGATTTTAATACAAAAAAATTAAACTATTAATTAAAAAGGATTAAATAATTAAAAGATTTACAAAAAAAATAAAAAATACCTTAAGTATGTTGTTCGACCCTTTTTAGCAAAATTTATATTGAAAGCGTCGTCGGGGAGAATCGAACCCGCGACCCCGTGGGACACAGCCTTGGGCTGGCTCGTTGAGCCAGTCGGGCTGTCCCGCCCGACGAGCCTTGATGGGGAAAGCCTTCTCTTGGAAGGCTTCCCGGCGTCGGAGTGGAAGTAAAGTGGGATTAATCCCACATGCGTCCTGCGGACGCAATTTTGTGGTTTAAAACCACGAAGGCGCCGAACAACCTTTGACTGCCTTTGGGTAGTCTGTCCAAAATGAACCTTTTTGCCCCACCTACCAATCAAACGATGCCACGTCAACATCCAACCGATCACTTTCCTCGACTCGTCGAAGTAATCAGATCCTGCCACGTGTCTAAGTCCAGGTGTCCGAATTGAGTCATATCAGATCCATTGTCTGCCACGTGTTGCAGATCTAGTAGTATAGGTGTTAAGCTAGTGCAGATCTAGGGTCACCAGGTCAGCACCTCGATCTAGTGGTAGTGCCATGTGTCATCGGGATGCATTCTAGTTTCAAAGATTATCGCATAGTGGTCTGTCTCAAAATTTGTCCATGTTTCCTCCCACGGAGGGTGCTCCTGCCCTCACGTGGAGGTCCATTGAGGTCATGGGTGGTCACCGGTCATCAGAGGCTCCTCTTTGATTGACGATTGATCGTTAGTCGCTGGAGGCTCCTCTTCAGTCGACGATCGATCGTATGTAACCAGAGGCTCCTCTCTAGTCAATTGTAGACCCTGATACCGATCGGGTTTGGGCCTTGACAGGGTTGTCACCTGTCAGGGACCTATCAGTTCACCTAAACCATGGTCAGGTCGATGTAGACTGGTTGTTGAAGTCTCCTCTTCGATCAATTACTACCGAACAATCGTTGGATAGGTCTGACAGGATTGGTCCGGTCATCAGATAAGGAGGGTATGCCTACCCTCGCTTTTTGATAACCGAATAACTAGGGCATGCCTACCCTCACTTTTTGGTTATGGACGGTGGTTCAATCGTCAAATTGTCCCAACTCCTGGTCATGATTTGGTCGATAACCAGAGTCTGGTGTCTCCTGGTCATTGGATCCAATTGGGCCCACTGTTTCCCTATCACGATCTGGTGCATCACATGCGAGCCTTGTGGTACTGCGGGACGCACCCACAATTGGGTCAATGGGCCTGCACATCGTATGCGGGCCCTATGGGCCTATGTAACATGGTTGCGTTCTCCCCTATGGGTCTGTAATGCATGAGGGGGCTGGTGGATACGTCGATAGCTCCAACGAGTAGGTCCAGTGAGCATTTCTATCTCAGGCAAAACCCTTGAAACGCATGCAAGTCAGTAGGTTCCAGCAAAATATATCCAAAAACATGGCATCGAATGACAAAGTCTGCACCCCAGGTCAAATGGAGCGAGCATCATTCACCTTGCCCATCCCCTCAGCGAATGAAATAATTAAATAACTCTAACATGAGTCATAGGATAGATTCCACTTAAGATAATTAAACATTATTTTCTAAAAATTCCAAATTAGGGAGTTATAAGGAATACTACTTCAAACATAGATTATTGAAATTTAAAAAAAATTAAACTATTGAATATTAAGGGGTACAAAAGGAAGTTCATTATTTACTTAAAGGATTTGGAAGGATTTCCTTATACTATCTCATTCTCATACTAAAGGGACAAAAGAAATCCAACCATAGAGAACTTCAAATTGATAAGTGCATAGTTCATTAGTATAAAGAAGGTGAAATAGAAGTTGATTATTGTTATTTATAAAACACTACAAAATCAACCCAAAATATGAACTTATACTTGCTAAGCACTTTATCAAAACTTACAACATAATATAATCACTAGGGAGATATAACGAAACTTACAAAACCTAAATCTTAGAAAGGTTTTATCAAAGTAGTTCACATACTCTAAACTAGGGAGTCATACGGTAGTCTACTACAAAGGATCTATCAAAAGTGTTATTAAAACATAAAGAGATAAAAATAAGAAATATGTCTACCTCAAAGAATACAGTGAACAATAATATGAACAACACTATTAGAAAGAAAAGAGCAAGTGTCATAAAAATTGGAATCAAGAATTTACTTATAAAGTTTGAAGGAGACTTAGACCTTACTTCAAAAAGGATTCATAGTGAAGCTTTAAAAGATAACTTTGAAACCATAGAATATTATCTACATGCTTGACTCACTGAAGCAATTGATAATGGAAAGAGTGACATTCAAATTCCTTTATAATTTGGTAGCATATTATATATGGCATTACTTACATTCAAATGTTACAAGGATGAGAATGTAGAACAAAGAGGGTTGATAAAATTACTTAAACTAAAAACAAAAATGGATGAATAATACCTAGAGAAGATATTTTAATCCTCATTTAGTATTGATACTTCAAATTATACTAACACAAAATATTATCACGATGCCTTAAGTGTTTAGAAACTTCTATACAAAACCTAGAAAATGATAAAAAGAACAAAGACAAAAAGAAGATACTTTTGTAAGAATCATGTGATAGTATGCCCATGTATGAAAGTACTGACTCTAAATAAAAGAATAAAAAAGAAGGAGAATAGGAATCAAATCAAGGAGGTATATAGTGCAATGTGAATTAAAGATAATACAAAGGACCATATCAAGCTGAAGAACATTTGAAGATTGAAGATCCATATTGAAGACTAAAGTCTTCAAGACCCAAATAATGTAATATAAGGGGTGTTAGAAAATATATTACATTATTGGGTACATATCAATGTACCACATTTGGTACATTACTAGAGTAGTTTACTTTAGAGTAAAGTTATGTAGTTACTTTAGCATGTAATAAATGCACAAGTGTTAGAATGTGCAATGATGTAAATATGCATGTAATCCACATGTACATGAGTCATAGGATATAGTCAAATATAGAGTAAGTACTAAGGAACATATCTTCCTATATAAATGCCTTATATTGAGTGAAGTAATGTGAGGAGAGAATATAGAGTGTGCAGAGTATATATTGAGTGTGGTACAATGTAGCTCTTTGAAAACAATTTATGGAGTGTTCATGTCCTCCATTATACTACATTGTACTATTTTTGTAAGCTTTCATTAATGGCATATTTTTGAGTTATTGCAGAAGTTTCTCTTATCATTTTCCTACATATTATAGTACCATTATCATATAGATATCTTAGATTTCTTATATTACATCTTGTGGTTGCATTTCCTATATCATATACTCATCAAAAGCTAACAAGACTCAAGTTTGAAACTTGCCAAGTGATACATACAAAATATCCAAGTTTATGCATTACCACTATGTGGTATTGATATAACATAGGTAGGGATCATTTCTTTTTTTTTATTAGATTGAGAAGAGGGGTCCCACAAAATTTTACATTAGAAGCCAAACATTACTCATAAAGATATACCACCCAAAGAAAACCCTCAATAACCCATAACAACCTAGAAAACCAAAAGAGACAATATCCCAAAATGGACAACACATCCCTACCACTCAACCACCTGTTAACTCAAATTCTTCTCTTTAACAAAAAGGAAATAAAATATTGGCTTGAAGAAAGAAAAAATACAACCCATCACAAGAAAAGAGGCATAAGCACCGATAAAAAAAGATAATCACCCTGGGAGGCATAGAACCTCTTGGGGACTTGACACAGATTCCAAAGAGGCAATACTAACCGCACTTCCCAATATAACCAATGCCACATAACCAATTTAAAAATATATATATGTTTGCTAAATTTAGTGGATTTATAAAATAGAAATTTAGTTTTAGTTTTTATTTTCTTTCCAAGTGATACATGCATAATAGCTAAGTTTGTTGTAATACACAAGACTCATTTCAATCCCATATAACCATTTAAAGAAAACATGTTTGTTAAATTTAGTGTATAATTAATTTCATCAAATAAAAACAAATTGGTTCTCTTAGAGTATACATATATTTGTACCTGAAATTTCAAAACATAAAAGAATGTGGTGTAATAAAATTTTTACCATCCCTTTTGATAATCATATTTAAATATAGAATCTAATTTGAGGTATTGATTTATAATACAACCATTTATCAATAAAATATGAATGTAATATAAGATTCTAAATATTGAAATATTTCCTTTTATTTCACCTAAATTAATACATCATTGCAATCATTGAAAAAATGTTTTAATTAATGCTTTTGAAGATCAATATATTGTTTGTTGCTCTTATACTTTCCACTAGTTGCATTCTTAATGTAAATGTAAGTGAAATCAATAATGAATGTAAACATAAACTTCTTTATACAATGGAGTAGTTAGCATGCTATGATTTAGGTTCAAATTACAATGGCCATTTATTATATCCTAAATCTTGCAAATGGTTGCATTCCAAGTCCAACAAAATTAGAATTAGGATTTGGGCATATGGAAACCCTTTTATGAGTGGATATGTACATCAATATGTTGTAGTTATAGGCCTTGATTCATATAGATAATAAATTATATTACTTTATTCACAGTTGGAAATTAATGTCCTATAATGATTTATTTTTAGGCTACATAGGGGAATTGGTAACTTCCCATCATTATATACCACCAGTCTACTATTCAATTCTATCTACTTCCACTATAAGCCCCACCACTCTAGGACAAACATGATGACTATTCACCATAGGGGCATGAGGTGGACCATTGACCTTCCAGGGACCTAAAATTGATTATAGAGTGGCAAACACTTAGGTTGCTCCTAATTGGTCCATCCTTTTGGGAAGTAAGACCTAGACTATTATTATGTATATTGTGTGTGTTCTTTAACCATAATAAAAATATATACTTGTATTTATATTAACTAATTAATTAATAATAGATATGATCAAGTAACTACTTACCTATAGGCTAAAATGGCTACATCATAAAGAAGACAACCAAATTTTATAAAAAATGGCTAAGTTTTGAAGATTTTTCTTAAAACCACAATCAAAGGCGATTCAAAGCTGCCCAATGGGAAGAAGATCATGGCCGTGGAACATAATTTGCTCACAACCATGCCCTTTTTTCAAAATGAGGTTAAGTCAAAAGATCACGATCGTAGGTATTTTTCTTGAAACTACCAGTGAAAGAAGAGAAAAGAGTACCTAACCAAAATAATTGTAGTCATGGGATTCTAAAGTCTCAAAACTATGATTTTTCACAAGATTGTAGTTGGCATGGTCAAAATTTGATATTTCAAAGTTTTGAGCATGATCGTGAGTCATCCCTCATAAGCGACAATGAAATGCGAATGATGCACTCAAAATGCTTGCAAATAGAATTATTATTGAAACCATGAATTTCCTCCAAACCATAGTCAAAATGGTCAATTTGAGCAAAAGATAATTTTGGATAATGGTCACGAGCATTCATTTGGAGGTAAAGTTCTTGAAACCATGAGTTTTCCTAAAGCTATGGTCTGAATGGTCAAATAGTGAGGAATTAAATTTTGGAGCATGACCATGAGCTTGGCATTTGAAGAAGAAAGGTTTTCTTGAAACCATGATCATCATGAAGAGAAAAAGGTTTCTTCCAAGTGATCCATGATCGTGAGCAGGCTCTCTATTGCGGTCAGCTTGGTCAATACAATGAAGTATAAAAGATGCATTGCAACCATGAGATAAACCTTCTTAAGGTAGCTATAGGAGATAGAGGGTATGAATTTCCTCCAAACCATGGTCAAACCAGTAAAACACCATCAAGTTTGAAAATTGGATATGGTTTTGAAAAAGAAGAAAATAAAGTTGTCTCACGACCATGGGCAAGATAATTGAAGGCATCAAAATTGAAGGCTAAGGCACAATTTTGAGTAGGTAAATAAACTTTGACCAAAATATGCACCAATGCTCACCTTTCAAGCTCAATAATTTCCATTCAAATTTAGATCAATGAACGATGTTGAATCTTCTCAAGAATTAAAAATTGGTGAGATTATTACAATGATTGCATGACAAATTGAAGAATTAAGACAACCAAGGTTATGGAATATAAAATGATAGAGAAGGTGAAATGTTTTGATCTGGATGCTTCTAGAATAGTCTGATCATCAAGATTTTATTGTAGTATCTATGGTGATGAGCAGCTGTAAGAACAAGGTATGGCATAGATCATAGTTACAATGCATTTTCACCTTGGTGTAAATCCAAGCCAAAACTATTTTTGGCAAGCCCAATGGGACCTCTCACAAGGTTAATTTCCAATTTAGTGAAGGTTAGTCCCACTTTTAAAGTTTTCCATGAAGGAATCAAGGTTTAGTTAATTGCCTTGAACTCATTAAGTAGAGAAAGTAAATTTACTTGGTGTCTCCTTTGGGTTAGGAAACTAGAAAAACTATTTTTATTGCCTCATATATTTCATGTTTACCAGGCCCACTACTAAGAATAGTCAAGACCAAGTAGATTTTTTTGAGTTATCTTTCAAAAATACTAGAAATACATGGGAACCTTATCCTGAGACCACTTCTGAGGATATTAGTCCAACACCAAATTTTTCAATATCCCCAAAACTAAATCCACCAAGTACTCTAGTCACCATGGCTTAGGATCAAAATGCTAGTCAATAGAGTTTTACAAATTAGAATTCTTCAGGCCATTTAGGACTCCCACAAATGCATAATATCCCTCAAGCTACTTTGAAGGCTATTCCTACATATGATGGTTCTAGTAAAACTCCCTATGAATATTGTCAAGATGTGCTATCTTTAGCATCCATCCATAACATCAAAAATGAAGATGTAATCGTAATACTTCTAGCACTACCTTTTAGAGGTAAATTTATTCATTGGTTTAGAACCCTAGAAGACAATACCATTCATTCATGGGATTATTTAGCAGGTTATTTTATGGAAGAATTTAATGAGTCAGCATATCTCTTTTCACTCCTAACCTAATTTACTATCATCTTAAGACAACCACAAGAAATGGTATGATTTCAATCTAAGGTTTGGTTGGACATGGAAAAGGATTCTTCACAAGTTCAAAAGATCTTCTCCTCTTGATTATATGTATTATATTAGAGCTCTTGGTACTGACATAGGCTTACAAACTCAGCAATCATGTGTAACCAATTTCCCATAGGTTTATTAAATGGCTATTCATGCAAACAATGTTCTTATTTCAGTGTGTAGATTGTCTCCAAAAATTGTTATGCCTTACTATCATAAAATAGCTGAACACCCTTCACAATCAAGGACAACATAATATCTTCTTATGTATCCTATATTGTTGTCATCTTAGTTTCCTTCAATGGCTCCTGTGCCTCCCTCTAAAACATCACCTCCTTCAATCCATTTTCCTCCTCTCCCATATTAAAAACCTCAAGAATCACCATTATTGCTTGATATTCAAAATACATTGAAAAAAATCAATAGTAAGGTGAATGCTATGGAGAAAAGAGAAATAGAAATATCTCAACAAAGAAGATTCCCATATATCAATAGAGATAAAAGGCCCACTACAAGTAGCAATATAGGGCCTAAGATAAATGTTAATCATGAGGAACAAGAGTTAATTCTTAAATCCAGTGGATATGCTTGGTGTCTAGTGTGCAATGACACTCATAATATTGATTCTTGTGTTATGTATCAACACCATGTACAAAAAGCCATAGAAAATAAAGAAAGAACACAAAAGGGTAGAGTTAATATGCTTTGGAAACCTGAACAAGTTGCGTTTGGACAAGATCGTTATGAGGAAGAATTTATATTTTTACTAACAATATTAGGAAATAAACCATTGTAGATTGATCCATAGAAGATGGGACAAATTCAAATTCCTTATTAGAAGAAAAATGAACAACCCTTACTAGCTAATGACAGATTTCCAGTTCCACAAAGAGGTGAAAAGAGTAATCCAATTCCTAAGTAATAAGGAAATGATAAGTTAATTTCAAAGCAAGGTGATAGGAAAAATATGAAGGAACATATAGGTTCCAAAGAGGAAGCCAAAGAGAAATTAAAGTTTCCTTCTATCACCAAGAGGTAAATAATTTAGGCCACTCAACAATATAAAATAAAATTTGGTGAGATAGAAAAGAAATATGAGAAAAATCATCTAGAAAAATCTGATTTCAATATTTTTGAGAAATTGAAGAGAACTCCTTCTTGAAGAACACAAGCTTATACTGAGATGGGGGTGAATAGTATAAGACCAATTTTTACTTTTCTTTCCCAATATTATCTAATATAATCAATGGTAATATCAACAACAGTAATCAAATCAATGCACAAATCATCACACACAATAGAGACACCAATTTAACGTGGTTCACCCAATGTGGGCTACTCCACAGAGAAAATATTTCACTAAAATTTTCTCAATAAATCTCTTGGGAATCACTTCCCTATTACAATGTTTATGGACCCCTGTCCAAAGGAGATACCAATCCCCTAATGCTCTGATTTGTGGATCTCTCTCCATAGGAGAACTCTTTCCCCTTTTCTATGGTTTGTGGAACTTGATCCAAGAGATCTCTATCTCCTCAACTGGTTTGTGGATATCTCTCCACAGAATAAATCTATCTTCCCAATTGGTTCACGGATCACACTCCATAGGATAACTCCTTCTCCTTACTCTGGTTCATGGAAATCTATCCACAAGAGAACTCTTTCTCCTCTGCTCTGGTTGGTGCTCTTCTAGAAGACTTCTACCCCCACTACACTGGCTTGTGGATCTCTCTCCATAGAAGACCTTTATCCTCACTCAAAAGACCTCTATCCTCATTGCCCTGGCTAATGGATCTCTATCCACTAGATATTGATGTCCTCTACTCTGTCACCTCCAAATATTATTCTCAACTCTGCTCAATCTCTATCTCAAATCTACACTAAACACTGTCCTCGGTCTAGTACAAATTTTCTCTCAAATTTGCACCAAAATATATCATAAAATATGTCCTCAAGCCTTAACACAAAGCTTGATCAAATCACCAATAAAATATGCTCAGATATACCCCAAGCCTTAATAAAAAGCTTGAACAAATCAATAAATCACCTCTTCTTAGATATGCCCCAAGCCTTAACACAAAGCTTGAACAAATAAATCAATCAACTCTATCCTCAAGTCTTCACAAAGACTTGCTCAACTCTACTTACAATTCCTCTCAAGAACTTGTTCAATCTTCTCTCAAGTCTTCACCAAGACTTACCTCAAATCTACCTTCAAGTCATCTCAAGAACTTTCTCAATCTGCTCTCAAGTCTTCACCAAGACTTGCCTCAAATCTATCTATAAGTCTTCACCAAGACTTACCTCAAATCTTCCTACAAGTCTTCACCAAGACTTGCCTCAAATCTGCTCTACAAGTCTTCACCAAGACTTGCCTCAAATATACCTTCAAGTACTCTCAAGAACTTACTCAATCTACTCTCAATACAAGCTCAAAAAAACTCACAAAACATGATCAATCAATCTCAAATATTGCACACAATGCTATCAATTGCTTTGTCTAATATTCAAAGTAATTCCTTTAACTTGAAGTAGTTTAGACATATTCTATTCAGAATTTGTTTAACCTCTGGAACATATAGAGAATGATGTACTCTATCAAAAACTCAATATGTTCTACTCAATCATTAAGTCTATTGCTTTCACAAATATGGTTTCTAATGTTTGCACATTCACTTTCAATATCACTCAAATCCAATGCTCAAGAATTTCACTCAATCATTCAATCAATGAAACACAACTTGCTCACAAACCCTAAACAAGTGTTTTCAAACTTCTTCAAACAAAAAGCACAATGTGGGTCTCAAACCCTAACTCAAATATTTCTCAATCTCTATCTCAAATCAAATCATTCATCAACAAGATGCACTTAAACTTGCTCATACATTTCCAACAATACTCATCAATCCTTTTCACTCCACCTTATATTTCATACATTCATTTCAAACACTCTAAACAAAATATAGTGTGCCCATACCTTTTTGCTTTGATGGAGATATGTCTTCAAAACTTGTTTTACTCACAACAAAACCTCTTTGCCAATTTCTAGATTAGATAGCAACAATCTATCTCAAAATATCCACACAAATATTCTCCTTAATAATTATTTCACCATTCAAGAAATACAATAAAATATCAAGTCTCAAATACACCTTATTATCTCCAATACTCTCAAAATAACATTCAACACATAAAAATAAAGTTCCTTTGTTAACACCTTATAATCTCCAATCCTCTCAAAATAATATTCAACACATAAAAATAAAGTTCCTTTGTTAACACCTTATAATCTCCAATCCTCTCAAAATAATATTCAACACATAAAAATAAAGTTCCTTTGTTAACACCTTATAATCTCCAATATTTATATTTTCAAAGCACCAAAATAAAATATTATTTTAACAACCCTTATGACTCCCTATACACTTCACACATGCCTTTTAATTTTCATGTGGCCTCAAAAACCTTTCCGCATTCAAAAAATTTAGCAAATTAATTTAAATGTTGCATACCTTAATAATGGCCCACGTCACCAAAATATTGTGCACGACTTCGACTGCACCCAAACTTGAACCCACGACCAAAGCCATCGCAGCGCCTTAGCCCAAGGCTAAGCTACCACCTGGGCTACATGCCCACACATGAATGACAATGTCCTTGCACCTATACACTATCTGCTTCCTACGGATTTTGGTGAAAATGAAAAACCTCTCTTCCTTTGCAAAAATGAATCACGTGGGATTCGAAACCACAACCTGCTCCTTACAAGCATCTTAGCCAGCCTTCAACCACCGTCTGTGCTACCCAGCGCCTTGGGATTATCCTGTCGCACCACCCAAATACAAGTCTACCTCCTTTTATTAAAACCTCATGAATATCTTTTTCTTTTCAACAATGCAATGCACAAATATTATAGTCACTTTGGCATTCAAATAGCATTGTAATTTGGAAATGAAAATCATTTCCTATTTATACTTTATCCTTTGCATTAAACACGTTGGCCCTTTCGAATTTTGAATTTTGAATTTAAACTTTAAACCTTGGCGCTATTTAATTATTTAAATTAAAATTTTAACCTTAGGTTAAAATATTTTAATTTAAATAAATTAAATTAAAACCTTTATAATCTGCTCAATGGGTCTTGTTGGAGATATATATTTTTTAATGATTCCTTGGACCTCATTATTTTTCACCTCTTCCTTTTGCCCAAATATTATAATATTAAATATTATAATATTATTATTTCTTTTTAAACTTGCTTCTCTTTCCTTGGGTCTTCAACCTTTTAGGCCTCTTTAGGCATATAATATTAAAAATAAATATTATATCCTTTTTCTTTTAACCACTTCCTTGCCTTTTGGAAAAACAACCTTATGACATCAATGACGACAAAACTGGACATCAAACCTCTTGACATCAATGACAACAAAACTTGCTCAAATTTCCAACAATCTCCCCCTTTGTCATTGATGGCAACCCTTTTTATTTAAGCATTTCTTTTACCTTTTTCAGTTCTGCTCCCCCTGAGAAACTACTCCACCTAACTGAATGCTCTCCCCCTAACTCAAATATCTCCCCCTTTGACATCAATGGCAAAGGGACACCTTTGGGGCTAAATATAAGACTCTTAGCTCAGCCCCCTCCCCACCTCCTCTCCTTGAGGTGGTTAATTTTGGGGTGGGAGTATCTCTACTCCCAACATACAATGCTCTTTTTCTTTGTCCACCTTCTTCCTCAAATGATCCTTCTAATTATTTTGAGTATCCTTGTTCCTGCTTGTCTCTGGAAATTCTATTCTACACCACTTAGCCATATGCCCAACATTATTGCACTTATAACACTTAATGTTGTGGTTCCTTGAAGGTGCAAATATCTTGAAGTTCCTCCTGGTGAAGCCATATCCATTCCTATCATGAACCCTACAATGAATTGCTTTATGACCAAAATGATTACAAGAGTAACAATACCCTTGAAAGAGATGCCCATTTCTAAAATTTCTATTGGTGAAACCATATTCCTTCTTTTCATGTGTCCTGCACTGCATAGCCTTGTGACCAAACCTGTGACATGAGAAGCAACATCCTTTGAAGAAATATTTTCTTTGACCCATTGGTCTCTTAGTCCTTTCTTCCCTATGATGTTCTTTGTTCCTCATTTGTGCATTATTTCCTTCCTTGGTGAACCTTCTATTTTTCAACTTATCCTCATAAGTCTCACTTTCTCCTTCACTCTCTTTTCTGAAGCTTCTTCTTATTTGGAGCTTGATATTGACTCCTCTCCTTGTTCTCTTTGTCCTTCTTCAAAACCAAGTCCTATCTTGTTTGATGAAGATCTTTGTACACTGATAATATTATCCAAGGTCTTTGAGCTTTTTCCAAACTTGTGTAGCTTGTATTTAGACTCTTTCACTTCCTTTCTTAGTGAAGCTACTTCATGCTCTAATATTTCACATTCTAAGACTTTTACCTCTAACTTTTCTTTAAATCTCCTTGTATTAGATATTGAGTTTGTTAGATCTTGTATAAGCTTTCCTTTCTCTTCATCACATTCTTGAAATTGAACCTTGAGTCTTGAATTCTACTTTCTAACATTTCTTAATTCCTTAAGAGTAGAAATAAGCTCACCTTCTAGATCAACTACTCCTTCTTCTTCATTTTTTGATTCTTCCTCTACCCTTTTGTCTTCAAGAGCATCTTCATACCTTTTAAATTTATCTTCAATAGAAGCACTTCCTTCTTCCTCTATTGCCAAGAAGAGAATTTCTTCTTCATTATCTAAGGATCTTCCATCACTATCACTTGAACTCTTGCCTATCTTATCTGCATAAAAAATCTTCTTATACCTCTAGAAAAACTTCTTTTCATGCTTGTTTTGTCCATACCTATTTTTCTTTTGATACCTGGATTTTCTTGCTTCCCTATTCTTATGATCCTGTTTCTCTTCACCACTGCTACTTCCAGATTATGGATAGTTAGATGCATAGTGACCATATTTACCACAATTGAAACACTTAACTATTTTTGTACCTTTGTGCTTTCTTGAGTCCTTGTTCCTTCTTCCATAGTTTACTTCTTCATCATTGGATGACTCATCACTTGAATCTAACTTCTTATCCTTTGTCTTATTTGCTACTTTGAAGGCTGCTTCTTTCTTGGGGATAGGATCCTTTCCTATTCTCATCTCAAAAGCTGTGAGAGTTCCATGTAACTCATCCCTAGTCAAAGTTTCAATATCTCTTGTTTCTTCTATGGCTGAAACATTTTCACTATACCTCATAGGGAGTGACCTTAAAACCTTTTGACAAACATCTGATTCTTCAAATTTAAACCCAAGCCCTTGCATGGAGTTAACAACCTCATCCACATGAAGTAAGTATGTAGCAATATCTTCCTCATCCTTCATATTCAAGTCTTCAAATATTTTCTTATGATTTTACAATTTTACCATCTTGACCTTTTTGTCTCCCTCATATGTTTTCTTCAACTTTTCCCAAATTTCTTTTGTTGATGTGCAATGCATAACTTTTACAAACTCTTCTTCACATAAACCACTTAATATTGCATTCATTGCCTTTGAATTATTTAGATGTAGGAGCTTACCATATTTATCTATAGGAGGAGTAGCTGGCGGTGTGTACCCATCCTCAACTGCTTGCCATGTCTCATTTCCTTGTGCCATTAGGTAAATCTTCATTCTTACACTCCAAAATGCATAATTGTTCCCATCGAAAAATGGTGCCTTATTTGATGAAGATCCACTCTGAGATGCCATCTGTGTTCCTGTAAACTTTTCCTTCAAGTTGTTAAACTCTTCCGAAGGAACCCACTTTGATACCAATTGAAGAACACAAGCTTATACTGGGGGGGACAAATAGTATAAGATCAACTTTTGCTTTTCTTTCCCAATATTATCCAATATAATCAATGGTAATATCAACAAAAGTAATTAAATAAATGCATAAATCATCACACACAATAGAGACACCAATTTAACGTGGTTCACCCAATGTGGGCTACTCCACGAAGAAAATATTTCACTAAAATTTTCTTAACAAATATCTTGGGAATCACTTCCCTATTACAATGTTTATGGACCCCTATCCAAAGGAGACACCAATCCCCTAATGCTTTGATTTGTGGATCTCTCTCCATAGGAGAACTCTTTTCCCTCTTCTCTAGTTCATGGAACTTGATCCAGGAGATCTCTATCTCCTCAATTGGTTTGTGGATCTCTCTCCATAGAAGAACTCTATCTTCCCAGCTAGTTCATGGATCACACTCCATAGGAGAACTCCTTCTCCTTGATCTGGTTTGTGGAACTCTATCCATAGGATAACTCTTTCTCCTCTGCTCTAGTTGGTGCTCTTCTAGAAGACTTCTACCCCCACTACACTGGCTTGTGGATCTCTCTCCATAGAAGAGCTCTGTCCTCACTCAGAAGATCTCTATCCTCATTGCCCTAGCTAATAGATATATATCCACTAGAGACTGATGTCATCTACTCTATCACCTCCAAAGCTTATTCTAAACTTTGCTTAATCTTTATCTTAAATATGCATTAAAAACTATCCTCGATCTAGTAAAAATTTGCTCTCAAATCTGCATCAAACTCTGTCATCAATTTTGTCCTCAAGCCTTAACACAAAGCTTGATCAAATCACCAATCAACTCTACTCAGATCTACCCCAAGCCTTAACACAAATATTGAACAAATAAATCAATCAACTTTGCTTAGATCTTTCCCAAGCCTTAACACAAAGCTTGAACAAATAAATCAATCACCTCTGCTTAGATCTGCCCTTAAGTTACTATATTTAATTTTCAAATACAGTAGAAAAAGAATGATATTATTCTATTTTGATAGTCAATATAAGTAACCTAAGTGTTACCATAATTGGGATATGCAATCAATATCAAACTAATATTTAACTACAACACAAGCACTAAAGATGAGTGACAATAATAGAAACATTATCATGCATATAGAAGCATTGCTACAAAGCAACACTATTGTCTAAGGAGTAAATTTTGTAAAAAAATAAGTAACAACAATCCTTGATATTCAAGAAGATTTGTTATTATAATTTGTATAGAATATACAAAGAAAAGAATTATAAATACAACAATGAAGAGATCTATAATGCAATGTAATAAGAATGTATTTTCTAATTTTCTTGAATACAAACAAGAAAAGATAAAATACAACACAAAGTAAATGATCCTAGGGGTAATTTAATATAAAGGTTCATCTATATTTGATTATGTTTGAAGGTGATTCTAATGGTTGAAAATATACATGACAACATGATACATGTATTGTAAACCTTTCCTCACTTTGTGAATCTATAAATAAACCAAATACTAGTTTGGTTTTTTTAAGGGCTTGCCTCAATTAGGTACCTAGTTCACTAAAGTTGTAGAAAACCTATAGACACCTAAAACACATCATATGTTAGTATCACAATGACACTGAGAGGGGGGGGTGAATCAGTGTATCTCTTGTTACTTAAATCTTCAACTCTTAAAGCCGAAACAATGAAAACTTAAAACCAAATAAAGCAAATATAACAAGATAACATCACACAACATAAGATGTACCGAGGTTCACCGATTTGGCTACTCCTCAAAATTACTATTTGGACTCCCATCCAAATCTAGCCTTTGCAAAGCACCAACTTTACAATCAATTTATTAGCACCTACTGGAAGGAGCATCAAACCATGATTTACCAGCACCAACTGGAAGGAGCACCAACCCCTGATGCCAAGCACCAACTTGGACTTCAATTTTGAAACTAGAATATTGACATAAAAATACCTTCACTTTTATAAGACCCTGACTGGTATATTGCTTACCCAAAGTCTACCACAATTCACACAATACACACACTTATCACACACAAAAAAATTCTCCAAGCAACACTCCTTTTATAACAATATTTTCTCTTTGTAACTCCTTTTGTAACTTCCATATTCTCACATGCCACCTATCAATTGTAACTCCTTTTGTAACTTCCATATTCTCATATGCCACTTGTCAATTGTAACTTCTTTATGTAACTCCTTTATGACACAATATTATCCTATGCCACTTGTCAATTGTAACTCCCTTTTTATATTTTCAACCTAGTCCATATTTTCTACAGTCACTGCTGGTCACATCTTACTTTCAACTGTTCAAATCTGGAGAAGACATTTCATCAAACACTTCACGGCCAACTACAGTGCACATTACTCAAACTCATACTGGACCTCGGATTGGCATGGTTCAAAAAGCGAAGTTGCTCATATTTATGAGCTAAACATGAATCCATAATTAGACTTCAATATTTATCAATTTACTGTTGTCACATAAAACTGTCCAAAACTGAAAAAAATTCTCTGAAAATTTTTTGTTTCTCCTTCCATGACTTTTAGTTTTCTTCTTCCATGACTATTCGTTTTCTCCTTCCATGACTATTTGTTTTCTTATTCCCTTGTGCATGCATGTGTTTTGGTTTTCGAAAAGGCTTTTCATTTCTATTTTGTGGCCCTTCGTTTCCTTTTCTCCACATGGGCATGTGTCCGCTTCTTTCCATGTGTAACGACCATCTTAAATGATTTCAAATCATTAAAGATTCCTTATGTAACGTTTTGTCTTATTCATTGAATTTTGTCCTTATGTGACAAATTACCTTATTCAATCTTTGATTTATTCCTTATAGGTCCATGTCACTATGCAGTCTTCAGTTTCACTATCCTGGTGTTCATCACTAATATCAGATGCACTGTCAACTATTCTGTTCCTTTGGCAAAAATACAACATGTCGCGATATCACGACACTTTTGTTTCTCTGCCTGCCTGCCCTTTTTGAGTCGTGAAAATATGACATGTCACGATATTGCGACACTTTTGTTTCTCTGCCTGCATACCCTTTTTGAGTCACGAAAATACAACATATCGTGATATCACGACACTTTTTCCTTCTTGCTCTTTCTATTTGCTTTAGACCATGAAAATGCAACATGTCGTGATATCATGACACTTTTTTCTCCTTGCTCTTTCTCTTTGCATTGGACCGTGAAAATGCAACATGTCGCGATATCGCGACATTTTTTCTCCTTGCATTTTCTCTTTGCTTTGGACCAGGAAAATGCAACATGTCGTGATATCGCGACACTTTTTTCTCCTTGCATTTTCTCTTTGCTTTGGACCGCGAAAATGCAACATGTCGCGATATCACGACACTTTTTTCTCCTTGCATTTTCTCTTTGCTTTGGACCGCGAAAATGCAACATGTCGCGATATCGCGACACTTTTTTCTCCTTGCATTTTCTCTTCTCTTTTGGCCACGAAAATGCAACATGTTGCGATATCGCGACACTTTTTTTCTTTGTAGTGTTTTTCTTTTTCTTTGATATTTAGCATATGGGCCACTTTGGTCTTCTTGGAAAATATGCAAAAATGTGGGTCCCCAATTTTGGGGTACGTTGTGGAGCAGCCACAACATGACGATTTTTTCAACTTTGCACAAACAACTTGTAACAACTTCACCCAAACATCAAAAACATCCTCATAAGAATTTAACATCACTGTACATACTCTGAATAACCTTTGAACTCTTGTCCACTGCATCAACCGATCTATCTGACTGTGTGAATAACCTCTGAACTCCTGTCCTCTACATCAACCAATCTATCTGACTGTGTTGACAACAATGACAATACTGTCGTTGCACCTTGCTCAACAATCTCCCCCTTTGGAATTGTTGGCAACACACGTGCAATTTCCTATAACTCTTCTCTCCCTTTGACAACAATACCAAAGGGCTGCTACAAACTCCCCCTGTGTACAACACGTTGTCGTTGTAATATATTCTGCCTCTGCTGTGGATAAGGAGACTGACTCTTGTTTCTTACTATGCCACCTGAAAATTCAAACATGTAATGCCCGACTGCTTGGAGTCACTATATAAACTCATTGTCACATTCAAAAGGCAACATTTTGATTTGGTATTTTATCAATAGTTCAAGAAAACTGTCTGCGAATTTGTACAGAGTAATTCACAAACTTGCAAACTATATTGTATCTATTCCTCCTTGATTTTATTTATTTATATATTTATTTTATTTATATTTTTACAGTCATATATTGCTTACTAATGTGATCTTCAAAATTGCAGCGTTGATTCATCATGAGGTCACAAGGATTCTATAAAGCTTTGCTAACATTTTTGGATAGTTGGGATCCTCATGCATTTGACCACACAATTGAGACACTCGGCATCAATGTTGTCTTCCATAGCTTGCAAAACCATGTGATCGAGGAACAAACTATGAACCGGATGAACTTACTCCACAAGAAGTGACTGATAACAAAGGTGATAATGCATCTAACGGTCATAGTGACAGTGTAGTTGAGTACTTTCCTTCCTTTTCAGATCCTAAACTTATCATCATTAGTGATGATGAAGAGGTAGCTGAGAACAACTATGAACCTGAAGAACCTACCTTCATTGTCATCAGTTATGATAGTGACAATGGCTATGAACTTGCTTCATACAAATTAGAAGAAATCAGATACCCAAAGATTGGTGACCCGATGGCGATTGAACAAAATATTGCACACGTAGTTGAGAAAATGTGTAACGATCAAATGTGGATCGATCTAAATTTATCTCCCTGAATATTTGTACTCAATTTGTATTGATGTAACTTCCTACTCATGTAGCCACTTTGAATGCAATAATAAAATGTGAGATTTTTGATTTTGCATGCGAATTAAATATTTTCACCAAAGTGTCATAATAGATCTAACAATCTTCACATCAATGTGTAGTACAAATACACACTGCTTTTATCAAAACATATATATGTAGCTAGGGCAACATTATTTCACTAAACCAAATTATCAGAACTGTTATAATCCATAACTTTGAACAATGGAAGTAAGAATCATCAAAAGAACAACACTAACATATAGCAATACTACCAATGGTGACAACTCTCAATTTAATCACCACCCTTCACGGTACCTCCACAAACAACTACATGAACTGAAACACACTTTGACAACTATACGACAACTCCCCCTGACTACTTGCCTTTCATACTCATATAACCAAACAAATACATAGAAGCATTAAAATAAAACTTTAAGATTGCTCCCCCTGATGATGTGCTACCCGGAGTTGCTTAGTGCAATAGAGGAGTAGTCTCCTTCAATCCAAGGAGACATGATTTCCTTTCTTCTTTATTTCTCCAAACTTTCTTGAACTTGGGCTTGAGTTTTTCAACTACATCCCTATTTTGAACCTTTTCGTGAACTTGAACATTTCTCTTGGGTGGTTTTCTCTTGTGCATCCTTGATGGATGATTATTTTTCTTTCTTTTATGCACATGATTTATTCCCTGTCTATGTTGCATTCTTTGTGTCTGATGAAATCTACTATCTTGCCTTAGATTAGATAAAAAAGTGCTTGGACAAAACCTTGCTATGTGCTCATGACCATTACATTTAAAACATTGCATATGGTGTTCAATCATAAAAGCAGATGTATTTATACCATCATACCTCTTTGATCTATTATTCAATCCACAATAAATTGCCTTGTGACCATAATGGTTGCATCTAAAATAATAGCCATTAAAAGCATTATTATGAATAGAGTGAGAATGATAGAACCTATTTTGTTGTGGTTGCTTTGCTGTAGATCTCCTTTGATATTTTCTTCCTTTTGAATATTCAGCTTCAAAATTTTCTTGCTTCGATCCTTCAATAGTGAAATTCTTCTTCTCTACATATTTGGAAGATGAAGGTTGTTCAGATTCACATCCAAGACCAAGCTTAGCCATGGAGCTTCTTTGTTGCCTTATAATTTCATCTAGAAACTCTGTGCTCTTCTCAAATTTGAGATTTGTATTGGCCTCTTATATTTGTTTCTTAAAAAAAATGATCTCTTCTTCTTGTTTGCAACAAACAATCTCTTTCTCATTGATCTGTGACTTGAGAGTTTCTTCAATCCTTTTGGACTCTTCTACTTGCAGCTTTAGATCACTAATAACTTTGTTAGATTCCTCTTCACATTTGCTACATACATCGAATTTATCATCCAGGTGTGACTTCAAGGCTTCTTCTATTTTCTTGGCTTTATGAATTTGTAAGAAGAGATTTTCAATATTATCCCCATCTTGGACAATATTTTGTTCTTTTTCCTTTCTATATTCAACTCTTCAAGTGCAATGATCAACTCACCTTCTAGATCTACTTCAACCTCAAGGTTTTCATCACATACTTCAAAATTCACTCCTTCAACCTTTTCTAGTTCAATTTTCTCTTCCACAGGAATTGAAACTGACTGAGATGCCTTATTGGAGGAGGATCTATTCTTCTTACCCATTGCGTACTAATCCAAGATCAACCCTAACTGATTTAGCCTGAAAAGGAAAACTGGATCTGATACCAATTGTTAGTATCACAATGACACTAAGAGGGGGGGGGTGAATCAGTGTATCTTTTGTTACTTAAATCTTCAACTCTTAAATCCGAAACAATGAAAACTTAAAACCAAATAAAGCAAATATAACAAGATAACATCACACAACATAAGATGTACCAAGGTTGACGATTTGGCTACTCCTCAAAATGACTGTTTGGACTCCCATCCAAATCTAGCCTTTGCAAAGCACCAACTTTACAATCAATTTACCAGCACCCAATGGAAGGAGCATCAACCCCTGATTTACCAACACCAACTGGAAGGAGCATCAACCCCTGATTTACTAACACCAACTGAAAGAAGCACCAACCCTTGATGCCAAGCACCAAATTGGACTTCAATTTTGAAACTAGAAGATTGACATAAAAATGCCTTCACTTTTACAAGACTCTAACTGGTCTATTGCTTACCCAACGTCTACCACAATTCACACAACACACACACTTATCGCACACAAAAAATTCTCCAAGAAACACTCCTTTTATAACAATATTTTCTCTTTGTAACTCCTTTTGTAACTTCCATATTCTCACATGCCACCTATCAATTGTAACTCCTTTTGTAACTTCCATATTCTCATATGCCACTTGTCAATTGTAACTCCCTTTTTATATTTTCAACCTATTCCATATTTTCTACAGTCACTACTGGTCAAATCTTACTTTCAACTATTCAAAACTAGAGAAGACATTTCATCAAACACTTCACGGCCAACTACAGTGCACCTTACTCAAACTCATACTTCTGGACCTCGGATTGGCATGGTTCAAAAAGTGAAGTTGCTCATCTTGATGAGCTAAACATGAATCCATAATCAGACTTCAATATTTATCAATTTATCACTGTCACATAAAACTGTCCAAAACTGAAAAAAATTCTCTGAAAATTTTTTGTTTCTCCTTCCATGACTGTTCATTTTATTCTTCCCTTATGCATGCATGTTTTTTGATTTCTGAAAATGCGTTTCATTTCTATTTTGTGGCCCTTCGTTTCCTTTTCTCCACATGGGCATGCATCCACTTCTTTCCATGTGTAACGACCATCTTAAATGATTTCAAATCATTAAAGATTCCTTATGTAACATTTTGTCTTATTCATTGAATTTTGTCCTTATGTGACAAATTACCTTATTCAATCTTCGATTTATTCCTTATAGGTCCACATCACTATGCAGTCTTCAGTTTCACTATCCTGGTGTTCATCACTAATATTAGATGCACTGTCAACTACTCTATTCCTTTGGCGAAAATGCAACATGTCGCGATATCACGACACTTTTGTTTCTCTGCCTGCCTGCCATTTTTGAGTCATGAAAATGCGACATGTCGCGATATTGCGACACTTTTGTTTCTCTACTTGCCTGCCCTTTTTGAGTCACAAAAATGCAACATGTCGTGATATCGCAACACTTTTTCCTTCTTGCTCTTTCTCTTTGCTTTGGACCGCAAAAATGCAACATGTCGTGATATCGCGACACTTTTTTCTCCTTGCTCTTTCTCTTTGCTTTGGACCACGAAAATGCAACATGTCGCGATATCGTGACACTTTTTTCTCCTTGCATTTTCTCTTTGCTTTGGACCGCGAAAATGCAACATGTCGCGATATCGTGACACTTTTTTCTCCTTGCATTTTCTCTTTGCTTTGGACCACGAAAATGCAACATGTCACGATATCGCGACACTTTTTTTCTCCTTGCATTTTCTCTTTTCTTTGGACCGTGAAAATGCAACATGTCACGATATCGCGACACTTTTTTCTCCTTGCATTTTCTCTTCTCTTTTGGCCGCGAAAATGCAACATGTCGCGATATCACGACACTTTTTTTTCTTTGCAGTTTTTTGCTTTTTCTTTGATCTTTAGCATATGGGCCACTTCGGTCTTCTTGGAAAATATGCAAAAATGTGGGTCCCCAATTTTGGGGTACGTTGTGGAGCAGCCACAACATGACGATTTTTTCAACTTTGCACAAACAACCTGTAACAACTTCACCCAACATCAAAAACATCCTCATAAGCATTTAACATCACTGTACATACTCTAAATAACCTCTGAACTCCTATCCACTGCATCAACCGATCTATCTGACTGTGTGAATAACCTCTGAACTCCTGTCCACTGCATCAACCGATCTATCTAACTATGTTGACAACAATGAGAATACTATCGCTACACCTTGCTCACCATCATATTAAGGAGACTACCTATATGGACTCCCTGAAGACCATATGACCCACCTTGGGTAGCCCTAGGGCTTAAATAGTGGTTTCACCACTCAAGCAAGGGATATTTCCCTTTGCAATCCTAGTCGTCACTCCAAGAGATGGCCTCCAGAGACCGTCTCACCAAGATACAATCGTCAATCAGGAACGTCCCAACCCGAAAAGGTTATGCCAGAAGCAAAGATTAAAAATAGAGTGGGATATAACTGGCAACAAAAGCTATTAGTTAAGCCCATGATTGAATTCACACCACAAAATTGCATGTGCATGAGCCCGAATTAGAAAAATTGCATGAAAAAATTAATGTGCATGAGATTTCAAAGAAAAAATTAGTGACATTTCTTAATGTGAACTGTACCTTTGCTTTTCCATGCATAGGGTGATGCTATTATTATATTCCTTTCAAGGAATCTATATTATAGTGCTCACCCCTCATTCAAAAATATATAGAGTTCTCAATTTTTTAGGCAACAAAGTGCTACCAAAGTTTGACCAGAGACTGAACAAGCTCCCGAAGGAATCAAAGTGCTCTCATATCAACTTCCTAAGAAATCCATATTTTTGGACTTCTCCAAGGGATAAAGGTATGCATTTTATTCTTTTGATCGACCTTGCATGCTTGCTTTGAAGAATGATCTAGACCCAACAAGTCACTGCAATAACACATCCAATTTGCTAAAAGAACCCTAGGATCGAACCCATATGTTACCTTGGCTTGGCCATAAGATACAGTCATAGGAATAGTGACTATCTCACCTAGAGATAGCCCACATGCAAGGTCATCCCATCCAGAGACAACCCTTAGAAGGGATTTTCTAGTTTAATTATGTTTTCAGTAGAATTTAGATAATTGCATTTTTTGATTCCTAGATTAGTTACATTTCATTTTATATAGGTATATGTTCAGATTTATTTTATTTACTACTTTTTCTATTATTAATATGGGTCCTATCTCAAAGGACTCCTCATATGCTTTGACATATTTCAATTTTATTGTGTGTAGGTTATAGATTTTTGTAAGGAAGGAAGAGCGCTAGATCTTCATACCATCATCCATTGTAGCGGTCATGAAGAAACCTGCTCCATGGATAGTTCGTGAGTGCGAGAGAACCCCAAAAGTGCACCAGTTCCATTCCAAGAGGAGAATCAAACCCTCTCAATTATTTATTGTATTGATTGTATTGAAATGGTGAACTCCCTCAAGGGGATGTAATTGTAACTATATTTCTAAAAAGAATGAGCTATTATCAATAAAATGGATCCACCTCCATATATTTTCTTGTTTTATCATGATGTTATGGTTACATGCTTTTATTATTCATAGTTAGTTTGTAATTTATTGTTTTTAAATCGTACATTTGTATATACATTTTTTTCAAGGTGCATGGGTTTTTGAGTGCTTCAGTGGCGATCACAGTGGGACCCAGTCCCAGATTATTATTTTTTCAGTGGATTGTTATTTGTATTTTTATTTGCAAGTTACAGGTCTAACCGTTTACTGTAGATATGGCCCCTGTTCAATGACCATATGTTATAGAGATGGCCTCTATTTAGAAACCATACCTCTGAAAGATGATCTCATGATAGAGAGCAGGAAAAGAAGATAGCTAAATATTCGAAGAACATATGCTTTCAAGGTATGTACGTCTATTCTGACTCTATGTTTTTGAGTAAAAAATTACCATTTTTTTAGGTTGTAGAGTTTTAGATAAATAAAATTATAAGTTTCAGGATTCTATCTATGATCTTTTCTGGTCCAGATGACCCCTACCTACAACCATATCCCTATGAGACGGCCCCTGCTGGTGATTGTATCTGTGTAGGACAATCCCTGTTTGAAGTTGTTTCTATCTGAGATGGCCCCTTATTTGCAACTTGTTGGTCTAATTTCTTGTTGCCTAACCCTAGGATACTCGTGTAGGGTTATGCATATTATAGATTTCTACAATTTAAATGTTCTTTACTTAGAAATTTGAATTTGAAACTTATTTTTATGCATTATTGAAAGAGCATGGAGTGCTTGGTGATTTTTATTTCTTCTGCATAAAAATAAAAAGAACCTACACACCAAGTTTCATTTTAACATTAACACATTGGATTTCATTACCAGCAATTAATCGAGACCAACAATTATGGGCTTCATCTCCACCCATTGGCTCGCACCATAGAAACTTAGTGGTTAAAATCGAGTGGCTTTTCAGAATTCATCACCATAAAGTCCCCTACTCTTGGATGCACTTGGATTAGGAAGGATTAGTAATGCCCTTATACCATGGGGCTTAATAAAATGTGGAACGTAGTTGTCATTTTTATCCAAGCTCGACCAAGAGTGAAGCGAAAGCCTTTGGGGCCTTACCCTAGGTATTAGGTAAGTAGCAAGAGTAAATTCCCATTCAATACACATTTTCTAGGCCTCAGTATGATCATAGTGATGACCTTCATGGTCAAGATACTTTTTGTGCTTCCCATAGACAAACCCTACAACACAAAGAGGGTCATAGTAGGTTGGTGCTATGATTTTGCATTCTAAATTGCCCTATGTACTAGTCAGAGCATTGATCAAGAGTACACTCCATGGATGAAGTTATATGATCAAGCCACTCCACTTGACCATCCATGGATGAGTTGGAAATATGCATTTTTAAACAAGTACGACACTCATTGTCCTATTCATATAGCTAGATCGACTCATACATTATTTGCCAATGAGGAGAAGAGATATTTTGATAATCCCTCTACTCCTTAAGAAGAGTATTCCATGCATGCACATTGTGTCTCTGCACCACCTGAGTACATTGATTTTACATATAAGTTTGAATATCGGGTTAATGTGACTTCTCTCGATCGTGAGAAACTGATAGCCAACCCTTTTAAAGATGCAAAGCAAACCAAGGTCCTTAGGAAGAATGCTGATAAGAAAGCAATGTTGAACTAGCTATGGCCCCACACTGCTAATCAACTAGATCATGCCCTTAGGAAGAATACTAAGAAGCAGGTAATGTTGAATCAACTATGGTTGGATAAACAATGCTTGGATGAGAAATATCGGTTGAGTCAATAGAGACTGCAAGAAAATATGGTGTACCAGGAATGGCTATACTAGGAAAGATTACAAAAAGCCATGCAGGATATGGTTCCTACACTGAGTACCTATAGGTAGTAGATCCACCAAAGGTGCATAGCGCACCACAAAAATATTTTTCCTAGAACTAATTAGAATCATCCTCCTCATGCATCCATTAGTCCCCAACAACGTCAACCCAACAATGCTCAATAGGAGTATGAGACCTATGAAGAATTAGAGTTAGAGTATCATGATCAGGGGTACCCCGAGTCGATTTATAAGGACCTAGTTTATAACCACAATCAACCACCTTGTCCCACTAGATATATTCCACCTCCCCCTCCTCTAGGGCATATGTGAGGAGATGAGATCATTTCATTCGAAGCATACAAGATGCTCACTAAGAACATAAGATAATTAGAAAAACAAGCTTTAAGAATAAGTTACAAGAAACCCACACTAAGTCAGCTTTGTAATCAACCACTTCACCCTTCTATCCTGTCTCCACCATATCTGAAGCATTTTGAGATAACCAAGTTAGATAATTTTAAAGGGGATGATGATGCACAGGAGCATGTCACTAGTTTCATGAACCTATACTTTAAAATTTTTGAATATGATACCTTGCTACTAAGAACCTTCTTGATAACACTCTCAGGCCCAACCCTAGAATGGTACAATGATCTACCAAGGTACAACATTCATAGCTTTGAAAAACTTACAAATGCATTCCTAGAACACTTTTCATTTAGCGTAAAGAAGAAAGTGACCTTGACTGATTTATATAATCTTTGCCAATTTGATGATAAACCAGTCTTGGACTATGTAAATAAGTGACATGCAGTAATTTGGACTATGGAAATAAGTGACATGCAGTAATTTCAAAGCTATTATTCACCTTACCTGTGATGGAGCGAACTCATATATTCACAAGTTGTTCAAAATGGATTTCATTGCTATTACAACTCCAACAATATCAAACATTCAAGGAAGCCCTACCCGAACCAAAGTTATAAAGGAGATCAATATTTAGGAAGGGGAAATAAAACTTTGAAAGAAGGAGTGAAACAAAACCCAAAAGGCAACCATGCTCAACAGAAACCCTTAGCACTTAATCAAGTTGTCTTGTGCAACGTTAAAATAGCTTACATTTAATTTGTCAATCCAGGTTAATCGATTTAAAGAAAAGACAATCCCTATAGATTATTCCATGACATTAACCAACTTACTTAATTCAATTTATTAAGATTAAGTTACAGAAAATAAAGGTTTGCAAGAATGAAATTGTGCTTAATGTAAAGAAATGTAATTTATGACTTAGTCTAATGTGGATCCATGTAATTATTTACTGATGCATTATTTATTTAATGTATTCTACAGTTTTATGATATGCAATTTTAATAATGTTTATGTTCTAATTTTACTCTATGTTCTAATTTTATCTACCGTGTTAGTGGGGGAAGATATTTAGGGACTAACCTTTCGGAGTGGGCCCTGCCTCCATAAGGTTAGTATTAACCCCTTCCCATTTTTCTATGCTATTTTACTTTAGTAACTATTTATTTCATTTAATCTATTCTAACTATTGACTATTCATTGATTGTAGGAAAAGTAAAGATATTACAGAAAGGAATAAATCATTACAAAAAATAGAATAATATTGCAAGAGTCATGGAAGAAAAATAATACTATTTTATTGCTGGAATTCGAATGTGTACATTGTTGGAGATTACAACTATGGAGTGGCTTCTTCAACTTGTATTACAAAATACCATTCAGAGCAAAAGAAGGACTAAAAGGAGGGGCCCTTTCAATGGCCTCCTTATTGTAATTTATACAATAATTTTCAAGGAAGTCTTTTTCGTAACTTTCTTTGTTTTCTCCAGCTAATCAAAATCTAAATCCTAACTATGTACTAGTAATTTTCTAAAACAAATATAATTTTGTAACATGACGTAACTTTGACTAATCAATGCTAACACATGTGCAACTGACTTGTTCTAAACAAACATGACTTTCTAACAAATACAACTTGGACTAATCATTATGAGGCCAAGTGACACTCATCTTAACAACTTTTATTACTACAAGAGACAAAAAAAATAGTCTTATGCCCTATTCTCAAGGAAAGAGAATATTTAGTTGGCAGAAATAAGAAGTTTGGATCCTTTAAAAATTTTAATAAATCTTTACAACTTTATCAAATAAAATAATAGTTTACCAAATATTCCTTTGATCACGTGGACATCTAGAATGAGTGACTGTGCAAGGTGCGTTCTTTGTTGGTCATGATGTGGCACTAATGCTTAGTCAACCTTTGACTAACTTTTTTGTAGCTCTTCTTTGTAAATGCTTCAATAATACTTTATCCATAATGCTTGTAGGTGTGCCATGTGTCCAACCAGTCTTCATTCATCTGTGTTCTAGTTCAACATCCATAGTCATTCATCCAACTTCATACATAGTTACCTAATAACACACAAACTTACACAAAATCCATGTAACATACACATATAATAATATTTATAATAATTAATCTAATTAACACATAAATAACAATATTAAGGTAAATAACAGTAAAACGTATTCATATCCATTCATGTATAAAGAAATATATAAGTAAATTAGGTGTAAATAGTGTAACACTCTGGCACTCATCATTCCTCCAAACTGAAGGAAATGCATGTCCTCATGCATACAAGTCTTAAATATCACAACGTAAAACATTGCAAATATTATAAATGAGATTTAAAATTTTTTATAATTGAAACATTGTAGATATAATGAATGAAATATTACGGTTTTATAAAAATAACTCTACAGATGTATAAAATAAAATATTGTAATTGTTTATGGAGAAAATAGTGCAAATGTATGAAATCAACATACTCGATTCTATCCCTTGTATAGCATGTTCAGGTGTAATTAATTTAAATTTCATGTGAAATCATTGTTGAACAACCAAGGTATTGCCCTAGATGTTTTATGGAAAAGATGGGTTTCAAAATTAGGGATTTCTTTTATGTTTCTCCATGCACCTTTGATCATGATTTGCTTGATGGTTTCTATATATTTATCTATTTGCGCAATTGAAGTATTATCACCAAGAGCATATTAGATAAATAAATATACAAATCAATAAATAATATAATAATAATTTAGTACAAATATAATAAGATTATTATCATACTAAATAACTATTATTATAATAATAATAAAATATTTATTAAAAATATTAAACTAATAATATTATAATAATAAACTTATAATATTAATAATAATATAATTATAAGTATAGTATTATAAATTAATAATAATAATTATTATAATATTATAGTTATGAACTTAATAAAATAATAATAATATTATAAACTTAATAATAATATAATTATAGAAATAATATTATAAACTAATATAATAGCTAATAGTACTATTAATAGTATAGAAGAAAAAAATCACTTCTAAGTTTTTAGTCGGGGTCCCTGGTATGTCCAAAGCTCTTTGCTTATCTTTCAACAGTGGTCTAGAGATTTCTCTGTCAATGATGAGGCTTCTATGGAAGTGCCTGTTTGGGCTGAGTTCCTTGGTCTTTCGAAAACCCTTTGGCCATTATTGCAAAGTATTGCTTCCACCCTTGGGAAGGTGGTTTGCTTAGAACCAAATAAATTCTATAATGTCCGCCCTAATAGGCATGTGTGTGTCAAAGTCGATCTTTCCAAGGACCTTACTGAGTCTATTGACCTGAAGATTGGTGACAAGATTTTTACACAACATGTTGTGTATATTAATTTGCCCAACACTTGTTACAATTGTCAATCAGTAGAGCACAAAATTAAATATTGTCCACTTATGGCTGATAAGTTCAAATCATGTAATGTTGTTGTTCCTCCCCTTGCTTCGATAGTTCTAGCTCTAGGAGCCAAGAATCCTCCAAATGAATCAACTACAGTGATACAAGAAAAACCATCCACCTAAGCAGTCAGTGTTGCAAGGAGGTTCTAGTTCCAACCCTACAGTATAACAACCTTCAGCACCACACATGCCAACCCTTCTACCTCCAACTGCTCCAATGTAGTTGTCTCCCTTGGCATCAGAAGGGTCCCATTATGTGCCTGCTTTAGATGGAGTTTCACCACCTATAATATCTTCTTCACTCAATGATCTTACTCCTTCCATTCTTAAGCAAGCATTACCGAAGGACGTGTCATTCTCTAGGTCCTATTGTTCATGTAGTCCGACTTGTGAGGGGTTACATCAAGAAAAGAGATAGAAGACTAACTTTCTTAGGGAAAATCATGAACAATTTCTCAAAAATTCATACATTTCCCTAGGAGAGTTGGGAGATTCTAAATATGTTTTCGAGGGAATGAACCTCGATCGTCCACAATGATTTTTTTGTCCTAGAATGTAAGAGGACTGACGGATCCAGTCTAAAAATATCAAGTCCGCAGAGAGATTCAGAATGTTGCTCACCTACATGGTAGTTTGGATTTTTTGTGTTTGCAAGAAGTTAAGGTTGCTGACTTCATTTTGGATAGTACTTGTACCTTTTTATGGTTGGAAAGTAATTTTTTTGTTCCCATAATACTCCTGGCAGAGGAGGAGTTGTCACTTTCATTTCTCCCAGATGGCATTCTCATCTTGTCACATGGGGGGTGGACCCCTCAAATCAAGTAGTTTGGACTCTTTTTGAATTTGGTGGTATCCCTTTTGGTTTGATTAATGTATATGCTTCTAATAATGCATCGAAAATGTGTGCTTTATGGTGATGGCTTGCTCTTTCCTTACCTAAAGCGGTTTGGGTGGTGTGTGGTGATTTCAATATGGTGGAGAAATCGATTGATAAACTTGGCTTGCTCCCTATGCATTGGAATATTGGTGAGCAGGAAGCATGGTTTTTTTTTAAAAATAAGCTTGGGTTGAGTGACCCTAATTCTTGCTTTATACCCTCTGATTTTCCTGAGTCTATGTGGTATACCTGGTCCAACTTTCAAGATGGTAATACCCATATTTTGAAGTGGCTTGATAGAGCTATACTATCTGAACATTCTCATTTTAATTTCCATCTCTTATAGACTTCTCCACCATTTTTTTCAATTGTTCTTGATACCACCCTTTCTGATCATGCTCCCATTGTGTTTTCCATCTCTTGTTCTCCACCTCCGCCTTGTCAGTTCAAGTCTCAGTTTTATCTGAATGTTTATTTTTTGAAACATCAAGCTATGTCTACTCATATTCGTAGGATTTGGAATCTAGTTCCTAGACCAACTGGAATTCATGGTAGAATTTCCTGGTGGAATGAAGCTATCTCCAGAACAACTATTCTTCTCAGGAATTTAGGAGTTGAAGTTTCCAAGCGAAGATGAATCTCTAATATAACCCTTAAAGCTGAACTGGCTCGCACTTCTGTCAGACTAGAAGCGAGCCCTCTAAGATCTATTATTCAAGCCCAAGTTGCAAGTCTTAGGCATGAGCTTAAAAAAATTGAGCTTTATGAAGAAAGGGGAGCTCAACTTTGTGCTCAACTTCACTAGCTAAAAATTGGCGATAGGGTTTCAAAAGATTTTTTTCAAAAAATAAATCCCTTGAGATAATCCATTTAATTCAATGCTATTCAGGATGCAAGGGTTCATTGGACTTCACTTCCTAATATTATTAAAGTTTTTATCAAACATTATCAGAAAGTTTTTGCTTCTCAAGAGTTAACTCCTGAAAGACAGGCTGCAATTCAAGCTTGTTGTGCAGTTGTTCTCGAGAAGCTTTTAGCTCTTCAAAAGGAATCTTGTGAGCATCCTTTGTCATTGGATGATCTTGCTGAAGCCCTATCCAGGATGGCCAATGATAAATATCTAGGATTAGATGGATTTCCTTGTGAATTTTATAAGGAGTATTGGGACATGGTTGGCCCATATTTACTGTATGTTTATCAATAAGTAATGGCTTTTGGCTCTTTAGGTTCTATAATTAATAAGGGCAATATTAAATTCATCCCTAAGCAGGGGTATCCAGAAGTTCTCACCAACTAGAGGCCTATTACTTTACTCAATGTGAGTTACAAAATTATTGCTAAGGCTTTGGCCTTACACCTTAGACCTCTGTTGCCACTTATTATTCCTCTTGAGCAAACTAGGTTTGTGCAGAGATATATTCTAGATAATGTAATTGCTGTTTGGGAGGGCATGGAATGGGCTAGAGCCACTCAAAAAAATACTCTTTTCATCAAGATTGATTTTGAGAAAGCCTATGATAGGATTGAATGGAATTTCATCCTTACCATGCTTCAAGCTCTTGGTTTTGGGCCACATTTCTTGAGCTCGGTTAGTATGCTTTTTATGGATGCTTCAGTTGTGCTTAATTTAAACAATTGTCAGTATGAATCAATTGGATTGTTCAGATCTATCAGATAGGGTTGTCCTTTGGCTCCTTCTCTTTTCATATTGGTAGCTGAAGCTTTTGGATACCTTCTTGCTAACCAAGTGAGTCAAGGTAATATTAGGGGTATTTCTTTACCTGGATAATCTTCTCAACTTATAAATGGACATTTTGCAGATGATTATTTTTTGACTCTTCATGAGGATGAACGCTCTATCAAATAGGCTCTAGATTGTCTGGATATTTTTTGCAATGCATTAGGATCTAGCATTCAATGGAGGAAGACCTCATGCTATAGGCAATCCTCTTTGGACCTTCCAAGATGGCTTGAAAGCTTCCAGTGGCATTGGATCCAACTAGGGGAGATGTTTAAATTCCTTGGCATCCCATTTGCTTTCTAGAGTTCCCCTACTATCTTGTGGAATTATGTTTTACAAAAAGTAGAGAAATTTTTTTCTTTTGGATCACCAAAAAACTTACTCTAGCTGGTAAGTTTTAGGTGTGTTCCAAAATTATTGCTTCTACTCATGTGTACTATTCATCTTGTTGGGTCCCTTCTCAAGCTTGCTATAAAAATTTGGAAAAGCTTTTAAGGGATTTTATTTGGGCTAACTCATCACATAAATGAGGGTTTCATAGAGTTTCATGGGAAATATGTTGTCTTCCCAAAAAATCAGGAGGTATGGGACTGCATGATTTTCAAAGACAAGGTTTTGATTTATTTGCTAAATGGATTCTTTGAGCCTTAAGTGGTTCTGAAGCTTGGAAATTTCTCATTCGACACTGCATCTCCACTGGTTTACCTCTTGGTAGGAAGGCTTGGAAAGGCATGAATTTTCAATCCCTCTTGGTTGCTCCTATCCCATGTAAAATTCAAGGCTCTTTTGTCATTCAGAGCATATGGAGGGCTTGGGAGAAAATTAAGCCCTGGTTGAGTTGGCTAGGGAAGGGCATCAGAAAGGTGCTTCTATTTCCACTTATAATATTTGGTGGTCACTTTTTATTACTCTTCAAGGTTCCCCTCTTGCTTCCGTGCAATGGATTCATGCTCAACGGTTCTTTAGGAAAGGGATTTCAATAGTGGTAGACTTTTTTTTGAGACATTCTAGGGATTGGATCCCATGGGATGATTTCAGGAGATTGTTTGGTCTATGACTAGATGATAAGATTACTTATGACACTATTTTGGACTGTATCCCCTTTTCCCTTTGGCTCATGATCTGTAGATATTCTCAAAAGCCTTGGTGGTCTAATTGGGGATGGTTTAAGAAAATCCCACTTCTTACTTACAAACCTAAGTTAGGGTATGCTTGGCTTACTCCCAATTTCCCTATGGTTCAAAGACTCAATGCCCGGTGGGATCTTCTTTCCACTCAAACTCGTTGGAGTCTAAGATTTAAAATGGCTTGGGTAGGATATATTGAACCCAAACAAACTTTCTTTGCTTGGATCCTCTTATCTTATGGTCTTCCTCTTGGATAAAGATTAAACTACCTTGGAATAGAGAATCCTTCCTATCATTTTTGCGGTGCTCCAGAGGACCCACTTCATCTTTTTTGGTAATGTAGGAAAGCTCGAATGGCCTGGGATTGGCTTGAGACCTTCTTTCGGCCTCATATGGCCAGTTCATTCACTTGGCATCATGTTTTGCTTGGCGACCCACCAAATTTTTCCTTGCCCTTGTTGGAAGTGTGGAACATTCTTTGCATCAGTGTTCTCTTTCATATTTGGAAAACTTGTAATAAAATTCTCTTTTCTCAGTAGCATAGTTCAGATGAATTTTCAATTGCTGATAAGTGCACAATTTACTCTGATTTTTGGCTCCAGATTTCAGTTCAAGTGGAGAAAGTTCATATATAGGTGGAGCATCTTCGCGCTCTTATGCAACATTGGGGTAATGCCCCATGTATGGTCATCCAAGTGCCTTCTATACAACCTTCTCGATCTTATCTCTGATGGCATTGATGGTTTTGGTACAAGTGATAATGTTGGCATGCCTGGGGAGGATGGGTGGCTCAATTTCATTCCTTCTAATATCGGTTGTTAGCATCTAGCGGGTGATGGATATTCACCTCGTGAGCATACCTCCATGATTGACATGATTTAATGCATGCTTTTTGGTGCTATGGTTGGTGACGGGTTTAACCCTATTTTTATTATTTTGAGTAACGTTGCCTAACTCCACCTGAGTTAGTGTGACTACATATTGGGGTGTGCCTATCCACCTATTTTTTTGGTTGTAAAGACTTGTATTTTTAAATAAATTAAAAATTAGGCCTTTACATTCAAAAAAATCACTTCTAATATAATTATAATGTATTATAATTTTCTTACAATATAATTACATAAATAATCACTATTATATTATTATATTAATTATAGTAAATAAATTATAATATAAAACATAAATACTATCGTGATAATACTATAAACTACTAAAAATAATATTAATATTATAATAATAATATTAATAATATTATAAACTAATAATAGTAATATAATATTATGAACTACTATTAAATGGTCATGAGAATGACAGGTGAGTTTATATTTATGCTTTATCATATTATGAGTTTATCTCCCTTTGTGCTAAATATAGCATGTCATCAATGCTTTCCAACAACCAGTCACCTCTCGATGATGATCAATTATCCAAGTCACCTCTCCATGATGACCAGTTATCCAAGTTCAATGTTATCTCACATACTTTTGACAAAGCAAACATAGTCGAGGGTTTCAATTTGACAAAGCAAATTTGATGGAGCTAATGAACCAAGGGCCATGTGGAAGCCAATACAACACAGAAACTGAAAGTCAAAGAAATTAGAGACGCTTGGAACTCAAGTCAGATCACCTCAAACAAATCAAATCAAATAAGCGATCTTCCATCTTCCATGGTTTCATGCATGAACTAAAATATCTTGTGATTTGTTGACACATGCCCCAAGAAACAAATAGTGAGCATCTAAATCCAATGTGCTTTAGGTTGGATCCATGACTTGATTTCTACCCCAATTCTCCCGAGATAAAAATAGATAAATTTTACATTAGTTCCCTTGATATTGATGCATGTAAATTTAATTTAATTTAGAAAAATATAAATTATTAATTTTTTATTTATTTATATATATATATTAATATTTTATTATTATTTAATTTTAATTATTAAAGATTATTATAATAAATATTTATGTTCAAAAGAACTCGTGAATGCAAATTTTACTTTTTTTTTTAATTTAAAATTTATACAATTAACAATAATTTAATTTTTGAATCAATTTTGAATAACAACAATTAGACATGATAATACAGTTTTTAATTATTAGGTTCAAATAATATTTGTGAATTAAATTATTTAAACTATAGATGAAATATTTTGGTATAACTCCAATTTGTTACATGTGGTGTTGAATTTTGATTGGTGAGAAGACCAAACTCATGAATGATAATGGTGAAATATTAGGGACCATATGCATTTTTAAATTTAACCCTAATTTTTTTTTAAACATGTTTATTCATACTCTCTGTATCTGCTATCAAACTTTGACATCTTTTGTCTGTGTGATGAAGATGAACAAGATTAAAGAGGGTCTTTAACTTTTATTGATAGCAAAATTTATTTATTTATTTATTGTATATAAAAGGAAGAATTTATAATTAATTTTTTTTGGTAAAATTAAGGGAATAGGGTTTTGAAAGGGCCCCAAAACCTTTTACAACCGAAAGAAGACATCAAACCAAAACAATGCACTTCAAAACTTAAAAAGAAGAGTACAAAAACTGTACTACAACACTAACAAAAAAAAACAATTGCATAAACCGACACCACAAACCATAGGCTCCAAAGGGCTGGGAGATCCGAGAAGACTTGTGAGAGAGCCGAGGTAGTTCTACAACACAAAATCTAACTTTGATATAATCCCACCGGACATTTGAGCCGCATCCCAACGGTCCCTAGCAGATAACCACTTCCCAAGGTAGGTAGACGAACCAAGGAAAAAACATATTCTTGATTCTCGCTCCCCATTTTCGAAATAATTTCTGCTCCTCATTTTCAAAATAATTCTCGCTTCTCATATTCGAAATAATTCCCGCTCCTTTTTTGAAATTAATTGGGTATTTAAAAATACCTTCATTAATGACCTTCATTAATGAATTAAATGTAGTATTAAAATACCTTCATTAAAGACCAATAATTAGTAAATTGATTGGGTATTTAAAAATACCTTCATTAATGAATTAAATGGGGTATTTAAAATACCTTCATTAATGACCTCTAATTAATAAATTGATTAGGTATTAAAAATACCCTCATTAATGAATTAAATGGGGTATTTTAAAAATACCTTCATTAATGACCATTGATTAATAAATTGATTGGGTATTTAAAAATACCTTCATAAATGAATAAACTTGGTATCTAAAATACCGTTCCTGTCTAGGAATACAAGTAAGGAAAATACAAGCCACATAACTGGCAAAGAGATATAGTTGTCCCACCTCTTTAAAAATTGCACCAAAACTTCTAACCAAGCGAACTATCACCACCCGAGACCAATTAACCAACATCACTTGATGCAAAAATAACATGGCCATCTAGTATAGAAAGATTCCAAAACAAAATGAGACCCCCAAAATAGCCCATTGATTCACCGGCCATAAATCCAGAACCTTTCCACACAACATTGTGAACAACCTGCCATGAAGAGGCTTCCAACTTCAATTCCTGAATACAAAGGATATCTGGATAATTATCCATTCAAAAAGATGCAAGCATCCTACACTTAGAGGAGCTATTAAGTCCTGTAACATTCCAAGAACAAATTTTTATTGAAATTAAAAGGACAACTTTTTACCACCCCCCCTTGGGGATGCCAACACATCACTTTCTTTCATGATTTTCTCGTCGACTTTTTTGCTAAGAAAAAGCAATGTTTTCCCATTGCTTGTCCCCAAAACTTCCAACGACCTCTTTCTTCTAGCCTTACCCGGAGGATGACCAAGATTTCTTGCCACCCTGAGATCCATCTTCCTGCGTTGGCTTCTAGTCTTGGGTTTGGGAAACCCTCCCTCCGTTGCCACACTTGGAGATACTAGACTATGACTCTCACCTGGGCTATACACCTCAGTTTTCAACAAGGGGGATTTAAGGCCAACCTCTCCGGATGAGGGAAGATTCACATCTCCCTCAACGCCTTCACTAATATGCACTTCCTCAAAATATTCAAAGGAATTAGATAATGGCAGCTCAACCACAAAGCTAAAAGGATCAAAATGAGGGGTATATCCTCCAATAATAGGGGTTGAAATCGAGGAGGATCTCTTACCTGCACTTGGCACCTTCTTACCCAAGATAGGATATTTTAGTAATGACTTCTCAAAGCACACTATCTCCTTCCATTTACTATTCCCTGTTTGCTTTTTCTACCACATCCCTCTCTTCTCAAAGGAAATATGGAACAATACCAGATTTTCCCCCAGCTGTTTCTATCCTCCCTGTTGACCATACATTATATTTTGGGGTTTCTGATCATCCTGCACCTTCTGCCCCTTCTGCCATTAAGGACAAAGATTCTAGTTATGACCCCCCATTCCGCACAACCTATAGGACTGGGGTTTATTTTCATACATCACGACTTGCTTCCATGACCCACCTGAGAAACCAGATCAACCAAGGAAGGTAAATTTCTCTCAATATCCACCATAATGCACATGCGGACATATTGCCTCCGGTTAGGCAACAAAGTAGTTTTGTCAAAAGAAACGAAGTCCCCTATGAGACTAGCCACTACTTTGAACACCGATTCATGCCATAAATAGGTCAAGAATTCTGGCAACCGCACCCACACAGGAACCAGATTGACCCTCTACATTGCTGGGTTAAAATCATGGCCCCACTTTCTCAAAAATAGCCCCCTATTTCCATAGAACCATGGGCCCCCATCCAAAATTCTGTAGGCATCCTCCTCACAAGATAGCCAAATGAGGAAATTTTTTTTGGGTAATGTGGCCAGCTCCAAAGATCCTTGTGGTTTCCATTGTGATTGAGCCCACCATTTGAGAACATCCAAAGGCGGTCTACCCCCTACCACTTTCCCAACCAGATCCCATGAACCTTTTTTTAAGAGTCTGTTCACCATGCTATCCGGGATGCGAATCTGGCCTAGATTCGAGAAAACCTCGTAGGGGTCAAACACCTCACCACAGGACATCCCCGCCACCACCTAAGCAAAGGATGGTGCCACAATAGGAGGTTGTTGCACCACCTTCTCCCTTCCCACAAATTTCTCCATCACCTCTGCCCTCACCGTCCCTGGGTCCCAAGACAACAACACCTTGGTTCCAACCTCTCCATAAACCTTGGACCCAAACTCACCTTTCCAGAAGACATCTTCCAACACCAGCTCCTTCGGCTCCCATGCCTCAACCTCACTCCTTGACTCGTTCGTAGAAACCCCAAAGTACCACATCCTATTCCAAAGTTTCTCCCTCCGTTATGGTCGTCGCCACCACCAGAACTGTAACCTGAACCAGATTCGAAGCCTTTGCCATAACCACTTCTCGAACCAGATCCGAAGTCGCTGTCGTAACCACTTCCCAAACCAGATCCGAAGCCACTATCGTAACCACTTCCCAAAATAGATCCGGAGCCGCTGTCGTAACCTCACAACTCTCTTCTCTCTTGCACTAGATCCTCTATCGAATTTATAATTAAAATTAATATATATATATATATATAATAATAATAATAATAATAATAATAATAATAATAATATTTTTAAAATTTTATTATTTAATTTTATAATATATATACAATAAAATTGGTAAATATATATTTCACTGTTTTATTTATTTAAAATTTGTACAATTAGCATCTTGAATATATATAATATTAAACATGAAAATTCTATTTTATAGGTGTTATATTATGGAAAATCTTCATATATTTTATTAATTATATATATATTATATTTATTATTATTATTATTATAATATATTTATTTGTTTTATTATATATATTTATTTTATTATTATATTTATTATTCTATAATATTATATTCCTGTACTACTCCCCCAAACTGTATTATAAACTTTATTGTATTAAGCCTATACCTCCCCCCAAACTGTAATTTTGGCTATATAGCCAAAATAAAAATAGAGGGAAATATTTTTATATAAAGATGCTTATATTTGTAGGAAATTTATATATTATTTTAAATGGTATGGGGGTAAATATATATTGATGTATTATTATAAATATTATATATATATATATATATATATATATATATATATATATATATATATATATATATATATATATAATATAAATTATCATTATATAGATATATTTTATTTACTTATTATTTTTATATATTTTTATCATTTATATATATTATTTATTTATTTATTTATTTCTTTGGAAGATTTTCTTTTCTAATTTCATAAGGATTTCCATGTGGGATGAATATTAGTCATAAAAAAATGGATCTTTTATTATAGGATGATTTCAATAGGATATTAGGGTTCTTGGAAAATATAAATCACACTTTTGTAGGATGGAATAAACCATAGTACTTAGGAATTAGTTTATGACTCTTGCTTGCTTACAACATCGTAGGGTTGTTTTACAAAGACTCAGACATCCTAGAGACTTTGAACAAATTCATCTATTTGTCTCACGAATCAGTATGATGCTAAGGATGTCCTAATGTTTTCAAGCCTCTCGACGACCAACTATGTGTGCAATGAATGTTCATTTCTCATCGTGAGTAGGGATTGAGTAAACCAATGGTCACTTATGTCAACAAGCTAGCTTATCTATGAGCATCCATAGGTCTTGTCCAGACTTAGCACTATTGCGTAAGGATACCTTATTGCCAAGCGGGTTTCATTCAACCTATTGCTGTAATAAGAATCATCCCATGGTTTTCGAAATACTAAGAATTCTAAGGATTTAAGCTATTCACCCTTCTTTTATTTAACTTTATTTGGAATACTTACTTATTTTGAGAGGAAGCAAGGGATTTTGATTATTTTTTGGGATTCTTGCTTATTTAAGAGGAAGCAAGAATATAATTTTTGGGATACTTGCTTGTTTAGAGAGAGAGCAGGAGAATTTTTTTTTATGTGGGTTCTTGCTCATTTTTAAGAAGCAAGAAGATACTTTTTGGAATACTTGCTCGTTTAGAGAGAGAGCAAGGGATTTTTATTCTTCCATTTTTTTTTTTTTTCAAGGGTGAAGGGGAAGCTTGTCCTTTTGCCAATTCATTAGCTTTCTAGACCATGCACATAATTTGGATAAGCAGGGGAAACCATTCACTCTTATGGCAATAGTAACTCATAGGTTAGTCTTTCCAAACTTCACAATGTTTTATTTATTATAAAGTGCATAGTCCAAGAGGAAACTTGATTGATTAGGAGCAACTTTATAACATCCAAAGATTATTTGATTTTCAATGAAGATTTACTCAAAACACTAGTGGTGGTTGAGTAATTGAAAACACCTAGATTTTGATTTAGGAAACAAAAGTATCATGCAAGATGTGGTAGTAATTTTCCTACAGAACTCTCAAGCTGGTGTAAAATAAAGAAATGTCTTTTTAGGATCTTTGTAAAACAATATTGAGACTAAAAATAAGATGAGAGTATAAGGTAAGAGTGCTACAAACATTGGAACTCCATTATGAAATAAAAGAGGCATAATATTATATATATATATATATATATATATATATATATATATATATATATATATATATATATATATATATATATATATATATATATATATATATATATATATATATAAAGCAACAACTTATTTAATAGGTAGCATATTTGTTGCTTGTTAAAGAGAAGTATTTATTCAATAGTAGTGATTTGTGGTTCAGATATACATTGCAAATCAATTTGTTGCTTGAGATGGTGCATGAACTCTTCTTTAGAATGTGGCTTTTTATATAATTTAAGCCTATGTCCATTAAGTAGTAATTTTTTGGTTGAGTCATCAATAGGCTTTGAGTTTTACTACACCATTTCCAAATATTTTCTAATTGAAATATTCATGATACAATATGTTTGTCTTGCCACTTTATAGTTTCGTTAGTTCAGTCTTGTATAATACCTCTATTTTATTTTATTATTATTATTATTATTATTATTTGATAAGTAACTAGAATTTTATATACAAGTTGGGTTTTTTAAGAGGATCCCAAAACCTTATAACAAAAATGGTCGAAGCACCGAGATTTAAAGAAATTCCTTAGTACAAGAAAATACACACAAACTGTAAGAGAAAGGGCCAGAAACAACCCTTGAACCAGCAGAAAGACCAGATTCTAGTACCAACTAGTGAGACTCACTTCATAAAAATATCATCCTCCCATTACTGGCAGTCTGGGATCCTCCCAGGGGTGGATGTAGTAGCCTGGGATCCTCCCAAGGATAAATACAGTAGTCTGGGATCCTCTCAGGGAAGGATACAACAGTCTGGGATCCACCTAGGGATGGATACAACAGTCTAGGATCCTCCCATGGGTGGATACAGCGCACCTGTCTAGACCTGTGTAGGGAGAGCAAAAAGGCCAAAAATAGCCTGCAACCAAAAATCCTACCCGAAATTCAAAAGTAGGAAATTATAAGAAAATTGGAGAGGATCCTTGCCCAGGGATGGCTCGGGATGCCACCCAGGGAGTAGCGGGGCAGCAAGCAGTTACGCGAGCAAAGCAACAAGCAACACTAGGATACAGGCCAGGGATCAGTAGTGAGACAGCCTGGGAAATGGCTTCAGGGTCCCCAAAGATAAAATGGGAAGCCTCCGCATGAGCCTAAAAAGTGGAACAACACTACTGGGGTGACATCACCCCTTTAGGGCCCCGACTCGAGGTGATCTAAGCACCTAAACTCTCATTAGGGCTTGAATTGTCTTGAGACGCTAATTGGACTAGGGTATCAAGGAAATTTGTGGTCCAGGTAGTGAGATCTTCTGCTGTGGTGGCTTGGTTGGCCATGAAATCGGATGCCCTGTTACCTTATCTGTACACATGATGAAAGGAGTGATGAGTGAATCCTTGGAGGATGGTGAGAACTTCCTGAATGGTGTTGTGGATATGCCATGAGCTATTTCCCAAGCTACGGGTGGCCTTGATGATGACTAGAGAATCACCCTTGATGATGACTTTTAGGGAGGTCTCCTTGAGGGCTATTAGCCCGTAGAGGAGAGCTGCTGCTTCGACAAAGTTGTTGGTCTGAATGCCAAGCGGTTCAGTGTACACCAAGATCAGGGTCCTGTGACTATCTCAGATGATCCTACCCCCTCCAGAGGGGCCGAGGTTTCCTTTAGAAGCTCCATCGAAGTTAAGTTTAACCCATCCGGGAGGGGGGGAAGTCCACCTTATCTTCGAACGACGAGAGGGGGCAGGAGGGGGATCAGGGGGGAAGTTGGACTTCGAGGGAGGAGAGGAGGGTGGACTCGACCAGCCTGCAAGGCACCTCAGTCAAAGGGAGGGAGCAGGACTTCTCAATGGCGAAGGCAACCGCCTTGGCTTCCACCCATTGGGGGGAGCGAGCCGGGGAGGAGAAGGCTCTACTATTGCGCTCAAGCCAGAGTTTCCAGAGCAGGTGAGGAAGGCAGGAGCCCCAAAGGAAGCGGATGAAGGGGTGGGCGAATGTATTGGGCCATTGGGATAGGAGGTCAAATATGGAATTGGGGGCCACCCACTGGATAGAAAATTAGGAAAGGATGAGGACCAGGACTTTAGAAGAGAAGGGGCATCTAAGAAAGATGTGATTAGTGGACTCCTAGGTAACACAACAAAGGAAGCATCTATTTAGGATCTGAAAGCCCCTCTTGATTAGGTTCTCAATGGTCAAGATATTATTTTGGATGGCCACCCAAACAAAGTGACTGATTTTGGGGATCAACTTCTTGGCCCACACCTGGTGGGCTGGGAATGGGGCCTCATCAGGGACTCTTTGGAAGTTGTAGGTATATTTGACAGAGAAGATGCCACTGGGAGTGCCATGCCAGATGCATCTATCATTCCCTCCGAAATACGAGATAACTATCTTGAAAGCACGAGGATACAAAAACAAAAAGGAAAGTGCCAAAAAAACCCAACTTAACGCTTATAGCCTATGTATTGCAAAGTGCATAAAAAGAAAGAGCATAGATGAATTGACACAAGATAAAAGCAATATAAAATGCGGCCCTTTTTATTGATATGCTTTTCAGATTTGTGTTACAATACGTCTCCTTCCTTTTTAGGGGATAGGAGCGTCAAATAAGTTTCTTATCGCATCTATAAACAACAATCCTTCTTCCGCGTGCCCACATGTAAGATGGGCGGACCAAAATGTCGCCACCGCTTGTGTATATGATTCTTGACTCCTTCCTGCTCCTCTGATGTCGAAAACCTGCGTTCAAAGAAACAGAAAATATTAGTAGCACTCGCAGATAGAATAAAACATGTATTTCCCAAGGCCTAATGTCAGTGTATGCGTGAAAATATTAAAACGATGATAAAATGACCTCAGATCGACCTGAAATTTTAATAGAAGCATAAATATGTTATCAAGAAGCCATTGCAAAAATAATAGTCTAGAAATTCCTCACATATTTGTATTCGCTCTAGGGTGGGACGAATAGACCTACAATAACTTGTCAAAAAGCACCCTCTTCAATGTCCCATCTTGGAAGCTCCAAATGACCTGAAAACTTGGGGTTAGCTAATTGGTTTTTGGGAAGACCCAGGTCAATTTCTCCATTTGCCTCATACCCGATTTTGGTGCCATCGCAGTTAGTAAAGGCGAAATCAAAACCGTCAAAATTCTCAATATTAGCACCCTCTTCAATGTCCTATCCGAGCTCCAAATGACCTAAAAAGTTGGGGTTAGCTAATTGGGGGTGTTTTGGGAAGACCCAGATGGTAATATTTCTCCAATTTTTCCTCTATCACCCAGATTTTTTGGTGCCATCTGCAAGTTAGTAAAGGCGGGAAATGACAAAAACCTGGTCAAAATTGCTCGAATGAAATGAAATTTAAACTACAACCTATTTAACATACCTAGAATAAAATGCAAAAGAAAAATCAAAGAAATATATCACAGATTTCTAATCATCCCGGGGTGGGGCGAATAGGACTATGATAGTTTGGGGAGCGCCTGGGGCAGGACGCCCACCGTTTGGGACACTGTTTCGGCACCAATCCACTTGGGATGGGTCCAAAACTCCTTATAGGGTGTTGTCGACAAATTTTGTGGAATATTGTGGCCAAAAATTGGGTTTTGGGTTTGGATTCGTGCTTCCAATAGTCACCCAATAACCTCCCTTTCGAATGAGAGATTAAGGATGTGAAGGCACAAATCGCAAGTAGGTATGTAAATTGGCAGCACTTCGTTGCTCAAATGCTCCTTCTCTTCCTCTTTCTTTTGGGTGGGAAAACTCACCAATTTATAGACCTTAGGGTCCTCTTGTTTGAATTGCGCATGCGAGGGCGCCACTTGAGTTGTTTTTCCTATTTTGAGAGAAAAGCTAGTTCCCCGATTTAGAATCTCTTTGCATGAGGTCTCTAAAATAAAGACATGCATGACTGAAGTCTCTCTCCTTGATTTGAAGCCATTCCTCGCAATTGCATGGCCTGAAGCCTCAGTTAACTGGCGGACTTGTCGAGGTTTGACTTTTTTTGCCAGTCAAACCTGATATTCGCCCCACCCTGGAGCGATTGTGTAATCGTCCCTGGGTGGGACGAATACCAGTCTGAATTCGTCCCTGGGTGGGACGAGTAGAGAAAAAGGTGCCAAAAAGGTGCAAAATTGACCTCTGACCTTCCAAACTACTTTTGGGAGTGGTTAGGACCACTGTTTAACCTCTAGGGGCTGCCCTGGGGGCTGTGTGTGTCAATGCGATCAGCGCTTGTTGTCACATAATCGGATTGGTGTTGTTTTGGTGTCTACAGATGCCCCTTTTTGGGAAGCGCTGTGCAAGGCGCAACGTCGAGCAAAAATAGATAACCAAAGCACTAATGATTAGGGTTTCTCAGTAACCTAACCAACTCTTGATGCCCCAAGTATGGAAAGGGCACGCATTCTTGAATCCTTGCTTCTGACGAGCTAAGGAACTTAATTCAAGTGTTAACCTTTTTCGGTGAGGTGTTACTTGAGCTTGGACATTGATCAGTCATGAATAGGCAAAGGGCGCAACCTTTTGTCTGTGGGAACCTTGAGTTCATGATTCACGAATGCCAAGTGTTTGATCAGCTTGTGATTGTTGCTTGTTTGCTGCCCCAAGCAGGAGCGTGATTGTCTTTGTCAATGATCCTTTGAATGCGTGTCATTTCCTTGATTGGGTATATTTTTGTTGATTGGTGACTAAGTGTGACTACCCCCTCAAGCGATGAATCGATGAGGGAATGACCGACATGAGAAAAGCGACGAGTCGCTTGACCCAAGATGACTTAGGTAAGGGTGCCTTCAGTTGTTTACCATTGAATGCGTAAGCAGTTTCCAAACATTCTGACCTATTTTTGGTGGGTTTGAACCCTTTTTGTGACGCATTTTGGAGCTAAAATTGTCAAGAATCCATCTTCCCGTGGAGCGGTCCGGCTAGGATAGCCTTCTTAGGGAGTAGGATAGTGACAATTTGTGACCCCAACATCTATTTTGGATGCCAAGAATGTCAGGCGCAAAGGCGCCTTCGTTCGGCAATGTTATTGCTATTTTTGGTTAGGTTTTGACCCTTTTTGGGATGCCATTTAGGGATGAAATTCTCGAAAATCCGTCCTCCCGTGGAGCGGTCCGGCTATGGTAGCCTTCTTAGGGAGTAGGATAGTGAGGATTTGTGACCCCGACATCTATTTTGCATGCCCAGAATATCAAGTGCAAAAGCACTCTCATTGGACAATTTTATTGCTCTTTTTTGTGCATTTGTTTGTTGTTTTTTGAAATGTTTGTTTATGATGATGTATGCATGTGGGATTATGATTGCGATGTTGCTAATTATATGATGTATGCATATGGAATGAATGAAATTATTTGTTGATAACTTGTCGATGGCACCATAGATTGTACAAGATTTATTGGCTTGTTGTACTTATGGGATGACTTTGTGGAATGACGTTGCATGTGACAACTGTGTTTTTGTATTTTGCATTTTTTGCTGATGGTGATGTATGGAATGAAATGGACCAATTGTTTTTAAAATGTAGTTAAGCTTTTCTGAGATTCAGATATTTTAACTAACTAGCCAAGACTGTACATTTATCTCGCAAGACTTTTGAACAAGGTATAAATCCGACTTGGAGGTTAACCAAGTTATTTCACATCCCTGTGTGTGCAATTGAGTTCGTTTATGTGGTATTTGTCAGGATACCGCCAGTTCCAAATAGGCTATCAACCAAACCTATACTGAGGATCACCTAACTAGCTCCACTAACTCCGTTGTTGTATTTAGCAAGATTAATCCATGAGACAATCTAAGGTACCATAAGCTAGCTCATCCACATGCAAACATTGGTCTGCTCACACGCAAAGCTAATGTGACAGACATATCGTCATGCGGGTAGGATACCACCATTGCCAGGTAGGCTGTCCACCAAACCTGTAATGAGGATCACCTAGATGGTTTTTGAATACTGAGAATTCCAGGGATTCAAGTTCAAGATTTTTATTGGCTCAATGGTTTAGGATATTTGCTCGTATACAAAGTGATGAAAATCACTGTTTATTTTGTTCTTTTTTTGTTTTTCTTTTGGAGCAAGGATGTTAAATAGTAGTGATAACCACTATTATTTGATTTGGCTTTTGAGCTTTGTAAGGTTAAGTTGTATGTTTTTGATATGGTGAATGACATTGATCCTTTTAGGCCTTGGGGATGACTACCCATCCTTGGTAGGGACGTGTAGTATGAATCCTTACGACTTTGGGAACCAAAGGGTATTATGGAGATTATGAAGTAAGGGTATTGATATTTTAGGCCTTGGGGATGACTACCCATCCTTGGCAGGGACGTGTAGTACGAATCCTTACGACTTGAGAGACCAAAGGTGATTGTGATGATGGCTTGTGGAAATGTTGTTTTTGAATGGTCATTGATCCTTTTAGGCCTTGGGGATGACTACCCATCCTTGGCAGGGACGTGTAGTATGAATCCTTACAACCTTAGGGACCAATGGTGATTTTTGAATTTTTGTTAGTGGTGAAAACCACTGTTGATTAGAAGGAATGGATGGGGAAGAGCTTGTCCTTTTGTCAATTCTCAGCATTCTTGAACCATTCGCACAAGGGGATGAACAGGCTAATATTTCACCTATGGTACTCTAGACTGCTTTGTAGTTTTCATCTTACGTTCACACAACTTAGGAATTATTTTATGTGTTTTAATTTGTGTAGGGATATTACATAACGAGGCGTGACCCAAGTAAAACTTTCCTGTGTAAAATCTGTTTGACTTTGTACAATTTTTGGCTAGAAAGTTAAAGACAACTGAATGACGAAAACCCTAAATACATTAGGAGACAACTGACTTTGCTAAAAATGGGGATGGTGTGATGCGGGATGTATGCGTTGATAAAATGGATTTTATGTGGAAAATGATGAAATTGTCGAGCAATTACAATCTATGGTGCTTTTGACTTGTATGACCTAGCGAATATGCAATGTATGGATGCGATGCCTAATGCAACCTATATTTTTGTATTTTGATTTTTATGAGTATGCATGGAATTGAAATGCAATTTTTTTTTTGTTATTTTTGAGTGATTTTATTGTTTTTGTTTGTTTTTGAATATTTATTTTTGACCAAGCGGTTATGGGCACCCTTGGAGCTTTTGTATTGACCAAAGGGTTTATGGACACCTTTGGGGCATTTGGTTTGACCAAAGGGTTTATGGATACCTTTGGGGCATTTTAGGTTGACCAAGCGATTGCAAAAATCCTTGGAGCTTTTGGTTTGACCCAAGGGTTTATAGATACCTTTGGGGCATTTTGGGTTGACCAAGAATGGTTTGTTGGAAGTTGGGGAAATTTCTTTGGATTTTGGGTTGACCAAGAGATTGGGAATCCTTGGAGCTTTTGGGTTGACCAAGAGATTACGGAAATCCTTGGAGCTTTTTAGGTTGACCAAGAGATTATGGAAATCCTTGGAGCTTTTTAGGTTGACCAAGAGATTACGAAAATCCTTGGAGCTTTTTAGGTTGACCAAGAGATTACGAAAATCCTTGGAGCTTTTTAGGTTGACCAAGAGATTACGGAAATCTTTGGAGCTTTTGGGTTGACCAAAGGGTTTATGGACCCCTTTGGGGCATTTTGGGGTTGACCAAGCGATTGCGGGAATCCTTGGAGCTTTTTGGTTAATGTAGTCGGCTTGCTCTTTGGGGGATAGAAGTACCCCCAACTTGATAATCTATGGATTCATTGGATCCGAGCCGATGTCTACGTCAGTCATCTCCTCGACTGACATGTGGGATCCGTCCTCCAACTGGTGTGGAGTTGGGATCAGGTGGATATCATTTTCTGAATTAAGATCATCGTTAGGAACGTCAGGTTCCTCTTCAGCATGGAAGACATCCTGAGTCTGTCCTAGAGTGAAATGAAACATCCCATCGCAAGGCCAGTACTCTAATGGGGATGGTGGTGTGTCAACATGATCCCAATCTATAGCCTCTATGTCTAGATGCAATGACCGTGTTGGGTCGGTTGGATCATGGATGGGGGCGGTCAAGTCAATGGAGATCATGTTGATGAAATGATTGTAATCTCCATTACTGCAGGTGTGATGACTATGATATTTTGGATGTTCTTGGTGCTTTGGATCTGGCTCTATGGGCACTGGCACAAATGGATCAGCCCTATGTGCGTATAAGAGGATAGGATCTGCCCTAGGCACTGATGGTGCTATAGGGTCTCTAGGCGGAAGATGTTCTCTGTGTACCTAGAGTGGCGGGTGCAGTAATTGCTATAACTACGCCTGGTTGAGGTGCCACCTATGCCTTGGCCCTATGTGCAAGTGTTCAAACATGTCATCTATGCCTAAGGGATATTGTTGCAGTTGTCGCATGGGGGGGGGGGCCCCCGCTTCCCCCTTCCCCCCCCCCCGGGGCCGGCCCCCCTTGGCGGCCCGGGGGGGGGGGGGGGGGGGCCCTCTTTTGGGGAAAAAGGGGCCCCGGGGGGGGCCCCGGGGGACCGAATTTTCTTGAGCTGGGATATGCTCCATTGGAACATCCAAAGGGAACATGGTCAGGAAGCTTTCTTGATAATCATCCATGGGATGCACATGGGAATGATTGCTTCCCGACTCAAGAGGATCCCAAGGTGCTACCTCGTAATCCAACTCATCATCCGAAGACCCTTCTTGGTCTTGTCCATACCCTTCGTGGGGGTGAGTCCTTGAATTGTCTCCCTTTTCGACCGAAGGGAAAGGGTTGTTAAGGTCAACAAGGTTGTTTGTTTGTAATGGGAAATAATTCCCCAATGTGTAAGTTGTGTTTGGATTGGCATATGGATCTAATGCCAACCCATCCTTGTTGCCTATCCCTAGGCCTTGCATGTTTTCGACCAAGATGTCGAGGGGCAAAGGGTGATTAAACCCTACTCCTGACTTGTCATAAGGCATTTGATATCTTGGTTGGCACAAAACATGCACTCCTTGTTCATACCTGCCCAACCCATATCCATGCCAATTGCATTGGCTAAGATATATCAATGCAAATTCTGGGTTAGACAGATAATTGACATCCTCAACAAAGGGCTCTTCATCTTCCTCTTCTTGTAGGGAAGGTTCAACGCCATTATCCAGGCCCCCATAAATAAATTTTGTCTGATTGGGTGGGTAGCCTAGAGGAACCACAGAGCCGATGGGGAGTCGAGGTCTCCCCATGTCTTGCATGGACTCAAGTGTGGGCGTTGCTATAATGTTTTGCACTAGATACTCCCCCAATCCCGTGTTGGCCATCTCAACGATGATTGTTGGCATTTGAGGGGGAGCGAATGGGAGTTCTCCCTGAGTCCACTCCATGTGGGGTGAACTAGGCGTCTCGACTTCCATTCTACTAGGCATCTCTTCTGTCGAGATGGTTGAGACTAAGGGTGGTTCCTCTTCCAGGGGTTTCTTTCCCTTGTCCTTTGGTGTGGCCACCGTAGGTGGCATCATTGTTGAAGGACCAGATGAGGAAGATGGACCTGCCTGGGAATTTGATTGATTTGGTAATGGAGATTCCTACGTAATCGGACCCCTTTTAGATGGATTTAATTGAAAATCCAAGTGCGTTGATGGAAGGGTCGACTACGGCATTAGTTGCACTGAATTGCAGTATTTGAAAGGCTCTAAGTCTACGGGGACTACATGCACTTGTCCTTCAAATGTATACTTCAAGCATTGATGAGCAATTGAAGGGACACACTTCATGTCCCGGATCCAAGGTCACCCCAGCAAGATATTGTAAGCCATCTCACCTTCTAAAATGTGGCACAATGTATGAATGGTCTTTTGTCCCACTTGGATGGGTAGGACAATTGTGCCAACTATCGAGCATATCGCATCATTGAATGCTCGAAGAGTATAAATGGAAGGTACGATGTGAGAGGCCGACAACTTCAAATGTTTTAATGCGGCGGTTGTAATAATGTTACTTGGACGAACCAAGTGTCTACCAACACCCGCTTATATGGAATCCCGTTGACCCGCGCAATAACGTGCAGGGGTGGATCCGCCACATCACCAGCCACCGATTTTAATTCATCTTCTCTAAAGGTGATGACTGGTTCTGTACATTGTTTCACATGGCCCACGAAGTTGTTGAAAGAATTTGCTTCATGGGGATGCAGCTCAATTGCCTTTAATATCTCCATGAGAGCCTCCCGATGGGGCGCTGATTGTTGAATAAGCTCATATATGGAGAGCCTAGCCGACGTGGTCCTTAGACTTTGAGTAAGTCTAGTTCGAATCGTGGCCATTGGTCTAGGTGGGGGAAGCTGTGTAGGGTTCGGTTGAGGTTGTGACGTTGATGGAACTTCTCTTGTGGCTGTCGTAGGGGCAGCTCCTGGGTATCTCTTGTTCCTTGTCACTATGCTTATCATCCCTACATACCCCTCCATGGGGCAATTTTGTTGCACCTCGTTGACGTGAAGGGGTTTTGCTTGTGCATCATGTGCGGGCAAAGGGTCTCTAAAAACGCCCATTTGTTGGTTGTTGGGCGCTATGGGGTTATCCACTGCCAATGTATTGTTGTCAATGAGGTCTTGCACCAAACCTTTGAACTTCCAATAGGCATTAAGGTCATGTCCCTTTCGTCTGTGGAACCTACAGTACAAGTCCTCCCTGTACCCCTTAGGCTTTGGCGCATTAGGATCTATGGTTTGAATCTCTGGCAGATTAATCAAATTTGCTACTGACAAGTGGTCGAACAAGGAGTCCCTGGACTCTGTGTAAGGCGTAAATTATCGCCTAGGGTGACGCTGCTGATTTTGTTCCTGCCTTTGGTTTTCTCTATCATAATTGTTTGGAGGCACCGCCTGATAGTTAGCCTTCTGAGGCTGTGTTGCTTGGGCAGGCTTAGGGGCGTTGATAGCAACTTGATTGACCATGACGGGTTTCTTTGCGTAGTCCCTGTTTTAGTGCTCTTGTTCCATTCTTTTTTCTTAGGCTTGGCAATTTCACCATCCTGTATTTTGATCTCTTCGATGATTCTGGCTTGCGCCAGAGCTTCTTCTAAAGTGGCATATTGCTGCAGCTGCAATAGCACAGAGATCGATCGCAAACAACTCTTTGCGAACATTTGGGTCAAGTCAGACATAGGAGGGAGGTAGGGTAGCTTTGAAAGCAACGTCCTCCATCGGTTCCCATATGCCACCATAGATTCCTCCTCATACTGCTTGAGGCTAGCTAGATCACTTAGTGACACCTTTTTCTTTGTGTTGAAGGCGAAACGTTCTAGGAACGCGTCCACTAGCTGATCCAAGTTACAGATGTTGTGCTTTGGTAATTGAGTAAACCAATCCGAGGCAGGGCCTGCGAATGTGGTTATAAATGTTCTTAATAACAAAGCATCATTGTCCTGAATGCCAAAGCATTGGCTCAGGAATCGAGTCACATGCTCTTGGGCATCTTCCTCCCCTCTAAAGAGTGCCAACTGGGGCAGCTTAAAGTGTTCGGGGTATGGAGGTGTCGGCACTGACGGATGCACAGGATGACTACGGAGTTGGCGTAAAGTAGGCTTTTGGGGCCCAAAAGTCTTGAGCTCCATAGTCTCTAAGTGCTCTAGCAACGCTTTATATGCATCGGAGGACTTGATCTCCTCCTCCTTGGTTTGCTCCCACTATGGGTTGTGGGGAACTTGAGGCCTTTGGAGGGGTAGCTGGGTAGCACCCCTTCTACCTTGATAGGGCATTTCAGCCCGTTCTTCTTCTTGTTCATACTCCTCATAAGCTTCTTGAGGAGTGTCTGGCCTAGGCCTGTAAACATTGATGGGTGCCCACGGAGGGTGCCCATCATGATTTTGGGGAGTGGCCTCCCGCTCAAGTCTAGGAGGTCTTAGAGGCGAGTGCTTGATGAGGTCGCGAAGACCTGTCTCGCACTAAGGGGTTGTGCCTCTCATACACTTTTGATTTATGTGCACGAGGGGCTGGGACCTTCTCAGGCACATTGTTGTGAAGCAATTCAGCTGTCTGACGCTGAATGCGCTCTTGGTTAAGGTGACACAAATGTTCTAATTGTTGTTGGTCTTGCCCGAGCCACATGATTTGCGCTTGGCGGGCGGCTAGTTTGGCAAATGCCAAGTCAATTTGGTCCATCGTCTCTTGTTTAGGAGGCCTAGATGCCTCCCCTACATGTCTTTCTCGGTCATGGTGATCCGAGACCCCTATGGGTTGCTTCCCTCTGTCGAGGTTAGCGGCATTCACTTGAGGCTCTGGCCTCAATGAGTGATCCTGATACATAGCGGGTGTGGACGTGCATCGTTCCCACGCTGTGTATCGCTCTTGAGGAACATAATGGTCTTCCTCACACTCTCTGTTATATGCATAAAAGGTGCGGGCAGAATTGTCTTGCCCTATCTGGAAATCCTGATACTCTAGATATTGCCTAGTGTTTCTAACAGTAATCAGGGGTAAATGAGGGATGACGAAATCATGTGGCCCCTCCTTCTGGACCCTCTTTTGTTCTAACACTTCATCACTAGGCCACTCATAACGAGCGTCTAAGGGAGGCCTACTTTCTATGTTAAGTGCCACGTGTAAGTTCTTCTCTTGAAAGGACCTAAGCTGAGTGGGTGTGCCCCTCAAGGAGGTGCCTCTATAATCATGTTCTGTGATGGCGTGAGTTGGAGTGCCCCTCAAGGAGGTGCCTCTATAGTCATGTTCTATAATGGCATGGTGTGGACTAACTTGTGTATCCTGCCGCCAAGGTGGGATGACCAAGTCCTCAAGACTATATCGGAGGTGACTTGTCCCCCTTGGTGCACTCTCTACAGCTTCTGCCCGTGATCGGGCTCGACTACGGGTGTACACCATGATGATGCTTACCTAAAGATGCGTAGATTCTTTTTTTTTATTTTTTTTTATGATTTTTTTTGATACACTAAACAGAAAATAGCACACACACACAAGCAATGATTATCTCTTTTAAAGATTAAAAGTGTGCCCTAAATCTGGTTTAGTGTGTTTTGTTGTTTGTTTTTGAAAGCTTTTTGTGAAAACCATTTAAATGCAATTATGAAGGCTCTTATGACTCCCAAAATGGTCGCCCCTTCAATATACCATTGCCGGACCGATATACCAACCTCTCTATATACCCGCCCTTACGTGAGGGAGACTATAGGTACGTGAGAGCAGATGATACATGGAACATAGGCGGTACGGAAGGGGAATCGCTCTGTTTATGACACCTACCATAGAAGACTTATCCTCATGCGCTGGGAATCACCCCAAGCTACACTTGGTCAGCTTTCATCAGGATTTACGTCTAGCAACAGATCACGATCGGGGTTATGGATGCAATATCTCAAGCCAAGGTGATGATGAAATCCACCGTTGGTCTTGCTCAAGGGTTGGGGTTTTACGACCAACTCCTTGTGTTTAAAATACCACGTGGTGTGTGGGGTTCTTTTTAAGTTGCAAAATTGAAACAAGCAAGCCTCTAAACTCTCCTATGCAAGCAAAAAATCAGAGAATAGAAAATAGAAAACAGAAAATTGACAGAGGGTGTTTAAAACCCCTACCTCTTCTCTGCCTAAATCGGATGTCTCTGAATTTCTGCCTGAAACAGTCTAGCGTTTGAAAACTTGGTACCTGTAAGCAACAAAACAAGCAACTTTAATCAGAATTTTAATCTTAAAAATCAAGGGACACAGGTCCCACCGTGATCGCCATTGAAAGCACGAGGATACGAAAACAAAAAGGAAAGTGCCAAAAATAGATGCTTTTAAAACCCAACTTAACGCTTATAGCCTATGTATTGCAAAGTGCATAAAAAGAAAGAGCATAGACGAATTGACACAAGATAAAAGCAATATAAAATACGGCCCTTTTTATTGATATGCTTTTCAGAGTTGTGTTACAATACGTCTCCTTCCTTTTCAGGGAATAGGAGCGTCAAATAAGTTTCTTATCGCATCTATAAACAACAATCCTTCTTCCGCGTGCCCACATGTAAGATGGGCGGACCAAAACGTCACCGCCACTTGTGTATGTGATTATTTTCTCTTTCCTACTCCTCTGATGTCGGAAACCTACGTTCAAAGAAACAGAAAATATTAGTAGCACCTACGGGCAGAATAAAACATGTATTTCCCAAGGCCTAATGTCAGTATATGCGTGAAAATATTAAAACGATGATCAAATGACCTCAGATCGACCTGAAATTTTAACAGAAGCATAAATATGCTATCAAGAAACCATTGCAAAAATAACAGTCTAGAAATTCCTCACATATTTGTATTCGCTCCAGGGTGGGACGAATAGGGCTAACCCCCCCCCCCCCCGGGGGGGGGGGGGGGAGGTTCCCCCCCCCTTGCCCCTGAGAGGGGGGGAAAAAAAAAAAAAAAAAACTTTATAAAAAAAAAAAAAAAAAATTAACCGGGTGGGGCGAATACGTGTGACAGTTTGGGGAGCGCCCGGGGGCAGGACGCCCACCGTTTGGGACACTATTTTAGCACCAATCCACTTGGGATGGGTCCAAAACTCCTTATGGGGTGTTTTCAACAAATTTTGTGAATTATTGTGGCCAAAAATCAGGTTTTGGGTCGGGATTCGTGCTTCCAATAGTCACCCAATAACCTCCCTTTCGAATGAGAGATTAAGGATGTGAAAGGCACAAATCGCAAGTAGGTATGTAAATTGGCAGCACTTCGTTGCTCAAATGCTCCTTTCTCCTTCCTCTTTTTTTTGGGTGGGAAAACTCACCAATTTATAGACCTTAGGGTCTCCTTGTTTGAATTGCGCATGCGAGGGCACCACTTGAGTTGTTTTTCCTATTTTGAGAGAAAATCTAATTCCCTGATTTAGAATCTCCTTGCATGAGGTCTCTAAAATAAAGACATGCATGACTGAAGTCTCTCTCCTTGATTTGAAGCCATTCCTCACAATTGCATGGCCTGAAGTTGCAGTTAACTGGCGGACTTGTCGAGGTTTGACTTTTTTGCCGATCAAACCTGATATTCGCCCCACCCTAGAGCGATTGTGTAATCGTCCCTGGGTGGGATGAATACCAGTTTGAATTCATCCCTAGGTGGGACGAGTAGAGAAAAAGGTGCCAAAAAGGTGCAAAATTGACCTCTGACCTTCCAAACTGCTTTTGGGAGTGGTTAGGACCACTGTTTAACCTCTGGGGGCTATGTGTGTCAATGCGATCGGCGCTTGTTGTCACATAATCGGATTGGTGTTGTTTTGGTGTCTACACTATCACCTTAAGGAGACGCTAGAGCCTGGAAGCTTGGAGCAAGTGCCTGGGGTTCAGGATGGGATTCCAAGTTACCCGTCCTTGGTTCTAGGTGAGATAGGCTGACACTTTGGGCCCTCTGTCAACCAGGACCAATTTGAAGACGAGGAGATCACTATCAGCAGTCAGGGCCTCATCTTGGATCCACCTATCTTCCTAGAATTCAATCTTGGTTTCATCCCTAAGGATCCATCTGGTCACCTTTCGAATGATGTCTTTAGTGGAGATCAGGGATTTCCAGAAGGCTAATCCATCTTTGGGCTGGGATTCATTGAGGAAGGGGTGATGTTGGCAGTATTTCCTGCACATGATATTGACCCATTCATCAGGGGCATTGGTGAACACCTTCTAGGCATGCTTGGACAAGAGGGCCTTGTTCATGAGGGTCACCCACCTGAGCCCGATCCCTCCCTCGCATTTGGGGTGGTAGACTAGGGGCCAGGAAACCAGGGGAATCCTCTTCTTATCTTCGCTGCCTGACCATAGAAAGCGTTTATGGATTTGCTCGATGTGAGCTGCAATGGAGGCTAGGATTTTGGATACTGACATGAAGTAGACCAGAATGCTTTGAAGAACCATTGATAGTAGGGTGGCTCTACTAGCCTGTGAGAGGAGGTGGCATTTCTAGGGGGCCAGCTTCCTTTGGATCCGATCAATCATCCCACTCCAAAGGGTCTTGGAGGATGCTCTTGTAAACAAGAGGAACCCGAGGTAAGAGGAGATGAGGGAATCAAGGGTATAGCCAAGAATCTGACTGATTTTGATTTGGCTAGCCAGGGGGGTATGGATAAAGAAAATTTTACTTTTGAGAAGGTTGATTTTTTTCCCGGTCGCCTCCTCATACAGGGTCAAGATGAGCTTAATAGTCTTGGCTTGAGGGATCAAAGCTGAAGTAGCAAGGATGGTGTCATCCATGAACTATTTATGGGACACAGGTGGTAGACCCGACGTAGGCCTGATGCCCGAGATAAGTCCACGAGAGACAACACTCAAGATGATGCATCCCAAGGCCTCAGCTAGGATGATGAAGAGGATCAGGGATAGGGGGTCACATTGGCGAAGGCCTCTAGAATTGGGGAAGACCCCAACGGGGGATACATTGATGAGGATAGAGAACCAGGGGGAGGACACATAGTTTCTGATGAGGCTGACCCATGAGGGGTGGAACTCAAACTTGAGAAGGACCTTGGAAAGAAAATCCCAATCAACTCTATCAAAGACCTTGTTCATATCTAGCTTGAGCAGAAAGGAGGCATTTTTGGATAGAAGGGTCGAGTGGATGACCTCGTGCATGATGATAACTCTTTCTATGATAAGCCTGCCTTTGATCGAGCTCCCTTCGTAAGGGGAAATGATTAAGGGAAGGATATATTTAAGGTAGGAGGCCATGGATTTGGTTAGGATTTTGTATAAGACATTACACAAGCTAATGGGATGAAAATTAGAGAGGGATCTGGCTGCCTGAGACTTGGGGTTCAGGGCAATGAAGGTGGAGTTTATACCTCTAGGGATGGAGTTGGCGGACTGAAGGTCCTAGATGGCTACGCACACTTCTTGGCCAACGATGTCCCAAAAGGACTGGAATAAATAGGGTGAAACCCATTCGGGCCTGGGGCTGCCTTAGCATTCATGAAAAACGTAGCAGCATGGATTTTAGAGTCAGACAGGGGCTACAGGAGCATCTCGTTTGCCATGGCCAAGATTGAAGTTGGAATATGCTCCAGCAGAGTGTCTGTCACTTCTGGGGACATGTGGGGATTATCACCAAGGAGCTCCTAGAAAAATTTGATGGCTTCAGCCTGAATGTCTTCTTTGTCCTTGATAGTTTTGCCACCGTTGCTCACCAACATGGGAATTCTATTAAAGCCCCTATTTCTAAGGGTCAATGTGTGAAAGAACTTACTATTAGCATCACCATCTTGGAGCCATAGGGCTCTTGAATTATACCTCCAAAATGTTTCTTCCTTGGCTAGGATGTTGTGGTACTCGCTGAGGGCTGAACGTTCCTCTTCCCTGATCCTCGAGTCTTCGGAGCCTTCATGGAACTTGAGCTCAAGGTCTTCAAGTTTTTTCTTGATTGCTGCTTTATTTTCAAAGATGTTACCAAAAACCTCTCTGTTCCATACCTTGATCTATTCTTTGAGACGTCTCAGTTTGTGGTAGACTTTCTCAACAGGGCACCCAGGGACTGGGGGAGCCCACCAACAACTAACTTGGGCCCTGAAGTTGGGGTGGTGCAGCCACATGGACTCGAACTGGAAGGGCCACTTGAGGGAGGAGCAATGGTTGGTTTCGAGGAGGGGGCTATGGTCAGACCCAATTTTAGGGAGAGCCAGCAAGGTTGCATCATAAAATAGGGGAATGACTTCCTTAAAAAGGAACACTCTGTCCAGCCTGACTTGGATATGGCTTGCTCCTACTCTTTTGTTTGACCAGGTGAACCTGGCTCCTTTTATGTTGACGTCCATGAGCTCATTTAGGTTGGTGAAGGCTTCAAAGTCTTTCATGCTTTTGGACGGAGCCGTTCATCCCCCACTTTTGTTAGAAAGGAAAAGGGGGCTATTGAAGTCCCCTGCCAGGATCCAGGGAAGGGGGTCAAAGGCTTTCCTCATCGAGCTGATTTCCTTCCATAAGGAAGCTTTCTCAATTGGGTTGTTGGGAGCATAGACATTAGACAAGATCCATGAATTCCTTGACTTCACACAATGGACCAGAATGTTGATTATTCTGGGGGAAGATGATATGAGTCTCCCCTCAAAATATCGGGGGTCCCACATGCACAGCAGGCCTCCAGCTATGCCAGTCATAGGGGTAGACAGTGACTCGCAATTGTACCAAGTAGCTTGGGTGAACCTCTGAGCAGCCACTTCATCTATTTTGATCTCCTAGAGGAGGAGGAAGGACAGGTGATGATCCTTGCAGAGTTGGTCGAGGATCCTTTTCTTGGGGGCACCATTGAGCCCCCTAACATTCTAGGTGATGAGCTTCATTTGAAACCCTTAGGGGGTCACTTGCCCCCCTTCTTGAGCTGAGCGATGGGTTTGGATCGTAGGGCATCTACTTTGGAGAAGCTCATAGCGATGTTAGAGAGGGTTTCCTGGGAGCCATTGGCTATGTCATCTTTATTTATCCTCGATCACTGATCGCCCAAGGTGGGGTGACCTCTCTTGAGTTTACTGCCAAAATCTATGGTGAAAGTCTTGCTTCGGGTCATCTTGGGGCTGATTTCATCGGGCCCAGATGGAGAGCTGCCCTCAACCTCTTCATCGGACCTCTCAGAGCTACACTCTAAGGGGGGAGGTCGGGAGGGACCACCAGGAGGGACATGAGGGGGATAGCAAGGAGGGGGGAGGAGGAAACCCTGGAAGAGAAAGATAGGAAGGCAAGATCCGATGGGGGAGAGAGCCCAGGTGGCTTGTAGGGTTGAGAGGGGGCACAAGAAAGGTCCTGCGGGGAGGGATTCACAGCAGGCGAGGGGGAGCCTGGGATAGAGGCAAAGAGTAACCAAGGAGAGGTACAGGGGAAGGGAAACCTGGGGAAGGCCATCCATCAGGCAAGGGCCTGCTTGGGATTCCTTTGGGATAGAAGGGGAGCCTCCTTATTGGTCCAAGCTTGGTATCTATGGTTGTCATGAGGGGGCCCGTGGGAGGGGGCCCGACCTAGTTGGGAAGGCGGTTTGACAGGGAGAGAGGCATCAACCTTGTTGGATATAGGGCATTGGTAGGGGAGGTGTCCCTGAGTGTAGTAGAGAGGGTAGAAAGCAGGTTTGTTTTCATAAATTAGGGTTTGGCACCAAAAGGACCTAGAGGAGATGGACACAGAAGAGGGGAGTTCGGATTCTAGATTTGCATTGACGCAAAATCTAGCATGGACCATTTGAGAGTCTACCTTGGTAGCGGTTCGAAGGCCACCAGCTCACCGACTGACTAGGCAATGAGCCTTAGAACATATTTGTGCCATAAGTGGAAGGGGAGCTTAGGGAGTTGAACCCAGACCAGGGCAAAGTTGATGCTTTGGGTGCTAGGATGGAAGTCAGCTCCATATCGCCTGAGGAAGAGGATTTTGTGACCTAGGAACCAGGACCCGCCAGACAGAATATTTTTAGCGTCATCGCTATTATTTAGTTTGTTAATGAAGAATCCCTTGGTAAGGGCCACCAACTGAATATGTCTAAAAAAATTTCATTTGGAAGTCACCCATCTGTGGATAGTTTCCATGTTCGATCGTCCTCCCAAGAACTTCCCAACCATGGAGGCAGAGGATCCAAAAACAAATTATGAGTAGACCCCCTCTTGAATGGAAATGTGGGTGCCCTCGAGGGAAAGCCCTATACCCAGGGCCCAAGGCTGGGCCCTGGCACTAGCCAAGATCTGTTGATAGGAGGGTTTGGGCCCACCCAAGGCAGAGCCCTGCCCAGGATTTGGAGGCTTTTTCCCTAGGTCTGTGCTAGCATCGATGCTGGGAGAAGGCCTTGGGCCCAAGATGTCATCCCTACCCTGGTCGCTAATCTGCTCAGCCTCTAAGCCCTCCTCTGGTCCCATCGAGGACCTTGCAGGCCCAGGTTCGGGCCCCGACGTTCTCGACCCCAATCCTGATCCTGCGCCTGCCATGGATCCTACACCTGCGTCTGAACCTGATCCTGCTCCCATTATAATTCCCGCTCCCGATCTTGCTCCAGCTCCCGCAATCATTTTTATCTCTTATTATTATTATTATTATTATTATTAATATATATATATATATATATATATTATTTTTATTATCATTTTTAATAATAATAGTTTTTCTTGTAATAATTTCTAGATGTTTATTGTAGCAGACTATCTAAGGCAAATTTCTACCATCTAGCAAATATCTCTCTCTTTCTCTCTCTCTCTCTCTCTCTCTCTTTATATATATATATATATATAGTTCTATTTTTGCTTTTGTTTTTTTTTTCTAAACAATTCCTACTGTACTGAAACTAAATGGATTGGCCAACTATTTTCAGCATAATAAGAAAAAGTAAAGTGTTTGTTGTTACTGTTTTACCTGTAAGAAATGTTTTCATTGTGACCGTTTCAATCAATCACACCTACTTCTTGTACTACCTTGTGTTTCTATAGGTCAAAGTCTTAGATTTAAACTAGCAACAACCACATTGTGCAAGAAAATAAATTTCTTGAAAAATAAATTACTGAAAAGAAAATTGCTGAAAAAGTAAAGTCAAGTGTTATTGTTAATGTTTTACTTCTAAGGGATGTTTTCACTTTGGTTGTGTCACTCAGTCACACCTACTTCCTATACTACTCTATGTTTCTACATGCAAAAACCTTTTATTTTAAACTAGGAACAATGACACTTATGCAATAAAATAAATTGCTAAAAAATAAAGTTCTCAAAAGTAAATGCTAGAAAATAAATACTGGAAAATAAATGACTAAACAATAAAAACTAATTTTAATAAAATTGGAACCTGGTCCACCTAAGGTGGAGGATGCTTGTTGTGCATGTGTGTTGATCACTACTTGTGCCACCCTCCACACACAAATCTATATGTGCGTTGATAACTACTTGTGCCACCCTCCACGTATAGGTCTACACATGCGTTGATCACTACTTGCACCACCCTCCACATGTAGGTAAGCTTCCTTCCTTACATGGTCCAACAACTTGTAAATTAATGTAATGACACTGCTCTCCCCGACAATGGTGCCAAAATATCATGCTAAAATAGCTTACATTTAATTTTTCAATCTAGGTTAATTGATTTAAAGAATAAACAATCCCGTATAGATTATTCCATGACATTAACCCGCTTACTTTATTCAATTTATTAAGATAAAGTTACAAAAAATAAAGGTTTGCAAGAATGAAATTGTGCTTAACGTAAAGAAATGCAATTTATGACTTAGTCTAATGTGGATCCACGTAATGTTTTACTGATGCATTATTTATTTAATGTATTCTACAGTTTTATGATATGCAATTTTAATAATGTTTATGTTCTAATTTTACTCTATGTTCTAATTTTATCTACCGTTTTAGTGGGGGAAGAGATTTAGGGACTAACCTTTCGGAGTGGGCCCTACCTCCGGAAGGTTAGTATTAACCCCTTCCCCTTTTTCTATGCTATTTTTACTTCAGTAACTATTTATTTCATTTAATCTATTCTAACTATTGACTATTCATTTATTATAGGAAAAGTAAAAATATTATAGAAATAAATAAATCATTATAGAAAATAAAATAATATTTCAAGAGTCATGGAAGAAAAATAATACTATTTTATTTCTGGAATTCGAATGTGTACATTGCTGGAGATTACAACTACGGAGTGACTTCTTCAACTTGTATTACAAAATGCCATTCGGAGCAAAATAAGGACTAAAAGGAGGGGCCTTTTCAATGGCCTCCTTATTGTAATTTATATAATAATTTTCAAGGAAGTATTTTTCGTAACTTTCTTTGTTTTCTCTAGCTAATCAAAATATAAATCCTAACTATGTACTAGTAATTTTCTAAAACAAATATAATTTGTAATAGGACGTAACCTTGACTAATCAGTGCTAACACACGTGCAACTGACTTATTCTAAAAAAGTATGACTTTATAACAAATACAACTTGGACTAATCATTATGAGGCCAAGTGACACTCATATTAACAACTTTTCTTAATATAAGAGACAACATAAATAGTCTTATGCCCTATTATCAAGGAAAGAGAATATTTAGTTGATAGAAATAAGAAGTTTGGATCCTTTCCAACTTTTAATAAATATTTACAACTTTATCAAATAAAATAATAGTTTACCAAATATTCCTTTGATCACGTGGACATCCAGAATGAGTGACTATGCAAGGTGCGTTCTTTGTTGGTCATGATGTGGCACTAATGCTTAGTCAACCTTTGACTAACTTTTCCATAGCTCTTCTTTGTAAATGCTTCAATAATACTTTATCCATAATGCTTGTAGGTGTGCCATGTGTCCAACTAGTCTTCATTCATATGTGTTATAGTTTAGCATCCATGGTCATTCATCCAACTTCATACATAGTTACCTAATAACACATAAACTTACACAAAATCCATGTAAAATACACATATAATAACATTTATAATAATTAATCTAATTAACACTTAAATGATAATATTAAGGTAAAATAATAGTAAAAAATATTCATATCCATTCATGTATAAAGAAATATATAAGTAAATCATGTGTAAATAGTGTAATAATCTGGCACTCATCATCTTGAATGTTCAAGGGTATGTAAAGCCAAATGCACCACAACAAACCAATTATTAGGCCCAACCCCCTCCTACACTCTACAATCAATATCAATAGAATTAGGGGCAAAGGAAACAACACAACCCACCTCACAATTATATGCCATTGCTTAAGTCCTTTGCATCATTCTTTAATCGATTATGTGAGGCTAAGGCTATTAGCTTGCTAGCCGCCCCTTAGATTTGAATAACCCAAAACCAAGGTAGTATCTAGAGGACTTATAATGTCCTTATCATTAAGTAAATGGTCATGAAATTCAGTCATGTATCACATTTAAGAACAAAGTACAGGATATGCTTGACAAGAATGAACTTCAAATCAACAATCCTCTCACGACCAACAACCAACAAATGGGCATATTTAAGGATCCACTACCTACACATGAGGTGTAGGTAGATCAAATACAATAGGTAAATGAAATCCATACAACCCCACCCAATTAGAGGTTTGTAGGAATGACTAATAAAGTGACACATAATAGGAGGTATCCAAACTGAGTTGCACAACCTATAGCTTTGACAAACACCCCTTCCATGTCATAGTATTTACCATCGTCAAATCCTGTCCAAGGTCCTCCACCTCACCCAGTGGTAACAATTAGAAGTAGGCTTACCCAAATTATACGAATGACATCGGCAAAACTATCCATATATGAGCTCATACAATAGTTACAACTACATAGAGAAGCTCTAATGGAGATTCTAAAGTCAATTGAATTGCAGCCCCAGGATCCCAATTCATTTATCAATTTTATGGGGCACATTCAAAGTGTAAGGAGTTGGTCATTACATTTCATGATCATGAAATCAAGGCAACTCCCACTATTGGGCCCGATCCTCCATCGCACATCATTGCTAGTGTAAATCAGATTTCCTATAAGTAGGTCTTTTATGGATATAGGCTCCTCAATAAAAATTATTATAACTAATGCACTACACCATATTATTCTTCCAACCTCACACATAGCATCTACATTCACTTTCTAAGCATTTAATGATGCTTTATTCTCCACCATCGGCATAATAGTCCTTCCTATTAAGGTTTGGCGAAAGACTATTTCTACATTGTGCCATGTCTTGGAGGATGCGATGTAGTATAATATATTGCTTGTAATATCCTAGATGCACGACATGAAGTGTATCCCATTCATTTTGCATTAGTGTCTCTAGTATATACATGAAGGTAAAGTTCATGTGACTCATGCCAATCTAGAGCCCTTCAAGTATTGTAATGTGGTGCATCACTCATAGGAGTCTACCCTACCATCCACATATATGGAAATAAGACCTAATGACCCCACCAAGAGTCCATATATAGCACCACAGTAATTCATTGAACCATCTCCATATTCACCATTGCCATCAATTTCTCTTGATATCCCTTCTTTGTCCTCAAATCATCCGAGCAAGAAAATATTGAAGGAGCCAATCTAGGAGATCCCCCCCTCCATTTCCACCATTTTAGTAGAGGATATTCCAACTCCTATGGATGAGGAAGAATAATTTGTTGCTATGGAAGAGCCTTATCAAGCCACACCTCCATCATCCACCCCACCGCAGGTCACAATCCATTTGGTCAATCCTATACTTGCTAAGTATCTGATGTAGAATGTCATATTTACTCCACTCGTTGAGTTAGTGCAAGCTATGGGGAGGCATTTTTTGTCATAATTACCCATTGGTACCATTGTGCCCTTAGGGGTTCCTCTAAACTAGATGAAATTTGTTTATGGGGGTTTTAATGAGACTACAAATTCATTCCCTATGGTAGATGATGATGATAAACCATTCTCAGTGAATATTGATTATTTGTCAAACCTAGATTTTACCCTGAGATACATTTACTATTGCCATTAGCACAAGAATGGTCTTGGTTGATACAAATAAGGTTTTTGGGCCCCTTATCAACCATAGTATATTATAGATAGGTTTGGATTAGGGTATTTTGTGCGTATGTCGTAGGAGCTCCTTGCAAATTCACTTTAGCATCTTACCATAGGCTTTGAGGAGGAGATTGATTATGTTGACCTTGGTTATTTTTATCTTCTAGGGATCATCTTCCCATCATAATGATTTCTATTGAAACCCTTGACTCTTCTAGTAATGCATATGAAGAAGATGAGGATGAGACATGTTTAGAATATCTAGGTCCTCATCACATTCAGCTTAGTGACTAGGTTTGCATAAAATCTCTTTCATCCTCTAATTGAGAACACACAAGTGGTGGGATATCTGATGGAGAAGAAGAGACCAATGAACAAGAATATTCTGGCCCAAACAATGGCCCTAAGAATGATTGGATCAAAGAGGGTAGTGGATCCACTCAAGATCACGATGACATGTCCATTGATTCATATTACCATGAGTCTGATGTAATTTCCATTACTTCAGATAGCTCAAAAGATGAATCATATGCTATTGATCCCCTCAATGATCTTGATGAATTCTACCTTCATCTGTTCTTTAGGAGGATACCCATTTTATAGTAGCTACTCCCGCCAAAATATCTAGTCATACTAGCTCCTCCTAGACCTCATCCAATCATTCCACCTCCACATCAGCCACCTCGAGTGCACTTGAGATCACCCATATTTGATAGGCTTTTTATACTTACAAATGAAAACCATCTTACATCCATCAATATGGTTTCCATTGATCTAATAATACCACTTCATAATGCCATCAACCCTTCAAAACCTTTGTACCTCAATCATGAGGCCATTGATTTTGATCATGCTTTTATTCTACCATCACCCATAGAGTTCTTCCCTTACGATAAGATGTTACAACCATTTCATTTCTCCCAAGGACCATCTAAATATGTTTATCAAGCTGATATCGAACCTGATGGAGTTATTGATTCTCCAAATCCAGTTGATGACATCCATTTTATCCCTACACCTCATCAACTCGAGGAGGGATCCCACATGTTAGTTGAGGAAACAAATGACTTAGATATCGACAACGATCCCACAGTTCCTAAAACTATCAATTTGGAACATTGTTTATCCTCATAGGAGCAAGTAATTATTATATATCTCTTGAAATAAAATAGATAAGCCTTTGTTTGATATTATAAATATATGTTGGGTCTTAACTCAAGTTTGATCGTGCATAATATGATGTTTGATCCAAAAAATAAACTATTCAAGAAAAAGCTTAGAAAGATGCATCCAAAGATTGCATTAATGGTTAAAGATGAACTTCAAAAATTGTTGGATGTGGGGTTCATTCAAATCATCGATAATCCTTATTGGGTCTCCAACATGGCACCCATAAGAAAACCTGATGGGAGGATTCACATATGCATAGATTTTTGTGATTTTAACAAAGCGACTCCTAAGTGTGAATTCCCTCTTCCAAAAATCAATGCTCTAGTTGATGCAACTATAGGACATGAAATGTTATCCCTCATGGATGGTTTCTCAAGCTACAATAAGATTTAGGTCAATCCCAAATATCAGTCCAAGACAACCTTTACCACGCCTTGGGGGATTTTTTGTTACAAAGTCATGCCATTTGACCTTAAGAATGTTTGTGCCACATATTAGCAGGCCATGATATACATATGTAGACACAAAAACCTAGGCACTTACAAAACCCCATTTGCACCCCACCATCACAATATTGCATAATAAAATTACATACCTAAGTCTAAACTTAGGCATATAAATCATGCATAATAAAAGTATTTTCTAGACTTTATAATCTATAAAATCTACCTAGGATACCCTGCCTAATCGCTAGACATGTATCCTAGCCACATCACCAACACACTTGCCACATATCACACACTCATGTCCCCATTGTACCTTCACATGGGATAGCCCTCACACCTTACTCCACTTGCACTCACTCACTAGCCATGTCACCCCAGTTAAGTGAGACACCTTAAGTGACTCACTATAACTGTTCCTTCCATTTGGTAGCCCTAGATTGCTACTTGGTAATCTTGGCTTGCCACATCCCTTTTCCCTCCAAAAATTCAAATTTACTACAAAAGCAACCCAACCCCATGAACCAAAGGAGGCTAAGAACATACATCGTCAAGCTACCAAAATCATTCCAGGAGCTTGCATGCATCCTAAAGAAACCAGAGATTTGAAGCCCTGGAGCACCCTTCTTGGAGATTTTTTCCATTCAACCTCAACTGTCCATTTATGGTTACATAGTAGCAACTACCCTCCCATAATTTCCTAACTTTTCTCCCATGGTTAACCATCCCCAACCACGCATCCATGGTTACTCAGAACGCAAAAAAACATGACAAGCATGAATTAGTAATTTGATTTTTAGCAAGGTATTTTTGGTTTTATTTCTCTATTTTTTGCACTACATTTCTTATTTTTGCAACTAGGGTCTTACAATGATATTTTCCATATTTATCAACAGGTGCTACTAACCCGTATTTGACTTCCATGTGTGTAGGAGATAGGTACTTGGAGAGCTATTGAAGCTGGAGTGGTCCCATTGCTGGATATCAAAAGCCCACTCACCCTTGGAGTTGTAGCAAAGAAGCGAAGAACACACCATAGTTTGTTGAAGAGTTGGAATACCCCCTATTAAATAATTGTACTTAGGAAAAGAGATCATTGTAATATTTCCCCAGAAACATTGGGGTAAAGCATTGTAAATTAGGATATTCAGGCTCCCATGTGTTAATACAAAAAATCATTTGTTGCAATTATTTCCTTTTTTATTTTGTGTGTATGTGTTCAATTTTTTTTCCTATAGAAATGGCAATCACGGTGGGATCCCCTTAGGGTTCTATTTGTTGTTGCCTTGCTGGTTTCTATTACCATCTATATTTTTCTATGATTACATGTTTCTCGAGCTCGATCGTGTAGATATTGAGGATCAAAATTGACAACTCTAGACCCATTCTGGATTTGGCCCTATGTCTGAGAAACCATGAGCATATGGTTATAGACCTAAAAAACCATGGACCAATGGTTAGAATTCTATAGATATGTGCACCAATGGTTGGAGCACTATGAAACCATGGATCGATGGTTAAAGGAATTGAAGAGAGCAGTGAAAGGATAATAGGTTTGTACATTTGAAACTCTCCTCCATCTCTTTCACTTTAGAATTGCATTGAGTCAATTAAGAGTCTTTATCCTTGTTTGCATTTGTTTACATCCAGGTCTTAAGCTAGGCATACTTAAAAAAAATTAAAAGAACTTGCATTTCAGAGTAACTATTAGTGCATTTACATGGCATGATTAGGAATAATCTAGGCACATTTAGGGTTTTAGGCATGTTTTGCATTATTTTTTGGTAAAAAATTGAAACCATGGGTTCGTGGTTGGGAATTCCCAAACACGCATGCGTGGTTGGTTAACCACACAACAACGATTGACCAGGCCGAAATGCCCACTGGTGGTTGAATTTGTATTCCAAAATTTTGGTAGATCTCGCTTTAAATTAGCCATTTGGCCCCTGATATATCTTTTTCTGCTATTGTATATTTCTACTTTCTACATTTAGGCAATAAACAAAATTGCATGTTAACCTGCATCACACAATAATAAAAAGAGCCTTCACACACTTGCACATGAACATTGGCAAGGTTATACTTCATCACCAACCCCCAAAACATTACCCTATTATTTGTCCACGACCGGTCCAAGAACCATCGTAGCCATGGAAAATAGCACACATTCCTCTTCGAAGGGTGTATTGCTACATATGGTGAACTGGATGAGGATTGGTAGAACCTAAACTCCCTCATCAAATTTGGGCTTCATCACCAAGTCTTGATGGGTTTCACAACTTGGATTTCATCACCAAGTTAGTGAGTGAGAGCATATAGGTTAAATCCATAGATTCATATTTAGGGTTAAACATTGCACATCAATTACCAAAAAAAATAAAAACAAAAAACCTTTCAAAATTAAAAAAAATCAAAAATCAAAACTTTGCAAGAACTTAGAAACAAACTTGTTTGTTTGTTTTATTTTCATTATGTTTGCTTGTGTTTCCATCACACATTCACATACATACCTTCATATTTTACACCTCATCCCACCCTTAGCGTATGGTAACAACCTGTAACAAAGCCAAAAAGTTAGCCCATGTTTAGAGTCAGTTGTCTTCTTCCATGGAGCCTTCATATCAGTCCTATTAGACCCCTAACACTTCAATGGTAGGATGAGTTAGTGTAGCCCATACTATATCATTTAACCACCATTGAAGCATCCACATCAACACCTAAATAATCTACATCCTAGTCAACTCAAGTTGCATTTCATCTCACCAATTCAAGTATTGGTGAGTACATAGTTGAGAGTGTCACAATAACACCACCTATCCAGTCTATTAGAGATTACGGTTGCCCATGCGACCCACATTTAGCTATAGGTGCTATGTATATAATGTGTTTCAAGCCAAATAGGATCAAATTTATATATGGGAGATTATTCTTCATCCAATCCACCTCCTCCTAATGAGGAGCCCATACAAGATTTTTTTGTAAGCCTAGAATATTTGTCCAACCCATATTTTCCCTTACGATATTTGCATAGAATTAATTACTAGGGATTTGATCTTGGATGACATGAACAAGGTCCACATCACATCATTGAGACTCAATATAAAGAAGTGCATGATCGCTCTGACTTAGGATATAGGACATCAACCTCAAACTCCTATTTTGAGCATACATTTCAATGACTTACCTTAGAATCCGAAGAGGAGGATGAGGAGAGCAAAGCCAGTGATGATAGTGATGAGTATTTGGACCCTAAATTTATGCATTATTTATATGAGGCCTTTATGAAAATGATATTGCATACAACTATGATCAATTACATTTTTGATGATTACACCTCCGATGAGGATTTGGAAGAATTTAAAGAAATGGGACCAAACATAGACATGATCAATCATATTTTTTATGGTCCCCAAGAAGATGTGGTCCCTATAGAGCCCATCAAGAGAGATGAGTGTTACACTACAATGTTTCCTATAGATCACTCCATCTTTCACTTCAATAAAGAGCGTGAGTAACCTGAACTAGATCCACCACCACCACCTTGGTTGCATTCGTAAAATCATAATTCACCCACCATAGGTTAGTTGCTCCCTAGAGAGAGTGAGCAAGATAGTTCACTCTCCAAATCGTAGCCACCTCATTTCCACCAAGTTAACATGATTTCTGTTGACTTGTTCACCCCACTCCATAATCCATATGATTTGGTGAAGCCGATTCTAATCGATGCTAGCCTTATCGCCATGGATAGGATTTCATCCCCACCATCCATAGTTGAGTTCATCCTATTCAAATAATTTCTAAGAGCTTCTAATGCTTATATCCCTCAGTAATATTCACCTTCGACTGCTTCTATTTTTCAAACCGAAGTAGAAGAAGCATTACTCGAGTCCTTTGAACATGTGGAGGATGATATTCATCTCATTCCTACTCCACATCAGTTGGAAGAAGGTTCTCATATGCTTATTGAAGAATCCATTGATGTGAACCTGATTCAAGATGCGGATAATCCACAAATCATGAAAATAGCAAAATATTTATCCATAAAAGAGAAAGAGTGCATTCTAGATGTTTTAACAAGGAAGAAAGAGATTTTCATGTGGTCATACAAAGATATGCCTGGTCTTGACCCCAACTTGGTGGTCCACAACCTCACCTTAGCTCCTGAAGCTAAACCATTCAAGAAGAAATTGAGGAAACTTCATCCTACCATAGCACTCATTATCAAAGAAGAGCTACAAAAATTATTAGATGTGGGTTTCATAGTACCCATTGATTATCTCGAATGGCTCTCAAACATGGTACCCATTTGCAAGCCAAATGGGGAGGTACATGTATGCACAAATTTTTGAGACTTAAAAAAAGCATGCCCCAAGGATGATTTTCCATTATCGAACATTGATCAACTTGTAGACTCCTATGCATGCCATGAAATGCTTTCTTTAATGGATGGTTTTTTAGGATACAACCAAATTTAAATCAATCTTGAGGACCAACACAAAACAACATTCACCACACCTTGGGGCACTTTCTATTACAAGGTGATGCCATTTGGTCTTAAAAACGTAGGAGCTACTTATCAATGTGCCATGACGTATATCTTCCATGACTATATGCACAAAATCATTGAAGACTATGTGGATGATCTAATTGCAAAATCCAAAACACGTCTTGAGCACATTGAAGTACTAGAAAATGTCTTTGATCGATTGCTTGAACACAAGGTGAGGTTAAATCCTAAGAAGTGCGTATTTGGAGTCACATCAGGTAAAATTCTAGGATTCATTATCTCCAAGTGAGGCATTGAAGTGGACCCTAATAAGTTCAAGGTCATTATTGAAATGCCACCTCCAACAAATCTTAAAGAGTTGCACAGTTTGCAAGGAAAGATTCAATCCATTCATCAATTCATTGCACAACTCTCAGACAAATGCAGGCCATTCAATCGCTTGCTACATAAGGGGGTGACCTTTTCCTGGATAAAATAATGTCAAGAGGCTTTTGATGACATCAAGAAATATCTGGCTTCACCACCAGTACTTACGTCACCTCGTCCAAGAGTCCCTTTTCACCTTTACATTTTTGCAATAGATTTTGCATTAGGGACAATGCTTGTGCAAAAGAATAAAAATTAGAAAGAGCAAGCAATCTATTACATTAGTCGAACATTGGTGAGTTATGAAACAAGATATGCTTATGTTGAGAAGTTGTGCTTAGCAGTGGTTTTTACCACTAAGAAACTCAGACATTATATGCTAAGTAACACTACCTATGTCATAGCTAGAGAAAATCCTCTGCGTTATATGATGACTCACACATACAAAAATACCCGAACTACAAAATGGATAATGCTCTTAATGGAATTTGATCTCAAATTCATTAGCCAAAAATCCATCAAAGGTTAGGTGATAGTCGATCAACTCACAAAAGCTCCACTTCCAAATGATCAACCCCTTCTTATCAAGCTTCCAGATGATTCGGTATTTTTCATCATTGAACAAGAAGAACTAGTCCCTCCTGAGGATGATGTTGACATCACTCTCTTCTTTTATGGGTCAAAGTGTAAAAAAGGACAAGGTGCTGGAGTCATATTTTATACACTCGAAGGAATACCAATTCCTTTATCATTCAAACTTGACTTTCCATGCACAAATAACAACGCAGAGTATGAAGCCTTAATATTGGGGCTTCAATCAGCATTAGCTATGGGCATTAAGCATATAAGCATTTTTGGTGATTCCCAACTTGTCATTTTCCAAGTGAAAGGAACTTACCAATGTAGAGAGCCAGTCTTGAAATAATACCATGAAGTAGCAATGAAATTGCTAGAAAAGTTTGATTGGTACGAGATTGACAACTTGCCTCGTTCGACTAATAGGTTTGTGGATGCGATGGCTTCTTTAGGATCATTGATTCCTAAGAACAAAAATGGAGAAGTCCAACCACTTATCATCACAACAATGTCCAAATTCACAATCGCATGAGCAGAATTTGAAGGTGAGAAGAGTGTTTGTTTCATCCATGCAGAACCATATGAATCTTGCCTTGATCAAATAAGAGACTTTCTCAAGTTTGGGACCCTCCCATCAGATTTGATGTGAACTGCAAAGAGAATGTTTAAACAAAAAGTAGCTCGTTACACTCTCTTGGGGGACGTGTTGTATAGACGTGGCTATGATGGAGTCTTACTTTGATGCCTAGATCCCGTAGAGGCACAAAGAGCCATAACTGAAGCCCATGATGGTACTTGTGGTGGCCACTTTAGTGGAATGGCCATTGCAAAGCGCATTTTATGCATGGGTTATTATTGGCCCACCATGGAAAATGATTGTTGTCAATATGTGAAGAAATGTCAAAAATATCAACATCACACCAATTTGACTCATGTACCATCACAAGCATTACAACCCATTCAAAGCCTTTGGCCCTTTTCACAATGGGGCCTAGATTTTATTGGAAAAATTTCACCTCCCTCTTTGAGACAACACAAGTTCATCATAACTACCACATAATACTTCACCAAATGGGTCGAAGCGATCCCAATGACCACTATGATTGGACCTCGAATTGTGGAGTTCATACTCCAGCACATTATCTATCATTTTGGGATTCCCTCAAAAATCATTTCTAATAATGGCAAGTCTTTCAAAAATAAGGATGTTCGAGCATTATGCAACAAGTACAATATCCAACATAGTTTCTCGACTCCTTATTACCCACAAGCAAATGGATAAGTTGAAGCGACCAATAAGACCTTGATAGCCATTCTCAAGAAACTTGTCAAAGAAAACCATAGAGATTGGCATACTCAACTCCCCTTGGAATTATGGGCTTATCGAAAAAGCATCCGAATGCCAATAGGGGTAACTCCATTTTCATTGGTCTATGGAGCCAAAGCAATCATGCCTCTTGAGCTCGAGATCCCTTCTTTATGAGTTGCATTACAAGAATTCATGGATGACGACACAACTAGACAAGCACGTCTTGACCAACTTACACTCCTTGATGAAAGGTGAATCAATGCCTTAGAACATCTATGAGTATATCAAGATCGCATCAAGCATGCTTATAACGCAAAAGTCCATCCTCATGAATTCCAAGTAGGAGATCTCATTCTTAAAGAGAATCAATAGAACACCAATGCATTGCCACACTTGAGAGATAAATTCATGGCTAATTGGTTAGGTCCATACATTGTTAAGCAAAATTTGGATCCAGGGACATATAGACTTGCAAATTTAGAGGGAACATTGGAACCTGAGCCATTAAATATTATACACCTAAAGATGTTCTATGCATAGTGCAGGTTATACATATGTACATATACATGGCTAAAATATATATATATATATTCATTGCATTTCATACATCCATCCATGCATTCCACCTACATTACATAGATGCATTTTAGGCATTTGTTCATACCATTCACCATATTAGGGATCATTTGGTTAATTTGGATGATCGCTAGTCCACTATGTCTTGTTGCCTTAATCAGGGGCACCTTACATCAAACATTACTCATCAATCCATCAATCACAATAATTTGCAACTTTCCTTATAATATTTTGATGATTAAGGGGTTCACATAAACTAGGATAGATACCATATAATCATTAGCAATAATTATTATGCAACCACTAACTATTTTATGTGCACTTTTTAATTTTCAAAATCTTGTAGCGAAGGTATCACAAAATCTTACATAGCACATTAGTCCATAAGAAAAATCCAAATGTTTTCAATCACTCAACCACTCTAAAAAATAAAATAATATTTAGATGCAATAAGTTGTTCCTGGTCAATCAAGTTTCCTCTTGGACCACGCACATCAAAACACATTAAAACATTGTGAAGCTTAGGAATGATGAAGTCATGAGTTGCTATTGCCATAAAGTGAAAGGTTTCCCCTATTCATCCAATTATGTGCATGGTCTAGAATGCTAAAGAGTTGACAAAAGGACAAGCTCCCCCTTCACCCTTCAAAAAAAAAATCCCTTGCTCTTCCTCAAAATGAGCAAGTATCCTAAAAGCATTCCAAAAGAAATAAAATCCCTTGCTCTTCCTCAAAATGAGCAAGTATCCCAAAAATATTCAAAAAGCAATAAAATTTCCTTTCTCTTCCTCAAAATGAGCAAGTATCCCAAAAAGCATCCCAAAGCAATAAAATTCCCTTGCTCTCCCTCAAAATGAGCAAGTATCCAAAAAGCAATAAAAATGCATGTTGCTCCATTACAAAAATGAGCAAACTCAAAAATAAAATCCCCAAAATCCAATGCAATAAAAGAAGGGAAAGGAGCTTGAATCCTTGGAACTCTTAGTGTTTCAAAAATCGTGGGGTGATCCTCATTACAACAATGGGTTGAATGAAACCCATCTGGAAATGGGGTATCCTTACGCATGGCACCACGTCTATCACATTAGCAACCTTATTTTGTATAGACCTATGGATGCTCTTGGATGAGCTAGCTTATTGGCATAAGTTACAATTGATTAGTTTGACCTAGCTCATAATGAGAAATGAACAATCATTGCACAGTTGGTCCTTGATAAATTTGAAAACACTAGAACAACCTTAGCATCATGAAGATTTGTGAGATACATAAACAAGTTTGTTTGAGATCACTAGGATGTTTGAGTCTTTGCAAAACTATCTTAGATCCTTTATCCAAACCATCCCATATCATTTCCATTATTACATCTCATAATCCATTTCATTTATAAATACCAAATGTTAGTGCCCCTGATTAAACAACAAGAATAAAGTTGATCAAGCAAAATTCTATAACATATCAAATGATCATTAGAACATAACATTCATCATTCATTCCACTCAATCACTACATCATTTCATATGCATCCATACATATAATAAAACAAAAGTGCAATACAAATGATCACAATAAAATCCATGTATATGTATATATATATATATAAATCACATAGTACAAAAATCACCCAAAAGGTTGTATACATCAGAGCACTAAGGCTCATAAACAAAAATAAAAACTACAAAAAGAGGTAATAAGCACTACTAGCTAGCACCACCATGACTCCTATGAGGACCATGAGCTGATCCCTATGAACCAGATGGAGCATGGAAGCTAGGAACCCATGAACGTGAACCACTAGGTCTAGACTCACTTCGCCTACTAGAGCCAAAAATTGATGATGAAGGTGGTAGAGGTAGCAGAATATGATGATGAGCTAAAGTATCCTCAAGCATCCAATATAAGTAGCCTACCTTTAGGAAGCAACCAAATCCAGAGCCTACCATGCCTCTCACTGAGCTATCTCAGTACAAAGAGTCACAATCATAGAAGCATCCCCACCTCTACTAGATCCACTTCGTAGCCCATCCACCTCACTCTGTAGTTGAGCTATCTCGACATCTCAAGCCATCATTAAACCTTGTAATCTTGTGATCTCTACATCATGAGCCTCTATAGTCTACCCCAAGCTATCTCACTCAGCTTAGAGAACCCCCCACTCCTCCTCAGTGTAGCGTGGAGGAAGATCCTACCCTCCATCACCCCCATCACCTCCATATCCTCCATTTCTAACCCCATTATCTATAGGTTGCACCTCTGCTCTAGCTCACCCCCTACTCCCACTACCTCGATGATATTTCTACCATCGAGAAGCCTACTCACTAACATCCTACTCATCATCACTAGCCACATCATCCATGACTTGGCTAGGTGCCCATGGAGGCTACATAACAAACCAAGTATCATACTCAGTTGTAGTCCTAGCATCATCTACATCTGGGACACCCACCACCTCATCATCCTAAGCATCATCTACAGTCTAAAATTTAGGAGTAACTAGGAGACTCAACTCATCACCTCGATGCTTGTACACCACTAGAGCATCAGGAACTCCCTACACCAAGCCAAACTATCATATCACCTATGAGAATTGGATGAACTCCATCTCTCACCCATGTCGACCAACCACCCACCTACCTTGCCTAACCCATCGAAGCTATGCTACATCACTATCCCAAGTTAGACCTTGCCAAGGTCACCAATAGATATCATCTCTAGTCAGAGCACCAAGCATATCTTGATACTCCTATCCACTATGGATAGGGTGACTCGGTGAAGTCTCCTCACTGGTCCACCAATGAAGAGCACAAGGTAATGAGTGATCCCACTCGCAAGGTAGACCCTCTGGATGAGCAATCCTAATGTGCTCCCAAGCCCATAACTGAAGTAGCAAGCTGCATCCGAGTCCCTTCCACTCCTGCCTCTTCACCTCATACAACTCCACATACATCTAGCACAGTAGAGTGGGAGCCCATGCATAAATCTGAGGCTCACTAATCAGATCCATCACAAGCCTCACCTGGTTCCAAGGGAACCTGGACCCCATGTTGTTAGGCAACAACATGTTGCCTACAATGTACATCATAAAATTTGGTAGTGCACCTAACTTCCTATCCTAGAATAATTGAATGTATGGGATCCCACCCTTGCTATAGTCTACATCCCAATCATCTCCATAGATTTGCCTCATCTCATGCTCCTTGTCATGGCCCACCCAAACTGGTGAGCCCTCGATAGGAACATGGAAGATGTGGTAAACATCTTCTAGGGTGATAGTAATCTCCCTTGTTGAAAGCTGAAATGACCCCCTATCAGGGTCCCATCTCTCCACTAGGGTAGACAAGTACTCCTCATCCACCCTCATGGTCTCCACCCGCCCACAACCATCCAACCCCACCACCTCCAACCACTTCCAATCATCATCTATAAGTGCCTTCCACACTCGAGAAATGATGCGAGGCCATCGATGTCAAGCCTCAATAAACTTAACCTACAAAAGCACAAAACAAAATCCATATTAGTGCAAAAATAAAAGAGATATAAAACATAAAACACCAAAAACATATTCACACATTTTTAACATAAAAAAACAAATAAAAACACAAAAACAGTTCATGCATATTTTTCTCATTTTTAAAAACAAACAAAAACACAAAACTAGTTCATGCATTTCTTTTTCATTTTAAAAAACAACCAAAAACACAAAAAAAAAAAATCATGCATGTTTACCATTCATTAAAAAAAAAAAAAAAAAAATTAGGCATTTTCATTTGTTAAAAAAAAATGAACAAAATCATAATAAAACGGTTTCAAAAACCTACCTCAACATAGCGAACTCCAGCTTCCACTCTAGCTGAGCCTCCAACCTTCACCCTACCACCCAATCCACTCACCTCACCCGCAACCTCCATAGCTCACTTAGCCTCTCAACTGCTCAAGAAATATTCAACTATAGAAATAAATTCAAAATTGTCCCTTTTGCCTTTTTATAGCAGCAAAAAGCGGTCACAATCATAGACGCATGTTTGACAGAGTGTGCCTAACTGTGGACTCATAGTTGGCATAGCCAACTATGCATCCACTATTTTTGAGCACAACCAAACATGCTCACATGGTTCAAACAAAAAAAAATCATCATATACATCCAACCAACATCATCATCAAATCATTTAGTGACCCTTGTATCTAGTGAATTACCCTACATACCTGGCGGTTGCAGTGATTGGCAATCCATGCAATCCGGTAGGATGGGTAGCTCACCATAAGGACACTTATTCAAAATTATTCAACATCATCACATGTGGCATTAAATCAGCTGGGTCCCTCAATATTTGAGTGTGGCTCTGTTCAAGCTAATTTGCACAAGGTTATCCTTAAGCCCTCTTTCATTGGGTTACAAAAGTGAAAAATATTCACTCATAATTTGGTAATAATTGCCAAAATCACTACGAGTGTCGAATTCCTAGAGCACCTGGTTCCTAACACCATATCATTTGGTAGGAATTGTTATAGTCACATGGGCACCCGAACTCCCAATGTGGTTGGTGATTTTACCATGATATTTTGTGCATCATCGAAACCAAAGGTAAATTTACAACAACAACCATCCCAAACTTGGGGTATCAATTTGATCTTCAATGTCACACATTTGCATACATCACATCCACCTCCTTTCATCATCCACATTTGGTCAATTGGCTTGTGGGTTTCATTCTTTACCCATTCACCAATTGAGGGGGTAAGCAAACAAATCAAAAATTTCAAAAATCATTCATTCTTGTGCATCGAGAATATTTGAGTCCATTTATCCATCCAATAAGGATAGGTGTCTCTTGTTTTTGCACCACATTATGTTTTACACAACACGGTATAAAAAGGGGCATCTGTAGACACCAAAACCTAGGCACTTACAAAACCCCATTTGTATCCCACCATCACAATCCTGCATAATAAAATTATATACCTAAGTCTAAACTTAGGCATATAAATCCTGCACATTAAAAGTATTTTCTAGATTTTATAAATCTAGAAAATCTGCCTAGGATACCCTACCTAATCACTAGACATGTGTCCTAGCCACATCACCACCACCCTTGCCACATCTCACACACTCATGTCACCCTTTTCCCTTCACATGGGATATCCCTCACACCTCACTCCACTTGCACTCACCCATTAGCCACATCACCCTAGTTAAGTGAGACACCCTAGGTGACTCACTATAATTACCCCTTCCATTTGGCAGCCCTGGATTACCACTTGGCAATCCTGGCTTGCCACCTCCCTTTTCCCTCCAAAACCCTAAATTGCCTATAAAAGCAACCCAACCCCATCAACCAAAGGAGGTTGAGAACATACACCATCAGCATGTCAAAATCATACCAGGAGATCACACACATCCTTAGGAAATTAGATATTTGAAGCCTTAGAGCACCCTTCTTGGAGTTTTTTGCTATTTAGTATCAACCGCTCATTTACAATTATATAGTAGAAACTGCCCTCATGTGGTTGCCTAACCATGCTTCCATAATTCACCAGCCTCAACCGCGCACCCACGGTTACTCAGAACACAAAAAAATATGATAAGCACGAACTGGTAATTTTATTTTGAGCAAGTTATTCCTAGTTTTATTTCTCCATTTTTTGCACTGCATTTCTTGTTTCTACAACTAGGGTTCTGCAATAATATTTTACATCTTGATCAATAGGTGCTACTAACCCTTTTTTGACTTCCATGTGTGTAGGAGGTAGGTACTTTGAGAGCTGTTGAAGCTAGAGTGGTCCCATTGTTGGATATCAAAAGCCCACTCACCCTTGGAGTTGTAGCAGAGAAGCGAAGAACACATCATAGTTTGCTAAAGAGTTGGAAGACCCCCTATTAAAGCATTGTACTTAGGAAAAGAGAGCATTGTAATATTTCCCAAGAAACATTGAGGGAAAACATTGTAAATTGGGAGATTTAGGCTCCCCTATGTCAATACAAAGAAAATTATTTGTTGTAATTCTCTCATTTTTTTTTGTGTGTATGTGTTTAGTTATTTTTGCTACAACATATTTCATGACTACATGCACAAAATCCTGGAGGATTACATACATGATTTACTAGCTAAATATCTATTGCATAACAAGCATGTAGATGTCCTAAGGAAGGTCTTTGATCGCCTCATTGAGCATACCGTTAGACTTAACTCCAAGAAATATATCTTCAAAGTTACATCTATAAAACTCTTGGGCTTTATAGTCTCAAAACGAGGCATAAAATTTGATAATTACAAAGTCAAGGTGATACTTGAAATGCCCCCTACCAACCTTAAGCAGCGTCATAACTTACAAGGGAAGTTAGCATCTATCTGATGCTTCATAGCACAAATTTTGGATAAATATCTACCAATGAATCATATTTTGTAAAAGGGAGTCCCATTTAATTGGGATGATGAGTGTAAAAAGGCCTTTAATAAGATCAAGTAATACTTGGCATCCCCACTAGCCTTAGCTCCACCTAGACCAAGTGTGCCATTTTTTTTATACATATCAGCTACCAACTTTGCTTTAGAGACCATGTTGGCCCAAAATAACAAAACAAATAAGGAGTAATCTATTTATTACATCAGTCACACCCTGGTAAGATATGAGCTTAAGTATGCATACATTGAGAAGATTTGCTTAGCAGTGGTAGTTCCCACTAAGAAGCTATGCCATTACATGCTCAATCAAACAATGTGTACCATATCTAAGGAAAATCCTTTGTGGTACATGATGGTTCGAACGTATTATAACAACCGTATCATGAAGTGGATCATGCTGTTGATATAATTTGACCTTGAATATAAGTCAAAAATCCATTAAAGGTCAAGTAATTGCAAATCAACAAGCAGGGGCTCCTCTTCAGGACAATCAGTCTCTTACCATAGAGTTGCCTAATGATGCAATTTTTGCATTATCCAACTCGCAAGAACCAGAAGAACCATAAAACCATGTTGATATGACTCTGTTCTTCGATGGTTCCAAGTGTGAGCAAGGGGGTAGCACATAAATCATGTTCTTCACACTGCAAGGGGATCATATGTCCTTGTCATTTAAACTCTATTTTCCATGCACCAACAACAATGTTGAATATGAGACCCTCCTTTTGGGCCTTCAAGCAGCCATCACCATGAAAACTAAGAAGTTGAATATCTTCGGTGATTCCTTACTCATTGTTAACCAAGTCAAGAAAATCTACCAATGCAGGTGTACAGTCTTACAGTCATACAAAGCCCATATGGATAAGCTACTAGCTAGATTGGAATGGTATAACATCAAGGCAACCCACCATTTATCTAATAATTTAATGAATACTATGGCTTATTTGAGATCTTTAATTCCACATAACCCTTTAGATGATATAACAACCATCCATGTCAAAACACTTTTGCAATCAATGATTTCATGTGAGGCTTTAGAAGATGGTGAAGTTGTCCACATGATTTAGATTAAACTGTACCAATAATGGTTCTCTCGCATACACGACTTTCTAAAACATGCTTCTTGGGGGTATTTGACCCTAAAAAATACTTTTGATAACACAACAATTCATATTAAGGTTGTATCCCAATCGATATTCGTACGGGATGAATCTCAAAGGAGCAAGCAGTTCATTCAGTCAAGACTTGGAAATATCAAGATTGGCCCAACTCAGAGATTTTCTCAAGCTTGGTAATATTCCTTTAGGATTGTCACATGCTGCAAAATAAACATTCAAGAAAAAATAACAAAATATGTCTTGTTAGGAGATATCTTGTTCATCGAGGCTACGATGGTCTTCTCCTTCATTGTCTGGAGTCCCACAAATCTGATTGGGTAGTTTCACAAGCTCATGATGATACTTGTGGTGGTCATTTCAATGGCATGACTATCTCTAAGTGCATCCTTTGAATGGGATATTATTGGACTACCTTAGAGAAAAATTACTGTGCTTATGTCAAGAAGTGCATGAAATATCAACATCATACTAATATTTCACACGTATCTTCTCAGGTCTTACAACCAATTCATTTAGTATGGCATTTTTTGTAGTGGGGTTTTAATTTAATTAGGAAAATATTGCCCCCATAATTGGGTTGTCACACGTTTATCTTAACAACCACATAGTACTTTACCAAGTGGGTGGAAGCAATCCCTCTTACCACTACGACTGGACAAAGAATTATGGAGTTTATAATCCATAATATCATATGTCATTTTGGTATTCCATCCAATATTTTCTTGAATAATGGGCCTCAATTTGAGAATAAATATGTGTGAGCTTTGACTATAAAGTATAACATTTAGTAAAGCTTTTCTACACCCTATTATCCACAAGCCAATGGGCAAGCAGAGGCATCGAAAAAAATAGTCATTGCCATTCTCAAGAAAACTGTCAAAGATAATCATAAAGATTGGTATCTCCAAATACCTCTTGCATTATGGGCTTACAAAACTAGAAGTAGGATACCCACTGGGGAAACTCCCTTTTCACTAGTAAATGATGTTAAGGCTATTATGCCTTTGGAATTAGAATTTCCTTTGTTGTGCATATAACTCCAAGAGTTCCTTGATGATGATACTACGCGACAAGCTCACCTTGATCAGTTGACCCTTATTGATGAATGACGCGTTAATGCTATTGATAACCTTTGCATTTATCAGTATTTTCTTAAGCAAGCTTATGATATAAAAGTCTAGCTAGTTGAATTTAAAGTTGGAGACCTTATGCTCAAAGAAAATCAATAGAACTCCAACTTGCTATCACACTTGCAAGACAAATTCACGATAAAATAGTTAGGCCCATTTATCATTACATAGAAGATAGGTCCTGGTACTTATAGATTAGCCTCTCAACATTATCCACCTGTCGGTATTTTATGCATGACACCCAATGCATACAAAAACAAATCAGAAAACAAAACCACAAAAACATAAAGAAACTGCAAAAACACAAAATATTGCATTACCATTTTTATTTGCATCACACCATGCATTTCATGTAGCTACATTTATTTACCTACATTAGGCATGTTATTCCATTGCATTAGCATTAGAACTAGTTTTTTTCTTGTATGCTAGGGTCTGGAACCACGCATGTATATTTATAATCTTTCTAGATCAACCTTATCCATAATCATCATTTGTGGTTTTTCTTATGAGCTTTTTGCTTATTAAGGGATATTCGTATGATAAGGTAGATACCAATGAACATAAAAAATTATGTTTAAATGACCACTAACTATTTTATGCACACCTTTTTAGTTTACATAATATCATAGGAAAAAACCCCACACCTACACATCATATCATCCACATTCCCCTTGTGTTTTTCAACACAACCAATAAGTTTCTATAGGGTGTTCACTAGGGTTTTCGATCATTCAACCATTCCTAGTTTTCCTTTTAGATTTTGTAGAAAACTATCTTGATTTTAGAAGGTAGGGTCTTGCTTTGATAGTACCTTGCATATTTCAAAATCGCAACATAGTTTTACACATTAAAATCTAAGTTTTGAATAAGGAATAATGAACCTACAATGTAGTCCTTGCACCTTAAGCGAAATGTTTCTCTTGCTCATCCTATTACGTTTCTATTATAGGATGCTAAGAATTAAAAAAAGGACAAGCTCCCCTACCCAAAGCAATAAAATCCCTTGCTCCACCAAAAATGAGCAAGTATTCAAAACAACAAAAACATTGGTTTTCACGACTAAGCAAATAAATCCCTTAGTTCTTCATCAAACACAAGCAAGTATCCCAATGAAATCAAAAGAAAATAAGGGGGTAATGATATTGAATCCCTCGAATCCTTAGTTATTCAAAATCCATGGTATGATCTCCATTACAACAATATGTTGAATGAAACCCATTTGGAAATGGGGTAGTCTTATGCATGGTGATATGTTTGTCACATTAGCAACCTTTCTTTTATACATACCAATGACAACTTACAAATGAGCTAGCTTTTGGTGACTTGTATTGCCTAGTAGTCTAGTCCAACCACATTCAAAATTAGGATCTGGATGACCATAAGTTTATCTTAATAACAACAATGGGTTGAATGAAATCCACCTAGCAATGGGGTAGTCTTAAGCATCATTAATGAACATCACTATGCACACACAAGGATATTGAATATGTGGGTCTTCCTAGCAAACTTGTATCTTTCAAAGTCCTATATATCAGTATGCATCTTTTTACTGGTCAAATAGGGTGTTTGAATCTCATGAAAACCATGTTGTTCCCTCTGGAATCTTATTTGCATCCATCCATCATATACATTTTATCATATATGGTTGAATTTCAAGTGTATGACTTTTGTGAAAATGTTAACATTCAAATTGATAACTTTGATACATTCTGTGGTTATTACATTAAGGTTGTTTTGCACCTTATATTCATTCATTATACTCATAGTTTGAATCATCATGTCATCAATACATCATCTACATGCATACATCTATACATACATACTACAATGTCTAGGCATATATCCATCATCCACAATTACGTCAATGCATCCATGCATAAAAAAAACATGCAACAAACACATGATAGACCACAATAAAGGATATACCATATATATGGTAAAATATAGTACATCATCATACAAAATTACCCTCAAGCTACAATAGAGTGGGTCCTCGAACCCCACACCCAAAAAGAGAACAACCCATAAGTATGAGTCAAGCGAGGCCTACACCCCTAGAGTCACCACCACCCTAAATAACATCTCTATGAGCCCCTCTTGATCACTGGTTGCTGACCTCTTAGACCTAGATGTTGATATAGGAGTTTGTAGCCTCACAAAAAGCTACCTCGACTTGCTGCATCAGCTCACATGAGATCCTCCTATTCAAAAGCGATCAGGTAGATGACCACCAAGTAGCCCTACTTGATCCTCTAAATTTTAGATATAGGATCCATTAGATAAAAATTGAATCTAATAGTCACTCAATAGCATATAAAATCTGCCCACCTCGACCTGTAGCCCCATTGCATCCCCTGGAGCTTGGCCACCTATACCTACCTATCCATGAATCATGGTCAACACCACCACTTGAGTCTATAGAGCATCTCGCTCTATGATCCGAGCCACCACCTATGTTCATAGAGCATTTTGATTTACTATCACCTTTTCCACCTCCTCCTAAGAGCTTTACAACTATGTAGATTGAAGGTCCTTCTCCTTACATAAGATCTTCCCCTCTGCCTCTCCTTGGATAATTGAATTTGCAATATTACTATTATGGTATCCCTATCTACTAGTTGTACCTGTAAAGACTGAACCTACTCTCTGAGTTGAGCAACCTCATATTTAGGATACTCATCATCCCCACCCTCATATTATGTCTCATACCCTCCTAAATTATGATCCCACTTCCCTACCATAAGGTGATGCACTCATCACTCATCCTCGGCCTCCACAATGCCCTCATATACTATAGCTTTAGCCTATCCACCCATAGATCCTCCTCCATGCCATAGCCAAATCACTCACCATGCATCATACTCTACTATAGTACCTACATTATTCACCCCTGGATCCACTAGTGGCTGATCCACCTCATCCCCCACTAGCTCTAATCACAACCACTCAAGTTGAGTCTCATCCCCTCAACACTGGTAAATTATGGTCTCACCAGGTGTATCTTTATGAACCCCAAACTACCAAAAACATGAGAGTACTAGAAGTACTCCTAATCTGTACCATGGTACCCAGTCACTCATCACCTATGCTTGATGCACCCCATTTGGCCCGCTACCTTTATCCATAGTGGGCAGTCCTAGTAAGGTCACCATATCACCTACCCTGGCCTCAGTCCCTCAAAGGATTTTGTATAATAAGAAATCCTACCTGAGTGGGGCTGAATTTGACCCTGTTGCTGGTCCAAAATCCATCGAGCTGCATAACCAATCTCTTGATCCACCACCCATGCCCACATCATCCAAGGAAGCCCATCTAGTTTTTCCACCCGCATGTGCTCCCAATCCTAGATTTGAAGAAGGAAACTATAGCCCAATTCGTGTATATCTCTATGATGAATATCATAAAAATCATCATACAACTGAGCTAATAGAGTACTCCCTAAGCCATGATAAGTAGGTCCTTAGTGGTGCACTCCACCAACACTTATGCCAGCTCGAGGAGGTACCATGGGAACCTTGCTCCTGAAGAATTAGGTAGTCACATTTTCAACATGAGTAACATCACAACTACATGTCTCCTCATGAGAACATCTACGTCATACCACATCTCCACTAGGACTTCATCACTATCCAATATATGCCTAGCCACCTTCCAATCCTCATAAAATACCCTCTGGAGCACCCTGCTATGTTGGCTAATGTGTGTGGAGGTGATAGCGAGTCCCTTAATCAAAATGCGAAGAATCCTGTAGACATCCTCTAGTGACACCATCATCTCTCCAGTTGAAATATGAAATGTGTTCATCCAGCTATCCTAGTTATCTTTTAGGGCCATCATATAGGCCTGATATACAGTCACTATCTCTAGCCTTGTCACTTGCTTAAGGTCAATGGCCTCAAGCCATTTACAATCATCATTAGAGAGATGCCCTTGCACAGTCTCGAATACCATGGAAAATATGTGATGAGCTCTAGTAAGTTGTGCCACATGTAAATCATCTCAACTAAAAAAAAAAATTACATGGAAAAATCTACCCCAATGAGGTCGTCTCAGCTTGAGATGATCTCTCCCTAAGGCTGTCTTGGGTTGAGACGACCTTCGTAACGGTAGAAATTCTGACTATTGTAATTCAAATGCGATCATACCACAAAAATACGACCCGAAGCCCACAAGAGCAATCGTATCACCTCGAGATGACCCTAAAATTGGGGCATGAGCATTCCAAAAGCATACCATAAAAAATAAAATCAAACACACTTAAGCACACAACCTACACTACATTTTTTAGGGTATGATTCATTGCCTTAATTTTGGTGAGGTTCATTTCCTGCTTTAATTAGAGAGGTTCATTTTACTTTAAGAGGTAGTCAAGGAAGAAAATTATGTGTACCTTTCTCCTTTCAACTCCTTTGGTTGTTGAAGTCTCAGGTTGGTCCATGGTGGAGTCAAATAACCATTTTGGTAGCCCTCTACTTTGAAAATCGTTCTCCTCCTCCTAGCCTCCATTTTTCTCCAACTTCCAGTTGTGCAAATTATGTCAAAAAAGTGTTATTTCTACTTTTATATTTTCCAATCTATATGATCATCTCTAGGTCAAAAGGTTGCAATTGTTGTGACCGTCCCACCATGGTAGGTCACCAAATTTGTAAAAAAAAAAAACAACCACAATAAATTCAAAATCATAACAATCCAAAGGCACTCAAGCCATTTGGTCACATCACCACAAAATACTCCAAAGGCATTCACAATTTCCTTTGGTCACAACCAAATGGCTCCAAAGGCACCTAAATCCTTTGGTCACATAAAATATAAAACATTCGAGTGAATCTCATATCTAGTGGTTTACTTTATAAACCTAGTGATTGCAATAATTGGTTGTCCATGCAATTCGGTAGGATGAGTAAACTACCATAAGATCACTCACCAAATAGAAGTAATAAAATGGGTCAAAATCAAAGTTATAATGGGGTATGAGCCCTCAAAATTTTGCAATCATCCTAGCAAACCCAAATTAAATCATCTTGGTCAAGCAACTCATCACTTTCATCATTTTTACACTTCCTCATCGACTCGTCACTTGAGGGGGTAATCATATAATCACAAAAATTCATAATCAAGTCAATAATCAAAACATTCAATCATGCAAATTACATTCATTTAAGAATAATTTTCAAAGATAATCATGCCCTTCTTGCTTTGGGTAGATAACATCCAAAAACTTAAATTAAACACATTATAGGACATATGAACCTCTGCATGTTTGGTATGCTTAAGGTCATTGCCTTATGGACTAGCCTACGCCTACCATTGACTGAAAGGTTTACCAAAATGAAGTTCTTCAACTTATCAAAAGCAATGATTCTAAAATGCATTCTCCTTTCATGATTAGGGTATTTAACATTGATCAAATCAATGAACATCATTAACCCTTAATTTGACTCTAGGTCATCTATTTTTTCTCCATATTGTGCTTTCACATAATGCATCCTGAAAGGGGCATCTATAGATACCTAAAATATATTATATTGAGGAGACTACCTATGTGGACTCCCTAAAGACCATATAACCCACCTTGGGAAGCCCTAGGGCTTAAATAATGGTTTTCACCACTCAAGCAAGGGATATTTCCTTTGCAATCCTAGTTGTCCCTCCAAGAGATGACCTCTAGAGACCGTCTCACCAAGAGATGGTCACCAGTTAGACCATACTACCCTGGGATATTCACACCAAAAGAAAATATTAAAAAAGGAACGAGACATAACTAGTAGCCAAAATTACCACTTAAGCCCACGATTGAATTCATGCCACAATATTGCGTGTGCATGAGCTCGAATTAGAACAACTGCATGATGAAAGTGCACATGATATTTTAGAGAAAAAATTAGTCACATTTCTTAATGCAAACTGCCCCTTCAATTTTCCATGCACAGGGTGATACTATTATTAGATTCCTTCAAGGAATATATATAATAGCACTCACCCCTCATTCAAAAATATAGAGAGTTGTTGACATGGAAAATTGACCCACTTTCAGTGGGTAATATTCCTTAGAGTCCCTAAGAGGTCCCTAACCCTTGCCTTAGACAAGGGTAAACCTCTTTTCCCCCTCCCCTGCCTTTATTTAGCCTTTTAGTGAAATCACACCCGGTTACGATGGGGTGCGACTTCGAAGCGATATCGCACCCCGTCGGCATGGGGTGTGATTTCACTATTTTAGGGTTTTAATTATTAAAACCTAGGTTTAAACCCTTCCAGCGTGTTTTGCATTGGCCTGTGTTTGTTTTCCCACCCCTTTTACCTTGAATTTCATCTATAAAAGGAGGGGTTAATCTCACTCTTTCAATAAGCAACAATGAATGATTTTTGGGATACACAATTAAGCTCAAAATTCTTATGATTGACTTGTGCTCACATTTTTACTTTCACTCTACTTCTTGTTTCTTCTACAAGCTAACCCCAAAGTGTGAATTTTAGATTTGATCTTCTACTACATTGATTTGGATTGCTATGTGGTTGGTGGATTCGTGTTGTGGTCCGGAAGGAAAGAGAGTGCCCATTTGGATACCTCAATCTCTTCTACCTACTTCTATGCCATCCATCAAGTTTTGCATACTTTGTTTCCTACATTTATTTATGTTCTACATTTATCTTTTATTTTTTGTGTCTTTGAAGCGAAATCATACCCTGTCCCGGTGAGGCACGACTTCGCTAACCCTAATTTAGGGTTTTCTCTCACAAAAGTGAGATCACACCCCGTTCTGATGGAGCTTGACTTCGCTTGTAGCGTTATCGCACCCACTATCTATGAGGTATGATTTTGCCCAGGACTAAACTGGGGGCATCTATCAGATTTTGATTGCATGAGTATTTTCTAAATCACATCTAGGGCATGATAGCATAATCTATTTTCTATTTCTCTATTGTTGCATTGTTGTTTTATGATTAATTCTCCAAAGGTCAATTTTTGCTTTTCTTTTCAAAGGTCATCTAAAAGGACCTAGGGGGCTTGATTGCTGCGCCTCCAAGCATTGTTGTACAATGTCCCCTAATGCTAATCTCATTTTCAAGTGTTTCATAAGTTATCTTGCAAAAATATGTATTTCTGATATCATTGGACAAGAGGCAGAAAATGCTAGATCAACCACCGATCAAGATAAGTGCTCTAATTATTTTATTGGTTGAAGATCTGATCTGAATATTAATTCTTAGGCATATGAAAGTGAAAAGCATATAGTGTGCATCTAGGGTTAATATTGTGCATTTATCTTGTGCCCTTGCTTTAAAGGTTTTCTGGTATAAAACCCTAGGTTAGCAAGCATTCAAAGGAAGAATCATATTAGGTTAGCTCTTGTATTCTTGCATTCTATTTTTTGCATTGTCCTTTATCTTTCATAGCATAGATCTAGAAAGGCCAAACTTAGGTGATTGCTTGAAACTGAATACATCAAACTATCCCAAAATCCTGAGGACTTGGAGTGAGTCCTTAAATCATTCTTGGTGAACCCTTCCCCCTAGCACCGAGTGTAGAGAACAACATACCCCCACGGTTCACCCCATAAGGCTTTCTATCTTTCATGGATCCAGCCTTTTTGGGAATTGTACGTGGTAGGGCAGTTTTCCCCCTCTACATATTTGGTGAACCCGACGTGAACACCTCCTTTTCTTTCAAAAATGATAAGCAAGATCATTAATTTGTGTGCCAAATATTTAAAAATATAATTCCCTTGTGTGAGTGCATAGGTCTCTTTGGTCTTAGTTCTTCTTCTTGTCTTTTTTCCTTTTTCTCAATGGCTTCTAACCTTGGGGAAGGATGAAGACTCCTTAGGTTTGATGAGATTTTTCATGAGAATGATCAAATTGATAGAGAAAATCATAACCTAGAAGAAGAGGTTGATAATCATATTGATCCTATTCGAGATCCCAATGGGAACCTCATATTTAAATATTTTGACCATGTATGGACTTTCTATAAATATCATAAATATGCATTGGATCTAGCCTTAGAGGAAGAAGCATTACTTGAAAAGGATGACCCACTTCAAGGAAATCCTTTGAGTGAACCTTCAAATCATGGTAATCAAACCTATCAACCTACTTATGCCACTACTGTGACCACCAACATTGGATGGAATCCGCCTGTTCCTCCAACTAGTAATGGCACCCAAAATTATTTTCAATTTCCTCCTTCATATTCTAATGTCAACACTATTGCCTCTGTTCCACCACAAGTTAATATTCCATTCTCACAAGGCACCACATATAACAATAACCTTCTCATGTCCAACCTAAGTCAAGGGAATATCAAAAACACACATAATCCAAAAATGCAGAATTTGGCAAATATAGTGAATCAATTGGTTTCAAGGATGGATATGATTCAAACTTCAGGGTTTACATACAATTACAAGGAAATGTGTAGTCAGCCATTGGATCCTATTGTTGTTGCTAGACCTTATCCCAAGCATTTTCCTATGCCAATTTTACCAATCTATAAAGGGACAAAAGATCCAATAGAGCATCTAAGAGGATTTAGGATAGCTTACCATGATCTTGTTTATGATGATATGCTTCTATTGAAAATATTTCCAAAGAGTCTTGTTGGAGTTGCATTAGAATGGTATTATCGGTTGCCCAACTATTATTTAAAGAGCTTTGAGAAGACTGCAGAGATGTTTGTTCATCAATTTAGTGCTTACATTGAAAAGGAAGTGACAATGAGAGACCTATATGATTTAAAGCAAAGTAAAGAAGAAAGTTTTTCAAAATTCTTAGCTCATTGGAGAAGTTTAGTTGGCTGATTAAGACAACCTATGTCTCAGAAAGATATGCTTGATATATTCATTAGTAATTTGCAAGAACAAATATCTTATGCACTAGAAACTACTATTGTCACATCTCTTGATCAAGCAATTGAGTTAGCAAGAAAAGTGGAACAAGCTCTCATTAGAAGAGGTCAACTTAAGACTAAAGAGGAAAAGCCTACTAAGTCTCAACATAAGAATAAGCATATAGGAGGTGATAGTGATAGTAGACCTGTTAATAATGTCACCAACAACCTACAAAATATTGTACTTTAGAAACCTCCTCAAAGGAATTTTACCAAACTTAATATACCTATGGAAGCAGTTTTGAAGCAATTATTAGAAGCTAAGGCAATTGAACTACCTCCTATAAGACAACCAGATACTACAACTCATTGGTATAAGGTAGGTCAACATTGTGCATATCATAGAGTAGAAGGACACTAGACAAATTCTTGTAAAATATTGAAACATGTGGTTCAGGATTTAATTGATGTTGGTCGTATTGACACCAATAGTTTTTAGTCTTCAAGCAACCAACAGAATCAGGATAGAACTAGATAAACCAACCAAGTGTCTTATAAGAATGTGCCACATCAGTACGATAACAATATGGTTGGAATGATAATAGCTACTCCAGAGAAGTTAGTACAAAGTCAATAAATTCAACGATCTCAACAAGAGATGAGTGTGTCAGCAAATATTTCTCTCTTAGAACTTCTACAAAATTCTCAAGCCCATGAAGAAGCTATGGTAAATGTTTTGAAGCAGAATATAGTACCTCTAGATATTTCTCCTAGTGATATAGCAAAGGTTGTAAGTTCTCTTGGAATACCTCGTCTCACATTTTTAGATGATGATATGTATTTCTTAGAAATACAAGAAGATTCATCTCTATATATCACTACTTTTATTGGGGATACTCTCATCAAAAGGGTCATGATTGATAATGGTTCTTCACTTAACATATGTACACATAATTTATTTCAAAAGTTTGGATTGAAAGAGGAAGATTTAATTGTAACTAGTGACATCATTAAAACTTTTAGCAATGAGTCTCAAAAGGCTTGTGGTACTATATCACTCCCTCTTAGAGTTGGACCTAAAATTTTGAATACAATATTTTACGTGGTGTCTTGTCCTGCATATTTTAATATTCTTCTTGGATGACCATGGATTCATGCAATGAAGGTCATCCCTTCTACCTTTCATCAATGTGTGAAATTTGAATTTGAAAACCAAATCATTTCTATCATGGGCGATCCTCATCCATTTGAATTTTTCTCACCAAAGGATTTAGCCCAAATTCATTCCTCACAATATTCCTCTAAGAAATTCTCTACAAATTTTTCTTCACAAGATCAAGATGACTCTTCTTGTTTAGATCTTCTCTTTGATGAATCTCATCAAGGTTTAGAGTGAAGTGTTGAGGATGAGGGTCCATCCTCTCCTGTGGTCTTAACCCCAGATTCACATGTTATAGATGAGGCTTTACCTCAGAATGACATCTGCTTTGATGGGTTTATCCCTTGCGTAGCGTAGGTTGAGTCTTCTAGTTCTCAAGTAGACTTTGGTTTTATGTCTCCCGAGGACCTTGAGAAACTAGGGGTAATTCCTGCCCCACATCCTCTTGAGGATGATTTGTCTATCCTCATTGAGGAGACCATAGATGTGAACATAGGTTCTGAGGAAGCCCCTAGAATCCTTAAGTTAGGCAAAGCCCTAACCATGGATGAGCGGGAGAAATTGACCAATTTATTAAAATAATATCAAGATATTTTTGTTTGGTCATATGTCGACATGCCAGGGCTTGATCCCTCCCTTATCATGCATCATTTGGTAGTTAAGCCTAGTGCTAAGCCTATTAAGTAGAAGCTTTGGAAGATGCATCCGAAGGTCACCCTTTCAGTCAAGGAGGAGCTCCAAAAACTCCTTGATGTCAATTTTATAAAAGCCATCGACTATTCTGATTGGATTTCTAATATCGTTCCTATAGCTAAGAAAGAAGGAACAATCAGAGTATGTACCAACTTTTGGGACATTAACTTAGCATGTCCCAAGGATGATTTTCCCTTGCCCAACATAGACCAGATTGTAGATTTCACTACCAAATGTGGAATGCTTTTGCTCATGGATGGTTTCTCAGGTTACAATCATATTATGATTGCTCTTGAAGATCAGGCCAAGACAACATTCACTACTCCATGGGGTACCTTCTTCTAGAAAGTCATGCCTTTTGGCTTGAAAAATGTGGGAGCTACTTATCAGCGGGCTATGACTTATATTTTCCATGACATGATGCATGATATTCTCCAGGACTATGTGGACGACCTTTTGGATCGGTCACTAGAATGAAAGGATCATGTCCATGATTTAAGATGAATATTTGAAAGGCTTCGACAATATAAAGTTCATCTTAAACCTGCTAAGTGTGTGTTTGGAGTTACATATGGCAAGTTTCTAGGCTTCATAGTGTCTAGGCGAGGCATTGAAGTGGACCCTACTAATATAGTAACTATCATTGATATACCTCATCCCCGCACCTTGACCGAATTGCATAGTCTTCAAGGTAAATTGTAGTCTATTCATTGGTTCATTGCCCAGTTAGCCGATAAGTGTCAGCCTTTCCTTTGGCTCCTTAAGAAGGATGTGGTTTTTTTGATGGGATTATGAGTTTCAGAAATCTTTTGATGACCTCAAAATGTATCTCACCTCCCCACCTATTTTAGTTCCCCTTGTGCCTGGTAGGCATTTGTTTCTTTACATAGTAGCCACAACTCACGCTTTGGGAGCCATGTTGGCTCAACATGATGACGAAAATAAAGAAAGAGCTATCTACTATATTAGTAGAACTTTGGTTAGCTATGAAACTAGGTATACCCCCTTAGAGAAGCTCTATCTTACCGTAGTGTTTGCTTCCCATAAGTTAAGGCACTACATGCTCAGCCATAAGATATTAGTGGTTGCAAAGTTTGATCCTTTGCACTATTTTATGTCTAAGCCCCACCTATCAGGATGGGATGCTAAATGGGTGTTGGCCCTTAGTGAGTTTGACCTGACTTTCATAGGTCAGAAGACTATCAAGGGTTAGGTGATTGCTGATCAGTTAGCCTCCACTCCCTTAGAAGCTACCCATCCTATAGTTGTTGAGTTTCTCGATGAGTGCTTCAATGTCAAAATTGAAGAGTCTGAGTCTTGGACTTTGTTTTTTGATGGAGCCTGATGCATGAAGGGCGCTGGAGTTGGAGTCGTTCTAGTTACACCACAAAAATATCTCATCCCCTTGTCCTTCAAGCTTCATTTTTCTTGCATGAATAACACTGTAGAATATGAAGCTTTGATCCTTGGCCTTAGAGTAGCCTTAGCTTTGTAGGTTAGGGTCCTTTCGGTCTTTGGTGACTCTCAACTTGTGGTTAATCAGATCAACAATGTTTATCAAACTCGGGATGATAAAATTAAACCATATAAGGAGATTTTTACCAAGTTGTCTTCTTTTGAGAAGGTAACCATAGAGTCTATCCCTAGATCCTCAAACCGCCATGTGGATGCCATGGCTACCGCTACATATTTGTTCCCTTTGGAGTTGGAAGATGATCAAGCTTTGATTATAATTTGGCAACTCCAAGAACCTGCATCTTTGAGTTCTTGTTTGGATCCCCTAGAGTGTTTTACCATCAGATATTCCCCATATGAACCATGGTATAACGATGTCTTTAATTTCCTTAAATATGGATCAATGCTTGATGGTTTAGATTGCAATCAACATAAGCTATTACATAAGAGAGCATGCTAATTTGTTATAATTGGAAATAATTTGTATCAATGTTCTTTTGAAGGTATCCTCTTGCGATGTCTTAACTCTGATGAAGCCCGACTTGCTCTTAGTGATGCTCATGAAGGATCATGCGGAGGCCATTTTAGCGGCAATGTTATTGCCAAAAATCTCCTTCGGATGGGGTATTATTGGCCTTCCATGGAGAAATATGCATGTGATTATGTTCGGTGCTGCGACAAGTGTCAACACCATGATCACCTTATTCATGCTCCTTATCAAGACCTTTAGGTTATTTCTTCCCCTTGGCCATTCTCCATGTGGGGATTGGATATTATCGGGAAAGTTAACCCAGTGTCGTCTGATGGTCACAAGTTTATCTTTACTGTGATATAGTACTTCACTAAATGGGTTGAAGCCATGCCCCTAGCTATGGTGATTGGAACTCAAGTTTCCAAGTTCATCTTCAACTAGATTCTTTATAGGTTTGGGATTCCTTTGGTAATTATTTCTAACAATGACACTCCTTTCAAGAATAAGGATATCCGTAATATTTGTGCTAAGTACAAGATTCAACATAGATGGTCAACTCCTTATTACCCTAAGGGTAATGGACAAGCTAAAGCATCCAATAAATCCTTGATCAAGATTTTGAAGAAGTTGGTTAGTAAGACCGGTTGTGACTGGCATACCCAACTTTATCCTACCTTGTGGGCCTATCGTACTAGCGTGCGTACTCCCACGGGGGCCTCACCATATGTCTTGGTATATGGGTCTGAGGTAGTGTTTACTTTTGAGCTTGAGGTTCCTTCTTTGCGCATCTTGTTGCAAGATGCTGAGGTCGGTGATGAGTATCGTGCATACCGTTTGCACCAATTGGAGCTGCTGGATGAGAAGTGCATTCATGCCTTAGAGCATTTGTGATCCTATTAGGGTAGGCTCCAATGATATTACTCTAAGAAAGTTTGCAACCATTCTTTTGAGGTTGGGGACCTTATCCTCAAGGAAAACCAGAAGAACACTAATGCTCGTGCTGATCTTCGAGGTAAGTTTTAGACCAACTAGTTGGGGCCCTTTGTCATAACGACTAAGTTTGTTCTTATAGGTTGGCTTCTATGGATGGTAAAGATATTAAAAAACCAATGAATATAATGCATTTAAAAATATATTATGCTTGATTCACTTGCATTTAGCTAGATCATACTATATGTTTTCCTGACATATTATGCATGCTTGCCTATCATATTATGCATGATTGCTCAACATTATGTTCTTACATATTGCTTGTCATATTTGCATTGCTGCTTGCTCATAACTGCTTGTTCATATAGTTTCTAGGGATTCATGCATAATGGTAGGTGATGATACCTAGTTAGGTCATAACTCACATGCATTGCACTCTTCACTAGGGTTTTGATTCCTAGCGAAGCCCCAATGTAGGTGATGTAGGAGCATCCGAGGGCAGCAAAGCAATCGAGCATCAACCAAACTTTTTGTTGTTATTTTTTTCTAAGTGTTGCAATGTTATTTTTTTCTAAGTGTTGCAAGAAAAATATGTGTCGCGATATCGTGACACAAAGAGTGTCGCGATATCGTGACCAAAATGGAAGATAGGGGAGCAGCAGACCAAAGGTCACAAAATCGTGACCACCGTAGAGAAAGCAAAGGCGCAGAGACCAAAGGTCACAAAATCGCGACCACCATAGAGAAAGCAAAGGCGCAGAGACCAGAGGTCGCGAAATCGTGACATGTCGTGATTTCACGACATGTCACGAAATCATGACCACCGTAGGAGGAAACAAAGGCACAGAGACCAAAGGTCACGAAATCGTGACCAAAGCCAGAGAACAAAGGCGTAGAGGAACAAAGGTCACGATTTCGTGACACGTCGCGAAATCACGACCAAAGCAAGGAAGGCAAGGAGCAGAAGACAAATGGTCACGAAATCGTGACATGTCACGATTTCATGACCAGAGCAAGAGAACGGAGGCCGACAGACAAAAATGGCGCGATATCGCGACAGGTCGCGATATCGCGGCCAAAACGGAGGGAGAAGGCTTGATGGAGGAAATGTCGCGATATCGCGACATGTCGCGATATCGCGACGGGAGCTGGAGAGAGAAAGCATAGGAGGGAAATGGTCGCGATATCATGACATGTCACGATATCGTGACCAAACAGGAAAACACGCACTCCAGCTTTCATAAAGACATCCCTTCGTGTGCGACAAATTAGCGGCAGTGAAGCAGCAGTTCCAAAGAAGGATTTCAATGGGCATGTTGGCCACTCGCGCAGGATATCTGGAAGACACGTTTAAAGCAACTAACAGCAAGCAACAGATCGAGAAGAAGATTTCGTTGGATATGGCAGCCGATCGCGCACCTCACCTAGAGTCTCATCAATGCAACTTTCCAGAATTGTTCCAAGTGGCAATTGTAGATCGTGGGAAGTGTGAAAGCACAGAGGATCGGGACCTCAATAAAAACCCATGGATTGTAATGAGAGGGGGTTGGCAAATGGCAGTTTGGCTGTATATTCTTGTAAAATTCTTCCGAAGTATTGAATACAAATTTTGGGCTCTTGTTTCTCTGGTTTTCTGTGTTATGCAAGATCTGTTCTCCACCAAGTGGTATCAGAGCCGGTAGTTCCTGAGTGTGTAGCAGATCGTCGGAGGAGAGGCAGTTACACCAGGATCTATGGAAGGGCTTGGAATTGGGTGAGCAGAATGCCTCCAAGGAGAAATCCTGTTGGTGGGAGAGGCATGGCAGCAATAGAAGATGTTCGAGCTTTGCAGCGGCAAATGCAAGCTCTGCAAGAAGAAATGCATAGAATATTGGAGCCAAGAAGAGACGAAGGTAGTGAAGAGGAAGATGATGAAGAAGAAGACCAACCTGAGGAAGAAGAAGAAGCAGTAGATCCTGCTCAGGCCAGACTATACAAAGCCATATCCCAGATTGGGAAGAGGCCAAAGATGGAGGTTTCCACATATTTTGGGAACCTTGATCCAGAGGAATTGATCGACTGGATCAACGACCTGGAAGAGTACTTTGAGTACGAAGAGGTTGAGGACCCTGATAGGGTCAGATTCGCAAAGACCAAACTAAAAGGTCATGCTAGCATTTGGTGGAAGGGAGTGCAGCTGGAGCAAAATAAAAGAGGGAAAGAGAGAATAACTAAGTGGGAACGGATGGCAGAAAAGCTAAAGAGGCAGTTCATCCCTGGTGATTATGAGTTAGACCTGCTGAAGAAAATGCAAGGATTGAGGCAATCAAGCAAGTCTGTGAAAGAATACACAGAGGAATTTCATAAAATAATGATTAGAATAGGCCACTCAGAGGCCAACAAGGAGAAGGTAGCCCGTTACATTAATGGGTTACGAGCAAGCATTCAGGAAGAACTAAGTCTAGTCCGGATGACCACCATAGAGGACGCTTACCAATTTGCTTTAAAGGTTGAAGAGAAGCTCAATAGGAGGTTTGAAAACAAGCAAAGAGGAAGAGGTCATGGCGGAAGGACCGGCGGAAGGAACAGTGGAAGAAGAAATGAAGATTCTCAAAAAAATGGAGAAGGTAGCAACAATCAAGAACAAAGGAGAGAAAATACAGACCGCCCCCGTAATCAGAATAATGGTTACCGAGGGGGAAGAGGCAGAGCTGGACGTGGACAAGGAAGAGGAAGATTTCGAGGGACTTGCTTCCAGTGTGGTGAAGAGGGACATCACCAATATGAGTGCCCACAATAGCGAGAAAGAAATAATCGAAGGCCGGAAGGAAATGCCAGAGTAGCAGTCGTGGATGAAGATGCTGGATCTGAGCATTCTGAAGAAGCTGAGAGAGGAGAAGTAATGATTGCAAGGAGAGTCCTGCTGAATGAAGAGGGAGCTGCAGATCAGAGGAAAAGCTTATTCCGCACAAGGTGTAAATGCGCGGGTAAGATTTGCAACATTATCATTGACAACGGTAGCACAGATAACCTAGTTTCGGAGGGAATGGTTACAAAGCTACAACTGGAGAGAAAGAAACACCCGCATCCATATCGGATCGCGTGGTTGCAGAAAGACCATAAGGTTTTGGTCAATGAACAGTGCTTGGTAAAATTTAGTATTGGAAATTACCGTGATGAGGTTCTGTGCGACATTCTACCCATGGATGCGTGCCATTTGCTGCTGGGAAGGCCATGGCAGTTTGACAGGTGTGCGGTTCATGATGGCCGAGCCAACACCTATTCCATGACCAAGAATGGAATGCGTCATAAGTTGAAGTCCCTGAAGGAGGTGGAAGAAAAGGTATGTGGCAGTGCAAGAATTTGCTTGGTTGACGAAAGAAAATTTTTAGATGATTTAAAGCATGAACATATGTGTTATGCATTAATTCCTAGAGTCAGGGATACAAAATGCAAAGATGCCCCAATAGAAGTCCAAGATCTGTTGAGGGAATTTCCAGATATCATATCTGATAATGTGCCTGAGGGTTTACCCCCAGTAAGAAAAATTAGTCACCATATTGATTTGGTGCCAGGGTCAAGCTTGCCCAATAAGGTTGCACATAGAATGACGCCTATAGAAACTGAAGAACTAAATAGGCAGGTCCAGGAGTTGCTGGAGAAGGGATTGATTAGGGAGAGTCTTAGCCCGTGTGCAGTACCTGTAGTACTAGCACCCAAGAAGGATGGAGAGTGGAGAATGTGCATAGACTCTCGGGCAATTAACAAGATCACTATCAAATACAGATTCCCATTGCCAAGGATGGATGATATCATGGACTGTTTGAGTGGAGCTGAGTACTTCACGAAGATTGACCTAAAAAGTGGTTATCATCAGATCCGTATCCGAGAAGGAGATGAGTGGAAGACAGCCTTCAAGACAAGAGAGGGCTTGTATGAGTGGTTGGTCATGCCATTTGGGCTGTCCAATGCACCAAGTACCTTCATGCGGCTGATGAATGAGGTACTAAAAGAGTTTTTAGGAAAATTTGTCATTGTTTATTTAGATGATATATTAATATTCAGCAGAACCCTGGAGGAACACCTGATGCACATCAGGAGGGTTTTTGAAAAGCTGCGGGAGGAGCAGTTATTAATAAATCTAAAAAAGTGTAATTTTGTCAAGAAAGAATTAGTATACCTAGGATTTGTAATCTCGGCGAGAAGGTCTGAAAATGGACCCGAGAGAAGGTGAGGGCTATCATAGAATGGCCTACCCCAAGAAGCACAATAGAGGTAAGATCATTTCATGGTCTAGCCGGCTTTTACAGAAAGTTCATAAGAAACTTCAGCAGCATTTGTGCACCCCTCACAGAAACAATGAGAGGGGATAAGAAAGAATTCAAGTGGACCTTAGGGGCTGAGAGGAGCTTTGATGCATTAAAGAAAAAGGTCACAGAACAACCTGTTTTGGCACTTCCAGACTTCAACAAAGTATTTTAGGTCGACTGTGATGCCAGTGGCAGTGCAATAGGGGTCATCTTGAGCCAAGAAGGCAGACCTGTTGCTTATTTTAGTGAAAAGCTCAATGATGCTCGAAAAAAGTATTCAGTTTATGACCAGGAATTTTATGCTATAGTTCAGGCTCTGAAGAAGTGGAGGCATTATTTGTTGCCAAAAGAGTTTGTTCTATTTACTGATCATCAGGCATTGCAGTACATCAACAACCAGACAAAACTGAATCAGCGGCACATGAAGTGGGTTGAGTTTCTCCAAAGCTATACCTTTGTGTTAAAGCACAGGAGCGGGAAATCAAATAGAGTTGTAGATGCTTTAAGTAGAAGGCAGAATCTGCTGATTGAAATGACAGTGGAAGTAGTAGGATTCGAAGAACTGAAGGGTCTTTATCCTGAAGATCCTGATTTTGCAGCAGCCTGGACGGCTTGCTTGGCACCTGTTACTATGGACAGGACAAAATGGTTAGATTTCCTAATCCAAGATGGAATGCTGTTCAAGGGAAGTAAATTATGCATTCCAAGGAGTTCCATGCGGGAGAACTTAATCAAGGAAAAGCACAACGAAGGGTTGGCTGGGCATTTTGGTCGGGATAAGACCATTGCCCTGGTGAATGAAAATTACTACTAGCCGCAACTTCAGCAAGATGTGAGAAAGTTTGTGCAAAGTTGCAGAATATGCCAGATGGCAAAAGGCGTAAGGCAAAACACAGGATTATACCAGCCGTTACCTGTACCTGAGAGGCCATGGGAGGACATAAGCATGGATTTTATTCTTGGATTGCCGAGAACACAGAGGGGAAATGACTCTGTATTTGTGGTAGTTGATCGATTCTCCAAAATGGCACATTTTATTCCCTGCCAGAAGACAAGTGATGCAGTTCACATTGCAGGGTTATTTTTCAAAGAAGTGGTACGACTTCACGGTCTACCAAGAAGCATAGTTTCTGACAGAGATACAAAGTTTGTTGGGTATTTCTGGAGAACATTGTGGAAGAAGCTAAAGACAGATCTGAAGTTCAGTTCTGCATACCACCCACAAACTGATGGACAAACAGAGGTGGTAAATAGAAGTCTGGGTAATTTGTTAAGATGCTTGATAGCAGATAAACCCAAGGGATGGGATTTAGTTTTGCCGTAGGCAGAATTTGCATACAACAATTCTGTCAATAAGAGTACAAACAAATCTCCATTCCAAATCATATATGGAAACAGTCCAAGAAATGTTTCTAAGCTGAGAAAATTAGATAAAGGAGAAAAGTGCAGTGCAGAGGCTGAGGAATTCACGAAACAGATGAGAAGCCTGCATGAAGAAGTAAAGAAACAAATTGCAAAGATGAATACTCAGTATAAAGCAAGAGCAGACCAAAAGCGGCGGTTCAAAGAATTCGAAGTGGGAGATGAAGTCATGGTCCATCTCAGAAAAGAAATATTTCCAGCCAAAACTTACAACAAGTTGAAGATGAAGAAGTTTGGGCCATGCAAAATACTGGAAAAACGGGATTCAGGCAATGCATATGAAGTGGAATTGCCAAGTGGGCTTGACATTTCACCCATTTTTAACATATCAAATTTAGTGGAATACCATGAAGGAGATAGTACAGAGGCACCAAGCAAAGAATTATGGAGCATTCCAGCATCTAACCCAACCAAAGATGAGATCGAGGAAATATTAGATACTCGTGAAGGCAGAAGCACAAGGAACAAACAATATTCTGAGTATTTGATCAAGTGGAAGGGCAGACCTATAGAAGATGCAACTTGGTTATCAAAAATAGAGGTTGACCGCCTAGGTCTTCCTCCCAAAGATCAGAAGTGAGGATCACTTCTCAATCCACCCCGGGTGTCTGATGCAGGAGCATCCGAGGGCAACAAAGCAATCGAGCATCAACCAAACTTTTTGTTGTTATTTTTTTCTAAGTGTTGCAATGTTATTTTTTTCTAAGTGTTGCAAGAAAAATATGTGTCGCGATATCGCGACACAAAGAGTGTCGTGATATCGTGACCAAAACGGAAGATAGGGGAGCAGCAGACCAAAGGTCACGAAATCGTGACATGTCATGATTTCGTGACATGTCGTGAAATCGCGACCACCACAGAGAAAGCAAAGGCGCAGAGACCAAAGGTCGCGAAATCGTGACATGTCACGATTTCATGACATGTCACGAAATCACGACCACCGCAGAGGAAACAAAGGCGCGGAGACAAGAGGTCACGAAATCGTGACATGTCACGATTTCATGACATGTCACGAAATCGTGACCACCACAGAGAAAGCAAAGGCGCGGAGACCAGAGGTCGCGAAATCGTGACCAAAGCCAGAGAACAAAGGCGCGGAGGAACAAAGGTCGCGATTTCGTGACACGTCGTGAAATCGTGACCAAAGCAGGGAAGGCAAGGAGCGAAAGACAAATGGTCACGAAATCATGACATGTCACGATTTCACGACCAGAGGAGAACGGAGGCCGACAGACGAAAACGGCGCGATATCGCGACAGGTCGCGATATCGCGGCCAAAACGGAGGGAGAAGGCTTGACGGAGGAAATGTCGCGATATCGCGACATGTCACGATATCACGACGGGAGCTGGAGAGAGAAAGCGTAGGAGGGAAATGGTCACGATATCGTGACATGTCGCGATATCGCGACCAAACAGGAAAACACGCACTCCAGCTTTCATAAAGACATCCCTTCGTGCGCGGCAAGTTAGCGGCAGTGAAGCAGCAGTTCCAAAGAAGGATTTCAATGGGCATGTTGGCCACTTGCGTAGGATATCTGGAAGACGCATTTAAAGCAACTAACAGCAAGCAACAGATCGAGAAGAAGATTCCGTTGGATATGGCAGCCAGTCGCGCACCTCACCTAGAGTCTCATCAATGCAACTTTCCAGAATTGTTCCAAGTGGCAATTGTAGATCGTGGGAAGTGTGAAAGCACGAGAGGATCGGGACCTCAATAAAAACCCATGGATTGTAATGAGAGGGGGTTGGCAAACGGCAGTTTGGCTGTATATTCTTGTAAAATTCTTCCGAAGTATTGAATACAAATTTTGGGCTCTTGTTTCTCTGGTTTTTTTGTATTATGCAAGATCTGTTCTCCACCAGTAGGGCCCATGCATTTTTCATCCCTTCTTCTCTTCTCATATTTATTTGCTCTTTTCTTCTCTTCTCATATTTATTTGCTCTTTTCTTCTCTTCTCTCTTCTTCTTGTATCCCTTGACTTTGAAAGTTTTTACAATGATCATCACCTCTCTCCAAAGTCAAGGAATGCAATCCTCTTATTGGTATATCCTTGTCCTTTGCATGATTCTTATTTCTCCTTTGTTTTCTTTGTTCAGACAAGGATATACATTCTTCTCTTCTTTGTTTGATCACTTCCTCCCTCTTGACTTTTCGCTTGCTAAAACTTCAAGCAGGGGGTACACACACACAATTATTTTCTCCTCATTTTCTTCCTCTTATTTCTTCTAGTACATGCACACACTCATGTTGTGTTATGCTCATATTGATTGGTTCATACATACACCCACATACACCCTATCGGGTATTACTAGCATATACATAATTCACATCAGCATACATTATATATTACCCCTATTGGGTTACATCTCTCTTCGACCCAGAAGGCTCAACACCCCATTATAGGATCAACTCCTTGGCCATTTCATTAGGCCTTGACATACATCCTAGTGGGTAATCGCCCCACAACAATCACTAGTGAGAAATCATCCATAGTGGGTTACGCTCCGACTACTTGTTCATTTAATACAATCACCTATAGCAGGTTCTTCACTCCATATATGGACCATATTTTAAGCCTAAAACCCTCTAGTCAAGGTTTTGATTTACCCTTCTTCTCACTTTCATATGGTTGACCTTTGGAGCTTCTTTTTCTTCTTCTCATTCTTCTCTTCTTCCCTTCTTCCTTATTTCCCTTTATTCTATGTATTTCATGCTAACTGCATTAGATTCATGTTGTATCCAGTAATATTTGCTTTGCTACTTGTTTGTTTTTTTCTCCGTGTTTCTATGCTCTACTTTTTATTTCTTTACCTTTTCGAGTTTCTTAAGGAATCTCATTTCCATTTGAAACTCGAGGGGGCATCCTAACCATAAAGGCATTAATGGTATTAATACCTTACCCAATGTGCAATAATCTAGAGTATCCCTTTGTGGTACCCATATTGCACCACTTCTCTATCCAAACCTGGCCACCCATTCTATGTGCTTGTTGTCTTATCATTTTTCAGGAGTCTACATATTTCTTTTATGCATTTACTTGGCCTTAAATGCATCAAAGAGGAGGAAAAATGTAGACAAGGAAAATTGATCCACTTTCAATAGGAAACTTTCCTTAGAGTCCTTGAGAGGTCTCTAATCCTTGCCTTAGACAAGGGTAAACCTCTTTTCCCCCTCCCCTACCTTTATTTAGCCTTTAAAAAAATTATACCCGATTACAATGGGGTGCAACTTCGCAAAAATGATATTGCACCCCATCGGCATAGGGCATGATTTAGCTATTTTAGGGTTTTAATTATTAAAACCCAGGTATAACATTTTATAGCATGTTTTGCATCAGCCTGTGTTTATTTTCCCACCCCTTTCATCTCAAATTTCATCTATAAAAGGAGGGGTTAATCTCACTCTTTCATAGCAACAAATAATTTTTGGGATACATGATTAAGCTCGAGATTCTTATGATTGACTTGTGCTCATATTTTTACTTTCGCTCTGCTTCGTGTTTCTTCTACAAGCTAACATCAAAGTATGAATTTTGGATTTGATCTTCTACTATATTGATTTGGATCGTTGTGTTGTTGGTGGATTCGTGTTATGGTCTGGAAGGAAAGAGAGTGCCCGTTTGGATACCTTGATCTCTTCTGCCTGCTTCTGTGCCATCCATCAAGTTCTACATACTTTGTTTTCTGTATTTATTTATGTTATGCAATTATTTTTTATTTTTCATGTCTCTAAAGTGAAATCATACCCTGTCCTAATGAGGCATGACTTTGCTAACCCTAATTTAGAGTTTTCGCTCACAGAAGAGAGATCACGCTCCATTATTATAAAGCGTAATTTTTCCTTTAGTGTTATCGCACTCGCTATCTACGAGGTACAATTTTATCCAAGACTAAACTAGGGGTATCTTTTAGGTTCTAATTGCATGATTATTTTCTAAATCACATCTATGGCATGATATCATAATCTATTTTTGGTTTCTCTATTGTTGCATTGTTGTTTTATGATTAATTCTCCAAAGGTTAATTTCCGCTTTGGTTTTCAAAGGTCATCTAAAAGGACCTAGGGGGCTTTACTGCTATGCCTCCAAGCATTGTTGTATAGTAGCCTAAGAAGACCCCCTAATTCTAATCTCATTTTCAAGTGTTTCATAAGTTATCTTGTAGAAACAAGTATTTCTGATATCATTGGACAAGAGGCAAAAAGGCTAGATCAACCACCAATCAAGATAAGTGCTCTAATTATTTTATTGATTGAAGATTTGATCTGAATATTAATTCTTAGGCAGATAAAAGTGGAAAGCATATAGTGTGCATCTAGGGTTAATATTGTGAATTTATCTTGTGCCCTTGCTTTAAATATTTTTTGTATAAAACCCTAGATTAGCAAGCATTCAAAGGAAGAATCATATTAGGTTAGCTATTGCATTCTTGCATTCTATTTTTTGCATTGTCCTTTATCTTTCATAGCATATATCTAGAAAGGCCAAACTTAGATGATTGCTTTCAACCAAACATATCAAACTATCCTAAAATCCTGAGGACTTGAAGCGAGTCCTTAAACCATTTTTGGTGAACCCTTCCCCCTAGAACCAAGTGTAGAGAAAAATATACCACTGCAGTTCACCCATAAGGCTTTATATCTTTTATGGATCCATACTTTTTGGGAATTATATGTGGTAGGGCATTTTTCCCCCTCTACAAGAGTTCTTGAGTTTTTAAGCAACAAAGTGCTAATAAAATTCAACTAAAGATTGAACAAGCTCTCGAAGGAATCAAAGTGATCTCATCTCAACTCCCTAAGAAATCCATGTTACTAGACTGCTCTAAGGGATAGAGATGTGCATTTCATTCTTTCGCTCGATATTGCACACCTGCTTCAAAGACTTATCCAGTCCCAACAAGTCGCTGCAACAACACACCCAATCCATCAAAAATACCCTAAGATCGAATCCAAATATTGCCTCAACTTGGCCATAAGATACAGTCATACGAACAATGGCCATCTCACCCAAAAACAAACTGCACGCAAGGTTGTCCCACCCAGAGACAACCCTTGGCAGGGATCTGCTAGTTTGATTTTGTTTTTAGTAGAATTTAGATAATTGTATTTTTTGCTTCTTAGATCAGTTGCATTTCATTTTACATAGGTATATGTACATATTTATTTTATTTACATCTTTACGGGTCCTATCTCAAAGGACTCCTCATATGCTTTAACATCTTTCAATTTTCTTGTGTGTAGGTTACAAATTTTTGTAAGGAAGGAAGAGCGCTAGATATGCATACTATCATCCATTACAGTAGTCACGAAGAAACCCACTCCATGGATAGTCTGTGAGTGCGAGAGAACCTCAAAAGTGCACAAGTTCCCTTCCAAGAGGAGAATCAAATCCTCTCAATTATTTATTGTATTGATTGTATATAAATTGTGAACTCCCTCAAGGGGATGTAATTGTAACTGTATTTCTGAAAAGAACAAGCTATTATCAATAAAATGGACCCGCCTCCATATATTTTCTTGTTTTATCATGATGTTATGGTTACATGCTTTTATTATTCATAGTTAGTTTACATTTCATGGTTTTTGCAATCATACTTTCTTATATACCTTTTTGTCAAGGTGCACGGGTTTCTGAGCACTTCAAAATAATTCAAAAAATAGGAAGGTTTAGA